>JARHVA010000906.1:2517500-3807500 GCA_037957365.1 Torreya grandis | reverse complement strand
CACCATTCCAATTCTTTATAACAATATATTATTCACTCTAAAACAAATGTCATATAGATGGTCAATCCATGCATTCAAAAATTCCAATCTCATGCATCATTCCAAAGTCACATAGAATAAAATCATATTTAAGCTCTCCAAATTCACATAGGACACTCCCTCATTAACCCTCATCATCCCTAATCACTCCCTCATCGATCCTCATATTCACTTATCATCCCTACTCATTCCCTCACTGGTTCTCATTGTTCCTTATTATCCCTATTCACTACCTTGTTGGCTATCACCATCCTTCATTATTGCTAATCACTCCATCATAAACCTTCATCATCCTTAGTCAACCCCTCATTATCCCTAATCACTCCCTCATCATCCCTCCTCATTAGGCTCATTGTCATTGATCATCCCTAAATACTCCCTCATCAAACCTCATCAACCCTAATCATACCTAATCACTCTCTCAGGATCCCTCATCATCCCTAGTCATAGTCTCATCATCCCTAAATTCTCCCTCACTAACCATCATCATTTCTTATCATCCCTAGTCAATCCTTCATCATCTTTAATTGTCCCTCATCATCCCTAATCACTCCCTCATCAACCCTCCTCATCTGTAATCATCCCTAATTACCCCATCCTCATCTATCCTCATCCCTCATTGTCCCTAACCATTCCCTCATTGTCGTTCATCATACCTAATCACTCCTTCATCACCCCTACTAACTCCCTCATCTAGTATAGTGTGCCCCAATCTAGTATTCAATATAAATTTGTTTTAGATTAGACAATATTTTTTTCAGATGAATCTTGAATGGTGTTTCAATTCTTTTTATTTTGATTGGAGTGTACTAGGGTGATGATTCTCATTCATGTATAGTATATTAGATAGGGTCATGATGGATTAATCTAGGGAGATTGTTGAATGATTTACATAGTATAAATAAGATAATATCCTCTTTAAAATTTCATGTCAAAAATTCATTTTGAATGATGAGAGATGATGAAAAATGATGATAGATCAAAAATTACCTATTTGCACTTGCTTCGTATGAGGTGAAATCCTTCTTATAAACACAATTATTTCCAAATAATTGAGCAAAAGGGCCAGACTATTTTGAATTTTCTCATGTTTGTGAGTTATTCTAAGAGAAATATGTGGGTCATGAGTATAAATTATTAGCATTTATGCCATTGAATTTTTTATGGCATGTTTTCTCCTTGCATTAGAATATTTGCGCTTATGTAATCCAAATATGATGGGAAGTGGAGAAGAGGTTCAGTTCAACTACCAATGCTTGTAGCATTCCTCTGTGGTGTGGTCTCCATAATGTATGTTTAGTTTTTATCATTTAGGTTTAATTTTTAGTGTTTTAGGTTAAGGGTTTAAGGTTCAAAATTTATAGTTCATTGTTTAGGGTTGATTGTTTTGGTTCTAGCATTTAGGTTTTAAGGTTTAGGGTTTATCTGATTTTAGGATTTAGGGTCTATTGTTTTGGGTTTGACATTTTATGGTTCAAGGTTTATGGTTCACCTTTAAAGGTTTAGGTTTTAGTACTTAGGGTTTTAGGATTATGGTTTAGTGTTAAGGGTTTAGGGGTCAAGGTTTTGGGTTTTGGGTTTAGGGTTTGGTGTTTAGGGTTTAAGGTTCATGCTTTTGAATTTTGTGTGTATGGTTTAGTGTTAAATATTAAGGGTATAGGGTTAAGGTTTTAAGGTTTAGTGTTTCGGTTTTAAGATTTTAGGATTATGGTTTGGGATGTAGGGCTTAGGGTCTAGGGTATAAAGTCTACAATTTAAGGTTTTATGTTTAGGGTATAGGTTTTGGGGTTGTGGTATTATTTTTTTGTGTTTAGGGATAATGTATTAGAGTTATGTGTTCAAGGTTTATGGTGTTTAGGGTTTAGGTTTAGGTTTCAAGGTTTATAGTGTTTAGGGTTTGGGTTTTGGGTTTTAGAGTTAATGTTTTAGGTGTAAATGGAGTTTACTAGGGTGATTATCAAAATTTGTATAAATTATTTGCATGAGTATAAATTATTAGCATTTGTGCCATTAACTTTATTATGGCATGTTTTCTCTTTGTATTGGAATATTTACACCTATGTAGTCCAATTATGATGGGAAAGTGGAGAGGAGGTTGAGTTGAACTACCAATGCTTGCATCATTACTCTGTGATATGGTCTCTATAATGTATGTTTAGAGTTTATCATTTATGTTTAATTTTTAGGGTTTTGGATTAAGGGTTTAGGGTTCAAAGCTCATAGTTCATTGTTTGGGGTTGATTATTTTGGGTCATGAGTATAAATTATTAGAATTTGTGCCATTGACTTTGTTATGGCATGTTTTCTCCCTACATTAGAATATTTTTGCTTATGTAGTCCAATTATGATGGGAAAATGGAGAGGAGGTTGATTTGAACTACCAATGCTTGCATCATTCCTTTATGGTGTGGTCTCCATAATGTATGTTTAGTGTTTGTCATTTAGGTTTAAATTTTTAGGGTTTTGGGTCAAGGGTTTAGGGTTCAAAGTTTATAGTTCATTGTTTGGGGTTGATTGTTTTGGTTTTGGAATTAAGGTTTTAAGGTTTAGCGTTTATCCAATTTTAGTATTTAGGATCTATGGTTTTGGGTTTGAGGTTTTATGGTTCTGGGTTTAGGGTTTAGGGTTTAGTTCTTAGGGTTTTAGTGTTAAGGGTTTAGGGGTCACTATTTTGGGTTTTGGGTGTAGAGTTTCAATTCGAAGTTTAAGGTTTAAGGTTCATGATTTTGAATTTTGTGTTTATGGTTTAGTGTTTAATATTAAGAGCATAGGGTTAAGGTTTTATGGTTTAATGTTTAGGATTTAGGATTTTAAGCTTATGGTTTGGGATTTATGGTTAAGGGCTTAAAGTTTAGGTTTTAGGTCTTAGGGTCTAGGGTATAAAGTCTAGGGTTTAAGGTTTTAACATTTTATGTTTGGGGTCTAGGTTTTGGGGTTTAGGTATTATTATTTTAGGTTTAAGGATGATGTATTAGGTTTAATTATTCAAGGTTTATGGTGTTTAGGGTTTAGCTTTAGGGTTCAAGGTTTATGGTGTTTAGGGTTTGGGGTTTGGGTTTTAGGGTTAATGGTTTAGGTGTAAATGGAGTGTACTAGGTTGATTATCTAAATTTTTGTTTGGTATGAGTGATTGTATAATGAACATAGAAATATGTCATGTATGAGTGACATCATACCTACATGTAGTACTAGGTATGGGGTAAATGTAATGTATGAATGATTGTATCATTATTATATGTATGCCATAGGTTTAATGCTATAGGATAGCCATTTATGCATATTGATAGACCCATTGATTAAAAAATCCAAAAATTATTTAGGAATTCATCTTGAATCCACCTTCAAGACTTTTACATGAACGTCCCTAGTCACTCTTTTCTTTATATAGGTTAGAATGACCCCTATCCTTCCAAGATATGTCTTAGCCAATGCCCCCTTTCGTTTCTCTATATATGTGATAACTTGATATTATAGTTTATCGCTAGAGGTTTAGGATTTATAAATTTAATGTTTAAGTTTATGGTTGAAGGTTCAAGTTTCACAGCTTATGGTTTAGTGTATACGGATTAGCGTTCAGGGTTCAAGTTTTATTGTTATGGCTTAAGGATTAGGATTTAGGACTTATTATTTAAATATATTATGATTAAAGGTTTGGGATTTATGGTTTGTGGCTCAAGGGACTAAGAGTTTATCTTTTAAGGTTTGTGTCTTGGTGTTTTGGGTTAGGGTTTTGGGTTTATGGTTTCACACTTAGGTTTTAAGTTGTAAGGTTCATGGTTTTGGTCTTGGGGGTTTAGTTGAGGCTTTGGGGTTTAGAATTTAGTGTTTAGTATTTAGGGTTTGGGATTTAGTGTTTGGGGATTAGAGCTTAGGGTTTAATATTTGGGTTTTAGTGTTTATGGTTTAGAGTTTACAGTTTTGGGTTTGGGGTTTTAGGTTTAGGGTTTAGGGTTTAAGTTTTAGGGATTTAGGGTTTAGTGTTTAAGGTTTTAGGTTTTTAGTTTTCAATTTAGGTTTAGGAGTTGATGTTTAAGGTTTATGACTATGGTTTATGGTTTTAGGCTTGGGGTTAAGGGTTAAGGGTTTACACTTAGGTTTTATGGTTTAGGATTTAGGATTTTAGATTTATGGTTTGGGGTTTAGGGTAAAATCTTACATTTTGGTTTTAGGGTTTAGGGTCTAGGGTTTAATGTTTTAAGTTTATATGTTTAGGGTCTATATTTTAGGGTTTATGGATTATTGTTTTTGGTTTAGGGTTGATGTATTAGGGTTAAGGGTTTGGGATTTAGGGCTTAGTGTCTAGGGTTTAGGTATATTATTTAGTGTTCATAATTCAAGGTTTATAGCTTAGGGTTTAGGGTCTAGGGTTCAATGTTTAGGGTTTAAGGTTTAGCCTTTAGGGTTATGGGTTATGGGTTTGGGGTTAATGGTTTAGGTGGAAATGGATTACACTAGGGTTATTATCTGCATTCATGTCTAATATGAGTGACCATATCACATCCACAGGAAGATCTCATGTATGAGTGACCAAACACCTACATGTAGTACCATGTATGTGGTGGATGTAATGTATGAATGATTATATCATTATTATATATATGTTATAGGTTGCATGTTTTAATCTATTCATTTATGTATATTGATAGAACCATTAATTAACTTTCATTTTCTATATTGAGAATAAGGTTGTTAAGAAGATTCTAAGGTAAAAATAACAAACTCCAAGTATAGTACATCTCCAAATTTATTGATTGAGTATAAAACTATTATGAATGTCCAATTTTATTATGTAAATGCTATAGAATACTTATAGGTAAATTGATTCAAAGCATTTGACAGTTAGTCAAAATCAATATCCTTCCAAGTAAGTAGATTAGGCCTTTCGGACCTAAAGAGTAGAGTTTCAATTGAATTCTAACTCTTAAGAAAGAAATAGAGGAAATTGGTTTCTTATCCTCAGAGATAGTCTCCAAACATCTTAATAAATATTTATAAGAATCTTTTGATGAGTTTATATTAATAACACCTTTTCAAGACCAAACACACATATACATAATACTGAAATAGTGCTTAGGACTTAGTCAAATTTTAGGCACTTTGGTGATCTAATTGGTATTTTAAGATTATGTAAAGACACCTATGAGTCTTTTATCATTGTATCAATATTCTCATTAATTTTTTGAATTGAATGAGTCCAAAAAACAAGTTAGTTTTAGACCTCTTTATATCAAGTCCTTAAGAGGTAGAATTTAGCCTAATAGGCCTATAAAGGGTAGAGTTATTGTCATTTAAATTTTGAGTTGAATTTTTTCATGCACTAATAAGATTGGGTCAAATAACTGGTGAAACCCTCATACTATTGTTCAAAGAAGTGAGGAATGTACAATTGAGTGTTTTATGAATCAATAAAAGGTTTTTCTTGAAGGTAGATTATTATCTTGGGACTGAGTACCCTATTTTAAATCATTGAAAGTGTATTTTGATATGAATACAAAGGCTAAGAATTCAATATATAATACTAATGAATAATTTCATTAGTCTTTCAATACCAATACTCATAAGACCTTTTGTGATAGACCAAGAGATAATTTATGGTTAGGAAGAAATGTAATTGTAAGCAAGTTTCTAGAAGACCTTAAAGTAGACTAGGTTGAGTAAGTGGAGAACTTAATTTGACACTAGTAGGGAAGAGTAAATATCAAGATATCGATTGTGTATTTAGGTAGGTCATACTATTTGAGATCAAGCTATGGCTAGGTTGTTTAATCAGGTAAAGTATACTCAAGTAGATAAAGTAGATAGGGAATACTTAAGTAGGTAAAACAAAATGTAATCCTTAATTGTATAGATATATTACGTACATAACATGATTTATAACATTTTTTCTCATTCTATCTTCTGATCTTGAAATTTTGAAAACTAAATATTGATTGGAATGGAATTTAAAAAACTAAATTCTAAATGGTAACTCCTACAGCTCTGTAATCAATTTTAGAAGATGTTGAGTGGCCCTAATTTGTTATATTTAGTAAAATAAATTTAAATTATATTATATTCTTATACTTAACATTGATTTTACTAAATATATGCTTGAAAAAATAATACCTCTAATTGCAAAACAAATAAAAACATACATGGCTTTCAGAAGTCTAATTGTGAAACAAAAAAATACATGGCTTTTTAAAAGGTGTACACCCTTTGCAAAGGTTTTACACCCTATGCAAGGACGCATGCCATTTTCAAAGGGTGTACACCCTTTAGAAAGGGATTGCATCCTTTTTAGTCCAAAGGATGTAAGGGTGTACACCTTTTAGGGTCGGGACTGACCCTTTCATAATTTTGATTTTTTTTTTTTGAAAAAGGGCATAACCCCTTTACAAAAAATGGTTTGTATTTTTCATTGTGCCAAGTTTTGTCCCCCAACATTGTACATCTACCCTTTTGTTGTATTAACAAATACAATTAAAAACTTAGTATAAATTTTAAGATAAGATTAGAATATAATAAAAAATCCACTGTGAACCATAAGGCATAAAGGACTTAACATAAAGTTTTAGATTAAGGTCTTAGTGGTATTTAATAAATACGACTATGACCTCGAATAAAAACTATAAAGTGTTTCCCATGTAAAATTGATCTCGCTCAAATTTGAATTTGACTAAAAAGAACCTGAGATAGGGTAATCAAAATGAGGATTTTAAGATGACCAGACATTGATTCAAATTGTTTTTCAAAAGACCATAGACTAGTAAAAGATAAAATTAAATCATGAAGATAATACATTATCTATTTCAAATATACTCCATTAATCCTAAAACTTAAAATAGAGAGATCCAAGGTTAGAAAATAAGATCAAGTTCAAATGAAGATATGTGCTAACAAATACATGCACACTAAATCAACACAAGATATTCAATACTGGTTCCTGATCAAGCTAAATGTCCAATTTATAACATAAATTTGCATGATTTGAAATAAGGGCCCTATTTTTATAAATGGGGGTATATTGACCTCAAAAAATAGTGACTTTTAGGGGAAACCTAGTAATATATTAGAATTCAGATACTCTTGGTTTAGAATAATAACTAGGCTACCTATTACACATGATCAAGTACCAATATTAAGATCAATTCATGATTAAAACAAGTTTTATAAATGCAAAATTAGGTTCAAACATCAAAACTTAGTCATGTTGTGTGTGTGATTTGATTCCACTTATTATTTTCCATGAGATTTAGGGAACAACTTCTAGATTCATGACCTTGACCATTAACACTAACTTATATCATATTTACATGTTCATTAAGAACCATGCTTTATATAAGGAAGTTTTGGGCATTTCTCTACTACTATCTAGGTATCTATAGCCCTGACAAAGATACCTTTGGCTCCACTCAAGTCTTTGATCCATTGCTAGTCAGACATCCATAGCTCGAATGGAGTTTACTAGAATCACATTTTCTTAGAAAGCTATTGAATTTTACAATAATATTCTTATTTTTTGTATTTTTCAAGTCATTTTGACTTTATAGTAAATTTTGGGTACTAGGTTAGCTAGGTTTTATGATTTGGTCAAGTGTTTGATCTTCAGACAATCATCCTTGGTTGCAAACTTTATCCCAGGCAAAAATGTTTATTAAGTGCAAACATGATTGTGTTTCAATAATCTAAGTTTCATCGCACATTTAAAATCCTCCTTAGAATAAAGCTTAGATCAAAAAAAGGCTTAAAATATCAAGGAATAATTAACCTATCCATTAGTCTTTGTTAGTTTCTCCAAACTATAACATTAAGCACACATTTCAACAATCCATGATCAACCAATGTTGAGAAGTCATACCTATATTTTTGAACTATGAAGTTTTTGAGCAATTAGGTAAAATTTGATCTGAGGGTTATCCAAAAGGACTTATTTATAAGTAAGGAAAAAATAAAAGAAATCAAACACACCAATCATAAATAAAAATAAATAACAATCAAACAAATATTTACAATCACTACTTACAAATAAGGGATAAGAAAAGAAACTAATCTAAAATCTACCCTAACTCCATAAAGAACCTACCTCCATAATCAAATGGAAATTTATTTATTTAGCCTTCCATAGAACCTTGAAACATGATTGATTCCATTCAATGGCCTCTTCTTATGGATAGGAGCACTTGTGTTTTGATGTCTTCTATGTGATGTATCTTGATTCCTCATCTCCATGCTCTAGTACCTTTTGTCTTGCATCAAGAGTGATAATTCTCCTTCATTTATAAATTGATAGGGACATATATCATACTCATTAAATGATAACAACTTAGCTAACATTCTTAGATGAATGTCTTCATTAAGTTTGGCTTGATTTGGAGATGGACTACCAATCTTTGCACCAAAACTTTCCAAGTCATACCAAAAGGCTAATTCATCATGATCAATTGAAAGGGTATGAAACTCATTTGAAACCTTACCATTTGAATCAGGTTGATCACATACTTCCAACCTTTTGATGGGGTTATAGGGAAATCTCTAATCTACTACACTTCTTTCATATTCATCCTTTGTGAAGAATGGCATCTCTTCTACCCAATTGAGTCCCACCTCATCTTGCTTTGGGATCTCCAAAATGACATTGTTGTCTTGGAATACCTCAATTTATTTCAAAACATTCTAGTATAAATGTTTCCACTTATCAAATTCTTCAAGGATATCCTCAATTTCAGCAATGACCTCATATGAATTTTACTCATAGCTATCTTTTGAAGAGAGGTCAACTTGTATAAGAGCTTGTTCATGGGGATATTCATATTGAATGTTTATTCCTTCTTATAGAGAATCTTCAGGTTCATTTTCTAATTTGAATGGGAAATCAAAAGCATTTACCATGAGAGTGGTTTCAAAAGATTTAGATGCCCTTACAAAGATGATGTCCCTACAACATTGTCTTTATTAAGCACAGTTTCAAAATGTATCCTTTTCATCTTGATATGATTTAAAAATATTACAATGATCAACTAAATCTATATCACAAATATTAATTTCATGTATGTTCTTAGATGACCTATTATTTTTGTTATCATTAAACCCATTTGTAGGTCTATTAAACCTTTGAGAAGCATAGCTTCTGTTAGAGTTTTCCCCAGAATTGCCCATTTACTTCTACAACCAAAAGAAATCAATGCCTAGATTTTGAACCATCTTAAGTATGGATTCATTCTCATTATTGGTTCTTCTAAGTTATAAATTTGATTGTTATTAATACTAGTTGGCATTAAAGATCGTTGTTCCTATGGATGAGATCCATTTGTAGTATTGTTCAAGAACCCCAAAATTTGGCTAGGATGGGCATGGTTTAATGTAAACTGGTTCAAGACTGGTGTCTAATTTAAGGAAGGCACATTATGATTGAAATTAGAAACAATCTATATGCTATATCTTCATGAACTACATTCATAAGTCTTAAAGTAGCCTTAAAGCTTTTAACATGTTATTCAACTATGACAACATTATTAGGACTAAAAGAAGGCAAATACTTTTCAATATTTCTTGGTAAGTCATGTAGTTGACCAGGCATATTGATAAAATATCCATCTAACCATGATATAACTTGATGACAATCTCACTTATGGTAGTTCCATCCTGTAAAATCTTCAACCTATTTAAAATATGATGTATCAACCTTATCTTTTCAAAGATCAATGATTAGATTGGTACGTTAAGCCAATTTTGCATAAATTTATGTAAAGACAATTATCTTTAACCAAATAATCTCAAAGATACATCTAAACTAATGAATGAGAGGGATCCTTACACTTATAAGTTCAAATAAACCTAAACATGCAAAGAATCAATCAATATTTGAGAAAAATCACTATCACTAACCTCAAACATGGTAGATTTACAAAGTTTAATCTACCTTTACAATACTTACCCATGAATCTTCAAATAATATCAATCTTTGGCTAAAGAAATCCCAAAACCTAGTCTGAAACCATGAATATCAGTGATCTTTACACAATTGAGCTAAGAATAACATAAATATGCAAAGAATTAACTAATCTTTGAATAAAATACACCAAAATTAATAGAGATTCTATAAATTCACAAATATCTAACTAAAATCCCTCCTTATAGTGCCAGTGAAGCCCTTCTTATTGATGTTTGAATATGTATCACAGATGACCAGAATGTTCAAGAAACACTTCTCATTTCTAAATTCTAAGAATTCATTTCATGAGTTATAGGTTATGATAATCCTATTATCTATTGATGGAATAGAGGCAAAACAAGTGATTTGTTTCACAAATTTATATTAATTTGGTAGTTGGGAACCACCATGGCCAAATAGTTGATCTATGTAAATTATGAAGTACCCTATGCTAAGAACAATGAATTATGATCAATAAATAATCTACGATGGATATTTATAATTACAATTAAACTAGATTGACTTGGTTTAAAAAGGAGAAAAAGGAAGTGTAGGATAGAGAAGAAATGTTGTTGATATTCATTTCAAACATCATGACAAAGTTCAAATTTCATCTAGATATACACTTAACCAATCTATAAGATGAAGTAGCATAGACTCAAATCATATCACACATCAGATAAACATCTAAAGATAGTATGAAATAATGCAAATAAGAACTAGATTCACTTAAAATATTTACTCATGCAAGCAAACAACATTAGCCCAAATGCAAGAAGAGTAAAGAAAACAAAATGAACCTAAGAACTTTCAATTAACCTAGCATTGGCACAAGTTGACAAATCCACATTAAAAGGTACAAACCAAGATTTATAAGAACCATTCAAATATACAAATTAGACCAAGCAAGTGAGAGAGAAGTCATGATAGAAAAAACATAGACAAATACTAGACAAACTTTACAAAATTTATTACTTGTATTACTTGCTCCAAGTTTACAAAGTAATTTTGACTCTAAAAACTCCCTCATCTTTTTACAAATGAAAATACTCTTTTTATATAATGTAAGGAAGTATGTTGGTTAGTCAAATCCAATTACAAAAGTACAAGTGTCATAGACAACTATCCCTTTAGAATGTTCTAATATCAATGACACTTTTCCAATATGACTAACCAAAAAGCCTATGTGTTACATGTTACCCACGTTTTTATATAATAAAATATTTATTAGAAATAATTTACAAGGCCTTTTGATTTAAAAGAATATACTATGTCAACTTAATTGGATTTGAGACTACTCTACAATTTTAGCCTTCTCATCTGTTGACCAGATTATGTATAAGACATATTTGTTCATATTTTCGATCCTCACTCACCCGAAACAAGTATAATTCAAGCACTTTTGGGTTCACAAGACCCTCCAATCCAATGTGTCATGTTTATGTGGAAATGTTCATGCTAAGCTATTCATTTTATCTCAAAACATGACTGTTGTTACCTTTGGATGCATGTCCTTACCTCGTGATTTCTAAAACTAGATCAAGATTGCACCGTTGATCTACTTTGGAGTCCTTTAGCATTAGCTTTCATCATGAGTTGTTAGATCTCAATTAAAACCTCCAATATCATGCCACTTGTCGAATATGCAGGCTCTGTACACCCAACGAACACACTCCATTACTTAATGCCCTTGCACCATGTGGTAACCTCTCATTAGATCTAGACCTATTGAATTATCAACTCCATCTTGCATCATTAGATTTGCTTTGCATAGATCAATGCGCTCCATCGATCTATTGGGTGTATGCTTGAACACAGATCATTGATTCTTTGAACACTTGCTAAGATATTGACACCTATCAGTTCTACACTCCTTCATAGGATCTTTAAAAGGTTCAGCTTCATTCGCATCATCGATCTCTGGATGTATGATTGACAATGAACCATCAATCTCTTCGTTTATTTAAGCTTGAGCATGGGCCATCGATCTACCATATCGTTAGCTAAGATCATGACACTTGTCACTCTCATATTTATTCTCGATAGCTTTGACATGTTGACTCATGATCTCCATTGGATCTTTGGTCTGCCTGCCGAGGTGACAACGTTTCTCACCCTCATGCTAATCTTAGAACCCTTTGACATTTTAAACCCTCATTCTCCATTGAATTTTTGGTGCTCAAGTTAACGTGCACCATTGATCTAATGCCTGACTTATTGACCTATGCTCCTTTTCTGCAAGCCATTGATCTCTTTTGAAGCCCCCACGATCTCACCATATGTTGCCTTTGGGTTTGTTCCTGCGGGCATTAAAGCTTAGTTAATACTTGGAAAATATATAAAGCCTTAGCCTAAATTTTTTTTGTATTAACAAATACAATTTAAAACTTAGTATAAATTTTAAGCTAAGCTTAGAATATAATAAAAGAGCCCACATGAACCATAACACATAAAGAACTTAAACATAAAGTTTTAGATTCAGGTCTTAGTGGTATTTAATAAATACGACTAGGACCTAGGCTAAAATTTAAATTAAGATTAAAATATAAAGTGCTTTCCACGTAAAATTGATCTTGCTTAAATTTGAATTTGATTTAAAATATCTTGAGCTAGGATAATTAAAATGAGGGTTTTAAGATGACTAGACATTGATTCAACTTGTTTTTCAACAGACCATAGGCTAATAAAAGATCAAACTAAATCATGAAGATCAGACATTGTCCATTTCAAATGGACTCCATTATCCTATAACATGAAATATAGAGATCCAAGATTAACAAATAAGATCGAGATTAAATAAATATATATGTTAACAAACCCATGTAAACTAGATCAACACAAAATATTCAATACTGGTTCCTAATCAAATTGAATGTCCAAATATAATATAAGTTTGTATGATTTTAAACAAGAATCCAGATTTTTGAAAATGAGGGTATGGTAACCTCAACAAAAAGTCAAGGTGAAATCTCTTGTTTAATACTCCTCAATTGCTCCATTCTATTTGGTGGTGTTTGAATCGTCTTTGTACAATCTTTTATCATTTTATATTTGTTGGTGCTATTTTGTTTGTGTCAACGTCGACAACCAAAATGGTCTTTAGGACAGTCTTGTGAAAGTAGATAAATAAATGTCAATGTAGACGACAGTCCTCTATGGATAATGAACACCAAATTAACATAACATAGGATATGGCTGACTCCATTACCATATTTTTAATGTGATTTTTTCCATACAACCTTCCACATCTTATGATTTAATTTCAGACAGTTGTCAAAAACCAACTTTGACATTCATAGCAGTTACGCTATGAATTTGTTTTTGTTTTTTTCCATACAACCGATACACATCTCATAGCTGGTACTCATTTATTATGTTTTTTTTGGTGGCATCACAAAATTTGTTTGGGGCTTTCAGGTCTAGGCCACGCAGATAGGTACATATGCTCAAAATATCACATTATCATCCTCTTCTGTTTGGTATTTCCTTTACTTCCATTTCTCAGATCTTAACCTTCCTCTCCACTAGAGAGAAAAAATATGGTATATATTTTAATGAACATGGTTGCTGCAGAAAACAAATTATTAGGTTTAATTTTTTACCAGGTTATTGTATCGTAACAATAATATCCTATTATTATATGATATGATGGAATTTGTTTTGCTGTGTTGTGCATGTGTACTCCAGAAAATGCTTTGAGAACGTCGGGTTTGCAGCCCTCTCTCACAATCCAAGCAAGGAGAAACTGAAGATGGATGATAAGCCAGTCATTTCCATTTATTTTTTATTTTTCAATGGTCTTCGATGCACATAACTTTTGAGTCGAATACAGGTCCTGAAAAGAACTGTCATTAAATGAACCGATACCTTAATCCTCTCTGCTCTGTTTTTGTTAAACGATTTTACTCTCAGCTCATCGTTTTCTATTTAATTATTATCTTATAAGTCCTGCTCAGTGAATATTTTATGATTCTGCTGCTTCTATTTAATGATTCCTTAATGAAGTCCTCTATTTCTGTTTGCTCATTATTCATGGAGGGGTTGAAGGTCTAGGCCCAATTATCAGTAATCAAATTTGAAGGGCTAGACTAAATTTCAATGAATTCCCCTCTTTCGAATTATTTTATGATTACCCTGTTTCTATTTAATGATTCTTTTAAGAAGTTTTCTGTTCTATTTGCTGATTATTCATGGTGGGGTTGAGGGTATAGGCCCAATTATCAGCGATCTAATTTGAAGCGTTAGACCAAATTTCAATGAATTCTCTTATTTCGAATTATTTTATGGTTCTTCTATTTCTATTTAATAATTCTTTTATGAAATCCTTTACTTTTGTTCACTGATTATTCATGGTGGGGTTGAATGTCTGGGCCCAAATATCAATGATCAAATTTGAAGGGCTATTCCGAATTTCAATGTGAAGGGCAGATATTTGAGCCAACCTTCCATGATGAAAATTTGTGTAAGTATTTACACTTTACATGGCAAGAGTAAATCAAGACAAACTCGATAAAAAAATTCAGATCATTTGTGCATCTAAGTGGTAGTCCTTCAGCCTCATTAACAATGGGTTTGCAAGCCCTCCTTCAGAATAGACAACAAGCAATCCAAAATATGAATCTTATTTCTTTACTAGACTGGCGGAACTTTTACTTCTGGCATTGCTCTCAATCTTATGAATGAAATTCGAATCTTTATACTGAAGGAAGGCGTGTCATGAGAAATTTGGATGTTAGGCAGATATTAAAAGTGTCTTTAAGGAAAAAACTAAAGAGGTAATTACAAATGTGGCTCAATATTGAAGCTTGTGAACTTAAGGATCATGTTCACCTGTTTCAATTTGAAAGGCTATGCTATGTATTTTACAAAAAG
Organism: Torreya grandis; assembly: GCA_037957365.1. Taxonomy (NCBI): domain Eukaryota; kingdom Viridiplantae; phylum Streptophyta; class Pinopsida; order Cupressales; family Taxaceae; genus Torreya; species Torreya grandis. Next base: position 3,792,676 of record JARHVA010000906.1, on the reverse strand, counting down.
AAACCTTTCTATTGCTGTGTGCTTCTGAGTTACAGTGTACAATATTTATGAAGTAAATAGATGAGGGATCTGCAAGGTTTCCAACAATTTTCTGCTTCAAAAGTTGGAGCCCTACCAACAAGCAAGGTCATTTTACAGTTTCATGAGCACAGGCTTTCAATTTCACCACCAATCCTTATATTTACATAGTAACAACCATGCATAGGGTACACAAGAATAGATCTAAAAGTTGTATTATGTTTCCCACATTTTATAAAGTAAAACACACGGCAAAGAGCTTCTAGAATAGAAGAGTAGTATAAAGGTAAAGATGAAGGTGAAGGTAGTATTTTAAATCATTACCAAAAGAAACACCAATTTAATATATGAAATCCATCTTGTGGAAGCCCACTATAAAATCATTTTTCACTTACATTATATATCGTTTAAAATCTGTACTGGACTGAGTTCTGACCTCATGATGAAGCTTGGGAGTAAACTCAAACTTGTCAATCCAAACTCAATTGTATACAAAGTAGTAGCATATAGCGAACAGTTTACAAGGAAAAATGCAGAGCAGAGAGAGCAGGATTTCTAAGTCAACAACATGTTGCTAACATTTTGTGAGGGAACGCAGTAGTTTGGAACTATATTAGCATATCATAAGAATTTGTGGCAGAGCATGCCACAGTTGAATTATACATGTGAGCGGGGGCCTACTCTACCAATGTCATTCCTCCATGACTCCTTCCTTGCATACACGTGTACCATTCCTCAACCGCACAGAGTCGGTGGAAAATGTGTTTGTCGAAGAAGATCCTTTCTTCTTTTCTTATCTCATAATTTATACTTCCAAAGTAGATGGCATTTTCTATTTATGTACTCACGCATCACCTTCAACTTTTGATGCTGTGAATTGTGATTGGCCCCACAGTCCACCGATCAGTGGAAGATTTTCCGTTTTTAGTTGAAAGGCTTGAAAAAAACAAACAAAAAAAGAAATTTTATTTAAATGAAAAGTGAAGTACTGCGTCTCCTTGCATTAATATATTATTGTAACAATTGTGAAGTTTAAAATCAAAAAAATTTATGGGATATTTCATTTTCTTATTTATTATTAGATTTAATTTATTTTATATATGTGTGAGAGAGAGATTGAACATATTATATATATTGATGAATTATAGAATTTATATTATTAATATAAATATATCAATATTTAAATATCAATCTTTATAAGACTATTTATAAAGAAGTTGGTGGTAAGAGAGCATGCCATAATGATATACTAGGTCCCTCATAGGGAATATAAGCAAGGTCAAAGTCAAGAAATATGTAAACAAATTAGGCCAAGTCTAGAAAAGTTCTAATACATCGAAAAAGAACAATTAAGCAATAGAAGTAAAGAGACTAGTAGAGGAGGAATCGTGACCAGGAGAATTGACCCATATGGAGTTTGGAATATGTATCCTTCAACAACAAGGTCCCATCTAGAATCAAAGATGTGTTGGTTACCTTCTTCTTGTTAATATGAATCTGTTATAATAAATTTACCATAGTTATATTCTCATGTAAAAGTAAGGTTGTTATCTATAAACCAACCCACATAGTGTTTTAGGTTAGTTTGTTAGTTGTTAAACTAAGTCAGTCAAATAAGTCTATTATGGACCTATTACATAAAATAGTATAGTACAGATTGTTAATAGGTTATTTGCTCGTCATATTTAGTAGGACTATTATGAGCATATGTAGGGATATTAATGTCTCTACAATTCATGTTTTTTAAGTTCAATAAATCTTATTAGATTTATGCTCAAATATGGTATCAGAGCGGAGGATTATCAGAGTTAATCTCCATTAAAATTTCTTTTGTGCAAGTTAGATTGGACTTGCAGAGATTGTGGTGTGTTTTGATAGTTTTGAAGCCAAGAAATTCAAGCTAGCCATATAGGTTTTATTTCACACCAAGTTGTACACACTCCATAGGGAAAAAAATTCAGCTGCATGATATTATTTGGTGTGTTTTTTAACATTTTGAATTCATTTACATCAATATGTACTTGGTCACATAGCCATTTGAGCCTTTGGAAGCCATTTGGTCTAGTTTTTCTTTCTAAACCTACAACAGGGCAATTTTTGTCCATATTTGATCATACGAGCATTTTCAAAATCTAAAATTTATTTTGATATTATTTATTCCTCTATGAACACTCTACATACACGCCGTATAAATTTATTTCAGGTTGTACAATGATTTGGAAACCTATAGGGTATTTTGGTCCATTCACTGCAGTAGGTCAGTTTTCTTCCTGTATGAGTTGTACAGATTGAATTTTACACATCTAATTTTTGGAAACTGCTCTCTACATAGACCACCATCCTCCCAAACTTTATTGTACACATGTGCATTTTTTTATATATTAGTTTGGGAGACTCCAAGTTTCATCAGTCATTTGGCATGGCAAACTAAGTTACATATCAATTTTTATCCATTATGAGTTGTATGATCAATATTTTTAAAATCTAATTTCTACATACTGTTATTTATTCAATGCTAACACATTCCACACTTAGTGATATGATTGTGCTTATTTTCATACATCAATTAGAAAGATTCTAATGTGATGCAGTTTTTTGGAGTAGAAGATTGACTAGCAGTTCAATTTTTATCCACAACAAGTCATACAGACATGGATCTGCAGACTTAATTCATGAAATTGATTCTTCATTCCATCTTCTATGTTGGGCCCCTTTTTTTGATACCTAGTGGACCCACGCTAACTCAGTATTTCTCGATGCAAGGCAATCATTTTTTATGATTACTCTTTTGCTATTTTGGCACCAGATGGAGGAATCTTTGAAGATCTTGTGCCAGCTGTCAAGTAGTTGCTTAGTGCTTGAGTTTTAAGGGACATCTCCTTGAGATTATGTATGTGGTGGTTGAAGAGCGCAAGTGTCAGAGTAGTGGATTTGATAGACTAACAAACCCCAGCGATAGCTTAACACCCAATGTATGCTCTTCCAACTGACTAAAAGGTGCTTCCCCTGCCTATAAAATGAAGCTTGAGCCTAGAGCAGTAAGGAGGCAAAATTAATGCAGTGAAGCTCTATAGGATTATCTCTAGAATTATGCATGTAATTAGTTTATATTCAAGCATGAATACTTTGGAATATCACCATGTATCACCCAAGCTTGAATGTGAGCCATTGAGCTTGGAATATGATCTATATGAATGTATGCTATGTTTTATATAAATTGTACTCTATTATGTTTAACTTGGAGTTAATGAATAATGACATGGAAGCAATCTGAGTATTGATCTGACTTAGAAGGTTATAACATTCTTTCATAATTATGGATTGAATAGAATAGTATCTGATAATATAGACTCCATGCTTACATATGTTGTTCAGTGAAGGTTTACTCCAGGCCGTTAATGGCATCCTTATGCCAAATATCAACTTGGATTAATAGTAAAATCAACTAAGTGTTGAAATTAGCATGCGTCGAAGCCTTAGTAACCATGCCTAAAATGCTAAATCCAAGAATGAGCACCTGAGCATAAGCCATCCCCTTAATTTGACCAAGCTCCTGAATGACCCTTAACTTGCCATCCCTTCAACTTGTACCATCAAGAGCTATAACTAGTCAGACATGAAATTGTGCCACGATGATTGGGACTAGTTCCCTTAAACAGTATTGCACCTCTTGATCTTACACAGAATAGCATGCATAGATAGATTGCCTAAGTTTTTTCGTAAATGACCAAGTTCTATTGAGATCAAGGTTGCACTATGTTTCAACTAGCCCAACACGGCCCCCAATCCCTTCACTATTGCACTTTGGGTGAGCACATAGGGCTTGTACCATGTGTGAAATTGATGCTAGTGTAGTAGTGATTTTAAATGTTGTGTGCCATATACTTTACTATGCTCATGCCTGGATGTATCAAGTACATATCTGACTTGGATTAACTACTAAGTGCATGACTAAGCACAAAAGCTAAATAAAGAAACTTTTCTATAACATTTTGGTTCCATTTTTAGGACCCATATTGAATTTTATTGCTACAATGGTGTAATAGAGTGATGCTCCAACTTTCACTTGATAACATCGAGCATTGGCTAGAGCAAGTGGAAGACAGCTTCACATAGAAGCATCTGATGTGCAAAGGATAGAATCTAAGGAAATAGGTGCAAACCCACCTATATGATGATATAAATGAGGTTTTCTTTTGAAAACTACTTAAGCATGTGTATTGGTGGTTGGTTACCTATACAACCTCTATAAGATGAATTTATGGTCAATGCTTCGAGTGGATAAAAGAGAATCTAGAAAGGCTTGAGAGCCTAGATGATGTTTGGAGGCACACTATTGAACAACTACGTGTTGGAATTTGTAGTGTTCACCTTCTCTTTCCTTGAAGAAGTAGAGTATGAGTTCTTTCACGAACCAAGGGATGCATTCATAAGAGGGCTAGGCACCAAACTAAAGAAATTGCTAGTAGATTATGGTTTTGAAACCATAAGAATGAAAGGATACAATCCTTAAATATATGAGCAATCATAGAAGATGAGAAGGGGAAGTGTAGGTGAGGCATGATGGAAAGGGATGAGCAACCTGACACTTAAGAGCTCCAAAGGTAGAACTATATCAAGTGATAGTGTAAGTTGATAAAGGATCTAGAACTTGGAAGTGTCAAGAGAACCCATAGTGAGAAGGAAGGGTATGGGGAAGGATCCTTTGAACTATATCAATGCAAGGAAAGAGAGGAAGAAGCAAGAGGCTGAGCTCAGTAGTTGGGTGTAGAATGCCTTGGGATCCTATAATATATGGTGAATGAGGATGTATTAGAAGCACCTACCCCCTTTTAACCTAAAGCCAATCTCATGCATTAGATTCTCCACTAGAAGATCAAAGAACATTAACTGACATTATTATCAACATTGACTTTGATAGACTTTAAAATTTAAACCAAGATTTTGTGATCGACCAAGTGATTCCTTAAAAAGGATTGAATGAGAATACCATAAAACCAATGAGTGCCAACCTAGGAATCCTAAATATAATAAGTGTAATTATTCCCACTTAGAGGATATTAGTTGTACCAATTGGGAAAGAACCCATAGGAAGTGGTCTGGCACCATAATTGAACAGTACCATGCCATCAAGATTGATGGTGCAACCTTCAATAATAGGGTTAACACTCAACCCTAAAATTAGAGGCATTAGAGGACTACCTCCAACATAAATGCCATGGGGTAAGTGCCTTAGACTCCAACACCACCCCCTTGGAAAATTTATTATGAAATGGTGATACACTTGCTTGAGTATCATGGTGTAGAGAATGTCGTGGAGTATGTGATTGAGTGTGAACTCTAATGGAACACTCATGGTATTACCTAGTCAGAGTGTAAGGTGACTCATTTTGTGACCACCTTGTTGGATCATGCCCATACTTGGTATCAAAAATTTGATCCAAACTAGGCTATGGTTTATTATGATTTACTAAAGGAGGCTTTCTTGAAGGAATTTGATATTATTGAGTTTGAGAAACAAAGCATCATGATGCTCAAGAAAATCAACCAAGGGCTATCTGATAGGATGTGTCAGTATGACACATGGTTTAAGACCCTCCTTTCCAAGCTTCCATATGATATCCACCCCTCCCAACATGTGAAATAGTTTGTTGGGGGCCTACTAGTACCTTTTAAAAGGGTGTTATTCATGAAGGCCTTCACAAACCCCTATGAAATTCTTAAATCCATGCTTTGGGCCAAGGCAGTAGGTAGTGCTAATACCAAGATCATCTCATTTATGGAGGCACAGATCATGTCAATCACCTCCCAATTATAGAAGTTGACTATTGGTTTGGTGCATGACACTTACATCAGATTGTGGTATACTGACTATGAGATGGAGGGGCATAACAAGAACAATTGTCCATGAAGAAATGTTCACACCTTACTTCTCACCTATGAAGTTTTTCATGGGTTGCATGACTCTTAGAACTATCCCCTATTGCATCACACCAGTCAAGTGAACATTGCTATCTATTTCAAGATGTGTAATGCCTATACTCATTTGATAGTGGATTATTGAGTCATTGATGAGATGTTCCAAAATATAGAGAGATGTACATAGAAATAAATGACCACCTTTGATGGGTAGGTAGGCCAAAGAAATGAAGGCTATAACTAGTAAAATACTAGTTATGGGAATCAGTGAGGTAGCATGGTGAGGTAGAGGATGCAATGGAGTAAGATTCTCACTGTGATCATGTTACAAGTATGGGTCAACTAAGTATTATCAATGTGACTGCCTCACACACCCAACATGCGAGTATTTTAAGGGACCACATGCGATCGAGGACTGCCCAGACTTGTATAAAAGGTTGACTCAAGGTTAGCCTAGCATAGATAAGGGTACCACAATAGTTAGGCACAATCTAAAGGAGTAAAAATGGACTCCCAAACCATAATATAATTGCAAGGAGCCATCTAAGGTGTAAGCCATAACTTGAATTGGGTTCACCACATAGTCACCTACTATGTGGATAATAAAACTGTGCTTGGAATATGGTGAGTCAAGTCATGTTGAGTGCATATTATGACCTAAGCCAAAATTTGTGCCCTACCCTATCCTTTCATGATAGAAGGATGTCCTAGAATAGGCCATAAGCATAATATAAAATTTGTAGGGAGAGCTCCAACTTGCCAAATATCTAAAAGCACAGGCAAGTGCCTCATGCAGGAAGTAAAAAAGCCAGGAGGTTAAAGTGAAAGAGTTGACCAAGATCCTACACCTCCTGTAGACTGAAGGGATGTTTCCCCTACTAAGAAAATTTCTTTTAGAGAATGCAGGGATGAGACCAGAGGAAGAGGCTATGCTTCAGAAGATTGAAGTGGTGACATTACAAATGAAACATGCATGTGAAGTAAAGCATACTTAGAATGTAGAGTATGACCAAGAATGACTAATAAATATCACCATCGATGGATGGTCTATTTGTGAGGTCCTTGTAGACATGGGTACTAGGGTTAACATTCTAAACAAAACTTCTTAGGAAAAGATGGGATGGCCAGCCTTAAATCCCTCCCCTCATATGTCATTTATGGCCAACAAAACCTGAGCACAACCTATCAAGATCATGAAAGGCACCACTGTAGATATTATGGGCATTGACTTCTGAGCTAACTTTGAGGTAATTGAGTTGGTAGAGTATTATAGCTATCTAGTGCTCTTAGGTAGGCCATGGTGTTATTCCAACAACATAGACATGTGCTTCAAGAAACACTACATGACTTTCAATAACAATAGAGAGCGGGTAGTAATCCCCCTATCAAGTGATTAAGGGCCCCCATATGTGTAAAGCATTAATCTTAAATATGAGATCAACCACATTTACAACATAATGGTGTGGGGTGCCAATAAGCTTAACCCAAGTGACTAAAGAGTGCTCGAGTGGGAGGATGAATAATCAACTTATGATACAACTGACATATTGTAATATTGATGGGTTAAAGAGTTTTATGAATTAATTGGTTGAAGGTGAAACCAAGTGTGGGAAACTGAGCCACAACCAACTAAAACAAGACTAATTAGGATTGAGTGTACTCAAAATAAATGGGTTCCCCACACCAAAAATGGGGTGAAGAGGGTGTTTTGACTGAGTAAATGGAAACTTGCAATGTTCTCAAAATATGGAGGGATCTAACCTATAGAAGACTATGTCTATGATATTGAAGCCTACTTCCCAAAGAAGTAGATACGATGGGCACACTAGTGCATACCCTAAAGAACACTGATACTCATTGGTGGGCAATGTGAAGGCCTATCTTGTCAACATGGCAAGATGTGAAGGTGGAAATATGTACTATATTTAGAAATATTAATGAGGACCTAGACATACCTATTTACTCAAGCAATTTTGACCCAATCATGCATATGCACTTATGTGAAGAAACTTGGACTGTTTGCAGTGAGAATGTTCTTAGAAGCCTATGGATGCATGATTTATATAAGACTTTAAAAACATGAGCATGAGCATGGTACATTGTAAATGAAATGCACCATAAGATAGGAGACTAGGAGGTACTCAAGGATAGGTTCGTGCACACCTTCTCTTTCTCTTCATAGATCTTAGAGCTACTATAGCCATTATAAGTCATTTATATGGTAGTGTTTGAGGACACTACCATCCTATAAGAGTGCCTTAGAGACATGTTCATGGAGAAAGGACTAGTGCTCCTAATGTTCTTTGAAGATAAATCACTCAATAGTGACTCCTACGAGGAGGATGATAAACCCTGGAAGGAGTGCAATTGGAAGGCTCTCACAGGAAGAAAGAAACTTGAATGCCATGTGGATGGAAGTTCCCCAGGTGAGGAGGATCCAATGCATCTTCAAATTGAAACAACTAAGGGGATAAGAAATGTATAAGACTCTCATCAAGAGAGGAATAAACCCTACCATGAGCCCCTCAAAACCACCAAAGTGGACATCAATGCAGAAGGTAAGCCCAAGATTACCACCATAGGTACATAGTGGTCTAAGGTATACATGATGTGAATCATAAACCTTTTATAGGATTTTTAAGACTTGTTCCCACATATCTACCAGGACATTAAGGATACCCACCCCTCCCTTGGCAAAGTGAGCATCAAGTTGGTGGATGGTATAAGTCTTATCAAGAAGTGCCTATATATAATGAACCCCAACCTATGTGCCAAGGTGAAAATAGAGATTGATGGAATGCTAGATGTAGGCATCATCTACCCTGTACAAGAGTCTAAATGGGTGAGCTTGATGGTCATAGGCATCAAGAAGGATGGGTGCATATGGATCTACATCAACTACAGACTTTTGAACATTAGTTGTATCACCAACCCATTCTCAACCCCATTCACCAACGAGGTCCTAGACGGCATTGTAGGTTGTGAAATCTATACTTTCACTATTGGTTTCTCAAGCTACCATTAGGGGTAGATCGAGGAGTAGGATAAGCCCAAAACAACCTTTGTGATTGAATGGGGTTATTTTTCCTATAATGTGATTCCCTTTGGGCTCAAGAATGTAATAATTTTATTCTTTAGAGTGGTCATCACTAATTTTAAGGACTATATCCATAGGTTTCTCCAAGTCTATCTCGATGACTAGATTGTATATGTCCTCATAAGGGACGATTATGATAATTTTTGCCTCATGTTTGAGAGGTATAAGTATCTCTAAATATCTTTAAAACTGAATAAATGCATCTTTGCAACCCCCTTTAGAATATTGCTCAAGCACATCATCTACAAATATGGTTTGCATGTTAACCCTACAATATAGACATCATTATTTAGGTCCAGACTCCCTCAATGTAGAAAGATGTTTGCACCTTTCTAGGCCATTTTGGCGACTACAATAATTTTATATGGAGCTATGCAAAGATTTTAGTGCCTCTAGAGGAGATCCTTTGCAAAGATGGCCCATTCCATTGTGGTGGGGTGCAACAGGAGAATTTTGAAACATTGAAACTAAAATTGGCTAGCACACTAATTCTACAATTTACAAACTAGACTATTGTGTTCCATGTCCATATCAATGCTTCAGGCTCTGCAATTGGCACCATATTGGTACAACCAAGTGAGGGTAAGATGGACCACCCCATCTCCTTCACAAGTAAGAAATTAATGCAAGCAGAATAAAATTACACCACCACTAAGTGCAAGGCAGTGGTAATGGTATATGCCTTACATAATTTTAGGAAATATCTATTAGTAACACCATTCAATTTTTTCACTAATCACGAGGTGCTCAAGTACCTTGTGAACAATCTTTCTTACATAGGTGCATATGCAAATGATTTATTCTAGGAGTTCCAATTCTCTATTTTTGTTAAACCTAAAAAGTATAACTTGGGGCCAAACCATTTATCTTGTATAAATTTTGGTGATGTGATGGTGTCGATTGTGAATGACATGCCTAATGCATAACTCTATAGAGTCTAGTGCATCCCTAAAGACTTGGCAGAGATTATCTCTTTATTAACATCTAGGTTTGTGCCCCAGATCATGTCAAATAAGGAGAAGAATTAATTTATTGTTTGCACTTCCCCTTCCAACTCATCAAGGGGGAGCTATATAAACTAAGTAGAGATGAAGTCTTGCATCTGTGTGTTCTAGAACATGAAAGGGACTCCATATTAAAAGAAGTGTATGATGGAATTGTAGGAGGCCATTGTGCTGAAGATGCAATGGTTTGAAAGACATTGCATTCAAGCTTATGATGGCCAAGCTTATTCCAAGATGTAAAGGAATGTGCCAAGGCATGTGACATATGCCATTGCACCAAAAATACCAACCATCAAGATGAGATGCTTCTCCTCCCCATTCTTTCTAAACCACCATTCAATAAATGGGCCATTGATTTTATTGGACCAATAACTCCTGTACCATGGTGTATAGGTGCAAGGTATATTTTGGCGACCATTGACTATTTCACTAAGTGGGATAAAGCCATGCCAACAAAAGACTACACAACCATGATAATCATGGGCTTCATCTAGGATAACATAATAAGTCTATATGGGTGCCCATTAAGTCTCAATAGCAACAAGGGCACTTATTGCATCAATAATATGGTACACATCCTCTTAACTAAATACATGGTAGCTCACCACAAGACCACCCCATATCATCCATAAGAAAATGACACAACTGAAGCATTCAACAAGATCTTTGGAACATGCCTAACAAAGATATGTGATGTAGGTTGCAAGAATTGAGATAATCATATTTAAGCGATACTATGGGTGTACCACATGACATATATAAGCTTAAACAAGACTACACCATTTCAACTAGTGTTTGGCACTGAAGCAGTTCTCCCCATGGAATTTATGGTGCCATCCTTATGCATTTTACATAGTGGTTGCTTAGATGACCAAGAATATTTAAGCACATAGCTGGAAGACATGGAGTGCTTAGATGAAAAATATGCCCAAGCAAGATGAAGTCAGCAAATCAAAAAGGCATGTCAGAAGCTCTTGCATGACAAACATATCAATCACAAGGAACTAAATGAAGAAGCATTAGTCCTACTCTATGATTTTAAGTACCTTAGGTACCTAGACAAAGTTCAAATAAGGTGGATGGTTCCCTAAATCATCCAACACATATTGGAGATAGGTATATGCAAGTTATGCACATTGTCTAGAAAAATGCTCCCAGGGCATTTCAATGGTAACCAATTGAAGCCATATCAGTAGTAAGTTGGTGCTTGTACCATAAGAACACCGAATTCTTGGTCACTAGTCAGTTTGAGTTGATTTGACCATAATACTATTTGGTACAATCTAAACTATTCTTTTTTTTGTTTTATTCCTTGTATAGTTTAAAAAGGCAATAAGTGATAAAGGGAGGTTGTAAGGACCTATCAACTGACATCTCATGAATAATTTCAATTGGGTGAGTCAAGCACTTGCACTTTTTAATCACCTAAGGCCAAACATCTAAGTAGTGGACTCATGAGACTCGCTAGACTCATAAGAGAGGTGCATAGATCACTGTGCACAAGGTTTCAAAGGAAGGGCACTTTCAATCCTATAAATAAACTACCTTGGCCTTGCATGCATAATTCCAATCGAGTGAGGCAAGCACTTGCACTTTCTAAGTGCATGAGAAAAGACATCTAAGTGGTAGGCATGTGAAGCTCATTAGACACAAGCAAAAGATGCACAAGATTGATGTGTGAAAGGTGAGCATTGTAGGACTCTTGGAGGACCAAGACCAAACTACTCTGGTAATTTCATGCATAATACTAGTCAAGTGAGTTGAGCCCATTTACTTTTAAGCACCAAGTACCATATGCATATGTTTTAGGCATGAGGGAGTTACCATACTTTGAATATTTGAGAACAAAGTGACAAAGTACATAAGTGCAAGGGTAATCTTAGTGCCAAATTTAGAAAGAGACCAAAGAAGAAAGTGAAGATGCTCAACATAGTTGGGTGTAAGACAAAACTTGAAGATGCACAATCTAACCATATGAAAGAGAGCTAGAAGCCAAGAAGAAGTATTGGAGGGATAGAAAAAGGGATTTATATGGGGTGAGATAGGCCAAAGAAAGATGAAGCATAAGAAACTGACCAGAATAAAGAAATGTACTTGAAATAGAAGCATAGCTAGAAGAGAATGTGAAATCGAGGAGACTGAATTGTGTGCATATGAGTTGTTGTGCCCAAGTTGCCATAAAGAAGGTGAAAGTTATACCAAGTGAACAAGTGCAAGAGAAGAATCATCTAAGATAATTAGCATCCACCCAGATTTGAGTATGAAGATATCATTTGAACTAAACATCACTTCACTAAATTACCATTAGAAATATTCAATGAAGTGGTAGTAGAGGCACAAAGATACGCAATTAATGCATTGATGAGAAAGGATTTTCATGGATTTTGTCAAAAAAATCATTTTTCAAGAAATCTAGGCACCACCACACCATAAAATCACTACATTAATGATGGTAGATAAGGAAAGGGTATCAATTAGTAAGTGGTAAACTTGATTAGGTTACAAATTTTATGCTAACTTAAGACTAAGATCAAACCAAAGTGAAAACTAGAGAGCCAAAGTGTGAAAACCCTATACTAGTGAGAATTTGAGTGATTTCAAGCACTAAGAGTAAACAATTACAAACTAGGGAGGATTGCAATCACAACAAGATTGAATTAGAGAAGTGAAGAGAGAAGATTCTTTAGAAACAAGATAGTTGGAGAAGTGAATTGACACCTAGGCCACCATTAACAACCAACAAAGCTTAAAAGATGAGGGAATAGTCACAAATATCATGATTGTAGAAGCCCCTTAACCATTTGAGGTTTTGGTAAATTGCACCTACTGTGCTTCAACACCAGTAGGTTTCAAGATGGTGAAGAAATATAAGAAATCAATCTCTAAGTAGGCATAAGAGGATCCAAAATGGGTGTGTATAGCGCTCGAAGTGGCCACTACAAAAATAGTAGTGTAATAAGTAGAAGCAGTGAGCATAGCACAAGTGGACCCTGAGGTAGTCACCAAAATGTCCTGCTAAGCAATGATATTCCCTCTGGAGGTCTTGATAGGGGTGTACTGGCACTCTTTTACACATACTTGCTAATTAAAATATAACCACCATACATCTAGTCATTTTCAAGACCTTGTGCAAGATTGGATGTTGGACATAGGGCAAAAGATGGTGCAAGGTGATGCCCTATTTGACATCTTGATTCGAGACAAATTGATGAGTTTCAATGTAACTTAACTTTTTGAGCTTCCATACTTCAAGAATCTAGAGGATTTTTTCCAATTTCTACTCTCGTGCATCCACAAGGACCACATTTACTTTGTGGGGAGGTAAATGAATATTTTGGCATAGTTAATAAAGAGAATAATCAGGATTCTAGATATCAGTAAAGATATCCATGAGATGATGGATGATGATGAGTAGGTAGAGCACATATCCAAACTCCTAAAATAATTCAAGTGGGTTTCACATTTATCATCAAGGAGTGTAAAGACCTTAGTACGAGGGTGGCAACATGTCTCATAAGCTTAAAGCTATGCCTAGGCAGTTGATGGACCGATGTGACTAAGGCATACCTTTGCATAGCCTATCATATGGTGTAGGGCATGAATTTCAACATCTCCAAATTCATTGCTGATGAGTTTTTGAAGAATGCATAGGAGTGCCATAGGGTAAAATGAACATTTAGGTGGGGATCCATCCTCATTCTCATTTTCATGAAAGAGATTAGAATTCCTAATGTAGGTGAGGATAACTTTGGGTCTTTTTGAAGCATAACGACTCCCCAGTGCAAAAATATAAAGACTTCATAATCCCCCTCTCTTTTAGCACTAAATATAATAATCGCATCATACGATGGTGTGAGAGCTACATATAGGCCTTTAGACTAGAGTGGTGCATCCCTCAAGGGCTCCTTTAGAGCATGTTTAGAATGGTAACCTTCATCATGATGCAACACTATTGTGTAGTGCACTTGGTGGTAGTTGATGGTAACAAGTCTAGGTGGCTAAAGCTCCCCTATGAATTCTTAGAAATATACTTTAGGGATGCACTGCACTAGATCCCTAATGCACAACAATTAGATAATCTAATAAAGGAACTAGATCTAGAGAGGCACAATATGAGGTGTTATTTCACTCGTACAAATGGGATGGCCATCGAGGATGAATAAGATGAATCAAATTGGCCAAATATCCACCCCCTATAGGAATAAACCATACTCATCTATACCCATAGATTATACTATGAGATGAAGCCATGGAAGAAGGACCTCAACACTGATCAGAGTAAAGACCCCCAATCTAGATCGATGATGAAAGGACCTTAGCACTAGTAAAAAAGAAAAAGTCTCCCAAAAAGAAGGGAGAGACTTTGGAAGAGATATAGGATCGAATAAGGGTCAAGATCACCTCAAAATAAGAATCCTCTCCTTTGTCCCCCACAAAGAAGTGCATGAAAATTGTGCCAAAGGCTTCCCTTGACACCAAGGAGAAGAAGAAGGGAAAGGTTCATGCTGCAACACTAACAATAACCCTATCAGACATAAAAGAAGATATGTAAGAATAAAAATTAGATAAGGGAGTATACATTATACCTAAAGAAGGTAACTCCTCTTCTAGTGAAAAGACCCCCTCCCTATCACCTCAAACTAAACTAGAAAAGAAGATGAGAAGGTGGAAGAAACTTGGCCTTAGTGATGTTGTTATCCAGAAGGTGTTGGAGATGGAGGAATGGAGAGATGAAATGATGAAGGCTGGAATGTCAAAATAAGCCATTGAGATGATCAAGGTCGAAGAGCACATGAGTAGAGGGGAGAAGTGCATGGGAGATGAAAGGGAAGAAAAAAGTGAGGAAGGAGGAATAGGTGAAGGGCCTGATGAGGCAAAATCACTTGGAGAAATAAGACCCTCAGGTACACCAACTAAAAAAGAGTTAAAGCATAAGTGGAAGGACATGGGCCTAAAACAAGTTCACATCAACATGATGATTGAATTGCACCACAAGTGAGAGGTTATGAGGGCCAAAGGCATGACCCAAAATGAAATTGATCAAGTGGAGGTCGAGGAGATGAAGGCCAAAGAGGAGAAGACCACTGCAACCATCAAGAGAAGGAAAGCTAAAAATAAAAAAGTCAAAGAAGAAAATGAAAAAAAGGAAGGAAGCAAAAGAGAAGGTAGCCTAGGCAAAAAGGGATAAAATGAGGAAAGAGAGAGGAAAAGGTTACTACTAACATGAGACCTAGAAAGGAGAAGGCAACCAAAGAGGTGCCTAGTGCCCACTCTAGCCTGGTAGAGGTAGATGCATAACAAGTGCATCATATTAATAAAGGGACACCTAAAGATAAATAAGGAAATGTTGGTGCCTCAAAAAAAAAGGGGAAAATTAGGATGGCACATAAAAGGGACCTGTAGAGGTTCACACCAAGGAGCCTCAAGAAGAAGAAAAGAACAAGGGGGGAAATCTAAGGAAGAACCCATTCAGGAATAAGATGATGAAACTAGCACTGAGAAAAGAGAAGAGGTAGACCAAGGGGAGAATTTTGTTGAAGAACCCCTAAGAGAAGAAGAAGAATGTAGTGGAGAAATCCCTAGCACCAGTGGAGGAGAGCGAGAGTACACAGAGGTAACCATCAAGGCTGAAGAGTATGAGCCAAGCTATAGGGAGAAACCATAGAGGGGGTTCACCCAAGATGATGACTTATAATTATGGATTACATGCCCCCTAGATCTGACATAACCTTAACATACCATCAAGTTTATTCAGTCCTCGATTGCTACATGGATGAGCCTCAGTTTGAGGTACCTATGAAATTGATTTGAAGAACCAAGAAAATAGAATAGGGGTATGACTACCAGCTCGTGAATCCTAAGGATATGAACCTGATGAGATTAGCTAATGTCCTTCTTAAAATGGCCTCTAAAATGTCATTTAATAACATTATCAATGATGTTTACACCACCAAGTGGAAAGACATTGTGCTCAAATTAGAAGAAGAGATAAAAGTAATGAAGCTCAAACTTTAGAATCTGGTCAAGTGCATCAAAGAAGTAGAGCAATCCCTTTTAGATGGATTTGATACTTCAAAAATGTAATAGGTTGATAAATTTTGTGCACTAGTAGAATAAATGCTCCCCCAAATGAATCCAATTCTAAAGGAACAAGAAGACCCTAGTTAAACCATTAGAAAAGAGCTCAACAAAAAGCTCAATGGGGTAGAGGACCTATTCACCAAACTGGAAGAGGGAATATAAGAAGTGGATGCCATATTTTACAGTTTTGCAACTCAAGCATCAGTCATCGACACACACCTTTAAAAGGCAAAAGAGGAGAAAGATGCTTTGATGAAGCCTGTGTTCACTATGATCAAGATTGAGTGCATATATGTTATGGTGTAGGTCAACACCTTAAGCACCCAGGATCAAGACCTAGAGGCACTCTTATGTGCCTTTTAGACAAAGGCAAGTAAATAAGGGGATATTTTAGATGGTAGGGTGAGAAGAGCAAAGTAAAGAATGGAACGTTTAGGAAAGAGCTAGATAACATGGATGTGCTCACACTTGAGGCTGCATCAATAGAAGTAGAAGGCATGACCAAATAAATCAAGCTCACCATTTAGGGCTTTGAAAATTTCAAGGTGGAGTAGCAGTAGAGCATTCCCAAATTTTGTGTAATGAAGATGTTGAAAGACTAGTCTAAGGGTGGACTATCAATTATATATGGGGTAATGTTGGGCCCCTTTTGTGATACCTAGTGGACCCATGCCAACTCGATATATCTCAGTGAAAGGAAATCATTATTGATGATTTCTCTTTTTGGTTTTTTGGCACCAATTGGAAGAATCTTTGAAGATCTTGTACTAGCGGGTAGGCAGTTGCTTATCACCTGAGTTTTAAGGGACATCTCCTTGAGTTTGTGTACATGGCATCTAGAGAGTGTAGGTGTTACAGTAGTGTATATGATGGACTAACAAACCCCAATGATAATTTTACCATTCTAACCAACTAAAAGGTGTTTCCCCTGCCTATAAAAGGATGCTTGGGCTTGGAGCAGAAAGTAGGCAAAATTAATGCAACAAAGCTTTGTAGGATTAGCTCTAGAAATATGCATGCAATTAGTTTATATCCAATCATGAATAATTTAGAAAATCATCATGTATCTCCCAAGCTTGCCTGTGAGTTGATGGGCTTGGAATATGATCTAGATGAGCGTATGCTCTATTTTATATAAACTATACGCTGTTATATTTAAGTTGGAGTTAATGAAGAATGACATGGAAGTAATTTGAGTATTGTTTAGACTTAGAGGGTTATAGAATTATTTAATAATTATGGCTTGAATATAATAGTATTGATAGTATAGACTCCATGCTTGCATATGTTGTTGAGTGAAGGTTTGCTCCAGACTATTAATGGCATCTTTATGCTAGATAATGACTTGGATTAATAGTAAAATTGACTACGTGTTGAAATCAAAATGCATCTAAGCCCTAGTAACCATGTCTAGAATGCTAACTCAAAGAATGATCACCTAAGCATAATCCATCCCCTTGATTTGACCAAGCCCCTAAATGACCCTTAACTTTCCATCCCTTCAGCTTTCACTATTAAGAGCTATAAATAGCCAAACTTGAACTTGTCCCATGATGATTGGGACTAGTTCCCTTGAATAGGATTGCACCTTTTGATCTTACCCATAGAATTATGTATTGATAGACCTCCTAAGCCATTTTGTAAATGACCAAGTCCCATTGAGACCAAGGTTGCACCATGTTTTAACTAGTCCAATGCAAGCCCCAATCCCTTCACTATTGTGTTTTGGGTGAGCACACAAGGATTGCACCTTGTGTGAAATTTATGCCAACATAGTAGTGCATTTAAATGTTGTGCACCATAGACTTTATTATGCTCACACCTAAATGTATCAAGTACAAATTCAACTTAGATTGACTATTAAGCACATGACTAACCAAAAAAGCTAAACAAATAAACTTTTCTACAACACTCTGACATCTCCAATGCTATCATACATGTAAGAATATAGTGGTACAATTGTTTAGGTGTTTTCAAGTTGGCATTCTCTCATTGTTTGTTATGTGGAGCACAGAAGAGTAATTTCTCTCAATTTCTCCCACCAACTAAGCACACCCACGATGGTTTATACTTAATAAGGTGTGTTTTTTATACTTTATATTTCATTTTTGTCCTTTATAAACCTAAAATAATACATAGGAGTAGGGTTCATTTTAAGAGGCCCTACAGTGAAACCTATTGGAAATATCTAGTGAATCTAAGGAAATTTGATTCGTGTGAATGGTGAATTTCCCCAAAGCGATAGTGAATGGCTGCACTAAACAAAAAATTGAATAAATAAACTATATAGTTGAACTAAATAACTGAATCAAATGGTTGAATTGAATGAGCTAGCTAAATTATTGAAAGAAATGATTGAATCGAAAGAGCCAATCAAATAGTCAGATGGTAAGGTTGAACCAAATAATCAAGTTGAATGGTCAAGTTGATCAAATGAACTGAATGGATGATCTAAATAGTCAAGATGGATAGATAAGCAAGATGATTGAGCTAGATGAATAAGTTGGATGACTAAGCTAGATATCTAAACCAAATGGTGGAGCTGAATGGATGAACCAGACTGTTGAGCTGAATAGATCATCCAGATGGTTGCATCAGAGGACTAAGCTAGATGGTTGAGCTAGGCGATCGAGCCAATCAACTTGGATGAATGACTGAACCTATTTCATGCCTTTTTTAGATGATTTCATCAGGTGATGTAGTCAAACGGTTTGATCATTTGATGCACTGACAGGTGACCTATGCATCTAGTCTGCTATCCAATTTCTTGGTCACCTCCTATGCTCTATAAATACTCACCTCTGCCCTCATTTCTAACATTTTTAAAAACTTCTTTCTCATCCCTAAGACAAAAAAATGTTTTACAATCATGGAAAGAAATTTTGTTTTCAAAAACCTATTATGCCCACACATCATGAAGCTCATACAACAACCAGATGCATTCAACGATTGGATTCAGGAATGCAGCTTTAGTGGCCTCTTCTTTATGCTACAATATGACCTCAACACCACCCTTTTGAAAATGTTCATTTACTCATATGATCCAAACAAGAAGATCTTCACCTTGCAATTTGATTGCAGAACACTTTTTTTGGGTACTTCACCATAGGATATTCACAATCTCACAAATCTTTAATTTCACAATGTAACCCCTGTGAGTTCCAAATCATAACTCATAGATGAAGACATAAATTACTTGGCCAAAACTTATGATTTTCACATTGGAAAAATTGATATGTACTTATAAATTTGTTTGTATATTAAAAATTCAATTTTCATCTTTTACAATCTAAACACTATAATCCTCTTTTTGTCTTTCATTTCAGAGAGTCGAAAGAGGGGCATCTGTGTTGAAGATGCTACTCACCCTTTTTTGAAAGCAATGATTAAATTTTTCCAAGATAGAATAATATTTAAAGGAAGCTCCATAGGTATTCTATATTGGGCACTGTATTACATTATCCATATTATTTTTAAATTTAAATTTGACTGGTGTTCTTTCATTTCCTCCAAAATAAGGCTTGAATTGAATTATGTTGCTAGTAATCTCAGTTCCACTATTTCATGTTCCAATTTTATTTTGGCATTGTACTATGAGGCCTTCTTTTACCTCAAAAAATCATAGGGTCTAACTGTGTTGGATCTAAAAATGATGATAAACTCTTTATCTGTGGATGAGTAGGAGGTTAGTTAATTTGCTCATTTGTTGATCTAGATTCTAGGGTTTAATGTTTGTTTGTTTGTCTTATAGTTACCAAGGTAAATATTAATAATTTTTTAATCTTTGTTTGTTATAAATAGTAGGTAAGAATACGTGCCTCAAAAAAACAATCTACCTTAAAAGGACAACATGCAACTGCAATCTTATCGACTTGTGAAATGTCCATGAGTTTCTTTGGTGTCCTCTTCATGTGTAGGTTTGCAATTTAAAATTTTAAAATGAAATTTTAATTTTTCAAACTCAAATGCATTATTTTAGTTATTTTTTTAATTCTTTCAATTGACTCAAGAGTAATTCAGATGGTGGAACAACCACCAATACCACCACAACAAACAATAACATCTAATGTCCCTTCTCAACCCTCTGTGGAAGGTATTGTACATTGCATTTTTATTTTTTTGTTTTTTGGATTTTGATTATTAGTTTTTAGACTGAATGTTCATGTAATGTAGCATCTAAAAACACCCCTATGGATGCCACTTACAGTACACCATGTACATAAGAGAATATTTTGTCTCCAAATACAAGTATTAAACTTTTAATTTTAATTTTGCATATACCCTTTCTTTTCAATTTATTTATTTTCTAAAATAAATTACATTTTTCAGGCCATCCTCTATCTGTGAGGAATATTATGCCACCGCCTCCACCCCTAAACACATTTTACAGAATGGGGAAGGCTCTTTCATTAACACCACTGCAACAATAGTAACACTACAAATATCAGGTTCTTGATTCCCATCTTTCTCTATTGGAGGTTTATCGAGTGTGTAGGGATTGACTTCTTTGTCAAAAATTGATCTTGATGATGAATATTTGGGGTTTGATAGTGTCATTGATGTTAGAACTGCTTTCAATCCACATGATTTTATCTAAGGAGATGTAGCACATGTTCATGCAACTATTCAGCAAGAAGTGGAACCTTCAAGCACTTCACTGGACAGTCCCACCCCAATAGAGAATGTTGTAAATTCTGATGATGCCCTTACAGATTTTCCATTGAGTAATTTGGTATAAAATAGTATTACTGCTAGTCTTCATGAGGGAGTAATTAATGAGTTGAAAAATTCACGTGTGGGAGATTCGAGCGAAGACCCTGATAAAATAAATAAATGACCATTATCACAACCACTCAGAGTGAAAAAATTTGTTTGCATTGGTGCAATAGGAACCCACTAAGATGGATGCTTTTTTTTTCAAAGCTAAATTTGGGTCAGTTACCATTGCTAATACTTACAATGATAATGTGTTGATAATCATGCTTAATAGGTTGGAGAATTTAAATGCAAAAGCTTGGGCATATTTTAATAAATTGGTGAAAGACATCAACCTTGTTGTGATTATGAATATGGAGAAGGAAAAATCTCTAGTAATGTATATTCATTTTAATCAATTTTCATGTCATTCTTAATTTTATTCACATCTAATTACATTACATTATAAAATGCAGGTGAAATATGAGAACTTGAAGAAAGAAGCTAAGGTCCTCAATGTCTATCTGAAAAATTCTCAAAAAAGTTTACAATCTATCGCTCAATTCAAGGAGAAGCTTGTTTTGTTGAATAAACAGAACTCCACACTACAAAAAATCATTAAGGATCAAGGACGGGATCCCGATGCCTTATTTAAGCAGAAGATAGTTGTCAATCCAAGTCTACTTTCTACTAGAGATGATAGAAAAGAGGATTGGGAAAATCTTAAACATATTAATGTTGTTGGTATGAATCTTGAAAAGGCAAGAATATTAAAGGACAGTAGTGGCATATAGGATGTTGGGATTGAGAAAGTGGTTTTGAAAGAAGGGGAAAAAGTGGTTGAGAAATCATTGAGTAATTGAAATTTTGTTTTAAATTTTTATATACTTGAAAATAATGTTTTATTTTAAAATATAAATTATTAATGACAATTTCAAGTTTGTAGATGTTGTGATCAATTGATTGAGTTTTAATTGCAATTTCAATTTGAACTTTACGATGTTGTAAACTTGAATGGTCTTAGTAGGCCCCCTTTTGATTTTTTTGATGCACTTGTGAAACTCACATCTCAATATAAATAGATTGATGTCAACATATTCCTTTAGAAAGTGTTCCACCTAACATAATGATAATATATTAATCTTGTGCATTCATTACTTAGCAAGAAACATAAAAATGCATTTCAAAGAATGTATAATATTATTGTATGTTATTATAAAAAAATGAGTTGTTTTATGTGGAAGATCTCTTCTTTTTTATATTTAGATTGTTTCTTGAGTAAATCATGATTTGAGATGATTTTGAAGCCATTAGAAAAGTACATTCATGTTTGGTAGATGTTTATGTTGAAGATCATATTTTGATAGTCAGTAATAATGAGGATTCATCAAAGTTGAAAATATGCATAATTGATTGTGATCATGAACTAAATAATAGGTTAATGGATTGTTTAATGTTATGAGGATGTGCATAGATAAGGTTATATTTTATTTGATCACTTTATTCTAAAAAGAACCAATGTTAAGGAATCTAAACATTTACACAAGTTTTTAAATATAGGCTATCTACTCCGTAGGAGTAGATATCCTACACTACCCTATAGGGAGGTACTATATATGCCCTATCTACTGCCTATGTAGGGTATATATAGTAGTATATATAGAGTATATAT
Source organism: Torreya grandis (assembly GCA_037957365.1). Classification (NCBI taxonomy): domain Eukaryota; kingdom Viridiplantae; phylum Streptophyta; class Pinopsida; order Cupressales; family Taxaceae; genus Torreya; species Torreya grandis. The sequence continues at coordinate 3,770,190 of JARHVA010000906.1, read as the reverse complement.
GAAGTATATACTCCTATATATAGTATATACTATATATTATATAGTATATACTACATTATATATATATATATATATATATATATATATATATATATATATATATATATATATATATATATATCATGAAAGTGATTTCATTGCTATAGAAAATATGCAAGGTTTAGGAATATGTTCATTCAATTACAGGAATTTATAGAATTAAATTGAAATCCTAAGCCAAAATGAAAAAGGAAAACATAGTGTTCTAATTAAAATGTAGACCTGGGTAGTCAATTGTTAAATAAACTTGTACTTGAAAATTGATTTATTTGAGTCTGTTATATTTCATTCAATTATAAGAACATGAAGACATAAATGATTTATAAAATAAATATCCCCTATGTATTGTGACAAGGTCAAAGAAGATAGACAAGATCATAGTGCATCATTATCTAAACACACTATGCATAGGGTGTAAAAATATGGGCTCATTTGCCCCTATCACAGAACTTATTCTGATGTAAGAAAAAAATATATCTATAAAAGTATGTATCAAAGACATAAAGAACCATATTAACTTATAGTGTTCCCCCTAACATAATGACAATATATTAATCTTTTACATTCAACACTTAGCAAAAAACAAGCAAATGAATTTTAGAAAATGTATAATAATTATTGCATCTTTCGATAAACATGTGAAATTTAAATTCAGAAACTCTATTTCTAACATTCTGGTAGGCGAAATAAATCTCCACAAACTTGATCATCAGTATTGAAATTTGCATCCACCGTGTCAGTGTCATATTAAGTGTCATTATTTACATCTTCTATATTTATCATTGTATTACTAATGCCTCTTCTTTTAGTTAGAGAACTACATGTTGCCATAGCTCTTTCATATGGAAACATATCCACTCCATAATGGGAAATATATAATCTCAAACATGTTTCTAAATTTCTATCCAATATATTTCAGAGATTTGACTTTATGAATGATAATGCATTAAATACTCTTTCATCTTCCACTAAGCCTAGAATCATTGCTTGACAGAGTTCATATAATAAAAAATATTCACTTGTACTTTTATGCAGTATAATACTAGGATAAAAAAATTTCAATAGTCTTGTAATTGCCCCATTCTCTACTGGTTTGTGTAGAAGATGATATTGTTCAAACATTGTAATTCCAAAATGGGTTGACTAGGATGTCAGTAAATCCTTTCCCAAAATACCCTCAATTTATAATCCATGCACCACTATAGATCTACAAAAATGCACTACAAGATAGTACATGTATTTTTGAAATAATTTTTTAACCATTCTTTTAATGTTATTACTATTCTAGAAAATAGGATTGACAACTGCCATCACCTCCAAAAAATCATCCCTTTGAAAATGATCTTTGATCTCCACAACTAAGTTTTGGGAAACTCTACATAGTTTTATCTAGGTTTCAAATAGAGTAGTTTTAGACATAATACGTGTTATGGGAATTTCTTTAGATTTAGCTTCCACAAAATTAGGTCTTTTGTAGAAAGTGTGCATTGGAATCTCTTTTCCATTAACGACACAAACATGAACATTGATATTCAACTTCAAATAATTGTTAGGGTTTTGTAAATTGGTCAAACATTGCCAACTACTAAAAATAAGGCCTTGAAACATTTCATTCGAAGTGTACAATATGTCAAGAGATTGACATACTCATTTTCTCAGTCATATGAAAAACACAATATAAATGAACCTCTCTTGAGCATGTTTCATTAAACAATTCTTTTCTTTTAGCATTGGATGAATTCCACATAACGTTAGTAGTGTTTCCAAATATATTAAATGGTACAAAAAATCTTTTGTCTTGTCAATTTCTCTAAGATATTTATACATGAAACCTAATAATGATAGATATTCTTCAAAAATTTGACAAGCAGGTTCATACATAGAAATCCACCTTGTATCAACATCTTTCAACTTACAAATTTTTGAAACTCTAAATTCTTTTTAGACTACTTGACATATAAGCATGTAGGTCATGAATGAGATCCTCCACTTTGGCCACATTACCAAATTTACTAACCATTTTTTATGCAAGATTCATCTTATGAGCCATGCAATAAATTGGAATCATATATAAGAAAATTGTTGTTTCTATCCAAACACAAACCATTTCTATACCCATGCATAACTGATGCACCATCAACCTCGACACACACCAGCTTTGTAGCTATTGCATAATCATCCATTCCATCTTTATCTTTCAAATTTGATACAACCAATTTATGAAGATTCTCTGCATTGCAATTTTCTACCATTTTATCAACTGCTAGTAGATGAGGTTGCCTTGAATAGTTCTCTAAAGTATACACATGAATGCAAACCTAGGCTATGTTATCAATTGTTGTGACCTCATCGATGGACAGTGAGATAAACAATGATTTATAAACACTTTCTTTTAAATGTTCAATGTCAACCATTACTAGACATTTTGCCATTTCCCAAGCACTGTTATCCAACCAATGTGATAGTGGAATATCCAGAAATTTATTATGTCGAAACAAAATCTTATAATATAAAAATTGAGAAATAGGTTTGCCTTTTTTAATAATATGGTACATAGTAGAGAACTCTATGTATTTTGCTTTTAGATGGGACTGCTTGACTTTTCCAAAATTTGTTTCAATTATTCCCCCTTTCTCCACAAGATATTTTTGACATTCCTTATCATTTTCATGCTCATGTGTATATTTTATATGCATGCATTCTTCTATAATTTTCCACCTATGTTCTTGTTATCAGTCCATCGGGGTGCTTCACTGTCTCATATACTTTTCCACAATGTTTCTCAATCATGTCCAATTTCAATTGCATTTTATGTTATTTTCCTAGTTTTCAGCTACATATTATGCATGTGTATTATTTTAGAGTATTATTAGCATTTTGAGGCTCTACAAGTTCTATGAAGGGAAATTTTGTCACTCAGTCCACCTTAAAGGACCTTCTAATTGTCCATCTACTTCTCTTCCTTCGAGAAGATTTCTGAGTGGATGTTTTAACTAAACTTTGTATTTGGTGAAATGGTTAAATCTCTTCTACCACTTCAGTGTCATTATCATTTTCATATAAAACCAAAGGAGCATCTTCAAGTGGTGGCATGTCATCATCAAAAGAATCTTTAGGGGGTGATATGTTATTCTGGTTGATTCTAGCTTGGGACATAACAGTGGGGATTTATCAATGTAAAATTATTTTAATATTACTGAATAGTTGAAGTCAAATTTTAGACAAACTAATAAAACAACAAATATCTATATTTTGAGTGCATTTTGATTGTGTAGACTTTTTGGTTTTGGGTCTTTAAAATAAGATAATATGGATGATTTCTCTGATGATTGGCCTATAATTTTACCATTCCCACCAGATATCATGACTTTTTTGTTCGATACTCTTATTCATCACTATCATCTAATAGAAGGGTTTTGTTGACTTCCAGATTTGTCATGCATCTCTACCATCTGGTGCTGCCATTCGACTATGTGTTTGGCTTGGATGTCCAACTAGGTCATTCAATTGAGTCATTTTGATCGATCATTTGGTGATATCATTTTGTTGGGTTATTCAACTAGGTCATTCATTTGAGATATTTTATTAAGTCATTGGACTGTATCATTTGACTAGGTTGTTCAATTACATCATTCAGTTGGTCATTTGGATTGGTCATTCAACTAAGTTATTTAGCTGGATCATTTGGCTGAGTCATTAGGTTGGATTAGTTAGTTGAATCATTTGGCTCTATCACTCAATCATGTTGTTAGAAACTATCGTTCATCCGCATCATTCATCTCAGACTTTTGGCGCTTTCATTTAGTAGATCAGTTGGGCATGTTGTTTAGTATTGTCATTCATTTTCTTCATTCGTTTCTATTGTTTGATTTTGTGCTCCTCCATTTGTGGTTCTACTTGTTCCCTTGGTTGGTATAGGTCAGACACTCAGAGGATTTACTATATATATCTGGTGAATGTAAGGGTAATTCTATATATCATTGTAAAGGGTTGGCAACCTGACCCCCTCAAAAAAATATCCCTAGAATTTTAGTGATCCAATCCCATCTGCCAACCTTAAAATTTTTCCAAAACCAAAATCCTAAAAATAGAATATTCATGAATTAATGAATGTTCACTGCTAAAAAAACCCTACATAGGAGGACTGGTAGATGTCTTTTTTTGTTAATATCTAGCCATTAGAGGTCTAAAGTTAAAATCACCAAAAGTTTTTTTTTTTTTTACTTTTGATAAAATATAAAACTAGAAAAAGACAACAATGAGAAAATGATAAATTTGAGGGATTGTTAATTATTTTTACTTACAAAATTTTATTTTCTATTTTATGTACTTGTAAATTTTGGATTGAAATCATTTGTAAAAGTCTTTTATTTCCAACAAATCAAATTAGTACAAAAATAATGAGATTGTAAAAATATCATTTGCAGTGTTTAATTTTAACGATGCTTCTGGTTCATGTTTATGGGTAATGCCATCATGAATTGAACTACTACATTTATATCCTAACATAGTTGTAACAATGATGTTTAGGCATCGGCCCTTTAAATCATTGAGGAGTAATAAGGTTCATAAAAATTCATAAACCATCCCTTTGTTACCCATTCATTACTATCGATAGACATAAATCCTAATAGTTAGAATTTCCAAGTATATATGCCCACATATGTGAAATTTATTTTAATTAGGAGTTCGTGATAAAATGAATCTCTTTCATGTAATATATAGGTACCTAGTACCATTATGTTCTCATGTGCATTAAAGTTTCTTTTATGTGTCAACAGGTATATTGAAAAGATGAGTTCTTCTAGTATCGACAAGTATATAAGAAGGTACACATATAGAGATGTATGGTATATCAATATGAAAGTGTATATAAATGGGAACTTTTTGGAGTTATAAGTCACCAATCCATCTCCTTTATATAGTTTGATTAGATTTGCACACAACCAAAAATGGACAGCATTTCTTTTGCCAGACAATCAGCATCTTCGAAGTGACAACTATGCAGCATGAAAAACTAAGGTTAAAACCCACTTAGAATTTGAAGACATATGGATAGTTATTTATAGAACATGGACCTTACATGTTATTGATGCTAATTAGTAATAAAAATATGACAAAGTCAATCAGAAGGCTAAGATCATAATCATGTTCAGAGTCTTGGATGAGGTACAACCTCATATCCATAATGCCACTATAGCTCATGATTTTTGGGATAAGCTTCAAATAGTATTTGAGGTAAAGAATCAAAACCATCTCCTTTATATAGTTTGATCAGATTCACACACAACTATAAATGGACTATATTTTGTTTTTCCAAACACTCAGCTTCTTCAAGGTGACAACTATGCAGCATGTAAAACTAAGGTTAAAACCCACTTAGAATTTAAATACATATGGATAGTTTTTTATGGCACATGGACCTAACATGATACTGATGCTAATTAGTAGTAAAAATATGGCAAATCTAATCAGAAGGCTAAGCTCATAATCATGTTGAGAGTCTTGGATGAGCTAAAACCTCATATCTGTAATGCCACTATAGCTTAGGATGTTTGGAATAAGCTTAAAATAGTATTTGAAGCAAAGAATCAAAACCAAATTCTTTATCTACAAATCTAACTCCATAGTCTAAACTTGAAATCTGAGGAAAACGTACAGGATTTTATTCATAGAGTTTCAACCTTATGGGCTTCACTTGAAGCATTGGGTGAATTAGTGAAAGATGACTCTCTGGATCCTATTGTCCTAAGAGATCTACCCTCTGCATATAAAAATTTTATGACCACGTTTAATGTCACAGGTTAAAAACTAACCTTTATCACATTGGTTAACATGTTGTAATAGTAATAAGCCATGAAAAATGCAAAGGAACCTGATAAAGAGCATGCACTTGCCTCCTCTCAGAAAGGGAAGAAGCCCATGTAGACTTCTAAACAAAACCCTAAGTAGAAAAATCAATGACATCAGTAAGGGAACAAACCCTATTCACATAACGTTTATCTTATTTTTGGCAACACATGACATGACATCAAACATTACTAGTATAATGGATTCACTCAAGGTTCATCTAGTAAGAAGCTCACTTCACATAATCCACCTTAGTTACCAAAACCAAAACTCCATTCCAAAAAACATTAGAAGAAGAAATAATAGCATGGGAATGTTGTTTAGGATGATCATTCTTCATAAGATGATTACATATTTACTACATAGACACATGCAAAACTTTGTTCTTCAAATTCCATCTGGTATGTTGCTTTTAGTGCCACAAGGCACATGACATGACAAAAGAATGGTTTTCCACTTTACACCAATCAAGATCTCAGGGTAATGTTTCTCTTGGTGATAACTCATCATACACTATTCAGGGTAAAGATGATGTTTCTTCAAGCTAATGACACTACCAAGGTTACAAATTTTTTTGTATGTTCTAGGACTCACTAGGAACTTGTCTATAAATCAACTTCTCGATCATAATCTCAAATTTGAATTTGATCACAATCATGGTGAGAAGTTTTACCTCATCAAGAATAATAATGGAGGCTCTAGAACTATTGAATGAGATTATAATATAGGCAAGATGTTTCAACTTGATCTTGTACATAATGACCATTAGGCACTTATTATGAAGGGTACAGACAAATCTCAGCTCTGGTATAGAAGATATGGTCATTTGAGTTATGGGTATTTTCTTGCATTAAAAAAACACAACTTGGTCAAAGGTCTTCCCACACTCAAACAATATTTTGAAATATGTTATATTTGCTTAGATGGTAAACAATGTAGAGATCCTTTTGGCAAAAGTGAATATCAATCTCCTTATCCACTAGATCTAGTGCACATTAAATTATGGCTTCTAGCCTAAAAGGACATAAGTATTTCCAAATCTTTTTTGATGATCATTCCTTCAATATGTGGGTTTCTTTATTGAATACTAATGATTAGGCTTTCCAAGCCTTCAAAGAGTTCAAGGCCTCTAGTAAAAATGAAACTAGTCACAAAATCAAGGCCCTCCACTCAAATCATGGGGGTGAATACAAGTAAAAATTTCACTGCATACCTTGCAAAATATGGATTACATTATCAATACACTACTACTTATATACCACAATAGAATGGTGTTGTAGAAAGGGGTAATCATATCATTGTAGAGATGTTTCAAAGAATGGTTGAGGATGCACAACTACCTCATTCATATTGGCTAGAAGCATGTCTCATAGCCATATACCTGCTAAATAGGTCACCCACCAAAGATATTGATGGAATTACACCATATGAAGCATGGACTAGGATGAACCTAAAAGTATCTCATCTTCAAGTCTTTGGTTATAAGGCATACATGCATGTCCCAAAGAATAAAAGGAAGAAATTGGATGAGAAAACCCAAGAATGCATTTTTGTGGGATATAGTAATGAGTCGAAGGCATATTGTGGGATATAGTAATGAGTCGAAGGCATATCGACTCATTGATTTAGAGACTATGAAGATACTTATCAGCAAGGATGTAGTGTTTGATGAAAAAGGTGAAATCATTTCATCTTCCACTAATACATCTAATATAAGCATCAAATATGTAAAGTTTTTAGATTGAAATAGTGGTGATGGTCAAGAAAAAGCCCCAACACCATCAACTACTACTAAATGTATGTATAAATGGTATATAAATACAATTTGAGATATAAAACTAGATGGACCTCGAAACACTTCATTTTAAAAATATAGGACTCATGGTATAGCTCGTGTAGAGGTAAATTTAGCCTTAATGAGAAGTTATAGAAACATTTGGTATGATTATAAGGTTCTCTAAACACAGAATAGGGTAAATCAAACTGGTGGTACTACCAAGGAGCATGTATAAGTGTCATATCTAGAACCAAAGAGTCAAAAATACTTTATGCATGCCTCATAGGACTTTGTTGTCATCAATCAATAATAGAAAAAGTAGTGATTCATGGAACTCATCATTTTATGCTATGTGGTTTATTTGGAGTAGTAATTAGAACATATTTATTTTCTCTTAGTAATTGGATGGGCCATGTAGGACTAGATGATGATTCCATGGAATCCATGCATATCTCTAGTACGAAGGCCTCTTAATTACAAGACACACAAGAAAGGGGATTCCCTATTTTTTAGCCTTTTTCAAATGATTAACCTTAGTATGTCTTATAACTATCTATATGGGAATAAACTTCTCATAGTCAAGTGGATATTAATATGGATTCTACAAATTTTTATCACCTCATTAGTATGAATGTATTTTATAAACCCATGCATTGTGGAAGGAATTGTGCAGATTTTATGTATCCAAGGCTGTCCTAATAACATATCAAAGACTCTTATGTATGGTATAACTAAGAAGGTGGTGGCCACATGCGATGGACCAATATGTAAAGGTAAATCAATTTCACCAATACCATGTTAGGATGTCCCATCAAATACTCTGATCATTTTAGTTGAAGGATATAAATCATCAAGTATATATCCCAAATGTGTGATTAATGTCATGATAGATATGTTCTCACTAGAACCATTATCAACCATGACACTATGTATAGGTTGATGATTGATGTATTCTATAATAAACAATGAATGAAGATCCAAGTCATCATCCACATTTTCACTATCATCAAATGTAATAGATTGTCTTTGAACCGCATGAGGAATACGTCATATAGGTGTTCCAATAATTCCATTTAATGGGTACCCATAATTTGGTGGATGAGGATGTGCTTGATATGATATTTTCACTTTTGGATTTTTCTTAAAATGATATTGTAATTGATCATTGAAAATATTTGGTTATGATGGTCCCCAAGTTGTGACCTTGATTCCTTTGGAGGATCATAAAATGTAATCTACTAAGTATCAATGTGATCTTGGGTATTTATTTCAATTTAAAACATGTATTTTTAGTAGGCATTGGTGCTAGTTATAATATGCATTGGCATCACATACTCTAGGTAGAGGTGGGCTCATATCAACCTATATGGGAGGAGGGAGAGATATGAGATGCCACTCTACAAGCTTCTTAAGTATCAAAGCTAAAGACTTATGTAATCTTGTAAATTGTCCCTTAGGTGAATTGGATAAGATGATCCAATTAGGTTGTTGTGACACTTCATTAACATTTGTGGTTGTTTCCTTTTTAAGTTCTATGGAATGAACCTTATATCTTGGTTTGATATGAAACTTGGTATTGGATGTAGAAGGTGTATTCACTACATATTTTAACACACTAAAATAATAAGTTTAATTTCTCTATCACAAACAACATGGCATAAGTCATATAAATATTTTAACCTTTTTAAAATAATAGACTCATGCAAGGGTGTAAACAAGCTTTGCTTAAAGATGTCTTGAAGTTCCATATCTGCCATTGGATTTTTCATTTTGGTTAATATTGTCTTATACCCCAATAAATATTCATTATTAAGTTCATTGGTTCCTTTTTTGATCTAAGCAATTTGTGCATGTCATATATTTTCAATGATGTTGATATAAAAATGTGTTATAAATTGATCTGCAAGAAGTTTGAATGCATTCACTGATTGTATTGGTAAATCATAAAACCATCTCAATGCATAGTTCTTTAGCCTTATTGGGAATAATTTGGTCAAAAAATTATCCTTAGAAGCATAATCAAGGCATACCACAAATAAATATTGAATATGTTGTTCAAGATCACCATTACGATCATAAAATGTGAACTTGGGTGCAAAAAAATAGTTAACAAAGGGTGCAAAGAAATATTAGGAGCATGATGGTTATGTATCACATCTTGTGAGTCAATAGCATAAGGAGACTTTAGAGTATTTTTTTCAATATTGGTAACCCTTTATTCCAAATATTTTATCACTTGGAGAAGGGTTTGCACATTAGGACCATTGGGATTAAAACATGATGCTTGAGAAGTCACCAAAGGGGGTGAAAACATAGTGTGAGTAGATATGGGCATTGGAATTCATATTTGAGTTGAAATATACATTTGTCTCATAGGAGGTGTAGTAATAGGAATGTGATCTTCAAGGAGCAATGGTTCAAAAACATAATTTGTGCCCCCACTATATGTAGGCATCAATGATATGGTCAAGGGGTTAGATAATGGGATTGAATATGTGGTAGTACCCCCTAAAGTGTCACCATCAATAGATGTGGATGCATTAGCCTTGACATGTTTATTGATTTTATCCCTTACAAAATACAAGAAAAACATCAATTAATTATTGATTAGTGTTAATATGGTTGATAAATGCTTTTTTATCTTCCATTTCAAAATGGTGTTCCAATTATTATAAATGAAAACAAAGATGCTAATCAAAGAAAATATGATTTTGAGATTTTAATACTCTTCTAAATCAGAAATTAGGAAACCCTAGGTCAAACTAGTGTTTGGATAAGGAGACACAAAGGTCAGGTTCATCAAATGTTTAACCCTTTATAGTTTTGATATCAGGATAAGGGTTAAAAGACAGAATAGCCTAAATACAAAGATGAATAAAACTATTCTATAGTAGGCTAAATAATTAAAAACTCAAATAAATGAATATTCTGAATTAAAATGAGATATGCTAAATATATAAAATGCATATCCAAATGATATTGTGTTAATTGCAATACAAAGAAATGAAATTAGTTAGACTTATGATGTGTAAGTGGATTTGAGGAGTATAGGGGCAAGAACAAATAGGATCAAGATCAAGATTCAGTTGTCAGATGATGAAAATTAATATTTTTGGAGGCATGGACACTATCGTTGACTTGTGGACACTAACGTCGACACTTTTATCTATGTTGTGATGATACTATCATGTACATAAAATTAACTGGATCATGAAGTGGCAAGATATGCTATTTTATGTTTTATGTTGCCTTTCTAATATTATATTCAGATCTATTGTACAAACTATAGATGTTTGTTTATTGATCAAACCCTATCTCTTCACCTTTAGGTTAAATGCTTTCCAAATAGGGTTTGTGGGCTCATGGTGTCAAGTTGATCTCAAAGACTCTTTGTTAATGAGTGTGCCTACATAGTCGATACTGTAAGAAGAGGCTCGAACTTACGTAGTTCTCCCCTCTCTGTGGGAGTGTGTGTATACAAGAGTTTAATATGTTATATATAGATGCATGCAAAGATCTAGCTTGTAAATTAACAAATATCCCTCATGGGTTGATCTTTGAATGCTTCAGAGCTTTTTTTATGACTACTCCTATAAATGATATACAAATAGAAATGAATAAGATAGAGGAATCTAGCTCATGGGTTGATCTTTGAATGCTTCAGAACTTTTTTTATGACTACTCCTATAAATGATATATAAATAGAAATGAATAAGATATTGGAATCTAGTTGTTTGATTGATTGAATGAGCCTCAGTAGGTGTTTATTTGATATTTTCTAAATGAATAATGATAATGCTTATATTTGTATTTATATTAGACCTTTTGTAAGTATCTTATGATAAGATTTAATAAGGCAAATATGCTAGCACATTTATTTCAAAACATTTACAAATTTGAATGACTTTTGAAGTATGACACTAGATAAGAAATATGGACACTAGTGTTGATGCTAGTGTTCCTCTGTAAATGGTAGCTTTGAACAAGATAGAAAATTGCTAAAGATTTGTAACTAATAGTGAAGGATATATACTAGATTTTTATCAGAGTTGTTGCTAGAATCTGGATAACACAAGTGCAATGGAGACATGATCACACAAGATGAACAAGTGCACACCACATAGATGGTAAAGCAATTTGAAAATAATACAATAAGATAAATTTCACAAGACAAAATAGAGAAAATCAAAATTTAATTAACATGGAATGGCCAAAGTGAGGACTACAAATAGGAGAGTACGAAAGTTACTCCTCCACAAAAGGTGGACAAGGCACACCAAGAATAGTCAATAACTCCTCCATGAAAGGTGGTGACAAGGTGCTAAGAATAGAGAAGTAACTCCCATCAAGAGAGTTATTTATGACATTCTTATGACACATCTATGACACACACCTCCACATAAGCTAGCCTATCCCATTGATGTAGGAAAACTCCATGTATGCACAAGAAATACAATTTCTCTAATTAATAAATAGGAAAAAATAAAAACCTACACTAATACCCCCCCCCCATAAGCGTAGCTTAGGTCGACAGTGTGGAAATATAAAATGGGTCCTGACAACTAGGCCTGATGAGGTACCCATGTACAAATGCAATCTCCCATAAGATAGAGACAATGAGAAAACTCATAGGAAAAAACTCCCTCCCTCAAAAGAGAGACATAAAAGAAAAGAAGAGGCTAGAAGGCCCCCCTTGAAGATGATGCTACCGCAAATATAGACTGCACCCCAAGAAGAGCTCGTAGATGAATGAACTTGTTCTCAGTGAAAGGTTTGGTGAAGATGTCTACAACCTGCTTCGAAGACTGGCAAAATATCAAGTCAATGACCTGACTATGAATAAGCTCCTGAATGAAATGCATGTGAATCTCTATGTGCTTGGTCTGCTGGTGTTGAACTAGATTCTTGCAAATCTGTATGGTACTCTATTTGTCACAATAAATGATGGTGGGCTACCTGATAGGAATGCCAAACTCAAAAAGAATCCCCTGAAGCCAAATAGCCTCAGTAGCTACATTAACAGCTCCCATATACTTTGCCTCTGTGGATGATATAGCAATAGCATTTTGCTTCTTGCTAGACCAATTGATAGGAACTGAACCTAGAGAAAAACTGTAACCAAAAGTGGAATTGCGAGTCTGTGAATCACCAGCCCAGTCTAAATTTGTAAATCCAACCAAGTCAACCTCTATAGCAAATCTATAATGAATCCCGTATCTATGTGAACCCTATATGTAATGCAAGATCCTCTTAGCTGCTTTCCAATGCAGCTCATGAGGTTCCTGCATGAATATGGAGATAAATCCCACTGTATATGATATGTCGAGCCTAGTGTGAGTCAAGTAGATGAGACTACCAACAAGTTGTTGATATCGAGTGGCATCAACCAATGGTGAAGAATAATCAGCCTCAAGCTTGACTCCTGATAGAAAGGGAGTCAAAAATGGCTTGCAATCAGCCATGTGAAACTGAGCCAATAAGTCAAGAGCATACTTAGCCTGTGCAAGAGAAATCCTTGAATCTGACCATGAGATCTTAATGCCAAAGAAGTAGTGCAACAAACCCAAGTCTGTCATGTCAAATCTATCATGAAGAGATGCCTTCACTGCTGTAATAGCCAATGAAGAACTCCTAGTGATCAAAAGGTCATCAACATATAGAACCAAAATCAAGAGCGAATCATCCTGCTGCAAGAAGTAGACACTAGGATCAGACTGGCACCTAGTGAAACCCATTATGAGAAGGAAAGAATCCATCTTGGCATACCAAGCCCGAGGGGCCTGTTTGAGGCCATAGATAGATTTTCTAAGTCTGCATACTAAGGAAGAATCCTGAAAAAATCTTGGCGACTGCTCCATGTAGATCTCCTCCTCTAGGTCTCTGTGAAGAAAGGCACTCTTCACATCCATCTGATGCACATCCAACCATGTGTTGCGGCAATAGCCAAGGTGAGTTGGATAGAAGTCATCTTTGCAACTAGTGCAAAGGTCTCTGAGTAGTCAATGCTTGCCACCTATGAGAAACCCTTGGCGACCAATCGTGCCTTGTACTTATCAACTGACCCATCTACTGCAAACTTGGTCTAATATATCCACCTACATTGAACCATCTTTCTTCCCTTAGGAAGTGAAGTCAAATCCCAAGTGTGATTTCTAACTAAGGAAGAATATTCTTCCTCCATAGCATTATCTCACTCAGGTACCCCCGATGCCTCTCGAAAGGTCTGTGGATTTGAAACTGTAGCAAAGAAGGCATGTGGATCTCTCTGAAAATCCCCTCTAGTACGTCTGTCATTTGTGGAATCTCCTGCCTAAGTGCCAGCACTCTCAAGTGTCTGTCTTGCCCAAAGTGGCCCAAAAGTGGGCGAGTCAGGTGCTAACTCCTCATCCTCTGACTGACTAGAGGTGGATGACTCTGCATCACTGTCCTCACTATCTTAACTTGAAGAAGAAGAAGAAGATGTCTCTGGCTCAAGAATCTGTTGTGGTTGACCTGAATCTGATGAGAAATCATTATGAAGAAGTAGATATGATGAGGGAGAAGAAGTGTCAAGTGTTGAGTCTCTAGGACTCTCCTAAAAATGGACACTTCTCTCGATGAACAACTCATGAGTGACTGGATCTAGAAGGTGATATCCCTTAATATCATTCATATATCTTACAAAGATGCAAGGCTTGGACTGACGTTCCATAGCTTTGCATTTTTTCTTTAGAATGTGGGCCATGGCTGGAGATCTGAAAACTCTAAGGTGCTCAACATCAGGTTTCCTTTTATGCCAAGCTTCAAAGGGTGTTATCCCTTTCAAAGCTTTGTGAGGAACCCTATTTTGAATGTAGAAAGCATAATTGATAGCTTCAGCTTAGTATTGTGGTGCTAAGGATTTAGAGTGAATCATACAGCTACCCATCTCTTTCAAAAACCTATTCTTGCGTTCTGCAACCCCATTCTGTGAAGGACTGTAAGTGACTGTGCACTGTAAATCAATCCCCTCTATGGTGCAAAACTGCTCAAACCTGATGCTGACATACTCCCCTTCATTATCAGTTCGAAGAACCTTAATGGATTTCTCACTCTGTTTCTCAACAAGAGCCTTGAAGTCTAGAAAATTTTCAAACACTTCAGACTTTTGTTTGAGAAAATATATCCAAGTGTACCTAGAGAAATCATCAATAAAAGTGAGGATGTACTTGGCCCTTGTGAAAGATGGTTTGGGAAAGGGTCCCAATACATCACTGTGGACTAACTCCAAAGGTTGTGAAGCCCTCCAAGCTTTGCCTTTGTCAAATTTTGTTTCAGGATGCTTCCCAAGGGAGAACCCCTCGCAAATTCCTTTTGAGAATTGGACACGAGGCAAGCCAATGATCATATCATGTTTTCAAAGTTGTTCAAGGTAGTGATAGTTAAGGTGGCCAAACCGCTCATGCCATAATTTGCTAACTCCATCTGAATGAGTTAGCAATGCTATTGGAGAAGAATCTGATGAAAAATGTGAGAAGGTGTATAACCTTGCTTGATGATTTGCCCTACCCACTGCCATTGTAGTATCACTATGCAACTCCCTGATAGCCACTGAATCTGGTGAAAACTCAACTCTCATGCCCCGACCAATGTGAGTGATTTGGTACACTGATAGGAGATTGGTTGAAAGAGAAAGAACACTTACAACATTATTGAATGTTACTCCTTCCATTTCAACTGACCCTCTCCCTGCAATGAAAATTAATGTGCCATCATCCAAACTAATTGAAGTCATGCTACAAGGCTCTAAAGATGAAAACTCAACTAGTGAAGATCCCATGTGGTGAGAAGCACCCGAGTCGATGACCCATGAAGATGTGGAAGCTATTGTAGCTACAAGGGCCTTGCCCTTTTCTTTCTCCTTACCCTTGCCTTTTACCTTAGTAGAATCTTGGGTAGATGAATTCTGCTTGATGGAGTCAAGAACACCTATGTTGTTTTTATCTAGAAGATAAATTAGGTGGTTTATTTGTTTCTTCATGCACTTGTGTTCATCATGCCCTATCTTTTTACAATAGGCACGCTTAACCTTTTCCTTCTTAGGTTTAACATTGGAAGAGGAAGTCTCAGTGTTGTTTTTGGTAGGATTGGTGTTTTCTTTCTTCTTTTCCTAGTCCTTGTTCTTTTTCTTCTTCTCCTTTGTTGAAGTCTTATCCTTACCATTGCCAGCTATCAAATCTTGGGGTTGAGTAGACTTCATTGTGCCCATTTAAATTATCTTATCTTATTCCCTAGTCAAGTCAGCAATGAATGAATCCAAAGAAGGCATTTTCCATGTAGTGCCAAGGGCACTTTTTGTGGCATGGAAAGTGGAGACAAAGACTGAATAGCTTGGACCTAACTTCGCGAGAATAGAAAGTATGAGTTGATCATCTTTCTTCTTTATCTCGCATTCTTTCAATTGCAATCTAAGGACCTTAAACTTAGTGAAGAAGTCTTGTAGGGTGTCAAAGTTGCTAGGACTTAGACTTATGAGTTCATTTTCAAGCTCATGACCTCTCATCTCATCAAGCTTCCCAAATAACTTTTCTAAGGTGTCCCATATGTCATTGGGAGTCTAAGAGGATTCTAGATGGAAGAGAAGTTTGGGAGACACAGACAAGCTCAGTAATCCATAGGCTTTATCACTATGGTTGTACCACTTAACCTTTTCAACATCAGTGTTGGGTTTTATTTCTGTACCCATAGTGATCCTATATAACCCTTTGTTTCTAAGAATGATTGACATTTTAACCTTCCATTCATGATAGTTGAAGGGTGTTAGGGGTTTAAGTTGATAAGAATCTATTTTTTTGCTGAATTTAGGTGAAGTTGTGTTGATTGCAAGTTGTAAATTTATGCAAAAAAGAAAATGAAAGTGAAGATTAATAAGTTGTGAAAAGCAATCACACCCCCCTGAAATATTGAGCCCCCCTAAAATATGCAAGTGCACGCTCAAAATACGGAGGACTCAGTCGAGAATGCGTCTTAAAGCAATCAATGCAAGACTAAAAAAAATAGGACGTTGGACTCAGTCGAAAATGCGTCCCGACAGACCCAAATTTTTGGCACTTTATAAACTAGTACATTTTTTATAAATAAAAATTCTACGCTATGGAGAATTTAATTACAATCACTTTTGCAAAAAATGGCACCCAAATCCGAGCTACCGTTTGCAAGATATTAAAGGTACAATTTTTTCGTAAACTAGTGTTTTTGCAAAAAAACACTAAAACATTAAAAAAAATGCCTGTTAAGGGAGAGAAGGTGGCCTTCCAACCACTCATTGGATTCGGCATGGAATGAGGAATCCAAAAGAGGTCTTTGTGAGGGAGAATTGGCCTCCTGCCAATCCGAGCCTCACCCTTCGTCTTTGACAGGCGAAGATACAAGTTTTTAATTAAAAACTCCCAAAAATACCAAACTGTCTAAAAAACTGAATACTCAGTCAAATTGACTTATTTTGTTTTGACAAATCAAATTTTACTAAACAATTTAGTTAAAGATAGAAAGGCCAAGCAACTAAGGGTCCACATGGGACGCCAAACAAGAAGAGGGTGCCTTTTTCATGAAAAAAATAGCAGTCCAGATTTGTAGCATAAAAGACAAAAAAACAAAGCAGAGTTGCTGGTTGTACACCCTAATGGCACCTAGCAAAAGTGACAGAACGAAGATCAGAAGCTAGGCATAGAAGCTGATTTGTTTTGCAAAAAAAAATTGTAGATTTGGATGCCATACCGCTGCTAGGCGTGGTTGGAAATGACTGTGGCACCTCCCTCTGC
This sequence comes from Torreya grandis, assembly GCA_037957365.1. Classification (NCBI taxonomy): domain Eukaryota; kingdom Viridiplantae; phylum Streptophyta; class Pinopsida; order Cupressales; family Taxaceae; genus Torreya; species Torreya grandis. The sequence continues at coordinate 3,752,745 of JARHVA010000906.1, read as the reverse complement.
TGTTGATTGCTGAAAAGTGGTAGAGAGGACTGAAGCAAACAAAAAAATCAGCTGAGGGTCTGCATAAGCATGGCTTAGAGTTCTAGAAGTGTTGCACCTAGACTGAAACAGAAAATTGGCACGTTGTACGGACTGGGCAGTAGCTGATGTGGGCAGCGCCTAGTCTGGGCAGTCCTCACCTCTTTCTTTAAGCTAGAGTCACACAAATAGAATGCAGAGAAAGGTGGAGTCCAAGAATAGCAAACAGAATGTAGAGTTTTTTTTTTTGCAAAAATGACAAAAATATTCCTCCGCCTTATTGAAGCCACAACAAATCAATCAAGATGCCCAAAGGCCAAGGATTTCCAAGGAAACTAACCAGAATTGATATATTTTTTTTATTTTAGACCAAATCTAGAATTAAAAAATAGAGAGAACTCCACTCCTCTTGATTTCAAAATAAGCTAAAAGCATAATCACACACAAAATTACCGGGTTTGGTCTGATATCATATTGGAGTTGTTGCCAGAATTCAGATAACACGAGTGCAATGGAGACGTGATTACACAAGATGAACAAGTGCACACCACATAGATGCTAAAGCGATTTGAAATTAACACAATAAGATAAATTGCACAAGATAAAATGGAGAAAACCAAAATTTGATTAACATGGAATGGCCAAAGTGAGGACTACAAATATGAGAGTATGAAAGTAACTCCTCCAAAAAAGGCAGACAAAGCACACCAAGAATAGTCAGTAACTCCTCCATAAAAGGTGGTGACAAGGTGCTAAGAATAGAGAAGTAACTCCCATCAAGGGAGTTACTTATGACATTCTTACGACACCTGTGACACATCTATGACACACACCTCCACATAAGCTAGCCTATCCCACAAATGTAGGAAAACTCCGTGTATGCATAAGAAATATAATTTCCCTAATTAATAAATAGGGAAAAATAAAAACCTACACTAATAGTTTTAAGCTTTCTATTGTATACATATAATTTAAATCACTAGAATGATAGAATCAAACTATAAGATAAATAATTATGCACAATGAGATGAAAAATATAAAATTTTCAACAACAATAAATTTAAAACTAAGAGGTATAACCCTAATTAATATTTATCAAATATATAAAACATGTATACTATATGCATTTTGTTTTAGTATCTACAAAGGAAAAACATTAAATCATAATTCCTCACTATCAATTTTAAAAAATAAGACATTTCTTCTTTCACTATAACTTCTTTAGATTTTGAATGGCCCATGAAATATATCTTAAATATGCCCCCGTGCCTATGTTTTACTCTACCTGTGATTTTTCTTTGACAAAACATTTTATGTCATGTTATTTTTTTTACTATTCGTATTATTTACTCGTTTTTCATTTTGTAACCTCTCAAATTCTTCTTGTATCTTTTTATTTGCATTGAAATGTTTACATGAATTCTTTGGAGGATTTCTACATTAAACTCACAAGCTCACACCATTAGATTTTCATAAGATTTATAGTTGGAGATCTTATTTAGATTTTTATTGAAATATAGCTTTGTCGCTTAAATAATATAAAAATTTTATTTTTCAATTTTTTTGATTGAAGAATATTTATTCTGCCAAATTTTTTTACGACACAATTCTGACCTCATTTCTTTTTTATTATTTGTTAAAATTTATACTTTAATAAATAATTAGATGATATTTTTTATACTATTATTTTTATTATTAAACTACAACCTACTTAATCATTTTTCAATTTAAAATCTAAATAAAATTGAACTAAATGTATACCTCTAAATAAATATAAAAATTTAAATAGTTCCAAACTCTAATGAATCTTTAGTGATTCTTTAAATTTTGAGAGGTGTAAGAATGAACATATTAACGAATTTTTTGTTCTTTAAAATGAAGAATTTTTTTTCAGTAAACTAACCAAGAACTATAATTTTGAGAGGGTGTAAGAATGAACATATTAATGCGGATTTCAAGAACTACAAATATCATGGTGTTATGATAGAGAGATAGGACACACATGGAAGATAGTGGTCTGAATCAAAACTTGCAGCACGCTGTGCATCGAATATTTTCCTTAAATTTAATCCACATGGATATTGGTAGAATGGAAACTTGCTGATAAATATTAATAGAGATTTGATATGTTTTCATCTTCAATATTATTTAAATTTTGAAATTTATTGTACTTTATTTATTTGAGATATTATAATTATTAGTCATTGATAAAGGAGAGTATTATAACTATTAATTATTTAATTCTAATCAATCAAAATGTTGAAATTAATATATTATTTAAATAATTTTAAAGTTTGATATCAAAATTTTAAGAATATTTTATAAAATAATATTATGAAATATTTTATATATTTAATTCAATTTTTTATTAAATTTAATATTTTTTATAGTATATATTTTCAAAAAAAGAATGTGTCGACATCCTCTTATACGTAAGAATAGTTGTCTTTAAAACCTCAAATTATATAATATAATTTAACATACAATTTTTGAACCAATTTATATGGTTTATAACTTAATAACGATTTTATCTCTTATTTTTAGAAAAAAAAATTAATTTTAATATATATATATTATAATATATAGGTTCAATGGTTCTCTTGCCCTTATGATTTTTATTAACTGGAGCTTCAACCAGTTTAGGACATAATCGGGCCCAGATCTCCAATGATCAAAAGTTATTAGCCTTCAAAGTTGGCTTCCAAGTAGTTTTAGATTGTTTCACTGACAAGTATATGACCGCCATGTAAAATCATGAAAAGGGGCTCATTTCAACATTTCATATGTGCATTTAGAAAGTTCTCGGGCCCAACAGGTTTAGTAGGTTGGTTCCTTTTGGTGTTAAGTTCATTCCTTGCAAATTTGGTACCTTGGTGAGTTTTGTGCTTCAAGATAAAAAATTGCAAAGTTGGCCAAAAATAAATGATGGTCTCACGGATGTCAAATTTAATCCTATATAAAAAATAGAGAATCTTAAATTTAACGGTCTTTGGAAAGTCAATGACGGTTTTGAGGACGTCAATTGACAATTGATAGGACGTCAAATTTAATCCCCTATAAAAATGTGTTAAAAACTTAAATTTGACGGTATTTGGGACGTCCAATACGATTGTGAGAATGTCAAAATGGGAGTGTAAAGTAATCATGAGGTTTTTGGTTGATGGCTAGTCTTGAAGTGATTTTTAAACTAAAGTGAGCATTGATAAAAAAAATAAGCAAAAGGTAGGGTAAGGTAGAGAAGAAACGTGATTGCAAGCATTAATCTCAAACATAATGACAAAGTTATATTCAATTTGAGCATACATTTAACTAATCAGTGATGTAACATAGCATAAACCCAAGCTTCACAAAAAATCAGGGAAGATTCAAAGGAAAATATAAAGATCATGAGTAAAACTCAAGATTACTTAAATATTTTGATATGTTAATCTCAATTTCATAAGAAAATTCAAATGCAGAGAAAATAAAATGAATTAAACTTATAATCTTTCAACTAGTCTAGCACAACACAAACTAAAAACGTCATAAATGTAAGATGTAGCGCATCTATCAAAGAACTATCCAAATCTAAGACATCCACCTACAAGAGAAAGCAAAAACAATGTAACACAATACAAGACAATCTTTATAGAATTCAAATTGTATTAATTACTCTAGTATAAAATTGCTCAAAATCCCTCTCCTTTACAAAATGAAAATATTGTCTTTTGTAGAACGATAAGGCAACATCCCCGTCAACCATGTTGACAACAAATACAAAAATGAAGACAGTTGTCCTTTTTGCAAAGTTTCTAGAATACACATATTAAAACCCAATTAAAAAGAATTTGTTTTCATTTAGCAATTTGAATTAATGAGAATCTCACAGGCTACATAGCCTTTCCATCGAATTGCTAGGACCCTCCATATAAAAAATCAAATGGCTCCGTTTGACAAGTAGCTGAGTATAGAAAAACAATGAAATATAGCCAGGAGGCCAACTTTAGGTCTTCATAACTTTTGATGTGAAGTAGAAGGTGATCTTAAATCTGATGTATATGATTCTAGCATAAATGTCAAAAAACTCATTTGACCATTTTTCCTACAGCTGTACATTGTGATAGATATGGCTTCATGAAAATGCCTACCAGGCTCTTTGTAACTAGAAAACTAGCCAAAATGCTTTGAAGGCCAACTTTGTATGCTTGGAAATTTTGATGTGCTATGTTGCATGCACTAAAACTTAGTGAAACTAGTCCTTGTACGAGGGTTAACAAACTCATTTGACCATTTCATTTGAAGTTGCAGCGTATTAAAGATAATGCCTCATAAAAATGCCTTCTAAGATCTGTTTGAGTTCTCTGAAAATGGCTATGAAAAAAATCGTAAAAATGCATTGGAGGAAAACTTTACATGTCCATAAATTTTTATGTATTATGTCACATGATCTCATCCTTTGCGAACACGTTCCTTGCATGAAGGTTAACAAACCCATTTGACCATTTCTCTTGAAGATGCAACAAATATGAGATATAGCTTCTTGAAAATGCCTACTAGGCTCAATTTAGATCTTGCAAAATTAGCTAAGTCTCAAAATACAACACAAAAGTATTGAAAGGCAACTTTCCATACTCAAATATTTTTATGCACTAAGTCGTATGATCCCAAACTTGATGAACATGTTCCTTGCATGAGGATTAACAAACTCGTTTGATCATTTCTCTTGAAGATGCAGTGCATGTGAGATATATTATGTTCAATATACCCACTAGGCTCTATTTACACTCCTATTTTGACATCCTCAAAACCATATTTGACGTTTTTAAGACCTTCAAATTTAAGATATTATATATTATTATATGGGATTAAATTTGACGTCCTCTCAACCATCACATGACGTCCTTGAAATTGTCATTGACGTCCTAAAGACCATCCAATTTAAGCTCCTATTATTTTACATGGGATTAACTTTGACATTTTTGAAACCATCATCTATTTTTGGTCAACTTTGAAATTTTGTCTTGAAGCACAGAACTCACCAAGGCACCAAATTTTCAATGAATGGACTTAATACCAAAAGGAACAAACCTACTAAACCCGCTGGTCTTGAGATCTTTTCAAATGCACTTATGAAATGTTGAAATGAGCCCTCTTTCATTATTTTGCATGATGGTCATATACTTGTCAGGAAAAGAGTCTAAAATTGTTTGGAAGCCAACTTTGTATGCTAATAAATTTTGATGCATTATGTCACACGAGCTTAAATTTGTCAAACATGTTCCTTGTACAAATTTGAACAAACCCATTTGACTATTTATCCTGTGGTTATAGCATGTGAGATATATCACTTCATGAAAATGCCTATAAGACTCTTTTTGGACTCCTTGAAAAAATGGCAAGTATGAAAAAATGACAGATTTTGTTTGAGAGACCAACTTTGAGGGCTAGTAACTTTTGGAGGCTTAAAACTTAGATCATATAAACTTGGCACAAATTTGAAGACATCTATATGACCAATTTTACTTAACCCATCCACATGTGGAAATGGTGATGTCAACAAAGAGAAAGAAATAAAGACCAATCAACTTTGTTTTAAAACCCATGATTTTTAAAGAAGTCAAAAAATTGTTAGATGCAAAGATTGTGTTTCCTATTAGGCATTCCCCTTAGGTTGTAAACCTAGTCCCAGTTAGAAAAAAGAATGGAAAAATAAGATTATGCATAGATTTTAGAAATTTGAATAGAGCATTTGAAAAGGATAATTATCCTTTACCTTCTTTAGACCAAGTTATCCAAACTATTTCAAGATCTTTCATGATGTCTTTTTGGATGGATTTTTTAGATATAACTAGGTGCTTGTTGCTCCAAAAGATAAGATAAAAATAGCTTTTACTACTAAATGGGGAGCATATGCTTACAAAAAAATGCCTTTTAGATTAATTAATGCAAGAGCAACTTTTCGAAAGGCCACGGACCATTCTTTCCAAGGTTTAGTGGGCAAATGTATCATCATATATATGGATGATCTTACAGGATTTTCTAGAAATAGAGAGGAACATTTCTTACATTGAGACAAGTGTTTGATAGATGCAGGAAGTATGGTGTATCTCTTAACCTTAAGAAAAGCATATTTTGTGTCACTGAAGGAAAATTATTGGGACATGTCATTACCAAAGATGGGATCCCTGTAGATCCTAATAGAGTAGAGGTCATCCCTAAAAAAGGATTGCCTAATAGCTAAAAGGAGCTTAAGTCATTTTTTGGCAAGATCTACTTTGTGAGGAAGTTTATTTCAAGTTTCGCTGAGATTGTCAAACCCTTGAATGATATGCTTAAGAAATATGCCATAATTTCTTAGAATGAATAATCTAATAAGGGCTTTGATAACATTAAAAATACAATCACTGAAGCTCCAGTCCTCATAAGTCTTAATTTCTCAAAATATTTATATATATATATATATATATATATATATATATATATATATATATATATATATATTCATTTGCTTCTGAGCATACTATCGCTACAGTATCAACTCAAAAAGTTGATGAGAATGATCATCATATAGCTTTCATGAGCACCAACTTTAAAAAATGTAGAAGTGAATTATTTTATGATTGATAAGCAAGCTAATGCATTGGTAAAAGTAGTAAAAAAATTCAAACATTACATCCTTAGAAACAAGGTGCATGCCATATTACCTGATCCACCTACAAAGCTTATGTTGAGTGAGAATGAGCTTGGGAAAAGAAGAGGCAAATGGATGGCAATTATAAAACAATATGATATAGAGATGAAAATAGCTAAGTTAGTGAAATGTCAAGGTTTAGTTCAGATGATCACTAATATTGACCCAAAATTCCATGTCATGCAAGTAGATCAACGAAGCTTCCAACCTAATGAGTGGTATGATTCTATTATCCATTTACTAGTCAATGGTGTTTGTCCCCCAAAATTTATAAGAGAATAAAAGAGAGCCTTGAGAATCAAAGCAACACATTACCTCATCAGGAATGGAGTCTTGTATAGGAGGAACTTTGAGGGAATTTATTTGAGATGTGTTTCCAAAGAAGAAGCAGCCTTGATTATGACTACCTTCCATGAGAAGCTAGTAAGTGGACACCCTTCAGGAAGAACTACAGGTCACAAGATTCTCAGTGCTGAATATTATTGACCCACCCTCTTCAAAGATGATTATAAGCATGTGAGGGAGTGTCATCCATGCCAGATTTTTAGTACAAAGGAGCCAAAGGTAGCCATGTCTTTACAACCTGTGATGGTGGATAAGTCTTTCACACAATGGGAATTAGACTTTGTAGGAGTAATCAATCCCATTTCTTTTGAAGGTCATAATTATGTCCTAACTACTATGGACTATTGCACTAGGTGAACTGAGGCAGTAGCCACTAAGTAATGCAGAACAAAAGAGGAGATCAATTTCCTAGAGGAAAATATTTATACTAGATTTGAAAATCTAGTTTATTTATTTTATGATAATGGATTTGCATTCATTTCTATTGAAATGATGGAATGGGATTATTACTAAGGTATTTCACTCAAGTTTTCTTCTAATCAATACCCTTAGGGAAATGGTGTTTCTAAATCCACAAACAAAAATATGATGAAAGCTAGCTAAAAATCTACTAAAAATAGACCTAGAACATGGAATAAAATTCTTAAGTTTAGAATATGGGCAGATCAAATCAGGATTACAAGCTCTCAAGGCTTCACCATTTTTTTTTGGTGCATGGTCAGGAACCTATCTTTCCCATCACCTTGAAGTTGCCTACGTTTACATTCATGCAATAATACATGGATGGTTGCCAAGAACTTGCTAATTCTAGGTTATTAGACATCATTCAAATAGAAGATGCTAGAGAAAAGGCATTTATAGACTTCAATAGACACCAATCAACCATGAAAAGATGGTTTGATAAGAGATCTAAAGTGAAAATTTTTAGGCAACGAGACATAGTCTTTATTTGGGATAAAGAATCAAAGACTAAAGGCAAACATGGTAAGTTCACCCCTTTATGCATTGGCCAATACCAAATTATAGAAATCCTGGGCAATAACACTTTCAGGTTGAAAGATCTCCAAGGATCAGATTTTACTTTACCTACCAATGGGCAATACCTCAAGCATTACTTTGTTCCTACCCCACCTGGGGTCTTCATGGAATAAATGTGTAAGATTGTTAAAATTAAAGTAGGTAGGCTAGTTAGTTTCCTTTATTTCTTTATTTTTTATTTTCTTGCTAGGATTGTATATATTTGTTTGTTTGTGTTTTGTTTTTTCTTGCTTGGTGGTGTTCTTTTGTTAATAGTAATAAGGTCTCATATTATTACTTTTGGTTTGGAATTGCTTAAAAGTGTGGGTATGAATCTTACAAAAGTGAACAGTAGGTGGTAATAAAGCATCATGAACGAACCAAAGGCATTAATATAAATTGGTATAGGAACTCAATGTCCTACAAAGATTTAAATCTTATTTTGAATCAAAACTTCATTTTAAGAAGAGTCATATGTGTACAATGTGAATTTAGTTTATTAACTCATATTCATGCTTACACTTCAAACACATCCTTGTCATGGACTAAAGTTTTAACTAAAGGAGAGTATCCTAATGCCAGGGTGTTTGACCAAATCCATAAAATCAGGCTATATTGGTTTCCAACCTTTGAAAAAGATCTAGAAAATATTTAAAAAAACTCATTGCAAAATCTATGGAAATAAAAGCAAAGGTGATTCGGGTAACCTCCACTGGGGCTCTAGACATTTGGCTGGCAGTGGAGCAAGACCTTGAGTGGAACCAAAAGTATCTATGTCAGGGCTATAGATGCCTGGCTAGCAACAGAGCAATGCCCAAGCCTCCCTTGAAATAAGAGTTGTTATTGTTAGGATTGTGGAGCTAAAAGCTTCACTGATGCAAACAGGAGAGGAGGTTGCTGAAGGTTGCTGAGTTGCAGAAGAAGTTGGGGTCGGTCTGATCAGCCGACGTCGGCAGGATAGCATAGAGAAGCAACCGACGTCGGTCATATATCGGCCGACGTCGGTCACCTCCAGGCGGACAGGGACCGGCGTCGGTCACCTGTGTGGTTCGACTGCGAGCTATTTACGGGCAGTTAGCTAACGAACCAAGAGTTTGCATGATGAGCGCTAATTTTAGACTCATAGCTGCGGATCTAATTATGGTAATTAGATGTCTAATCATTGTTTGGATGAGATCTATATAATAGACTCATGGTTGTATTGGAAAAGTGTGCTAGGGAGTAAGAGAGCATAATTATAAGCTCCTTCTGTGTGTGAGGTAGAGCTATGGTGCGTTCCTCCTAGTGCCACAGTACCAGGTGTGTTGGTGCTGGATTGGAGAGCCAGCTGGGTTCTTCAATAAGTAAGATCGTTGATCTGCAGGTGTATGTGTGTGCAAGGTCGAGGTTCACAGGTGATTGGAACCATTGCTTGATTTGCAGGTGTGCAAGGTCATACAGACAGCAACACTACAGGGAGCAGTATCAGGCATGATCTACTTGGAGTACAGGTGTGTACTCGGATAGAGCAAGAGGAAGGCAAGGGAGTTCCTTCCATAAGTATGGTCTGTTGAATTGCAGGTTGTTGCAGATTCATGGGAGATCTACTTGAAGTACCTTGAGTACTTGTGGAGCACGTGGAGTGCTTGTGGAGTGCGTGGAGCACTTGTGGTGTGCGTGGAGCACGGAGAGGTGAACACCAACTCTGTATTTGAGTTGGGTGTTGGGACCTGTGAGAGGGAGAGCTTTGGGGAGAAGAATTACTGTTCACTTGAGGCGTGGGAAACCTCTGTAAGGTGGTGGAGAAGAAGTGGCATCTTCTTTATTGTATTCTTTTCTGTATAAAGTGTTAATACAATTTGGTATTGTCTCTCATATGCTGTGTTATTCTGAATTCTAGTTACTTGGTGAATCCGGTTAATTTCCGCATATTAAGTTGCTTGGTATTAGTAATCAAATTGTGTGCTTCCGGTGTACACCCTCCCAACAAGTGGTATCAGAGCATGTTTGTTGTTCTAGATCCCCAACAAGTGGTATCAGAGCCTTGGTTGTAGGTTCTTGAGCTTGATACCAACAGGTGGTATCTGAGCTGAGGTTGGAGGAAGCAGGTTTTGTGTTTGGTTACAGGGCACTCTCAGGGGTTTCTGATCGAGTGGGAGTAGAGCAACTGCAGATCAAAGTAAGCTAAGAATGGAGGAGTTGAAAAGCACAGATGGTCACTCACGGTCCTATGGAAAGAAAGAGTAGGTAAAAGATTATTGTTGGTTGGTAACAGATCAGCATGAAGAAACTGAAGATACAGATGTAGCAGGTGTTGTTGCACAGGATGTGTTTGCAGGTTTCTTGGATAAAGTTGAATCTTGGATAAAAGATTCGGTTGCCTCTTTCCATGCAGTTCCAGGTAGAGGAGCTGGTGAGCCTTGTCAGATTGTTGGCAAAGGCAAAGTGAAGCTGAAATTGCAGGCGGCCAACACACAGGTGTTGATTAAGGTCATGCAGGTCCCAGGTTTGGAGATATGGCTAATTTCTTCAGAAAGATTGGGTGATGAGAGATGCACAAGAACTCTCACAGCGGATGCACTTGAATTAGCTGGTGGTAAGAAAACAGGTATCCTTTATCTACCTGTTTATATTACTGATTCTTCTTTTGTTGCGGAGACGTGGCTTCGTAGGCTTGGTCACATGAGCAGGAAGGAGATGCATGTTCTTAAGCGGAAGACAGATATATTTGATAGGCTTAAGAACTGGAAAGCCTTGGTGTTTATGGAGGAGATGGCGGACAGAACCCAGTGGATGTGGCTGGATACTTCTGAGCAGGGCAGTTTGGACATGTGTTTTGATTCAAAGAAGCTCGCGGGTAAAAAGTCATCACTCACAGGCGAACACAGACACCGGCGTCGGTCAGAAGGAACCGGCGTCGAACAGACAGGTGCCGATGTCGGTCATGTGCAGACCGAAGCCGGCGATGTCGGGCAGGGTAAGACCGATGTCGGTCATGGGACCGACGTCGGCAGTATGTAAGACCGATGTCGGTTATCAGGACCGACGTCGGCAGCAGGGACACCAGCGCAGGCAGGTTGGTAGTCAGGTACAGACGCATGGAACCGACGTCGGTCGGATGCAGACTGTGGAGTGACCGAGGTCGGTCACTGTAATGAATTTTGGGTGGACAGCAAGCTGTCAAGGAGTCTCAAACACCCATACGGAGGACTGAAGGCGTAAGTAGGCCCTCAAATTCGTTGTTCCTCTTCTTCATACTTGTTGCTGATTGTAGAGCAGGAAGGATCCAGGAAACAGGTGTGAGCTTGGCATGGATGAGGATGTGATTCCTTGGAGGAGAACCAGACAGGTGTGTTTTGGTAGAGATGCCAGCAGGTATGAAAGCACAGAGACGAATGGATACCTTAGTAGAAGAATAGAGAGAACGGATACATGAGACGGAAGACCAGGTATATGGTCTTGTGGAGCTGCAGGACAGTGTTACAGGTTTTGACAGGTGGAGGACGAAGCATGGCTTCAGTCAGTGTCCAGGTAACTACTGTGGTTTGTCTTACCAGGGGGATGATGAGTCATGACATCATTCTGTTGCTGTATGTGGATAGTATGCTAGCTAGCAGGGGTGTACATACAGGGTTTTGCTGAGCTAAGGGTAAGATTAGTTCAGTGGCATGTCATGAGGAGTTTGGAGCAGCAGAATTCTTTGGCATGGGAGGCATGGAGATCACAGGTTGATTTTGTCTCGAGTGGGAGCTGATGTGAATCAGGTGTTGGCGAGGTTCGGGATGCAGAGCCGGAGCACACTAAGGGCTGGACAGGTACAGTGTCCGAAATCACATGAGGTCTGGTATAGACCTGAGTATTCCCATGCAGTGGGAGCTGTCAGAGAGTTAGGAGCCAATTCGGGGAAGTGGATTCTCAGGTTTTCTGAGAGGGACCGGCAGCAGGTGTTGCTATGCAGGGTCAGGACTTCACTACAGGTGTTGTAGGTTCGGATGTGGCAGGTTACTCGGATGACAGGTGGTACACCACGGGATGTGTGGTGGGTTGTCTTCAGGTGGGAGCTTGAAGAGGGATACAAACCAGGAAACAGATTAGACGGAGTACAGGTACAGGTACAGTGCAGCTGTTTATCTCCAAGTGGGAGATTGTTAGGATTGTGGAGCTAAAAGCTTCACTGATGCAAACAGGAGAGGAGGTTGCTGAAGGTTGCTGAGTTGCAGAAGAAGTTGGGGTCGGTCTGATCAGCCGACGTCGGCAGGATAGCATAGAGAAGCAACCGACGTCGGTCATATATCGGCCGACGTCGGTCACCTCCAGGCGGATAGGGACCGGCGTCGGTCACCTGTGTGGTTCGACTGCGAGCTATTTACGGGCAGTTAGCTAACGAACCAAGAGTTTGCATGATGAGCGCTAATTTTAGACTCATAGCTGCGGATCTAATTATGGTAATTAGATGTCTAATCATTGTTTGGATGAGATCTATATAATAGACTCATGGTTGTATTGGAAAAGTGTGCTAGGGAGTAAGAGAGCATAATTATAAGCTCCTTCTGTGTGTGAGGTAGAGCTATGGTGCGTTCCTCCTAGTGCCACAGTACCAGGTGTGTTGGTGCTGGATTGGAGAGCCAGATGGGTTCTTCAATAAGTAAGATCGTTGATCTGCAGGTGTATGTGTGTGCAAGGTCGAGGTTCACAGGTGATTGGAACCATTGCTTGATTTGCAGGTGTGCAAGGTCATACAGACAGCAACACTACAGGGAGCAGTATCAGGCATGATCTACTTGGAGTACAGGTGTGTACTCGGATAGAGCAAGAGGAAGGCAAGGGAGTTCCTTCCATAAGTATGGTCTGTTGAATTGCAGGTTGTTGCAGATTCATGGGAGATCTACTTGAAGTACCTTGAGTACTTGTGGAGCACGTGGAGTGCTTGTGGAGTGCGTGGAGCACTTGTGGTGTGCGTGGAGCACGGAGAGGTGAACACCAACTCTGTATTTGAGTTGGGTGTTGGGACCTGTGAGAGGGAGAGCTTTGGGGAGAAGAATTACTGTTCACTTGAGGCGTGGGAAACCTCTGTAAGGTGGTGGAGAAGAAGTGGCATCTTCTTTATTGTATTCTTTTCTGTATAAAGTGTTAATACAATTTGGTATTGTCTCTCATATGCTGTGTTATTCTGAATTCTAGTTACTTGGTGAATCTGGTTAATTTCCGCATATTAAGTTGCTTGGTATTAGTAATCAAATTGTGTGCTTCCGGTGTACACCCTCCCAACAAGTGGTATCAGAGCATGTTTGTTGTTCTAGATCCCCAACAGTTATTCTTAAAGAATATCTAAAGTGCTCAAAATCAAGTGCAATGGGCCAAAAGGATATGAACTTAGATGCTATTTTTTGAATTTCATGACAAATAGGAAGTTGAATCAAAGCAAACACAACATGTTTATGTTTTAATATCTAAGTCTAAATTTTTACACATAAGGAACTTGTTTCAACCGAAAGTTGATTTAGATGAGAGTATATGTCCAAATAGGATATAAAATTTATATACAATTGTAAACTAGAGTCCTGTGTTCCAACATATTGCTATGTTGCCCTTGTGAGTCACCATTTGTTGAGACCAACACCCCCCATCTTTTTTTTTTTTGAAAAGGGAACCCCTGTAATTGTTTCCAAAACATTTATATTTTGGATTGAATGTGAAAGGTTGTTTTATCTTGAATTTTAAAGGCAAATCAATTTTAAAAAGGACATGAGCTTTGGCATCTGATTATGATTATGTTTTATGAATTAATGTTACTAATAATCATCTTTAAGGTGATTAATTACATGTTCCATGGAAGAAGCCAGGGTTCTCAAGCAGTAAACCTTAAGGGTTTGAATTTAAACGTTCATGAGAAAATCTAGTGAGGAATTTATTTCCTTTGGTTAAATGATCTTAAGTCTAACTTTATATTAAGCATGTTTTAAAACATGACCAAGTATTAATGTGGAATCATGACATAGACCCTTTTCCCCTTTGAAAATCAGAGAGATCTTCTGGGTCAAATAAATTTCATTAAGGTTCAAATTTTATTTGTGTTTGTAAACATGAATAAATATTTAATGATTTAAACCTTAGGCTAAATTTTATACATGATTAGACCTTAACTTAAAGTTCATGCCCTTTTTACAGATATAAAACTTTACGCTTGTTCATTAGATTTGATTTAATAGTGCATCAAGCTCAAAGACTCATTTTAAACCTCAATTAATGATTTGGGGCCTAGTAAGGGTCTAATAGTGATCACTTGTTTAGAATTTTTAATCCAATGGTGTGAATTAAAGTTAGCACCTAAAAGGACACTGATAGCTGTTAAACACTCAGGATTTGATCTGATGGTCCTCGTTGCCTCAAAGGTTCTAATTTAATGGAATGCATCAACTCTTGAAATCTTTACACGTGGCATTTGATCATTGGATCATAAATTTCTATTGTCTTAAATTTGATAGGTTTGCTCCCATCATTTGACATTTACGAGGATGTATTTGACGTCATCGAACCTGTCAAATTTAATCTAGATAATTGTTAAAACCTAGTAAGGATCTAATGGTGTTCGGTTGTTCATTGGATTTGATCCAATGGTATGATGAAGTTGAGGACTTTTCAAAGGTCCCATGAACTTGACACATGGCATAACTAGTGAGCTTAAAGATCAAAGGACTAATGAAATGCAAGGACCTGGATTCAAATATTCAATGAAAAATAAAGAGGACTTTTAAAAGCTAACGGCTAGTATTCAACTAGCATTTATGAAATTTTTCGTGAAAGGCAAGGAGCCCTACCACATAGGCTCAACGTAAGCTTGGAAGATCATAATGAAGGATATCATATGCTCAAAAATGCAGAAGACATGAGAATGAGGTCCCATCAAATATAAGGCACAAATGAGATCAAGAGCTGGATATTTCTACCATTAAAGCTAAAAAATATGAACCCTCTATAAAGAAAGACTTGAGTCAATTTAATTGATCACAGTGCCACTCAAAAACAAAGCAAGTGCCCTAGCGAAATCTTTAATAGCATTACAAATGCAATTTAGTGTCATCAATAGTGGCAAGTAGGTAACATATGAAAATATAAGTAGAGCTCTATCTAACTTCAGATGGTGAAGGAAAGGTCTTCAGTGACATAGAGTTAGATTTGGTAGCTTTGAATTTACACAAAATCAAGAATTGGTCCGAGTTATTCTTCCTTGTAGAGGAGTTGCAACCAATTTCCTAGGAAGAAAAATGGAATGTTGCAGTGTACCAAAGATACAAAGACCTAGTATCAATTCAGCTAGTAGGTCTTCATCATGTGGTTGTTAAACCAGAGGTAATACATTGCATTGACATTCTTGTTCTTGTTTTCACTTACTATAGAATAGATGGAGAATGAATTATTCATGAAGTACTAAGAAAGTTGCATGTATAGCTCATATGGCCTTTGAGGCTTACTATAAGCTCCCTTTACCTCATGTTGATCTCCCATCCTTGAGAGAATGGGAAAACTCCCAAAACTTGGATTCAGTCCTCTCACCTTGGTTGATCCAAGGTTCCCATGTTTTCAGGTCCCCTGATGGTTTGATTCCTATTGTCCAATTCAAGGAGGGTGTTAGGGTAGCTATGACCTTATTGAACAGAGCCTTTGTTGCCTCTTCTACTACTTACTTGAGTAAGGTCTGGGTATCTTATGTCCATTGTATGTTGGAGCAGAATTTAACCCCTCCCATTGGAGACCTAATAAGCTTTTTCTTGGCCAAATAATTTACAACCATCAAGAGAAACACATCCAAACAATTCTTTATGATGTCTTACCTCATGAACTCACTCCTAGCTTCTATTATTTTCCCTGGTATCTGAAATTGGTCCTTTGATGGTATAACTACCATTTCCCATCATTATTCTAAATTGCATATATTCAAATATAGGAACCATATGCAATTCATATGTGATGGTGTCTTCCCAGCCATCCATGAGAAAATCACCGATATCCATATGCCCAGGCTTCATCCTCTAATCAAAAAATAAGTGGAAACCATGGGGGACGTGTGATTTTATCCAAATTACACTGTAATAAGGATAGAAGGAATCATGGTCCAACCATACAGATTGCCTATTCATGTTCCCTGTAAGCTTGCAAAGCAAGAAATTACTTATCAAATCATTCAAAGAATGGATTGGATATGCAAGAAGAATAAGAAAGCTCAAGTTCATCCCTTTCCACTAGACATTGGCAGAATTGCAATCAGGGATTGGAAGCAGCTAGAGATCATGGTGGTACACAGACTCTTTTGATTTCCAACTGGATGACTTTAAGATGTGGGACCCCAATGATAGAGTGGCCAATCATATTCAATATAAAAAGATCCCATAGACTAAATACAAACATCAACTAGGTGTGGGAGATAGTATTTACACAAAGGCAAAGAACTTTGAAGAAGTCTTGTCCATGATTAAAGGATACAACATCAAATTAGAACATAGGTTGGTTAGGGCTAATAAACCCTTAAGATAAATATGGAAATTACATCCTTTTCAGTATCACTTGTTGCCAGGACCATCTTAGACTACACATCAAGAGCCACCTATTGGAGGACAATCTTTTGAACCTCAACAGAGAGAATTGACAGAGTCACCTTAGGTTGGGCAATCTAAGGATGTAAAAGGAAAAGGTAAAACTATGATTCAAGGGTTTAGTATAAACCATAAACCTGGTGAAGATCCCCAAATTAAGACATCCCCACCAAGGTCTTCTTCCCCAATAGAGGTTATTAGCATGGTTGCTTTAAAAACTAGAGAAACAGTGGAAAGTGCCCTTGCTAACATCACAGCTACCTATGGTTTTGATAAGGAAGAGGATCCATCTAAGGAAGCAAGCAAAGAACTAGTTCCATTAAATAGAGGAAAAAGATAGGCAAAATTGGACTTAATTCCCCTGGCATCGAGAAAGATCAAAGAAGCAAAAGATAAAAATTGTGATTTTTATTAACCAGAGCTTCAACCAGTCTAGGACATAATCGGGCCTAGATCCCCAACGACAATATTACTTAGATGGGATGCTATAGTACACAAACTGCAAGTCGTTCTAACCATTGAATCATACCAACTTCCGATTGCAGGCCGTTCCAACCATCGAATCATACCAACTTCTAAAATTACTAGATCAACCACTTGACGTGACACTAAAACCCACCAACCATAAACCACTCAAACCATCCAACATTACTGATTGCGCCACATCTACCACAGATCGCACCCCCAATCGATTGCACCACATCTACCATGAATCCCACCCCTAAGCTCAATGACATTACGAGATCTGTCACCACATCTACCACAGATCCCACC
The DNA here is from genome assembly GCA_037957365.1 of Torreya grandis. NCBI lineage: Eukaryota > Viridiplantae > Streptophyta > Pinopsida > Cupressales > Taxaceae > Torreya > Torreya grandis. The sequence goes on along the minus strand of JARHVA010000906.1, from coordinate 3,735,351 downwards.
CCCAAGCTTAATGACATTACTAGATCTGTCTGACATTACCAATTGCACATCTACCACAAACAGTAAATCCCACCAATTACAAGCTTATCAAACCATCTGATAATACCGATTGCACATCTACCACATATGCTTTACACCAATTACAAGCTTCTCAAACTGTCCAACATTACCAATTGCACATCTACTGCTAAATCCCACCAATTACAAGCTTCTCAAACCATCTAACATTACCGATTTCACATCTACCATGGATCCACCCATAAGCTCAATGACATTACTAGATCTGCTACAAGACGGGATGCTTATAAGCTATTAACAAGCTACTTAAACCATCTGATATTTTTGATTGCGCCACACCTACCATGGATCCACTCGCATGCTCAATGAACATCAATACCCCACAACTAACGGCTTCACATGCCTCAGCAAGAATTGAATCTTGATGGACTTGAATACGTCCAACCTCACCAACTCACCCCTACCTCATTGGCTATTATTATTCCTATATTAATATTAATACTTTAACTATATTTTTAGAAAAAAAATTATTAATTTGATTTATTTATATTATTTTAGATTATTAAAGACAGATTATATAAATATAATAATATATATTTTATATATAGACACTTAAAATTTGACTACTATATTCTTATTAAATTTTATAACAATTTAGAGTGATTATTATTTTTAAATCTTATTACTTTTTAATTTAATAATAAATTTTAATAATTTATTACCCATAATTCTAAATTTATTATTAAATATTTAATTCTAAATTATTCATCTTATTTTCAAAAAAATTTAACTACATTATTATATAACCCAAAAAAAACTGATTTGAAATGCATATTATTATATAAATTATATTTATATTGTACAATTACAACACTCTTCTATATCTACTAATAATAATGAATATCTATTTATAATATGCAACTTTTATCCCATCAAATCATAACTTAATCATTTCACATTAAATATAAAAACAAGCAGTTAATTTAAAACTGAATTTTTGAATTTCTGTTATTTTTAAACCTCCTTTTTCTTTCTTTTTCTTTCACTTAACACAACTAATTTTAATCTAGAGTTTTGAATTCAAAATTTAAGTAAATACCTAAACTTCTTAAGAATGAATGACTATATATTTTGAACATTTAAAATGTTATACTTTTAATTTCTTCTAATTCAAAGAAAAATACAATATAATGGATGTTAATAATAAAAGGAAAATATAGTTATGGAAGGATCTGTTCCACGAGATTTGTTCAACCTCGACTAATTTGAAATGAGAAATGCTAATCCCAACCAGCGTATGCTTCCTAGCCCAAATATTATTATTAAAAAAAAAAAAAAAAAGAAGAAGAGAAGAGAAAGACGGATGCTTTCTTTTTTATCTTCTAAAATATAAAAGTATATATATATGAAGAAACTCCATCAATTCCATACAGGATTGAGATTAAAGCCTAGGCTCAAAACTTTTAATGCAATACCTGTCATATGGATTAATTGATATTGGGCATTTGAGAAGTTCATGGTAAGACTTATTTGTAAGACTATACACTATTACCTTGCCGATCCATTCTGGTTGTACCTCCCGACCTCCCTGACTTAAAAAGCAGGCATAATCCCCAACGACCATGATCTGATGCCAATGATTCCAAGTCTCACTAAAATCCGTCCACCCCACTGTTGGCAGGTGTATATCTGCAACCTTCTCCCAAGATGGCTTTGTATCCCAATGCAACAGCTTCCAGATGGTCATGTTTGTTTTATGAGTACGAAGCGCGAGTAGAAGGGATGACTTGATTGCAAACAGCCGAGGTTGAAACTCGGGTCCCAACTCACTGGCAAAGCCACAATACTCCTCAACTCAAAATCCCCGAGGCTGCAAATTATAATCTCTTCTGGCTTTTGGGTAAAGGGAAAGTAGATCACAAAGCAAAAAAAATCTTTGCACAAAACCATAAAACCCCGGCATAGAGCGCAGGCAAAACGTTCTGGCAGGCGGCCTAAAATCCTCCATGACTTGTAAGCAGAATCGTAGATTTCTATAATGAATTTATCACTACCTGGAGGCATCTTCTTATTCAACCCTGCTGCCACCACTTTGTAGGACATGAGTCCGTTATCCCCCTCCGTAATGCCTTTATCCACAAAATAGTCGATGGATAACATGGGAGGAAGATCGGAAATGGTTTGTTTGAGTGGATTGCAAACAGATAAGGTTGAAGTCTCCCAAGCGTAGGATACCAGCAACCCCGCACCCGCACCCGAAGATCCATGAAAATTATTACCCTTTGATTTCTGCAGGAAGGAAAGGGAGATGGTTTTCCATGTGTGGCTACAAAAGCAGTAGGCAGCCGAAACCTGCTTCTTTGCCCCAAGAGCAAACAGGTGCAGCCGTGGAGACGCTCTCGCACTCGAAAGAGCTAATAATTTTTCACTAGACAAGAGAGTATTCCATTGTTTACACACCAGACGGAAGTGGACGATAGACTCCAAAGGAAGCCATGAAAATATCTCCTCTATTACGTGGTCTGGAAGCTTACACCATTTTGAATCCATGTCTGCATTCCTCTTACATGAAATGCTTTGTTTTGCCATTTCGTTTTTTAATCCAACTTACTGTTTGTTCCCCTGAATTCAATTTTGGACAGAAATTTTTATTTACGGGTTCAATCAATATCACCCGGACCAATTTATAGAAATCCCAGCCAACCTGCAGCGCTCAACTTTATATCAAACCGCAACTAATTTGTGGGAGTCTCAACCAGCATGCAGCTCTAAATTTGAAATAGAGATTCGCCAAACCCCAACCAATTATGGAATCCTCAAATTTGGACACAGTTAAATCTACGAGTTTGACGGCCTGCATGGCATTGAGTTGGACTACTTAATCCACTTAGCATCGCTCTACTTCACATACATACCTTATCGTGTTGCATGCATTATTTGTCATGAACATGAACATAAATTTACTCCACCCCTGCTAGTGTAAGTTGAATTAATTTTCTCTACGTAAAATCCGCATTAATATTTTTCCCTGGTTTTTCTCTAGAATTAATTAACTAACTTAAAAAAATTCATGCTATAAATAGACACTCTTGCTTCCACTGAAAGTAAATAGCAGAAGCTCACCTTGTGTGTTGATTTTTTTACACGTGGTGGTAGTTCACGGGCTCTGTTGATTGTTTTGTAGGTATAATGCTAATTCTCTAAACAGTTGGCACGTTCAGTTCCCATGGTCAAGAAGGAACATTCCCCCTTTATAAGATTTATCCTTTCACTTACTCCATAAGATTTATCATTTCTTTGCCAGTATTAGTATTAGGGTCGTTGATGCTCAGCTCTAAATAGCCGGTACATTGGGGAATCAAACGGCATCTGTTTATTATTTTACATTAATTTTTATTGAAAATTGTTAAATATGAAAATTATTTAAGTTTTTATGAATGTGTTAAAATTTCAATAACAAACTAATTTATATATTTTGTAAGTTCATATTTATAATAAGAGTATGTAGCGACTAGTTTTTATTTTTATATTATATTTATAAAATTGAAATAAATAAAAATATAAAAAATTATTTTTTGGTCCCTACTTTTGTATTATATTATATTTAAGAAATTGAAATAAATGAAGATATAAAGATCTAGTCTTTAATTACTTGTTGTCTTGTCAAAAATTTTAGTCTTATTTTCATGACACATAATTTCACATGCATTAAAATTGGAAAAAATTGAATATGACGTTGAAAACTTGTCATTATAATCAATAAAGTATATTAAAATACAAATTCCCAACTGACAAAAACTTGATTGAAACTTTAAAAATAATTTTTTTATCATAATAAATTAAAACATCATATACTTGTCTACGTAGAACAATACAATGGAGCAATATGTATTTATATCAAAGATAACAAGTTCTAAATTTTATTCTTTTTGACTAGTGTAGCTTCAAATCCAGCATCTGATCATTTTAACAGTGTTTGAGACATATGAGTCCAAGGATTTTATCCCACATTATGAAGAAAGGCTATGAAAAGTTGTATTTAGTTCCATATAGTTGCTAATGAATGTCATGATAAGTCATATTATTTTGGAAGAAGATATGAAATGGATTTCTAGGAACCCAGAGTCCACAATGATTATCTACTATCTTAAGTGTGGTGAAGGAGAAAAAATATAAATTTCTAGGTGTCATCCCTAAGAAAAGAAAAGACATAACATGACCAACAGTGTCTAGAAGCAAACTCTCCATTGGATGAATGTACAATTCTCCAAAAGCATATGGTACTATAATTTTTTGATGTTGTCAATGAACAGTCTGATACAAGAACTTGTTATGATGTATATAACGGTGGATAAATTACTGCCATATATTCATCACCAATATCGCTATTAAAAATTGTCTTGTTTGCACAACAAGTGTAGGTTGAAAAGTTATACCATATTCTTATGATTGACCAGTCACCTGCACACCACAAACAACCATTACCCTAAGTTTCTTGTTAAATAAAAATCATAAACCAATTTTCAAAAAGTGAAATATTAAGAAAATTATGCCAGATTCTTCTAATTGACTGATCACCTACACACCAATAGATAACCATTGCCATAAGTTTTTTGTTAAATAAAAATCATAAACTATCTATCAAAAAATGAAATACTAAGAAACAAAGATAGCCTTCAAACAAAGTCAAATCTCATGAAATGTTTTCAATAAGTTCTATAATAAAGATATTTATAATTCAAGTAATCCAAAATTAAAGGTCCAACATACTTATTGTGAACTAGCATAGATATGTAACAAATCATTACAAAAGTTTGCCAACATCAAATTGAGGCAAGTTTTTCATGGGTTGGTATGAAAAGTATCTTCCCATGAAAGGATAAAAATAGAAATAAGTAATGGTCACAAATCAAAAATTCAATAATCATAGAAAATTTTTAGCATACATTCATAGATTATATCATAATAAAGTTATCTTTATGTATGCTTATCAAATAAATATGTATAAAACTTGTAAAGGTCATATGACAAATATTAAATATTTAATTGTAAATAAAATAGAATTTTCTCGCAAGATGAATGTATCATCACAATTAATAGAATAGAAAATTCACAAATAAAAATGTTCTTCATTTAGATTTTCACTAGATTTAATCCAAGATGATTGTACTTGTTTTTGGATTCTCCATCTATAACATTGCTCTTGATTTAAATTTTGACCATGATTTTTATTTTAAGTTTTATCTAAATTTTCCCATAATAACAATGCTCTTGATTGGCATTCTAATTATGATTTCCAATTGGGTTTATGTAGACCGTATGAAAGAGCCATTGTAAAGTAGATTGGACTACTCATCCAAAATAATTGCACAAAGACTACGGAAAACATTACATAGATTTATGCTTATTTTCTAAAGCTAAGTGTTAAAATAGTAACTTACTAATGACTTAGAATAATTTTTTAAAAATCATCAAAAACTTCGAAGTTATCCTTTTTGCACGATATCGAGAAGATGTGTTGTTTCAATTTGTGAGGAAAAAAAGCAATTAAATTTCATATTGTAACTTTATAAGAATCAATCCTAAATTGAAACATTTAAATAATAAAACATAATTTCTCCTTTGACTATAACTTCCTTAGACTTTGAATGGCTCAATAAATCTATCTTAAATATGCCCCCATGCCTATGTTTAACTCTACCTTCTATTTTTATTTGACAAAACATTTTTTTGGTCATGTTATCTCCTTTTTCACTATTCTTATTATTTACCAGTTTGTCATTTCATAGCCTCTCAAATTCTTCTTGTATTTTTTTCTTTTCATCAAAATGTTTACATGAATTCTTAGTAAGATTTCTACAACAAGTTCACACCATTAAATCTCCATAAGATCCACGGTTGGAGATCCTATTTGGATTTTTATATCATTGATTTTTATTGAAATATAATGGATTTGTTGCTTAAACAATATAATAAGTCTATTTTCATATTTACACTTCACATGACAAGAGTAAATAAAGTACACACTTAATAAAAACCCAAATCATTTGTCTAAGTGGTAGTCCTTTAGCCTCATTAGCAATGGTCTTTGTAAGCCCTCCTTCAGAACTGACAATAAGCAATCCAATATATGAAATCTTATTTCTTTACTTCCAGAAGAGTGGTTGAACTTTTACTATTGACATTGCTTCTAATCTTATGAAATAAAATTGATCCTTCATGCTGAAGGAAGGCTTGGGTCATGGGATTTAGATCTTAGGAAGATATTAAAAGTGGGATTAAGGAAAAAACTAAAAACCTAATTCCAAATGTGGTTCAATATCAAATCTTGTAAATAAGTTACGTGAAGCAATTTTAGGTTACACTACAAAGATTATGTGGGGCATTTGAAGAAACATAAGGATCATGTTTACATGTTTCAATTTGAAGGGATATGTTGTTTATTTTATAGAAAACCCTTCTATTGGTGTGTGCTTCTAGGTTGTAGTGTGCAATATCTATGCAATAAATAGATGATGGACTTGTAGGGTTTCCAACAATTTTATACTTAAAATTTTAGAGCCCTACCAACAAGCAAGGTCATTTTACAGTTTCATGGGAACAAGCTTTCCTCTTAACACACCACCAATCCTTATATTTACTCAATAACCACCATACATAGGGTAGATAGGAAAATATCTAAAACTTGTATTATGTTTCACATAATTTATAAGGGAAAACACAGAGCAAAGAGATCCTAGAGTAGAAGACTAGTACAAAGGTAGTGTTTTAGGTTGCCACCAAGCGAGACACCAATTTGGTGTATGAAATTCTCCTTATAGAAGCCTGTGATGAGATTATTTTCCACTTATAGTATATACTAATTAAAATATGTACTCCTAGGTTTCGACCTTGTGACCAAGCATGGTGCATCTAGTAAACTCAAAACTTGTGAATCCAAGTTTAGTTGTATATAAATTAGTAGTATATAGTTGACAATTTACAAAAAAAAATGCAGAACAGAGAGTAGGATTTCTAAGTCAACAACATGCTAAAATTTTGTGAGGGAACATAGTGGTTTTGAACTATATTAGTATACCATCAATAACTTGTGGTACAACACACCATGCAGTGGAATTTAATAATTAACATGACTACTCACTAACATATATATAAAGACTAACAAAAAAATCCAACATGATATTCTTAATAAGAATCCTTATGAGCCAGATAGACCTTTCCATAGAACCATATTGTACTAGTAACAAGTTTATTCCCAATCAACCATAGTAATTGAAAGATTTTTGATAAGCCCCCTTACTTGTATGGTTAAAATCCTAATTTCCCAAATTTTTCACACCCAAAAAAATAACTTAATCCTATTGATGCAAATACAAGTAGGAAATAGACTTGTTAAAAATCCAATACATCTTTTGTTCCCCTTTTCAAAAATTTGCTCCTAGCTACATCTCTAGTTGGTGAAGTGACAATAAATTGAGTCCAACACATGCTTGAGCCATCCCACCTGAGAATCATGATATTATTGATCCCTATATAATGACCTCTACCATCATTATCAAATGTCAAGCTCTATGGGCCAATTACATCATCAATCATAACTACAATCTCTACATTCTTTAGCTTGTTCCCTATATCTTTAACTATAGGTTAGGACAAAATTGGGTGAAGTTGGATTGGTTTGAATGATAAATTTGGATGCTATGATAGAAGGGTAATTCCTGATGGGTTTGTTCCTATGAAAAGGGCCACCAATGTGATCACTATAGAAAGTAGAAAAGTCATATTAGTTGAAGCCATTTGTATGAAGTTGGATTATTTTATTTTCTCTTTGAATTGTTTTTATGGGCATTGGTTTACAAAGGAATGAGATGGGTTATTATTTCTTTCAAAATATGGTGTAATGGCTAGCCATTCAACTAGTTAGGTATTGGTTGTGACTGGTTAGTCCCATGACTATTATCACTAATGGCTCTACACATATGCATAGTGATTGATTTCAGTTTAATTTATATATTAATGTCCAATGATGGATAATGGGACTGAAAATTATTTGTAAGTGCATGGCATTGTAACTTACTGAGGCTACCATGTTACCTACTACCTAATGCCAACACCAAATTCCAATGCTAATGTGGCAAATTGCAATTATATTTATGATATTATTATTTATAGACAAGCTTTTGCATATATGTCTGATTATAAAACTATATGGTATATTTTTTACATTTTGGAGGCTATATACTATACAGACATTTATAGTTTAGAAAATTTATTATTTCATACTTATTTTCAAGATCGATCCTCTCATCATTCATGTGGAATTGGATATAAAATATGGTAGGTGGGTTACATACAAAATAGCCTCTGTTATAGATTTGGTTTATAGTGAATTAAAAAATTATACAAAATTGATGAGCTTAACTAACATGCCTAACCACTAACATGCTAGTGTCAATTACCGATCTTCATCATTCACCACTGACTTGTCAAACGTCAATATTGCATCGACTTTGAAACCATAACTAGCTACAAAAACCACACTCACAACATTGTTTCATCTAGCTGCCAATATCACTATCAGTTTATTAACTTCCATTATGACTACAGATGCTTCTAAACGGTCACCATTAGGGATTCAATCACTTTCACCATCACATCCCACCCATCGTGGCATTGACGAGTTGAGAAAAGAGTGGGAGATTTAAAATATTTTGAGCTTTGTACCCCTTCAAAGCTAAATCCTAACATTTTGCCCCTAATTTCTCTTGCTTATTATTTAGAAAGGGCAAGCAACAACCAACATATAATCAGTCTCTTTCCTCCACACCATAGTAGGTCTCTTTATTTTAGTGCAAATTTGGTCTCTTTCTTCCATGCTACAGTCAATCTCTTTCCTCCAGTGTGTACTCTATGGTAAGTTTGGATGCCTTGATGATTCATTTTTATAAGTTGTGTTGAACTACATTCTATTTAAACCAAGAGCTTGACATTGAAATGTATGAGTCTCTTACATAATTAATAGATATATTCAGTCGTTACTTATAGAATGTGGTGTTATTATATTATATAAGTTACTCAGGGGTACACCTTGTTAGGTATGTCGATCTTAAATAGCATGAAAGAGTTTGTTGTTGCTTATGACTATGGAGTTCTATCTGCAACTGAAAAGAACTTTTTTCATAATTTTTGTGAATCTTTGTTTGCAACTGAGAATGTCCTTGTTGATTATCTACACAATACTCCCTCTACAATTTGGGATACTTTTTTACTTGTCTACATAAATTTCCATCTAGAGTCCAAGAGGCTTTTTGGATAGTCTCTGTAAAAGCTTATTTGAAGCTAAATTTATCATCCTTATTGAATGTTTGTGCCATGATCCATATAAAAATGCAACCATTAAAAATATTTTTGAATATTCCCATCCAACTAAAGAATATCTTGTTCACAGAGCTCCCTCGTCAATAGATCATGTTGACTATCCTTGCAAATCTATTGAGAATCATGTTGATGAATTTTTATACGAATCTAAAATGTTTCCTATTTATACTATCTATGAAGCTCTCTCTTCAATAAAAGAGGCTCTTTGTGGTCTCTGTGAAGCTTTGTCTTTGGCTAAAAAGGGTGTTGTTTAATGTCTCTATGAAACTCCTCCTATAGCTGAAAATGTTGTTGATTATGTCTTGGAAGATACCTCTAAAAAGGCTCCCCCAGGGGAAGTTTCCTTTCTGAATAAAAAGGATATTTTTGATAGTCATAAGGAACCTCCCATTGCAATTTAATCTCCCTCTCTACACCTAAAATAACTCCTAATTATATCCATGACACATTCTGTAAAGAATAATGCTTCTCAACTCTCTCCTGAATGCTACATCTCTAGTTAAAAAGGGCATCATTGATTATGTGTAAAATTTATTCTACATCTAAAAAACTTAATGTTGATTGTCTCTTAGATGCTCCCTCTGAAAGGTAAATAGCTCCACTTAAAGTGTCCACAAAATTCCCTGTGCAATAAAAAAGGATTTGGTTGATTGTGCCTCCAAATTTCCCTCTACAAGCTGAAATTTTCCTAATACTACTCTCAACGAAGCTTTGTTTGCAGCTAGAAATTTTCTTGTTGCTACTCTCAATGAATTTCTATTTCTAGCTACAAAATATTTTGATGATAGTAAGGGGAAATTTTGTATTCATTATGTGTGAGTTAGAATATATGTGGTAAATTGGCATAAACATGGTATGTTAAATACATTAAGTGACAGAGGAAAGAGTGAAACTTGCTTGTTATGTACCATTATGTAGTTAAAAAAGATTTCATGGAGATAGTTTAAGAATTATTTCAATACTAAGTAGGAGGCATGAGGTTAGCTAGAGATAATGTGCATGCCTATGAAATATCTCAATACTATCTACTTCGGTTGTCTTAAGGGAAATGTTATTCATATGTGAAAATGAAGTGGTAGGGTATGAATAAGCCAAATATGTAATTCTAAATCTGTTTTTCAGTGTGAGTGGATTTCTTGGTATATTTTTGTATGGTTCGCTTCTCTGAATCTAAAAGGGCATAAACGTGTGAGAGGTAGATATCTTAGTGATCAACTTAGGTGGAGGTAGAAATGAAGATATATTTAACAATTTATGACTACTAGTTTAAAAGAACATATATGGCATGAGTATAAATGATCTATTTAGCATTTAGGTGATATTCATAGGGGAGTTTTATGGTGAATATTCAAACTTCCTATATGACAATGTATTCTTATGTCCAATTTGGGGATTATGTCCAAAGCTACCACTAAAACTGGAAATTCATTTACCAAATTACTTATATGTTACTTTCCATTAGCTCCTTGGTATGTTTTAAGAATATTAAATATGATTATGTTATATGGATCTAGGACATGTTGAGGATATTAGGGGAATCAAGTGAATAATTGTAACAATATAATACTCTTGTTAGACATTCAATTGGGACCTCAAAATGCACCTATTGAATTAGATGCACTAAGTGACCTTGGAGGAAACTTAAGTGACTTTATTCAACACAATTTAGGAATGTTTTTAGGATAATCCAAGGTATGATTTCACAGGTATTAGGATCCATTAGACAAAATTCTTGAAATATATATCAAATAGATGCACTGTTACACTAAGGGCTCAATTCTTATTTCTACTTACATAAGATTATCTATACTATATAGTCCAATTCAACGGGTTTGCCACTTAAACAAATTAGTTCAAAATTTATAAATAAAGGGGTCTAGTCAAAGATATCAAAGAAACAACAAAAAGGTAAGATAGGATTTTAGGCAAGTAGGATAATATCAATAAGAAATACAAAATTTAAGGGAAAGTAGGATTTTAGGCAAGTAAGGTGGTAAGGTATATCCTTTCCCTACTAGGGGAAAGATCCCAATAGTTGTGCATGTTTCAATTGTCAAACAAGGCTTTTGTTAGCATGTGTTCTGTTGATGAAACATATTGGTGTATATATTTATATTAAAGTGAACCAAAAGCTAAACATGTAATATCTAATACTTGTTCAACATTTATTCTATAAAATTAAAAGTAACCAATCACATCTTGACAAGTAAGAGTCAAGTATTGATACTCTAATGCATAACGATTGGTACACTAAAGGTTAACTTTTGATCATAGGTTTAAAAAATGCATTTTATGACCTCTTGTAATAAAATCATTTATATTGTCAAATGTATAATGTGTTAGACCTTGAAACCTTAGTTATAAGTAGTTAAGACGACATATTGAAATGGGTAAAAATTTTGAAGTCTAATGCGATGTTATGGCACCTTAATTCGCTATCCAGAGTTAATGGGACTTTTCCCCTATAATAAACATGAAATTTGGCATTTCCTCTATAAGGATGCACGGCTAATGGGACATTTCCCCCATAACAAACACAAAAATTGTTTGTTTCATTTTATGTCTAAGAAATATGTACGTGTTATATAATGCGTACATGTTATTTATTGCATTATATAATGTGTACACGTTATTTAAATTTGAATTTCCAAATGAGCCTTTAGGCTCAGAAATGGCTTGGATTTTCAAGCCAAAGGCTTGGGACTGTGCATCTACAGTTGAGATCGAGATTTTTAGAAAAATACAACAAATTTCAACTTCAATTATCAAATATGCTATGGATTTCAACATCAAAATTCAAAAAATTATTACTGTTACAATGAGCACATTGTCCTCTTTCCAAATGTATGATTTTTATATTTTTTGGGTTATTTTAAGGGTTCAAACTATATTTATTTCTAAAAACACATTTTTTAGGCCACTACATACTTCACCCACACATGCCTATTCATGTTTATCTAATTTATTTTTCATTGATCTAAATGTAAAAAAAATTATATGGTAACAAACTAGGCCTAATTCTACACACATTCAAAAAAAATTAATTTTTATTTTTTTTGATGTAGTTAGGGTGGGTCGCATGGATGGCTATCCATTTTTTTGTCATTTTTTAGGATATACTTAATTGCAAAATTAATTAAAAAAAATATTCATAAAAATAATTGTAACACACTAGAAGAGCTAATCTAAATATTCACCAAAGGGTTTATAACAGTATTAAATGATGCTCAAAATATGGTGGGTCGCATGGAATGGTACAATTCAAATTTTCTTAAAAAAAAATAGGAGGTCCTCTTCAAATTTTAGATGTTTGACCTATTTATACTTAACTATTTTTTTTAAAAATAGTTTTTTGGAAACTAGATTTAAAATTTTCCAATTCATGTTTTTATACCATCTTCAAATTTTAAGTGTAGCCATATCTAATTATCTATAGAATTTCACATTTCTAAAATTTCAAAAAAATCATGTCCACAGGTAGGCCCTTTTTTGTCCCCCAAGTTGGTGCACTTACCCTTTTCTATACTGACTTGAGGGACTTGAAAGGATAAAATATGTTACCTCTGGCTAAGTTCATTTAAATTTTTTCTTGTTCTCTTTGGCCAAAGAATATAAATAATTAATTTTTTTACTGATATTATGTTCTAAATTTAAATGTTTTCTTGTTCTCTTTGGCCAAAGAATATAAATAATTAATTTTTTTACTGACATTATGTTCTAAATGTTCTAAATATTTGAACTAATTTATAGTAATATTTAAATCACCAACCAAAATCTCAAAGCATAATAAGAGTCAATAAATGTTGATTGCTTCTAATTCATGCCATGGTGTTTGAAATCAAATTATAATGTGATTTCGTAGAAGCCATTTAATATTGCTTCCAATCAAAGCACATCACTTGCCTCACTCCTAATGTCTAATTTTTGTTCAACATTGTTTGGGTTAATGATCTTATGCTTAGCGATAGATATATGCCCATATATGGCATTGATTATTATTAATAGAACAACATTTTCAACAAAACAAAATGTTTCGGCATGGTCTTGTATATGACTAAAGATCTTTTGCTTAAAGTTGTAATTTATTGATCTTTTTTGTTTTTTGACACAGACTAATGGAGTTGTTGCCTTCCAACCCACCAGAGAGTTTTTACCCATGATACATGAGATATGGCCATGTTAACTACTTCAATTATTAGTTTTACTCAAAATTTATTCACAAACTAGTTAGATTCAACATAACACTAAACAAATTTTATACTTTGCTTATGACTGTTTATCTTGTAGTTAAGGTCTATTATGTATAGATATTTAAATTATTAGAAAAAAAACAAAGAGACTACCAACAGCTATAGTGGAAAATAACAAATCTTCTGTTTAAGTACATTTTCATCTTTCTTGTATTCTAATCCTACATGCCACATCGTTCTCAAAAAAAATGTTCTCGACATTGATTTTTCAATTGTTGATATGGAGGTTGATTCTACTACAAATTTGACATACATTACAACCATCATTTACCACAACCATGAATTTGGGTTTAATTTCAAAGGTGAAGTATTCAAAAACCTGAATTATTACCTTCTTTCATTGTCAATAGCTTGCATAGGAAAACAACATGGATCAACACTAAAAAAATAAAATTGCATACAAAATAAGCCATTATTACAAAACATTTACCATGAAAAATCAATTTCAAATTGTTGACATGGATAGTTTAGAAACTATTGCAATTCCCTACTCTTTGACTTATAGTCAATCCATATGCCAAAGAAAGACTTTTTGAACCACTTGGCTTTAATTTGAAATCAGTTTTCAAATTGTTAGCCAATCAGATGACATGGATAAGAAAATATTAGGATTTTATAAAGTAGAGTGGCAAGTTTTTTAATGAAAAAATAAAAAAATCTGTGTTGCCTGGGTTTTGCAAAATCTGCATAGGTATGAATTCTTTTTTGGTGATATTATTGATATATAGGATATAATCTTTATTTTGTTGGTAGTTTGGATGCATGGTAGTTTTATTCTATTAATATTGGTGGTGGGTATAGTTTCACCTATTTCTTGCCATTTTTACATGGGATGTTGTACCTGATTCATGAATTTCTCATGTTTCAGGCTTTGTTATCAAATCTGCGTTGGAAGTTTGTGGAAGCTTATTGTTATTTGATGAGTATATATGCACAATGTTGGGGATATAAAACATCTATAAACCAGTAAAAATAAGAGCAAACTAATTTTGTATTGTCATTCTAGACTATGACTTGGTACTCAAAACATATATATTATACAATCAACCATGTATCTTTGTAATTGCAAATACTTTTAATATAATCGTAGTTACAGTTCCATGATTTTAAACCATAAGCAATAAATTAAAATTTCTAAGTTCTAAATCCTAGTATTTATTATGAATGAAATCCATAATTGGCCATTTGTTTCAGTAAAACTAACTTATAACTTAATTCTAATGCTCAAACCTACTCATTACTAGGTGTACTGATTAGAAATATAACCTAGACATGTAACCTCAACAAGATAAAACTATTATTTGAGCTTATTGAAAAAATGCCATAGTCTTCTAAATAAACCTAGTACATCATGTTGTATAAGCCAAAAAATACTAGTACATCTCATTTATGGTTCACTTGTACTATTAGTCAAGACATATTAGCATAGTCTAGGCTACAATAGTGTCAAATAGTTGGTTGCAATATCTTGGTTCATTTTTCTATTACTTAAATCACACCAGAGCTAAGAACAACACAACATGCAAATCTATCCCCAACACTGTGCAATTGCACCCATCAAATAACAATAAACTTCCAACATGGATTTGATAACAAAGCCCAAAACATGAAAAAATCATGAATAAGGTACAACATGCTTTACTTAATTAGCTTAAGTTGGAATTAGTTTTTAATCTATTTTCCAATCAAATGACATGGATTAGTGCACCAATAATAAAATATTAGGGTTTTACAAAGTAGAGTAGTGAGTTTTTTAATGAAAAAACAAAAAAAGTTATTTTCTGCAAGGTGGTTGCCAGGGTTTTTTTGGCATTAACAACTACCTTGCTTTGTTTGGTGATGGGCATTAACCACTCTATGACTTTTGTACATAGAGTATTTTAATATTGTATTGATTTGTGTGATGCACATTTCTTGGTTTGATGGAATCGCATTGAATGAGCTAATAATTCTTCAAGGAACATGGTGGTGGGTTATAAATAATTAGAAGTTTGTAGAAGCTTGTTGTTATTCGATGGGTGCATATGCGCAATGATACGAATAGATTTTCATTTCCATGCATAAACAACTAAATGTTTATAGATTTTATTATTGTCTGCCATATCCATCTATATTATTTGGAACTCTTTTTTCCCAATTGAATCATGAAAAGTTGGCATTTTTATTTTCTTCAACTAGAATCAAGAATGGATAACTTAACACAATTTACAGTTTCCTTCCAAATGATTGCTCTTATACTGGTATTCAGTTTTCCAAATTATCCATGCCAATAATATGAATTTGAAAACAAATAAACATTGATCATTTTCAAATAAATTTATAACCAAAGCACTTATAGATATGCACACACGCACGCACGCGCGCGCGCGCGCGCGCGCACACACACACACACACACACACACACAGAGTTTATAGTTTCCTTCCAAATGACTACTATTATATTGGTATTTAGTTTTCCAAATTATCCATGCCAACAATATGAATTTGAAAACAAATAAACATTGATCATTTTCAAATATATTTATAAGAAAAACACTTATATATATGTACATATATATCTTTATGTATATATGTATTTGAATATACATACATACATATATGTAATTGTATTTGTCTAATGTTGATCCAGTGATTTTTTTGTGCAGATCATTTTTTAACACAACAGAGTTGCATATGGCCTTGTCAGTTGGTATAAAATGTGCATAACAAAATGAATATAGTGTCTTGGTCAGTTTTCTTGACAACTTTCAATAGAGCTCTCATTTTCTTTAAAATTAACATGAAATGTTATTAAAATTATAGTTATGTTTAAACATAGTCTTAACCAATTCAAATTATGATAGAAAGTTGTGAGACATTCTCTAAAACCACATCTTTAAGCTATCAATTCTTTATGGCAAAAATCCAATGTTATGTAAAAGTTTAAATAATGCTTGTGTATAAATATTTATGCAGATAGTTCACCAAGTATTCTTACACTAATTACCTCGAGCATAGACAAGAGAACCAGATTCATAAGGATGGAGTAAATGCTAAGGTTTGTATATATTTCACAATCTTTTCATATAATTTTCTAGAAGTAGTACCCTTTCCTTATTTTATACATAATCTAACTTGTTTGTGATATACTTAGCATTTTATGGAATTGGCTTTTGGGATGTCATGGACCTTTAGCAAATATGCCATCTAAAAAAACCCTTTATTTTTGTTGTTGTATCTGATTCATAAAGTTTATTGTCTAATAAACAAATTGAAAAATATGTTTGAGGATTGACAATTTGTTGAGCACCACAAAATTTTGTTTACATTTAAGAATTCTTTTAATAGTAATCTGAGTTTCATATCTTCTCCCATATGGAAAATATCTTTATGTATTTGAAAATCATCTTATTTACTAAAACTCTTCTAGAATAAGTAGATATGGTTCAATTATTCAAGAAGTGATGGCCAATGTAAGTATTTGACATTTATCATGCAAAATTTGTCTTTTGATATATTTGAATGTCTATTCGTAGTTGGATATGTTTGTATATATATTGATAGATTGAATTTCTTTATTTGCATACTGCTTTTTGATTGGTGCTATTCATTATATTTAATTGCACTAGTCGTTGACTCCTAAATTATGAGATGTTACCTTCAATCATGGTTTTGCTATTTAGCTATATTTACTTTAGTACTGATGGTCGTTGCCATCGTTTTGATTTATTGGAGATAGGCGTGTTATGGTATAAATGAAAATGATCTTTCCATGACAATATTAGTTTTAAAACTGTTACTATCTCTTTACTTGCATTGGTTTGTCGCAACATGTCTCAAGGACACTGTAATAGAAATGCCATATTGATCTGCTCTATTTTGCAAAGATTTAAATGGTTCAATGTAATTGTCTACACAAATTTTGATTTTTTATTTCAAAATTAGTTCCAAATTAATTCATAAATTTCCAAAATAAAATTTATATACATTCACATTCACATTATCTTTCTGAGTCCCGCAAAAACTTGGCATTAACGCCCTTGTTTATACAAACCTCAAAAACAAGAAAGGCACTTTTTCTACGGTTAATAATCTAATAACATTATATGATTTTATGTTTATATAAATGCCAACATATAATCTTCATTATGATGGATATTACGATTTTATCTTCTTTTGTGACCAATGGAATTTAATTTTTTTTATGATTTATGTACTACAACTACCTTTTAACATATTATTGGGCAATGTGGTGCAGAAAGAATGAATGTATGGTGTGGAGGATGAGGACATAAAAGACCTCCGCACATGATAAGCAAAACATGACCTGAGCGCATTCGAGGGCGCCCCAGGGCTGCTCGTATCCGACATTGCAGCAGTGAACATTGCTGCCCAAGCTGACCTTAGGTCTTCTTCTTTTGCACGATTTTTAATAACAATGCATCGAGCCCATCAAACATTAATTAAGATGGGATGGGATTACTGTGTTTTTAAAGAAAAAAAAACTTAAAAAGAAAGAAACTTGGGCATATTTGATACTTTTCAATTATTTAATAAATGATTTTATTTTTAAAAAATACTTTTCAATTGTTTTAAAATCGACACTAATTTGAAAAACTTGAGCATATTCAAAATACCCATGTACATGTTCACACCAAAAAACCCATTGAGCTCCAAGCTGGGCATGCTCCAGCAAGAGCAAACACAATACATGTGCACAGGGTAAGAGACAGACACGTTAGGGTACAAAAATGTGATAATATTTGGTGATGAACCATGTACTTTGTGTTTTCAAGTGGACCCACGCCCTCCCAAGGTCGACAGCCCACGTTAAACTTTCAACAGCAAGTATGTCGCTTCCCTAAAATTGGAAATGCAAGGAGTACTTGGACCTGAAAAACAATATAATACAGATTTTATGATGGGTCGTAGTCCCACAGGGCAGGAGGCCACCTAGGTTGGGAACATGTAGGGGCCATACATAACCACCACCATTCGGGACGCTTGTTTGTAGTGGCGTTGCCCATCCGAGGGCTTCAATTTCAACCATTTTTCACCCTCACAGAGTCGCAAGGGAGTAGCAAAATCATTTTAACCTTATTCCCCACAACATATTGGGAAAGATACGCAAATGCGAAAATCAACAAACATACTTTATTTTGGTAAACACTGCATTACATAACTAGCAATACCAATCACTTAAATTCATCTATGCAATCTGTAACAGTTGTTGCTCAGATTATGTGATCTATTACATTGCCACAAAAGAAGGGGGGAAATTTCACTGTTTAGACTATAGAATGTAATTACAGAGAAGGCTATTTTGTATCTTATATCAGTTGCCAACTTGCCACACCCGTTTAGATGGTCGATCCTGCCCAACACTTTGGAAATAATTAGTTTACATTTTATAAAGTGTCATATAACCTACACAATGCTCAAATCTATCTCTAGTATAGAATCTCAATCGGTCAGATTTGTAAAAGCCCCTTACTATTAAAAAAAATCTAGCATTTATGGAATCGTCCTCGTCCCTGGCCTATCATAAACTAAATATGATAAAAACAGGGTATTATAAAATAATCTATAAAATACCATATAACCTGCACAATATTCAAATTTACCACATGGTATAGAATTTCAATCCGCCAGAGTTGTAAAATCCCCTTACTATAATCTAGTGCCTATGTAGTGGCTTTAAGACTTGGACTATTAGAAATTAAATATGATAGAGATAGGGGAAATAAAATAATAAAAATCTGAAGAATCAAAAGGGTTGTAGTTAAACTGGGGAAAATTATGGTTTGTTATATCATCCATCAACATATAAATCTATTTAGATATTTAAAATTGAGAGTCAAAAAGATAAAGTCAAAATCATTCTCTCAATAACTATGACAAATTTAGCTGTATGCTTGCTTATCAATTATAAATTAAAAGATGAGCAAAGATACCAATCTATGTAACTATGAGCTTCTCAATTAAAAATAAATAAGAAACAGAGAAATTTTAACCAAAAAAAAAAAATACTTTGTAAAATAAAATTAAATAAAACAGAAGGCTTAAATAGAAAATTCATTAAAAACAAAGCAGAGAGGATTAAGATATTGGATCAAGACAGAGGGCTTCATAAGGTAATCATTAAATAAGATTTAGATAGATTTTTTTTTAAAGCAAGGGGAAGGATTAAGATATTGAATCAAGAAACATTAAGATTTTTTAAAGTAATTATTAAATAAAAACAAAAGACAAATTAAAAAATTGTTAAAAATAAAACATACAAAATTAAGATATCAGATCAAAAAACAGAAAGACTTTATAAAGTAATCATTAAATAAAAACAGAGGACTTATAGAAAAATTGTTAAAAACAGAGGACTTATAGAAAATTTGTTAAAAACAGAGCAGAGAGGATCAAGATATGGGTTCATTATCAATGATCATAGAATGAGAGTTCTTTTCAGGCCCTGTATCCAGCTCAAAACAAGTTATGTATCGAGTATGTTGGGTGAATATTTTGTCACCAGCTAACTGATGAGCAAAATAGGTCTCTTCAACCACAGCATAGGGAGATTGGTCGGCCAGATGTGCAGGTTTACTACATCAAAAAGAGACAAATCTCTCCTCTCATCAAGGGGAGGTTCCCTGTAAATATGCAAGAGCTATATACTATATATACAAGCAGAAAAAAACACTCGGGGGTAGGATAAACCATCCATCTCTCTTTTTTCAGAGATGATTTTAACAAACAGAGGAGAAAATCTTGGTGAAAATGCTGAAGGCACTTCTCTTCTTTCAAAAGTGATCCCGCAGGAAACAGTAGGAATTCTTTCAAATAGTGACAAGTAACTGGTAACCAAAGGCGTAGTAATCAGCAGACTGAGATGTAGCACAAAGTCTTCACCTCAACTGCCCAAGAGTGAGATATGAAGGACAATGAGGGTACAAAGTCGTCCCAAGGTCCTTTACACAGAAACAGAATACGAAGGATAATGAGGGCCCAAAGTCGTCCCAAGATCCTTTACACAGGAATAGAAAGAAAACACACTAAAGACAATTGTGGCAGCACAAAGTCTCTCCACAGCGGGCTTCAGGACACCTTCCTGATTATTTTCACTAATTATGCTTATTTAATTAAATAGACAAAAAAAGTATTAAGGAAACAGACATAAGAACAATTTCCCCAACAACCAAGCTATTCTAGCACAAAGTCTGAAAAGTCACTTGTTTTTTTATTCAAATAACGAAATATGATCAACAATCTGAGCTCAAAGTCTCAGTAATGCCTTTCAATTTGGGCAGAGTATTGTTTTTGATAACAGAGAGAGATCCCTAAAACAATAAGAGAGAATTCAATATATAGTGCTCCAAGAAAGACTTGGGTGCTTTGTTTCACAAAAATGGCTTACAATGCATTCAATGCCTTTAATGCATTTTAAATTTTGTCCATGGGCTATGCTAGAATCGAGCATCGGTTTTAAATATGGGCCGTTTGATGTGTTTCCTCATGTGTGCATAGTTGTTCGCTCTACACAATGCAAAAAAAAAGCCACGCCATTGAATGTTCACGCTCTTTGATGTCCACCTGGTGGACTGCTTTACCTTCTATAAACATATCCAATGCGCAGATATTTCTGATCCTTCTTCATTGTTCCCCCTTTCCTGGCTATATTTTGCCTTTTTCTATGCAATCTGAGCTCTCGGGCTATCTCTTTGGCCAGTCGCTGAATTTGTTCACATGGTCTGTCCTTGAGTCTGCAAGGATCAACAATTATTTCATTGCTGCAAATTTGACGTCTTCAGGTCCATCATCATTTGAAAGCAACAGCTACTTGGTTGCCCTGAATTTGATGGCTGCAGACCCGTCATCTTCCTTAGCAATTCCTTTGTGTCTTTCCTGCTTGCTTTAGCTGCTTTCTGCTAATCTTAACAAGTGACACGTGGCACGTTCTGCTGTGAAACAGGTGAGGACATGTGGCAGCATTTACTTAACTTATAGAGGATTTAGATGTCTTTTGAGAGTCTTGCAGAAGATGACACGTGGCACACTCTGCTGAGGTTAGCAACTCACTCGGGGCCCACCACATTCCTTACGAAATAAAGAAGCAAAAGGAAGAAATTGCAAAGTTTGACACTTGTTGGCTTCCACTGAGTTATAACGAAACACGTGGCGGCTTCTACTGCACTTTGTAAGGGACACATGGCGCGTTTCACTGCACTTTGTGGTTTGATCTTTCCCAGAGGGAACTTGCCCTTCAGGGTCTTGAGAAACGGTCCACTTTTCTTGGCGAGAGCCTCCCGCAAGGTTACCTACCCTTCAGGATCTTTCAGGCGGCCTTTGGGCTTCTATTTCCTTGATGGGTTTTTCCTTCTTCAGTGGACTTTTCTTTCGGACAAAAGTTGGAAGGAATTCTTTTGTTTTGTCTTTTTCTACTGGGTTTTGGTTTTTCGAGCTTTTTTTGTCGGGTTTTTCCTTTGGACAAAAGTCTGAAGGAATTCCTTCGGACTTTTTGTCCGAAGGAAATGATCCTTAACAACTTTACCACAGGAACTTTTCTGAAAGAGAACTGTGCCCTCCGCAAGGATTTGTTCAAGCCCAGAACTATCTTTCGCGCTTTTGCAACAGTCCATCTGCTCCTCGCCTGCCCTCCACAAGGGCTATTTGTCCTTGGTTCACTTTTTTGAAGGAATTCTCTTTGTCCGCTTTTGCTCGCTGCCCTCCGCAAGGGCACTCAGCTTGGTTCACTGTTATTCGCAAGGGCTTGTTCATTTCTTTAGCTTTGGGGTAGCCCCTTGAACCTGCCGATTGAACCGATCGATTGAACCAACTTTGGTTCAACGGTTTAACAGTTCAATCTTGCGTTTGAAGCCATTTTTTTGTCTAAGTCTTTTGATCACTTTGAACAGATTGAACCTGTTGAACCCTTGAACCCATTGAACCTTGTTGGTTCAAGGTTCAATGGTTCAATCATTTTCTTGTGTTCCACTCATTCACTTGACCGCTTGAACTAAACCGCGTTGAACCATACGCTTTGAACCTTTTGAACCATTGAACCCATTGAACCTTTGAACCAAAGTGGTTCAATGGTTCAACGGTTCAATGGTTCAAGCCTTCTTCTCTTTGATGAGTGTTTTGAAGCCATTGAACTTATAAGCGGTTGAACTTTGAACCTTGACAAATGCGCTTAACTTTTGTTGATGACGCTGAACCTTTGAACCCTTTGAATCCGTTGAACCTTTTTGGTTCAAGGTTCAACAGTTCAATGGTTCAAATACTGCATAGAAGCTTGCCGATGAACTCTTTTGGTTGAACCAAGGCATTGAATCAATCCTGAAAATGACTAAGTGTTGGAAACTTATTCTTTTGATTGAACTCGCCTGTAGAAGCCTTTGAACCTACTGATTTCAAGCATGTTGAGTCTGTAGAAACATATCTGCAGAGTTCATAGACTTAAGCCTGCAGAGTCCGTAGAAATGAGTCCGTAGATTCCTTCCTGCGAAGTCCGTAGAACAAAGTCTATAGAAATGAGTCCTTAGAATTTAGCCTACAGAGTCTGTAGATTCAAGCCTGTAAATTCTGTAGATTTGAGTCTGTAGAACTTGAAAAATCTTGAAAATGGAGAATTTGAACGCCTAGAACAATTTTTGAGAAAGGAAGAGAGGATTTTGGTTTGTTGGACCAAAATAGTTCAAATGTTGTCCCAAAAATGAGTGATATTTTTGGGGGACAATAGTTGGCTCCAATTAGCAAACTTCCTTCAGTTGAAACCTTGGAACAGCTGAGGGGAGTAGAAACCAAAATCTCCAGTGCCTTGAAGTATGCCATTGGGCTATGGAGTCATGCTACCCAAAAATAAAGGCTTCAAAAAATGAAAATGAACAACACAAAGTAGAAACAAAGACTATACAATTATACATATGTACAGGTGAACTTATCTGATACTTTAAGAGTTGAAGTACTTTAGATGTTGCCCATTGTAAGGCAGAGAAAAGAGCGTGCCATCTTGATATTTCAACAGAAAGATGTTCTTACCATTGAGCTAATGGATAATAAACAGGCCCCTCCAAAGGGAGTCAAACTTCCCATGCATCCCCTTTGGTTCTCTCCTTTTGTCCCATAACAGAACTTGATCTCCAACCTAGAAATCATAGTTTTTTGCCTTCTGGTCGAAGAGCTTCTTCACCAGACTTTGATGGGCAGCAATTTGGTCCACCACCATAGTTCATTGTTCATCTAGCTCAGTCAAGCACATGATCCTCTTATCAAGGGGGCTTTCATATGTCTGATCTTCAATTGCTTTAGCCAATTTTAATGCTGGCAATTCCAAGGTGATTGGTATCTCAGCATTGATACCATAAAGAAGTTGGAAAGGAGACATACCAATTGCCCTTTTTGGTGTAATTCTGTCTACCCACAAAGCATCAACCAATGCTTTATGTCATGTCCTTTGGTTGTCATCCACTAGTTTCTTGATGATAGTCATCAGGGTCTTGTTACTTGATTCAGCTTGTCCATTCCTTTGTGGAAAGTAATCAGAAGAGTGAGAGAAGGTGATCCCATAGTAAAAATAGCATTGAGTAATCTCTTGGGAAGTGAAACAAGCTGCGTTATCTGTGACAATCTTGGTTGGGACCCCAAACTTGGAAATGATATTCTCCTTGAGGAAATTGCACACTACTTCTGAAGTAGCATGCTTAGTGGGGATAGTTTCCACCCACTTAGTGAAGTAGTCAGTTGCTGTAAGGACATAATCATGTCCAGCACTTGAAGATGGGTTTACAGCTCCAACAAAATCAATTTCCCATTGCTGGAATGGTTCCTCTATGACCACTGGCTTGAGAGGCAGGGCAGTTAACTTGGGTCTCCCAATAAACTACTGGCACAGTTCACATTTTCTTATCCACTTATATGCATCTTGGAAAAGAGTTGGCTAATAATACCTGGCTCACAGAATTTTATGGACAGTCACAGGAGCAAAAAAATGTCCTCCACAGGCTAGATTGTGGAAGGATTTCAAAAGTTGGCTTTGTTACTCCTTGTCCACACAGCGAAGGAACACTCCATCAAGGTTCCTCTTGTACAGGCCATTGTCTCAAAGGACAAAATTGGCAGCTTTCAACTTGATAGTCCTCCTTTTTTTGTAAGATAGGTGAGTAGGACACTCACCATAAGTAAGGAAATAAGCAATACTTGAATACCACTCATTCGTGGTGGAGACAAAGAGGACTGTTGGCATGTCTTCCACTTCTTTTTCTTCATGCCCTGCTTCTTTGGGTCTATTGTCAGCAATCAATTGAAAAAGGCCCCTTCCCCGCACCAGCTTCATCGATTGATAACTAGATCAAACTCCTAGATCTTTGCAATCCAATTGCCTCTTTTTGTCTCAAACTCTTACTAAGTTAGTATGGATTTGACCGTGATATCAGGAGCCAAGGCAGTAGTGTGAGAATTCAAGATGTAGAAGCGAAAATGCTTGACTGCCTTCTCTATTGCATAAGCATGCTTCTCCATATTCGAGTACTTCAGCTCATGAGCTTTGAGAGGGCAGCTTATGAAAGAAATGAGAGATTCCATACCTTCTTTATTTTGTTGAACCATAATTGTTGAAAGCGTATGTTCAAAAGCATAATTGTATATGATGAACTCTTTGTTGTAGTCTGGACAAACCAAAATTGGGGGGTGGGTAATGGCAGTCTTGATATCCTCAAATGTTGACTTGCCTTCTTCAGTCCAGTTGAAGGTGGCTTTTCCCTTCATCATGTTCATAATGTGTCGAGTCTTCTTAGTAAACTCAAGGATGAACCTTCATAAAAAATTCACCTTTCCGAAGAAAGAGTGAACAGTGGTCTTACTTGTAGGCAAGGTAAGCTCTTGGATAGACTTGACTCTATCTGAGTCAATCTTTATGCCTCCTTTGGACATAATGTGTCTAAGAAGTTTCCCCTCTATTACTCCAAAAATTGACTTCTTGGGGTTCAAAGAAATGTCATTTTGGCGGTAACACTCCAGCACTTGTTGCAAGTGGCGTATATGATCTGGGCGATGCTTAGAAAACATAGTCAAGTCATCAAGATAAACTACAATGAACTTACCCATCTCATCCTTGAAATCAAGGTCCATTGCTCTCTGAAAGGTGGTGCCAGCATTTATCAAGCCAAAAGGCATCTTTTTATATGCAAACGTGCCCCAAGGTGTGGTGAAGGCCGTCTTGTGCTGGTCTGCTTCACCAACTTCAACTTGATTATATTCTGAGAAGCCATCTAGCATTGATAACATCTCTAAGTTGGTCATTGTCTGAAGTACTTGGTCCATGATGGGCAAAGGATAGTTATCCTTTAAAGATGACTGATTCATATTCCTGAAATCCACACAGATGCAAATTTCACCATTCTTCTTCCTCACAGGGACTATGTTGGCAATCTATGTGGAATGATAGATTGGAAAAATTATCTTAGCATTCAACATTTTCTATATCTCAGACAGAATAGTACCTGATATCTTTGGATTATACTGCCAGGATTTCTGCTTATAAGGCACCGAATCACCTTTGAGAGGAATTTCATGGTGAATTTCTTCAGGCCTGAGCGACTTTAGATCCTCATAAGAGTATGCTAAAACACCCATGTAATGGAGAAGAAAGTCAGTAAATTTGAGTTTCTCCTCCAGAGTACAGCACTTCCCAATGTTTACCATTTTGGGATTTTCTTTGGTACCCAATTTTATCTGATCAAACCCCTGGGAGGAGTTTGAATCCATTTGTTGTTGTTTGATGAACCTGTCGTGCTTGTCATATAGTTTCTCAAGAGAAACCAGTCCTTTGAGAATTTTATTCCCTTTTAACTGTAGGAATTCTTCACCTGCATCTGAATTCATTTCAAGATCTGATTCAAGTTTTTGGAGCTTACTGCCTTCGAAGTGAAAATATTCAAAACTGTCTCCTGTACCCACTACAATCTCTGAATTCGGAGTGTGAATGCTAGACATATTCATATCATCATTAACATGTGACCTGACTGTAAAAGAAAGTTGAGTCCCTACCACATGCGCTAACTCCTGAACTGAACTCACCTTAAGACAAAGCTCGTCCACATGTCTCTCAGAATCCTAGAGAGCCAACTGAGTACACACCAAGGAATTCTGAGTATCCTCCAGCTCAATAATGTGCTCAATGCCCCTGTCTGGGGGTCTCCCTGGTGGAATATCGCTGAATACCTTATCATGTTTGACTCTCAACAGCTGAATGTCAGGATGATACTCAGTCCTCTGCTGTCCCTCCTGTATTGGTGCCAATGTGCACTCGGAAGCCCACTCTACCATGTCGTGTCGTATGAGCCTCTACATCCGATGAAAAGAAATAGTTTTGATGTTGATGTCTCGTATTGCCTTAAGAATGTGTGTCTTCCCATCAACATCAAAATGAATCTCCATGTCCTTGAGAGAAGAGTGACTTCCTCAAGGGAATGTAGCCACTTCATGCCCAAGACCAAATCTATATCCCCCATGTTCACCACATAATAATCAGCGTTGAACTCATAGTTGTTCAAGCGCAATGGGAGATCTCTAATCATCTGCTCACACCTAAGTGTGTAACCGTCGGCCACCTTAACTCTAATGCCATCAAACTCCTCAGTAGTTATCCCATGCTTCTCCACAAATCTAGCATCTATAAAATTATGTGTGGCCCCTGTGTCAAGAAGGGTTATGACCCTCTGTCCTGCCAAAACTCCACGGAGTCTGAATGAACCATCCTGTTGAATGCTAGATAGGCGTGCCTCCTGTATCTAAAGCTCTGAATCTACCTCTGCCTTAGGCTCTGACTCCTCAAAACTCTCCTGATGTTCAGAATCATCTGATTCCAAATCCTCATAATAAGCCCACATCACTCGATTTGCCTTACCCTTAGGCCTCAAAGGACAATCGTGATTGGCATCATAGGGACCTTTGCAGTAGAAGCAAAGCTTCTTCCTGTGTAGATCGTTAAGAGCCTCTCGATCCAAAGGTGGTGCTGCTGGATTGGCCTTTGAATCATTATTAACCCCTGATTTGTCTTTGATAAAATTTGAGTTCTCTCTATCTCTATTGAAGCCCTTATTGTCCTTGAATGAAGAAGTACCTCTGGAGTTAAATTTACTGGATGGGGCTGCCATCTCCATACTATGCGCCTTCTTCATAGCTTCCTGTAACGAAGGAGGATCAAAGCCTTTGATCCAACCTCTCAATGGTTCTGTCAATCCCTCCATGAAGAGCACTACAAGTCGTCTCTCTGAAATATCAGGAACCATCACTGATAACTTCTGGAAGTCACCAATGTAAGATTCTAGACTGCCGCTCTAGCGCAACTGAGCCAACTCCCTGAAATAGGATTCTGGATCCTTCCTGTCAAATCGTTCCACCAGCCTATCAACAAACTCTTGATAAGAAGTGATCTAATCATGTTGGAGTGTCACCATCCCGTGGTGCCACCAATCGTGAGCTACCCCCTCAAGATGCAGTGTCACATATTTGATAGCATCTCTCTCAGCGATCAGACGCAACGTGAGAAATGTGTCTAGCTTACTAATCTAGGCCTGTGCTGTGACCTTGCCACTGCCGTCGAACGTCGCTAGTGTGAGCCTGTTCGTAGCATGCTTCAAATCATTATTCTGGTGTCTAGGTCTCCAATCCTGTCGACCTCGGTTATGTTCTCTCATCTGTGTGATGAATCGGTCAAAAGTAATCCTCTCTCTGACCTCAGGTGATAATAACTCCCACTCATCATTAGCTGCCATAAGTGTGTCTGCAAACAACTCCTCATGCTCCTCACCTGCTATCACCTCATCGGCCTCCTGCCTCACAAAAGTAGGCCTAGTAGGCTTGTTTGCTGTCTGGGAAGCAGTCCTAAGTGCTCTCTGTGATCCTGCATCACTCATGTCATCGTCACGATGTGGTGACAGTCTCTTCGGAGTACCCAATCTCTGCAATGCTTCTGTCAACTACTGTAATACTTTGTTAGACTGCCTTTGCCCTGCTCGTAGATCTATGAGAGCAAGTAAAACCTCTGTGTCATCTTGATCCCTAGGATTAGGAGGAATACGGGTCCTGTCAATATTGTCAGCCATGTCTTTCCGCTACCCGCTCAAACTCTGTTGCCTGTCAACCAAGGCTCTCCTGCGAGTATAATACCTGGGTGACCCAAACTCTTGTCGCTGCATAAGATTGCTAAACCCTCAGGATGGCAGGATTTAGCTCTGATACCACTGTAGAAACCCCTGTTTCCTTGATTTTTGAAACTGAATATTTTTTTGGACTGTTTTGTGTATTTTGATTTTTTTGTGTTTTTGCATGAAATAAAGAATGTGAAATTTGCAAGATAATTTTGTATAAAATTTAAATAAATAAATATTGAAGCAGTAAACTCTTCTTCTGGCTAAACTATATTATGATTATTCTTCCCAGATGATTACAATATCATTTCTCTATCATGCATATAAAATAATATCAAATATTGTTAAAAACCTAATTTTTTCCAGCAAACCCTAGATCTGGTACAGCTGGTATGGCTATAATAAATATCTTTTTTTTCACACTTTTGAAGGTACAAAAAGATGATAGGAGTGTAGGTGCTCAAAAGGGTATCATCATTTTTTTCAAAAAGGCAGCGATTTGCACCAGAAGTGAAAAATGCCCCATGTTGGTATTATATGGCTTGGTACAGTACCGTACTGATTCCGTACGGTGGTAGTAAAAATAGTATGGCTTGGTACGACTGTACTCCAAAACCCTAGAAAATTGTGCCATAATTGATAATCTTGTTCTAGATCAAACCATGATGAAATAAATACCTGTGAACCTCTGTGATAACCTCTGTGTGAAGTTATCTCTCAACCTGACAATAGATTAGCTGATATCTCACAACCTCTGAATTGCACACACTGAAGATTACACGTTCTTCAATGCAAATAGAATACTGGAAACCCTTGGCTCAGTCTTCTCAGAAAATACTTAGCAAAAATTTTAGTCTTCAACATGAATATTATGGTGCTCTTACCAATGACAAACCCTTATAATCTCCAAAAAGGTGCGCTTGCCCTAATTAGGGTTTGATAATTAAAAATTAGGGTTTCCTTTTCTTTTAATTTTTCCATAGTCTAAGACACAATTTTTATTATAAAATATTATTAAAATGGCCCCCTTCATAATGAGCGCCCCCTTGGCCCAAAACGCCTAAGTCATAATTTTGCCAAATAATTAATTAAAATTAAATCAATTAAATATTAATACCTCCCTCTATACATATCCGATTCTCGATCCGTCTGAAGCTGGCGAACAAGGGAGTGATTCCGCACATGACCATACCAAAACAGGGGTGCTCCATTGAGTGTCAAATATCCCTAAAAATTAGGAACTCATGCAAATGATGTCTGAAAGAGCCTGAACAAATGCCAACTAGGAAAACTCTGCTAGTCGAAGCCAAGCCAAGCTCCATCAAGACCCTCTATCCATCCTATCAACCTGCGAGGGTCGCATAATAGGCTAATCATCAGCTCTGAGAGATGTCAACTGGAAAGGGGACATGACATTTTCTTTGTCCGCTTTTACTCGCTGCCCTCCGCAAGGGCACTCGGCTTAGTTCATTTCCCTCTGCAAGGGCACTCGGCTTGGTTCACTGTTCTCCGCAAGGGCTTGTTCATTCCTTTGGCTTTGGAGTAGCCCCTTGAACCTGTCGATTGAACCGACCAATTGAACCAACTTTGGTTCAACAGTTCAACAGTTCAATCTTGCGTTTGAAGCCATCTTTTTGTCTAAGTCTTTTAATCGCTTCGAACCGATTGAACCTGTTGAACCGTTGAACCCATTGAACCTTGTTGGTTCAAAGTTCAATGGTTCAATGGTTCAATTGTTTTCTTGTGTTCCACTCATTCACTTGACTGCTTGAACCAAACCGCATTGAACCATACGCTTTGAACCTTTTGAACCATTGAACCCATTGAACCTTTGAACCAAAGTGGTTCAACGGTTCACTGGTTCAAGCCTTTTCTCTTTGATGAGTGTTTTGAAGTCATTGAACCTAGAAGCGGTTGAACTTTGAACCTTGACAAATGCGCTTAACTTTTGCTGATGATGTTGAACCTTTGAACCCATTGAACCCGTTGAACCTTTTTGGTTCAATGTTCAACGGTTCAATGGTTCAAATACTGCATAAAAGCTTGCCGATGAACTCTTTTGGTTGAACCAAGGCATTGAACCAATCCTGAAAATGACTAAGTGTTGGAAACTTGTTCTTTTGATTGAACTCGCCTGTATAAGCCTTTGAACCTGTTGAACCTGTTGATTTCAAGCATGTTGAGTCTATAGAAACATATCTGTAGAGTTCGTAGATTTAAGCCTACAGAGTCCGTAGAAATGAGTCCATAGATTCCTTCATGTGAAGTTCATAGAACATAGTCCGTAGTAATGAGTCCTTAGAATTTAGCCTGCAAAGTCTGTAGATTCAAGCCTACAGAGTTCGTAGATCTGAGTCCGTAGAACTTGAAAAAGCTTGAAAAATGGAGAATTTGAATGCCTAGAACAATTTTTGAGAAAGGGAGAGAGGATTTTGGTCTGTTGTGTTGGTTGAATATTTTGTCGATCAGCGTACTAATAAACAAAATAGGTTTGATCAGCAAAAGTAGGAAGATTAGTCATCTAAATGTGTAGGTTTACCACATCAAAAGGGGACTGATCTCTCCTCTCATCAAGGGGAGGTTCCCTATATATATATAAATAGAAAATAATACTCAAGGGTAGGACAAACCATCCATCTCTCTTTCTTCAGAGATGATGCTTGCAAATCAAAGGAAAAACTCAAGGGAAATGACAGACAACACTCCTTTTCTTTCAGAAGTACTATTCAGCTAGCCACAAGAGTACTCCTGGTAGTAACAACAAAATGTAATCAAAGACGTAGTAACCAACAAATCGAGATGCAGCACAAAGTCTCCACATGAATTGCTCAAGAGTGATATACGAAGGACAATGAGGGCACAAAGTCGTCCCAAGGCCCTTTACACAGAAATGAAAAGAAAACACACTAAAGGCAATTATGGGGGCACAAAGTCTCTCCACAGAAATGAAAAGAAAACACACTAAAGGCAATTATGGGGGCACAAAGTCTCTCCACAGTTGACTCTTCAGGACACCTTCCTGACTACTGTCACTAATTCTGCTTGTTGAATTAAAGGAATAGAAGATATATTAAGGAAAAAGACATAAGAACAGTTTCCTCAACAACAAAGATATCACAGCACAAAGTCTGAAAAATCACTTTCTTTCTTATTCCAATAACAAAATATGATCAACGATCTAAGATCAAAGTCTCAGTAATGCCTTTCAATTTGGGCAGAGTTTCATTCTGATTGTCAAAAAGAGATATATTTACAATAAAAGAGAGTCCCTTATATAGCCTTTTCAAGAAGGACTCGGGAATAGTAACACATCATGTTGTGTTGAAAACTGTTAGAAAGACAGGCTGGAAATTAGGGGCATCTACCCATTTGTTTTTCTCAATGCAGAGAAACAAGTCACGCTATTGAAAGTTTGCATCTTCCAATGTCCACCTGGCGATCTGATCCTTCTTCATTGTTCCTCCTTTTCTTGCTAATTGAATCGGGTCCTGGATTCAATTTGTTGTTCTGTTCTTTAGTCACTTTCTACTGGCCTTGGCCTTAAAGCCTGTGAATGCATTCGGGTCTGTAGATTCAAAGGATCAACGACTATTTTATGAGCTTTAAAATTGACGTTCGTGCGCCCGTCACTACGTTTTCAACGGCTAGTTAGTTGTCTTGAATTTGACGTCTTCGGGCCCGTCACCCCTTGGTCCTTCTTCGGCTTTTCTGTTTGGCACTTTCCTGAAAATAACCTGCCCTTTCGAGCCTTAAGAAATGATCCGCTTTGGGTCGAGAAGAGCCCCCCACAAAGGTATCTGCCCTTCGGTTGGTCTTCAAATGGCCTTCAGGCTTCTTATTTTACATCTTCCCGAAGGGAATGTGACCCTTCAATTTGGCAGCAGAGAGTCTCCCACAAGGGCACCTGCCCTTCGAGGTCCTTCGGCGGCCTTCGCCTTAGAAGTCTCTCACGGCCTTTTCCTTAGCAGAGTGTTTCTCGGGCTTTCTCTGCAGGTATTTTCCCCGGGCCTTCTCCACTGACAAATTCCCGCGGACAAAAGTCCGCGGAATTGTTCCGTTTGCCTTGGTCTTTGCTTCTTTGGAAATTTCTTCAGGCTTTCTGCGCACAGCGTGTTTCTTGAATTCTCTTGGACTTTTTGTTCGAAGGAATTCTTTCGGACAAAATGTTCGAAGGAATTGCTTCTTTCCTTAGTCTTTTTTGAATTCCTTAAACAAAAATTCGAAAGAATTACCTTTGCGGCCTTCTTTGAAAATAACCCTTCTGAAGGGTACTTTTGTTGACCAAGTGCCCTCTGCAAGGGCACTTGTCCTTCGGGAGGCTTCTTTGAACTTTTGCATTTGAACCGCTCCTTTGAACTGTCTGAGTGAACCGCTTGGTTGAACCAAGCCGTTGAACTGTTTGATTGAACCAAACGTTGAACCAATCCATTGAACCAAGCTTTGAACCAAAATGATTCAAGCCGATGAACCAATTGAATGAACCGAAGCATTGAACCAACTGTTGAACCAAAATTTGGTTCAACAGTTCAAACGAAGCCTTTGAACCGACTGACGAACCATTTGATTGAACCAAAGGACGAACCAAAGCGTTGAAACAAAGTGGATGAACCAACTGAGTGAAACAAAGCATTGAACCGCTTGGTTGAACCAAGCCATTGAACCGTTCCTTTGATTGAACCCGCCTTTGAACCGAAAGCATTGAACCTTTTGAACTTTGAACCTGCCTGTAGAGTCCATAGATTCTCTGAGAAACTTGAAAACTGAGGAATTTGAATGCCCAAGACAAATTTCGGAAAGGGAAGAGACAATTTTGGTCTGTAAGACCAAAATAGTTCAAATGTTGTCCCAAAAATGAGTGATATTTTTGGGAGACAACATGTTGGACCAAAATAGTTCAAATGTTGTCCCAAAAATGAGTGATATTTTTGAGGGACAACAGAGTACAATTCAATAAATACTTTAAAAACAAGGGGGAATGACTAGCTTACCCCTCACTCTAGTGTGATTTTGCGAGTGCGCTGCAAACCCAGATTTTTCAAAGCATTTTCTGGAGCACACATAACAACACAACAAAAACAGATTACATGATAATTTAAACAGGAAAACCTGAAAATGCCAAATCTGTTTTTTTGATGCTGACATATTTGTTTAAAATAACCTTGATCGGACAAAAGAAAGAAAAGGAAGAACGAAACAAGAATTGAATATTTTGCATATCTGATACCTATTTGGGTATCAGTTGTACTTGAATCATGCTCGAATTTAACCATCTTTATTTCGATGATGAATTGAACGCTGGTAATTCCTGGCAGGGTTTGCTTGAGTCCTTGGATCTCTGCTTCCTGCTTTGAAGACTTGAAAAGTCCCTTGAGGTAGAAACGAGTTGTCTGCAACATTGCTGTAATATTGTTTGAGAAAACCACTTGTTGAAGTATATTAACTTTCGCCTCCCCTCCCTTTGGCCTATGAGGATTAAAACAAATACACCTCTACCCTTTCTGAAACAAAACTTTCCCAGTAAAGCAGTGGATATATATGGGAAGGGAAATCGCACGAGACAAAGTGTAGCAATGGATTGAAAAAGAATCTTTATTAATAAAATTTAATATGGTACACCCTTAATCATTAAAAGAAGATTTAAAGTAATAATTTGAAAATTATCGCAATGAATGGTTACGAATCTGTGATTCGGCTTTAGGAGGCCTTTTTCCTTCACTGACAACTGATTAAATAGTAAAGGAGGTACAGACATTTGAAATTTATTGGAAAACTTTCAAATCAATAAGAAATCATTCGACGCATGAATGGGCAACATGATCAAAAGGTCAAAGAAGTCATCAATGCAAAAGCAAAGGTTCATGTGGTCGACCTACCAGAAAGCCAAATTTATTTCTTTATTTCTTTACTACCCACGTAACTTATCCTTATAAATAAATTTAAATTTGCCCTTGCGGATATTTCGGCTTGGTGGGGCCAACTTACCGTCCAAAAGTGTTGATATTTAGTCTAATCGTTTTAATGTCTTTGAAAAGAACAATGTTTTCATGTTTAATTAGCTTTTGCACGTGCCATCCCCATTACTTTCTTTCAAAGGAATTCAGTATTAATGAATGAATATTTGAAATGATGCATTCCATTTCAACTAAGAATATTACCGTCGTGGAAAAGCATTTTGTTTTTTTATACATATGGCCATTATTGTTCTTGATGTGTTTTTTTAAGATTTTATGTTTATATTATTTTATTTGATAGAGTAAATATTTTTGATCGGAATTATAAATTGGTTTTAGAGTATAAATAGAGAGCCTATTTTTTGAGATAATTAATAACAAAGAAATTAAGACATTCATCAAAAATTGACAAGACCCCATCCATTTAGATAAAAAGTCTTCATTTCAGAAGTAAGAAATAGTAACAAGTTACTACTCTGCGGCTAAATAATAGTAAGCTACCTAAAAACGAAACCAAGACCTTTCAGTAAAATTTCAGCAAATCTACCGCATAAGAATAACATAAGGGCAAAAGTCAATTGGAAGTAGTCCAAAACAAGGATGTCTTAGCCCTCAACCATAGGTTAGGCCCTGTCTTTTCTTACGTCTTGAAAGAAGATCCTTCATCGTCCATTGAGATCCATCTTTCACCAATTCTTTTGCTTCCATCCTCACCCTTTCTACCTCATAGCGTCTGCGTTTCCTCCTTACAATAGTGCTTGCATAAATTTTTGATGTTTTTTGTATAAATTTTTTATGTTTTTTGTATAAATTTTTGAAATTTTTTAAAGGCTTAATTTTTTACATATAATTATTTATTGTGTCATTTTTACTATAATATTATTATGTAGATTTTAGATGGTTTTTATATTATAAATTATTTATTTTTTAATAAAATTTGATTAGAGATTACTTTATATAAATATATTTATTTATTCATTATATTATAATTTAGATAAAAATATAGATATTGGTATTAATATTTTAATTTACTCAAATACTAGATAAAATGAATGTCTAAATATTTATGTAACTATCATTTTTAAAAAATTAGATTTGATTATAAAGAGTTAAAATTTTATGACAAATATAATTATGAAGAGATAAAATTTTAATTTTGATACAAATCTATTATTAATGATCATATTTATCATAATGTTTTTGTAAAAAAAAATTGTTAACATTATTCTTTAAATGTTAATATAATTTATAATAAAAATATATATTAAAAATAATTTATATATTTATTATAATATTTTAGAGTTTTGAATGCTCTCTTTAAAATATAAATATGATGATATTATCATAAAATAGTCTTTTAATAAAAATACAATTACACTACTTTGGTACAGGTATTATCATTAGTTTGAAATTTGCAACCAAACGGTCAAATAAAAGCATCAACCTATTTAACACATTTCTTTCTAAAATCCATCTTTCCGGCTACTTTTCTCCTAATTCGAAAAGTGAAAACATGTATCTGAAATGTGACGCACAATGTCAAAGTAGTTAGTAAAAATTGTCTTTCTAGGTTATAGTGAAAGAAGAAAACATGAAAGACAATACCATATATTTATTATAATGTTGGTATTTTGATGATTTATTGAAAATTTTACTTTATATTTAATTAATTAATTATTTATATATAACAATTAAAAAGTATAAGTATATTTATATAATTAATAAATATGTTTATATAATTAATAAATAGATTCATGTATAGAGGTTATGTTCTTAAGGATTAAATTTGATGGTTAAGGTTGTCATTCAAATAATAATTTGACTATTAAATTTTGTAGTTGATTTTATGTTATTTATAAGAAGTTTTGTAGGATTCATGGTAATTTTATTGAGTAAAAAATTATTGAACAAACAAAATTTTAAAATGTATGTTCATCTATTATGCTTATCTTGTTAATTTTAATAAATTGTGTAATTTTTTTTTTAAAAATTGTTTATGAAACTTTTTATAATAAACTAGAGTTAGAGGAGCATTTTATATTTAGATACCAGTATATTATGAGACTTGTGATATATTTTACTACCTTTTTAAAGGAAATCAAGGCCCTCTACAAGATATTATTCATAATGAGGGTTAAAGATGTATTGCTCTATATATCAGAGAAATGACCCATTATATAAATGGCATCTTCAAGAGTCATCAAAGCAACTCCTTGTCCAATAGATCAACTTCAAACTCTATTTTTCAACCTCATTTTTAGAGGTGGAAACAGATCCACTATTCTACTCATCAATCATGAGTTGTGATAAGAAAGATCTCAACTTAAATATTTTACTCCACGTTTGCTCTCCTTTTTTTCCTTACATATTCTTATTTGAAATATACTTTTTCTTATAATCATATTACCCTATTATGGTTACAATTGGGCATTAAAAATAATCATATTTGTATATTTATTGTTGATTGAAAATACAAAATATTGGCAGAATAAATTGTCCTTCCAAGGATACAATAAATTGTAATAATAAAATATATATATTATTAAGAAACAGTAATCATAACTATTTTGTGTTCCACTTGGTCATTTTTTTCAAACGGCGGATTGTGGAGTGGATTTGGAAGGACCTCAGCGTCATTGATATGGAAGATCTCTCTGTGAATTTGGACCCCTCTAAGCTAACTACACAACTCTTAACACAATTAAGGAAATGAATTCATAAATGCTACATAAGTAATAGTTGGAAGACATTCATAACTCCTTATTGGGTCTAGTGAATAACCTCAAGTTGAGGCACATGCTAAACTCAAGCATTTTGTTGGACAAAAGCACCCGAATCATGATCGATGACACATTGAATTTTTGGCAGTCTACGCTCATTGAGGGTGTCAAAGATGAGAAGCTACTCAAGTGTCTGGCCACCAAACTTCTTCATGCTCAGCACTTTACGAGGCTTGGTGGCGGTGTCTCAATGGATTCAATTATTCAAGCCATGGAAGATCCTGGGCAATCCACTCTGAGGCTTGACAACCTCAAAGTGGCTCAGTTGATTGGGATCCAAACCATATGGTTTGGTGCCACAACTTGTTGATAGTTATTAAAAACAAAGAACAATTCAAGACTGAGATAGGCACCAAGAT
Source organism: Torreya grandis (assembly GCA_037957365.1). Classification (NCBI taxonomy): domain Eukaryota; kingdom Viridiplantae; phylum Streptophyta; class Pinopsida; order Cupressales; family Taxaceae; genus Torreya; species Torreya grandis. The sequence continues at coordinate 3,697,493 of JARHVA010000906.1, read as the reverse complement.
GGACCGGTTTTGGGAACTCCTGAAAGCCATTGTAGTGGATAATCTTTCTTAACGCCATAAATTAAATGTTATTTTTAACAATTTAGGCATTCCTATTTTGAGTAATAATGGATCAAGGTTGTTTAAGTCCATGATAACCTTGATAATTGAAGAAGCACACAAAGATGTTCCTACTGTGGTGGTTTCTAGCTCCTCTTTAGAGGAAGTCTAAGTTATCTTTTGTTATGTATAGTTGTAATCTTTCTATAAGGGCCAATGATAATAGTAGTCTAGCTGAAAGCACTACTGTTGTAAGTGACTTTTTGTTATATATCCCTGATTTTATCAAGGTTTTTGGTAATTTTATAAATATATAGGCTTAGCCCCTTCTTTTTTATCTATTAAAAAAATTGTTTAAAAAATTAAATATGGCATAAAGGTAGAAAGGGGAATTTAAAATAATGATATAATAATAGAAGGAAAAAGATGAACTTATGAGGATAAAAGTGGGGTCTATGTGGATTTTTCCCTCTAGTTTGCCATGTTTTATCATTATTTTATAATTTTAAATAGGATTTTTCTTTTGATATAAATTATGTTTTATATTCTAACTGACCACTTTATTGTTGTAACTGATATGGGTAAGTGCAGGGAGTTGATGGACCATTTTGTGGACATTTTCATGAAATCAGTAGAAACACATACACATTATTGACATGACACATATGTGTTATGTTCAAATAGGATCGGTCATTACTGAGCCATAAAGCATATGCATTTTTATGTTAAATAAATGCTTACATGTTCATATGGCATAGAAATGTGTATGCATTCCTATGACATAGAAAAGTGTGTGCATTTATAAATACATTTGTTTTAAAAATGAAAAACAAGACTTTATTCCTCATTTGATAAACATTTTTCTTTACTCATTTGTCCTCTACAACATAAACCATGTTTATGTTATGACATACCATTGTTAGGAGGAGATAAATTGACTACCGCCACTACACTCACTTGATTTTATGTCAACAAATTGATAATGTCATGCAAAAGGAGAGGTTAGTAAATTAAATTTTTGTAATTTAACTCAAATAATACCAATTATTTTAGATCTTTATTATTTTTTTGTTAAAATAATTTATTTTTCTATTTGTGCAGCTCATTCAAGTGCAATACAAAACCCTCCTAACCTTTCCAACCATCCTAACCCTCTTAGCCATCCTAGCCCTCCTAGCCCTCCTACAATTCCATAAGACCCCCCAAGTAGTCAGGAGGATTTGACCATGTATATAGTCAAAAATAAGCTACGAATTAAAAAGATAATTAAAAGAATGAGAAATCCCCATTCAGCCAACACCCACCATACTCCATTTCTAGATAGCTTAGAGGCATTACTAGGCCAAGTTGACTCAATAATGGGTTAAATTGACATATGGACATCTTATAGAGATATATACAGGGATTACTATAATAATTAATTATCAGTGCATGCTATGAAGGATAAAAAATGTCAAAATACCAAATTGGTGCATTATTCATTGATCTATCAACCAATGCATCGTCTTCATTATCATGCAAATGGTTCCCAATCCAATGATGCCATCATCCTTTGATAAGGGAAATTTTTTGGGACTGATCGTGGATGGTGGATGGTCTTTGGTTATGTGCCTTGTAACAACCATGAGGTTAGTTTGTATTTTTTTAGGAAACTTTATTTCAAGTTTATCCTCAATGGAATTCCTAATTATTTGGACCATTTAGAGTTTTAGAGCTGAGGAAAATGCTCTACACAGGAAGACTAGAGGCACATCATGCATCTAATCAACCTACAAGAGTTCATATCCAAAAGTTGCATCAGCCTAGCATAATCCCATATGTAGTGAATAAGGTTGTCAATATTGACACTTTGTGTTTAATGTACTTACTGACACCCTCATTCAGGTTTTTGACATTGATATTAGTGCTACTAATGCTTGACCACAATGTTGTAGATGTTGTGGTGTTATATATACTAGACCTTCAAATGAAGATGGTGATGGTTTTAGGGGGGCAAGATACTGTGATTATGGAAAATGATTTTTTGGCACATACATTTGGTGTGGAAACCTCAATTGCACATGTGTAGGTATCTTATATATTAGACATGTTTAATTTTAGATATATTTTTATTTAAAATTTAATTATTAATTTACATCAAAAATTCAATAATATAATTTAATATTTTATGTTGCAGGAGGAGATGGTCTTGACATTTACACAACTAGAGTTTAGGTTGTCTACCAATGCCTATGTTGTTTTTACTCAGCCAACTTATACATATGCAGAGGTAATTTTTTATTAATATTACACTGTGTGTACATGTACATATATTTACATATACATACATACATACATATATTATCATCAACTGAACAAAAAGAATATGATTGTTAGTTTAGAATATTCATAGTCTTTTTGTTCAGTTGATTGTCATTGTGGAGACTCCTCCATTGATATGGGTAGGAACAAACATAGTCATTGTTGTTATGACTTCATCTCTATAACCACTCACTGAGGTATGTTAAAATGTAATGTTGAATTTTAAATATATATTTATTTTAAAATAATTTTAATTTATACTTGTGTTATAACTAATGTGAATGTATTATCTATACGGGGCTATCTGATGATGTGTGATAGTCATATTGAGATTATTAGCAGGGCATCAACTTGTGTTTTTTATCCCTTTCACACTCCTATGTGTGAGGTTCATCTTATCATTGATCCACTTGAGTGTTAGAATCAAATTGATCATGACTATGAGATTGCAGTAAGTCCATTTTTAAATAGTTTTAGTATCATTTTAAATTTAACTTTTGAGCTTGGTTACATGTCTAGTATGTAAATTTTCTAACAATATTTTTATATGAATAGGTTCATCGATGGGCAAGCTACGAGCATATAAGGACTTGAAATCAAATCTTAGAGGAATAAGGAATTTCAGGGATCTCCATCTATGAGCAAGGCATCTGAGGAAGAGCTTTCTTTGAGCAAGGTAAAGAGAGGGAGGTTTTTTATAACTATGATATGTCTTACATGATGTAATTTTTTATATGCCTGTATGGCAATGTGCAATTTTTTGACATTGTATACATATAGGGCATTTACCTAACATTATATTATGTTTATATTTTGTATGCCTTTATGGCTTCTATGGATGTGTGTGTGTGTGTGTGTGTGTGTGTGTGTGTGTGTGTGTGTGTGTGTGTGTGTGTGTGTGTGTGTGTGTGTGTGTGTGTGTGTGTGTGTGTGTGTGTGTGTGTGTGTGTGTGTGTGTGTTCACATTTTGTAGCGATCATCTTTATACATACAATTTTGTAATATTTCCTTCTTATACACTGTTGAATAAATCACTTTCATTAAAATATAATTCAACTAAATATAAAATGTTAAAATTGATGGTATGGTTTTTGTACCATTTTTGGAGCTTGTCTATTCTAAGCATTTACTAGAGCATTATGTACACACTGCTTCTTCCATGGGATAATTAAGTATTTTATAACATTTTTTACATCACCACAAGTGAAAAATGTGTATACTTGAATATGTAATTACATCTATAAGGCTATCATTTCAATTTTAAAGAACAACATTTCCTTCCATCATATTGCATAAAATGAATGTGAACTTGCAATGGAAAACAATGTGAACTTGTAACTAATTATAATTTAGTAACTTGTAAGAAACTATGTATGATGTTTCTCTTAGTAACCAATATGACTAAGAAATATGAAAATGAAAAAATATAATTGCATATTTTTTCAAAACATACATCACATGTCCTTATTTTTTAGAGTCATAACCACTTATTGATGTTGCAAGATCTTGGTCTTATGACAATCACCGTAAAAATTGCCAAAAAATAATCATGAAGTTTAAATTGTTGATTGTTTATTCCATATAAATATTCAAATTTCTAAGTAGGATTTAACTGCTTTCTTGAATTATTCTTATACAATGCAAAAATCACATGGTTTAATATTACATAGGGAAACAATCGATAATTGTAATATTAATTGATAGGGTTTAACATTTACAATAATATTTAGAGTTTAGTCACTAAAATATCTTTGCATCTCACCTTGATTTTCTTTCCAACTATATGCAAAAATTCAATATCTTGCATATGTTTAAGGCAAAAAAGAATAAGGAATAATTACATTATTACATATCACCAACATCAATTATCTGGGTATTTTGATCATTACCTTCAACTTTTCATGTCAATTCTATCATGTATTGGGATGCACTCTCTAATTTTGACCATTACATGTACCTTATCTTCTTCCAAAACCATCTCACAAACACTAGTGCAATGTGAAACAAAAATTACAAACCTTCTCTTGATTATTTTGCTTAAGATCTCATTGAATCTGTGAAGATATTAGTTGCATCAAATTAACTTGAGGCCTAAAAGGTACAATTTTTTTATAGTTAGTTTGAATAGGTTTAGTTGAAATATGGCATAGGTTTTTGACAACATGTTTCTTCAAAAGTGAAGTTTGAAATATCAAATCAAGTGACCACTAAGTTTGGGATCTAAATAAAGCATCTTCTTGATCAGTTTTATTGGTAAATATGGACCTATTAGGGACTAACCATGTCCCAAGATCTATTATTTTGGTTGAGTTGGAACTAAAATCTCCACTGGGAACATGTCTACTAATCGAATCGATGGTATGGAGCCTATTAGGAACAATGACAAAAATAAACTCCTCTTATCTTGAAAAAACACTGACAATAAATATTGTCAAAGTTGAAGTCACAATTGGAGATATCCACCTTAAATGTTTTATTGCTAAAAAATGGAACCACCACCACATCAAGGGTGGTGAATAACATATATGACCAAGTTCTGAGCCTCTAAACATGACCCATCAGGAGACATAGTACTCATTCAAGCCTCAGGAATGTGTTTCCCAATACAAGAAAATAATTATTTTTCAGAGAAAATTTAGACATACATAAAAAAATATTAATTCACTTAGATGAATCGAAAGAACCCTCATGTGTTTCTATAATCCCTCTACATTCACCCTAGATCATGATGATATAATGTAAGGGATAAATATACAAAATAAGGTACACTAGTCAGTGTTGACATGTAACTTTATGAGTCATGAGACAAGTTTTTGTCCTCCAATTGACATTTTCGCTTCTAGGACCTCCCCTTGAAATACACCACTTCTAAAACATGTAGATAGTTAAATAACATGTGTTCTCATGACCATGAGATTTGAATCCACCCAGAGGTAGGTTTTTATAGCTGGTCAAGAATGTAAAAAGACTGAAAATAATTATTATCAATGTTGAAGCTGCATTTGGAGATATCCAACTTTAGTGCTTCATGGCTAAAAACTAAAACTACCATCACATCGGGTGTGGTGAATAAATTATAGGACAATCTTATTGGCCTATAAACACACCCTATTTGAATATGGAGTACCTATTTTGGCCTCAAGAATGTGCTTCCCAATACAAGAAAATAGTTTTTGGGGGCCAACTTTAGATCCACATAAAAAAATTCAATTCACTTAGATGAATCAAAAGATCCCTCACGTGCATCTCTTATCCCTATAATTACACCCTAGAGCATGGTAATTTGATGTAAGATATGAATATGTGGAATACGATGTACTAATCAGTGTTGAAATGTAACTTTTTATGTAGTCAAGAGATAAGTGATTATCTTCTAACTGATGTTTCTACTTTTGGGACTGCCCCTTAAAAATACACAACATATTTGGATAGGAAAATCACATGTTTTCCCATGACAATGGGATCTGAATCCATCTAGAGGTGGGTTTTTATAGTTATTTAAGAATGTAGAAACACTGACATTAAATGTTATCAAAGTTGAAGCTGTAGTTGGAGATATCCACCTTCAATATTTCATGGATGAAAATTGGCACTTCCACCACGTTAAGGGTGGTGAATATCATCTAATACCAAGTTCTTGGCCTCTGAACATGCCCCATCTAAAGACAAAGTACCTATTCTAGCCTTAAGAATGTGCTTCCTAATACAAGAAAATGGTTATTTTTGGGGCCAACTTCAAATGCATATAAAATGAAAACCTAAAATTACTTGGATTAACGAAAAGAACCCCCACATGTGTCTCATCTTGCACCCTAGAACATGACAATTAGATGTAAGAGATGAATTATGTGTAAACAATATACTAATTAGTGTTGAAATGTAATTTTTTTGAGTCAATAGATAAATGCTTATCCTACAACTGATGTTTCTAATTTTGGGACCTCCATTTTAAAATACACCACTTCCAACACATCTAGATAGTAAAATCACATGTGTTTCCATGACCACAAGCTCTGAATTTACCTATAGGTGGGTTTATAGTTGTTCAGGAATATAGAAACACTGACAACAAATGTTGTCAAAGTTAAATTCATAGTTCAAGATATCCACCTTTGGTGCCTCGTGGATAAAAACTAACACCACCACCATGTTAGAGGTGGTGAATAATGTATAGAACCAATTTCTTTACCTCTAAAAAAAACCCATATGAAGGCAAAGTACCCATTTTAGCCTTGAGAATGTGCTTCCCAATACAAGAAAATAGTTATTTTTGGGTCAACTTTAGACACACATAAAATGAAAACCACAAGTCACTTGGACAAATTGAAAGAACCATCATGTGCATCTCCAATCCCTTTATTTGCACTCTAGATTATGATTATCTAACATAAGAGATGAATATGTGGAATATGGTATATTAATTAGTGCTCAAATGTAATGTTTATACAATTAAGAGATAATTTTTTGTCCTCTAATTGATGTTTCCACTTTTATGACTTTCCCTTGAAAATCCACCACTATCAACATGTATAGATAGGAAAATCATGTGTTCCCATGACCACAAGCTCTAAATCCACCTAAATATGGGTTTTTATAGATGGTTAGGAACGTGGAAACACTGACAACAAATGTTGTTAAAGTTGAAGATGCAATTTGATATATCTGCATCTAGTATTTTATGGTTGAAAAATGACACCACCACCATGTTGGGGGTGGATAATAACATCTAAGACCAAGTTCTTGGCCTCTTACCACACCTCATTTGGAGATAAATTGCCTATTTTTAACTTAAGAACATGTTTATCTTAGCTTCAATAATATGAAATTATTTACTAATGGTGTAAACTGTGTGAAGGTGAAATATTGTTTAGCACCACTAACCTACAAAGAATATGTTAGTAATTAATTAAATTTATATTTATATTTACAATATAAAAATTCAATAAAATTTGATAAAAGTAAATATATTTACATTTGAGAACTCAACATACCTTTAATTTCAATCCAATGAACCACTAGGATCTGTTCTACTCTTGATAATAACAAGAATTGCTTCATGATTAGACTCATGAACCTTCTATAGATTATTTTTCAATGGCCTACCCTGATATTTGATCAATTGAATATTTTTTGCAAGAATGAAATTTGAATATTGTAGTATCTTCCTATGTACTTCATAGCTTCAAACAACCATGCATTTGAATTTTTTATAGGATATCGTTGAAGCCAAGTTACAATAACTACGATAAATCTAGTGGGATTGTAAATGTTTTACACATATGTGACTGAGGAAGTCAATTTAATTTTTCATCTACACATCAACATAAATAGTAATATATCCCTTCATCATTATCCTCATCCAAAATAACTAAAAAAATGCCCTGTATCATAAAATAAAACATTATTTTAATTAGAATGATGTTGACAGATAATGGGAATTTAATACATAATGATTAATCTTGTATCTGGTTGCACTAGATTATATACATGTCCAAATTTAATTGATGATGGCATATCTATAAGTTATATAACTAGTGGAACTTGATATGTGTCGATTGGAATTAGATTTTTATATCTCCACCCATCCACCCACTCTTGTGACTCACATTCTTCAAAAAAATAATTCCACGCATATAAAAAAACATGTGACATGCCTCGTATGAACTATCCAAGAACCAACATTTGAGCTATGAAATGAGTGGAGCTCACTTGATCCTATTATGGTCATACAATCCTCATACATTACCAATTGTTCTTCCTATATAAAAAAATAAAATATGAACACTAGAGTTTTCTTGAGCACTATGGGCCATTTTATCATTAAACCATTCAATACTGGTTATTTCATTAGTCAAACTAGTGGCATATTCAAAATTTGACTCCTCTATTGTAAGGGACATTTTTACACGTGATTTGGCACTGTCATGTTCCCCTTTTCCATGGCCAACCTCAATGAAACTCCAAATATTTTCCATACTAGTGCTAATATGCATCGTGCTCAACTAGTAAAACACCCATACATTCTTAAATTGTGAGGTGCAATTATCTAACAAAATATAAGGTTAATTAAAAGTATTATTAATCTCAAACAACTTGATGTAGGAGCATCAAGATGAATATTATGTTCATGATGTAAATATCATAGTTTGTAATTGTTCAAGATGTAAGGGTGTCTTATGAGATCTTAAAAAGTCAATACGAAGCCATGGGATGCTTCGTTTGCTTTAGAATAGGTTAAGCTAGTGCAGTTTGAGTTTTCACTCCAAGATGAAAGATAAAAATTTAAACTATTATGAAGGTTTGAGACAAGTTGTGAAGGTTTTAACCATTAATAATGGTCTTAATATACTTAGTTACACATTGTAAAGTTATTCTCAACTATTGTAAATGTAAATCTTATCTTACACCTCATCTAGAAGTTTGGATTACATTGGAAGAATCCAAAGGAGTAGTTATTAGGATAAATGCTAATTGAGTGATTTATGGAACCTAACCTCAATAAATATAATTTGTTATAAAGATATAGGGGCCCAAATAGGGTAAAGAAATAAGTATAAAGTCAAAGGAAGAGGAATGAGTGACAGAGGAGGTGAAAAGAAGGCCATTAGACCTGTGTTTTTTGTAAATAGGACAATGTAAAGAGGTCAATAAAGGAATTTATTTTACATCCAAGGTATGTTTCATATAATAAAGGCATATATCAACATGTTTTTATATTTATCACATATGTTTCAATGATTCTCAAAAGTGAATCTTGAATGTTAAGAAGTGAAAGAGGATTTGTTGACAATATCCATGTGTAAACAAAATTCTGAGTTGCAAGCAAAAGGTACGGGGTGGTTTATTTTGTTATAATCATCTAGTTTTTTCATAGTTAAAGAGGATCCAATTAAATTTGAGGTATAGTAACACTTGATTTGAAGTCTATATGATTGAAATCTGAAAACAACTCTATTTTTGTGTATTTACAATCATATACAATCCATTAGATCACATAGAAAGGGATTTCATGAATCTAATTAGAAGGTTATTTAAGTAAGGCAAGATTATTGAGACTTTATTGGAGGTGTTAGAAGGATAAAAAATCCTATAGGCTATATGAATTAACAATAATAAGCTATTGGGCTTAAGATTCTCTAATTAACAAATAAATCAATATCTAAATAGAAAAATAATTCCAAGTTTTATATGAAGGTGATATAAGGTATTAATCACGTAATACACATGAATTTATGGTGAAATGAAACATGTAGAGTTAGAAATCTTGATTGTGTTCTACAGTCATGTAGGTAGTCATCGAAAGGTCCAAAAAAAGGTAGAATTTGATAGTTTTGTCTATATCTTTGGATACACACTTTATATAAGTGTTTATTGATGTTTTATGAGCACTATAAAATGATTTAATAGTTTACCAAGTCATATATAAATTCAAAACAAGTCAAATTCCTTCTAGTAGGTAGAATTAGGCTTACATAGACCTTAAAAAGATCAGAGTTGTTTTGAAGATTATATTTTGATGAACCAATAAGAGGTATTGGTTTATACCTATGGAAAAGAGTTTATAAAACTTCAATAAAACATAAAAGGAGTCATTGAGAAGATAATATAGATAAAAACCCTTATTAAGACCAATTAAGCCCACACACAATCATTTCGTAGTTATTAAGGACCGAGTCAAGACTTTTTGACATTTGATGATCCAACCAATGATTAAAAATTATACAAACATCCAGAGGCTTTGTATATTTATTTTTAATTACCTTATGAATTTGAAAATGAGATAAATAATAACTTTAAAAATTATCTTCAACTAAATGTAAGTAATAGTCCTATTAGAAATTGTAGGTTTTCAGGCAGAATCATTTGAAGATTGGATAGAGTAGATTATTCTTGTGAAATATAGAGTGTCTATGGTGAAGTAAAAACATGGTAAATGTTATTTAAAATAAATAAAATACAAGGTATTGGTATCTTGAAATTATATAAGGATATTGTAGTAAGGACATTAAATTTGAGATCTTAAATCATTATTGGTTGATTAAACATTTATGATATATTATAAGAAAAAGTAAATAGAGGATAAGGTAAATAAGGAGAAAGAAAGGGGAATTTGGTTGGAGATCAAGTATCTTAGCCTAGTAAATAATATAATTCTTAAAAGAGTCTTGTAAATTATCAAAACATAGGGTGAAATTCATTAAGAGGTAGGATAATTTCATTATAAGATATTATTTTGTTCAAGAAGTAATAGGCCTATAAGTGGAATATATCAGGCATAATTAGACTATCTATTGTCAAGATAGGTCCGTTGAGAAAGTGAACAAGTTATGTGTTTCAAGTATCCTAGGATAGTGTTTGAATATGTGATATTATCATCAAATTTTGGTATCAGAGCTTCAAGAAGGCTATTAAATAACTAGTTAGTTTCCATGAAGGTTTCTATTTTTAGGAGAATAGTGAACAATATTGGAAAGCTTGAATGATAGAGAAGTAAGAAGATTGAGAAAAGGTGAAATAAATTGATTGGAAATCCCTAAAATCTAGTGAGGTTGATAAACAAATAGAGCTAGTAGAAGCTCAAAAGAGAGAGAAAGTCTAAGACAAAGACTAGAGGTGATACCAAAAGACTAGGCAAGAAGAAAAAGAACCTTAGGTGAGGTATAAGAAGAGAGCAAGGTGAAGTAGACTTGCAAAGAAAGAAAGGATGATGAAGGGATTAGAGAAAGATAAATTCTACAAGAAGATGAAGAGAGTTTTAAATGGAAAGAGAGATGAGATAAGATTGATCTTGGCAGGTATAGAGCAAGTCTTGGAGGAATCAAGACAAAGGTTATTTGTAAGAATCAAGAGAATGATTTAGTGGCCTCTCAGAGAGATCAGTGAGAATAATAAAAGATAGCAAGAAGTCTACAAAATAATAAGGCATCTATATATGCTATCAAAATATCTTGAGATGGATAAGATGTAGCAAACAAGCCTCAAGTTATTAAAACTAATGATTTCTTGTATGTGTGTATGTAGGTGAGAAGACAGATGGAGGGGAAGCTCAGCTTGAGGGATTAAAGTCAAAAGATACCACATAAGATAAGATATTGGTGGTAAAAAAGAAGCTTGATTAATATTATAACCTTGGAAAGACAATGGACATGATAACAAAATATGAAGAAATAAATATTTGCTACCTTAAGGAAGGAAAAATGCTAGGTAAAGAAGATTATCAAGAAGAAGAATGTCTTAATAAAGACATGAATGAAGAAGAAGCACTTGAAGAGGCTCAATGGACTCAAATTTTTGTCTCTAACATTGATTTTGATGATGAAAATGTATATTTACAAGAAGATGAATATGTTTTGTATAAGGATAAAATTTAACTATTGGATAGAATCATGGAAAGAAAGAATGAAGTTGAAGCATCCCATAAAGTGCTTGTAGAATTTGATATGCAAGAAATGTGTATAAAGTGACACTTAATGAAAACAAAGAGAAAAAAGATATAATGGTATAAGTTTAAGTACCTTATGAAGGAGAATACATAGTTGTAAAGGAGGATATGGTAGAGTATACTACAAAATAAGAGATGATTTGGCAATAAATCATGTAAGGATCATAAGATTTGAACCTCATAGGAGATGAGGAAGCAATCAAGGAAGCTGAATTGGAGTTGTTAAATATTCTAGATCAATAAGATGATGATGTATGAATTGAATAAAAAGTCCCAAAGAGGATGATAACAAATAAAGGGACAATGATGCTTCAAGTTTTTAAAATTGACTATAATTCTAGCTTTGAAAATGTAGGTATGGAAGAGTATGCAATCAAGGAGGTGGACTCATTCTTCATGGAATTCAACCAAGAAGATGAAGAAAATATTGAGACAATCAGGCCCATAAGGTATTAATACAAGAAATAAACATAAGATAATAAGCATGGAATTAGTAAAATGGTAACCAATAATTGGGGAAGAAGGAAAAAATATCAACACTCTTATTTGAGTAAGAGCTCAAATATTTTCCCACCAAGGGAGTTTGGTGCAAGAGCATCAGGATGAAGATTATGTTCTTGATGTAAATATCATAGTTTTTAATTTTTCATGAAGTAAGGGTGTCTTATAATGTCTTTTAAATGCAATATGAAGCCATGGGATGCTTCATTTGCTCTATAATAGGTTAAGCTAGTGTAGTTTGAGTTTTTCCTCTAAGACGAAGGATTTGAAAATTTGATCTCTTATGAAGGTTTGAGATAAGTTGTGAATGTTTGAACCATTAATAATGGTATTAATATACTTATTTACACGTTTTAAAGTTACTCTCACCTATTGTAAATGTAAATCTTATCTTATACCTCATCTAGAAGCTTGGGCTACGTTGGGAGAAGCCAAAGAAGGAATAATTGTTAGGATAAAGACTAATTAAGTGATTTATGGAACCAAATCTCAATTAGGAAATTATTTTACAAAGATAAAAGATTAAAAATAGGGTAAATAAATAATTTTTAATCAAGAGGAATAAGTGATAGAGGAGGTGAAAAGAAGGCCATCACGCCTATGTTTTTTGTAAATAGGACTACATAAAAAGGTCAATAAAGGAAGTTATTTTACACCCAAGGTATGTTTCATATAATAAATGAATATATAAACATTTTTTTATATTTATTTCATATGTTTGAATGATATTTAAAAGTTAAACTTGAATGTTAACAAGTGAAAGAGGATTTGTTGACAATTTACCTGTGTAAACAAAATTTTGAGTATATAGAAACATAATTTTTATTGCAACCAAAATGGATATGGTGGTTTATTTTTTTATAATCATCTAGTTATTTAATATTTAAATTGATACAATTAAAATTGAGGTATATTAACACTTGATTTTAAGTCCATATTATTGAAACCAACAAACAACTTTGTTTTTGTGTATTAAAAACCATATGCAGTCCATTAGATCACATAGAAATGGATCACAATAGTCTAATTGGAAGGTTGGATAAGTAAGGGAAGGTTATTGAGACTCTATTGGAGGTGTCATAAGGATAAAAAATCCTCTAGGATCTATGAATGAACAATAATAAGTTCTCAAGCTTAAGATTCTTTATGAAACCCTACAATAGGGTTCTTAAGCATAAAAGACAAATAACTCAAGATCTAACTATAAAAATCATTAAATTTTTTTTACTAAGGTGATATAAGTTATTAATAATGTAATATACATGAATTTATGGTGAAATTAAACTTGTAGAGTGAGAAAATACTGACTATATTCTACAGTCCTATAGGTAGTCACCAAAAGGTCTTAAAAAGGAAGAATTTGATAGTTTTATCTAGCTATTTGGATCCACACTTTATATAATTGTTTATTAATGTTATATGAGATCTATAAAATGGTTTAATATTGGACCAAATCATTTATAATTTGAAAACATGTCAAATTCCTTCTAGTAGGTAGAATTAGGCCTACAAAGACCTTGAAGATAACAAAGTTATTTTAAAGATTATAATTTGAGAAACCAATAAGTGGGATTAGTTTATCCATATGGAAAAGAAATTAAAAACTAAAATAAAAAATACAAAGAGTCATTGAGATGATAATAAAGATAAACACCCTTCTTAAGACCAATTAATCCCATGTACAATCCAGTAGCAGTCACTAAGGAATTAGTCAAGACTTTTGGACATTTGATGATCTAATTAATGATCAAAACTTGTAAAAACATCCAGAGGAATGAATAAATAATATGGTTAAAAATTGTCTTGAACTAAATGTAAGTAATAGTCCTATCAATTATAGGTTTCTAGGCATAATCATTTTAAGATTGGATAGAGTAGATTCTTCTTATGGAATGTAAAGTATCCATGGTGAAGGAACAACATGATAAATGCAATTCAAAATCAATAAATGATAAGGTATTTATCTATTAAACCTATATAAGGGTATTGTAGTAAGGACATTAAATTTGAGATATGAAATCATTTTTTGTTGACCAAACATTTATGAGATATTATAAGAATAAGTAAATAGAGGATAAGATTAATAAGGAGATAAAAAGGGTAGTTTGGTTGCAGATCTAGTATCTTAGCCTAGTAAAGAACATACTTCTTAAAAGAGTCTTGTAAATGATCAGAATATAGGGTGCAATTCATTAAGAGGCATAATAAGTTAGTTAGAAGATATTATTTTTTTTAAGAGGTAATAGTCCTAAAAGTGGCATATATTAGGCAAAATCAAACTATCTATTGTCAAGATAGGTATATTGAGAAAGTGAATAAGGTATGCGTTTCAAGTATCTTAGGATAGTGTTTGAATATGTGAGATTGTCATCACAACTTTCCATAGAACATCTCAAAATTGCCTTCCACATACTTTATATAATGTGATTGATCATAATTCAAATTGAAATGGTACTCCATTAATATATATTTTTATCTTGATCTATATTATTAGGTGCATGCTTGAATGCTATATCCACGAATATGGCAACTTGTACTAAGTTGTATTCCTATGACTAAACTTACATTTATGGTTTAAATGTACAATTCTTAGGAAATTCAATTACTAAAACACTATAACCAAGTGGGAATGCATATTTTATTCACTTGAATTGTTCATCCAACCATCTATCTCTATGTGTATGCATTACATACTCATAAACAATTTTCTCCCTGAATTGGAGCATAAATTTTTAAACACGTTTATTTTGTAACAATCTCGCACCTTTTATATTTATTTCCATATTTTAATTGATATGTCACTAATTTGTATTTTATAAAACCAAATAATTCTTGTCCAATTCCTCTTGTAATTTATTCATGGATATAATTTTTTGATTTTGGTAATCCACCATAAATGTTGTAAGTTCCATCCAAACATGTTTTTTTATATTAAAAATTACTCATCTGAGCTTTCACAAAAAAATGGGTGAAATAAATTATCTTGATGATTATGGTGGAATTTCCATTCCATACTCCTAAAAAATGTTTTAAGTATGCAAAGTAAAATATACATCACAAAAAACATTATAATGCATTTTAAATTCTACATGTTACCTACAATAACAAGTGGTGCATGTGTGACTTCTTTTGACACAGAAGGGGTTCGCCATCTCAAAACTCCTTTCAATAATATAAATTTGTGGATATTTCTATAAAAAAATAAGTTATAATTGTGTTTGCATCATATCTAGTAAATGTTTTGGATATAATTCACGGTTACGAGAACCAACTCTTCTTTCCACTACATCTCTTGTATTGGGTGAAACCCGTGTGTTGTCTTTCCAAAATTATGAAAGTAAACCTTAGAGAGCATCATATATTGCCTTATATTTTCATGGAAGTGTATTTAATGTATGGTATGTATAGAGATATGTGTGTTCGACTTATGGCCTATATACCTCTTATATTATCTTATTACATCTCTCTATGTTCTTAGAAAGGTCGAACTATAGAATAACCATGGCTAAGTAGAGTGTATATATATATATATATATATATATATATATATATATATATGTGAGGTAGTGGTTTGTATTTGATCATTATATTGTAAATTATACTCTTATTTCATTATTATGGAGGTTTCCCCTTGAAGTGGTTCAATGATATTTATCAATAATTTTTCTCTTCTGTCAATTATTATTGTGGATATATTTATTATGCTCTTATTTCTATGATATACTATTATAAAGTGCAAACATATGAGAAATTTAATTACAAGTAGTATCAAAGCTTAAATTTAGGCAAGTTTTACAAAAAAAATTCTAGATCTAGTGTTATGGGTCTCTTACGAGCAAAAGGATTGAAAAAACATAACTTACGATCAGGGAAGAATTCAATTTTTTCATCATTGTAGTATTATTAAAAGTGATTTTTTGGAAAAAAAATTGTATTTTTTGAACCCTTTTATAAATTATCAGCTATTGGATTTGTCTCAATAAGATGCTCTTAATGGTATAATCTACTGGTACACTTTTTAGGCCAAAAATATTCACCCTTGTGCACATTAGTAGTAATTGTATTCATCTTAGTGAGATGATTGCAATGGTATACTCAATCGATACACTTTTTTTATGGTTGGAACCCTCCATCCTAGGGTTTGTTAATGGATGGTCCTAACACTCACAAACACAAGAAAGGGAAAGAAACTACAAAAAATTCTCACAAGGATGACATGGAGTCTAGAACTTTTGGTCCATTTATTTTTAAGGTGGTTCACCAACTTTAGTTAGATTTAAAAATCATTGTATAAAAATATGATCTTGAGGTAGTCAAAGGGGACATAATTAGGGCAAGAGCATCTTGAATGTTTTGATAGATTAATTATCACTTATAACTAGGTAATTACCAAATATTATAGCTCAGCCTTCATAAAATAATGCCGTTACACTCTATTTTAGTTCTCCCCATTCAAAAAATCGTTCCTCCAATCCTGATCAAAGGTAGTTATTATCAAATGTGGACTTGCACAAGTTTGATAGTAAGGATACACTCACTTGGATCAATCAAATAAAAATTTATTTGATCTACATCTGACTCCATGTGCACAAAAGGTGATCATGGCCTCTCTATATCTAGAACCTGAGTAGTTAATTTGGTATAGCTTGTTGTGTGCTCAAAATAAAAATAAGGGCCTTTAGGTTTCCTAGTATGTATTTTTTAAGGAGCTACAAACCCACTATCCCAAAAATGTCTCAAAAAATTACTTTAGTCAGCTAACCAAACCATGTTAAATAGAGAATGTGAAAGATTGTATTCATTAATTATAAAATCTCCCCTTATGTATGGATGACATCATGAAGGCAAATTTGACTGACATGTTCTTGGGAGTTCTCAAAGATAACAAACAAATGGAGGTTTAGATGTTTAGTCTTAGCTTAATATATGAAGCCTTACCAATGGTACACATGGTAGAGGAAAAATATTTGGTCAAACAAATACCTTTCACTAATGTCTGCAAATATAATTTCCCACCCCATCATTTCCTTAGCTTATAATATTTACCCCTCAATAAATTAAAGAGAAACATGAATAAGGGTTATGTTTTGGTTGTCATAGAAAACGGAGCACAAGACATATATGTGTTAATAATAAGTTGTTTTACATTGAAGGTGCTAATGAGGATGAAGAAGATGATGAGGCCTCAGGTGCATGTCTATAAGAACTTGAGGATGAATATGAATATTCTCAACATACTATTTATTATCATGCACTTTCACGTATTAGTACTCCTCAAACTCTTAAGGTAGTAGGATCACTTAAGAAATAGAAGGGGACTATGTTGATTGACTATGGTAGTACACACAAACTCATCAATAGTAAGTTTTATACTTGTTTGAAATATTTTATTTACTCAAATCCAAAATTTTAGGTCATGATTATAGATGGTGGTACACTCAACTATTTTGGAAAATGCCATATTATTAATCTTGCTACGGGAGACTACATCTTAGATTATCCTATGTTTAGTATTCTCATGATCAAGGATGACATTATTTTGGGATTGTAATGGCTCACCACTTTGGGTAGGATTGAGATTAATTTATAGGAACTCTTCAGGTGATTTCATTTAGAAGGTAAAACATTTTACTTCATGGTTTACAAGCTAAATCTCCATAATTAGTTAGTTATCTCTAGATGATGAATATGCTTAGACAATGTGCTGAAGGATTTGTTTTTGAATTTTTTCCATAGAATTTCAATTGACCAAAGAGTCTACCTATCCTGATTTATAAATAGTGTCATATGACCAATATGATATTTTTAGTTGCATGCCAAAAGGAATTCCACCAAGTAGAACACATGATCATGCCATTATACTACTTCTAAGCAATACACCACCCAACATCAGACACTACATGTATCTCTATACCCCAAAGAGTGTAATTGAAAAGATGTGCTACGCCCCTAACCTATCACATGTATGAGGATAGTATTAGCCGACTTATGGCTTACTTATCCCTCTTTGACATTATATTAGTTAGTCGACTTGTGGCTTTCTTTAGATTAGTAGGTCAGCCTATGGAGTAACCATGGCCTAGTTAGACTATATATAGGAAGTAGTGGGTAATCATTTATCATCATATTGTGAATTCTACTCTTATTGAAGCTTGTGGAGGTTTCCCCCTCGAAGTGGATTATCTATTATCATATATTTGGATATATTTCAGTCATATTTGGATATAATTCTGCTGTTATACTTAATTCTTGAAGTAATTTCATTACAAGTGGTATCAAAGCTGCGATTTGGGCAATCTTGTGGGTGAAACACTAAATTTTTAAATTTTGAGATATATAAAAAATGGTTGCAAATTTCTCTAAAATTGTTTTACTAGAGGTGAAAAATAATCACATTAATCTTCCATTAAAATTTCAGCTCATTTGGACCTGTTTTTCAAAAGTTATTGCTATTTTATGTTTTTTCATAAAATTGCTCTATTGTGCACAATTCAAAGAATTTTTTTGAGTTGTTTACATTTTTGGAAAGATTAGAAAAATTTGGATATGGTTTGTTCTTTGTATATTTTGAATTGAGGCCGAAATAATTCCAAAATTGCTTGGTCAAAGTTGGGTCAAAAGTGTCAATAAGGGTCAACATCATAAAACCCTTTTATGGCAGGTCCACAAACTCGGGGCCAAGGAAAGGGTGCTAAAACTCCAGGAAAAACTCCTAAAAAGGATGAGATGGAGTCAGAAGGGGGGTGTAATAGACCCTTTTTACTAGGGTTTTCTGACATAGATCACAAAGTGAGTCAGCTTGACTATAGTGTGCAAGGCATTCAGAGTGAGGTCCAAGACATACAATCTAATATGCGATCCATACAAGATAGTCTGGGATATATCATGAAGGATTTTAACATTAATAAATCAAATCATCAAGCTAACTCTATTTCACAAACCCATCAGGGTGGTTCTCCTAACCAGTCTACTTCAAATCCAACTCCATGGCCACAGAAGAACCTATTACCAAAAGTGGATATGTGCAAATTCAATAGAAAAGATCCACTCAATTGGCTCAACCAAATGGAGAGTTTTTTTGACCTACATCAAATTCCAAGTGGACAGAAGGTTACCATGGCATCCTTGTATCTTGAACCGGATCAATTCATTTGGTATCGATGGTTGTGTGCTCAAAAGAAAAAGATGAGTCTCAATGTCACCTAGTCAATTTTTATAGAGCAGCTACAATTACACTATGGCAATAGTGTGATAGATAATTACTTCAGCCAACTGAAAAAATTGTGACAAACTAGCTCTGTCAAGGATTATATTCATCATTTTCAGAACCTATCCTTACGTGTAGAGACAATTTCTAATGCAAACTTGAATGACCTATTTTTGGGTGGACTCAAGGACCACATTCAACATGAGGTACACATGTTTAATCCACTTAATATTTTTGAATCTATTATCCTAGCATGTAGAACCGAGGAAAAATTCATAGCCAATAAGAAGTAGCCATTCACTCACTTCAAAGATCATAGCATATCATCATCAACATTTCCTCCACCTACTAGATTGACCCCTCAATAAATTGAAGAAAAGCATGCAAAAAGATTATGTTTTGGTTGTGATAGCAAGTGGAGTAAAGGACATAGAGGTGCTGAGAAGAAGTTATTCTACATTGAGAGACCAAATGAAGATGAAGCAGATGATGCCTTCAATGATGATGAGGAAGATATAGAGGAGGTACCGAAAGATTCCCAACCTACAATCTCTTGTCATGCACTTGCAGGTATTAGCACTCCACAAACTCTTAAGGTGGTGGGTCTCCTCAATAAATAGAAGGTGACAGTGTTTATTGATTCAGGGAGCACACATAACTTTATAAACCATAAGTTGACCACTCGATTGAACTGTTTCATCTACCCAGCACCAGAATTTTAGGTCATGATTGCACATGGTGGCACAATTAAATGTTCAAGTAAATGCCATAGTATTAAGCTTACTATGGGTGGGTACAGTCTTGACTCTCCTATGTTTGCTATTCCCATGGGTAACACAAACATTGTTTTGGGAATCCAATGGCTCACAACCTTAGGTACCATTGAGATGAACTTCCAAGAACTATTCATGCAATTTCATTCTGAATGTAAGAAAATTGAACTACATGGATTCCATGCAAAATCTCCACAATTGGTTACTTCACATCAGATGACCAAGATGCTAAAAAGGGGGCAGAGGGAATTATTGCACGATTATGCTCCATAGAAGTCCAACCCTCAAAGGTATCTACACATCCTGATCTACAAATAATTCTTGAAGACCACTCATCTATTTTTGGGGCCATGCCAAAAGGACTACCACCAAAAAGAGAACATGATCATGCCATTCAACTAATTCCAGGTAGTCAACCCCCAAACATCAGACCATATAGATATCCATATGCACAAAAGAGTGAAATTGAAGAGATGGTCCATGAGATGCTAGAGGCAGAGATCATCAAGCATAGCCAAAGTGCATGTTCATCACCAGTGGTCATGGTGCGAAAGAAGGATGACACATGAAGGATGTGCCCAGATTATAGGGAACTCAACAAGTACACCATCAAAGATAAGTTTCCTATTCTAGTAATTGATGATTTACTTGATGAGTTACATGGTGCTAATTATTTCATAAAATTGGATCTTCGCTTGGGGTACCATCAAATTAGAATCAAGGATGAAGATGTTCATAAAACTACTTTTAGAACATATGAGGGCCATTATGAGTTTTTGGTAATGCCCTTTGGTCTTACAAATGCACCATCTACTTTTTAGAGCTTGATGAACACTATTTTTAGGCCTTTTTTAATGAATTTTGTGCTAGTTTTCTTTGATGACATATTGATTTATAGTCAGACATGGGAAGCACATCTGCAACATGTGAAACAGGTGTCGATAGTTTTAGAGAAGCACCAACTTTATGTGAAGCCATCTAAATGTGCTTTTGGAGTATAGGAGGTAGAGTACCTTGGTCACATTATTTCCCATGAAGGGGTCAAAGTTGATCCTCAGAAGATCAAAGCAATAATGGAATGGCCCATGCCAAAAACTCTCAAAAACTTTCAAGGTTTTCTTGGACTAACAGGTTACTATAGAAGATTTGTGAAAGGTTATGGAAGCATAGTAGCTCCACTCACTGCATTGCTAAAGAATGATGCTTTCTATTGGAATGATGATGCCACCAAAGCATTTGAGAAACTAAAAGTAGCTATGTGCACCACTCTAGTTTTGGCTACTCCAGACTTCTCACAAACATTCACTGTTGAATGTGATGCTTCTGAGTCTGGATTGGGGGCAGTACTAATGCAAGAAGGAAGACCCATTGCATTTGAAAGTCATCAATTCAAAGGTAAGAATCTACAAAAACCTATCTATGAGAAAGATATGATGGCTATTCTTCATGCAATTAAATAATGGAGGCCTTATCTGATGGGTAGACACTTTAAGGTGAAAACGGATCATGATAGTCTCAAATACTTTTTGGAGCAAAGATTATCATCTGAGGAACAAAAAAAATGGGTAACCAAAATGATGGGTTATGATTTTGAAATCATCTACAAGAATGGTAAAGATAATGTAGTAGCAGATGCACTATCTAGACGGGATGCATCCACAAAAGCATTACTTTGTACAATGTCCATATTGCAAGCAGATTGGGTGGATGAAGCTAGGTTAGAATGGGAGCAATACAAGGATACACAAGTTCTAATTCAGTATCTCCAGCAAGGTAATTTATCCTCTGACAAATTTGAATGGAAAGGTAATGTCCTATGGTATAAGGGTAGGTTATACTTGTGCAAAACTTTAGAGCTTAAGCATAAGATTCTTGCCGAGTTGCATGCATCTCCACTTGGGGGACACTCAGGGTTCTTGAAAACTTATCATAGAATTAAGAAAGAATTATTTTGGGAAGGACTCAAGGGAGATGTACAAAATTTTGTGGAAGAATGCATGATATGCCAATAGAATAAAGGTGAAACAGTTAAGACCCCAGGTTTGTTACAACCATTAACAATTCCTGGTCAAAGGTGGGAGGAGGTTTCCATGGATTTCATCACTGGGTTGCCTTGTTCTGAAGGTAATAATGTTATTTTGGTCATTGTGGATAGGCTTACAAAATATGCCCATTTTTGTGCAATCTCACATCCATTTTTAGCAAGTACAGTCGCGGCTATTTTTTTGGAAGCAATTCTCAAATTACATGGAACCCCAAAAATAATTGTAAGTGATCGTGATCGTGATCCTATTTTCACTAGTAATTTATAGACTAAACTATTTTCTTGTTTGGGTACTCAGCTAGCTCATAGATCATCTTGCCACCCCCAATTTGATGGATAAATTTAAGTGGTTAACAAATGTTTTGAGGGGTATCTCCGTTGTTTTGTATTAGATAAACAAGCACATTGGGTTAAATGGCTACCACTTGTAGAATGGTGGTATAACACATCTTTCCATACCTCTTCTAAAATGTCTCCATTTCTAGCACTATATGGTTACCATCCACCTTCCATCACTTCTTCATTAAAGATGCACACCAAGGTTTGAGATGTGGAAGAGCACATTCAACATCAACAAGAGGTTTTGGACAGTTTGAGAGAGAATTTGGCCTTGGCACAAAATAAGATGAATCAACAAGCAGATCAACACCAGAGTGAGCAAAATTTTGAGGTGGGTGACTGGGTATTTGTTCATTTGCAACCTTACAAGCAGATGTCCTTGAAGCAACAGAAAAAGGACAACAAACTTGCTCTAAAGTATTATGGCCCTTATCAAGTTCTACAAAAAATTGGAAGTGTGGCTTACAAGCTCGAGTTACCTCATTCATCTCACATACACCTAGTATTTAATGTTTCTTGTTTGAAGAAGGTCATTGGACAGAAAGTTTTTGCCCAGATAGAGCTCCCAGAACTAGATGAAGAAGGACGAGTCATTTTGGAACCAGAAAAGATCCTCCAAACACGTACTAAGAGGTTGAGAACCAGAGAGATTAAGGAGTATTTGATCAAGTGGAAAAACCAAAGTAGTGAAGATGCAACTTGGGAAGGTGAAGAATTTTTGCAACAACATCCACAGTTGTTCAACGTTGAGGACAACATTGGTTTGAAGGGGAAGGGCATGCTACACCCCTAACCTATCACATGTATGAGGATAGTATGAGCCAGCTTGTGGCTTACTTATCCCTCTTTGATATTATATTACTTAGCCGACTTGTGGCTTTCTTTAGATTAGTAGGTCGGCCTATGGAGTAACCATGGCCTAGTTAGACTATATATAGGAGGTAGTGGGTAATCATTTATCATCATATTGTGAATTCTATTCTTATTGAAGCTTGTGGAGGTTGACCCCTTGAAGTGGCTTATCTATTATCATATATTTGGATATATTTTAGTCATATTTGGATATAATTCTGCTGTTATACTTAATTCTTGAAGTAATTTCATTACAAGATGGTACATGAGATGTTGGAGGTAAGAATCATTAGACTCAACCAAAGTGAAAATTCCTCCTAGGTCATCATGGTGCATAAGAAGGATGACATTTGGAAAATGTGCCTAAACCACAGAGAACTAAATCAGTACACAATCAAAGATAAGTTTCCTATTCTATTAATTAATGACTTTCTAGATGAATTGCAAGGCGCTATTTATTTTACCAAATTAGATCTTCACTTTGGGTATCATAAATTTTGAATACATGAAGAGGACATACCTAAAACAACTTTCACAACTCATGAAGGCCATTATAAATTTATGGTCGTGCCTTTTGGTTTCACAAATACACCATCTACATTTCATAGTTTGATAAATACTATTTTTAGTAAATTTTTGAGAAAGTTTGTGTTGGTAAATTTTTATGACATTCTCTTTTACCAAAAAAATTAGGAAGACCATTTGAAGCATTTGAAAAAGGTACTTTTGGTTCTGTAACAACCTTAGCTTTATGCCAAACCTTATAAATATGCTTTTGGCATTAGATAGGTGGATTTTTTTTGTCATATTATTTCACATGAAGGTGTGAAAGTTGATCCTAAAAATATCCAAGCGATAATGGAGTGGAAAGTGCTTAGGACTCTCAAGAACCTTTGGGGATTTTTGGGGCTAATAGGTTACTATCATATGTTTGTCATAAATTATGACAACATCATATCCAAAATCACATATTTATTGAATAAATAATCCTTTTAGTGGATTGAAACAACTACCAAAGCATTAAAATAATTGAAAATGGCTATGAAATTCATCTTATAGACTTTAGACAAATCTAATCTAGGGAGTTCCCAGTTTGCATTTATGGATTCGAGAGAAATATATTGGCTTAGCTCATGTTCATCTTTTTTTCTATTTCTAAATTTTGATTTCTCCTTCAAATCTAAAAAAGGAACAAAAGTTTCACTTACTATGTCCATAATGCTTAGAAGATGCAACTCTTCTCAGAATAACTTATCCTTGCTGCCACCTAGTGCTCGTTCGGTTGGTAATTTCTAGGGCCTCTTCCAACAGACAATTCTTCAAATAGGGGTTATTAGGAAAAATGGCTTAAATGGCACCTTGCCTCAATGCCTCAACTCCAGGTATCCCACATACATTTAAGAGCTAGATCTGATATATTTTTGGGCCAAAGAAGTTTCGAAGAACTTCATACA
This sequence comes from Torreya grandis, assembly GCA_037957365.1. NCBI lineage: Eukaryota > Viridiplantae > Streptophyta > Pinopsida > Cupressales > Taxaceae > Torreya > Torreya grandis. The sequence goes on along the minus strand of JARHVA010000906.1, from coordinate 3,672,541 downwards.
CAGTAAGTTCCTTGAGATTATGAATAAGGAAAGCTAGTATTCAAATCAACTTTAAATAGATTGTCAAAAGAGTGGTATGATTTCTGTATAGGCTAAACAAATAACTAAAGATGACAAGATGACCAATAATATATATTGAATAGGTAAACTAGGATCTGATACCAGCAAGACTGATTGAACAAAATATATTTATTTAATATAGAATAATATTACATAATCGGTGAAGTCCAATAAGATTCTAACCATACATAGTCATAATCCTACTGACTCTTCAAGAACAACAATCAAAAACTAACATGCATTAGTTTCATAGGCTATGCATATTGTAGAAAGCCAAACAGTTTTGAAAACTATTCAACCTTGAGCTAGGTATCTATTTGAACCAATACTTAATAGACCTATCCTAAGACTTACAGAGCTTAAAGACTTGCAGAGCTCTTTCCTTTCTATTTCAAGCATTTGATGGTAGTGAATGAACCCCAAAATCTTCTTAAATAAATAATTTGGAGAGATTTTCCACTGATTCAAGGAGTAATCAGTTACAAACAACTATAAACCTAGGTTAGTTAGATGACAACCCCATCTAACTAGGCAAAGTGACAAAAGCAAAGATGTTTTGGTCATGTCATGATAAAAAAGTAATAACCAGGGAACATATAATAAAAGATAAGAGGATGATAGGCCACCCCCATTACATGTGCTACTTCCCACTTTATTATGATTCCCTACTTGAATCATAGAGTAATATGAGCACATGCTCCTGTTAGATCGTTATAAAAAGCAAACAACATCTCACAGCTGTAAATGATAGAAGATAGGCCCACTCTACTACCCAAGACAAGACCTTACCATGGGTTACATGGTGTGATATAGCTGGATCACACTCCAATATTTGCTTTCATAGTTAAATCATCTACATCATCATATATACAGGGACAGTAAACAAACCTTGAAAGGGCCCATCCATGCTTCTTGCTAAGGACTCCTATAATGGATTTTAATGGATATGTCAATGCTTATGTCATCCAAATATTCATATCTATGATAGGTGTCATGGACATAGTCATCCCATGAGTATGTATGTATTTTATGAAGATCAGGGATTAATCTTTCAATTTTATTAGGGTGCATAGGATTTATCACAAGAAATTCATTACTTAATATGGTATCAGTTCACAATTTTTTTTTGAAATGTATATCTGATTTTCTTGTTCTCATGGTTATATATATAATATTTGAAACATAACTTAAATTCTATTTCATCATACAGGTGATCTCCAGTAAATTTGAATAACATATTAGTATCATAAACACCTAATTCTTCATGAATGACAAGAATCTTGAACCAGGGGCTTAAAGTGGTTGGTGTATATTCTTCAAGCCATTGATCCCAAGTTAACTTTTCCCATTAATCATATGGTACAACAACTAGTTTGTCATGAAAGCTCCTTGTATGCAGATTGGTACTCATATAAATATAGACTTATCCATAGAAAATTGCCTTTGCTTTGATTAGTTAGAAATCTACAAGTGACAATTGTCCTCTAAGTATCTTGATATTTTTGTGATCCATGTCATAGAATCTAGTCCAACATCTTCTGTCAATATCAAGAAAGTTACTATAGGCATTAACTAAGAAATATTTTGATAAAATCTTTTCAATAGAAATCCCATGAAGTTCTTTGATCCAGGTCTCTATAGGGATAAGAAGCCATTCTTTGATTCTTTCTTTTTCTTACCAAGTAAGATTTTTTGAAATAGTATCATAATCAAAATTATTAGATACTTCATCACCATGAAACATCAAAACATGATTAGTACAAAACTTATGAGAATACCATTTTGATTCTTCCCTAGACATCAAATTAGCTAAACAATTAGCAGTTCCTTTCTTAAATTGAACATCAAACTCAAAGTTAGAAAACCATATTGCCCATCTAGTCATTATTTTCTTTCCAACGTGCTAGGTGTGGAGTTTTCTAATGATAGATTCAAACTATAACATATCTATCCTTAAGAAGAATTTCTTTGGGAGCAAAAAGATCCTTAGTTTGAACATGCATAGTTTGGCTACTAATAGTTATTTTAAAATGGAATGGTAATTCTTTTGAGCTAGGTTTCATGTTCTACTGTATTAATAACAAACTTATTCTCTACCATCTTTAGTTTTCTCCAGAAGTATTCTGCCATATGCTTCATCTGAAGCATCTATTTCTAAAATCATTAAACCTTCTCCTGGCTATTTGAGAATTGGTACTCCTTTAACTTTTTCCTTGACTCTTTTGATTACCTGTGTCATTTTAGTAGTCCATGGGCTTGAGTCTTTTCTTAACCTTTTTTGTAATATTTTCCTATCTTTGGCATGATCTTTATAAAACAGAGAGAAGTAATTCAGAGATCCAAGGAATCTCTGTAATTGGGTTTTGTCTTTTATTTCATCTAGGGATATTTTTAAAGATTTCAAAATATGGGATTGTAATGAAATCTTATTTTGACATATATTTAACCCAAGAAATTCAATCTCTATTTTACCTATCTCAATTTCCTTATCACTTAAAACCAACCCATTCTAGTTACAAAGATTAGTAAATTATTTCAAATATATAAGATGATTATTTAAATATTTTGAAAGAACTAATATATCATCAATATAGACAAAAAAATGCTTAGCATGGACAAAGATTCCATCCATCCTTTTTTGAAATTTAGAGGGAGCATTTTTTAGGCGGAAAGGCATAACCTTCCACTCATAATGCCTATCTAAGATTGGTAAGACAAATGCAGTTTTATAAGTATCTTTAAGTTCTACTACAATTTGCCAAAATCCACTTTTCAAATCAAAACTAGAAAAAACACAACATTCCTTCAGCTTGTTGATAAGAATAGTCTTGTTAAAAATTGGATGTCTGATAGGTATAATCCAATCATTGAACTTTTTATAATTTATTACTAGTCTCATTTTCCCTATTTTTTGTTCTAAGTGTTTATTTACATAGAATGTAGGAAAAGCCCATTCACTATGGCTTTTCTATATCAAATCCTTCTAAAATAATTCTTTGATCTCTTCTTCTCCCATTTTAACTTCAGAAGGGGAGAAAGGGATAGTGTTAGATTTGATGCCTCGAGTATGATCAATGCCAAGTTTTAGATCAAGAGAAACAATATGTTTACACTTATCCCAAAACCTTATCGGATCATTATCAAAAAATCCTTTGATCTTTGTTATGACAGTATTTAGGATATCATTTCTCTTTTCAAAATCTTGTACTATCCTGTAAATCTTCATCTGTACTTTTCTATCTTCTTCTTCATGGGGTCTTATGGCAATTCTTACAGTTGCATAGGTCTTTCTAGGAATTTGGTGTTCATTACCAAAGAAGCTTAAATACAAGTATTTTTTGTGAATAGTATAAGGCATAAATTGATTCAAGAATTTCATTCCTAAAATAATATCTATTGACATCTTATCAAACATCCATAATTTTACATATGCCTTAATGTCATTTGCTTCAACTAGTACCCTAGGAGCAACTTTGTTTATAGTAGTCCTTGACCCATTGACAACAACAAAATCCAGTGAAGCATCTTTCCACTTGTACTTTGGGATAGTACCATGATTTTCAATACTCATATTTTCTCTAGTATCGAGTAAATAATCTCATGTCAATAAGCCATTATTTGAGTCAATGATGTTTACTGAGATAATGATTTCTTTTTGTTCTCTGGAATAGAAACATCCTTGGTTAGGAGAAACTTCTTCAAGGCTATTTTCTTCTATAGAATCTTTAGAACATTTTATTAATTCATTAATATCTTGAGAAGCAAATTCTATTTTGATTTTATAGCTCTGAGGATTTTAATAGGAGGCTTTTGGTATTTTATCATGCTCTTTGTGCTTAGATTGTTAGGCTTAGCTTTTTGTTTTCTATTCCATTCTTGTTGTGTATATAACATTGGGTTATTATTGTTTAAGCATTATTATGATGTATAAATAACTTTGGGACAACTGCCTCAATTTCCATTTCCATTATGATTACTTCAAATATGTTATTTTATCATATTCAATTATTGTATTGGATTATTTGAATTATACTTTATAGATGCTGTTGATGTCATTTTGTATAATAGGTATTACTTTGATATGAGCTAGGTTTACAGATGAATATGTTGTTTAGATTCAAGTCTATGGTATATAGGTATATATAGATGGTAAAATACAAATTAGATCATTGCATAATACCCTACCACTTGCTTGCTTATCTCTTATGTTTTGACATGTCTTTTAGTGTTTTATTGGCATTATGCAATCATTTGGTTGCTTGAGGAGTTGATTATTATTTGTAACCATTATTTTAATCTTGTATGTTTATTCTATTTTATTTTTTTGAAGTAAACAGGTATTGGTGAAAGAGTGGAACATGTGACATTCCAACTCAAACTAGGCCTAAGTATGAGTAACTAGTTTATGAGATTTAGATTGCTAGCATAAAATGGATGTTAAAGGTTGTTTTGATCTGTAATCTATTTTACAGGGTTTTTGAAATGAATTATTATTAATTCCAAGGATTATACTACTATTTCATATTAGATACCATTAAAATGAGGTCATGGTTTCTTAAGAGCAAGTCATAGGGACTTGACCTTGATATAAAAATAATAAGTCACTTTAGACTTAGGTAATGATCATGGTGATCGAAGTCACTTTGAACTTTGGTTGTGAAATTATTAAAATATTATGGGAATTTTTGACCTTCATATGTAATCATCGATTAGGGTTTTTATAAGCTTGTAATACATTGGATGCATGTTTTTGGCATTCAAATATTTTTTTCATGTAAGAGAGGAACGAGGGTTTGAAACTCATTTGGTTTTCATGCATTGTTGTTTGTATGGAGGCACTTGATTTATTTAAAGGCATGATAGAAGTTGTAAATTGGAGGGACTAGACTACTCTCTTAGTTAGAACTTCAATATGTGTAGAGGAAATTAGTCTAAATAGAACTGTATTTGAAAATAAATAATACAATGAATTTTGGAAAAGGAGAAAGGAATAAAGAAGAAATGAAAGAAAGAAGTGGTACAGTTGCATAGTAATCTATGGTATCATATATAGAAAAAGTAAGTTCTTGATTAGATTTTTAAGCAAAGTTTAAATTCAATTTTTTAATTTGAATGAAAAGTAAGAGCTGGTGTGGAAGTAGATATCATTCTTCTTGAAAGACCTCCATTTGGTTTCATACTTCCATAGAATGGTGGCCAAGGATAACCTACTTTGGGGGAGATCAAATGTGCTCTATCTCACTCTTGGATAGCACATAAATGATCTGAATGATTTTTCATGGTCAGAATCAACCTAAACCATGTATGGTGTTTGATCATGCTATTTCCTTGGGTTTTTGTGTGTATTTTTCATTTCAAGTTTGTGTTAATTTTTTGGTAGCTGCCAAGGCAAATAACTATTGTGCTATTATCTTTGAGTTGTTTGTTTATTGGAATAAACCCATCATGATGATTATTTCACCATTGAGTGCTTATGCTTTTTGATTTGATGTTGTGTTATTTTATTTTTCATGTTGTGAAAACCCTAATCTGGACTAGGGATCTCATTCATAGTTTGTCATGGATATAAACTTTATATCATGGGATTGATGTGGAATGATCTACTCTACTCTCTAACTGATGGTTGGGGTGGTTAGGGAGTCACTATATGGTTGGGGTCATCTTGAAGCAAAAAAGGTCTTTTGGCATATTGTTGATCTTACATTCATTTATTTGACTACTACAAGCTTTGACTACATTTCCTTCATGTTAAAAAAGACCTTTTGAGAATATCTTAAGTTTTGGTTGTAGTATATTTATTTGTATTTACTTATGCATTTAATTGGAGGCATTTGTTAATCCAATTATGGTTGTTTGCATTTTATTTTTAAACAAATTTACCAACTATTTGATAATTTGCTCAAATCCTTTGGTCATTATTAATTTGATTGAATGATTATTGTTACCATTGTAGGATTAAATATAAATTATTTGTATTAAGGGTTGACTTTATTATGATAAGTAACATGTTTGAATCATTTGATTGGACTATTTTTAAAATAAATCAAATTCATTATATTATAGGATGATTTTATTATCATGCTTGGCATAAAAGGGATACCTACATTTGATTAGGCATATTCTTATGTTTTATTAATGATCAAGCTATTGCATTTGGAAAAGATAAATAATATGTAGATTATGTTTGGTTTTAAATTATTTCCTTCAATTGTTTTTCTCCTCTGAGAGGATTAAGCTTTGTATGTTATTCTTGTGATTTAAATACATAGTAGTATCTAAATATTATGGATAATAAATAATTTGATATTGATAAGTAAACTTATTTTACTTATAAATATCAAAATCTCAATAATATACACTACATTCTTGTTGTAAATTCATTACTTTAGTGTAAACACTACATTCTTGCTATAAATTCATTACTTTAGTGTTAATTGAAACTGCACTTGTGATATGACATTATGAGATAGTTTACTAATTGGTATAAGAAATGTAGTTTTCTAGTCCAAGTATGATTAGTCTTATATTAATTTTGTAAAGTTGTAGATTGATTTCTATATGTGACTTGGGGTTAAGTGGAAACTATTGTTTTGGTTGAAGCTGTTTATTAGAGACATTAATTTTTTTTGTATGGTTGTAACAAATTATAGATTTGATTAAGTTACTTGTTTTGAATATTGATAATGTATCAATGTGTATTTGTATGAATGAACATCTCTCATTTATTTACTAAATCACTTAGCTATATTTTATGTTGAATCAATTTCTTTTCTTACTTTTATTAGAAGGTAATATTACTAATTTGTAAGCCTACATAGTTGTTTGGTAATTATGTGGAAGTCATATTGATTTCATTTATTTCAAATTCAATTTGAGTAAGCATTCGTGCTTAGGATGAATAAAGGTTTCATAGTAATAAAACACATTATCATAAAAAATAGGATTTTTGCTTCAACCATTATAGATGAAACACAATCCATTACCTTGATACTATGTGAATTTCATTAGTAGTAGATGTTTATTAACAATTGTAAAATTTGAAGATTTTGAATTAAGCTTCTTTCCTTAGCATAGGTATGTCTTAAGTGTTTGAAGATGCAAATTAATAAATATTAAATCCTTTGTGTCTGAAGATTAAACAGTTCTTACTCCTTTAAAATTTGGAAGTTGTTCTTCTCAACAAATTGCACATTTAAGTTAAATGTAATTTTAATTTACTAAAATTGACTATGTTGGTTTATTTAGTTAAAAACTAATGTTGATAGAATAATAATATATTATTATGAGATCTCATTACACTTTGATATGATTATTTATAAATTAATCTACTTACAGGATGAGAAACACAAGGAGAGATTTTTTATTGATTATTTTATTATTAAAACAATAAGGTAATAATCTTACTTTTATTCTTTATTATGCATATAAAATAAGATTTTATTAGTTGTGATCTATGCAGATGCATGAGTGTATAAATATATATTCATGGTTTACGATAGGTCACCAATGATAAACTAGTGACTAATCAATTTGAAGGGCATGATAGTTAGGTGTAAATAATATTATAATAACTTTCTTTAGAGACATTAAACTAGACATATAATAGTTATTGATTTCTTTTTAGTTGGTTTTTATCATAGCTATTTATAATTAGGAATGATGGTTTAACAAGGTGAAGGTGGAAACTACCTTGGGTGTTGGACCTTGGTAAATGACTCAAGGAAGATTCACCTAGTGACCTTTGTAAAAAAATAAGTGTCTTTCATGTGGAATGCACTAACATGGAGTTCAAAATTTGGTTATGGTTAATTTACTATGATGAAATGGTTATGTAACATCCCTATCTAACCTAAATTTTAAGCAAGTAAAATTATCTTGCTTGAGAATCAAATCATACCTTGAATTCATTATGAAGTAGCCTCTTTATTAGGATTGTAAACATTTAGTGAAATAATTATGTTACCATCCTCATTATCTTAGGTTCACCATTATCCCGAAAGTGATACATAGTATCATTAAAGGGTTGTAAACATTCTTTTAAGTTTATTTCATCATAAGGGAGATTACATAATAATATGGTGTACACTTCAAACCCTTTTATCGTAATGTGCACACATACACCCTTACTCATAATATATTTTATTATGACCTATTAAAAAAATTGTCTCTAATCAACATTCCTAGTTGACTGACTTATTGTTGGAATTTGGATATCATAATCATGGAATTCAAGTTTTTTTATTGGCTTGATTTTTAGTGGGTATGAAAACATGTTCTAAAATTATAGGATTAGATTTGAAACCAAGGGTGGTACACTTGAAGGATAATATTTTCATCCAAAGGTGATTACTATGGTACACTCATGATGTGGAATGGAATGAAATCCTATGTAAGTAAATATTATAAATTTAAAAATAATATCCACCAAAAATTTAATTAGTCTTCAAAAAAGATCCATACACATAGATTGCACTACATACTCATGGTGGAGGAAGATTTTAGTAAATATAAATGTCATACAAAAAGTGATTTACTACTAAGGTGAGATAAAATGTTAGAATTCCTTAATAAAATAATGTAATTAAATTATGGAAAATGGTTTCTACATAAAAATAAAATATATCTACCCATAAATAAGCATAATCATAGTTAAAATGGTAAAATCAAAATTAATTTCATAAAAAATGATGTAATAAATGATTAGAGGGAGTTTATAAGAATATATGATTTCACGTGAATTCAAAGATAGTCATTAGAAATAACCAATATGAAGCAAATCTAGATATCAAGGGAAAAAAACCTAGAAAAAAAGAGCAAAGAAAGACTATTCCTTAGTACTGTCCAAATATTTATAGAATAGTAGTGTTGTTTCCAAAAACCTGAGGGAAGACTTGAGAAATAAAAAATTTGTAAAAATTAATTTTATGATCTTGTTTTTTATATCAAGGAATTTAAAAATCTCGTTCACTTTTCCAAAAGTCTACACAAATATTAAGGAAGTTGAACTCTTTCAAAACCCTAACAGGGCAAACACATATGTAAGACATGTCAAAGTAAAACAAAAAAGGTAGGGGATATAATAAATTCGATGCTCTCAAATCTCCTACATCAAATCTAACTCCCCTTAAATAACTCTAATGCTCTCTTATACTTGTGCAATACATGTTCATGTAGATAAGCACTCAATCAATCAATAATATGTTGAAATCTAGATAATACGCAAGGTTTTTATAGTGGTATTAGAGTGACCCCAATGTGAGCCCCTATATGTATGTCCTTGTCAAATTCCATACCCTAAAACCTTTCTAAATCCTATAAAACATTCTTTTTCTTCCTACACACAAGTCAAATTAGGGAAATAATAGATTTTGGAAAAATCTGAAGTACTAAAATCAATGTAATAATCAAAATCATATCTAGGCCTCATCATAATCATTTTATAGAGTCAACTTAAGTCAAACCATATAAATATACAAGTCCTAGAACTATATGAAATTGAAGTGATGTACCATGTTTCTGTTGAGCCTCTAACCCCAATATCATGTATAATTATTTTATACTAAAATTAAAAGAGTAAGTAGGGTAAAAAAAAAAAATAAATATGGAACATGGTTTCCCCCTTCTAGATTTTAGTGGAGTGAAAATGTTGATAATTGGATCTTCAAAAAAGAAACAAAGATATTACCAATATAGGGAAATAATCATAGAAAATTAAGGTAAATTGATAAAATCAACTTTCTTAAATGATAGAATAGAAAATATGAATATTAAGCATGTGTTAATCATCAAAAAATAATATAAGGAACACACATTTTTGGAAAATAACATGTAGCTATTGTAACAACCCCTTTGTTCATTCACTAAAAAATGTGCATTTTTTTGCAACGTGTTATCTACATAGGCATTAACCCACCACATCAATACCCTAGGTCATTAAAAGTTTTTTTAAGGGAAAGTGAAAGTTAAACAATAAAAAATACTAGCAAGTTTGGTTATGGATATTTTATACACTAGAAATAAATCATCTAGTACAAATCAGTATACATAGTTTAGTGTAATTAAATGACAACATTTAAAATATACATAGTTTAGTGTAATTAAATGATAGCATTTAAAACATTTAAACATTGATGTACATGAGTTTATTTCATAACCATAAATAGATGAATCATAATACATGTAAAGTCATAAATACATGTGTGAGGAACAAACCTACCCCATTGGATTATATACATCATTTGCTCATCTCATATTACATTATAAATATCTCATTGATTGAATGTAAAGTAAATCATAAGGTACAAAAGATAAATTACAATCATGTATAAATCAGATACACAACCTTACATGGCTTTATAATACTAAGCTTTTTAGTAATCTCCCTAATAACTTGAATAGGAGAGGGAGAGAATCATTGATGATTTTTTCCTCCAACCAATGATTTATAACAAATCCACCACACACACCTCTAAATAAGAGTGGCCTTACCCTTAAACAAGGGTGGTAGATAAAAATATCCAAATGGAAATAACATCAAACTCCCATGTGAAAACAAAGTACACTTCAGTATAAAAAATTGTCAAATCAAGTAGAACTAGAGGACTCTCAATATCTATTAACTATACCTGACAAATAAGGGAACTAGACTATATGGTGAATGAACAATTGATTACTACAACCATTACTTTGGGCATCAGTATAATGGATTATCATGAGGTTAATATCAAGCCATCAATCTAATAGAGGTGTCATAAGGATCCAATATAGGCTGTAACCTCATGATACCCAAAAAATAATGAAGTAACATGTTTGAATACAAAAAATTAGGGGCTAAGTTCATCACCCATCATCACATTATGTAGTCATGAAAAGCTCTTCAATAATAGATAAATCCACAATAAAAACTTTGGATTAATAAAAAATAAATTAGTTTTATTGGTCTAGGGATTTCATCATTTTCCCCAAGAGTTAAATATGCAAGATGTTGTACAAATCTCCATGAACCTCTATTATCTTTCCTATGATATTTTTAGCTAGGGTTTGACAATAAAAGGATATTTAATTTACAAAAATATAATACCATATATAAATAAAAATAAAACAACCACCATATTTACACCTTTTTGATGCCTCTATAGGTACCAAAAATGTCCTTAGTGTTTAAAGAACACTCCTCATTTTAGAATTCTGGGAATTTAGAGCATGAGTAGTAAGTTTTGACAACTTATGTTACCTATGGTGAAACAACAACAAAGTGAAATTTAAGTGTTCCAAAAAATTTATATAAATTAATGATTTGGAGCCATCATGGACTAAGTCTTTGTAAAATGTAAGTATCTATGCTAATAATAGTGAATTGTGATCAAAGCTTTAACTATAGACTAATCTAAGTGGATATTTATAATGAAGTCTAAACTAAAATGATCTGGTTAAAAAGGAGCAAAAGAGAAGGGTAAGGAAAAAAGAAAACAAGTGATTATTAATCCTTGACTCAAATATCATGAAAAAGTTTCAATTATAACTAAACCTACATTTAACCAATGTATGATGCAAAATAACATGAGCTCATATCTCACCATACACTAAGAAAATTCCTAAGGATAGTATGAAATAATACAAGTAATAATTGGATTTTAATTTAAAGATTTATTACCAAATTCAAATAACATTAGCACATCTGAGTATAGAGCAAATGAAATGAAGCAAATTCAAGATCCTTCAATTAATCTATCATAAGCATAAATTAGCAACCTTGTATCACAAATGCAAATTCAAAATTCATGAAACCATTCAAATTCAAGATTTAAAACCAACAATTTAGAGAAAGCCACATTCATAATTGACACATCAAATTTGGATAATCTTGATAGAATTCCTTGATAGTATTAATTACTTAAAGTATACAAATTTGCCCAAAATTCTCTCCCTTACAAAATGGTAGTATTGCATTTTATAGAAAGACAAGGTAGTATACCAGTTAGCTATAAAATACACATGTATAAAAGGTAAGGATAGTTGTCATTTTTATACAACATTATAGAATACATTTGTTTTTCCAACGTAAACTAACTTAGAGGCAATATGCTAACAAATCAGCATATGCCTTACAAAAGAATATTCTATTTTAAAATATTATTAATATTTTACAAAATAGAATATCAACTAATTAGTGGGCCTTGGGTCTTGAGAAGCCACTAGTTGATACTAAAGGATGTTCATAGCTCTTTGGTGTTATTCATTAACCAACTCCAAGTCCACAGGTGGTCTGAAAAGACACTCTTCCTCATTGTCAACCAAATCATCTAATTCTCTATCATTTTTGATCATGGCCTCTTTGATTTTCTAGGCCTCAGCTACCCTTTCTCTAGTATTAAGTATCATATTAAGGATCCTACTGTTGTCTACCCTAGACTAGACTTGACCTTTATTTTTAATTTCTTGGACTACCAAAGTATCCCTATGATTGAATTCATCATCCTGGATGATGCCTACCATGGCGGGCTATGCAGGGTCTTTCAACATGGTTCCAATTAATTTTTCAATCCTTCCACTTAGTTCATGATCATCCTTCAAGAGCCTCTCCAATTCTTGTGACCATATATTCAAACCCTATATTTTCTCAATAATAATTCATTGAATTACATTTAAATTCTCCAAACTAATTGACTTGAATCCATAGATCTGCTTTCCAACTCTAATGTTTATTAGCCCTATTATTTGCTTCACTGAGGCTTGTCATTGGGTTATTATAACTTTAACCATTATGTTCTATTGTGCTAATGCACTCTACCCTAGCTTGATTGATTTGAAAGCCTTAAACATATCATAGAATTATTCTTTAATCATCTTGGTCATTACTTTTGGCACTGATAAGATAGAATGTGTTTTCAAAGCCTCATTCTCCTTCTCCAGGTTAAGTATCCTTTGTTTCATCCCCGTGATTCTAGCTCTGACTTGAGCTGAATGAGTCTCAATTAGGCTTTCAACATCCTCTTTATAAATGGCTAGCTCACTAGGATTTTTTCCCTCAACTAGAGTTAAACTTGTAAAAGGCTCAACCTTTTGGAAAATAAACTCCTTGGTTCCCACCGTGGCTTTTCTTGATGTTACTCTTTCTGATCCAACTATCTCTAGGTTAAATTATATAGTAGTAGATGACTTAGTATATTTTTGAGGTTTTGGTACCTCTATTTCAACACTACTTGATGCTCCTAGAGCATCCATCTTCTTATCATATGACCCTATAGTGGTTAATATTATCCTTTCCTCTTGTTCTTTCATCAAGGCCCTTATCCACTTGATGTCTTCACGCACATCAATACTGATAGATTGGGTCAGATCCCATGAGTGGGATAAGGAAGGGATTTTCTATATTTTTACATAAAATAACCAATCATGGATGATTGGTCCATGAATGGGGTACTCTTCACTAAATAGGTTGATTTCACTTGTAAGATGAGTAAGTCAATTTTGGCCTCTTTTGTCCAACTGGGACCAAGGCTAATTTTGCTTTTCTTTTCTATGGGGGTGCTGATGGAACTAAATCCGAAGCAACCTCTTTTCCTTTGTCCTTATTAGCCTCCTCTACTTCGGATTATGGTTATTTAATTGGTGCTTCTTCCTCATTCAAGCCATATGCTTCAACAAAGACCTTGAGGGCATCCTCCACTATTTCATCAGGCTCCAAGGCAATCATTTCCATGTATTCTATTAGAGATGTTGGTCTATCAAGAGGAATTGAGGATGATGGGTCCTTACCAAGTATTTCTTCAAAATTTTCTTACTAGGACCCTGTGTGATCTATGCTTGAGGTTGTGACACTTCTATCTAGGGTTGTTATTGAGGTGGCCTAGAAGGTCAAAACAATAAATGGTACTAAAGGGGTCCCATTTACCATATATCCCCTAGTGGTTTTTTAGAATTAGTCAATCTATGCACAAGTTTAATATTGTGATATTTGAATCTAGCTATGACTTATTAAAAATTATGGGCTTGGATGTGGAGAGTGTCATAAGGACCAAACTGATGCTCATAAACTAGCTTGTTCAGCTATTTGCTCTTCAAATGCCTACCCACCCTATCATTTTGATCCTAATGCTTTAGTTAGTCCAATTGAAAAAAAAAATCTTTGTGCTTGTCCATGGTGTCCACCTGCTTCCAATCTTGTAGGATGGTTCCTCCAATTATCAAAGAAAAGGGATGGAGGAGACCTTTCCTGTTTTCCTTACATAATCCATCCACACCATGGAGAAGTTGGGATGCAATTTCATGCTCTGCCAACTTGGAACAAACATAGATAGGCAACTTGAAAGGTTGGGTCAAAATTCCCTTAATTTTGATCCTAGTACAATCTGGGTAAAGCCAGATGTCTCCCATTAGTTCTATATATTTCTTGATTAAAGGGATAATCTTAGGTATGGGAATCCCAGTAATAGCTTATACCAAATCAAGATAGAAAAAATCATAGATGAATATCATGTGGTGCCTATATTTGAAAATATGTAGATTATAATAATGATTGGAAATTGTAAACCTACTCTCAGGTGACCAATTTCTGATGTGAGGGATCCTAGTGGAGGCTAAAAATGCATATAATAGGTAGGACATCATGAAAAATTGATTACTAGTCTTTTTATTTATTGTTAAAAAATGTTTATCCAAGTAGATGTTGATCGTTTCTCCAATTAGAGGAGTGAGCCCTTTTTCTACCATAAAATAGGCACAAGACCCCCAACTCTTGTTGACATATGTGGTTGCAGGGGCTCTAGATATTTTGTTTAATAGGGTCATGACTACCCTAATTCCCTCTCTAAATTAGGCAACTAGGATGTTGCCAGCAAGGTCTCAGATTATATGGTTACCTTGGAACAACCATGGCCTAAGTATGGTATCTAGATCATTCTTACTGGTCCATTCTTTGATAGTGGGTAGGTCTACATGGGGTTTTAGAATCTTGTAATACCTCTCAAAGGCTAATAGGGAAATATAAACAACTCTCCTTGAGCTTCCCTCATGAATGATCCAGTCATGATCTATTTTATAATACTTAAATATAGTAGCAAGGATGTCAATGTAATAAATACCTCTAGTTTGGTAGTAGCTTGATGAAGACTAGCCATATAAACTGCAACTAAGTCATTATACCTCCTACTAATAGTGGTGATCTTTTGTTCTTTTTGGTGATGACCTACATCTCCTTGATGGTCTATAAGAGCTCAAACCAATTATTGTTACCAATGTTCATATCTACGGTATCTAGGTCAGTATCCTTAAAAACCCTTCCTTAGTTGTCTATGGATAGATACAATTCTATTTCATCTCTCAATTGTTGTCTCTAAACTACCATGGCTTCCACACTTGAAAATTGTTCTCAATTAGATTGAAAATGGCCTCTAGTTAGTTGTTTTGGGCTCCAATCACAATTGAACTTCTTCTAGAATCACTGTAATCAATCGAGTTCACTTAAGGACTTTTATAAAAGTTTTAGGGATTTAAAGCTTTAATTGTGGTCTCTTATTTTGAGTTCAGCTCATACATGATTTAGACCTTTGCCTTTATATGTTTGCATTTTTAAGCACATGAGATCTCTACTTTAGTCATTTTTTGCTTACATGGTACTTATGTGGCGTCAATTTGAAACCCTTCATGGAATTTTTCATAAATTCCTTTGAAGCACTAGCCATTGGCCTTTAAAATGCCTTTTGCTTCACACCATTGGATCAAGATTGGAGGATCAACATGGACCATTTATTATGATCTGGGACCTTGCTCATTACTGGTTCTTTTGTTATTGAGCTCTATGGTAGTGACACTTGGCATCTCCACAAGCCTTCTAAGCTCTATCACCTTTTTCAGTCACATAACAAGCAAGCATCTACCATGTGTTAAGCCTATAGGCTTTCAGAGCTTTGTTAAAATTTTATTAGTGATTTCATGTTTTTGGATTAGTTGTGGCGATGAAGCATCGACCATTAGATCATGATTGGTGTGAGGGGCTAAGTTCTCAGTTCTATCAAGTTTCCTTTGATCCCTTAGATTAAAAACCATGATGAATCATGGATCGTAAGATCTATAAAGAAGCACAATGTTTAAGTTATAACTCGAGATGAAATGTGAACTTAGGCTAAAGTATTAAAGATAAGTTGTCATTTGTGTTAAAAAATATGAATGGAGCCTAAGCGTTAAAGCTTTAAGCTAAGTAGGAAATGATGGGACCATGCTTAGGAAAATTAAAAAGTACCATGCTAGCATGAAATTGGACTTAGTTAGAAATTTTAAGAACACAAAGGGGAAAATAAAGGGGACTTAAGCATAATTTTTAGGATAAGGTTTGGTCATGTTTAAAAAATACAACCAAACCTTAA
Source organism: Torreya grandis (assembly GCA_037957365.1). Lineage (NCBI taxonomy): Eukaryota > Viridiplantae > Streptophyta > Pinopsida > Cupressales > Taxaceae > Torreya > Torreya grandis. The sequence goes on along the minus strand of JARHVA010000906.1, from coordinate 3,656,117 downwards.
CATAAAAATTAGGTTTAAGTTCAAAATATATTTAAAATTTTCTTGCCAAATGCTCCTACCAAATTTGAATTTGAACTAAGGGTTTATGCCAGGGTTTTAGAACATTACTCCATCAGCAAGGACCCCATGAAACTTGCTACTATAAGAACACAAAGACCACTTATTAGTAACATTAGGTAAACTCAAGGCAAAACATAAATCAACAAGCCCATTTTATCAAAGTGGATTATCTTCAAATTCTTATAATATTCAAAATAGGCAATGCTTTCAAAGTTAAACTTCAAAATATCTTAAGGGTCCTAATTTTCAAAATGGGGGTATGTTGACCTCAATAAATGGTGATTTGGGGGAAGCATAGTAATATGTTATAACTTAGAGACTCTAGTTTAGACAAACATCTAATTCATCTACTTCATTTAATCAATGCCATTATCTAGATTAGTTTAAGGTTGAAACAAACCTTGCACTTGAAAAATTGGGATCAAATATTTAAGACATAGCCATGTTTTATGTGTGCTTTGATTCCACTTACTATTTTCCATGGGGTTTAAGAGACAATTTCCAAGTTTCTTATCCTTAATAATTAACACTGACTTTGAGCATGTCTAGATGTTCATTAAGACCCATGCGTCTAGTTTATGGAAGGATTTGTTAATGCTTTGCTACCAGCCATGAATCTATAACCCTGATAGATATGCCTTTGGTTTCACTCATGGCCTTGATCTACTACCAACCATACATCCATAGCCCTAGTGGAGATTACCATAATCACCTAAGCTTAAAAGCTTTTGATTTTACATTACATTCTTATTTTTTTGTATGTTATAACTTTTATGCTTTCAACAAGGCTGGGAACTAAGGTAGCCAGGTTTAAGGATTTGGTCAAGTGTATGATCCTCAGAGAATCACCTATGGCTACAACTATTATCTCATGCAAGGATGTTTATTAAGTGTAAGTATGGTTATACCTTAATAGATTAAGCTTTCACCCTACAAGTGAAAGTCTTATTAAAACCAAATTTAGGTCAAGCTAATGTTCAAGGTCTCATGAAATAGTTGGCCTTTTAATTAGTCTTTACTAATTTCTTAAGTCACAACATTAGGCTCATATTTCAGAACCATGATCAACATATGCATTAGTTTTATACCTACATTCCTAAACTTTAGGAGTTTCAAGCAAACTAAATAAACTTTGAGCTTACGGTTGTCCAAAAAGACTTATTGGAGACAAGGAACAAGGCAATTGAAGTGACCACACAACATAAGCAACAAATCAAGGAACAAAAAGAAATAAATAAATATATACATGATCTTATATAAAATCAAGGGACAAGAGGGAAAGAACTAAAAGGAACTAACTAGCCTACCTAACTTAAGTCTAACCATCTTACAATTAAATCCATAAATACCTCAAGAGGAGTAGCAGAGAAGTAATGCTTGAGGTATTGTCCATTGGCGGGTAGGGTGAAATCTGCTCCTTGTAGATATTTGAGCTTGAAGGTATTGTTTCCCAATGTGTTTTTAATCTAATATGGGCCAATCCACAAAGGTTTAAACTTTCCATGTTTGTCCTTAGGTTCAGATGCTTTGTCCCAAAGGAGAACGAGGTCCCCTTGTCTAAATGCCTTAATATTGGATCTTTTGTCAAACTACCTCTTCATTATGATATGATGTCTACTAAAATCATCAAAGGCTTTCTCCCTTACATCCTCCATCTGAATGATATCCAAAAATCTTGAATTTGCAAGCTCCTAGCCTTTTTCCATATATTCTTACATGAATTTATATGTAGGCAACTTGAGAATGATAGGGAAGATAGGTTCTTGGCCATACATCAACAAAATGGTGATGCCTTTAATGCTTACTAATTCTTATCCTATCTACTCATAAGGCATGCTTAAGAAGCTTGTGTTAAGTCCTGGGATTATCTACAATATACTTCTTGATTGCCATCATTAAATTCTTATTGGAAGATTCATATACTCCATTTCCTTAGGGGTAATGATTGGATGAAAACTTAAGATAAATGCCATTATCATATTCCCATCTAGTCATCTCTATGGATGTAAATGTAGAATCATTATCATGCACTAAAAAAACTAGAGTTCTAAATCTAGTAAAAATATTTTCCTTCAAAAAATTGATCACTTTCTCTATCTTGCATTATTTGGTGGCTATAGCTTTAGCCCACCTTGTGCAATAATCTATGGCAATCAGGATGAATTTGTGACCTTTAGATGAATTGGGGTTGATCACCCCTATAAAATCCAACCCCCATTGTGAAAAGGGTTTATCAACCATGAATGGTTGTAAAGGAATTACTTCCTTAGGATCCTTAAAGTTAAGGATTTGTCAAGAGTGACATTCCCTCACGTGCTTGTGAGCATCCTTGAAAAAATTGACCAATAGTAACCAGTCCTAAGGATCTTTTTGGCTATAGTCTTTTTAGATGGGTGTCCCTTTCCAAAATTCTCATAAAAGGTACTCATGATTTGGGAAGCTTCTTCTTTTGATACACACCTTAGGTAGACCCATTAAAAGTTATTCCTATATAAGATCCCATCTTTGATCAGATAATGGGCTACCTTGAGTCTCAATGCCCTATGTTTCTCCCTTGTTAGTCCTATAGGATAGGTACCATTAATTAGTAAATGAATGATGGAATCATACCATTCACTAGCTTGAAAGTTTTACTAATCAACTTGCATAATACTTAGCCTAAGGATGGTATTGGTAATCATTTGATCAAGCCTTGGCACCTTACCAATTTTTCCATTTTCATTTCTATGTCATATTCTTGGAAAACAAACATCTATTTACCTCTACATTTTCCAAGCTCATTCTTTCTCCATAAGCTTTGTGGCAAGGTCAGTTAGGATAGCATGCACCTTATTTCTAATGGTAAAATGCTTAAATTTATTCACTACCTTAACTAATGCATATGCTTGTTTATCAATTAGTGAATATTTAAATTTTGCCTTCTTAAAGTTAGTACTGATGAATGCTATTTGGTGATCACACCCATCAACCTTTTGAGCTAAAAATGTAGCCATAGTATGGTCAGATGCAAAATAATAGAGCTAGAAGTCCTTTGAAAAGTTAGGACTTATCATAATTGGAGCTTGGCTAATTACTTCTTTGATGTCATTGAATGCCTTCCTAGATTCATCATTTCATTAGGCCTTGGTATCCTTCTTTAGCATGTCATTCAATGGCTTGACAATCTTTGCAAAGCCATAAATGAACTTTCTTACAAAGTTTATCTTACCAAAAAATTATTTTAGCTCTTTTTTATTGTTTGGAGGCTCTATTATAGATATGGCCTCTACTCTTTCAAGATCTATGGAGAAACCATATTTAGTTATGACATGACTCAATAATTTGCCTTTAGTAACACAAAATATGCTTTTCTTGGGGTTTAAGGAGATTTCATACCTTCTACATCTTTCAAAGACTTGTTATTAATGCATAAAGTGATCTTCCCTATTTTTCAAAAAAAATTAGATTATGTGCATATATAATGATACACTTACCAATTAGACCCTGGAAGGCATGGACTATGGCCCTTTGAAAAGTAGCTCTTGCATTGATTAATCCAAAATGTATCCTTTTGTAGGCAAAGGTTCCCTATTCTTTTGTGAAGGTTATTTTCATCCTATCTTCCTTATCAACCAACACCTAGTTGTAACCTGAAAAGCCATCAAGGAAAGACATCATGGCTGACCCTAAAATAACTTGTATCACCTATTATAGAGAGGGAAGAGGATAGTTATCATTTTTAGATGCTTTGTTTAAAATATTAAAGTAAATACACAACCAAATATCACCATTCTTTTCCATGACTAGCGCTAAATTGGTGACCTAGATAGAATGCTTGATGGAATACACAATTCTAGCATCTAGTAATCTCTTGACCTCCTTAAAGATCATTGGTTCTAGGATAGGGTTCATAGGTATTTACTTTTGTCTGAAGGGTTTACAAATTTATTTAAGGGGTATAGTGTGGGTGATGGCTCTTAGATCAAATATCTTTAAGTCATCATAGGACCAAGCTATGGCATCCTTATACTTGGTTAACAACTCTTTGGCCTTCTTATTCTCAATGTATGTGTAGGATTTTCCAATGTTAACTAGTTGGGGTTGATCTTGGTGGCTAAGATCCATTGCATTATATTCCTCACTCATTTTAGGAATCTTAGGAACCTCGTCCAGTTTATCCTGATCAAACAACCTCTCAAAGGCAATCATGCCTTTAGGAATTTTATTGACATTCAATTGAATGACCTTGCCATCAAACTTGTCCTTTTCAAATGAATTATCATTAGTCTCATCAATGATCTAAGCCTCAAATTCTCTATAATTGGTCATGAAATCTAATATCTATTATTCATTAGTAAATACTTAAAAATGATTCACTTTGTTAGGGACCAAAGGACAAAGTATCATCTCAATGATAAAGTTGGGCGAGTCTTGGTTGGGTATGAGATTGGCTACAACAGATGCCAACACATCAATAATAGATGCAAACCCATCAACATCTTGGTTTTCTTATTTAGGGATGGAGACAATGTTAAAGGCATCAAGAGACTCAATTAGATCATAGACCTTGAACTTACTTCTCACCTGGTTGACTACTAGTTCTGAATCACCATAGACTAGTAGTTCTTTGAATTTAATCTTTACAAACAATTGCAAACCTAAGATGAGGGCCTCATATTTATTAAAATTATTAGTTCATGGGAATTAAAGTCTATAGGAATTATGGTATTTCTTATTAGTAGGATCAATTAGGATAACACCAACCCAAGGTCTATCTTTACACCTAGAACCATCAAAATGTAGCTTCCATAGCCCATGAATAACATGAGTACTCTTGGGATCACATGACTTTTCAGTCTCTAGGGTGAAAACCCTTAAGTCCAAGTCAATAATGTTAACCCTTTCAATCACAAAATTATACTTGGTGATCATGTGTTTCATCCTTGGCTCTCTCTCAACCCTAATTTGGTTTGGAAGTCCCTTCCAAGGAAGCCACAAGTGTGAACAATCTATGGACATGTAACTATTCAGAGCTTTGGTCCATTTCCTGCTTAATAAGATCCCATACACATCAATAATGTGAAAAACTTGGATATCAACAAAATATTTCACCCTAGGCTCAGAAGCCAATTGTATATGAACATTTAAAATTTCTCGAATTACCTTGACTCTAGATTTATCTAATTGAGTTACAACTCTATCAATTTAATAGGTGTCAAGCTAAGTTGTTGGTAAATACTTGCTGACATGATATTGGTAGATGCACCAAAATCCAATAAATAATTATTTATATTCTTACCAAACATCCTGACTGCGAGTAATAAAGGAGGATATTTTTCCTTAACTTTGTGTACAACCATGTTAACATTATCAGCCCTAGGTGGGTTGTTAGATTTTTTTGACAATGATTCCAGTAAGAGGTTACTTTGTTCTATAATCTATGTTAATTCATGCAATGTGATGTTATATTTTATCTTCTTCATGTCCTCAAAAATATTATAATTGATTTTATTTGAAGAACCCATAACATCAACATTATTCTTATAGGTACTCCCTTTGGGTGGTTTTGGATCATTATTTTAAGAAGTGTCTAGAGGAGTTCTAAAGTTATTTGGAGGCATTGAAGTAGTCAAGGGATGTCTCTACACTCTATTCCTCAAGGGATAAGTCTTCTTCAAGAATTTTTGGAAGGCCTGGATCTCCTTAGGGACATCATTAGGTTCATTATCCTCTTGAAAGGGGAAGTCAAAGGTCTCCACCCTGAAAGTTTGATCAACCAGCTGGGATCTTGAAGTACCTACACCACTATCCTTAATAGGTACCACTTCAAATGTATCTAACTCTTCTTGGAAAGCTTCAAAAGCCTTACAAAACTCAATACAATAAATCTCTCTATGCTTGACTATATAATGTACTCTACAATAGTCAAGCAATGTTATATCAATAAGATTAATATCCATAGTCTTCTTTTCAATAGATGGCTCATTATTATTATTATTATTATTATTATTATTATTATTATTATTGTGTAAACTATCATTTTAAAATCTATTGTTTGGCCTATTAAACCTTTGGAATGATAAGTTCCTACTAGAGCTCTCTCCAATATTTCCAACTTCTTTCCACATCTGAAGGAAATCAATGCTTAGATTTTGGGCCATTTTGAGTATAGACTCATTCTCATTTTTGGGAGTTTTAGAATTATGTACTTGGTTATTTTTAGTACCGAAAGTTAGTACTAAATATATTTAATCATTTAAATTGAATCCACTAGTAGAAGGATGACTTAATAATCCTAGTTTTTGATTGGGAGAAACATGACTCAAAGGCAATTGATTGAGGTTTGGGAGTTAGTTTATGGCTAGGAAATTTTGGTTGTTGAGGGGGAAGATGTTCAGAATGGGTATATGTGGATTGATATTTTAGATAGAGTAGGTCATTTGTCCCTAGGATTGCATTTGATCACTGATGGTCACTACCTTAGAATAAGTCATGGCTAATGAAGTTATAGCTAGAATATATCTTTTCAAAAATATAGAGATCATGGGATCTACTGCATCCTTATATAATTATAGAGCTAAAACATCATCAAATTTATAGGGTTCTATGGTCTTTATATATATAACTATCAGAAAAATTGAGTAACCATTCATAAGTAACATATATAAAAGGGGACCAGTTTGCATGCCACATCTTCATGCACAACTTTTAGCAACCTTAAAACATCTTTTAAATATTTTATGTGCTCTTCAGTAGTTATAATACTAGTTGGACTAAATGTTGGAAAGTATTTTTTAGGGTTATGTGGGAGATCATGCACCATAGCTAGAAAAGGATTGAAGGCAAAGGTACCTTGAAGAGGTGAGGTTTGCAAATATTTATAATGTCTATACCTACCTTTATCTTGCCTGGTTCTCCTGTGGACTTTGAGCTCAAGGAGAGGCTCTCTTGTCTTTGAATGTGATCTTGTTCGAATCCTTGGCAATTCCAGCTTGAAGATTGAAGATCCTATTTGAAATATGATGTATCAAGTTAACCTTTATAAAGAACAAGGATTAAACCTACATAATAAGCTCATTTTACAAATATCATGTAAATAATAGTAAATGACATTAACCTTTGACGAAGATAGCTCAAAGATGTGTCTAACTATGCAAATATGATCTATCTTCATAAGTTTGAGCTCAAATGAACTCATATCTATGAAATATATGCAAACCTTTGATCAAAATATTCTATTCTTACCTCAAATGTTATGGATTTTCAAATCTTAAGCTATATTTACTAAAACTAAGCATCAAGCATCAAAGAACTTTGATCTTTGTCTAAAAGAAGCAAATAAATAGGTCAAAGACCACAAATATCAATGATATTTACACTTCTAATCAAATATTCACCCAGAAGCATAAAGATAACATCAATCTTAGATAAAAAAAAACACTAAGATTACCAAAGATTCAACCAATTCACAAAGATTCCCTCCTAGCACTAGTGGGGACTTTTTGATGCCTTTATGTGTACCACAAATGTCCTTAATGTTCAAAGAACACTTCTCATTTTAAAATTCTAGGAATTTAGAGCATGAGTAGCAGGTTTTGGAAACTTATGTTACATGTGGTGAAATAGCAGTAAAACAATGTTTAAGTGTTCCACAAAATTTATTAAATTGGTGGTTGGAAGCCATCATGGACCATGTCTTTATAAAATGCAAGTATCTATGCTAATAATAATGAATTGTGATCAAATCTTCAACTATAGAATAATATAAATAGACATTTATAATGAAGTCTAAACTAAAATGATTTGGTTAAAAAGGAACAAAAGAGAAGAGTAAGGAAGAAACAAAAAAAAATGATTGCTGATCCTTGACTCAAATATCATGAAAAAGTTTCAATTATAACTGAGCCTACATTTAACCATTATATGATGCAAACTAGCATGAGCTTAGATCTCACCATACACTAGGAAATTCCTAAGGATATATGAAATCATACAAGTAAGAACTAGATTTTAATTTAAATATTTGTTAGCAAATTCAATTAACATTAGCACATTTGAATACAGAACAAATGAAACAAAGCAAATTCAAGATCCTTCAACTAATCTAGCATAAGCACAAATTAGCAACCCTGATCACAAATATAGATTTGGAATTCATGAAACCCTTCAAATTCAATCTTTAGAACCAACAATTGAGAGAAAACCATATTCATAATTGACACATAAAATTTGGACAATCTTCATAGAATTCCTTGATAGTGTTAATTTATAAAAGTATACAAATTTTCTCAATATTCTTTCCCTTAAAAAATGGTAGTACTACATTTTATAGAAAGACAAGGCAACATATCAGTTAGTTGTACAATACACATGTATAAAAGGTAAGGGCAGTTGTTCTTTTTATATAACATTCTAGAGTACATTTGTTTTTTCCAAGCTAAACTAACATAGAGGCAATATGCTAACAAATTAGCTTATGCCTTATAAAAGAATATTTTATTTTGAAAATATTACAAAGTTTTTACAAAATAGAATATCAACTATTTAGTGGGCCTTGGGTCTTCAGAACCCACTGGTTGTTGTTGGAGGATATCCATATCTCTTTGGTGATATTCATTAACTATTTCCAAGTCCAAAGGTGGTCTCAAAAGATACTCTTACTCATTGTCAACCAAAGCATCCAATTCTCTATCATTTTTAATCATGGCCTCTTTGATTTTTTGGGCTTCAGCTACCCTTTCTCCTACATTAAGGATCATATTAATAATCCTAATATTGTCTAACCTAGACTGGCCTTGACCTTTATTTTTAATTTCTTGGACTACCAAAGTATCCCTATGCTTGAATTCATCATCCTAGATGATGCCTAGGATAGTGGGCTATACAAGGTCTTTCATCATGGCTCTAAGGATTTTTTCAATCCTTCCACTTAGTTCTTGATCATCCTTCAAGAACCTATCCAATTCCTATGACCACATATTCAAACCTTGGATTTTCTCAATAATAATTCCTTGAATTGCATTTGAATTCCCCAAACTAATTGACTTGAATCTAGAGATCCACTTTCTAACTATGACGTTGATTATCCTTGTTATTTGATTCATTGAGGATTGCCATTGGGTTAGTAGACCTTTAGCCACTATATTCTACTGGGCCAATGCACTCTACCTCAACTTGATTGATTTTAAAGCCTAAAACATATCATAGAATTATTCTTCAATCATCTTGATCATTGCTTTTGGCACTGATATGATGGCCTGTGTTTTCAAATCCTCATTCTCCTTCTCTAGGTTGGATATCCTTTGTTTCATCCCCCTAATTCTAGATTTGACTTGAGCTAAATGACCCTCTGATAGGCTTTCAAAATCCTCATCATGGATGGGTAGTTCACTAGGTTGTTTCCCCCAACTAGAGTTAAACTTGTAAAAGGCTTAACCTTTTGGAAAAGAAACTCCTTAGTTCCCACCATGGATTTTCTTGTTGTTACTCTTTCTAGTCTAGCTATCTTTAGGTTGAATTATATAGTAGTTGATGACTTAGTATATTTTGGAGGTTCTGTGACCTCTATTTGGGCACTGCTTGATGCTTTTGGAGCATTCATCTTCTTTCTATATGACTTTGTAGTGGTCACTATTCTCCTTTTATCTTACTCTTTCATCAAGGCCCTTATCCATGGCTTGTGTCTTTAAGCACATCAACACTGATAGATTGGGTTAGAGTCCATAAGTAGGACAAGGAAGGAATTTTTTATATCTTTTCATAAATAAACCAATCAGGGATGATTGGTCCATAAATGGGGTACTCTTCACTAACAAGTTGATTTCACTCACAGGTTGAGTGAGAGTCAATTTTGGCCTCTTTTATCCAACTACAACCAAGGCTAATTCTACTTTTTTTTATGGGGGTGATACTAGAACTAAATCCAAAGCAACCTCTTTTCCTTTGTCCTTCTCAACCTCCTCTTCATAGGGTTGTGGTTCTTCATTTTATGTTTCTTCCTCATCTAATCCATATGATTTAGCAAGGACCTTGAGGTCATCCTCCATTGTTTCATTAGGCTCCAAGGCAATCATGTCCAAGTATTTTATTGAAGATTCTAGTCTATCAAGAGGGATTGAGAATGATGGGCCCTCATCAAGTCACTCTTCTAACTTTTCTTTACCAAGACCTTATGTGATCTATGCTTAAGGTTGTGACACTTCCATCTGGGGTTGCTCTTGAGTTAGTCTAAAAGGTCCAAGCAATAAATGGTACTGAAGGGGTCCCATTTACCATATGTCCCCTGGTGGCTTTTCAACATTGGTCAATCTATGTACAAGTTTGATATTATGATTTTTAAATCTAGCTATGTCTTCTTCAAAATTATGGGCCTTGATGTGGAGAGTGTCATAAGGGCCAAGCTAATGCTCATAAACTAGCTTGGACAGTTTTTTGCTCTTCAAATGCTTACCCAACCTATCATTTAGATCCCAATGCCTTAGGTAGTCCAATTGAAAAATGTGTCTACCCATAGTGCCCACCTACTTCTAATCTTTTAGGATAGTTATTCCAATTATCAAAGGAAAGGGATAGAGGAGACATTTCCTCTTTTCCTTGCACACTTCATCAACACCATAGAGAAGTTGGGATGCAATTTCTTGCTCTACCAGATTAGAAGGAACATAGATAGGTAACTTGCAAGGTTGTGTCAGAATTCCCTCAATTTTGATCATAGTATAATCTAGGTAAAGCTAGATGTCTCCCATTAGTTTTATATATTTCTTGATTAAAGGGCTAATCTTGGGCATGATAATCCTTGTAAAAGCTTCTACCAAAGTAGGATAGACACAATCATATACAAATTGCATGTAGTGCCTATATTTTAAAATATGTATCTTATAATAATGATGTAAAACTATAAACTTACCTTCAGGTGACCAATTTTTGATGTGAGGGATCCTAGTGGAGGCTAAGAAGGCATCCAATAGGTAGGACATCATGAAAAACTAGTTATTGGTCTTTTTATTTATTGCTACAAACTATTTACCTAGGTATATGTTGATCATTTCCATAATTAGAGGAGTGATCCCTTTTTATACCATAAAGTAGACATAAGACACCCAAATCTTATTGACATATGTGGTTTTAGGATCTCCAAATATTGTATTTAATAGGGTCATGACTACCCTAATTCCCTCTCTGAATTGGGTAAATGGGATGTTATCAGTAGAGTCTTCGATTACATAACTCCCTTAGAGAAACCATGGCCTAAGGATGGTATCTAGATCATTCTTGTTGGTCCATTCTTTGATAGTGGTAGGTCTACATGGGGTTTTAGAAGCTTATAATACCTCTCAAAGGCCAATGGGTAAATATAGGAAAATCTCCTTGAGCTTCCCTCATGAATGATCCAATCATGATCTATTCTACAATCCTTAAAGATGTCAATGCAATGTAGTACCTCTAGTTTGGTGATAACATGATGAAGACTAGCCATTTAAACTACATCCAGGTCATTATACCTCTTACTGACATCAATAATATTTTATTCTTCTTTAGTTATGACATGCATCTCCTTGATGGTCTAGAAGATCTCAGACCAATTCTTATTGCCAGTGTTCAAAGCTATAGTATCTAGGTCAGTATGCTTGAAAACCCTTCATTCACTGTTTATGGATAAATACAATTGTGTCTCATCTCTTAATTTCTACGTCCAAACTACCATGGCTTCCACACTTACAAATTATTTTGAATTAGATTGCAAATGGCCTTTGGTTAGTTCTTTTAGGCTCCAATCATAATTGAAATTCTTTTAGATTCACTATAATCAACCAAGTTCACTTAAGGCTTTTTATGCAAGTTTTAGGGTTTTGAACCTTTAATGGTAGTAGCTCATTTGGATTTCAGCTCATACGTGCTTTAGATTTGATTTGGACCTTTACCTTTATACATTTATACTTTTATCTTTTTTTTTTTGCATGGTGCTTATGTAGCATCAATTTTTAGCCCTTCATGGCATTTTTCATAAATGCTTTTGAAGCACTAGTAGTTAGCCTTTAAAAATGATTTTTGTTTCACATTGTTAGATCAAGTTTAGAGGATCATTATGGATCATTGATTATGATCTAGGATCTTGCTTGTTATTGGTTATTTTGGTACCAAGCTCTGTGGTAGTGCCACTTGGTATCCCCATTGGCCTTCTGAGTTTTGGCAACTTTGTCAGCTACATATCAAGTGATCATCCACCACATGTCAAGCCCATAGGCTCTCATAGTTTTAATGAAAAGTTATTGGCAATTTCATGCCATTAGATCATCCAAAATAATGAAGTGTAGACCGTCAGATCATGATTGGTCTGAGGGGCTAAGTGCTAAGTTCTGTTGGGTTTCCTTTGTTGCATTTGATTAAAATCTATGATGAAGCATAGATCTTAGGATTTGCAAAAGAACATGGTGTTTAAGTTAGAACTCAGGACTAAATGAGAACTTAGGATAAAGTATTAAATCTAAGGTCACATTTATGTCAATAAATATGAATGGGGCCTTGGCATTAAGGCTTTAATATAAGTAAGAAATGATGGGACCATGCTTAGGAAAAAAAAATGGGACCCTGCTAGCATAAAATTGGACTCGATTAGAAATATAAAGAACATAAAGGGGAAAATAAATGGGAATTAAGCATAATTTTTAGGCTAAGGTTTGGTCATGTTTAAAAAAACAACCAAACCTTAACATAAAAATTAGGTTTAAGTCCAAAATATATTTGAAATGTTCCCTTCAAATGATCCTGCCAAATTTGAATTTGAACCGAGGGTTTATGCCAAGGTTTTAGAACATGAATCCACCAGCAAGGACCCCATGAAACTTGAAACTATAAGAACATGAATACCACTTATTATTAACATTATAAAAACTCAAGGTAAACCATAAATTAGTAAGCCCATTTTATCAAAGTGGATGATCTTCAAATTTTAATAATATTCAAAACATGCCATGCTTTTAGGGTTAAACTTCAAAATATCTCAAGGGTCCCAATTTTCAAAATGGGGGTATGTTGACCTCAACACACCTCTTGAAAATACATGATTTAGAGAGGTTTTAATAGTTATAGAAGACACGTATGTGATAAATCAAGATGCTCAAAGAAATCAAGTATGAACGTTGGTTCTTTTTATCTAACCCTAGCTTGAACACTTGCCTATACCATCCATCTTCTTTATTCTAATTCAATCCAACACCAGGATAGTTTCTCTACATAAAGGGAATGTAACCTTGGCCTAACTAAATAAACATTAAAATATATAACTCAAAGATTCATTTACCAATGAGAATCTCATACTTGCTCTAAATTTCAAGTAGATTTCATTGAAAAGACCTTGGCATGCTACCTTATATAGTTCTCAAGATAAAATTGTAATATCCCCTCAAATCTAACCCTATGAATGTCTTAAATTTTTTGGTATATTCCAAAAATAATTATCCTAAGTAATCAAGGACATCCTCATGGTTTTTTTCCTCCAAGGCTTTTTGATTAGGGTTTCCCTCATAGGACTAAGCAAGCCTCAATTATATTTTTGATGAAAAACATAAAAAAAAAACCTATCTAAGATAGTTATACCTACTCAACATAAAAAATCTATCTAAAATAGTTATATGTACTCAAAAAAAAAAAAAACTATCTAAGATATTTATACCTACTCAACATAAAACTCTATTTAAGATAGTTATACGTACTAAAAAAGAACCATAAAGTCCCCATACACAATTTCTAAATGCCCAAGAAATTATTGCTACAAAAGGTATGCTAAAGTTTTCTTTGGTGTCCTAAGGATCACCTTACTTCAATAATCTAATGCCCATTATGATAGCCTAAGTGGTCATCATAATAATTCTAACAATAAAATAATTTCATAAGACAAACCAGGCCTAATACTAGTACTCTAACATATATCAAACATATGCAACCAAGGAACACACTAGTGTTGTAATTATGCTAATATATTACGAACATCAACATAAGTAAATTAGAATAATAAAGATAAAATAATGATCACATAAATGGCACACTCATCATGTTACAATAGTAAAAAATAAGAACTAAAGTCGAAACATGTGGTGTGTGTGGGGTTATGTTCATCTCTATTTGAGTTTCCTACCCTCCATTTACCATCATATCCTCTATGATGTATCCCTCAAGGCATTGTCACTATGAGGGGGATACCTATATGAAATTCACCTTAGGAATATAAATGGTTGACATTCTTCATCAGATTATATCATCAAAATATTAAATAGCTAAAAGATACAATAATATTTCCAATTAACAAATATTCATATCACAAAAATCTTGTAAGATTCAATAAATGCCCAAAAATTTGCATTTAACTAATTTATATAATGCAATATAAATTAAATTTTTAATTAAATGTATATTAAAATCACAACCCATGAAATACATCATAAAATCATCCAACTAATATATTAAATTTAATTCAACATTCATTTAATTTTTTTTTAATTGAGTTAAAAAATGGGTTATGACAAATACTAATCTCATAAAAAGATACATCAATAAAATAATTTAAAATTATAATATATTTTACCCATAGTATATAAAATAGAAATCAACTTAAAATTATAAAGTTACCTTCATTATTACCTCTTACCTTTTACGATAAGATCTCTAAGAGAAGATTTTGTGCCACACTGGTTGGAGAGGCTTAGATCTTCCACTACTCCATCTAATTAAGAGTGTTAGGTGAGTGATCTTAAAAAAAAATCATATTTCCATAATTCTTGATAATTCACAATTACCAAAAATGGAGGGGATGGTGTTTTTTAGGATTGTGCTAAAACTCTAAGTTTTTGGTAAGGAATCATATAGTTTTTGGAGGAATTGTACATTTTTAATAGGAAACTATACAATTTTGGAATGAAATCATACATTTCTAGTGATAAATAACATTATTATATAATAAAATACAACTTTCTAATTTTTAATTAAGAAATATATATACTACTATTATATGTAAAATAATGAAAAAATAATTTATTTTTATCATGATTTATAATTATGTGGGCCCCCATACACATGTGGGAAATCTATCAAGGGTAGGCACTAAAAACTATACATTCCCTTGGGATAGACAAGATAAATTGTGAGGAATTTGATGTAGTTGTTTTAAGCCATGTTGCATGCCTACCCATGATATGACCATGCTTAGTTTTTCTCATCGCCTTGATAGAACAATGGAACGATGATACTATGATTTCTTTATTCCAACTTGTGAGATGAAAACTACCCTACATAATTTTTACAAGATATTGAGGCTATTTATGAAGGGAGGAAAGTGATATCAAAAAGGCTAGACTAGGCCAATTCAGAGGCACTCACTAGATACTATATGGGGGGAGCTCCAAGATAGATAAATAGCATAGGGATATCCCTACATGATGATATACTATATAGATACTTGGAAAAAATACACAAATATATGATCAAATTGGTAAGCTCCATTATCATAACTAAAATAATAATGATATTATGCACCTATGAGCTCTGATTAGTGATAAAAGATATGGAGTCGGGAGGAAAATATATGCTTAGGGATACTACAAGCTAACAAATATATACGTATATCTATTTAGGTTTCTCTATGAAACATAGGGAAACATATTAGTAGCTAATAAACTATGATATAATTTGACATACGAGCAATTGATAGTGGAAAGGCCTAGCCCTATACCAATTTCTTTAGAGGATAGGGAGATACCATATGTAGGAGATGGGTCACATAGTGACCCAAGAGATAAGAGGGAGGAGAACATTTCCTAATTGAGGAGGGTGGTATATTCACTCCAAGAGAGAGACATCCCCTAAAATAAATATGAAAGCCACTTAAGTTAAGTCAAGAATTTTGTCTAGATGCAATGTATCAGGGTGAGTTGATGCTACTAGGGCCAATTCAAAGGTATCATTGAGAGGATCTAGTATGAGAGGGCGTAGAAATAATTTAGGTTACAAAAGTATGTTCCCTAATAATTTATATCTATTGGATAACATAATTTATTCTACCATAGTAATGATGATCTAAATTTACCTTGAAATATAGATCTAGAGCATGTCATTAATGAGGACCATCCACTCTTAGGGATGGATGATGCAAGAGCTACTAAGGACTAATGGACATGGTGGGTTGGGGTTTATCCCACGCCACTATTTTCACTAGGGTGGTAGAGACAAGAGGGGAAAGAACCTAAGGAGCGATAATATGGTGCAGATCCTTGTGTGGAGGGAGTAAATGAGGTAAGTGGGGAAGAGGAACATCTAATGATGATCCCTCCACTATGAGGACATTCTATAGGATATCTCGAGGATGTTCAAATGAGATGAATTCAAAGTAAGTAAACATTTATACATGTTAGATCTAATTAATAGGTATAGTTAATTATATCTAATTTTTTTGGTAATGGGAGAGGATGTGAACACAAATCTCACACATGTACATACAAAGATTAGATAGATGTAAACATCATATATATAATTAGAGCCAAAGGAACATACAGGTGAGAATTAGTAAGGTCACTCTCGGTGAATGACATATCCATAAAACCCCATTTTGCCTAGTATGTGTACCTTCATCAAAGTTACTGTGAACTAGAAACATAGAATGTGAGACTATGGGAGAGGGAGATAATGTGGTTAAAATCTAGAGGGGGACATAGAGCAGGAAAACTATGCTCATTGCATCAGTTGCCCCAAAATTTAAAAGAGATAAATGAGGAGATCATTATTTTCCACCTCATGCATGAGTTTTATGGGTCATAATGTGCCCTATATCAAGTGAATTATAACTTATTGGTTGTCTAATATATTGTATCTTGAAATTTTATATGTTATTCTATGTCTATGTCTCTGGACTAATTACAATAAAAATATAACATATCTTTTAAAAACATGTAATAATAAAGAATAATACATTGTATTAATTAATGAACACATAAATAACACATAATAAACACATAAGGTAAAATATAAATCATATAACATATTGAATAATTATAAATATAAGGGTAAGTAGCACACTACATCAAGAAAACAAAATAATGCTGAATTGCCAAAGTAAGAGTTTGGTTAACAAAGCTAAACGATGATGCTAATAGGTCTTGAAGACTCATCATAAGATATAATAATTGAAGCATAAATATTACCTTTAGAATATTTAGGACATGGTGGAACCATTGAGTCTAAAGATAAAATTTGTCATTGTCATATTCATTTGTAATATTTTTTGTTGTAAAAATAATGTCTCACATACATTGATTTTATTTATGGTTGTGTTTGTATTCGAGACATGTTATGTGATGATTTCACATTTATTTTAATTGATTTATGCCTTTGTATTTCATGTGCCCCTTATTTAGGTAATTTTAAAAATTATTATTATGGTGCTTCTATGTACACCACTTCATTATTGATTTTTTATTTTAGAAAATTAGTATCCATTTGAATTGTAATCATTTTACCTTGATGTTAAAATAATAAATATTGATGAATTGTACATGGGATTTCTTTCATTTGAGATATCCATGATCAACCAAGCAAAACATTGTATGATCTAGTATTAGGCATTGTATGCACCCAAATTTTACATGGTGTAACATTTCTATGATATATGATGATGATGTAAGGACATCCATAAATAATAATATGCTAAAACTTGCTATTCTCATTGATTTCTATTTTTGTTTCTTTCCAAATCTTCTGCAAGTGTCAAACTTGAAAAATTAGGACTTCAATCTTTAAAACCTAGGGTTTTTAAGGTGCATGAAAAAAACACCATAGTGGTTGTGCAACTACCGTAGTGGTTCATTTGATTTCCCCAAAGGTTTCAATAACAATTATGTGGTTTTGCAATTTCCTCTTGCATGTAGAATATATTCTGATACAATTGCATGGAATTCTATTTTTAATCCCAAAAATAGTTTTTTTCACATTTTTCATGTTTTAGCCTTCGTTTCTCTTCCTATTCTCATATAATTAGTTTGCCAATACTCCAGATCACTCAAATTCATTCTCAAGATAATTTTAACTAAATTCAAGTCAACTTAATTAATCTCTAAAATAGCTCTTTTTAAATCCCACATACAACCATTCTTTTATTATAAATAACTCTATTTACCATGAAATTCAAATCCAAAAATTGCATAGAGAATTGAATATTCGATAATTTAAGGGAGCTATAGTTTGATCTATATTATTTTTCTTGAAGAATCAACCCAAGGATTGAAACAACCTTCTAGTCACCATTGTAATTTTTAGAAGAATACTCATAAATTTATAGCATAATACTCTAATATTTGTGAGAATAATACATAATCAAATTATTCTTTTGTTTCATTTTATTCCTCTAATTTAATTACTTTGACATTACTCTTGATGGATAAGCCCAAGGTCATTATTGGAAAAAAATATAAGGAGATGGAAACATGAGGATCTGGTTGGATCAACTTAGATCTACAGCTTGATTTTTGGCTAAAGAGATTCAATTGATTCATTTAATTGTGTTTATCTATCCCTTGATTCAACAAATAGAATCAAACAAGTCAATTTTATTTTACATTATTTGCATACATGATCATCTAAATTGACCCTGTTATTGATAGTAATTAACCCATCTTTCATTTTTTTGCTTGCTTTCTTAGAGTAGCACACATAGACTAAATAATAAGTTTTAATTTATTGATTTAGTCATAATATATTTCTTTAATTCACACTCTTCTAAACCACATAATATTAGAAAGCATTAAAAAAATTCTACCCAATGTCTATCTACTTAGATTTCATCACTATTGACCAAATTTGGTCTACATATTACCAAAAATATGCATAGTCCAAGAGTTTAGTGGAAGGATCAGGACCTTTATTGAAGAGTGGTCCAATGATTCAATATGAACAAACTTCATGGTGAAAGAAAATAATTCAAGGTCATGAAATATGTTTGTAAAGCAAAGAACAAGCATCTGAAAGTCATTAAGGCCTTCAAAGATCAAACAACAGTGTAACTATAAGCTCATACAGGCCTAAAGAGTTTCAAAAAAGATAAGTACAAAACTCCTTTTGGTCCAAGTCTTTACTTGAATTCTTTCAGACCTTTTATTTGACTAAGTGTTAATTCTCTTAGGAAAATTCTTTCAGGCTTTCCTTTACTAAGTACTTATTATTTCAGAATTCTTTCTTTTGGGCTAAGTGTTGAATTATTTCAAACAAAGTGTCCAAAGAAAAATATGAAGACCTATTTTTCTCAGGGAAATTATTCTAAAATATTTTTATTGAAGACATTTCTTTTAGATAAATTGTCCATAGTAAAAATCCTAAGGGTCAATTCTTTCGAACAAATTGTCTGAGACAAAGTCCCTGAAGGGTCATTCTAAAGCAAAGTGTCCCAACTTTTTTTTGAAGGATATAGTTTTCAAGTAAAGTGACCAAAGAATTTATTGAAGGGTATTTTCTAAAGAAAATGGTCCAGTTCAAACGTCCCAAGAGGTCATTTTTTCATGAGAATGGTCCTATACATTTTTCCAAAGGGTATTTTCTTCGTGCAAATTATCTTGAAACAAAGTTCTAAAAGATATTTCTACAATAAAGTGCCCTATACAATTTTCCCAAAGGGTCAGCTCTCAAGAAAATGATCCAATTCAAGGTTTTTGAAGGGTTCTTTTATAGAAGGTGCCCCAAACAAAAGTCCAAGATGGCCTTGTAAGTGTCAAATTCAAATAGAGAAGATGACCATTGGTTTTCTAGATGTCAAATACATTTACACAAATTTTAAAGTTTAGGGTACATGAAATAGCCATTTGTATTCAAATAGGTTCAATATAAACGGTTTATGTTCAATTAGAGTAAAGATCTAGCAGCACAATTGAATTCAAGAAGTAAATAAGACATTCACGTGAATGTCAAATTTAGACCATGGTAAGTAATTATTTGGGTTCAAAGGGTCCTTAAAAGGTTTAAATTTAGTTGATATCTAATGGTCTGTAAGATCCCTTATACTGACACATGAGATATATCGATCTATAATGGATTCAAATAGGTCAAAAGCTCCCCAGTTTTAAGCCTTTAAATATCTATGAGTCGGACATGAACCAATGATACAGGTTCATCAATCATGATTTGATGGAGTGAAAGAAATGGAAGGAAAATAGGTCCAATCTAAATCAATGATCTACATGAGCTCATACATCTTGATATGATGATGCATGATCAAGTCAAAATGTCAAAGGGATATTATGTAAGGAAATCGATAGCTCATAGGAATCCATGCATAGGCAGATCAATAAAGTAATGTAGAGTCAATAATTCAACATATTTGTAAAGATAATAAAAATAAAAATAGTTGGGCTTAATACAAACAATTTGAATTGGAAATTGACAACCAATAAATAAAGGCAAGCTTGGGATATTTTCAATGAAAGTCAAAGAAGTTATTTTGGACATAGGCAAAGTAAATGTTAAGGATCCAAGCTTGAAGGTGATCTAGGGTTGAACCAATCATCACTAATATAGATCTATATAGGTAAAATAATATTTTGGGTCTAATACAGAAGGTGAAGATAGACCAGTGATTGTGAAGTAAAGTTGAACAATTTGAAAACTTTCATCGATATTGTGACTATGTGAAAACCAAGGGTCTAAGATTGGTTTTCACCTATAGTGGACCTGTGTTCAATATAAAAGCAAATACAGACCATAAATATGTGTCTCACCTATCATCATGATAACATTTTTGATAAGTAATTCAGATGGCCACCCAAAGTAGATGTGGCACATTTTAATCAATTCTAAGACATGATCCTCATCAAAAAATTGAGTAGATAATGACATGGTTTCAAGAAGAGACATAATGGTTGGATAAGGGAAATGGAAATTTCATTATTTTACATAAGCTGTTCCTTGTTGATAATGTCATGAGTCAACATCCTTGAGAGTGCTAATCCATCCAAGTGGTTGGGAATTTTTCAATGCATAGCTCTCTCTCTCTCTCTCTTTATCTTTCTATTTTATATAAGTACATGATTATAAGCCTTAAAATTGATCCCTCTATACCTCTTTTTTGTATGACCAAACTCTACTAAAATTTGTATTATGAAACCTTTTTTATGCAATAATGATTGAATTCCATCCTTTTTTTTAAGATGGATTGAAGTGGGTTCCATGAATTCATGCATTATATTTAAGTAAATGTATGTTATTTGCTTATGTTTGAGTTTTCCTCACTTTAAGGAAGTGATTATTAGTTCTTATAGGTTATTATAAGTGTAATGTCAGGGAAGTCCAAGAACAAACACACCTGTTTTGATTCCTCTTGTTGGATCTTGCTCCTCAGAAAGAGCACAATATGATTACCAAATATAAGCAATTATAAATGTGAAAATAACCAGAAACACAAGTAACTAGAATTCACCAATAGCACAGAATATGAGAGACAATACACTATCTTGTATTAACACTTTACAGAAAAGAATACAACAAAGAGCCGCCACACTCTTTCACCTTACAGAGGTTTGCCACACCTCAAGTGTACAGTAATTCTTCTCACACAACACTCTCCTACACAAAAAATGGTCCCAACAACCAACTCACAAACAGAATTGGTGTTCACCTCTCCAACTAGTCAGTAATAACCCTGTCAGTTCACCAATCACTCAATAGTACTTCAAGTTGATCTCCCATGAACCTGCAACCTGTAATTCAACAGACCATACTCACATGTAGATCTCCTATGATCTTGCAACAACCTGCAACTCAATGATCTTACAATGGAAGCAACTTACTTGCCTTCCTTTCTATCTCATGCATTATTACAATACATGACAATGGGTCTATAAATAGATCCCTAACTCAAACACTAACTTAGACTCTTAATTTAGACAATTATCCTCGCAGCCAAAGACTCTAACTGGCCTTTACATGCAAACACTTCGTTCACTTAACTAACTGTCTGTGTAACGAGCAGTTTTGGAACACACAGGCGACCGACATCAATCCCTGCTAGTCTGGTTCTGCCAACGTCGGCCGACTCCCTGCCGTCCCCAGTGGCCTTCTGCACTGGTCACGATCGACGTTGGTCCTGCTGTTGACGCCGGTGCTCTTGGATCTCAGCAACCTTCTTGTTCCTCCTATTTGCAAAGAGTTGAAGCTTTTAGCTCCATAACTCAACAATCTCTCACTTGGAGATAAACAGCTGCAACATGTACCTGTACTTCGTATAGTTTGTTCCCTTGGCTTTGTATCCCTCCTCAAGATCACTCTTGAAGACCAACCACCACAAACCTGTAGTGCAAAACCTGTCATCCAAATCACCTGCCACATCCACATCTACAAACCATGTAGAAAATAACCTGAACCTGCATAGCATGTGCACCTACTGCTAGTCCCTGTAAGAATCCACTGAACTGTCCTCCAATGGTTCTCTCCCAGATTGGCTCTAACTTGTGACAACTCCCACTGCTTGGGAAAACTCAGGTTTAGTACATACCATGCACTCAACCTCATTATGTGAATCAGGACACCTGTTCATAGAACTGTCCAACCATCGGCGTGCTAACCGGTTTCACACAATCATCCTGAAACAAAGTCAACAAATGACCTACCATGTCTCTAGAACACACTCATGCCAAAGAATCTTGTTGCTCCCAGATTCTCCATGACAAACACCTGAACTAGCTTTACCTTTAGTTCAGCAATACCTGTATATGTAACCCTGCAACAAGCACATCATACAGAAATAGGATAGTGTAGCTAATACTAT
This sequence comes from Torreya grandis, assembly GCA_037957365.1. NCBI lineage: Eukaryota > Viridiplantae > Streptophyta > Pinopsida > Cupressales > Taxaceae > Torreya > Torreya grandis. The sequence continues at coordinate 3,633,286 of JARHVA010000906.1, read as the reverse complement.
CCAACCTAGTAAAGAGAAACACAATGATCAAACCTCTATTGCCCTGAAGCTAATACAAGACCATATACCCTGATCTTCCATCTCACGTATCCATTTCCGCTCTTCTTTATCCTGAACATCCATTCGTCTCTTAGTGCTTACTTCTAGCTGGCCACTCTACCCAAAACACCTGTTTGGTTCTCCTCCAAGGAATCACATCCTCATCCATGCCAAGCTCCCACTGTTTCCTGGATCTACCTATTCTGCTTCTTCAATAACTTCCTGGTCCTATGCCATAAGTGAGCAACAAGTAGTGTAAAGAAGGGAAATGACGAATTTAAGAACTTACTTACACCTTTAGTCCTCCATATGGGCGCTTGAGACTCCACCCAAAATTTGTCTCAGTAACCGATGCCGGTCACGTCTCAGTCTGCAGACGATCGAAGTCGGTTTCCTGCGACTGCCACCTTGCCGACGTCGGTTTCCCCTGGCCGATGCCGGTAGTTCTCTGCCCTGAGTTACTGTCGTTGGTCTGCACATAGCGGATGTCGGTCTCTGTCTGGACGCTGACGCCGGTTTTCCTACTGATGTCGATCTCTGTGTTTTTCTTGTGAGACCTAACTTTTTCCCGCGAGCTCTTTTTGGATCAAATCCTTGTCCAAATCACCCTTGCTCTGCTCAGAATTCTTCTGCATCTTGTGCTGAACTCTGTCCGTCACCTTTTCCTTGAAAACCAAGGCTTTTCTATTCTTGTCACTAACATCGAATTCCTCAAGAAACGTTACCTTCTTCTTCTGCATACAGAAACCACAATCCATACCTTCCAAATCCGAAAGCATATCCTTTGACTCAAGAACAAGCATCTCATTCTTGTCTATGTGACCAAGCCTATCCAGCCACATCTCTGAATCTACAGCTGAAGTAGAAAACCCAGAAAGAGAATCAGTAGTACAAGTAGGTAAATAAAGCATACCTACTTTCTTACCTTTAGCTACAACAAGTGTACCCTTGGTAACCTTCCAAGAGTCCGCTGTGAGAGTTACTGTGCAACCCTCATCACCCAAACTTCTAACAGAAATTAAATTCCGCTCCAGAACTGGGACATGCATGACTTCTTTTAACACCCATGTGTTACCTGTCTGTAGTTTCAGATTCACTTTCCCTTTGCCAACAATCTGACAAGGCTTACCATCCCCTACATAAATTTCTCCAAAATCTCCCTGGACATACTCATGAAAAAATTCCCTATGTGGGGATGCATGAAAAGAGGCACCAGAATCTAAAACCCAAGATTCTACTTTATCCAAAGAACATACCAGAGCATCCCGTGCAGCATAATCTGCAACATCTGCTTCTTCTTCATGTTCTTCATGATGATTTATACCTGATCTGTAATCTCTCTTTAAGTGCCCTTCCTTTCCATACTTCCAGCAGGTTATTCTGCCATACCTGGACTTGGATCTCTTGCCTGTCTTGGACCTTGATCTCCCATGCTCTATCTTTTCTCTTTGCCTTCCTCTGCCTTCAACACTCAAAGCATTTCCTGATGATTCACCTGTACTATTCCTGTGTATCTCTTCATTCAAGATCACACTCACAACATCATCCACTTTTAAGACTTTTGAAGGAGACACAGTATTAGAAACTGCCATTACCAAACCTTCCCAACTTTCAGGTAATGAACACAAGATTAAGAGAGCTCTAATTTCATCATCAAATACAATATTGACTGAACTTAACTAGTTTACCAAACCATGGAAATCACTAAGATGGCTATGAATAGATCCACCTTCCAACATTTGCAAATTAAATAAACGCTTCATAAGAAATACCTTATTAGAAGCTAAGGGTTTTTCATATAAATTTGCCAAAGATTCCATCAACTCCACCGTTGTCTTACACTGTGATAAGCTGAAAATCACAGATGATGCAAGACTCAATTTGATAGATCCCAAAGCCTTTCGATCAAGAACCTCCCATTCTTCATCTTTCATATCTGAGGGTTTGCAAGTGACCCCTCCCAACGGTAAGTACAAATCTTTTTGATACAGATAATCCTCAATCTGCATCCTCCACAATTGGTAGTTCTTGCCATTAAACTTTTCCATCCGTAGCTTACTGTCTTCTGTCATTGCTCAACTCCCACTCAAACAAAAACCCTGTGAGTACCTGTAATCAAGACACACTAACCAGATCTAATCCAATCTGTCAGTATCCCAACCAAAAAGCTCTGATACCACTTGTCAGGGAAGTCCAAGAACAAACACACCTGTTCTGATTCCTCTTGTTGGATCTTGCTCCTCAGAAAGAGCACAATATGATTACCAAATATAAGCAATTATAAATGCGGAAATAACCAGAAACACAAGTAACTAGAATTCACCAATAGCACAGAATATGAGAGACAATACACTATCTTGTATTAACACTTTACAGAAAAGAATACAACAAAGAGCCGCCACACTCTTTCACCTTACAGAGGTTTGCCACACCTCAAGTGTATAGTAATTCTTCTCACACAACACTCTCCTACATAAAAAACGGTCCCAACAACCAACTCACAAATAGAATTGGTGTTCACCTCTCCAACTAGTCAGTAATATCCCTGCCAGTTCACCAAGCACTCAATAGTACTTCAAGTTGATCTCCCATGAACCTGCAACCTGCAATTCAACAGACCATACTCACATGTAGATCTCCTATGAGCTTGCAACAACCTGCAACTCAATGATCTTACAATGGAAGCAACTTACTTGCCTTCCTTTCTATCTCATGCATTATTACAATACATGCCAATGGGTCTATAAATAGATCCCTAACTCAAACACTAACTTAGACTCTTAATTTAGACAATTATCCTCACAGCCAAAGACTCTAACTGGCCTTTACATGCAAACACTTCATTCACTTAACTAACTGTCCGTGTAACGAGCAGTTTTGGAACACACAGGCGACTGACGTCGGTCCCTGCTAGTCTGGTTCTACCAATGTCAGCTAACTCCCTGCCGTCGCCGGTGGCCTTCTGCACTGGTCACGATTGAAGTCAGTCTTCCTGCCAATGCCGGTGCTCCTGGATCTCAGCAACCTTCTTGTTCCTCCTGTTTGCAAAGAGTTGAAGCTTTTAGCTCCACAACTCAACATGTAATTTATAGTTTATTATCTAGCTTGAAAGTGGATATCTACCCTCTGTTGCTATTTTGGTGACTGATTAATGCCTTATGCTGAAATATTTATGTGAGATTGATGTTATTTGGTCTTGGAAGTGTCTCATAGTGTGTATTGTGTGAATTTGTGTGATCAAATCATTGGTGTATCACCCCTTTTTACATGCTTTTATAAGTTTTGTTAAATTTCTCTCGCTTTTCCAAGCAAGTGCTAGTTGAGGTTTAGTGTAGGTGATAGATCCATAAGGAAGTTGACCTTCTCCAAAGGTCTGATCCATCATTAAAATACACAAAGCCTAGGATCAATCCCAAGTTGGACTAGATTGAGTAAAAGACTTGAACAACCTTATGCTTAGCTAAGGTACAAATCTAGAACACCAATAGTTTTGGTACGTCTAATGGGACCAAGTATTTTTGGTATAATTGAAGTTTGAATATTGAGAAGAAGTTGTAGCAACAAGAAAGATCTACCATCATCAAAAGTTGAAGATACTTCAAGTCTCAAAGCTTATAGCATCTTCCAAATAGTGCTTTCATGCCAAAGGTTACAACAAGATCATCAATTAAAGGTATTCCTTTTGAACATATTGAATTGCCTTCTACTTCTTATAAAAGATCAAGATTCAATAGTACAAGACCTTGTCTTGCAAAGCAAAATTCATCCTCTGGTCATTCTATTATTTTAGTCCAATCTATTATCCCCATAAGCCAAATTCCTTTTTCCCAAATGGCTATCAAAAATCAAGTGTTTATTCTATTTAATATGGGTAGTCCCCTAAATTTGGCCCAATATGATGACATTCCTAGGTCTACCCTAAAAAGTATCCCTTTCTTCTTTGGAAAATGGGATGAAACTATTGTTATTGAGCATATTCAAGATGTTGCCAATCTATGTTATTTTCATAATGTTACTCAAGTAATGTGGCTATTAGATTTATTTATACTTCCTTCAAGGAAAAATCATTGCAATGGTATAGGAATCTTCCTTTAACTTCCATTTCTACTTGGGATAAGTTAGGTGCAGCGTTAGTTAAGCAATTTGAAGAAAAGTTTGATCATATATTTTTGGTTGAACAATTGACTACCATTAAACTATACCCCCATGAATTCACGTTTGATTTTAACATTAGATTTCAAAAGACATGGACTAAGATCCCTGCATTGGTTACACCATCTCCAGATTATGCATTTTTTTACTATCTTAAGGCTCTCAATTTTGATATTAGTGTCATATACAGTCTATGGCTGGTAATACTTTGCCAAATGCCTATGAAATTATAATCAAATCAAAAACCATCTTAGTACAAGCTTGTAAACTTGTTCTAAGGTAGCTAATGCCCATATTCCTAGTATTGCAACCTATTCTTCCTCCTCAAGTTCCCCAGATTCCATCTATAGCTCTAATTCCACCTCTAATTCCAAGTTATAACCCCTCCTAATCAATCAAGTGAGATTGGTGATCTGAAAATCATGTTAAAAGATTTTGGAAATGAGATTGTTCAACTCAAGAGGCAATAGTACCAAGGTAGACCCTACTAGTAGTAAAACTAGAATACCTATCAATCTTTAAATAAATAAAGACCCCTTTATCAAGGTTTCAAATATAATAGCCAACCTTATCACAATCAAGGAGCCATAACCCAAACTAAGCTATATGAAAACCTTGATCCCAATGTAGCTTCCAGTTCAAAATTTATTATTCCCCAAAATAACTTGATGCAAGATCCAGGGTGGCAATCTTTTAATCCAAATGACACTCAAAAGACAGCCTTGGTATCACAAGATATTACCATGCCACAAATGACATAGGAAGAGTCCTCTCTTCAAGGTGGCCAGTATCAAGAAATGAATATAGTTGTCCAAGGAGAAGCTCAACAAGTTCCAAGGTAGCCTGATGCTATCAGTGTTAATTAGAAATTAGATGATAATATTATGTTCAACCAAGTTGGTAAAACTAGCAACATAAATGGTCAAGTGATAGCTCTAACTAGAGCTAAAAGAAGAGTAGTTGAGGAAGCTCAAGATGTGATAAATACTCATTGTGTTCCTCATTTTGTTTCCAAGAGTGTCAAGGATCAAGTTGTTTTTATAACAAAAAATATTTAGAATATAGAGATAGTCAAGGTTCCTCAAATGCCCTTATAGAGAACAAACAATGGTTCTAAATTTACAACCAAAGGTTAATGGAACATCTTTTAGAATTATAGATTAGATGAAGAAATTGAATGTTAATATTAGCATGTGGGATTCCCTTTCCATTCCAGGGCAAAAGGAAATGCTTATTCAGAATATTTTAGATCTTAAAGTATCTAAAGAACCAGCTAAGAAATAAGGAGTTGTCTTGGCTAATTCATAGCAACAAATCAAGCAAACTGATCAATAGATACACAAAATGAAAAATTTGGATAAATCCAATGTCAAATAAAATAAAAACCCTCCATTTTATCTCTGTTTAATAGTAGGTGACTATTTAATCCATAATTGTATGGTATATAGTGGAGCTAGTAGCACTATCATGCCCAAAAAAATTGCAGACAAGTTTTATCTTGTCTATGACCCAAATACTAAAGGAGTATTAAAATTATATGGCTCACCAACGAAGACATTAGGCATAATCAAAGATATAAAATTTACATTGCATACATTCAACAAGATGTAGTTGTAGTGGACTTGCCTCCTTATTTTACCATGTGCCTATCAAGAGATTTTACTTCAAAGCTTGGAGGATATTTTTTAGCTGACTAGACCTATTTAATGTTCAAGAATAGGTATGGGAATAAAGTAACAATAAATTCTAAACCTATTTCAATATTTCATTTGGATCCATATATGCCAAGCATGGTGAGAACTAATTGTGCTATCTCAGATAGGGTACAAGAAAATAGTGAAGTGAAATTTGAATCACCTCTAGATGGAGTCCCAAATCTTTTCTTTGATGAATGGGCCTCTAATTTGTATAGAAATGATCCATATAAGTTAATTAAATAATAAGTATTTGGTGTCTATTATCTTTATGAAAATGATGCACCAATTCCAACTTTGATGAAAGATGAGCAACCTAGTGATGGACTGTGGTAACTATATTTTAATGGATCGAAGAACAAACATAGCACTAGAGCTGGAATGATGTTAGTTTGTCTAGCCAATCAAAGGTATTTATCTTCTCTAAAGTTTGTGTTTAGTTTTTCCAATAATGTTACTAAATATGAAGCATTAGTGCATGGTTTTCAATGGGCAAGAAAGATGAATGTCAATTCCTTGCAATTTTTTGGAGATAGTGAACTGGTAGTTCACCAAGTAAGGAGACTTAATATATGAAATAACCCACTACTTAGATCCTATAAGCATAGATTATGGGACATATTTAAATACTTTCAAGCCTTCAATATTTAGGTAATATCAAGAAATAGAAACAAGCATGCAAATTCATTAGCTATTATTGGGTCATAATTCAATATCCCAAATGACATAAAAAGGGAAAAAGTTTAATCACACGTCAAGGTAGTTATGAGACCTTATTTCCTATACAACCATGATAATTGGTAAGTATTTGAAAATGATAGCTAGAGTATCATATTATTATAAGAGGATGTTGAATTGTCTTCAAGGAACCAAGACAAACATTCATAGTAGTATGATGATCAGATTGTGAGATTAAAGATAAATAAGTTGCCTAAAGGGATAGTCACCCTTGAAAACATACTCAATAGATTTGATGAATTAAGAAAGGAAATGTTTTATTTATCAACCAAAGAAGAACACTAAACAAATGTAGAGATTGCAACGTATAAGAGTTTAAAGCTAGGCAAAGTTTGCACATCTTCAGAGAAAGAAGCTTTTATTAAGTTATGTTCAAGTTTTATAAATGTATTTGCATGGTATTAAAGTGACATTAAATTATTTGATCCAAGTCTATCTCAACATATCATTGAGTTAGAGGATGAAACTAGGCCAGTAAGACAAAGGCAAAGGCCAATTAATCCAAAGCTTGAACTGTCGACCAAATTTGACCCTGTAGGTCAAATTAGGACCCCTATAGGTAAAAACTTGATCTTTATATGTTTTATGGGTATTATATTTTTTCATAGGGTATGTTAGAGTTTATTTTATGTAATTAAACATGTTATTAGCTTTGGTCATGGTCTAATTAGTTTATATGTCTTTTTGAGTCACTTAGTAGGCATTTCGGGGTCATACATGCAAGTGGCACAATTTTCAAGGTGCCCAAGTGTCTTAGTTTTCATTAAAACATAAAATATGTCACATTACCTATTTGTAATGTCAGTCCCATCTAAAATTTTTAGGTTATCTAATTGAAAATCAAGAAACCAAATGAAAAGGAGGAGTTTGGCACTTATACAGCCCATAAAATAATGTGACATGTGGGAGAAGGTCATGTAATGTCTTTCAATATTCCAAACTAATATAAGTGATTAAAATTATTTTAAAGTGATAAAAAAGGTTCAAAACCATTATATTCCTTCTTCACCCTTCTAGACACACAAAAATGGTCAACAAGTTTATGCTTGGTATGACCAGTTGCATATGTTTCAAACCAAATTCCTTTGGGGGGTGATATTAAAATTATAGAGATTAATTTTCATAATAAGTGTTCAAATATTTGTCAACTATTCTTTATGAATCATCTCTAACAAGTTGACTATGTTTTTCTGCTCACTGCTTCCTACACCCTATAGGTTTTGATCTAGTTTAGACTAGTTTATACAATATAATTGGTGATGTTGATTCCAAATTATGGTGGATATCTCATAAAATTATATCCATTATTCTTTTAATGTTTCATGGTGTTTTTATAGGAAAGTCTCTCATGTTGTAGGAAGGTGTAACCATGTGAGGTCTCAGTCAAAGTTTTTCTTATTGGCATAATGTTTGGTTCTCTACAGAGGTATCATGTGAATGGAATATGATGTTCCCCATGTATCAATGCCATAATGAATACCTAACTTCATGTTTTATCTCATAACATCATGGTTTGATAAAAAAATTAGCCTTGTCATACCCACATTCAACTTTCTATCCACTTTATACATGCAGTCATGTGTATAAAGCTATCTAGCATGTTCAAGTAGGTGTAATGAAGGTCTCAAGATTCTAGGCATGTCTTTAGAAGTGGGGAAAAACAAATTGGATCCTTAAAATAGTGTATAAATGGATTATAGCAGAAAAATACAAAATACACACACATTATTCCATAAACATGAACCTAAAGGGGCATACAAAAGGTTTCAAACATTGAAATGAGTTCAAAATGCCTCTATAGGTGCTCTCATGGAGGATGTCACGTTTAAAATGGGGTATTGACACTTGTTTTAGATATTTTAGAGTGAGAAAAATAAATTTGTTAGTATTGAGATAGGCCTAGAACCCTTTGAAAGTCAAATGTAATGCACACTATCCATCCTCATCTTCACTTCCTGTACACATGACAATGTCCACCTATAGGTGGTGCTAAGAGAGAGCTGAAGAGTCATTTTGAAGCATTGAAACAAGTAATGGAACCATTCTTTGGAGGTCTAGTTTTTTAATTATATCATGGTAGACCTATTTAGAATGGTATATTGGTAGGCAAGTGGGAGATTTCCTTCATATATTTAGTGACTGTGTTTAGGGATCAAATCCCCAAAAGCAAAAAATAGAGGTCTGAGCCATTTTGGTAAGGTTATATAGTGGGGTTATTAATAATTTTTGTACATCTTGATGACTAAAACTTGCATCCTCCATACAAGAAAAAATCTGTGCAAAATATGGAGGTAAAATGATTAGTATAAATTAGTTTTTGAGAGACCCAAAGTTACACTTTCATGCACTAATTTTAGGCAATGACAACCTATAGGTTTAAATCCTAAAAATTGTCCCTAAACCCAAGGTTAAAATAAAGGCATAACTCCATGTTTTAATTAACTTATCTAGTGAAAAGTCAATTAAAGGAGCATAAATATAATCGAGAGATAATTATATACTAATTTTTTACCACAACACTACCTATAGGCCTCCTTTTCACCACAAAATGTATACCTATAGGCTGGTTGTAGGGTTATCATGAAGTTTGGGCTAGATAACTCTGATAATGGACCTCAATATAGGCATAAAATGAACAAGAGTATCTATAAAATTGTGTGGATAGATTAAATGAGGACATAAATCATGTAAATAAGGCCTAAATGATATAATTCCACCTATAGGTGTGGTGTCTTGGATAATAAACACAATCAAGAAAATTACACATAGTCTTGACCAGTCAAGGTATGGGATGAGGTATGTGGGATGTTGAAGTGATGGTAAGAATTATAAAATAATCATAATTATTTTCATGAAATAAATAAGACCTTAATAATGTAAAAAATAAGAGAGAGAGAGCTCTGAGGATGCATAAACATAGTCCACATGAAGGACCCTACACACAATCTACCTCTTTCATAGTTTGTCTTGGATTTTTGAGGAGTTGGGGGATAAAATGACCTAACCAAGAGCCAAATTTTGTTGTATATTGTCCTTATTAAATAATAAAACTAATAAAACCTTAATTTTACCTTGGATAGGAGGGATATACCTCACTATTTTATCTCAAAGGTTAGCCAATCAGGGTAATTAAAGTTTTTGCAAGTCAAGCAAATGATGTCAAAATGAGTAAAGGACATAATATTAATATTTAGGGACATAAAGTAAAATATTTTAAGGTTTATATAAGGTTAATTTGTGATTATAAGAACTCATAAAAAATCATAACTCTCAAAATGGTCAAAACTCTCTTGCACACAACTCAACCAAGCAAGCTCTAACTAGCCTAGTTGGTAAATGAGAAGAAGGAATGGGAAAGAGTGTTTGGAAAGTTGTGTGATTATTTTGTGAGATTTAATGAGGTATTAAAAATAATGAGATACTATCTCATATAAAATAAATTAGTCCAAATGGTCAAGACTAGAAAAATACATGCTAAGCGTATTAGGCCTTTAAGAGGCCTAGAGGCAGTTGGGGTTCCAACTTTACTTATAGAACTTATAGAGATTTATAAATAGTTATAACATGTTTATATGATGAATTTATACATTTATAAGCTATTAATATGTAAGGATATCCTTGAAAAAGTCATTTTTTTACTTTAGGACAATGGAGGCCTGTGCAAATGAGAAAACAAGCTCGATAAGGTAACTTTAGATACTCACATCTTCTCTGAGATTATGCATGGTGATTTAATAATTTTGGAGAAGTTGGTAGGGGTATTTAAATTTAATCTAGTGTAATTTTTTTCATTTATAACTTCAAACTTTTATGAAACATCACTAAAGGTCAAAACTACCTAAAACCCTATTAAACCCTTGAAGATGACCTGATTGGGAAAATGATGGAAAGATAATATAATAAAATATAACGACAAGTAAAGTGGTTGGATGTTGTAGAGGATTCTCTTATTCTACTCCCATCCTTTTAGACTATATGAAATTATATGGATGGAGTACAAAATAAGGTATTTTTGATAGTTTTATTTGTTTTTTAGGTTCTAGAAGGAATCTAAAGATGCCAATCACATGGAAGGGAATATTGAGACTTAATATAACTCCACATGTAAATTTAATGATTTAGAAAAAAATCCAAGGTTCCTAAACAATAGCTATCATCTTAACCATTCAGGACTGGCATAATGAACATGATAGTGAGAAGGGTTAAAAATTTCAAGTAGGCTACTTTTAAGGTGTGCCTAATGCCTTTAAGGGCATGGATGTACTTTAAACATGTAATTCACCCCCTTTTATGGATTTTCATTGAAAAATTAAGTTTTTTTGGAAGCCAAGTGTGCAAGGTGTGTGAAAGAGGAGTTTTCTTTGACTACAGGTAGTGATGGCTCATTTTCAAAGTAATCCAAGTGATTAAGAATGCAACCAATGCATGGAGAAACATGTATACAACCACTCCCTATTATTTCAATCATGATATTTTTTTATTTTTAATTTTGATGTTCCAATAGGGGTAAATGATGAAGCAAATTTTCTAAGCTAGTAAAAGAAATTTCATGCCACTTTTTAAGAGTTTCATGCTTTGAATTGACATTTGTACTTTCTAACTTTGCATGATAAGTTTAAAATTATCTTCTCATGCACATATAACTCCTTTTACAAGCTTGACACTTGTCTTTGTGAACTTATGACTTATTTCTTATCTTCTCTCTCTTAAGTTGTATAATAACTAGCTATTTTGGCTATTGGAAGGATGCTCCACCTAAGCATGTATAAGCCCTACTCATTTGCATACCATTGATCAATATATAATACTAATTTTAACTCTTCAATGACTATTCATAGTGTGTTCACTTGAATGATTGATCTTTCTTAGTGATGACTATTGTTTCCTTAGCATTGTTTTCTCATTCTCTCACTTATTTGCATCTTGAAAGGTTCTTCTTTTAGGTCATGTGAAGTGTTCTATGAAGTGTCAAGGTTGAGTGAATTAGTCTATTCAATAGTTTCATTCTAGGCCTCTTGTCTAATTCTCCTAGCATAAACATCCATCACAATCTCATAATGAAATACTGATGTGAGAAGATTCAAATTAGAGAAGTGTATACCTAGTTAGTCTCTTGGTCTCAATCATGACATGCAATTGGTTGGTAGTTATCAATTAATTTGGTGTATCACTGCCTTTAGGATAGTTTACTTTAATTTTTCTCTCATTTTTCCTTGCAATCATAGGTGTAGTAGTGATCTAAAAGTGGTACATTAGGGGAGTTATCCCTATCTAGAGATTCACCTCATTCTTAGGCTACCCACATCCTAGAGGTGTTTTAATTATGCCAATTAAATGAGGAGAGCTAAGAGTCTCCTCAAGGGCTGAAAATTTAAGTGACAACAGTTTTTGGCATCCCCAATGGGACTCATTATCCAATAAGTTGAAAGTTTGTTGGTATTGTCTTTCAACACATAAGCCTTTAGAGGCATCTATCCAAGCATCAATGATGACTCTGAAGTTACATTAGCTACTCAAACAACCCAAGTTTTCCTTTTGAATATTGTTGGATTTTTTTATTTGTGTTCTTTCTTCCCACTAAAGTTTCATTCTAGTTTTGGTGTTGAGTATTGTTTTACACAAGTTGATGAGATATCTCAAGCTTATGGTATTCCCTATTAGCCTTTATATGATTATTATTAATCTTGTCATGATCCTTATCAATTCCAATATGACTCTTATAACCCTTGTCATGAATTGTATCAGTCCTATAGCCAACATTCTCAATATCTTGCTGATTCTAATCAACCTAGTTACTTCTCAAATTATTCCATTTCAACTTTTAAGCAAACTCTCTTGGGATATGAGAGGTACATGATAGATCTTGACATAAAAAGGGTACATGGTCAATATTTTCCTATTAATCTTATTCATAATGTGAGAGATGCATTAGATCTAGTTAAAAGAGAGTGGGCACCTATTGAGAGAGTAAATTGGCAAAGACTCACAAGTGAGATGATAGATGTGAATGGCCTGGTTTCATCATTAGAAGATAAGATAAGAATTGATGAGGAACAGCCTCACTAAATTTATCAACCCTCATATCCAACTCTCCAATATTGATATCAATTCTACTTGACCCCTACTTATGAACCCAATCAAGCTTAAGATAGAGTTGGAAAGATAAAACTTTTTTTAAACCAAACCTTGATAGGTAGATTGAGTTATCCAATAAGGAGATGCATAATTCCATATCAATATAAAATGAATTAGAATCTAATCCCTCATTTCCCTCTCCCATTATATCCCCACCTCAAGAAGAGACTTTTAGATATGAAATCTGAAGTTGGAGACAAGGTGGAGAATCCAAACCTAAGGAGATCCCAAGTTTCTTGAATAATTCATCCTCTCCTAAAATTAAATCACTACCTCAAGAAGAGACTCCTAATGCTAACATCATAAGATGGAATAAGGTAGTGGAATCATGAGAAAAAAGGGAATAAAAGCCTAGATAAAGAGTGTGAAGTTGAGAAAGAGATTGATCCTATGCAATCCCATCCCACCCTTCCTCAAGAGACCTCTTATTTTCCATATAAACCCTTTTGTACTCCTTATACTCATGAATATGCTTATAAACTTCAAGAGAGACTTTTACAAGAGAACATAGCCAAGCAAATTGAAGAGTTAGAGTCAACAATGAAATTTTTGAGTCAAAGTGTGATGGAAGGTTTATAGCCTACAAAGGATCCTATGTCTAAACACACCCCATATAACCTTCCTCAAGATATTTCTCAAGATGAATCAGATTTAAATGAAGTGATTCTCAAATGGAAGAAATAAAACTAATTTATTTTATTCTAAGGTTTGTCTTCTCTTCTTCAAGAACTCCCAAAAGGACCCCATACAATTCATTCTCAATATGATGTTGAGTTCTATGTTCCACCTTCACCAACTAGTTCATATTGTCCTCACCTTATCACCCTTGGCCTTGATGGAAATTTGATGTGGGAACCTAAAGACAAGTATTTAGTTGACAAGAATTTAGAACTCCTCAAGAAAACATAACTCTTTCACAACCTCATTGGGCTAGGTCACCTGATTACAAAATGCCTAGCATTGGCATCACCAAGAATGAGAAATAAATTGAGGATATTTCAATCCTTGAGAAGCAAAGTTAGGTTATAAAAATTGAGATACAACTTGATATCCCTCAAGAGGTTTTAAATGTTGAAGAAGAGGTGATTTCTTATTTTGAATCTTCTGATTGTGTTGATATTGAAAAATGTCTTCCTTATGTCAAAATAAAGGAAATCATCATTGGTTTTTCCATCACTATCCAAGATATCATATATGGGAAAGAACAAGTCTCTAATCATCCTTGGGATGAATTATTTTCAATCATTAGAGTAGGTTATACTACTCTCTAAGGAGGCTATGATCTAGTCAAAAATGGAGAAGGTAACACTGACACTCAAGTAGGTATCCAAAGAAGAAGCAACTTTTCAAATTTATCCTTTCAAGAGGCATATGCATCCCATGATGATCTGTTTAAAATCATAAAAATGGGTTATCATTCTCTAAACCAATTGGGAGAAACACATCAGATTTTGAAGGATAGAACAAGCTTCTATTGGCCTCAATCTTCCAAGGAACAAGAAACTACTCCTTTTAAAGCCATGCCTACCAAGAAGATACAAGTTGATCATGAGATGAAGAGTGGGAAAAAGTATGAGGTATGTGTACAAATTAAAGAGGAATAAATTTACATTGGAGACCTATTTAAGGATGATCTACTTGAGAGTAGATCAAGTGAATTACCAAGGAATAGGTACGATCTACCAAACATCCAATCCAAGGAGCAACATGCTTGGCACTATGATTTATCTCATGAAGAACAAGATTCAAGGAAATTCCATTTTGATCCTAGAAAGGAAGTATGCTTAATTTCTAGTTGTGCATAGTTGTTTGTTTTTTGTTTTCCTTAAGTGCTTTTAGCACATTTGTGTGTCTTATTAGTGTGTTTGCTTTGCTTTGTGTGTGTCCTTTATTTTGTGTTGTTGAGGTAATTAGTTGTCTTTTCTTGGTCAAATCCTTATCATCAATTTTTAGGGTTTCTTATTTTGTTTCATACTTTAGATGACTTCCTAAGCCCATGGATAGGATAAGACTACATATGTTTAGTCTAGCAGGCATACTACCCCTATAAGTCACCAATGTGATGACCAAATTTGACCTTACAGGTTAAATTGGGACCCCTGTAGGTAAAAAATTGATCTTTAAATGTTTTAAGGGTCTAATATTTTGTAATAGGGTATGTTAAAGTTTATTTAATGTACTTCAATGCCTTGTTAGCCTAGTCATGGTCTAATTAGTTTATATGTCTTTTTGAGTCACTTATTAGGCATTTAGGGGTCATAAATACAAGTGGAATGGTTTTTAGGGTGTCTAATTGTCTTAGTGTTCCTTAAAATATCCATGATGTTAGATTACCTATCAATAATGTCAGTCCTATTTGAAATTTGCAGGTTATCTAACTAAAAATAAAAAAACCAATTGAAAAGGAAGAGTTTGGCACTTGCACGACCCATAAAGGAATGTGACACATGGGAGAAGGCCATTTATTGTGTCTTCATCTTACTAAAACTCATCTCATCACTTAACATTATTTTCTAGTGCTAAAAAGGGTCCCAAAGTATTCTGCTCCTTCTTTACCCTTCTAAACACATAGAAGTGGTTAGCAAGTTTATGTTTGGTACGACCAATTGAGGAGATTTAAGACCAAAAATATTTGGAGGGTGATATTAAACTTAGAGAGATTAATTTTCATAAAAAAATTTCAAATATTTTTCAACTATGCTTTATGAATCATCTCTATCAAGTTGATTATGTTTGTTTGCTCATTATTTCCTACACCCTATAGGTTTTGCACTAATTTGGACAATTCCATCTAACCTAGCTAGTCATGTTGATTTAAAATGATGTTGGATATCTCATAAAATTATCTCCATGCTTGGTTTAATGTTTCATGGTGTTTTTATATGCAATTCATCTCATGTTTCAAGAAGGTGTCACCGTGTGAGGTCTCAGTCAAAGTTTTCCTTGTTTGCAGAATGTTTAGTTCTATGCACAGGTCTCATCTAAATAAAATATGATGTTACCCATGTATAAATTAAATAATAAATACCTCAATTCATGTTTGTTCTCATAACATCATGCTTTGATCAAACATATATCCTTGTCATACCCATAATCAACTTTTTATCCACTTTTCACTTACAGTCACATGTATGAAGCTATCAAGCACGCTCAAGTAGATGTAGTGAAGGTATCAATATGATGGACATGTATTTAATTTTTTTTAAAAACAAATTGTATCCTTAAAATAGTGTATAAAGGTATTTTGGTATCAAAATACAACATAAACACACATTCTGCCATAAACATGCACCTACAAGTGCTTATAAAAGGTTTCAAACGTTGAAAAGAGTTCAAAACACATCTACAGGTGATCTAGGATGTCATGTTGAATAATGCATTTATAGGTATTGAGATAGGCATAAAAACATTTGAGGTCAAATTTAATTCACACTATCCATCCTCATCTTCATTGCTTATACACATGACAGTGTCCACCTATAGGTGGTGCTAATAGAGAGCTGAATAGTCATTTTGAAGTATTGAAACAAGAAATGAAACCATTCCTTGAAGGCCTATTGTGTTAATTATATCATGTAATACCTATTTATAATGGCATATTGGAATGCAACTATCAGATTTCCTTTATAGATTAAATGACTGTGTTCAAGGATCAAATCCCTACAAGCATAAAATAGAGGCTTGAGCCATTTTGGTAAAGTCATATAATAGGGTTGTTAATAATTTTGGTGCATCTTGAAGAATTAAAATTATATCATATATATAATATAAAATTTATAAAAAATATGGAAGGCAAATGATTAATATAAAGTGGTTGTTGAGAGATCCAAAGTTACACTTTCATTCACTAATTTTAGGTCAATGATCACCTATAGGTTTGAATTTTAAAAAAGGTCCCTATGCCCAAGGTTGAAATAAAGGAATAAATACATGTTTTAATGACCTTATATAGTGAAAATTCAATTAAATGAGAATAAATATCATCAAGAGAGAATAATATTCTGAGTTTTGACCACAACACTACCTATAAGCCTCCTTTTCACCATAAAATGTATACCTACAGGCTAGTTGTAGGGTTATCATGAAGTTTAGGATAGATAAATTGGATAATTTACCTCACTCTAGGAATAAAATGAACAAATATATAAAAATAATGGTGTGAATATCTTAAATGAGGACATAAATCATGTAAACAAGGCCTAAATCATACAATTCCACCTACAGGTGTGGTGACTTGGACAATAAACATAGTCAAGAAAATTGCACACAATCTTGATTAGTCAAGGTATAAGATGAGGTATGTGGGAGGTTTAAGTTATGGGAATAATAATAACATCATCATCATCATGTTCATGACCTCTGAGGATGCATAAACATAGTCCACATGAAGGACCCTACACACAACCTACCTCCTTCATAGTCTATCTTAGATTTTTGAGGAGTTGGGGGATAAAATGACCTAACCAAGAGCCAAAATTTGCTGAAGAGGGTCCTTAGGACCTAATAAAACTTATAAAACCTTCATTTTTCCTTGGATATGAGTGATATACCTCACTATTTTGTCTCAAATATCAGCCAGTCAAGAAAATTAGAGTTTTAGCAAGTCAAGCAAATGATACCAAAATGAGTAAAGGACATAATAATAATATTTGGGGACATAAAGGAACATAATATGAGGTGTATGGAAGTTTAATTTGTGTTATTAAGTACTAATACAGACTCAAATCTCTCAAAATGGTCAAAACTCTCTTGCACACAACTCAACCAAGCAAGCTCCAACTAGGCCTAGTTGGTAAATGAGAAGAAGGAATCAGAAAGAGTATTTGAAAAGTTATGTGATGACTTTGTGATATTTAATGAGGTATGATAAATCATGGGACACTAGCCCAACCATAATAAATCAATCCAAATGATCAAAACTAGTGAAATACATACTAAGCCTATTAGGCCTTGAACGGTCCTAGAGATAGTTGGGGGTCCAACTTCACTTATAGATCTTAGTGAGATTTATAAATAGTTGGAATATGTTTATAGGATGATTTTAGACATGTATAAGATATTGGGATGCAATGGAAGCGATGAAAAAGTGATTTGTGTAATTTAGGACAACTCAAGCTTGTGCAATTGAGAAAACAAGATCAATAACTTTAGATGCTCACATATTATCTAAGGTTGTGCATCGAGATCCAATAAGTTTGGATAGGTTTATAGGGGTATTGAACTTTACTCTAGTGGAATTTTTTTTCACTTATAATGTTAGACATTTATGAAACATCATTAAAGGTCAAAACTACCTAAAACCATACTAAACCCTTGAATATGGAAAGCTATTATAATGGATCAAAATGAAAAATAAAGTGGTTGGAGGTTTTAGGGGACTCTTTGAAGATAATCGCCATCCTTTTTGGATTATATGAAATTGTATGGATGGAGTACAAAACATGGTATTTTTGATAGTTTTGTATGTTTTATAGGTTCTAGAAGGACTCTAAAGATGCCAATCACATGGAAAGGAAGATTGAGACTTAAGATAACTCCCTATGTCCATTTCATGATTCATAAAAAATCTTAGGTACCTCAACAAGAGATCTCATCTCAGCCTGACAAAATTAACATAGTGAACATGATAGTGAGGAGGGTTAAAAACTTCAATTAAGCTGATCTTAACGTGTTCCTAATACATCTAAGGCCATGGATGGCCTTGAAACATGTCATTCACCCCCTTATTTGGATTTTCATGGAAAAATAAAGTATTTTTGGATGCCAAGTGTGAAAGGTGTGTGAAAGAGGAGTTTTCTTTGACTGCAGGTAGTGATGACTCATTTTTAGAGGAATCCAAGTGATTATGAATGTAGTTAATGCATGGAGAAGCATGTATAATACCCCTCCCTCTTATTTCAATCATTATATTTGTCCCTAGTTAGTTTTGGGACATTCCAATAGGGGTAAATGATGAAGGCAATTTTTTGAGCTAACAAGAGAAATTTCATGCCACTTTTTAAGAGTTTCATGCTTTAGATTGGCATCTGTACTTTCTAACTTTGCATGATAAGTTTCACATTCTCTTTTCATGCACATGTAACTCCTTTTACCAAATTGACACTTGTCCTTTTAACCTTTAGACTTCTTTCTTCTCTTATCTCTCTTAAGTTCTATAAGAACTAGCCATTTTGGCTATTGGAAGGATAATCCATGTAAGAATGGATAAGCCCTGCTCATTTGCATAATATGGATCGATAAACACTATTAATTTTACCTCTTATATGACTATTCATAGTGTGTTCATTTAAATGATTGATCTTGCTTAGTGATGACTATTATTTTCTTAGCATTGTTGTCTCATTTTCTCACCTATTTATAGCTTGAAATATTTTTATTGTAGGTCATGTGAAGTTTTTTATGAAGTGTCAAGGTTGAGTGAGTTAGTCTATTCTATAGTGTCATTCTGGGCCTCTTTTCTAGTCCTTATAGCCTAAACAATCATCATAGCTTCATAATGAAATAATGATATGAGAAGATTTAGATTAGAGAAGTGTATGCCTAGTTAGTATTTTGGTCTCATGTGTGACATGTAGCTGGTTTGTAGTTATCAATTAATTTGTTGTATCATCACCTTTAGGATAGTTTAATTTTAGTTTTATCTCCCTTTTCCTTGCAAGCATAGGCTTACTAGTGATCTAAAAGTGGTACATCAAGGGAGCTAGCCCTATCTAGAGATTCACCTCATTCTTAGGCTACCCATAACCTAGAGGTGTTTCAATTGTGTCACTTGGATGAGGAGAGATGAGACATATCCTCAAGGGGTGAAAATCCAAGTGATAATATGAACATCTAATGAAATTTGAGTTGTATAAGCTCATTGAGTTAGCTACAATATTTCTAATTAAGCATTCAACCTGGGCAGAAAATATTGTTTTAGTATGGAAAAAGAGTGGTGAAATAAGGCTATGTGTTGAATTTTGTTACTTGAAATAGGCTTCTCTCAAAGACTACCATTCATTTTCATAAATGGAAAAAAAACATTATAGCCAGTTATAGGTTTAGAAAGTTCTCCTTATTGGATGGTTATAGTGGATATAACCTTATTTTGGTCAAAGAAGAAGACCAGTATAAAATAACCTTCACCACAAAGTGGGGGACATTTGTATACAAAAATATGAATTTTGGTTCATCTAATGCTAGAGCAATTTTTTAAGAAGGCTATGGATATGGAATTTTAAGGCTCTTCAACAAGTTTATTCTTGTTTATCTAGATGACATAACAATATTCTCTAACAATATAGATGAGCATATGATTCATCTCAGACAAGTATTTGAAAGATGCAGATAATTTGGAGTGTCTTTGAATCTAAAAAAAGTGTGTTTTCTTTATTCATGAACGTAGGCTTCTTGGACATGTCATTTCAAAAAGTGGTAAAAGCATAGGTCTTGATAGGGTATAATCAATTCTTTCACTTTCATTGCCTAAGCACAAGAAAGCTTGTAAAGCTTTTTAGGCAAGATTAATTTCATAAGGTGATACATTTTAAATTTTTCTAATTTACTTAAGCCACTCACAACCATGCTAAAAGAAGGTCTAGAGTTTTACTTGGTCTAAAGAAGGAATATGAAGTTGTGAAGAGATTAAGAAAGCTATAGCCAGTGCTCATACACTCTTAAACCCTGACTTTATAAAGGATTTCTTCTTATACAACTATGATAACATTGATAAAATTTTAGGTATTCTCATGCAGTAAAATAAAGAGAATTTAGAGTATCCAATAACCTTCTTTAGTTAAGGCTTAGAAGAATATGAAATAAGGTATTATTTTATTAAGAAGCATGTTCTTTTAGTTATAAGGTTTCTTAAAAAATCTTGATGCTTGCTTTCCAATAATAAGATATATTTGATGGTTTCACATCTGAGTGTTAAAGATTTTATTTTGAACAAAGATATAAATGACAAGAGAGCTGGTTGGATAACCAAAGTCATTAAATAAGATATTGAGATCAAATTCACAAAGCTGGTGAGAGGAAAAGGACTTTGTGAACATCTAGCCCAATATTTTTAGGAATTTAATGAAGTGGTTATGGTGTCAAATGATGAAGAAATTGTAAGTGACCAGACATCACCTTCCATCTAGTTCCAAGATATGGTAAGATATCTACAAGGTAGTTTTTATCTTTACCATCTCACTCCTTCAAAAAGGAGATATTTTATATCATAGTCAATTCTTTTTCTTCTTATTGATAATGTATTATTCAAAAAGGATCTCAATGGCATACTACTAAGATGCATAGAACTAGGTCAAATATATAACTTACTTGAGTAGTTCCATGATGGATATGGTGGAGGACATTCCTCAGCAAGGATCACTACCCATAAGATCATGAGAGGTGGGTATTATTGGCCAAGTTTGTTTGGTGATTTCTATACATGGACTAGGAAATGCAGATAATATGTCATGTTTATTGGAAAGGTGAAGCTTGAAGCCTTACCTCTCCAACCAATTTCATTAAATCAACCATTTATACAATGGGGATTGGACTTTATTGTTTTTATGAACCCCCCTTCAAGCTCAGGACACAAGTGGATCCTGACTACCACATATTATTTTACTAGATGGATATAGGCAGTAGCATTAAAGGAAGCCAATGAAACTAGTGTTTTGGACTTATATGAAGGTTTGATTATCAGATTTAGGGTCCCTTAAACTATAATTTTGATGACACTATGGATTTTATAGGATCTAAGATCAACCAGTGGGTAGTTTAACATAGTGTTTTCCTTAGTACCTCATCAAACTATTATCCACAAGGCAATGGCCTTGGTGAATCAACTAACAATAATTTGTTGAATATTATTAGGAGGAATCCTAAAGACAATAAGAGGTCATGGCATCTCAAATTGAAGTCATCTCTATGGGCTGAAAAGATTACGTATAAGAGGTTAATTGCCAATTCTCCATACAAGCTAGTATATGGTA
The DNA here is from genome assembly GCA_037957365.1 of Torreya grandis. Lineage (NCBI taxonomy): Eukaryota > Viridiplantae > Streptophyta > Pinopsida > Cupressales > Taxaceae > Torreya > Torreya grandis. Next base: position 3,611,562 of record JARHVA010000906.1, on the reverse strand, counting down.
AGGAAGTAAGAATGCCTATTTCTCTTGAATTCACTACTTTGGAATTAATGCATAAAATTGAGATTTTGAAGAATAAGCCAATGAAAATAAGATATGCCGAGCTCATGGAGCTAGAAGAGACAAGGCATTGGCCAATGATGGCTATTGAAGACCATTAAGAAATGACAAAGAGATATTTTAACAAAGGAAATTCTTCAAGAAGTTTTCTAGAAGAAGATTTGGTCGTCAAGTGGGATGAGGACAATGCTAAGATAAGAAATCACACAAAGTTTAATTCTCTATGGAGTGGTCCATATATAGTCTCCAGTTGCAAATCTCACAATATTTTCTAACTCACAAGGATGAACGATGAAGAGCTCTCTATCCCAGTCAATGGGATACATCTCAATCGCTACTATTAAGAAAGCTAAGTCCCCTCTATATAGTTAGTTATTTTGATTTTTCTCTAAATTTTTTTTTAATGCATTAGTTAGTTTCCTTTTTTTATCCCAAATAAGTGATCATATTTGCATAAATTTTTAATAGGTTTTCTGCCTTTACTTTTTAGGTTAGTTTTCCTTGCTTTAGTTTGTTTCTTTCCTATTTGTTAGAATTATTTTATCTTTGCAAGTCAAGAGGCTATCTTTTAGTCATGTAAATGGTCCATGTATTATCTGTAATGAGTTGAAATTCATGTATATGATTTGAGTTCTCAAACATAGCAGGTATGTTGCCTAGCTAAGTCACCAAAGATGTTTACCAAATTTGGTCTACATAAAAAAATATGCATAGTCTAAGAGTTCAGTGGAAGGAGAAGGATCATGATTGAAGAGTGGTCCAATGATTCAATATGAACAGACTTCATAGTGAAAGTAAAAAATTCAAGGTCATGGAATAGGTCTATAAAGCAAAGAACAAGCATTTGAAAGTCATTTAGGCCTTCAAAGATCAAATAATAGTTAAAGTATAAGATTTGAAGGGCCTATGGAATTTTAAAAAAGCTAAGTACAAAACTCCTTTTGGGCCAAGTCTTAAATTCAATTATTTCAGACCTTTTATTTGACTAAGTGTTAATTATCTTAGGCAAATTCTTTTGGGATTTCCTTTACTAAGTGTTAATTCTTTCAGGACTCTTTCTTTCGGTCTAAGTGTTGAGTTCTTTTGAATAAAGTATCCGAAGTAAAAGACAAATACCTATTTTTCTCAAGGAAAATTTTCCATAATAATTTTCCTGAAGACTTATTTATTTATGAGAAATTATCTATAGTAAAAATCCTAAGGGTCAATTATTATGGACAAATTATTTGATACAAAGTTTAAGAAAGGTCATTATAAAGCAAAGTATCCCAAACACTTTCTCCAAAGGATATCCTTTTCAAGTAAAGTGACCAAAAAACTTTCCTGAAAGGTATTTTATCGATAATATAGTCCAATTCAAAAGTCCTGAGAGGTCATTTTCTTAGGAGAATGTTCTTATAAATTTTTTGAAGGGTATTTTATTCAGGAAAATAATCCTGAGATAAAGTTCCGAAAGATATTTTTGAACCAAAGTGCCCTATATAATTTTATTGAAGGGTCATTTCTCTGGAAAATGTTCTAGTTTAAAGTTTCTAAAGGGTTCTTTTAATAAAGGTACCCCAAACAAAATTATAGGAAGGCTCCATAAGTGTCAAATTCAAACAAAGAAGATGACCATTGGTTTTTAAATATACAATGATGGTCACATAGATGTTAAATATGTTCATATAGATGTCAAAGTTTAGTCTATAGGAAATAACCATTTATATTCAAATGGTTTCAAGATCGATGGTCTATCTTCAATCTAAACAAAGATATAGTGGCATGCATGAAGTCAAGAAGTCAATAAGACATTCGTGTGAATGTCAAATTCAAACCATGGTAAGTAACCATATAGGTTCAAAGGGTCCTTAAAAGGTTTGAAGTTGGTCAAGATCTAATAGTCTACGGGAGCCCTCATATTGACACATGAGATCTAATGATCTACACTAGAGTCAAACATGTCAAAAGGTCCATAGGTTAAATCCTTTAAATATCTACAAGTTAAACATGATCCAATGGTGTGGGATCATCAATAATGATCCAGTGGAGCATAATAACTAATAAGAAAATGGGTCTAAGCTAAACCAATAATTCACATGAGCTCATATATCTTGATATGATGATGTGTGGTTAAGTCAACATGTCAAAGGGATATTTTGGTAGGAAATTGATGGATCATGAGAATCCATACACAAATAGATCAACAGAGCGAGGAAGAGTTAATAAGTTATCATATCTATAGAGCGAATAAGCATAAAGATAGTTGGGCACAATATAGATGGTCTAAGTTGGTAATTGACAACTAATAAACAAAGGCAAGCTTGGGATATTTTCAATGAAAGTAAAAGAAGTTATTTTAAACCCAGGAAAAGCAAATGTTAAGGAGCCAAGCTTGAAGGTGAGCTAGGGTTGAACCAAACATCACCAATAGAGATCCAATATAGGTAAAATAGATCTCTTAGGTCTAATACAAAAGGCAAAGATAGACTAGTGATTGTGAATTAAAGTTGAGCAATTTATAGAATTTCATAGATATTGTGACTATGTGAAGACCAATGGTCTAAGATTGATTTTCACCTATAGTATACTTGTGTTCGATATAGAAGCAAATGCAGACCATAAAGATGTGTCTCACCTATGATCATGTTGACATTTTCAATAAATAATTCAAAAGGCCACCCAAAGTAGATGTGGTATATTTCAATCAATTCTAAGACATGATTGTCATCAGTAGATCAAGTAAGATAATAACATGGTTCTAAGAAGAGACCTAGTGGTTGGATAAGGGCAATGGAAATTTAATTCTTTTACAAAATTTGTTCCTTGTTGATAAGGTAATGAGTCAACATCCTCAAGAGTGTTAATCCATCAAAGTGGTTTGGCATTTTTCAATGCACAACTCTCTCTCTTTCTCTTTTCTATAAGTACAATATTTTAAGCCTTAAAATTAATCCCTCTATCCCTCTTTTTGGTATGACTAGACTCTACTAAAATTTATACTGTGACACCTTTTTGGTACAATAAAGACTGAATTCCATCCTTTTTTCTAAGCTAGATTGAAGTGTGTTCCATGAAATCATGCATTGTGGTTAAGCGAATGTATGTTCATTTCTTATGTCTAAGTTTTCCCCACCTTGAGGAAGTGATTAATAGTTCTTATAGGTCATTATAAGTGCAATTTATAGTTTATTATCTAGCTTGACAGTGGATATCTTCCCTTTCTTGCTATTTTGGTGACTAATTAATGCTTTATGCTAAAATATTTATGTGAGATTGATGTTATTTGATATTTAAAGTGTCTCATAGTGTGTATTGTGTGAATTTGAGTTACCAAATCATTGGTTCATCACCCCTTTTTACATGCTTTTATAATTTTTTAAAAATCTCTCTCCCTTTTCCAAGAAAATGCTAGTTTAGGTTTAGTGTAGGTGATATATCCATAAGGAAGTTAGCCTTATCTGGAGGTATGTGTTAGGGGAATCCAGAACAACACACCTATTATGATCCCACTTGTTAGGATCTTGCTCCTCAAAAAGAGCACAATATGATTACCACATAAAAGCAATTAAACATGTGGAATTAACCAGAAGTACAAGTAACTAGAATTCACAAATAGCACAGAATATGAGAGACAATACACAATCTTGTATTAATACTCATTCAAAAAGAAAATACAATAAAGAAGATGCCACTTCTTCTCCACACCTCTTAGAAGCTTCCCACACCTCAAGTGTACAGTAATTTTCTTCAAGAGTTCACTCTCCTACCAAAAACGGTCCCAACACACAACTCACACACAGAATTGGTGTTCACCTCCAACCAGTCAGTAATAACCCTGCCAATACACAAGTACTCAAAGTACTTCAAGTAGATCTCCCATAAGCTTGCAACAACCTACAACTCAACAGACCTTACTCACACATGTAGATCTTCAAATGTGGCCTTGCACACCTACTGACCAAGATCCTACAACTGGAAGAAATCCTTTTCTTTCCTTAATTACAATACATGCCAATGGGTCTATAAATAGATCCCAGACTTAAATAATAACTTAGACTTCTAATTTACAATAATTAGACACACAACTCAAGACTCAAAATAGCCTTTACATGCAAACACTCGATTCAATGAACTAACTATTCATGTAACGAACAGTTCTGAAACTGCCACAGGTGACCGACATCATTCCCTATCTGACTAGTGCTGACTGACATTGACTGACTCCCTACCAATGCCAGTTGCCTTCTGCATTCATCATGACTAATGTCAGTTATACTAACGATGCTAGTGTCTTTGGAACTTCAACAACCTCCATGTCTGCAATAGTTGAAGCTTTTAGCTCCACAACTTAACAATCTCCCACTTAGAGACAAACAGCTGTAGCTGTACCTATACCAACACATCATCTAGTTTGTTCCCTTGGCTTTGTATCCCTCTTCAAGATCACTCTTGAAGACCAACCACCACAAATCCTATGGTGCACCTCATGTCATCCAAATCACCTGCCACATCCGCATCTAAAAACCATGTGGAAAAGAACTTGACCCTGCATAGCATGTCGACTTGCTGCTGGTCCCTCTAAGAATCCACTGAACTGCCCTCCAGTGTTTCTTTCCTGGATTGGCTCCAAACTTGTGACAACTCCCACTACTTGGGAAAACTCAGGTTTAGTACACATGTACTCAACCTCATTATGTGAATCAAGACCCTATTCATAAAATTGTCCAACCATCGGCATGTTAACCGGTCTCACACAATCATCCTAAAAAAAAGTCAACCTGTGACCTTCCATGTCCCTAGAACACACTCATGCCAAAGAATCTAGCTTCTCCCAGATTCCTCATGACACCCCTCTGAACTAGCTTTACCTTTAGTTTAGCAACTCCCTGTATATGTAACCCTGCAACAAGCACATCATACAGTAATAGGATAATGTAGCTAATATTATCCAACCTGGTAAAGAAAAACACAATGATCAAACCTCCATTGTCCTGCAGCTTACTCAAGACCATATACCCTAGCCTTCTGTCTAACATATCCATTCCCACTCTTCTTTATCTTGAACATCCATTCGTCTCTCAGTGCTTTCTTCCAGCTGGAAACTCCACCAAAAAACTCCCATTTGGTCCTTCTCCAAGGAATCACATCCTCCATCCATGCCAAGCTCCCACTATTTCTTGGATCTACCTGCTCTGCTTCTTTAATAACTTCTTGGTTCTTTACCATCAGTGAGCAACAAGTAGTGTAAAGAAGGGAAATGATGAATTTGAGGCTTACATACCCTTTAAGTCCTCCATATAGGTGCTTGAGACTCCTTGACAGCTTGTTGTCCACCCAAAATCCATCTCAGTGATTGATGCCGATCACATCTCAGTCTGCACCTAACTGACGTAGGTTCCATGCGACTGTCTCATCACCGATGTCAGTTCCCCCTGACCGATGCCAGTTTTTATCTATCCCTGAGTCACCGACTTCAGTCTGCAAATAGCCAACATCGGTCCCTGTCTAGATGTCAACATCAATTTTCTAACCGACGTCGGTCTCTGTGTTTTTCTTGTGAGAAATGACTTCTACCCATGAGCTCCTTTTGGATCAAACCCTTGTCCAACTCACCCTTGCTCTGCTCAGAATTCTTCAGTGCCTTCCACTGATCTCTATCCATCATCTTCTCCTTGAAAACCAAGACTTTCTTGATCTTGTCATGAACATCAGATTCCTCAAGAAATGTTACTTTCTTCTTCTGCATACAGAAACCTCGATTCATGCTTTTCAAATCTGAAAGCATACCCTTTGACTCAAGAACATGCATCTCCTTCTTATTCATGTGACCAAGCCTATTAAGCCACATCTTCGAATCTATAGCTAAAGTAGATAACCCAAAAAGAGAATCAATAATACAAGTAGATAGATAAAGCGTACCTACTTTCTTACCTCTTGCTACAACAAGTGCACCCTTGGTAACCTTCCAAGAGTCCATTGTGAGAGTTACTGTGCAACCCTCATCACCCAAACTTCTTACAGAAATCAAATTCCACTCTAGAACTGGGACATGCATGACCTCCTTCAACACCCATGTGTTACCTGTCTGCAATTTCAGCTTCACTTTTCCTTTGCCAACCATTTGACAAGGCTTACCATCCCCTAAAAAAATTTCTCCAAAGTCTCCTTGGACATACTCATGAAAAAATTCCCTATTTGGGGATGCATGAAACGAGGCACCAAAATCTAAAACCCAAGATTATAATTTATCCAAAGAACATACCAGAGCATCCTGTGCAACAACACTTGTAACAATACCTGTAACACCTGCTTCTTCATGTCCTTCATGCTGATCTTCATCTGACCTGCAATCTCTCTTTAAGTGCCCTTGCTTTCCACATTTCCAGCAGGCTATTCTACCATACCTGGACTTGGATCTCCTACCTATCTTTGACCTTGATCTTCCATGCTCGATCTTCTCTCTTTGCCTTCCCCTGCTTTCCACACTCAAAGCATTTCTTGATGATTCACCTGTGCTTTTCCTACAAATTTCTTCATTCAAGATTACACTCACAACATCATCCACTTTTAATATTTTTGAAGCAGATGCAGTATTGCTAACTACCATTACCAAACTCTCCCAACTTTCAAGTAATGAGCATAAGATTAAGAGAGCCTTAATTTCCATCATCAAAAATAATATTGACTGAATTTAACTGGTTTACCAAACCATGGAAATCACTAAGATGACTATGAACAGATCCACCTTCCAACATTTGCAAATTAAATAATTTCTTCATAAGAAATACCTTATTCAAAGCTGAGGGTTTTTCATAGAAATTTGCCAAAGATTCCATCAACTCTACCATTGTCTTAGCATGTGATAAGTTGGAAATCATAGACGATGCAAGACTCAACCTTATATATCCCAGAGCCTTTCGATCAAGAACCTCCCATTCTTCATCCTTCATATCCTAGGGCTTGCAATCAACCCCACCCAATGGTAAGTACAAATCTTTTTGATACAAATAATATTCAATCTGCATCCTCCATAATTGATAGTTCTTGCCATTAAACTTCTCCATTCGTAGCTTACTTTCTTCTGCCATTGCTATACTCCCACTCAAATAGAAACCCCTGTGAGTAACATGTAATCAACACACACTAACCAGATCTGATACAACCTGTTAGTATCCCAACCAAAAGCTTTGATACCAGTTGCTGGGGAAATCATAACAACACACCTGTTCTGATCCCACTTGTTAGGATCTTGCTCCTCAAAAAGAGCACAATATGATTACCACATACAAGCAATTAAACATGCGGAATTCACCAGAAGTACAAGTAACTAGAATTCACAAATAACACAAAATATGAGAGAAAATATACAATATTGTATTAATACTCATTCAGAAAGAAAATACAATAAAGAAGATGCCACTTCTTCTCCACACCTCTCAGAAGCTTCCCACACCTCAAGTGTATAGTAATTTTCTTCAAGAGTTCACTCTCCTACCAAAACAGTCCCAACACACAACTCACACACAAAATTGGTGTTCACCTCCAACCAGTCAGTAATAACCCTGCCAGTACACAAGTACTCAAAGTACCTCAAGTAGATCTCTCATAAGCTTGCAACAACCTGCAACTCAACAGACCTTACTCACACATGTAGATCTTCAAACGTGGCCTTGTACACTTGCTGACCAAGATCCTACAATTGGAAGAAATCCTTTTCTTTCCTTAATTATAATACATGCCAATGGGTCTATAAATAGATCCCAGACTTAAACAATAACTTAGACTTCTAATTTACAATAATTAGACACGCAACTCAAGACTCGAAATAGCCTTTACAGGCAAACACTCGATTCAATGAACTAACTGTTCATGCAATGAATAGTTCTAGAACCACCACAGGTGACCGATGTCGATCCCTATCTGACTGGTGCTGATCGACGTTGGCCGACTCCCTACTGATTCCGGTTGCCTTCTGCATTCATCATGACCGACGTCGGTTATACTGCCGACGCCGGTGTCTCTGGAACTTTAGCAACCTCTATGTCTGCAACAATTGAAGCTTTTAGCTCCACAACCTAACAGTATGATCCATCATTAGGATACCTAAAACCTAGGATCAACCCCATGTTGGACTATATTTTAGTAAAATACTTGAACAATCTTCTACTTAGCTTGGGTGCAAATCTAAAACATCAACAATCACCAAGGGGGAAACCGACTGGGTTTTCTGGTTGAGTATAAATAAATGGTTGATGGTATATATTTTTAAAACACCCAAACCCTTATCTCTATGATATTATGAAGTGTAGGGGTAAGACCCAATACCAAGATAGTTTTATAACTAATACCAACCCCTTTCAATATTAACTACCTAAAACCATCCTTACATTGCCTTTTTAGTTCCTTTTTACAACTAACTCCCTATCATATTTATTTATAACATTATAATTTAAAAATCATTGAGGAATGATCACATAGATTAACACTTTTATTTATGTTGCTTGTTCTTTGATAATTGTAGACTATATTGCAAAACTTGTATTGGCCATCATTGGTATAAAGTTTGTGTTCTGTGACACAACTAGATTGACTAGTTTGACCTAGTTACCTGTGTGTTTATTTCAAGTATTCTACAAAATGACACTAGATCATCCAAAGTGATATATGTCAAAACCTATCTTTACCCTCAAAACATAGTTGACCCACTCAACTATGTCTCATTGATGTTTTCTATTCCAAAGAACACAGTCGTTCTATTTGATCTAGTCTATCATTGGTTGGTCTCTAGTGCTTCCCCACATAACACAATCGACTGATTCGATCATATACTTTATTAAATTTTTCTATTGGTCTTATTTACAAATTCAGTTGATGAGGTTGACTTTATACCTCTTGGTCGATCATGTTCTGTAACTATCCAACTTTTCTCCTACTTTTCACCTCTACTTTTTGGTCTTAGATTTTTATTTCAAGTATCATGAAATCCCCTATCAGAATGTTTTTGGACAACCTTAATCAATTTATATTATATATGAGGTGTTATTTCATTCTTACCCTTGTTACATAAGAAGATACTCATTCTTAGTGCACCTTCTCTCACCCTTCTTCTTTAGACTACAATATGGTCTAAATTACCCCAACCGATGACACTAATGGATCAGATCCATTTCATATTTCTCAAGACAATTCTCTCTCTAAATCACCTTATTAAAATATAGGGGAAATTTACACAAGCTTAACCAATAACCCTATTGTAAATCTCTTAAACACCAACAACCTATCACCTAACAATATTACACCTAACAACCCATCCTCTAATACCAATTCAAGGAATGTTCCTCCTACCAATCCTAACAATCCTCATTTAAACACTAATAACCCCAATCCAATAATTGACACCATTAAAATTATTACACAAATAATGCAACAAATGAATATTATGGAAACATCTAATGATTCTAAAATGATGCAAATTCAACATCATTTTAAACATGGCTAATCAACATCATATTCTCCTACCTCAAAATAACCAAATTTTTATTCCTCCACCTCTTAGAGATGCCATGGTGAATATCATTCCCCACCCCATTATTCACTACAAGATTATCTAAAATATTCAAAATGAAACTTTATCCCCCTTAATTATTTCTATTGATATTGGAAATATCTCTCCAACTATTAAAAATTATGGGACTAAAGACTTTGCATCTTTCTTTAAAGCATTTGATAATATTTACAAGTACTAGATTCAAACTAATACCTTTGCCACTACCAAAAGTTTATTCAAAAAATTCACAAGAGATGTATTCAAATAGTATAATCAAATCCCTCAACATTGTATATGTCAACTCAAGGATTTATTCAATCCTCTAGTTAAATAATTTCAACACAATGATATCCTTGAAAATTGTCTTAGTCATTTCATCAATGCTAAACAATCCCATTCTGAATCAAATCATGATTTAATTAAATGATGGAAATATTTGGCTCACAAATATGATCATAACATGACTAATGATAAATAATTTAAACTATTCATAGTTGCCTTAATACCTTCCATTCAATATAAGGTTCAAACTTTTTCCCCCAAACTCTAAATGATGCAATTGATCAAGCTAAAACATAAGACTTTCTTATGACAAAGTTTGAGCCCAACATTAAAACCATCAAGAGATATTTAAAAAACTCCACTAATGCAATCATTGGTAGTCCCCCTCAAACAAAACCAGGAGTATCCAAAGTGGATAATATCTAACTTTCCCATGTACCCTTAAATTTTCAACAAATGAAACAATTATTGGCTCCTTATAAAACTTTCACTTACACTAATAATCCACATACATGGTATGATCCTAAAAACAATTTTTGGTTTCATGATCATGTGGGTCATTCCCATGAAACATGTTGTGGGCTTATCAAATTTTTTATTCTTTTATTTTAGGAGATACATTCAATCATGACGTTATGATCAAAAGATGCCACCATGATTTTGTGAATGCTTCTCAAAAGAAAAAAGTCACTAAGCCTTCCTCCTCTAAACATCCAAAAATAATTTATACTTCCAACCTACAACACTCAAATGAAGATATATGTGAAATTGACACTGACTATGACAAATATTATGCCAACGTCACTATGTGAATTCAACTATTTCAGTTACTAACATAAATGCACCCACAAAGATCCTATCACTAAGGCAAAAAAACCATAAGTTGACAAACAACTTCTCAAAGACGCCACTAAAACTACCATACTTTCTAAAACAAATGAAAAAACACTCCCATAACTAGAATCTAAAAGTACTTATCTTCTTACCAAAAACATTTTACCTTTCAAGTCTTGTGTTGGTTTTTCATCTTCTAAATCTCATTGGAATTTCTTATAAGAGCTCAACTCAATGCCTTGTAAAAAACCCCTCATGGATTTAGTTTCTACTTAATATCACCATAAATTATTAATGAAATAATTATAAGACGTTGAATAACCACCTTCGTTTGAAGTGGAACAACCCCCTTGATATCCTTCACCAATAGAAGTACATATTATTCAAACTATTTGTACTTCTTCCAAACCTTCCATATAAATCCTTGAAGAATATATGATTGACAATTAAATTATTTTTCGATTTGATTATCCACCTATTTTCAATAAAATCATAATTAATACCACCCTTATTTTTAAATTCTTAGTAGATGAAGCGTTGGGAATTGATGTTAACTCCCTTTGGTCAATTCAACAATTTGGGTATATCAAAGATCACCTTAAGCAAACTCCTCTCACATGTCAAGGATTTGATAAGACAAATCAAAAACCACTTGGTTGTATTTGGCTCCCCTTCACTATTGGACCCAAAACCATAGTATCAAACTCTTGGTCCTTGAATTACTACTATCCTATAATATACTTCTAGGATGGACCCATTCTATGAGGGCTATTACCTCCTCAAGTAGTAAATATGTCAAATTTATCAATAATGGAAAATGTTATAAACATTAGATCTATCCTAATCCATGGAAATTCAAATTAACCAACCCAAAATTTTAGTATCAAATTCTAACCATTTAAATAATTAATAGTGCACCTCTACTTGAATTTGTTAACATGAATCCAAATTTACAGGTCACTCTTACCAATTTTGATAATGACTAACCAAATGACTTACAAAACACTTTTAATAACACTAAGTTACATCCTTATATTTCAAAGTGGATTCCTCATTATTTGTTTCCACATGATTGTACCATATATATATACTTTATGATATCACTAAAATTCTTCCTCCATGTAATACACACAAAACTTCTTACATAGAATATGACTTCACATGTAATGAATTTGGAATGGAAAGATTATTTTAAGATCCTTTAACAATGTCACCCCAAATATTTAGTGATCTAGGTGCATCCAGTTATGATTATCCCTTAGATACAACTACATTCATTATTTCCCACACCTATGATGACAACTATATCATAGCTTAAGCTCAATCATGAGACTTGGACATACAAAACTATAAAAAAACATTAGACAAAATACATGACTCCAACTATGATGTCCATATCATTCATATATCAACTAATAGTGAATCAAAAACTTAAGGTCATGTATCTCCCATTAATCCTCCACTTCTTGATACCCCTTGGCTAGTTGAACAAATCTCAACTCTAAAAAATTCAAAATTTTTGGAACCATATATACCTTCTACACCACCAACCTATCCACCAACTTTCCTTCCTTCCCATGATCGTATAGATACCACTGAGGCTACCCACCTCACTTAAACTAAACCTCCATATAAAACATAACCTAACACACCTATTACTAATCCAGCTGACTCCACTCAACTTCAACCTACAATCCCACCTATACCTAAAATTACCCTTGATGTTAAAGCCATATATATATGATAAATACATTATCAATACAATCACCATGGTAATAAAATCATTGATCTCAAAGTATATGTGGAATTTTAAGGACCCTTGCCCACTCTCCTTAGTAATGAAGCCATACTTTAGTTACTTCATGCTAGAGAACCTCAACTTTAATGGCAACATCATAAACTTGGAAACTTCAAATGAAAATCTCATCATTATAATAATTTTCTTATTAGTGTGGATCTTAAAACAAATCATATTTATTCTCTTCCTAATGATCCACATCATTTCCAAGATAAAAATGTTATTTTCATTGAAGAAACAATAAGAATAGATTATGGTACACCATCATGTCTTATACCCATCACTGTCTCTAAAGAACTCACACCAACAAAAACATGGTAACTTTAGCTTACTCTTTGATAAGTAAAGTGAAAGCTTTGCTTGGTCACATGAAGATATGCAAAGTATTGATCCTAGTACCATTGTACATATCATCATCACTTACCCAGATGTAAAACCCATTAAAAAAATTGAAAATTTCCACCTTATGTCATAAAGAGATTATTAAACTTTTGGATGCCAAGTTTATCAAACCTATTGACTATTCCAAATGGGTATCAAACTTTCCCCCATTCGTAAAAAAAGTCACCACGGCCATTTGTATATCCATTGATTTTTGTAATATTAACCTTGTATGTCTAAATTTTAACATCTATTACCTTTAATAGATGCTATCATAGATTCCATTGCTATATATGAAATGTTGTCACTTATAGATATATTTTTAGGCTATAAACAAGTTCACATAGTCCCTAAAGACCAACATAAAATAACATTTACTACATAATGCAACTCCTATCGCTACGTCAAAATGCCTTTCAGTCTGAAAAATGTTGGAGCTACTTATCAACGTATAATGACTCACATTTTCCATGATCTTATACACAAGATAGTGGAAACCTATGTCAATGAGCTCATTACCAAATATAAGAGTTGTACAACACACATCATTGATCTAGCTATTATTTTTTATCAACTAATCAAATACAAAGTTAGACTTAACCCATACAAATGTGTATTCAAATTCACATCAAGTAAAATTTTAGAGTTCCTAGTATCTCTTTGAGACATTGATTTCAATCTAGATAAAATTAGAGTTATAGTCAACATTCCCATTCCTCATTTATTCCCAACATTTGTACTTACCTCAAAAATATTGGGTTAATTCGATATTTCATCCCATAAATGGATTGTTGTATCTACTCTATTAATTCCCTTCTCAAAAAAGGTAATTCTCTAGAATGGATAGATTCATGCCAAAAATCTTTTGATAACATGAAATAATCTTTGATCCATCCTCCCAATCTTAGACCACCTTCAAATGAACATCCTTTAATATTATATACCTCCTCTACCCCCATATCAGTTGGGGAAATGCTTTCCCAAAAAGATGGTACCAATAGAGAGTATGTTATTTACTATATTATTTGAGGCCTCATTGACTAAAAAAAACATTATACTAAAGTAAAACGTGATTTACTTGCTATCTAATTTAAAATATATATATTTGTCACTATATGATTTATCAAATTATTTATGTCATTGTCTAATCTGATCCACTTCATCATTTCTTCTCCAAAGCATTTCTATCTATAGATAGAATTGATAAATTGATGGTCGTCTTGATGGAATTTGAACTTTGAATTGTCACCCAAAAATATATCAAATGAGAATCCATCACCAAATAACTTGCAATGATACTTATACCAACTATGAATCACCTTCAAAATAATATTCTTGATGACAACATTTTTTATATTGAAGGTCTTAACTAGGCTATCTCCCTTAAATATTATTTCCCTAATTTGACTATTGATTTAGAGGCAAATAATCAAGAAGATACCAATATCATTCCTAATACTACTAAATTCAAAGTATTTATCAAAGAAGTCCCTAAAGTTACCATTGATTTGCACGTAGACATATGGACCCTCCACTTTAATGGCACCATGTGCCTTTAAGGACATGAGGTAGGTTATATTCTAAAAAACCAACATGATAATATCATCCCTTGGGAATTTAGATTAACCTTTGATGTCACTAATAACATAACCAAATATGAATCTATAATATTAGGCATGAAAGCATCCCTCGATTTAGATATCCCATATCTACATGTTTTGGGTGACTCATAACTTATCTACCATGAAGTCCATGGTGATTATCAATGTAAAATCAAAAATATAATTGCATATCATCAAATGGATACTACACTTGCCAAAGAGTTTGCTTATTTTACCATTGAGTTAATTCTAAGAGATCAAAATTTCATAGTTTATTCCCTTGTTTCTTCAGCATCTCTATTTCTTCCTCATCAAGTACTTAATGATTCCCACTTTATTACCCAAATAATAAAACCACCTTATTCTATCCAATAAAATACTTCACTCATTTTTCACATTGAGGCTATCACTATTCGATAAAGCCCATGGTACAAAAACATAATTCAATTCCTTGAACATCAAACCTACCATATAAACATATATTCTTGTGAAAAGACTACAATATGTAAACATGCCTTTAAATATGTCTTTCAATATAACACCCCTTTTTACCATAATGTATAAGGTATCCTACTCCACTATGTGATGCAAGAAGATGTTCCTACTCTCCTCGAACAAGAACATGGGCGCATTTATGATGGTCACTGTAGAGGACACACTAAGACATGAAAATGCTTATATATGGGTTAATTTTGGATTTCTTTATAAAATGACACTATCTATTTTTACAGAATATGTAATATTTATGAACTTTATGATGATCTAATCTATTCATCACCAATTGATCTCCAAATATTAGAGTTTCCTTGGCCATTCTCCATGTGGGGATTATATCTCATTGGTAAATTACCTCGGTCACAAGATGGTAATGTTTTTATCATTACTAATACTAAATATTTTACTAAATGGGTAGAAGCCATGCCTATTATCAATGTCATGAGAACCACTATTTATAAATTTATCCTTAACCAAATAATTTTCACTTTGGAGGTCCCCATACTATCATTTTTTATAATGGCGACAATTTTAAAAATAAAGACATAAAATAGTTATGCGTTAACTTTAATATTTCCCACAAATTTTACACACATTACCATCCAGAATGCAATGGCCAAGTTGAATCAACTAACAAAATTATCAAAAAATATTAAAAAATACCATTAGATAAATTTACACTAATTGGCATCTTCATTTATATCCTGTACTTTGGGCCTATCATACTAACATATATATTGCCTCTGGGATGACACCATTCCCACTAGTATATGGTTCTGAATCCATATTACCAGTAGAATTCAAACTCCAATTTTTATGTATATCTCTTCATAGTATCATTCCTAATGAATAACTACATGAAATTCAACTTTATGCCTTAGACATTATTGATGAACAAAATTTAGCCGCTTTTCAACATAATTTTCATTTCAAGGCTTGCATCACCAAACAACATAATATAAAGGTCAAAGTTTGCACATTTAATGTTTGTGATTTATTCCTCAAATTATACTACACCAATGATAAATAAGGAAAATATGACCATAAATGGTGGGGCCCCTATTTAGTAAAATACATTCTTGATCTGAGCACTTTCCATCTATAAACTAATGAAGTCCATGTTTTCAAGGAACCCACTAATGCATATTTTTTAAAGATATATTTTGATTAAATATCTCCCTTATTTTCATAATTCTATATACTATCCTACTAATATTTATTTCAAGACTTCTCCAATGACCTCACTCTTTGCATCAATCTAGCTTATACACAAACCTTAGTCCTTTCCTTTGGTCCTTTGGTTTCTTTAATTTGTGAGTTGCATTGTAATACCATGGATAGGACCCAATTTTCCTCATGAATACCTTTTTATTTCATACATACATTTGTCATGTTTTT
Source organism: Torreya grandis (assembly GCA_037957365.1). Classification (NCBI taxonomy): domain Eukaryota; kingdom Viridiplantae; phylum Streptophyta; class Pinopsida; order Cupressales; family Taxaceae; genus Torreya; species Torreya grandis. The sequence continues at coordinate 3,595,187 of JARHVA010000906.1, read as the reverse complement.
TATCTTTTAATCACAAGTTTGTTATTTTCCAATGCATTTTACACCCATTTGGGTTTTTCTTTTGTGAGTTGTAGTGTAAGACCATGCATAAGACCAAGGTCTCCTCACAAATACCATTTTTCCCATTTTTCACCGACTTGTGATTCTCTTTTATTAGTTGTAGTGTAATACCATGTATAGAACCAGGATCTCCTCATAAAATATACATATTATTTCAAACATTTTTACCAAATTGAGTGTTCTTTTTATAATGTTAAGACATGGTTACAAGTTTATGATCCCATATCCTCAACCTCAATTTTTGTTTCTTTTATAGATAAAACTTACACGAAAAACTATGTTAGCATGTTTACCTACACTTACATACATTCTTATGATAAGAAATTTTACTCACCTGACACTATACCCCTTTTCATATTGTCACATTTTTTGCAATTTGAGGTAATTCAAATTGTTTTATGTTCATTTTCCCTTGATTTCCCATCCTTTCTTTCTAATTTATATAAAACAAGTTTGAAGTCAAGATAACATTCTTATTTCACATGAATAAATAATAATCTTAGAAACTATCCTCTATAAGTCCTCTTTCTTAGGTACCAAAGTTTTCTAATGATAGTCATTTTTAGAACCCATGTTTGGTTCTTTGAATTTGTATGGAGGAGGAATAGAAAAATCCATGAAAATTTAAAAATCAAAATCCTTTAAAATAAAGGAAATGATAAAAAATCAAAATATAAACTCCAAAATTTAACATCACACCAAAATATATGACTCATAACACTTCTCTTATCTCCAATCAAAGCTCAAAATCCATAGTTGGCCTTATCATATAGCCAAGGTCCATTGGGGTGTGGTAGGACAATAGATTGGGATAAGATAATTTAAACTAACCTATAGTACTACCTACTTTCTCACACAAGTACCCAATATTTTCAGTAGACCAATGGATCTGTAAGGAGTCTTGAGGAATAGGGAACACCTTGTGGGAAGGTAGGTCCGTTTTAATTTTCATGCATATAGTCTTCATGGGATGATATTCATAATTAATTTGATAACCTAATATTTTTGTGGTTAGGAGAAGTTCTTCAGAGTCCTTAATTTTGAAAGTCCTCTTATTTTGATAATCCTAATTCTAAGTGTCTTGACTTCAATAAAGAGTTTATCTACCTTGATTTTAACTCCATTTTCACCCACCACCAATCTAATTCCCCTCTTGATAGGAAATTCATATTCTAAATATATTTTCCCACTTTTATATTCCCTCTTCTTCACATATTAAGACATGCTAGCACTAAATTGTTTTGGTTTTTCCTATCTTTAGAACAAAATAATATGCTTGAGTGACTATGGATTATTTTATTTACACCATTGCTTTAAATTTATATAATTTCCTTGATTTTATTTTAATTTTTTTGTTATCATTCCCTTTTTCAGACCACTACATCCATTTCTTTTTTTCATACCGTTTTCCATTGTTGAGTGAGTCTAGATTGTTTCTTCTCACTCATCAATGTTGTTTTTTTCCCATAATTTTTCCCTTGTTGATTGAGGTTGGATTTTTACTTCTCATTCACTAATGCTTTTTTCCCTTTCATGTAATTTTTCCCTTGATGATTGAGTAAGGATTTTTACTTCTCACTCATCAATGTTGTTTTACCATTTCTTGTCCATCTTTGTTTAAGTAATATTGTTACTACTTTCACGTTGATGTTAAATTTTCATTTTTCTAGTATCCTTAGTTTGATTTGGTTTGTATTAATTTTTTAATTAAGGTATACTTATTTAATTTTTTTGGTCATTTAATAGCCTTAGATTTTCATTTACCTAATTTACTCTAAATTTTGGCTTAGTCGTTTGGTCCTAACTTAGCATTTATCAACCTAGCTTACCAAATATCCAAGTATGTCATACCTACAAATTTTGTTTATATTAGATTTCTTGCATTTGTTTGTCTTTGTTCTTTAGTTTTTTATCATTATGGTTTTCCAAAGTAATCTCTGTGCCCTCCATGATTAAAACTACAAACACAGTACACAACCATCTAGTGATAAAGGTAAGTCAAGGTATGTGTACATTACTTATTTATTTTAGTTATTTTATGATTTAAAATACTAAAATATACTTATCTCATCATTATGTGTTGTTGTGTTATTTTCCCAAAGGACCATCTCATGTTACAACTACATGACACATGATGAGATTCGAGTGAGGAATATATATACATATAATATTTTTAATCTTTATCAATTACTAATGTTTTCTATCTTGTAAAAACCCATCGAGACTCAATATATTTGAGTGCACACCTTAAAGACTATATTGAAAAAGGGGTGGGCATACCATTAATGTTTATTAAGATTGTTGTTCTCTATACCACCACTTAAAACCAAGACAAACATCTCCTGTATATTTCCTTAAGCTTTGACACCTCCCTTACACACTACTCTAAGTAATTCACCACCCTAAATAGTCCTTACCTAGGCCAAAACCTCTATTGTCATCCATGGAATATAGTTGAATGAGACAAGTCTATTCTTATAAATAATAATGTTATAAGACTAATTCAACCTAGTCGACTTAGTCTAGGACCTAACTGCTTTATTTCCTAAAGAATTGGGTTGACTGGGCTGACTATGTTGGCTAAAACTTTAGAAGGGTTTAGGGTTCGATCCAAATATTTAAACACATCCTTTTTACCATTTTCAAGAAAGAGAGAGATATAATCATTTATTTTCACTTCTTTACAATTTTCTCTTCCAACATTCTACATTAGGAGTCATTACTTAGGACTTATAATTCAAGAGAAGAATCTTGTCTTGTGCAAAAGTCGTGGATGCATAAGAGAAGCCATATAGCCTAGATATGGCTTATCTTTGTGATCATTACAAACCACTACAACCTCTTACAAAGCACCATTGGCCAAGGGAGAGATTTATCGTCTATGGGTTCATCTTCAAAGGTAAGTATTCATAGCTCTTATTCCTCTATCTTAGTAGATACAAGTGGCATAAGTAATGGATCTTGAATGTATTTCTCTCTCGATTAATTAGGATTACCTTTACATTGACTAGAGTAGAGTTATTATTTGAATGTTTAATATTATGTTTATTATCAATGTTATAGTTCAAATTTGCACCCTTGAAAGTGTGACTTCCTTGGAAACTTATAAGTCATTTAAGATGGTCTAGTTAGTAATAGGTTGAAGTTTGATCTTGTTATCAAAAGTAACTCTTTGTAAACCTTCAGTTTGTATTTGAAATTGTTTAAGGTAGGATTTAAAAAGTTAAATTTAAATGGGGATCAAGTCCTTGAAGAAGCATGCTTAAGAAGATAAGGTGGTAAACCCTCAAGGAACAAGAATGGTCTAAAGCTGACCAAAGTGGTCAAGGAAACAAGCTAGTAAGTGGATCACAAATTTTTCAAGCATTTTGGAGAGTTCAAGGTAATTTTGAAAAGTTTAAGGTATGTTATTACTTTAGTCTTATTTGGCATTTCAATGTTGAGATGACATGACACTTACTATCCAATGGCAAATATGAAGGTTTGTTTCTTGAATAAAGGTCTTTTCTAAGCCATATGATACCTAAATGATGGCATCATGATTGTATGGTCCACACACCTTCTCCAAAGCCTTTTATAACTAATTTTTAATGTTAGAAATACCTTTTGTAACTGCCAATCATCATTTTCAATGACAAAAGAAGGAATTATTGTAATAATTGTATGAAAAATAAGGTGGGAAACATTTTGACAAATTCTCCCATATCCTTACATGTCATAGGAAGATGAAGAGTCACTTGGATCATCTTCTCCACTAGTTTCAAAGGATACAATAGTCAAATTATGGAAGAAAACAAGCATTTGAAAGCTCGTTATAAGAGGTTTCTATTGGATGACAACCTACATGTTTTAGATTATGGTAAAAACAGGTTTTGAAGGGGCCCCGAAACCCTGTACAAGGAGAAAGATAAACATTAAAGCACATCCAGGTTAACACAAGAACCTGAAAACAAAAAAGAACCAACACCAGGTTTTACAGGGACCTGCAATCGACAAAGAGACCAAAACAAGACAACAAACAAAACACAGATCTGAAAGTTAACCACAATCTTCCAGATCCGTAACCAACAAACCGAAAAAATGACCGGTTTGTTGTCCCCAAAAAACCAATCAGCAGAAAGGAACTTTGGATGAATCTTTTCAGTTCGGATTTTTCTTTTTGCATGACCGGAGATTCATATCAAGAGGAGGGACCAAAGGCTTAGACTTCTTTCTTCTGACTACTATCCAACCGTCTTCTACCTTAGCTGGCTCAGCAACCCATGCCTCAGGGGACAATGATCTTTGGACACCAGTAGGCATTAACTCATGGTGACAGTCTAACACGGTCTGGCTCTTAGGTAGATCCTTCAAAATAGGGGAAGAGATCACCACCTCTTCCTCAGGCTCAGCTGTATCTTTGACAACAACCTCCTCAGAGGCTTCATTTGATTGATTCTCCAGTAATTCCTCTTCATCTTCCGATTTGGATTGCACCCTTTCCTCATTCTCGGACTCGGAATCTGTTGTTGCTTCCAAAGGTAGTTTGTCTAAACTATGTTCAGAGAAATCCTTTGGCCACCAAGAAGGTGAACGTCTGGGAGTGTATTTCCCAGCAACACAATGGGCTGCAATATGTCCCATCTGGTGACACTTCCTGCATCTAAAAGGAATCCCCTCATAATCCAAAATTTGTGTCCAGGTGCCCCTTGGGGAGTCAATGCAGATCGCCTCAGGAAGGCCCTTCGAAACATCCAAATCAGCCAGAAATCATGCACATGTCGAATGGTGGCTCTTCGTACTATCTTCTTCATATAGAAACTCCCCTATAGCATTTCCAATGGTCTTATAAACTGCCTCTTGCCACAACTGAATCGGAAGATAAGGGAGCCGCACCCATATAGGAATCTTGTTAAAGGATTCCGTGAGAGGGTTAAAATCCTTATGCCAAGGTTTGGCCATAAGAAGAAATCTGCCCTGCCATGAAAAATTATTGTGGCACAATATAGACTGCCTATCTTCAGGACTTTGAAAAATTACTATAAAAAAACCCCTAGCGCAAGGCTGGATTTGACCGTCATTAATATGCAGCCAACTCTTAGCAATCCAGTTTTGTAGATCTACAAAAGAGGGCCAGAAACCACGGAAGCGGAAAATGGCAGCACAAGAGGAAAACCGTTTTTCTTCTTGGAAGATATTTTCTGCTAAATCAGGGTCTAGAGTAACCCTAATAGGTTTTAAAGCACTTACAGGAGTTATGCGAGTAGGTATAGGTGTTGTATGAGGCCGAGCATCATGTATGTCTGCTTCATAGGCCGCCACATCCGCATAGGTTCGCACCCCTGGTCCATGCCCTATACCAGAAACATTGGTCGAGCTCGCAGCTGTGGTATCATCAATCTCTTCAGCAGAAATTCCTTTGCGTGCATTCTGGTTCCATCCTCCACTATCCGGACAGACCTCCTCTGTAACGACAACCACAGCCTCACCGGCCGCTCGGCACACAGCAGTCAGTTTCAAATTTGGATTTGCGTGTGCGCGCACGAGAGCAGGAGCGGGAGCCTTCATTTCAAAGTTATATGACAATCTACATGTTATTCTAGAGTTCCTCCTAACATTTTTATGTCTAAATATATATAATAAATGGCGATTTAGAGCCAAAAAAATTAAAAACCTACTCCTTTCCTCCATCATCTTTCTTGGTAGACTAAAATAGTCAATAGGTTTTCACTTTCCATTCTAAGGAGAAATAAAGTTTGGATCTCAGCTCTTGGCCATAGGAGGGGACCCTAATTCCCTTCCACTTTATGGCATTTGGTGGCTAGTTAATCTCCTTAACTTTATGAGTAATTAAAGAAGTTAAAAAGCATAAAAGAGACTCAAAATCCCACCACAAGTAGGTTTTATTCAAGTGTATAGTTCTAAGATAAGATATACATATGAGAATGGTTTTAAATGATCTCTTAAACATTCCTTAACCCCTAAAATAACTTTTCTCTCATGTTTATTCATGTTCAAGTTTTACGTGTTGTCAAATAATATTGTTTTGATGGTTGGTTCAAAATAGTCTAGGTGTAGGGTCTATGAATTATCTTGAGTGAATTCAATTAATTGACTGAAATGTTAAATATTTGACACAATATATGTAAGACCTCTCAATTATCTTCAAACACCTTGGATTTAATGATCCTCAAGAGAGAGAGAGAGAGAGAGTTATTTGCATACATAGCTATACTATGTGAGTTTTCAAACATGGATGAGAGGTGTCTTGTTAAAGAGGATTTTGATTTCATCTTACACATTATTGAATGGAGGATGTCATGTTCAAACAATATTTAATATCATCTCCATGGGTGGAAATATTTAGAGGCCAGTTTTAATATTTCTCCTTCTCAATTCTAACCCAAAGGAGGTCTGTGGACCTATAAGTTTGTAGACATATAGGTCACTTTTGGTGGGATATTTGTTTCATATAAAGTTCATATTATCCTTAGAAAATATGATAATATACCCCTTCCTTTTAATTATTCTATATAATCTTGATGTTCAATCTCTTCAAGTTTATAGTGAATTTATAGGTCTCCGAGAAACACCATCATTTATAGTCATGTCTTGCATCTGCAAGAAAATGACACTTATGCCATCTTATTCGTCTTAAAAATTAACTCTTTTAATCTCTACAAAATTGGTTTAAATACCCTACCTAGTCTATGAGAACTCATTTCTCAACCCAACTTACATTCAAAGGGATTATAATTCAAGTAAGGTTGTGTAATCTAAGGTAAATGTGTTTCATGGGTAACAATAAGAATGTAAAATGTTTATTAAATGGTCTAATACAAATTAAATGCAACGAGTTTATTAAAATCAATTATCCATCTTAAAATATGTTTCACCATCAGTTGATTAAGCTCAAAGGGGAAATAAATAATGAAATCAATACCTTGTCAAAATGGCCACCTACAAGCCTTTAGTAGGTAGATAGGTCAAAAGTCATCTTGGTAATGGATGATTGAGGTTTTGGGATAATGGAGGTTATGATATAATGTGTTTTAAATATTTATAAATCCCAATTCACCAAATAAGATGACTCTATCTTAAGAAGACCAAGTTTGGTAGAATACTTGTCCAACAACCTTAAGTAAACACCTATATGCCTACTTGTGAAGTCATACATTTGTGTGCCAAATGAAGGATTGGAGTTAAAATGAGTGATTAATTAGTATAATTTTTAAAATTTAAATACTTTTATAAGTATAAATGAGTCAATAAAACATCAAAATAAAGACCCCTAAACACCAATAATCAAACATGCCCTAAGTAGGCAATACAAGTATGTCATGAGAAAATGGTGAAAAGAGATGTATGTGTAGTAAACAAGAGTATTAAATGTCTATAAAAGGTATAATAATACCATATAACATGTTATCACTATTTAATAAACCTAAATTTTCCATTAAAAAGGATGATGTTCATACGTCATATAGGTAGACCTAATGGGCATTTACAGGTAGGGGTTTGAGAGAATGAAGGGAATGTGTTGACCTATGCATGAAATATGAGGTGAAGGAGAGTAAATTAGGAATATTAATTTGGATAATAAAGTCTCTTAGTATTCTCATTTAATCTTTAGGTGCTTGAAGGCAATGAAAAGTCTAAAAAGCTAATTAGGCCTAGTAGGCCTAAATGAACATACATAGACCTATGTATGAAGTGTGAAGAGAGATTAAATATTTTGGATTTATTGTGAGGATTAAAAGTATAAATATGGTTAATTTAATGTATAAATATAGTTACATGAGAATTTATCCACTGAGAAAAGAATAAAATGCAAGGAAAAGCCTGTTAGGGATAAAGAAGCAAGACTATGTGTAAACCTTGGCATAGGGCTCAAGGATGATTTCATCAATTTGAAAAGTCATTATTTTAAAAAATATCAATTTAATATCTCAAATTATGTTTCACATTACTCATTTAGGTGTTTATATCCTAAAACAAACACGTTCATGTCCTTTCCTTGCCAAATGATCCTTCTTGAACACACAGTCAAGTTGCATTGCTGAGAAAGTCAACTTCCAACATGTAGGAACTTGCATGAGAAGGTAAATGGGATAATGAGACCATTATGGAAGGTGTAATGGATTATTTAATTAATATCTTTGGCATTTTTTTTGGGTTAGGTATATTAATTCTATCAATCGTTCTTAAGACACCAAGAGCCCTTAAACCTTGCTTAAACCCCTTTAATGAACCAATGGGAGAAACAATCATTTAAAACACTAAAAATGGATTGTGATGGCATAAAAATCACTTATATGACCTTATTAACTATCTCAGAAATCTGAATGAATGCAAATTTGGCACATGTGAGCTGAATGTGTATAGAAATTGATCAAAAAAGTTCATTCTTGAGCTAGTTTTTAAGGTTTTGAACAAGATGAACTCTTATAAATAGTTGTAGAGGTTAATTGAGACAATATAAATATGATGTTACCATATTAAAATAATTTAATAATTTTTTAAAATATTTATATAGGACACAATTGACCTAATAGGCCTAAGTGAAAAACGCTGGCTTATATGGCTTCAAGAAAACTATGTGTAGGCCCATGTCAAAGTCTAGAGAGCTAGAAGTGCATTAGAACACCTTGAAAAGCATATAAAATTAATTAAAAGATATATTGGATTATTTAATTTTATATAGACAAAAATTAACCCTCAAGGCTACTTGGAACATCTATAGCAAAGAAGTTTTCTCTCTCTTCACTCTATTAACTAGCTAAGGCATAACCAACTGCAAGATGACTTTCATTGAAGGGTCAAAGCCTCATGAATTGAAATGGAATATTTATTAAAATAAAAATTTATAATGGAGGTATCATATGGAATAAAAATAGAACTACCTTTGAAGGTTATACCTTGATCACAAAGTGAAAAATGAATCATGAAGTTTAACACTAGTCTCCTAATGAAGAAGAAGCTTTACAAGAGGTAGAATTTGGTGTAGAACATCATCAACATGCGAAGTGTAAATTTGAAGGTTTGTAACTATTCCCAAGAGGCATATGTGTAAATATATTAGGATGAGTTATGAACAATAAAACATGTAAACTACCAAGGAGCTTTTCTATGCCACTCTTGTGAAGAGTTTAATCGACACTTTTTATATAAGAGAAGGAATAAGATGACAACACACTCTTTCAAAGTTTGATTTCATTATTTATCTATTTTATAATTGATATGATCATGAAGGATAGTTAATGAACTCTCTTTTTTTCCTTTGTTTCTCTCTTATTCTAATTTTTTCTATAAATGTAGCCTTGAGAGGCATTGTAAGCATCCTCAAATTGGTGATTGTGAAGCCCTACCAAAATTAAGACTTGTAATTGCCTACTGAAATCAATTTAAGTTGAAAATTTATATTTTAATCTTACATATATTGAATTTTAATGTGATTTTTTGATGAATTTTTTGTGATGGTGAGTATCCTTCCTTGCATTTGTCCTTCTCTTTCATGCCTCTATATGAATTTGTCTTCCTTTCATAGGTCATATGAAGTGTGACACATGGTTGGTTGAGTTTGATCACTAATATGTCATTAGTGTATACTATTATTACCTCTTTATTTTCATATTCATCCCTCTTAATTTCAATAACCTTCATATTGAAACACTAGTGTGATAGGGACTATCTAGGAATAGTATAATCAGATTGTAAATTGTTGTTTCATAGTGAAAAACCTTAGCAAGCATAGGACATCATGTTTGGTACATCACCTCCAATTTTAATTTTTAGTTTTATCTTCATTCTATCCCTTGTCCATATAAATTAGTATTTTAGTTGTTAATATATGTGTTATCCTTGGGAGCTAGCCCAAAATCTATAGGTTTAGTCTACTTAGAGGTCACCCAAAACCTAAGACTAATCCCATTATATAGATCAAGTGAGAGGGATTGAAGACACCCTCCCAAGGGTGAAAATTTGAGCTATAATAATTTTTTCATGCTTGATGGGACTTATTTTTACAAGGATTATCCAAGATTGATGTTGGTCTTAATAAATCTGCAGTTGTAGTAGCCTCCTTCATGTAGCATCTGGTGACTCCAACAAGTTATTAACTCTTGGTTGCAGACTAGAAAGTTATTTTTATGCCAAAAATGACAAAAAAGTCAAGGAATAAAAGTATTCCTATTAATTGTGTTGAATTACCTTTATTGCAAGTCAAAATAAATAGATTTCTACATACTATTTCTTATAATAAGACACCTAGAAGAAAGCTTCACTTCCTATATATTCTAAGCTCTCCCAAAGTTAGCATTATAGATATAAATCTACCTATTGTGAATTTAAATGGTGGGTCTCCCCTAAAAATTGCCTGAAATGATGAGATCCATATGTCATCCCTCAAGAGTGTTCCATATTTTAATAAAAAGAGCACTATTACACCCATAGAGCATATAAGAAATATGGCCAACTTTTGTAATATCCACAATATCACCCAAGAGAATGTAGTTATTAGGTTGTTGGGAATATCCATCAAAGGTAAAGCATTGTATTTGTATAATGATTTGACCCCTAATTCATTTAACTCATGGGCAAAATTGGGAGATAAGTTGAGGATGAGGTTTGAGGACAAGAGTGACCATTTGTCACTAGCTGAGTAATTGCATACTATCAAGAAAACTATTCACCATTTTTGGTCTAGCAAGCCAAAAACCGTCTCTTTCTTCCCCTGCTGTTCTGAGCAAGTTCAGATTTGATTTGCACAAGTCTTTTGACAAAAGATGAACTAGTTCAAAGAATACAAGGGCTTTTACAAAGCTTCTTCAGACATTTTGTCTAAAGAAATTCACAAGGAAAGAGAGTGAAAATGATTCAAGACACTTTTGCTTAAGGTTGGAAAAAGTGGTTCAACATCGAGGTTCAGCGACATGATCTTTCCAAGAGTTTTTCTAAATTTGAACCTTGAACCATTAAACCATTGAACCATTCAATAAATGGTTCAATCAGTTGGTTCAATCGGTTGGCTCAATTAGTTGGTTCAATCGGTTGGTTCAATCAGTTGGTTAAATTGGTTGGTTCAATCAATTGGTTCAAACAATTGGTTCAGTCAGCTTGGTTCAAAGAGTTGGCTTAATGGGATGGTTCAAAGAATTAGTTCAGTTGGTTGGTTCAATTGAATGGTTCAAACATATGGTTCAAAGCAGTTGGTTCAAGCGATCAATTAAATGAGAAGAACATAGTATTGAACCATTGAACTATTAAACCATTGAACCATTATTGGTTCAATCAGAAGGTTTAAAGGAGTCTCTCAAAGCCTGAAGGATAAGTGCCCTTGTGGAGGGCAGGGAACATTTGTGAAAGGATCAAAGAGAAGGCCGAAAGGGTAAGATTTTCTTCAAAAAAGCAAAGGATGAATTTCTTCAGACAAAATGTCTGAAGGAATTCCTTCAAACATTTTGTCTGAAGAAATTTCCAAGTCAAGGAACAAAAGGATATCTTTTGAAAAGATTTTCTAAGGGAAAATTTCACAAGAGAAATCCTTCGAACAAAATATCTGAAGGAATTCCTTCAGACATTTTGTCCAAAGGAATGTTGAAAGGCCCGACAAAAAGTGGCAAAGGTAAAGGAAAGATTTCCTTCAGACAAAATGTCTAAAGGATTTCCTTCAGAGATTTTGTCCAAAGGATTTGAAAAATAAGGCCGCTCGAAGGACCCTGAAGTGAAAGTACCCTTGCAGGGGACTCTCAACGACCACAAAATGGACCATTCTCAAGGCCCGAAGGGACACCTTCCCTTCAGGGGGTTCCAAAGATAGAAAGCTGAAGGAATTCAAAGGGGTGACGTCCTTGAAGATGTAAAATTGGACATCAAGAACTAGTTGTTGGGGTTCAGATATCAAATGACATCCCCAAAGACATCAAATTCAGGGCAATAGACTAGTTGTTGGCTTTCAAATGGTGACGGGTGTCAAATAACCATTGTTTTTTAATGAAAGGTGCCAACCCAAAGGAATTCAAAGGCTTAAGGCCAAATGGAAGAGACTATCGAGAAGGGAGCCCAAAGAGCCAAAGAATTAGCAGAAGATAGCCCCTGAGGGCCAAAAGAGCCAGAAAGACAAGTGCAAAAATAGACAAAATATTCCAAGTGGCAAAGGAAGGTGTCGACTCAAGGAGTTACTCCAGTGGTTGACACAGTATCTGCCAAGTGGTCATCAAGGAGCACAAATAGTGAATGGTGTGACCCATTTTTCATCACTTTGTATTGATGAGCAGACAAACCACGTGAATGCCTTGAAGGAGTTATCTTATTTGCAGACAAATGGTGTGGACTATGTTTTCACACATGACGTTTAATGTATTTAGATGCCTAAAGTCAAAATAGGAGCTGACACAGCTTTCTCTTTCAGTGGCTTCCTCTTCCCAATGCTCTCAACACACGTGGGCCACTTGTCAAAGGGTGCAATAGTCTTTTCCAAAAGGGGCGCTTTTTGCCTCCTCTTTCTCTATATATATTGTAACTTCTCATTTGAGAAAGAGATGTCTTGGCTTGTAAGGCAGAGCTCTGCTAGATTGTACCTTGAATCAAGACATAGCATTTTTATCTCTATTTGAGCTTACACTTTTGCATATGTCTATGGCTTTGTTTTGTGTTCAGTCATTTTTATTTTATGCTTTCACAGAATGATTTCGGCATGTCTAGTGTATTATGAAGTTTCTTCTTTTGCAGGTCTACCAAAAGTGTCTACAGCAGAGTATAGGTGCATGTGAACAGGCTACCATAGTGTGTCTTAGAACACCTCCGGTAGTTCTTCCTCCACGTATCTCTAGAGGACCCCTAGCTCACTGATGTAGAATAATTTCTCATATCAAATGAAGTGTATGCCAGCTTGTTCTTGGTGGAAAGTTTAGGCTCAAGCTAAGTAGATCAAACCTTTTTTGGTGTATCACCTTTTAGTTTAGGTTTTATTTTCAATAATCTTTCTCTCTTTTCACTCCCCCCCCATTATTAGCAATAGAAAATCTAGGACCTCAGAGATGCATCAAAAGGAGCTAGCCCTTATCTAGAGACTCTCCGCTCAGTTTTACTAGACCCATAAGCAAGAGAGGAGTTTCCATTGTGATGTGTGGAAGATAGGAGCTCAACCTCCTGTCAAGGGTGCAATCCACAGATCAATAGTTTTTAGCATGCCCAATGGGACCATGTTTTAACACTCAAAAAAGTTATAGGATTGATGTTGGTCCTATTACAAAAGAACGAACCATTAATACAGCACCTGACCTTTAATCAGGCAATTATGGGACTAGTTTTTATTAAAAGAGTTGAAGAATTTTGGTGTGTTCTTCAACCAACTAGCCTTTTGAGGCTTTTCATCAACACCAATGGCAACTCCATGTTAAATCAACTGGTTAAGAAGTCATGGTGCCATCAAGAAATCATAGTTTGGTATGTATAATTCCATTGCTCAGAACCATGGGTCTTGTGTTCCTTCATATATTTTTGATCAAGCTCAGGTTGTTCATGGAATCACCTCAAGTAACAAGGATGCATACGGTTATGAGTTTTACCCTTTGCAGGTCCAATATGACTAGTCTTAGCCCTGTCATGAGCTATATACGTCTTATGCCCAATCTTCTCAATGTGTCACTTCTCCTACTCAACCTAATCTCTTTGCCAATCAACCCATTTACACCTTCAAACAAGCACTGTTGGGATATGAAAATTATGTAGTGGAGCTTGAAACTAGAAGGGGATGTGTCCAAGAAATCCCTAATCATGTCATCAATCAAGAGAGAAATGCACTAGATCTGGTTAAGAGTGAATGGACTCCCATTGAAAGACCCAATTGGTAAAGGCTTACAAATGAGATGCTAGATGTGAGTGGTTTGATTGCATCTTTGGAAGGGAGGCTAAGTATTCATGAGAGGAAGCCTTACCAAGTCTATCAACTTACATACCCACTGCCCTAAGTTTCATATCAGCCATACACAGTTCCTGCTCATAAGCCAAGTCAAGCCTATCAAAGTCCTTTCCCCAATCATGTTGAGGAGAGTTTTGAAACAATAAATCTTGTGTTTCAAGCCAATCTTGATAAGCAAATTGAATTGGAAAATCTTCAAATGCAGCAGTCTATGTTGGCAGTAAGGGAAGTGGAATCCAAACCCTCACGACCCTCTCACATTGCAACCCCATCACCCCAAAAGGAGATGTCCAGTCCTAATATCATGAGCTGGAGTAAAGTAGTTGAGTCATGGAATAGCAAGGAGGAGAAAGACATTGTCTAAGAGTGTGAGGTACAAAATGAGGCTAGTCCCTTTCAAGCCCCTCCCACCCTTCCTCAAGAAGCTTCTTGTACTTCATGGTAGCCTTCATGCACTCCCCATTTCTATGATGATTCCTATGAGCTCCAAGAAAGACTCTTTGAAGAAAATCTAGCTAAGCAAATTGAGGAATTAGAGGCAAGGTAAGATTGCTTAGTGAAAGAGAGATAGAGGTTTTAGACCTTAGAGAGGAGTCTACGCCAAAAGACACCCCGTCTACCAATCCTCAGGTCTCTCAACATGATGTCTAGATTTTGAGTTGGAGGAGTGCCTATCATGAACCGGTTTGGGACCTTAAATAAGATGAAGCTACTCCTACTCATCATGATGATGCTTGTGACCTCCAAAAAAGGCTCTTTCAAGAAAATCTAGCCAGGCAAATTATAGTGTTAGAGTCTAGAACGAGATTCCTCAACCAATGTGTGATGGATGGTTCAAACCAAATAGCAGATTCCATGTCTAAACACACCCCATCTACACACCTCCAAGAGAGCTATCAAGCCACATCTGATATAGATGAAGTGTTGGCCAAATGGAAGGAGGAAAATCATTCGATTCTAGCTCAAGGACTACCTCCTCTTCCACATGAGTTCATCCATCAGCCTTCCACTTCACCCCTACTCAAGGAGGAACCTATTTTGAAAGGGGTGAGTGAAGAGGAGTATACTCAATTCATGACCAATTAGGGAGACTCCATGAGTGCAGATGAGAAGGAGATCACCATAGATGTCATGGAGGAGCATGGACAGTCTCTTGTTCATGTTTTGAATGATTCATTTGAAGTTATTGGGGCAAGCTGCACTCCTCTTTAAGGAGGATATGAGCTAACTAAGGGTGGAGAAGGCAGCATTGGGACTCAAATAATTATGCAAAGGGGATAAAATATTTCAAATTTATCCTTTTAAAAGGTTGGTGAATCTGAAGATGATATTTTCAAAGTCATCAAGGAGGAACCTGTTTTGAAAGAGGCAAGTGAAGAAGAAAAGATTTAATTTGTAGCTGATCAAGAAGCTCTCATGGATGTCAATGAGGAAGAAATCATCATGGATGCTCCTTTTAGAGACATCATAAACAATGGAGAAGACACAAGTCATGCATACATGCGGATGTTCCAGCAATATGAAGAGGAAAGTAAGCATGGTGAGCTCTCTCCTCCCTTGTTTGATGAACTTCCTTGTTGCTTTGATGAGGAGGATGAACATGCCATGGAGCCTAAGTTTGAGGAGGATCAGGAGGATGTCTTTGAACAACTAGAGACTTAGATCCTTGACCAGGAAAAGGAGAGACATGTCCATCTTGAGGAAAGCTTTGAAGAAGAGAGCCTTGAGCAAGAAGGTGATGTTTTGTGGGATGAACAATCAGTCTGTGATCTCATTTTAGATATCACAATAGTCACCCTTCTTCAAGAAACCCATGATCAAGTAGAAGATAGATTTGATAGTCTTTTCAATGAAGCAGAAGGGGATAAGTCAATCCATGATGCATATCAAAGGGCTTATGGTGACAAGCTAGCAGCCATGGATTTCTTGATGAGATACACCAGCATGAAGAACCAACAGGAGGCAAACTTCCAAGAATAATAAGAATGCATATATGTTGGGGTAATGTTTTCCCCTAATTCATTTGGATACGAGCCAACCAAGGTGGTAGGCAAGTCACCAGATCTCCATTCCATTCAGCCACTTGTCTGGCACCATAAGTTTCCTTGTCATGAAGGAGACTTAAGAAGTTTTCCCTTTAATACAAGAGGGAGGCAAATATACGTGGTTAGCTGTATATAGTAGTTTGCTTTCAGTTTTCTTTCCCTATTTTCCCTAAGTGCTATTTGCACAAGTAGTGTTTTTAGCCTTGTGTGTGTTTTCCTTTGTGTTTGGGGTAAAAGCTTCATGATTGATTCTTGGATCTATTGGGGCTATTGCTAACTTTTTTGAAGTTGTGTTCTACGTACCCAATGGACTTTAAGGCTACTAACTTCTAATCATAGCAGGCATGCTTCCCCTGGGAATCACCAATTTGTTGAATATTTTTGGTCCAATAGGCCAAAATTGGTCTCTTTCTTCCCCTGTTATTTTGAGCCAATTCAAATTTGGTTTGCACAAGTCTTGCGGTAGAAGATGAACTAGTTCAAAGAATACAAGGGCTTTTACAAATCTTCTTTAGACATTTTGTCTGAAGAAATTCAAAAGGAAAGAGAGTGAAAATGATTCAAGACACTTTTCCTTAAAGTTGGAAAAAGTGGTTCAATGTCGAGGTTCCACGACATGATCTTTCCAAGAGTTTTTTGAAATTTAAACCTTGAACCATTAAACCATTGAACCATTCAAGAAATGGTTCAATCAGTTGGTTCAATCGGTTGGTACAATCTTTTAGTTCAATCAGTCCATTTAAGAAATGGTTTAATCAATTGGTTCAATCAGTTGGTTCAAACAATTGGTTTAGTCAGCTTGGTTCAAAGAGTTGGTTCAACGGGATGGTTCAAAGAATTGGTTTAGTCAGTTGGATCAATCGAATGGTTCAAAGCGAGTGGTTCAAGCGGTCAATTGAATGAGCAGAACATAATATTGAACCATTGAACCATTAAACCATTGTTGGTTCAATTAGTTGGTTTAATCGAAAGGTTCAAAGGAGTCTCTCAAAGCTTGAAGGACAAGTGCCCTTGCAAAGGGTAGGGAACATTTGTGAAAGGATCAAAGAGAAGGCCGAAAGGGTAAGGTTTTCTTTAGAAAAGCAAAGGATGAATTTCTTTAGATAAAATGTCTGAAGGAATTCCTTCGAACATTTTGTCTGAAGAAATTGCCAAGTTAAGGAACAAAAGGATATCTTCCAGAAAGATTTTCCATAGCAAAATTTCACAAGAGAACTCCTTCAGACATTTTGTCTGAAGGAAGTTGAAAGGCCCGACAGAAAGCGGCAAAGAAGGAAAGATTTTCTTCAAACAAAATGTCTAAAGGATTTCCTTCAGACATTTTGTCCAAAAGATTTGAAGAACAAGGCCGTTCGAAGGACCTCGAAGGGCAAGTACCCTTGCGAGGGGCTCTTAGTGACCATGAAATGGACCATTCTCAAGGCCCGAAGGGACACCTTCCCTTTGGGGGGTTCCAAAGATAGAAATTTGAAGGAATTCAAAGGGGTGACATCCCTGAAGACATCAAATTGGACATCAAGAACTAGCTATTGGGGTCTAGACGTCAAATGACATCCCTGAAGATGTCAAATTCAAGCCAATAGACTAGCCATTGGCTTTCAAATGGAGACGAGTGCGTAGATGTCAACTTTGTAAAAATGAAACAATCGTTGTTTTTTAATGAAAAGTGCAAACTTGAAGGAATCTAAAGGCTTAAAGCCAAAAGGAAGAGACCATCAAGAAGGGAGCCCAAAAAGCCAAAGAATTAGCAAAAGATAGCCCCCGAGGGCCAAAGGAGCCAAAAAAGATAAAGTGCAAAAATGGACAAAATAGTCCAAGTGGCAAAGGAAGGTGTTGACTTAAGGAGTTACTCCAGTGGTTGACATAGTATCTGCCAAGTGGTCATCAAGGAGTGCAAATAGTGAATGATACAACCCATTTTTCTTCACTTTACATTGATGAGCAGACAAATTGCGTGAATGCCTTGAAGGAGTGGTCTTATTTGCAGAAAAATGGTGCGGCCTATGTTTTTGCACATGATGTTTAATGTATTTAGATGCCTAAAGTCAAAATCAAAGCTAACGTAGCTTTCTCTTTCAGTGGCTTCCTCTTCCTAATGCTCTCAACACACGTGGGCCACTTGTCAAAGGGCACCAAAGTCTTTTCCAAAAGGGTCACCTTTTGCCTCCTCTTTTTCTATATATATTGTAACTTCTCATTTGAGAAAGAGATCTCTCAGCTTGTAAGGCAGAGCTCTACTAGATTTTACCTTGAATCAAGACATAGCATTTTTACCTCCATTTGAGCTTACAGTTTTGCATATGTCTATGGCTTTGTTTTGTGTTCAGTCAATTTTATTTTATGCTTTCATAGAATGATTCCAGCATGTCTAGTGTATTGTGAATTTTCTTCTTTTACAGGGTTGTCAAAAGTGTCTATAGCAGAGTATAGGTGTATGTGAACAAGCTTCCATAATGTGTCTTAGAACACCTCTGGTAGTTCTTCCTCCTTGTATCTCCAAAGGACCCCTAGCTCACTGATGTAGAAGAGTTTCTCATATCAAATGAAGTGTATGCCAGCTTGTTCTTGGTGGAAAGTGTAGGCTCAAGCTAAGTAGATCAAACCATTTTTGGTGTATCACCTTTTAGTTTAGGTTTTGTTTTCAGCAATCTTTCTCTCTTTTCACTCCCCCCCATTGTTAGCAGTAGAAAATCCAGGACCTCAGAGATGCATCAAATGGAGCTAGCCCTTATCTAGAGACTCTCCCCTCAATTTTGCTAGACCCATAGGCAAGAGAGGAGTTTCCATTGTGATGCATGGAAGATAGGAGCTCAGCCTCCTGTCAAGGGTGCAATCCACAAAGTCAACAAGAACCCCACAATAATTCAAGTAAGACTTTAATTATAGGTTAAAAATACATGGGATAGGATCTTGATTCTTGTGAGGCCTACTCCAAATTATGCATTCTTATACTATCTCAAATATTTGAATAGTGAAATAGCTATTATGATATAATCCATGGGAGGGGAGACCTTACCAAAAGCCTATGACATTGATATCAAATATAAAAATAATATCATACAATATTGAAAGATATTCCTAAGGCATCCCATGCCATTTTTTCCTAATAGACAACCTCCTACTCCCACTCTTATTCCCATTCCTACATTGACCAGTGATAATTTGGTTGTTCCTAGTCAATCAAGCAAGTCAAATTATGTTGAAGGATTGCTTAATATCCTCAAAAACAAGGTTATAGAAATGGAATAAATGTAGATAAATCTATTTCATAGGCCTTATCAAACCCCATATTAATCCAATCAGTCATATCATCCTAATAGGCCACCCTTCTAAGGTAAACCTTAAGGGTAAGGAAAAATTACCAATGTGAGACCATATAATAGTTACAAACCTAATGTCACCTCCACTTGTAGAGCATTGGTGCCTACTAAAAAAAATTGGTTCAAGAGTATGACTATCTTCTCAATGGGATCATCCCCCTAATCAACCCTCTAGTCAAAGTGAAGTGTTTACTCAAGTTTGTATGCCATAAAATGAAACCATTCCATCTATGACACAAGCTGAATTTTCAAATTAGGTTATGACAAGTGGAGAACAAGTGAAATATAATGCTACAATAGTTAATTATCAAGAGGGAGATTATTTTTTAATAAATAAATTAAGAGATAAAAATAAAGCTAATGATACTTCTATTGTAGCCAACATAAGGTCTAAAATAAGATCAATTGATGATGATCAAGAGATGCGTAAAAATACATGCACCATACCTTCTATGCCTCAAGGAAAAAAGGATGCTAATATCTCACAAAGCTCAAGAAACTTAGAGAAATTAAAATGTGAAGAGTAATTTCAATCCTCAAACTATGCATCCCCATAACAATATGACAACTCCTAGAGGATATTCAAGTGTTAGCAGCTCTTGCATCAATCTTGTAGATCAAATGAAGAGGGTGAATGAAACCATTCCTATATGGGATATATTGGCTCTTCCTAGTCAAATAGATATTATCCAATAGGAATTGATAAATCTTAACCTTATAAAGGCAAAAACTAGAAGATAAGGTGGAAATTTTGCAAACAATCCTACACCTACTAGTGGATAGCCAAATAAAGATGGTAAGACACCACCTTTATATGTTTTAATATTCATTGGATATTTCCTGATACATAATTTTATGATAGATAGTGGCTCAAGTAGCTCAATGATTCCCAAAATAATAGTTGATAAGATAGGCTTGAAGTATGAACCTAATTTTAGAGGTGTAATGCAACTAGATGTTTCAGATACTAAGAACATGGGTGTAATCAAGGGTTTAAATCTTAAATTGTATGCTTATCCTAATTTCACTATTTTTCAAAATTTGGTTGTGATGGATTTTCCACCATACTTTTCTCTTTGATTTTCAAGAGATTTCACCACTAATATTGAAGGCTACTTATCATTTGATTAATCTTACGTGGATTTTAGGATTATATATGGCACCCTAGTTATCATCAAATCTGAACCTATGTATAATTTTCATTTGGATCCATACAAACCTAATATTTATAATTTTAATTACATGATAATTGATGAAGATGATCATCCTAGTGATCAAGAATCAATTTTTCCTCTTGAAGACATTTCATAGCTCTTACTTAATGAGTGGGGGGCAGAAAATCATGAGCATGATCCATATAAAGGTGTTGAAGAGGCTGATCTTGGTGTTTATTTTTTTCATGAATAAGGTACAACCATAACCTTTCTCTCTAAGCCAAATTATGATAGTAATGGTTTGTGTAAATTGTTCTTTGATGGCTCAAGAAGCAAGAATGGAGTAGGGGTAGGTATTATGCTTATTTCTCCATCAAATGAAATGTACTATTCTACCATTAGATTTTAGTTTATTTGTACTTATAATGTAACTAAATATGAAGCTCTCATAAATGGAATTCAATGGGAAATAAATAAAGGAGTGAATCAAGTACAATAATTTGGATATAGTGAACTAGCTGTCCACCAAGTAAGAGGTAAGAGTGCTACTATAAACACATTGTTGAAGTCCCACAAGCATACAATATGGGAACTTATTGAATATTTTGAGGCCTTAAACATCCAATAAATTCCAAGGGAAGATAATAAACATGTTTATAGGTTGGCATCAGTTGGAGCACAATTTGACATTCCCATTGATGTCAAGAACTCAAAAACTAAGACACACATCATGGTAGTTGTAAGGCCATCAATACTAGATAATGATGTCAATTGGAAAGTGTTTGAGAGTGACAAAAAAATAACATTTTTATCCAACAAGAATCTGATTTTTCTTATAAAAACTAGGCTAAATTGCAGCATAATAAGCTTCCTAAAGGATTGGTTACTCTTGGGAATATATTCAATGAAAGTGATCAAATGAAAATACATAAAGTAAGAATGTCTACAAAAGAGGAACATCATATAAGGTGGGCATTTTCAAATTTAAACTCCTAAATCTTGGAAAGGTATGTACTTCAGCTAAGAGGGATGCATTTATTGAGTTTTGTTGAGAAGTTTTTAATGTCTTTGCTTAGGAATATAGTGATCTCAAGGGGTTTGATACCACATTGGTCCAAAAAACTATATAAATTAATACCAATGATAAACCTATAATGAAAATACAAGGGTCTATAAATACTTAAGTGGAGATGTCAATGAGAAAGGATCTCACCAAGTTGATAGAGTCAATAATATTTTTTCCTATCAAACACTCTTCATGGGTTTCCAAATTGGTACCTGTGAGAAAGAATAATGGTGACATCACATTATGTGTTGATTTTAGATATTTGAATAGGGTTTCATTAAAGCATCACTATCCCTTACCTTTTATTGAACAAATATTTCAAGTATTTGTAGGTTCTCAATGTTTCTCTCTCTTGGATGGTGATTCAAGTTATAACCAAGTCTTATTCAAAGAAGATCAAAATAGGATAGCCTTTATTAATAAATGGGGTACATATGTCTACAAGATAATTTAATTTGGGTTGTCTAATGTGAGGTATACATTTTAAAGATACATGGATATGCTTTATAAGGTTTTATCAATCAGATGGTGCTAATTTATCTTGATGATATCATAGTTTTCTCTAAGAGTGGTAGTGATCATCTAGCTCATTAATTTTTGAAATTTGTAGGCAATATGGAATCTCTTTAAGCCCAAAGAAATGTGTTTTTTTAGTTCATGAGGGTAATTTATTAGGCCATATTATATCCAAGGATGGGTTTGTTATAGACCCTAAAAGAATGAGTGCCATTTTATCTTTGTCTTTACCCAAACATAAGAGAGGTTTACAAAATTTTCTTTGGAAACTCAACTTTGTGATAAGGTTTATACTTGGTTTTTCTAACCTTGTGAAGCCTATTATAACTATGTTAAATAAATATCGAGCCTTTATTTGGACTAAATAAGGAAAAAATAGTCTTAAGGCCATCAAGTAAGCCATTATACAAACACCAACATTGACTAACGCTAATTTATCTAAGGATTTGTTCTTGTATGCCTTTGCTAATCTTCAAACCATTTCATTTATGTTAATGCAGAAAAATAATGAAGGTCTTGAACATCCCATTGCTTTCTTTAGTCAAGGGATAGAAGAGTATGAGGAGAGATACACCTTCATTTATAAGAAAGTGTTGTCAACAATAAGGATCCTAAAGAAGTTTAAACATATGGTGTGTAACAATAGGATTCATGCCATGGTGACCCACCCAAGTATAAGAGACTTTTTTTTGAATACATATTTGAATGAAAATAGGGTTGGATGGACAACTAAAGCCATGGAATATGATGTGGAGATTAAGGCCACTAAACTAATAAGAGGGACAAGGTTGTGTGAACACTTGTAAACAAACCTTCAAGAGGAAAGAGAGGTTATTTTAACACTATAAGATGATCCTATTGAAGTTGTACCTTCACACTCTCCAACTTGGAGATAAAACATGGTAAGGTTGCTTTAAATGGATGAGTGTCTTATAGGTTTAGATAAATTAAAGAGAAGATACTTTAGATTGAAATCTATACCTATGTTCTTGTGGACGGTATTATTTTTAGGAGAGATCTTAATAGTATGTTTCTATGATGCATTAAAATAGATCAAATTGATAAATTATTAGAAAAATTCCATGATGGACTAGATGGAGGCCACTTTTCACCTAAGACAATAGTTTCAAAAGTAATGAGGGCTGGGTATTATTGGCCTAGTTTATTCAAGGACTACTATGCATGGGT
This sequence comes from Torreya grandis, assembly GCA_037957365.1. Taxonomy (NCBI): domain Eukaryota; kingdom Viridiplantae; phylum Streptophyta; class Pinopsida; order Cupressales; family Taxaceae; genus Torreya; species Torreya grandis. Next base: position 3,571,938 of record JARHVA010000906.1, on the reverse strand, counting down.
TATAAGGTGTCCAAAGTGTGATTTTTTTACAAGTAATAAAAGGATTTTTTCCCTTCATCTTGATCTTATTTAGGTAGACCATCCATTCATACAACGGTTTCTATATTTTATTAGCATGATAAATCCACATTCAAGTGCTGGCCATAAATAGGTGCTTATAACCAAAAAATATTTTACAAGGTGGGTGGAATCCATATCCCTCATGGAAGCTAGTGAAAAAATAGTTCTTGATGTCTATGAAGGCCTAGCAACTAGGTGCGGGGTGCCTTCAAAAATAATTTCTGATAATGCTTTGGCTTTCAGTGGTGCAAGAACAATAGAGTGGGATATTATGCATGGCATTAATCTAAGTTCTTATTATAATTATTACCCTCAAGGGAATGGGAAGGATGAGTCCATTAATAATAAATTGATAAAAAATATTAAGAGAACAATAAATGACAATCAAAGAGCTTGGCACACTAAGTTGAGGATAGATCTATGGGTTGATAGGATCACCCCTAATAAGGTTATTTAGAACTAACCCTACATGATTATATATGGGAGAAAAGCCAACCTACCTATCTCTATTAAACTACCAGCCCTTGAACCAACTCATCAACTTGAGATGATGGAAAGTGATCCTATGGAGATAAGATTGATTGAATTGATGATCTTATAAGAGATAAGAAATCATGCTATGCCCACTATTGATTATCACCAAACCCAAGTTGAGAATACTTTTGATAAGAAGGTTGTTTCAAGAACACACCAAGTGGCAGATATTATTTTGAAATGAGATGAAGATAGGACCAAACCTAATAGGCATACCAAGTTTGACACATTATAGAGTGGGCCCTATGTTGTCATTGGTTTTTAAATAACAAAATGTTTTTCAACATGCAAGGATTGATGGAGAGGAGTTAAGTATCCTAGTAAATATGATAAATTTGAAGCCATGTCATTGAGCTTTGATTTATTATTTTCTACATAATATAGTAGGTTTAATTTATCTAAGTGCTCATGACTATATGTGATGTTGAGTATATCCATAAATGCTTGCATATACCTTTAGAATCTTCCATGAGGATCCCATTTCACATTATCATGAAATTAAAACACACTTAAGGATGGTCTATGAGTATACATGGTTAATTCTATTGGGAAAGTCTTATATTCATTTATGAAAATTTTGAAAGGTAGGTGTGGGTAGGTATTTTATCTCATATTATTATAGTGGCATTCCAAAACTTGGACATATTGGTATAATATCACTTGTTTTTCCATATTATCTAGCACATAGTAACAAATTGATAGGGGATATGAAAAATCCCTTAACTTTAATCACTGTGAAGTCCTAATCATACCAGTATGCCCCAATGGTCATGATTGATGCCCTTATTTCCTATAATAACCTAGGTATTTTATTTGTATTGATTAATAAATATAAGTATGGGTAGAAGTGATTTAAAATTTCTTTAATGTATGCCTTGAAATTGTGGATGTATAGCTCCGAATACACCAAGTGAATGTGTGTATTTGAGGGTGTCCACTAAGGAAAAGAAGAGTGTTTGAAGGGGACCATGGCATATCCAATATCCACAAGGTAGGAAATCATGTATACTCTCCTCATTTTATCACTGTAATCACCTATTAGGCCAATTTGAAGTTTATAATACCTCCTAGCATAGGGATACATTTATCATTGATGATCAAACTTAATAAGGGAACCTAGAATTTTTTGGCGTCCATAATGTCACTTGCACCAAATAATTAATTAAATAATGTCATCCCCATTCATAATCCTCCTTTAAAATTATTATTGGTATAATATTTGATGTCCTCATAGTTTACCAAGTGATCAGATTCTTTAGCCTAGTCCTTTGTAGTCTTCATGATGTCGTGGGTTTCTATCCATTATAGATCAATGTCTCAGTTATAGAGGATGTTAGGATCTAGAAGGTGGTACTAGATCTTATAGACCATACCCAAAATTAGATAAATTATATACTTTCCATTATCAGTCTCAATTAAATCATCTCTACACATAGAGTGCATGAGTGTATTATATAATAAGTGCCCACAAGGTAATAACTTTGGTTTATCAGCCACCTTGTGGAACCCTGATTGTTGGATATCGAGTAAATACTTTGATAAAACAATCTCATCTTGGGTGGTTCTATTGTTTTTGGGGATCCTCTACATATCTTCCACCACTTTGAATACTTTGTTATATGTTTGTACTGTACTATTATAGGCACTAAGGTTATGTCTTTGAATTCCTAAGTGTGCCTAGAGGCTAAATGAGATGTGACCATGTCATATATTAGCATAGATATCCTCATTAAGAAAATTTATGAACCACATGCTACTTCTATTAATAAATCTGAGTCTCTAGTTTTGGATTGTGTAAGTCCTTTTAGTGTCTCATTATAGTAACATAGGGTTTGAATTTTGCTTTGAAAAGATCTTGTATATTTTATAACAAAGCTTTGAGTGTGATGATGATTATATTTTGTGAGTTTTTCATATTAAGTTTGAGTTGATGAACATGTTTGAATTATCCACTTTTCCATTACTAATTTGATTTTTTGAATCCTTAATTTAGCTTTAAATCTTCTTGATGCAATTTAGCCCATCCACGTGTTGATATCCCATAGACCATGTGGTCTCATGGAGGATGGTTAACTCATTATTTATTTCCATGAGTGCATCAATATCAGTCCCTCTCTTACCATCATAACATTCATAAGAGTGATAAATACCTACCAAATGTGCTTATTTACTAACTTGGACCCCATAACTAACCAATATTTCTCCATGTTAAACATAATGTCCTAGATGCATGACCATGTGGGTGTAATAATAAGCCACATCACCTATATTAATTGGGTAGGTACCTCCCACGTCATATAATTATTATCGTCATTTGGAAATTATGGGAGTGCAGGTCTACATTTGATGCTACATGCCACTCTCTAATAAGTTAATGGGTCCCATGTCATAATAATTGTATTGATTCCATGAAGTTACACTATAGGATCATTGGTGTACATTTTATGCTACGTGGAGCTCTCTTTTAATTTTAAGGGTCCCATGTTATACAATTTTTTTGTATTCCACAATAGTCCACTACAAGAGAGGGGGACTACCAGAGTATGAACCTGATGTATGGCCTTAATTTATTGGACAAAACCTCTCACAACATAATTTTTTTCTACCATATGCACATTGTGGGATCACAGGTGGATAGATAATACATGTAGCATGCTCTAATTTTTTGTGAGGTTATAGAATCATAAAAAAATTATTTGAGTGTGGGAGTGTAAGCCCTGTAGGGTCACACAAAGAGTTAATTTAGTCCAAAAAAATATATAAGACAAGTGATAAATATACTAACACATAACCCCATTGTGAGATTTCATAAAATCATGAGACAATAGGAATATTTTGACGTGGGAATTATTTTTTGTGCAAACCTTCCAAGTCAATGCTAGCTTGACTGAAAGAAAGTTATTTCCCCAAAAATACCAAGTATAAAACATGTGATAACATAGAGGAACTAGCCCAATTTATTTTAATAAAATTATGAAAACCTTAGTGTAGTGTGTTTATTTAAAATATATTCTTAATAAAAATTTGTAAATACCCAATGGGTAAAATCTCATTAAACTCATTGTCAATCCCATTTGTTTAAAAATAGCATGTGCAAGTTTTTTCATCAATTTGAATTTGAATTTTCTAAAAACAAACAGGGAATCTTGAGGTCTCCATCTCTCAAAATATATGGGGTTTGTTGGTCACAAAAAATGGGAACCATGTAGGGAAAACACTATTGGAGTGTTTAGAACATAATTTTTTTTATTTTACCTTAGATAAATTATATGGGTCATGGGATAAAATTTTATATTTCTAAATAAAAATGGGATAATTTGGTTCAAGTTCAGCGCACAAAATACTAAGTTTCAATACCTTTAACACATAACATGTGTGAAAATTGATTTATATATCTTTATTTTGAGGTTTTTAATTTAGCATATGAGTCACTTTATATTCAAATTTATGAGAGGTGTTTCATTTTATTTAGAAATTAGCTTAGGAAGAGGGTCAAGTTGGGCATTGTTTTGCTTCCAACTAGACATCTACAGTCCCAACATAGACACATTTGGTCCCACTCTAAACATTCTTCCATTGTCATCCATGTGACCATAGCTATAATGGATGTTACCTAAATCACCCTTTCTTAGGATAAAACTTTTAATTTTCTTTAGATATGCATGTTTCCTTTTTTTATCTTCCCTTAATTTCACTCTAGAGGATTGGAAGCCAATATAGCCAAGGTATGAGATTAAGTTTAGAGAGTTCTTGTCATAAAGGATTTTCTTTTTAACTATTTTATTAATCTCAAAGTAATTCATTAATGCATAAAAAAGTGTGGTGTTAACTTATTTTTAGTAATAAAACCATTCTTAATTTGCATCATGATTCTTAGAGCAATAATCCCATTCTATTTTGAAAATATGAAATAGTCTATCATAGAATGTGGGTATCTAAAATAAAATTAGAACTTCCTATATTTTAAAATTCCTATAGTGGATTCATTAATTTTTTAGCCAACTTGAAATTGTCCAAGGGATTCTAGTGTGGTGGAACTCTAAAAGGGTGATTTTATCCAATCAAAATCATTGCAAAGAGGGAAATCAATGGATTTTCATTTATCTAATTTCATCCCACAATTCATTCATATATAACTTCAATAAAAACAAAAACAAGAAAATATAAACCAACCACCAAAAGGAGAAATAAAATACAACACATAAAAACAAAAATCAAGGAATAAATTAAACAGACTTAAAGGAAACTATTCTAATTATACTTTATGCTTACACTAATCCTAAACTAAAACTATCAATCATTCCATGGCATATGTAGATTATACAACCAATAAGTAGTACTTCAATAACTCATAATTCATAGGTAGAGAGAGGTCATGCCCTTGCAAATATTTTAGCTTAGAAGCATTGTGTCCAAAAAATTATGAGATTTGATAAGGGCCAATCCAAAAAGGATCCAAATTTGAATGTTTTCCTTTATTCTCATGAACCTTGTCCCACAACAGGACTAGATTTAAGATTCTAAAAACCTTGATCTTTGACCTCTTGTCAAACCATATTTTCACTATATCATGATGATTTCTGAAGTTCTGTAATGCCTCATCTCATGCATCTTCCATATATAGGATATTTAGCAATCTATATTGTATATGATCATCTTCTCCCATGTAATCTTGCTATTTTGATATGTTTAGATCTTTAATGTAACAAAAAACACCAAATTCTAGCCATAAACAAGGAGGAACAATAAATCTTATAGATCCTATTTATTTCTTGTTCAATCAACCCATAGAGTACATTTTAGCAATGAGTGCTAATTCCTCAATTTGTTTATGGTAGAATTTTGATGGCTCCAATAATATTTTTGTTAGTTCATCTAACTGCTCTATTTTCTTATGGATAATAATTTGAAGAAAACTTCAATGCAACATTTTTATCATAAACCCATTCAATGATTTAAGTTGAATATAATGCAATTCCATTATCACATACAAGGGAGAAATGGGTACCAAATATTGTGATGATACTCTTTCTGAGGAACCTAATTAATCCCTTGCTTATGCTTCCCCTTGTCATTATTACTTCAGTCCATCTAGTGCAATACTCAGTAGCCTCAGTATAATCAGGATTATTTTGATAGACTATGAATTTTGATGGTTGTATGACCTCCCTCTCCAATCCATAAAATAATTAAACCACTTTTCTAACTAATTCTTTGCACCTTTTTCCATTAACATCGATGAGAAATTATCCTATGCACAAATTGCTAAGCTCAAAAAAGGTTTCAATGAACCAATCAATGATTATCTACTTCAATACAAGACCATGTTAGCCACAATAACGAATGTGATTTTTGATAATGAACTACATGATATATTCAAATATTTTTTTCTATCACCACTCCATGAGTCAATTATATTTAAGAGATTCAAATTATTTTATGAGTTATGTCATACAGTGAAGGACAAAGAAGTTAAGTTAATAACTTTGAACAAACTCAAGTATACATCAACTCATATGACTAATTGAACAAAGTTTCAAATCAAAATAAAGTTATAAGTTAAACCCAGATGGTAACAAGAATGAAATGAAGATTAGAATAAATATAGTGTCATGGCCTACAAATCAATTACAATTCATAGCTCCACTAAAGAGGTAGTTTTCAATATTACCATCACCTCCTCTTGTGTTAATAAATAAGTTACTCAAGTATAATATTATGGCACTCATTACTCCATAAGAGCTTAATCCAAGTAGGCCTTATCCAAATAACTATGATATAAATTCATATTTTGATTATCATCAGATTGTTGGCTATTTAATGAATATATGTTTCAAACTGAGACATAATATATAGGATCGTATAGATGATAACATTATCAATTTTATAAATCCTATATAGGAATACAATCCATAACATAATGTAACTAAAATATTGGAGATATTTAGTGATCATTTTCCTAAGCATGAAAAAAAGAAACTAAGGGCACTTCAGAGGTACATTATGCACACAACATACATCTTCCATCATCAACATATGTTTATCAAGTAGATTATACCATTGGTACACTTAGTGATATTACACCTTAGTGACTCATGGTCACATTTGATGATAAAGAGATAGTTGATCATGATTCATATTTTCATGTACTATTCATATAAGCCTACGTTGATGAACAACCCATACACATTGTTACGATTAAAAATGGTCATGTGAAAATGTTTCATGATGACACATCTCCATTCCCTTATTTACATAAGATAATATTTATAAGATACATCAAAATCAATTAAGGGATTCTAAAAATAGAGATAGAAAACCTTGGGAAACATATTAATTCTTCAATTAGGCTCAACCATATTAACGAAACTATTCCCGATTCTACATAGTAATGATGTTAATTCCATGTTTTTAGGATAACCTTGGATGAAAATACTTCATGTAGTCCCATCTATAGTGATCTAATGAGTAAATTATATACACTTCAATAGGGTAGTCATAGTTTTAAGTGAATAGTATGAGTATTGTCTACAATTAATGATATCTCCTCCTACCCCACCACCACTGTGATTGATTGATAAAACTATTAATGATCATTATTAGGATATAGTTGATACACATATTCAAGATTATTATTTAAATATGGTCGATACACATATTTAGTATCATTATACAAAGATGGTTATTAAACCTATTCAGGATCATTATACAGAGATGGTTGTTATGCCTATTCAATATCAGTATACAAATTTGATCGTTACACATATATATGATATATATATATATATATATATATATATATATATAAGGAACATAGTTTGGCCTAATAGATAGCCAACTATTAAGAATTGATCACATAAAAGATTTAATCAAAGTTCATGGAGGCTGTCATCTCCTACATTACATACTTAATTAGCACTATGGATAGTTCAACATGTTTCATAGGGTTCATGAGCAGTGAAACACCCTCCTACTATAAAACTGACCCCAAAATTCCATGTCCATATATAGTTACCCATCTTACACCAACTTCTGTTATTAGTGATCATGATAAATATGGTATACCACATGACTCTTTATCAGATCTCAAATTACCCATAGTCGGTACTTACCATCCATGATAGAGGACCCCTCTATCATTTAATACATGCACTTTTTGTGATCCATACATCGATGTAATAATTGGTTATATTCTCCGTAAATTCAAATATTCTAAAAATACAAATAATTTTAAAATACATAAATATTAAAAAATCCAAATTCAAGACCTAAGCAAGACATGATTTATACATTACACTATTTACATATGTTATTTAACACATGTTTAGTGGTTGGTATATTATTTGCATAGACACATGCATTTCATGGTATATGAGTGTTATGCAGGGCATACAAGTTACACATGGACATAAAAATGTTGGACCCTCCTCTAACTAGTGGCCATGATGAAGAAATTTTGGTCATCATTCAATTACTTATTCATTATTCAATTATTATCAAATCTATAATCAAATACCATGGACCCTTAATTATAGATTTTGATGTCCGTAGTGTCCGTAGTTGCAAGAAATTTTGGTCATTATTCAATTACTTATTCATCGTACTCTCTTTATATCTTTTTTTGTATGAACTTGATGCCTTTGATATTTTTTATCTTGGGAACCCTCCACAAATTAGGCAAGTTTAGTGGTCTAGTTGACATAACTATTACACCCTTATTGAATTGTGGTAATACAGCCTACCAATGTTTCATCACATTCATGGAATTGATCATCATGCCACCCTGCCACCCTTATACATGCTCTGTCTAAAGATTGTGCATTACCATTATGTTAATTCATTATCTCTTAAGACCCACGTTCCAAAAAAGCATCCATATTAGAATCACTTGCACTATTCCAACTTAAAACACTATCATTTGTGGGATCCACATCATTGCTCATTTATGTGGTTATTCTTAATATATCATCTAGGTGTTCCACCAACACATCCACTGATTCTACGTAGGCATATTGCTTAGAGGATTCCAAAATAATAATCACCATTTTAATTTCATTTCAAATTTTATGTGGTAAATCTAAAATTAATCCTTGGATGAAAACAAAAGGGTCTTTTTATCTGTGAAAGGTAATTCTCTACCTCTTCCATTTTTGATATTTTTGAATCAACATAAAATTTGATCCCCATTATATTTATTTCTACATTATATAGAATTTCAAGGGGTTTTCTTGGGTCTTATTGGCCATAAAACCCACGTGTAGGGAGGGCTTCTGAGTTGGAATCCCCATAGTAATCATTGATTCTTTGGTTAGTACATTGACCTCAAACCTTGTACCAATAACTACATTCCTTACATAAATTCATTTATGGAAGAATATAGTAGTATTTATAAATCAAACCTTGTAATTTTTTGTTTGTAATAATTGGTGTGGTTGTGGTGTGTTAGGTAGTGTCAAGTTTGCAAAAATGTATCTAATGACAACTTCAACTTCAAGAGTAATTCTTATTGTCACAACATCTTAATTATGGTGTATGGAATCTCCAAATCCTCTTTTAATCAATGTGCATTGTGTATTTTATTTTCACTTAGCTTAGCCTCTATTTCCAACATAGGTGTATTTCCTTATGGTACACATTCCTCTACTTGGATAATTCAAATCTTTTTCCATGGTAAGTTTAAGGCATCATATTCATATCAATAGGTTTTTTAGGGCCCACATCTATCCCAATCATTTTTGGCTATAAATTAATAAGAAAGATATACATGGCTTAGTAGACTTACATTAGACTTCATCCTTAAAAAAAATCTAAGATCATGCTAGGTTTATCTGCTACTCCTTCCACAATTCCATTAGTTTAAGACATTATTTTTTCCTATGTTTTCCATTAGAATTACCATAGTGATTTTTATTTTATTTTTATGACTAATAACACTACCTTCCCCATAGTTATATCACATTATTAGGTCTCATGTACAATTATATCCTCTGTGACCTTATCTAAATCCACTTCAAGTTTTAATACCTTCAATCCACATAGGGGGACTTAGAATTCTATAGTTACTTGTAGTAAATGATTATAATGTTGATCCTATAGGGCCTTCACCACCTAACACTAAAATTTCACGAGTGGCCAACTCACAGACTTGATGCCAATACCCTACCATGACTCATTTTTTTTTTTATAATAATGAGCAGGTAGAAGTGATGTGGCATTCATAAAAAATATCACAGTGGGGTATTACTAGTATTCCTTAATAATATATTATGGCCAATGTTCATGCCCTATTAAGGGGATGATCTGAGTAGGTATTTTTGACATAAAATATGTAACTTGGTTATAAATAGTTATGCGGTTCAAGTTTACTCTAGTTAGAGCTAATGCAATGTAGAGATTAGTATTTGGGGTTAATCCTTAATTAATAAATGCATTCATTATTCATTCATATACATACACATGATACATAGTGCATAGATATTTCCTACTCTACCTGTATTTATTCATATATATAATTATAAAAAATATGTTACAGTCCACACATTTATTTACTCTGTACTTCTACAATATCTATTAAAATATCTCTTCACCTCATTTTATACTACACCTTATTCCCTTGCCCCTCTCTCTCATGTTATTCTTTTTTCTTCTTATTATGATTATTATGTTTTTATTATGAATTTTATGGTTATGATATGATATATTATCTTCCACACCATTTACATCAATATATAACCTTTAAAATCCAAAAGTTACATCACTTTACTAATGTTCACTTTTGATTACACTTATTTACCTTCTTATATACCGATTAGAGGGTATTTACATATATATCATGGTATATATAAAAAAAAATCTTATATAAAATATTATATATTATTCATCCAAGTATTTGGAACATGTTGTGAAGATCCATATGATACCATACGGTAATTTAGGTATGATTGTTAGCCTATGCAATGGAATGGAGTATAATTTTAGCTTCTATAAGGTGTATTTATTCTCTTATAATTTTGTTGAATAATCCTGCCTACATTTTCTCAACCTTTATAAATTTTTCTTGTATTCAAGAGATCTCTAACTAATCCTAATGTGAACAATTCAAACAAACAAGTCTACATAGTATCATTATGCAAAAAATGATACAAAACATTTCCTATACAAGGGTAACATGATCAATAACCAGAAACTTAGGCATCTCGCATAAAATACCAAAAAATAATTTATTGACTCGTCCAACTAGATTTACAAGATAATGTCACCCCTTATTTAAAAAACCTTATTCAAATATATTTTTTTGAAACATTTGAATTAGATACACTAATGATATACATACTCATGATTTCATTTATGTGTTTCAATATTATTTCAAGTTATCTCAGTACTTGTATGATCAAAATATAGCTCTTCAAAGACTTTTTGGCAACGCTCTGACTCTTCTAATTCAAAGGAAAATAATTAGACTATGTAGTGACACTATTAAATGCTTTGATGCTCCAAAAGATACCATGAAATTTTAGAAAGCATTACAGATATCCACATAAGGAAATTATTATGTTCTATCTATGTCTCACCTTTATTATCACAATGAGATGCGTGAAACTTTTATGGTTTACAAAAATACGTTTCTAACTTGATGAAGAATCCAACAACCATTTACCCTCATTTTGAAAGATTGTCTCATCCTCAAGACTTACTACACCAAGCCATCATTTACTAGTGGTCAAATTAGTGGTCAATCCATATATTTTTATTTTATTTTATATTTTTTTCTTTGTTTTCCTTTTTTTCAAAATTATTTTGTCTTTTTCAAAATTTTCCAACATTGTTTTGAATTTTTCCTTGTTTCATAATTGTTTTTTATTTTTATATATATTTTTTTTTAAAAATTGACCTTTTTAATCTTTTCCACATTTTATCTAATTTTTTATATACCTTAATTTGGTACTACCAACTCTATTATTTCCCTTGTTGTTACTTATTCCCAATATTTCCATGATGTTTCCATCTTTTACTTATCCTATAACAAAATATTCTCTTCTACAACTTCTTGTCGTTGGTATACATACTTAATTTTATCTCTCCAAGGTTCCAGTACTCCTCTTCACCTTATTCTCTATCTATTTTAAGGCAACTTGCATCATCTTGTTCCATAGTCTCCTTCACTTCCTTATTTGTATTATAATATTGAGACATCTTTCCCAACTCTTCCAGGTTTACACCATTATTTCGGACTACCATATTCATCAATGATAAATAACTTGTCAAATATCCTATAATATTGAAATTCATAATATTCACACATAAATGTCCTCTTTTAATACATAATACATGCTTATTTTAAGTTTATGGTATCTTCAATAGATATGGAAACCCACCTATTTATGTGGAATACATTTTTAACTCTTTCCTCAAGGTCTCTATATCTCCATGATGCAATATCTACCTCTGAGTTTGAATCATTTTTTTCACTCTCCATGTTAATATGTTCATCCTCGTGTGCTTCATAGTCCTTGTTCAATTTGGAATCACCTTTAACCTCTTCATCATGTTCTATTATTTTCCATGCACAAGACATATACATTCATAATGGTAAGTGGACTATTGCTCCATTTCCTTTCATTTTATTTCTTCGATGTTTTAGTCCAGTATTCCATTACAGTCTACAAACCATTCTAAATTTAGTAATATTGGATATGATGTATTATTTTCATATATTTCCATGACTTCAAAATCAATAATTTTCTTAATCCTAGGAAATCTAATTTTGTATGTAAAAGAACACCAATTGAATATCTTTAGGTCTCATCTGCTAACAATGTCATATGTTACCACATGTAATGGTGATTTTCTTCAATTTACCTAAGTAGTCTACAACCTTGTGTTAGTTTCTGATCTTAAATCCAAAAGTTGTTGTCAAAAGCTTGCCCATTTACTTTCACATCCAAGAAAATATATATCTTCTTCCATTTACGGGTTATTTTTAACACATTTTAATTTTTCAAGTTCATATTTTTCTTAATCCATTGTATCCTCTTCCCTTTCTCCTTTTCTTATTCCTCATATAACTCATAAAAAAATTTCCTAGTAATTCACTTTTTGGTAACTCTTCCCAATCCTACACCACTTATTTATGTTTCTACAATCTCACATATACCTCTTTTTCCATTTTTGGTCTTACGTCTTCCTCTTCACTATCATCCTGAGTATCAGGGGGTTTTGGTACATGTATTTCACTACATCTCTATATCAATTCGTTTTATTATAGTACCCCTTTTAGGTGATGTGTATCTTTGCAAGGTATCGTGCCTATGAGCTCTATAATGTTTATAGCCCCATTTCTATAGTGTTTTTTAGATATGGGGAAATTGAATGAATCATGTGTAACCCTTTCCTAGAAAATTCACAATGTATATGATTTCCTTCTTTATGTGTACCCCCTTAATCTTGTAATGTGTCCTTTCTTAACACATTCAAATCAAGTTATCATTGTCATATCTTATTTGTATCACCTTCTTCCTTGGTAGAATCCTCTATATTCACCTATATTTTATCTATGGTATCCCCCCAAAGCATCTTCTTTGGTTCCCTCTCTGGTACGAACCTTACTTCCCATTATAATATTGATTGTGTGGATCTTATGGTCCCTCATTTGGCTCTAGTGGAGGTGGTGTTTGATAATACATTTTGGGTTGATAATTATATATCTTTGGGGTTGTGATATACATTTGAGTCATTTATAGTATGAGTTGAGCAAGTACTACACTCCCTCTATACTCATTCCATTCATCTACAGTATTCCTCTCTTTATAATGGTTAGTGTATGAGAACTCTTCTGCTAACATGCACATCCTATGTCACGTTGGTCCCAAATTCGACATATACCACACCATAGATTTTCTTTATATGATTATGTTGATATTTTTTTCAATGTTGCCACTCTTCTTGGTATCTCATAATATGAGCATTGTGTTTCCATGTGGCCTTCATCACCACATACTTCATGCCATTTTTTTTGGACTTGTGGAGGTCTATGGTGAGGTATAATATCTTATTTATCCTTACATAAAAATTTATAGCTTTAAAATTTACCATGTCAATTCTTTCTTCATGTTTTCTAACTCCCCTTTCATTGCATAATCATTCTCCCTTCTCCATGATTATGCTTATAATCTTGTTTCCATTTATAATGTCTTCAAAATGTCTTAAACGTTATTCCATCCATGGAAGCTCATATTTATGGGACCAACCCTGAGATAAACCATTATGTGCTTTGTTTCTCATTCAACAATTCTTTTAACTTTTACACTACTTCTTTAAATTGTTGGTTGTACTCTTTTGTCATCTTATTTTATTTTTGTATAAGGTGTCTCAGCATAGTAATACTCTCTTTTGGGACATTGGGGTAATGAATTCATTTTTAAATGTAATTTATATTTAATCCCATGACATATTATGGTTTGGGCTTATCTTCGTATACCATTTCAATGGATGGTCTTTTAATGTACCCATAGAATTAAACAATTTTATATGAGGATCATTTACCCTACGTCTACTCTAGTAGCAATCTAACACAAATAAGTGTTCCTCCACATCTTTTGCATCTTTCCCAAATAATAGTATTTTCATTTTATTTTGTCCCATTATTTAGACCAATCAAATCAATAAAAATAAAGTTATGGTTTCAAACCTAAAAGCATCTAATGAAATTAACCCTCGGGAAATTGTAGAATTTGATATCTAACATAATATTGAGCAACATTTGACCCTAAGATTAGGTTAAGATAAAGTAGTTTTCTAAAAATGTAATGCCAATAAATGAATTACATTTAATTAACTAAATACAGTAAACACAACTAATAATACTTAATTAATATTTTCAATCCAACCATATAGGAAAAGTAAGGTTTAGATACATATATAAAATAAATAGTAATCAAAATATTGTCATTTGGATTTGGAAATGCACTACTAACCCTGTCATAAAACTCACCCATAAATTTGGAATTGATTTGGAGCATATGCCAAGATTTCTCTCACTTTTATTAAAGTGTCAGGATCACTGTCACTTCTGATTGAGTGATATACATCTTTAAAAGAAATTGACAACTAAGTTTTCCTAGTTTTGATCTCCTATTTCCTTGCACCAACTTGTGTGTTAAAACTCATGTGTCCCTATACAATGAATTTCTCCTCTTTCCTTATAATAACTCCAATATACTTGTGACATATGAAGACTTTAAAGGGAAAATGTGACTTTAATGGATTACATTATAATTTGTTAATAGTATGACTATTTTATTATTTGTCAAGGCTTTAAATGGTGGGAATTGCAATTTATAAAATATTGATTTACATAAATAAAATAACTTTAGAAATAAAAATTATATAACATAGATAAAACCCAAGGTTATATGCTTAAAATTATCTACAAGAAAATTATAACTTCAAGCAACGATACATATTCTAATGATTGTTTGATCTCACTTATGTACGTTGAATTTTTTTTTGAATGCTAAACAGATTCTTTTTGTATGTTTGATAATATCTTGTGTCAAATAAATTACAATATTTATGGATTTATAAAAATATAAATCCAAATTAAGACCTTATTAACATGTGAATAGACATCAAAAGGGATGGGTGCACCTTAACTTAGATAATACTAAAAAAAAAAGTCCAAAAACACCGCTTCTTTTAATAAAAAATATAAAATGAAAAAAGAGATAAGGAGAAAACACATTGACAATCAACAAATAAACTACTAACACATAATCTAAACAATTAATTGATAAATACATAAACACATTAAAAATTATAAAAGAAAGATGATGATCACTTAATAAAACATATTTAAAACATATAATTCATAAGATTCTATATAATACCCATTATTTATGAAATTATTTAACCTTTCTACATGTGATTGGACCCCTTTCTAAATAAATATCTTTATTTTTATCAAACATACCAATAAAATAAAAATAATAAATGTAAATAATAAATATCATATATCAATGTCTTATTATTATATATATATAAACACTTAATAAAAGATACATTAACACTTCTTATCATTAAGACATTACGATATATGGTAACATGAGCTTGCGAAGGTAATCTATCTATTTTTTAATTGATACTTTTAACTTTAATGCACTGTCCTTTTTTATTCACTGGTGATTAACTTTTGTGGCGGCAAACTATTCTAAAATGTCAATATCGCCAATTGTATCGCCGTCAAATACGAGAAGTCCGTAATTTTTAGCCACGAGAAACATTTAGCTGTACGTGTACAATTTGTCTGCTTCATTTTGTTAAAAAATAGAAAAAAAGTCAAGTAGAGTCACTGTCAATCTAATATCCATGTTTGACGGCGCCCTTTCACCACCAAAGTCTCTCCACATTTTATTGATGTGTCTATTGCAATCACATGAAACTATTAATTTGTATACAAAACGTTTTTCATATTCTTAACTTTTAATATTAGTTTTTTTTGTAATATATATGATATTCAGAGTGGTTTTAAAAGTGTAAGTTATATTTTTTTGTTTTTAAGAAAGTGTGGTGTTGTAAAATAAAATAATATATAAATTGTAGTAGTGTTTAACTCAAAAAAAATTTAGTAGTTATATTTTACTCAAAATTTATAGTCATTAATTTTATTCAAGGTTTGTACATAAAATATTAATCAATAATAATTTTATATTTATAATAGAATTGATAGTAGAAAGTGAGGTGATGTATTCCTTCATATGATGTGGTGATGTGTTGTGTCGAGTGGAGACATTCTATTTCATGGTGATTTTGAACAATGACAAGTAGTAAAGAACGGAAAACACATAGTAAATATAAAAGCGGTGAAAGATTTCAAGGTGATCCAAGTCATAATAGTGAGGCAATTTAAGTGATGGACTCAAAGAAGCCCAACTAAATACACATGCAAAGTTCAATGACATGTCACATATATGAATGTAAATAGTAGTTTCTCTTTGAAACAGGGATCATCTCAATGAAAAAAAGTCTCTTTAATGTATTTTGTTAATTGCATATTGTCATGGCCAATGTATGTTTGAGAGTGTTTTTATAAGATAATGCTTTTTAATGTGAATGTTGATGAATCGGTTCAAGGAGATGTTTAAGTTTCTAGGCGAGAATTGAAGCATTATGGCATGGTTAGAGGATTTTGTGAAGTATATGGTGAAGAAAGGCATTGGGGAGAGGAATTATGTATTGTGAATGCACATTAGACAATAATAAATGATAAACTTATTGTTGGTCATATTAGACAAAAAACTCATTGTCAATCATATTGGATGAAAAAATAGAGCCACGATCATGGGTGATGAACAATGATCACAAAATGTTTTTCATAGGAGAAATGGCTATCGGCATAATAGATCAACGACATATAATTTATCTCGCCAATGCCATATTTCAAGGTCATTTGAGTACTTTGCAAGTTACAAAGAGACCCATCTTCACCAATTTCGTCAACCTCCTATCAATAAAATCATTGTACCATCGAGGGCAATTGCTAGTATTACATCCATATATAATATTATAATAATATTTTACAATATATATTATTAATACTATGTTAATATAATTTTATATTTATTTATATAATCGAATCTGATAATAATATAATATTTTATATTATAATATACTATAATATAATTATATATATTATTATAATAACATTATTATAAAAATATAATATATTGTTATATTACTATTATTATAAATATATATAATATATATTTAATATAGCATTATTATTTGCACTTAGCTTAGCCTCTATTTCCAACAACGGTGCATTTCCTTATGGTACACATTTCTTTACTTGGATAATTCAAACCCTTTTCCATGGTATGTTTGAGGCATCATATTCATAGCAATAGGTTTTTTAGGGCCCACATCTATCCCGATCATTCACATTATTATTTGCATTTAATTTAGCCTCTATTTTTAACAAAGGTGCATTTCCTTATGGTACACATTCCTTTACTTGAATAATTCAAACCCTTTTCCATAGTATGTTTGAGGCATCATATTCATAGCAATAGGGTATTAGGGCCCACATCTATCCCAATCATTTTGTGGCTCTAAATTAACAAATAAAACTATTCGTGGCTTAGTAGACTTACATTAGACTTCATCCTTAAAAAAAATCTCAGATCATGTTAAGTTTATTTGCCACTCCCACATTTCCATTAGCTTGAGACATTATTTTTTTCCTATGTTTTCCATCAAAATTACCATATTGCGAAAAAATTTAAAAAACCATTAATAATGCTACTCTCCCCATAGTTATAGCACATTATTAGGTCTCATTTTCAATTATATCCTTCATGCCCTTTAGCTAAATCCATTGTGAGTTTTAATACCTTCAATCCACATAGGGGGCTTTATTGTCCTATAGTTGTTTGTAGTATATGTTTATCATGTTGATCTTATAGGACCTCCACCACCTAACACTCTGAAATTTCATGAGTGGCCAACTCATAAACTTGATATTAATACCCTAACATCACTCATTTATTTTTTTTTAAATAAAGAGTAGGTAGAAGTGTTATGGCATTCATAAAAAATATCATAATGAGATATTACTAATGTTCCTTGATAATATATTATGGCCAATGTTCATGTCCTATTAAGGGATGATCTGAACAGGTATTTTTGACATAAAATCTATAACTTAGTTATAGATAATTATGCGGTTCAAGTTTACTTTAGTTAAAATTAATGTAGAAATTAGTATTTGGGGTTAATTATTAGTTAATAAATGCATTCATTATCCATTCATATACATACACATCATATATAGTGCATAGATATTTCCTACTCTAATTCTCTTTATTCATATATATAATTATAAAAATATGTTACATTCTACACATCTCTTTACTCTATACCTATATAATATCTTTTAACCTCATTCTATACTACACCTTATTCCCCTGCGCCTCTCTCATGTTATTCTTTTTTCTTCTTATTATGATTATTATGTTTTTATTATGAATGTTATGATATGATATATTATCTTCCACACCATGTATATCAACATATAACCTTTAAAATCCAAAGTTTACATCTCTTTACTAATGTTTACTTTTGGTTACACTTATTTACTTTTTAACTACCGATTAAAGGATATTTAAATATATACCATAGTATATGTATATATATATATATATATATTCTTTATATAAAATATTATATATTATTCATACAAGTATTTGGAACATGTTGTAAAGCTCTGTATGATACCATGCAATAATTTTGGTATGAGTATTAGTCTATGTAATAGAATGGAGTATAATTTTACCCTGTATAACATATATTTATTCTTTTATAATTTTGTTGAATAATCTTGCCTACATTTTCTCGACCTTTATATATTTTTCTTGTACTCGAGAGATCTCTGACTAATCTTGACATGAACTATTCAAACAAACAAGTCTACATAGTACCATTATGTAAAAAATGATACAAAACATTTACTATATAAAGATAACACGATCAACAACCAAAAACATAGACATCTCACATAAAATACTAAAATATAATTTCTTGACTCATCCGACTAGATTTACAGGATAGTGTCACCCCTTATTAAAAAAATCTTATTCAAATATGTTTTTTTTTTTTTTTGAATTAAATGCACTAATGATATACATACTCGTGATGTGATTTATGTGTTTCAATATTATTTCAAGTTATCTCAGTACTTGTATGATAAAAATATAACTCCTCAAATACCTTTTGGCAACACTCTTGACTCTTCTAATTTAGAAGAAAATAATTAGACTATGTAGTGACACCGTTAAATGCTTTGATGCTCCAAAAAATACCATAAAATTTTAGAAAGCCTTACAAATCTCCACATAAAGAAATTACTATGTTCTATCTATATATCACCTTTATTATAACTAGGAGATGTGTGAGACACTTGTGGTATACAAAAATAGATTCCAACTTGATGAAGAATCCAATAACCATTTACCCTCATTTTGAAACATTGTCTCATCCTCAAGTCTTACTACACCAAGCCATCATTTACTAGTGGTCAATCCATATATTTTTATTTTATTTTATTTTATATTTCTTTTCTTTGTTTTCCTTTTTTTTTAATTATTTTGTATTTTTCAATTTTTTCCAAAATTGTTTTGAAATTTTCCTTTTTTTATAATTGTTTTGAATTTTTTTAATTTTTTTTCAAAAATTTTTTGACCTTTTTAATATTTTCCACGTTTTATCTAATTTTTTATTATATATTTTCAATTTCGTACTACCAACTCTATTATTTCCCTTGTTGTTACTTCTTCCCAATATTTTCATTATTTTTTTATCTTTTACTTCTCCTCTAACAAAATATTATCTTCACCAACTTCTTGTGGTTGGTATATATACTTAATTTTATCTCTTCAAGGTTCCAGTACTCCTCTTCACCTTATTCTCTATCTATTTTAAGGCATCTTGCATCATCTTATTCCACATTCTCCTTCACTTCCTTATTTGTATTACAATACCGAGACATTTTTCCCAATTCTTCCAGGCTTACACCATTATTTAGGACTACCATATGCATCAATGATAAATAATTTGCTAAATATCCTATAATATTTAATTTAATAATATTCACACATAAATATCCTCTTCTAATACATAATACATGATTCTTTTAGGTTTGTGGTATCTTCAATAGATATGGAAACCCTCATCTTTATGTGGAATACATTTTTAACTCTTTCCTTAGAGTCTCCATATCTCCATGATGCAATATCTACCTCTCAGTTTGAATCATTTTTTTCACTTTCCATGTTAATATGTTCATCCTTGTGTGCTTCATAGTCTTTGTTCAAGTTGGAATCACCTTTAACCTCTTTATCATGTTCTATTGTTTTCCATGCACAAGACATATACATTTATAATGGTAAGTGGACTATTTCTCCATTTCCTTTCATTATTATTTATTCGATTTTTGAGTCCAGTATCCCATTATAATCTGCAAACCATTTCAAATTTAGTAAAATTAGATATGATGTATTATTTTCATATATTTTCATGACTTCAAAATCAATAATTTTCTTAATCCCCATGAAATTTACTTTTGCACCTAAAATAACACCAATTGAATATCTTTGGGTCTCATCTGCTAACAATGTCATATGTTACCACATGTAATGGTGATTTTATTGAATTTTCCTAAGTAGTCTATGACCTTATGTTAGTTTCTGATCCGAAATCCAAAATTTGTTCTCAAAATCTTGCCCATTTACTTTCACATCCAAGAAAATATATATCTTTTTCCATTTATAGGTTATTTTTAACACATTTATGGGTTGTTTTTAACACATTTTACTTTTTCAAGTTCATATTTTTCTTAATCCATTGTATCCTCTTCCCTTTCTCCTTTTCTTATTCCTCATATAACTACTAAATAAATTTCTTAGTAATTCACTTTTTTGTAATTCTTCCCAATCTTACACCACTTATTTATGTTTCTGCAATCTCACAGATACCTCTTTTTCCATTTTTGGTCTTACTTCTTCCTCTTCGCTATCATCCTGAGTATCAGGGGGTTTTAGTACATGTATTTCACTACATCTCTATATCAGTTCCTGTAATTACGGTACCCCTTTTAGGTGATGTGTAACTTTGTAAGGTATCATGCCTTTGATCTCTTCTATGTTTATGACCCCATTTCTATAGTTTTTTTTAGATATGGGGAAATTAAATGATTTTTTGTACCCCTTTCTTAGAAAATCCACAATGTATATGATTTCCTTCTCTATGTGTACTGCCTTAATCTTGCAATGTGTCTTTTCTTATCACATTCAAATAAAGTTATCATTGTCATATCTTATTTGTATCACCTTCTTCTTTGGTAGAGTCCTCTATATTCACCTATATTTTATCTATGGTATCGTCCAAAACATTTTCCTTGGTTCCCTCTCGGGTACCAACCTTATTACCCATTATAATATTAATGGTGTGGATCTTGTGGTCCCGCACTTGGATCTAGTGGAGATGATTTTTGATAATACATTTTGGGTTGTTAATTATATATCTTTAGGGTTGCAATATACATTTGAGTCACTTGTAGTATGATTTGAGTAAGTTTTACTCTCCCTCTATACTCATTCCATTCATCTACAATATTCCTCTCTTTATAATGGTTAGTGTATGAAAACTCTTTTGGTAACAGGCACATCCTATGATCATGTTGGTCCCAAATTCTACATATCCCACCACATTTTTTTTGGACCTGTAGAGCTCTATGGTGAGGTATAATATCTTATTTATCCTTTCATCAAAATTTATAGCTTCAAACTTTACCATGTCAATTCATTCTTCAAATTTTCTAACTCCCCTTTCACTGCATAATCATTCTCCCTTCTCCATGATTATGCTTCTAATATTGCTTCCATTTATTATGTCTCCAAAATGTCTTAAACTTCATTCCATCCATGGAAGCTCATATGTATGGCACCAACCTTGAGATAAACCATTGTGTGTTTTGTTTCTCATTTAACAGTTCTTTTAATTTTTACATTACTTCTTTAAATCATTAGTTTTACTCTTTTGTAATCTCATTTTATTTTTGTATAAGGTGTCTCAACTTAATAATACTCTCTTTTGCGACATCAAGGTAATGAATTCATTTTTAAATGTATTTTGTACTTAATCCCATGACATATTATGGTTTGGTCTTATCTTCATATACTATTTCAATGGGTCATCCTTTAATGTACCCATGGAATCAAACAATTTTATATGAGGATCATTTATCCTATAACTCCTCTAGTAACAATCTAACATAAGGAAGTGTTCCTCCACATCTTTTGCATCTTTCCCAAATAATAGTATTTTCATCTTGTTTTATCCCATTATTCAGACTAATCAATCAATAAAAATTAATCTATGGTTTCAGACCTAAGAGCATCTAATGAAATTAACCCTAGGGAAATTGAAGAGTAACATTTGACCCTAAGACTAGGTGTAAGACAAAGCAATTTTCTAAAAATGTAACACCAATGAATTACACTTAATTAAGTAACTACAATAAACACAACTAATAATACATAATTAATATTTTTAAGCCAACTATGTAGGAAAAATAGGGTTTAGATTTGGAAATGCACTACCAATCACGTCATAAAACTCACCGATAAAGTTGGAACTCATTGGACCATATACCAAGAATTCTTTTACTTGCATTGAAATGTCAAGAGCACTGCCTCTTTTGATTGAGTGATATACATCTCTAAAAGAAATTGACAACTAAGTTTTATTGGTTTTGGTCTGTTATTTCATTGCACCAATTTATGTGTTGAAACTCATGTGTCATTGTAAAATGAATTTCTTCTTTTTCCTTATAATAACTCCAATATATTTGTGACATATGAAGACTTTAAAGATAAAATGTGACTTTAATGGAGTACATTATAATTTATTAAATAGTATAACTATTTTTTAATTTGTCAAGGCCTTAAATGGTGAGAACTGTAATTTATAAAATATTGATTTGCATAAATAAAATAATTTCAGAAATAAAAATTATATAACATAGATAAAACCCAAGGTCATACGCTTAAAATTCTCTAAAAAAAATTATAACTTCAAGCAACGATAAATGTTCTAATGATTGTTTGATCTTACCTATGTATTTCGAAGTTTTTTTTGAGTACTAGATAGATTCTTTTTGTATGTTTGATAATATCTTGTGTTAAAAAAACTACAATATTTATGTATTTATAAAAAAATAAAACCAAATTAAGACCTTATTAACATGTGAATAGACATCAAAAGGGATGGGTGCACCTTAACTTAGATAAGATTTTTTTTAAAAAAGGTTCAAAAACACCACTCCTTTTAATAAAAAATATAAAATAAAAAAAAGAGAGAGAAAAGTCGAGAACGATAAAGAGAAGACACATTAACAATCAACAAATAAACCACTAACATATAATCTAAACAATTAATTCATAAATAATAAACACATTAAAAACCATAAGAAGAAAATGATGATCACTGAATAAAATATATTTAAAACACATAATTCATAAGATTCTATATAGTACCCATTATTTATGGAATTATTTAACCTTTCTACCTATGATTGACCCCTTTTTACATAAATATCCTTATTTTTATCAAACATACCAATAAAAAGAAAATAAGAAATGTAAATAAAAAAT
Organism: Torreya grandis; assembly: GCA_037957365.1. Taxonomy (NCBI): domain Eukaryota; kingdom Viridiplantae; phylum Streptophyta; class Pinopsida; order Cupressales; family Taxaceae; genus Torreya; species Torreya grandis. Next base: position 3,548,140 of record JARHVA010000906.1, on the reverse strand, counting down.
ATCATATATCATAATGTCTTAATAATTAAATATGCTTTATCTTTATATTTATATTTATATATATAAACTAACACTTGATAAAAGATACATTAACACTTCTTATCATTAAGAGATTACGGATATATGGTAACATGAACCAGCGAAGGTAATCTATCTATTTTTTAATTTTTACTTTTATTCACTGGTGATTAACTTTTGTAACAGCCCCTGTGACGATGAACTGTACTAAAATGTCAATATCACCAATAATAGAGCCGTCAAATATAAGGAGTCCACAATTTTCAGTCGGGAAATATTTACCTGTACGTGTATAATTTGTCTGCTTGATTCTGTTGGGAAAAAAAATAGAGTTGGGGCTTGGCTCATGGATAGAAAGGGACCGCATGATTTGGATTTGACAGAAACAATATCCGTCAAGGGGCAGTGAGTGTCCCATTCAAGTAGAGTCATTGTAAATCTAATATCCATTTTTGATGGTACCCTTTCACCACCAAAGTTGTCTCCACATTTTATTGGTAGTACCTGCGTGTCTATTGCATTCACATGAAACTTTTAATTTGTATACAAAAGTGTGTAACCAATGAAGTTATACTATTTTTCATATTCTTAACTTTTAATATTAGTTTTGTAATATATGTGATATTGGGAGTGGTAGGGGTCATTTCAATGAAAACAAGTTTTTCTTTGATGTATTTTGTTAATTTTATATTGTCATAGCCAATACATATTTCAAAGTGTTTTTGTAAGATAATGTTTTTAAATATGAATGTTGATGAATCAATTTAAGGAGATGTTTAAGTTTTTAGGTGAGAATTGAAGCGTTATGGCATGATTAGAGGATTTTGTAAAGTATATGGTGAAAAAAGGCATTAGGAGAATAATTATGCATTGTGAATACATATTAGACAATAATAAATTATGATAAACTTATTGTTGATCACATTAGATGAAAAACTCATTGTTGATCATATTGGTTGAAAAAATAGTGGCATGATCATGGGTGATGAACAACAATCCCAAAATATTTTTCTTAGGAGAAATGGCTATCAAGAGACCCATCTTCACCAATTTCGTCAACCTCTTATCAATAAGACCATTGTACCATCGAGAGCAATTGCTAGTATTATATCCATATATAATATTATAATAAATTAATAATATATTACAATAAATAAATTTATTTGTTTTAGATATGTATAAAGCTTTTGATCAGAGCAACAATCGATCACATTAATGGCCACAACCAACCAATACTAACAATATGTTTATAGCCGATAAATACCAATAATACCGTCACAACCGACGAATACCACCAATACGACCACAAACAATCTTCCAATACCTCCGAGATTTGAACCTCAATGGTGCATATAACAATCAAATTGCTTTCTCAATGTACCCTCATTATTATTATTATTATTATTATTATTATTATTATTATTATTATTATTATTATTATTATTATTATTATTATAATAATATAATATAGTATTACAAAATGTTATATTATTAATATATAATAAGATAATAGTATAATACTATATTATTATATTTTCATAGTATAAAATAGGATATATAATAGTATTATATTAATAATATCTAGTGATTGTTATAGTAGGTTATTTATCTTAGCTCATGTTCATCTAAGTATTTATTTATTCTAACCCACTTTTATGTGTAGATATTTTATTTATCTTATTTAAGATATTATGAGATATTACATATTTATCTATTAAATATTATGGAGATAATTTCTATTTGTTTCTATCCTTTATGGATAGTTATTTGTTAGTTCTAGATTTGATTTCTAGCTTAATCTCTTAGTTATGTTTGATCTATAACTTATCTATTAGTTATGATTGATCTTCCTTGCCTATATATGTAAGGATCGATCATTTATTTGATATGGAAGTTATGGAAATAAAGCTCTACATTGAAGCTTTGAAAATATAAATGATTTATCTATGTATGCTCTAGTTGTGTATAGTATATTGAGATATTATTTGAGCAGTGCATCAATGAATTTATTTATGGTAATGGTTTTTATATTTGATCCTGGGCGAGAGTTTTCTAAACTCTTTTATGGCATCAGAGCTAGGTTTCCAATAACCATTATTCAACTTCTTAGTTTCTCCTTACTCAACATCTATTTTTAGAGGATTTTTTTTTTGTTTTTTATTGTAGGTAAATTTTTGAGATTAAATGAGTAAATGAAATCTCACCAATGCATCCATATTGCCTAATAAAAATATGATCACTTCTAATTTCATCCCATTTGGATATCAGAAACAAGATCTACAAGTTTTTTTTAAATCCATTTTTGGTTAAAAATGATTGTTATTTTTTCAGAGTGTGAGAAAAATGTAGACAATCTTTTAGAATTTTTGAGTTTTGTTCACCTTGTTTTCTACTTTCTAGAATATTTTAAAATTTTGAATTTCATTTAGAATTGCAAAATTCATAATAGTTTTACTTAACAGTACTATTCTAAAAAAATATGATTTTTCTTTATTTAATTGTGAGAAAATTGTAACTAATCACTCAAAAAATTGTGTGAATATTGTGTGCCTTGTTCTTATATTTTTAGAATATTTTAAAATTTAAAATTTAATAAAAAATTTAAAAAATTATTATAGTTTTACTAAGCAGTACTATTAAAAAAATCTTAGTGGGGAGATTTTTTTTAATAATATCTTTGGTTGATTTTTTATTATTTTTTATTAAAAACAATATTTTGTATTTGGAAGATATAAGGAGATATTATATTCGTTAATTTCTTAGTCACATACCTTCTTTTCTTGATCTTGTTTGTCGAAGACAGAGGGTGGGGCTCGATTTGATAGGTAGCCAAACTCTTTCACAAGCAAACAAACTTTCTCCTTCGTTGATTTTACCATCTTGATTGTAGTCATGAATGTATTTTTGATTGAGTCTAACGTTCTTTTATAAGTTACATTACATTTTACTGTTATGAATTTTTTTATCCACTTCTATGTAAGCATCTTCATCCACCTTTCTTATTTGATTTGGGATGGATTTTAGATCACTTGTGGTAACACCATCATTCTTTATGAAGATTTTACTAGTATGGCTCTCCCATTATTTAGATCCCCTCACAAAAACACTTTATTGCACTCATGTTCATTTATTTGTAAACTTACAGATGCATTTTCGATAGAGCTTGATGTTTTATATTATTTGAGTATATATTTTGTGTGCCACTTGTATTTTTTGGCCCACATTGCTCTCTTATTTTTAGAGCAACTCTCATGATTTATGATGACTTATTCAACAGGTCAACAATTTCCTTATTTGGAGTTATTTTAGTGTATACAGTGTTTTCTTTATTTTTATTTGATATTTTTGTGTATGAGATGTATTATACTCACAATAAATTATAAAGTGTCATAGGGGGTTTGCTTTTACAACCTAATCTACCTTCATGTGTGTGTATCTTAGTTTGTGCATCTTTTACTATTTCAGTTGTTAGTCTCTCCTATCACTACCAAGACCATCTTATTGAGAGATTTTATTTATATTTTTTAGATTTCTCTTTTGTACATGGGTATCTTATTTAGGCACTTTATTTCTTAGAACCCATATGAAGATTGTTATGTTTCAGTCATATTTTCGATGACTTTTTATGTAGTGATACTAGTGTGGCATCCCCATAGTCTTTGTTTTCACTTTTCACCATTTTTAGTCCATTTATTTAGAGACTTTCATTGTCATCTTCTCTTAGTTTAGTATTAAGGGAGAATGTCTAGGCAATGCTTCTTCAGGTTCATCATTCTACCTAGTATTTTGAAGAGTAGTGTTCATGTTCAATGATCATCATATTCGACACCATTTCTAATTTGATGACAGTTACAACGACTTGACATCCATGCATTCCAATAAGATAGATTGATGTTCATAGGGATACTTGTCTTCACATTGCATCATTTTTTATATATGTACTTCATCAGGTCTTGTTGTTGGGACTCATTTCCTTCCTTTCTCTCTTTTGGGTGGGAGTTTTATTTTTCTATGAGTTTTCTCTTTTTCTTCACTTTATGAGAAATTGTTTCATAGATATATTTTACATGAGTACTTAATCAGGGTTTGTTGTCAAAAATTATATTATGGATATGGCACTCTATTTTTGGCCTCTAGATTCACTTGAAGGGATATTAGAATAGATTATTTACCTTAACTCATGTTCACCTATATATTTATTTATTTTCACCCACTTAAATGTGGATATTTCATTTATCTTATTTAATATATTATGAGATATTACATATTTATCTCTTAGATATTATAGAGATAATTTTTATTTATTTTTATCCTTTATGGATAGTTATCTCTTAGTCTTAGGTTTGATCTCTAGCTTGATCTCTTAGTTATGATTGATCTTCCTTGCCTATATACAAGGCTCATTCATTATATTTGATATGAAATCTATGAAGATGGAGCTCTAAATGGAAGCTTTAAAGATATAGAGGATTTATTATTGTATGTTTTATTTATGTATAATATATTGAAATATTATTTGAACAATGCATCAATGGTTTTTACTATGGTAATAGTTTGTAGATTTAATCCTAGGTGAGAGTTTTATAAAATCTTTTAGTAATATTTTCATTAATAGATCAGTGGCCATTCCAAAGTCTTATAGGCAAAGTGGTAAAATAGAGTGGACTCCCCCCATCCCGAGTTGTTTAAACTAAACTTTGATGGTGCGGATAGGGGTAACACCAATGCTTCAGGGGCTAGATGTGTCATCTAAGATTGCATTGGTTATCTAATTCATTTAGCCTTTATGAAGCAAGTAGATGACATAAATAATGAATCTAAGGCCCAATCCTTGATTTTAGAACTAGACTTGGTGACCCAATGTGTGATCAATACTGTTATAATTGAAGGTGAATCTATGGTTATTATTAAAGTTCTTCTAAATGGTAAATCTAGTTCTTGGAATGTAAAAAATATTTTGAATCGAGCCTAAAATATGTTGGACAACTCAACCCTTGGGAGGCTACCCATTGTTTTAGAGAAGTGAATAAGGTAGCTGATGCTCTTTCCAACAAAGGTATCTCACAAGATAATGATTTAGTTATTGATATCATTGGGAGCTTAGGTGAGTGATGGGGCATTACTTTCATAGGATGTAATAGGCTCCCACCATTATTTGTAGTGTTTATGGCCATTAATTGCTTATGTTCTTCTAAGTATAGGATGAGTCCCCTCATCTTTCCCTTCATAGGTAGAGTTATTTCTCCTTGGTTCTATCCTTGACAATACTTATTTGGGATCTAATGAGTTTGTTGGTTACTCTCAATGTGTTTCATAGTTGGTTTCTATGGATCCTTCAATGTAAATTACCCTCAGTGAGCTATTAATCCACCTAAAAAACTTCTAGTAGGAGTTGGATTTTTGGGGGTCGCATCTCAAATGCTATGTTAAAGTGGGGTTTTCTCATTCAATTGGGTACTATTTTACATGTGGTCAAGGTGGTCATGGGTTTAGTGTTTATAGAGACTAGTTGCAGGATGAAAACTAATTCAATGGTGGCATCAACGTTTGTTTATAATTTTATCATCACTTACAAGGGCAAAGAATTGAAGGTTGAGGTATCTTTGAGGTTGGTTTGTGTCAATTTTCAGATGGGCTTGGTGATTGTTGTAAATGCTTTCCCCTAGAAGAGAAGCAGTCAAAAATATTCTTTGGGTTCATCAGTCTTAGAGTGGTCCTTTTGAGGGCCTTTTGAGACTTAGAAGAGAGATTTGGTAATTTGTTTGACCATATCAACTTTGTTCAACATGCCCTTCAAAAGCCTAGGCCACTAGGTGTTTGGATTCCAGTGTTAAATGTGAATGCTCTACGTTCCCCTCTATCATCAGTCATGGTGTCACTAGGTGGTTAAAGGTCATCAGGTTTGACATCATCCATCAGGGATTTGGCACAGTTATTTAGAGCTCATACCCCTACCCTCAAACATCCCCTTATTGGACGATAGGATTTTTTACCCATTCTATATCTCATTTTGTAGTTGGTGTTGTTAGGTCAACTAGGTTTTTCAGGTTTAGGGTGGTGGCAAAGGTTGTTGACTAGTTTGGTGATGATGTTTCTCAATCCATGGGTTCTATTGGCATGGTAGTCCATGGGTAATTAATGCTTTAGGTTTTATTTTTTGTGCTTGTGTGGTGGTCAATGTAACTTTGGCATTCTTGGTGTTATACATGAGTGGTTTTTTATTGGTTTACTACTACTTTTGGTGCCCATTTGGGATGTTTCCTTATTTTATTCTCCTTTGTTATTGCCACCCTTCATGGTGGGATTTCATCTTTGGGGCTCTTATTTTTTGTTTTTTGGGCTCTGCCCGGTGCTTTATACTAATTTTTTTTGTTTTAATAAAATGGGTGAGAGGCCCATCAACCTTTATTACCTATCAAAAAGAATCTAGTAATGTAATAATAATAATATATTATTATTGCATTATTATTATAATAAAATAACATAGTATATTATAATGTTATATTATGATATTATACATATTATGTTGATGTATAATATATCATTAATATAATATAAAAATAATATATATACTTATATTATATAATACATATTCTAATATAAAAATATTAACTGTATAATAGAAATTTATTTTTGATTGAAAAGCACACTTTCATTAATATAACAATATATAATAATAATATATAATACATCATTAATCATTGAAAAAACTAGGTGGAAAAGTCACACCCCAAAAAAAACATATCGAGTGAAAGAAGCCTTGAGAAGAACATAATCCATAAAAGGCCACCAAATAGACAAACAACCACCATTAAGTTAACTCTAGTGCACATAAATAAAAAAAGAGAAAGATAAAGCACAAAAAATAAGGAGATCATTAAGCAGCATCAACTAACACGGTGATAGTTGGAGGCAAAGGAGGTGAAGGATCCAAAGGGTTCCCCCTTCCCCCTAAGCCAAGGGATCTTCATAAACTATAGGTCTTAATCATCAATCTACTAGTTAATTTCAGTATCATTTTGTAGTTGGTAATACTACCTAGAAGGAGAAATGGCCAACAACAACCATGGAAACTTATCTTGTGGAGGGGCCTCCAATCCCCCACAACCATTGTATTTGTTTCCCCTGTTAGATACTCAAGGATGAGATGGTTAGAAAGAGTGAGGAGAGGCACTCTTTCATCCTCAAGACCACCCATTGCAAGATCAATGACATCACCCTCCATGCCCATGCTCATGAGTGGAAATGGTAGGGGGGTGGATTAAGAGGCTCATGGTTAACTACACAAGGAACATTCCCCTAATGGTCTAGGAAGAGTTGTAGATGGTGGAACTCAATCTAAACCTTATATGTTTGAATTTCAATCTATAGGGTAACATTAACAATCATAGTAATTTTGTTAGTTATAAATAAGCTTTTTTCTATAACTTCATTATTAAAACATGTTTTTTTCTAGATTTCCAAATTCAAAACATAATATAGAATGAAAAATCTATCAGAATTTGTTATATCTTACATGAAATAGGGAGGAGTCCCCCAGGAGAGCCATCTTCCAAGTGAACATTTCAGACGTAAAGGGTTTGAAAAGGTTATGAATCCATCTCCAAGTGGACTGAGTATGAGGGGAAAATGAAAATAGATGATTAACGGATTTTGGGTGGTGATAGACTGAGCAAGTGAGATTCAAAACCCCCATGTGTTTGATTTAATCCCTCATAGCTAGGCCTTGGTAAATAATACACCAAAGGAAGTGGGATTTTTAAAGCTCAATATAATCCACCCAAATGTTATCAAACCTCTAATCCCAAACATGATGGAGAGATTTAAGATACCACTGATGATTGAGGGATTCAATATCAATATGTTGAGTGGCTAAAATATTATAACCTAGCCTAGGGAGTAGTGATAGTTTGACGTAGATGTTGGCCAAGACCAGCTCTTCCACCATTGCATAAGAGAGGAAACTCTAATTTTGTGTAAGTACTCTCTCAAAGCTTCTATTATTTCCTTTAATGTTAACCCCTCCATAAACCCCATACACTAGGGACTTATCCTCTTTATCATCCATAGAGGGGAATCCATCTGGGGAAAAGATGTCTATAAAGTAATTGATATCCATAGTGGGGAGGGGGAGGATTTTAGTGAAGATACTGAGGAGTTAGGAAGAAGAGGTTAGAAAGGAGTCCCCATATTTATGGGAGAAGGATAATAGTAGAAAAAACCCCATTGATAATAGTTTAGAAGATAACTTTGAAGAGGTGAAGCCTATGGCTAGCATTCACCCATCCATCCCTTTGAGCAACAAAAAAACCAACATGGAAAGGATTCTGTAAAAGATCTATACAAAGGTGGCCACATAACATTTACTCTACACAGAAATGGTGGAGGAAAATAACATCTTGAAAGGGATGTTCTCTTTGGAGGAGGTTAGAACTGATATTGGTAAAGGATTTGTGGTCAGGGCTTAAGAACGTATGGATATTAGTATCACTCCCCCCAGTAAGAAGAAGTAGAAAAAATAGATTAAGGAGGAGTTGAAGAAGAGATCACTGGACAAGGAAGAGGAATGAGCCTCACTCTATAAAAGAAAGAGTATGATTCAAGAAACCTACCAAGGTGTGATTAAAATTACTAGAGGTAAGGACAAAGAAAAAAATAAATATGGAAGCATCAAACTTGTTGTATACTCTGACTCTGAGTAGTCTAACTAGTTGTTTTAGCATTTCCCCTCTAAGTTTTCTTTTGGCTTCATTTTGTATGGTTTTTGGATGGTGACTGTGTTTTATTCATGGCCTATGTTTCCATAGTCTTATGCTTGTTCCTCTTATATTATGTTGAATATCTTTCATTGGTTTTTGTAAGCGAATGGGACCCTCTTCTTAGTTTTTAACCATATATAATTAAAAAATATGGATAGTGAATATGTTGATGAAATTTATAAATTATCCTAGAAAATGGGGAGAATGGAGGTGGAGCACAACAAGCCTTTGAAGCAAATCCCTTATCTCCTTTAAACCTTTCTAAAACTTGATTTTTAGGAATCTTGAAGTAATTAGGCTGCCATTCGATTTTATGAGAAGGTGAGTATTTGACACGGGAAAAAAGATACAAATCATAGATGATAGTGGGCACTAGACATTGATTCTAAATTAAAAATGAGAAAGATTTTGAACATGATATAAGTGTATTTATGATACAAGAGTTTGAACAACTTTTATAGAGATGGGATTTTAATTTACTACACATACCTAAAACTAATTTACTATGAATACTTACAAAAATAATTTATAGTGAACATTTATTCTACTATTACTTTACAATGAATACCTATTCAAAAAATAATTTACAATAAATACCTAAATATTTTGATCACTTCTTTGCACCTCTTTTTCTTCAATTTTATATATTTTGATCTCTTATTTTATGAGTATATATTTTGTGTTGTATTCTTTTAAAATTGTTTGTATATATATTTTATAATATTGTGGCAGCTCTTTTGCATTTAAAAAAATGTGTTTTAAGAAATGATATCAGCTGGTTTCTATTTTATGGGCATGACATCACACTCTTCTCCTCCTTGTTGCCATTGTAAAATTCCTTTCAATGTAATTATATAATAATATATAATATAAAAATAAATTTTTAGAGTTGTTCAACTTTGGGTTGGGATTTTTGGAGAGTCATACAGAGCACTATATGTCTATGGGCTTTTACAGTTTCCCTATCCTTCACATTAGTGATCTGTCATTCAATATAGGTGGGATTAATTCTATTTTGACATCAAATTTAATGCATTGAGTCAAGATGGCATTTTCCCCTTTAGGCGGTGCTACCTTCCCTTTATTAAATGGCCATCACCATCATTTATACCTCATTTGATGCAAGGATTTCTTGAGGGATCCTAAGAAGTAATGGTATCGAAACAAGATCAAAAGTTTATCCCAAAGGTCTACCATGAGGTATTGACTCTGACCCTGATACTCCTTTACCAGATGTGGTTATGGATTTACCAAAGTTTAATAAAGCCTATAATTATTTTTAAAATTTTACCTCAGTTACTTATTTTGTGGGTTGAGTTCCTTTGGAGAGCATGTTAAAGTAGTGGATCCACAACCATTGGCAAGCCCATGGGATGAAACTGGAAGGAGTCTAAAACCTCACTAAGCATTTTTTTGTTAGGAATACTTGATGAATTATGAAATAACATGCAACACATAATTCATTCCTCAAAATCACAGTAGTAAAGATATATGAAAAAAAAATAGATCTAAACAAATATACACATAACAATGATATAACGTGGTTCACCCAACCTGGGTGACATCCACCAAAAAACTCTCTATAATATTAAAAAAAAGAGTACAAGACAACTGTCAACAAGAAACCTCTCACATAGATAACTTTCTCCAACCTGAATTCACATTAGAATTATTGAGATGCTAAGCTATACCTCAAACTCGATCACATCGACAAAAAAGAGAATACAAAGCTCAAAAATGAGATGTAAAATGCAATGCTTAATGTGTTCCCCCTCACCCATATTTACACTTTATAAAATTCCCTGAAAAATGTGCCATACCTTGGAGATAAGCATACCCACACCAAAATGACAACAAATAAGGGAGGTTACAACCAACTGGGATAAAGATAATCCTCTAGTTCTCTCAACCACCTTAAATAATGCCCACTTCTCCATAAAATGTGCCAAAAAAGTGGGAAGTGGTTGGCACACTCAAAAATATGCCCCACCATTTTTGAAAGTAAGAATTACATGTTAAAATTGTCTCATTAATTTTATTTTAACCTTAGGGGTGTTGAAATGGGCTCCATATTCAATAATCTCCCACTTGGAGTTCATTTCTCCTTGAACAAAATTTAACACTCCTCGATTATTTTCATGAAGACAACCAAAGCTAAACATAACCTCAAATTCTCTGATGTGACTACCTTGGTCAACATATCCATAGGATTTTGGCTCGTATATATCTTCTCTAGCTTCACCATGTTTTCCTCTAAAGATATCCTAATGAAATGATATCGTAACTATATGTGCTTCATCCTCAAGTGGAAAGTAGATTTTTTGGCTAAATGTATAGCACTCTAATTATCACTATGTAATTACCCAACTTCTTGCTTATGCCCCAACTTGTTAAGTAACTATTGTAACCAAATCATCTCCTTGCTAGCCTCTGTTGTTGATAAAGCCACAACCTTCTGTATCTGAGAGATCCAACTAACTATTGTATCCCCAATAGTAAATACATAACTTATCATAATCCTCCTACTATCAACATCCCTAACCATATTAGAGTCCACATAACCATGAAAAGTGGTGTCCTGTCCACCAAAATACAATGTTGTACCCATGGTTCCTCTCAAATATTGAAGAATCCACTTCACTGCTTACCAGTGCTCATAACCTGGATTACTCATGTACCTACTTACTACTTCCATTGCATGGACAATATCTAGCCTAGTAAAAACCATAGCATACATCAGGGTACTAACTATTGATGAGTATGGTACCTTGGACATCTTTAGCTTTTCTTCTTTTATTTTAGTAACTGTTCTTTTGATAATCTAAAATGGCCTGCCAAAGGAGTCCCAATTGGCTTAACATCCTACATACTAAACCTATCCAAAACTTTATTCATGTACTCTTCCTGGGATAAGATCAACTTCCTCTCCTTCCTATCTCGATTTATCCTCATACCAAGGATTTGATTTGCTTCACCCAAATCCTTCATAAAAAAGGAATCACCAAGTTGCTTCTTGAGTATTTGAATCTGTTTCATGTTATTTCCAACAACCATCATGTCATCTACATACAAGCATAGGATAATATAATTACCATCCTAAAATCTTTTAACATATATGCAATGGTCATAATGACACATGGAGTTACCCTGTTCTAACATAAAACTGTCAAACTTCTTATACCATTACCGTGGAGCTTGTTTCATGCCATACGAGATCTTCTTTAGTCTACACACCAATTTCTCCTTTCCTTGAACCTCATAACCCTATGTATTCTCCATATATAATTCCTCCTCCAAATCACCATGAAGGAACGTAGTCTTTACATCTAATTGTTCTAAGTGCAAATCCTCTACTACAATTATACCAAGCACAGTTATAATAGAAGCCATCTTAACAATAGGAGAAAAAAATTCATCAAAATCAATACCTTTCTTCTGTGTAAACCCCTTAACCACCAACCAAGCCTTATACCTTTTACTTCCTCCATCCTCTTCTTTGATTTTGTATACCCACTTGTTCTGTAATGCTCTCTTGCCCTTGGGTAGCTTCACAAAATCCCTTGTCTCGTTCTCAATGAGAGAACTATGTTCCTCTTCCATGGCTTGCTCCCACTTCTTCCTAGCATTTGGCTACATTGATTTCTCAAACCATTTTGGTTATCTATTGTCAGTAAGTAACAAATAACTCAAAGATGGGAAAAAATGTTCAGAAGCTCTTTTTATCCTAGAAGACCTTCTTAGTACAGGAGTTTGGGGTTCTTGTGTAGGATGTTCCTGAACTGTCTCCTTGGACACCTTACCATTCATAATATCATCCAACACCGTTTACTCTTTTTGTCCTTGTTCCTGCAACTGATCCTCATACATGACTTTTTCTTTAAAGACAACATCCCTAGACTAGAATATTTTCTTGTCTCTAAAACTCCAAACTCAGAAACCAAATTCATCCTCACCATAACCAATAAAGTTGCATATCTCAGACTTAGCCTCTAACTTGGTCCTATCTTTCTTGGAAACATGAACAAATTCCTCATATCCAAAGACCCTAAGAAAAGAATAATTAACTTTTTTACCAGACCAAGCTTCCTCAGGTATGCCTCCATCCAAAGGTACTAAAGGTCCTCTGTTAATTAGATATACCATTATTCTAACTTCTTTCACCCAAAAAATTAGGGGCAGCCTTGCATGCAACCTCATGCTCCTTGTACAATCCATAATTATCTTGTTCATCCTTTCTAACACTCCATTCTCCTATGACATCCGTGGAGCTGTCCTTTGCTTATGAATTCCATTTTGTGAATAATAATCATCAAATGCTTTGCTACAATACTCACCTCTATTTTCCAACTTGAGACCTATTTCATTCTCAACCAAAGCTTTCAATCTCTTGAATGTTTCAAACACAACAAATTTATTCTTAATGTAATAAACCCAAACTTTCCTAATTGCATCATCAATAAAAATAACATAATAATTTAAACCATCAATAGAAGATACCTGAGTGAACCAACTCCAACTTATTCTCCTTCTTTATAGGTCCAACTCTCAGGAACTTAACTCACTTCTGATTCTCATACACACAATCATCACAAAAGTCTAAATCAACCTATTTCAATATGAGCAACTTACCTTTCAAGATCTCCATGCCCTTTTAGCTCATATGATCGATCCTGTAGTGCCATAAAGTTGCATCTCTATTTACAACAACTAAATTATAGTTTTCAACACTACTATTCAAATGAAAAGTGCCAAATTTCTTACCTCTCACAACCACAAGAGCACCCTTGGTAAATTTCTAAGAGTTTGTGATAAACATCATCGAACAACCCTCATTGTCCAACTACCCCATTGATATTAAATTTTTCCTTAACTATGGGACATGTCTAACATACTTTAGTAGTCATGTGTTCCCATTCTACATATTTACCTGAACATAACCTTTCCCTCCTATACTACATGGTTCATCATCACCAAGATAAACATGTCCAAAATATCCTTGAACATAATCAGTAAAATGATGCCTATGTGGGGTGGCATGAAAAAAAGCCCCTAAATCTAATACCCAAGATTAAAAAATATTATCCAAAGAAAGAATTAAAGAATCCTAACTAATAGTACCTATTGTCATATGTACCTCCTTGGTCTTCTCATGCTTGGTCTTCTTGTCCCGACATTCCTAACATTCCTTATTTGTGTGTCCACTTTTCCCATAGTACCAACACACCATCTTGACTCTAGATTTAGATCTTCCTTGACCCTTTGACTTTTCACAATTTCTTTTGCTTCTTTCTTTTTGTCTCCCTCTAGTCTCCACCATCAAATCATTCCCTGAAGATGATTCCCCGATTCTCTTCCTTCACATTTCCATGCTAAGAATCACACCTATAACATCCTCAAACTTTAAACTTTCCTTAGCAAGGATGGCATTACTCACAGCCATAACCAGGCTATCCCAACTATCAAGTAAGAAGCAAAAAATCAATAAATCCTTAACTTTGTTTTCAAATTTAATACCAATAGAAGTTAGCATACTCACAACTGCATTAAAATGATTCAAATGATCAGTTGCAAAACCATTTTTATAAATTTTTATATTAAATAACCTTTTAATCAAAAATATTTTATTAAAGGTAGAGGGTTTTTCATATAATTCCCCTAATTTCTTCATCATACCAAATGTGGTCATCTCCTATGAAATATTGAAGGCAACCAAATATACAAGGCACAATCGTATGGCTCCCAATGCTTTCTTATCGAGAAAATTCCAATATACCTGATCCATACCTGAAGGTTGGCCTACTTTCCCTATCAAAGGGTGATGAAGATCCTTCTAAAACAAGTAATCCTCCATCTGCATCTTCCACAATCTAAAATTCTATCCATTGAATTTTTCAACTCTAGATCTATCATTATCTACCATAACTCCCATTCAAGCTAATATCTTTCCTTGTGATTCACCACTTTAGCAAAACTACTAAAGCTAGATCTAATACCAATTTTTAGGAATAAGTGATTAATTATGCAATAACATTCAACACAGAATTCATTCTTCAAAATCACATCAACAAAGACATGAAATAAAATTCAAATCTAAGTAAATACACAAATAATAATGATATAACATGGTTCACCCAATGTGGGATACATCCACCAAGAATCTCTATATAATATTATAAACAAGAGTACAAGACAACTCTAAACAAGAAACCTCTCATAGAGATAACTTTATCTAACCCGAATTCACACCAAAATTCTTGAGATGCTAAGCTACACCTCAAACTCGATCACACTGATCGAAAAGAGAATACAAAGCTCAAAAATAAGATACAAAATGCAATTCTTAATGTGTTCCCCCTCACCCCTATTTATACTTTCTAAAATCTCTTGAAAAATTCACCATACCTTGGAGATAAGCATATCCCCACCAAAATGGCAATAAATAAGGGAGGTTACAACCAATTGGGATAAAGATAATCCCTCAATTCTCTCAACCACCTTAAATCACACCCACTTCTCCATAAAATGTGCCACAAATGTGGGAAGTGGCTGGCACACTCAAAAATGTGCCCCATTATTTGTGAAAGTAAGAATTACATGTTAAAATTGCCCTATTAATTTTATTTTAACCTTAGGGGTGTTGAAACGAGCTCAACATTCAACATTCTTTTGATTTTATTTCACAAACCCTAAACATTGAAAAACATATTATTAATCATGGCCCTTGGTTTATGTGAAGCACTTTGGTTTTTTCTCCCATTAGACCCAAGACATACAAGTCTCAAAATAAGCAAAACTTAAAATCCCAATGTGGGTAGAATTTTTAGGCTTACTTCTTCTTTTGTGAAATTTTGTTGACTAGCTTATCAAGTCTCTGAGCCACTTTATCTACCATGAACAAAAGCATTTCTATGTAACACATCCCCCAAAAAAGGTCTATGTGAAAATAGATCTTGCCATATACCTCAAAGAGTCCATTGAGATTCAAGTAGGTAATAATCAATTCACATTGCATGTGATTTCTATCAACCACCCGAACACTTATTTTTAATGCCATGATTCAGACAATATGATTAGATAATGCACTTTAATGATCCCCACTCCTTATACTCTTCAAGATAAAAGTGGGTCTAATTTGAAACCCTAAAACTTTGATGGGTGGACAATAGTCTCTAATAAGAAGAATAATATAGTTCATGGAAATGCCCAAACCCCATCCAACTATGTACCAATACATAAGGGCCAAGTTCCTCAGTCTCTATTGGTAAAATCCATACGCACACATAAGTTAAAACACCACCTTCTATTTTCATTTTCTTCAAGTGGTCACCCATTTTATTTCTTCCCCATCTCTTGCTCTTACAACTCCATCCTCATAGCCCTCTTCATGGGTGAATGATTCAGATTCAGAGCTTGGTCTTATAATCCTCAACCATAAAGATATTATTTGGCACTCACATAGTCCCTCACCCTCTACAGATGAGGATTATGTGCCAAAAAGGGCAAACTTTCCAACTTGGAGACTATGCCATTCCTAGATTAACTTTTAATCAGTTTGTAGCCCTCTCACATCTTACAAAGGGAAATTATATGAACCTTGATGATTCCCAATGATAATTTATTCTTGGAATGCTAGAGGGCTCACTGATCTAACATGTAGGTATACGGTTAGGAATAATAGTCATCATTTTTCCAAAATGATTTTTTTTTGCATGAAATAAGTCAAAATTTATAATTTTCTACTTCATTCTACTACTCACACTATCTATCCTAGGGCCCTTTGCCAGGCCACATGTCACGATCCTGGTCATTAGGAGGGTGGGGTGATCACCCTTTTTATGCATAAGCTATCTCTAAAAATTATTTCCTAGGGTTTCAACCCCACCCATCAGGTGGTCTGGACTCTTTTTTATTTTAGTAATCACATCATTGGCTTGGTCAACTTATATGTGCCTCTAATGTTGTTATAGAATGCACCTTGCTCTGGAGATGGTTGGTAGACTTTATTTTGGATATGCATTATATTCTCTATGGTGACTTTAAAATTATTGAGTCTATTAAAGACAAATAAGATCATATCCCCATGAGATGGTGTGTAGGATAATGGGAGGCATGGTTTTACATGTGAAATAATTTCGGGGTTTTGATCCAAACCATCACCAGAGGAGAGAATCAAATTCTCCTTGGTTCACATGGTCTATTTTTTTATTAGGGAGAAGATTGAGTTATTAAGCATCTCGATTGTGCCTTAATAGCAGAACAAGACCTTTTATTTTACTCTCTTATTCATGATCGACCTATTTTTATGATCCCAAACACTTTCTTATCTGACCATCATCCTATTTTATTTTGCATTGATTGAACCACCCCACAAGTTAAATCCCATAATTCTTAGTTTCACCTCAATATCTCCCATCTTAAACATGAGTGGACTATTGTGCATACCATTATAATTTTTAACCTAACTCTTAGACCCACAAAGGGCACTATCTAGATTGAGTGGTAGGTCGATGTAATAGCCTTCACCACCTCTTTTCTTTGAATTTACATTAAATAAAAGCCTCTCTTTAGATACATATTCATATTCTATAAACCATGAATACATTAGGGTTTCATAATAATTAGAAGCCATGACTTTAGTCCCTCATTTATAGACATAAGCTCTAGTTAGTTGAGGCTAACAAGGCTATAGGAGCACAACTTAGAGCATAAATGTATGGGTTGAAATTTAGAGATAAACTGACCAAATAAATTTTTTCTCTCATCCATTCAATATAAGATGCAGATAAAATTAAACTTATTAGATGTGATTCAAACAGATTTACCAAATTACCTAACATCTTATAAGCTTTTTCATAGCACTATCATGGAGTGTTTGCTACACAACCCTCCTCCCATACTCATGAAACTTTTCTCTCAATCCATTTAATTGGTCCCCTGTAATTCTCATAAGCTCAAAGAGTTTTTTGTGATAGGCCCCTCAGCCTCAATGACCTTAAGGAAGCCATCATGCATTTGGCCTCTCACAAAGCCATAGGAGTTGATGGGTTTCCCTATGAATTCTATCAAACCCTTTGGGCTACATTTGGACCCGATCTTCATAAAGTCTACTATGAAACTATTTTTTCTAACTCATTGGGCCATCTCATTAATCAAGGTAACATCAAATTCATTCTTAAGGTCAGTAACCTTGAGGTGATTACCAAATGGAGGACCATCACATTGCTTAATGTATCTTACAAAATCATAGCTAAAGATTTATCCCTTAGAATCAAGCCTTAATTATGAGAAGTGAACAAACAAGGTTTATCCAACATAGATACATATTAGATAATTTTATTTCTATCTAGGAAGGTATGGAATAGGATAGGGTACCCAATTAGAAGGCATTATTCATCAAGATTGATTTTGAGAAAGTTTATGATCGTATTGAATGGACTTTTATCATAGCTATGCTTTAGGCTCTCAAGTTTGGTCCCAGGTTTTTTCAAACTATTAATATGTTATTTTAGGATGTGGGGTCCTATATTACTATTAATGGTTCTCAATCCCAAAGATTTGAGCTTCATAGATCTATCAGATAGGGGTGCCCCTTGCACTTTCCCTTTATGTTTTGGTTGTTGAGGGATTCAGTTATATTTTGGATAGCCATGCTTACAAGGGTTTGGTGAAGGGTATTTCTATGCCTAACTCAAACCACCAATTGATCAATGGGTACTTTACTAATGACTCCCTCCTTACTCTTCAGGAGGATGAGGACTTTGTTAAGTATGCTATGGAATATCTTGACATTTTCTAACTTGCCTCTAGGTTTTTCATTCAATGGCAAAAAATATAATGCTATCACCAGTCCCTTTCATCCAAAACTCCTTGATTGGAGGGATATAAGTGGAAATGGATCCTTCTTGGGGTTCAATTTAAATTATTGGGCATCCCATTTGATTTTAGAACCTCACCTATAGAGCTGTGGTCTTATGTGGTTCAAAGGGTAGAGAGAAAATCTCCTTCTGAGTCACCAAACCATTGACTCTGGCTGGGAAGTTTTAGATCTATTATAATGTATTCACTACTAATCATATTTATTATTCATCTTACTAGGTTCCTTCCAATGCCTCTTATGCAAAACTAAAAAATCTCCTAAGAGATTTTATCTAGGCTAATTTTTAAGGGCACCATGATTTTCACCAAATCTCTTAGGCTATTTATTGTCACCCTAAAGAAATTGGTGGACTTGGGCTCATTGATATTAAGATTCAAGGACTTTCTCTTGGTGTTAAATGGATCATCATAAGATTGTAAGGGGCTAAGGCCTAGAATATCTTATTGAGGCTCTACATTGCTCAAGGTTTCCCGCTTAGAAGAATAGTTTGGCAAGGGATTAGTTTTCATAGTGTTCTCATCACTCCTATGCTAATAAAGATAGGGGCACTTTTGTCATGCAAAGATTTGGAAGGCTTGGGAAAAAATAAAATCTCACCTCATCTAGGTTTGGTTTAGAAATGGTCTTTCTTGTAATTATCAATCCTTATGGTGGTCTCCCATGTTGAATTTACATAATGTCCCTTTTTACATGGTCCCTTGGGTCAAAATCCTGAGACTATTTAAGAAAGGTATTCATATGATTGGAGACCACTTCTATAATGTAACTCAAGATTGGATTTATTAGAATATGGTTAATTCTAAGTTCAATTTAAATAAGGAAGATGCATAATCCATTTATGAATTGTAAAGTTTCATACCTTCAACCAAAAAAATGGGAGGCTGATCCTATGACCATTAAAATGGTTCATCAGAAAAAAATAGTGTGAGAATAAGATAGTATGTTTGTTCTCAAGGGTAATGTACTTCATGATTTAAAAACAAATGTCGAACAACTTATTAGGAAGTTCATTTCTAGGGAATCCTTTTTTAGATGAGATGACTGGTGTATCATATTTAAATAAAAATATCATTATCTCTTCTTTACATTTTTTGTCCTTATAATCTTTAACTCCATCATAGCTCATGTTGGTCACTTCACCAATAATATTCTTTATGATCATGATACTTATCCCCTTCATTCTAGCTAGATGATTGTCCAAACCTCTGATGAAGTCCCTAGAGATATCCGAGTCATGTTCAAAAATTCTTTCCATGAAGTTGGAAAGTCATCCTTTAACAAGCTTCCTCTGGACATCAAGGTTATCCTTTGCCTCATCATAAGAAATTGGTTTTATCCTATTTATCTCACACCTTATATTATCCCTAAATGTAAAGATCTTAGTTCTATAGGAAATTACCATTTTAGCCTTGGCGAGGGTGCTCTTATTGTTAAAATCTAGACATTTATTAATTGAAATGGCACAAAGATTCTCACGATTCATAGTGTGGATATTAATTTGGTGTTGATTATTTTGGAAAATTCTTCTTAATTTTATCAGTAGTACTAGTTGAGAAAATTTAGCAAGCCTCCTCCATGGAACCCTAACTTAAGACTATAGGGAAAAATCCTTTATCAAGGACATGTGACAAGACTATTAGACATTTAACCCTTTAGAGCACTTAGATGATTCCTCCTTTAATTCTTCTCTCTTTAGGCATTAAAAAATTCTTGTTATGGTGGGAGATGGAGTAAGAGCTAGAGACAGAGCTAGTGATCAAATATGCATGGTGTCTTAAATTACATTTAAAAGAAAATTAAACTGTCACCGTCACCATTTCTAGATGAAGTTTTAAAAACTCAATTTACTACTAAATTTTTAGAGTTTGTTTCTTTTAATAATTATATTAGATATCATAAAGGACCCAGTTGGGTTCAAACAGGGGATCCCTTAGTTTATGGTTAAATGCTCTACGCTTGAGCTATAAAAATAAAAATATATATAGATCTAATATATTAATTAAATTTAATGTAATACATTAAATTTATATATAATATTTAATATGTATTATTATAATAGTAGCATTATAGATTCAAACTAAGGACAAGATGGGGAAGGGAAGCGATAAAAGGATCACATAGAAGATTCTTTGTTTGTATTGGTGGACTACAGAGTGATAGAACATAAATGGATGACAAAGGAGATCAATCAAATGCTTATGGATTTAGTGGAGTATATCATGAAGGAGATTTTGGAGAAGAATTTGATGATAGGGTACATGGAGCTAGAAAAACAACATGTAGTCTTCCTTGAGTTTTAAAGATAAAATATGATAAAGTTGTGCACAAAAGTCGATAGGGAGGCAAGAGAATAGGAAATAGTAAGCTATGAAGGCATCCAAGTTTTATGCTTAGGAGATAAGCCTAATCTTTATTCTATTGTGCCCAATGTTTGTTTTGATTACCCTCCTAATTATTTTTCCCTTAGTTAACCTTCCTTTAGATACTTTTGGATCTAGGGTTTGTATTGGTATGGAGGAAGTCACAATTTTAACTAATGAAAGAGAAGAAGAAGAAGAAGAAGTTGAAGACATTGGTGGTAAGGGTTTATGCAACTTGTCAAATTTTTTGGATCTCAAAACTTTTGGAGAATTTTTATGGGGGGTGTATTCTTACATTGAATTTCATCACAAAATATTCCAAAACCTTCGGAGAAGTTTTATGGTGGGGGTATTCTTACAATGAATTTCATCACAAAATATGTTAGCATTGTCCTACAAAGGGTGTGAATGGATCATTGAGGGAGGTTAAAGAAAGGGGTCATTCAGGATGGCTACCAAAATGGTGGATCTCAGTTTTGATTATGTCCTTTGGTACCCTATTGTACCTCTTTCTTTGTTGGGTGATATAACTCTTCTCTTATTTTAACCCTATAAACCAAATATGGTTCCTAATGTCCATGTGATTGGATCCTTCTTATATTATTTTATCCTTCAATCTGATAACTCTAGGACACAGTGGTCTTGAAAATAAGTTGGGATTGATTTGATGAGAGATTTTGAGGTTGCATGCTTTGTTATTATATGTGTGAGGGATTTGTAGTTTGTTATTGTGGAAGAGGCCACTATTGTGAGTTAGATTTTGATACTTGATGTGAAGTTTTTAAAAATATTATATATGGTGGAAAGGGTTGAGTGGAAGGGTCCCTCTCAACCTGATTAGGTTTTCTAAACATACTCTAGGGGCATATAATATCCCCAGGATAAGGCAACTAGGTTTTCTTTGTTTGTTATGTGAATTGAAGATGTTGAAGGGAGACTTATAAGTGATTGAAGATCATGGATAGTTGAGTTGAAGCTAAATCTAATTATCTTGGATGATTCCTATCCTTTTCTGAAATGATAGTCTTTGATGTGGATTATGTCAATTATCATGATCAAAGACATGGTAATAGCGAGGATGTGGAGTTAAGATGATCATTCTTATTCGGTCCTACCTATGTTAACCATTAGCTATTGTATAATTGTTGGGTTTTTCCTTAGTTTGTAATTTCTAGAAGTTAATCTCTTTTGGTGTTGTCCCTTGGTTGGGTTGTTGGTCATGGTTTTTCAACAACTAACATTATTTTATTGTTTTATTGTGGATTTTTTTTATAGGAAATAGTTTTTTTGTTTTTTCACTAATATTTGAAGGTTGAGGGGCCTCATAACCCTCAATTAACAACATATATATATATATATATATATATATATATATATATATATATATATATATATATATATATATATATATATATATATATATAATTAACATTTATTTATTATTATACAATTATTATTATTATTATATTAATATGTTATATATTATTATATAATAGTATAAAGTATATTAAATATAATTTTTTTTAATATATGTTATGTTTAAATTATAATATTATATTATAATTATATATCATATTTTATATATTAGATATTTATTATTTTTATTTTTATAGTTCAATACATATTGTAATAAATGAACCCACTATATTATAATTTGTATTATTCCTTTGAATAGTAAGTACTAAAGTTAACAACACAGAATGCAATCAACATAAATTCTACTACAAAGAATACAAATGAGCCACCATACAAGGTGAGGCCAACCGATAATAATAATGATCAAAAGACATCAGTACATGTAGTTTTTAAACCAACTTTGTGCATTATATTATCATCTCCTCTAAGGACACAATTTACCAATCTACCAGAAGCTCCATACAAGATCCTAAAAATGCTATTGGAATAAAATCTCATATCTCTCCCTACCATTAAATAGGTTGATGTGAGTAAGACTATTCTAAAGGGATTTAACCAGGATGCCTTTTGTGACCTTCATAGAGAACCATATGTAAATTAGAATAATCAACTAGCTTACCATGCCAAGTCTCTTTTGGAGTCTTTCCATCTAATGCAGCTATAGGAGATCTATTAATAAGATATATAGATGTATTAACAGCTTCTGCCTAAAATCTATTTTCTAGCTTTGATGCACTCAACATGCTTCTTGCATGTTCCATGATAGTGTGGTTCATCCGCTCAGCTACAATATTCTACTATGGAGTATAAAGGACAATATTTTGATGTTTAATTCCTTCCTGCGTACAAAAGTTATCAAACTCCCTAGAGCAATATTCTCCTCTATTATCTAACCTTAGACATATAACAGATTTGTGAAAACTCTTTTCTACCCATGCCTTAAATTCTTTAAATTTTTCTAAAGCTTATAATTTCTTTCTCAAAAAATACACCCATACTCTTCTAGAATAATCAACTATAAAGAAAATAAAATAAGTTTTACCATTTATGGATTGAGTAGGGATAGGTCAAAAAATATTCGAATGGATAAGTTGCATAAAATCAAAAATTTTACCTACACTTGCAATAAATTTTATATCTCTTTTATTTACCAAAGATGCAGTGCTCACAAAAGCCTAAATCACAAGATTTAATCCCAACCAACATACCTTGGTCATGTAATATCTTCAATCCTTTCTCACTCATGTGTCCAAGGTGTTGATGCCATAGCATCACAACATCTTGAGCATTCTCTGAAGTTGTTGATGTTGTAGTACTAGTCACTGAATCTCCACACAAATGATATAAAGAGCCATAAGATTCTCCTTTTGATACCACCAAATATCATTTGATAATTTTACATTTACCATTAGTAATAGTATAGGAATATCCCAGCTCATCCATCACCTTGATGGACATCAAATTCTTTTTTAAATCAAGAACATACTGCACATCTTTCAATCTTTTGATTCTACCATCATCCAACTTGATCCTTACATCTCCTCTTCCCATAACATCCAAATGGTGATCATCACCAAGTAAATAGATCCTCCAATACCTAGGTGTTTGAAAGTGATCTACTATTACCGAGGTAGAATGCTTCTTGTGTGGTTTCTTCCTCTAAATTTGTAGTGTTGGCTTCAGCTAAAGGTGGGTTTTCTTTTCTGTCCTTATTTTCCTTCTTTAATTGTCAATAATTTTTCTTCATATGGCCTAGATTTCCATAGTGATAGCATTTTCCCTTACATCCTCTACACTTTGATCTAGAAGGTGATCTTCCATGATTGCTCCTCTCATTAGATCTCCCTCTTACAGACAATGTTTCATTGCTTGAGGATGCACCAGAAGACTTTCTTCTCATCTCCTCTCCAAGCAAAGCTGAAATTATATCTTCAAAATTAAGAGTGGATGATGATGAATTATTGATAGTCATCACCACATGATCCCAACTATCAGTAAGTGAGCATAACAAGGTAATGGCCTTGTCTTCATCCTCCATCTTCACACTGATGGAAACTAGTTTGTTAACAATGGTGTTGAACTCATTTAAATGTTTAGCAATGGATGAGTTATCCTTCATCCTCAAACTATAAAATTGAATCTTCAATAAAACTTTGTTTGTTACAGATTTTGTCTAATATAATTTATTTAATTTATCCCACAAAGCTTCTACAGTATTCTCCTCAGTAACATTGAAGAGCACAGAATCTGTAAGACACAAATGAATGGTAGAACAAACCTTTCTATCCATCTTGTTCCACTATTCATCTATCATACGACTAGGCTTGGAAGCATATCCCTTCAAGGATAGAGCTTGGTCACTCTATACCAAGAGATCCTCCACCTTCATCTTCCATAAAGAAATTCTTGCCATCAAACTTCTCAACTTTAAATCTGGTTACTCTACATGTCATTGTTGTAGCTCCTTCTTTCATACATCACCCTTACTCAATAAAAAAACACTCACAAAGGAATTTTTTCAAAGATCCTAAATCTGATACCAAATGTTAGGAACAAATCTAATAAGTTTGAAAGAAAATAAATGTGGAAATAAAAACTATAAAATCAAATAACAAGAGTAATACATAACACAGAGAGTTTACGTGGAAACCTTGTCAGATGCAAGGAAAAGCCATGGGGTAAATGGTAGTTGTATCTTTGTATCAAATTCAAAACCTACAACAAAACATTCCTCCTTCAACACACTCTCCTCTAACTCTATCTTTCAATCATACAAGCTTTTATGAAGCTATTTTACAAACTAAAAAATAATGACTTATTTTCTCAAATTCCACCACTCACCAAAAACCTCTCAAATGTCCTCATTTTATGGAAATTACAATGGATGACTTATGGATTAATAAAATAAAGGGATGGAATAAAAATATGCCACCCTTAGGAGGCAACACTATTTGGCATATGACTTTGCTCATGTGAGGCCAAATCAACTTGGAATCTGATGAGGTCATCCTCCACCAAACTCACTTTGACTTTCACCTCATGAAGAAAAATAAGGTATCCCAAATAATTATGCCCCACCTTCACATGGGGTCAATAAATGGCATCAAATCTCATGATTATCCTCCAACATGAAAATCCACACACATGTGCCAAAGAATTAAAAATTCTTTGCCTTTTGACTTGGTTAACTTGTTTCCAAAATCAAAAACGTGTGATGTACTTTGTGTGTCATGCCATGTCCCACTTATGCCACCTTATATGTCCAATCACCTAGGTCCCACCACCTGGGCCCCACTGCCATGTCACTTGTGAATAGTGACTTCACATATACTAACACAAAATTCATTGGAATCATAATTCTTTGGAATAGGCCTAGTTATACCAACCTCTTTGATGGGAGGGAGAGATATGACATTGCATTTAAAAAGTTGATGGTAAATCCTAGCTAGTGATTCAAGAAGATTTGTAAAAGGTCTCCTTAGAGGAGTTGATAAAACCACAATAGGAGTTGACTCTGAGGCTATGTTAACTATTGTCTTTGATTTTTCTTGCTTTCATTGGGCCTCACCTTATATTTGAGCTTATTTAAACTCTTATTAGTGGAATCCAATCTGGTTGTGTACTTTAACTAGCCCATGGAGAGAAGTTTGACTTTTCGTTCCTTAATTGTATGGCATAGATATATAAATGATGGAAACTTTTTGAATGATATAGATCCACATAATGCTGGTAATAAACTTTGCTTGAATATGTCTTGGAGTTATCTATCTGCCATGGGGCTAGTCATATTTACTAATATGGTTTTATATCACAATACATATTCAACTATTGGCTCATTAGATTTTTTCTTTAGTTGAGCAACTTAAGCATAAGAAAATTTGTCACTGATGTTGATAAAAAAAGGTGCCAAAAACATATATGTGAATGGATTAAATTTTGTAATGGAATGATTAGGGAGATCATAGAACCATTGTAATGCAATCCTTTAAAATATGATGAAATAACTTAGGATCCAATCACTAAACATGTAATCCAAACGTGTTGCATGAAAATCATGTAAATGATGCTCTGGGTCACCCTTACCATTATACAGAGTAAGCTTGGGTGCCACAAATCTAGATGGCAAATTAGTTTCTAATATATGTTGTGTCAATGGTATATGTAGGAGAACATGAGAGTCAAAGGCATGAGATAATATAGTGGCACCCTACTCAAGATGTAATACCTTGGCCTATAGAGAATGGATCTCATGCATAAGGGATTGTACATCTGGAGAGGAGGAATGCATACCAGCCATAGGAGGTGTTGTCATTGGTGAGATTTTTCTAGTTACAACAGGTTGTAAAATCTGAGTTACCCCCATAGTAGATGTAATAATATTAGCTTTTGTGGGTTATAAAATTGACCAAGTGATATGTTTTTTATTTACAATATATCTTGAAAAAATTGTGCATGATCATGGGGTTGTTACTAAAGTCTATCTCTGAAACTTTGTAAGATCTCATCCTTATTGATTATAAGAATATCAACATCAAGGGGGTTGGGAGCGTGTCCTGATTCCCATCTTGTATATCATTATGATCATGATTGTATTGCTCATGTTTTTTTGTATTATCATTAAAGTCCACATAATTAGAATTTGAAGAATCAATTAGAGGAATCATAACTAGTCCTTTATCCATGGTATAAGCTCGAACAAAAGGATTCTAGGTATGATCAATAGGATTACCACTAAGCCTAACACTTATTAAATGAAGAGATATAACTTTTTTTAGATGGAATATAGTAAACAAAATGAAAGAGTGACACTAAAATAGAATATACAAAATCTAAAAATTTTAACACAATAAATGGAAATAAGAAAAGAAGGATACAAACCCTAGTAGAATCTAGGGCTAGCGTTTGGGTGTTATTTGAAGTAAGGTTCACCAAATAATTTTTATTTTTTAGGATTATGGAATGTAACCCTAGGTTGATAAATAACTTAGTAATAAATAAGGGAATAAAATATTTCAATATCAACAGCCACCGATTTGCACAATAATAGGTTTAATTAAATATTCTATAAATAGCAATGAATTAAAAATGGTGTACTTAGCTAGAAAATATGAATGAGATAGATAAGTCATAGGATAGGAGGTGATATAGGAGCAGGTTAAAGTGTCATCAGTAGAGAATAGGTGTCATACCTCTTCAAACAATAGCACAACCCTCTTTGCCAGTATCACACTGCACTATAGACCTTATGTGTAATGTTAATTACCTTGTGCAAGTGAAACAATAAAATTATGGGCAAACCTTCACTCTATTTTGGGAAGCCTATATCTATATGATTGAGACCTAAATCATCATCTATTCTGTGCTTTGATTAATTTCACTATGAAACCCTAAGCCTTTATTCGTGTTAGGGTTTTGATGAACACAATTAGAAGGAGAGTGGTATTAGTAGGGTAGGTTGGGTATGACCTCAACACCCCATTTATTGAGTGTTGCCTATATATATATACCTCAAAATGGGATTAAGCTCGATGTATTTCTCCCAATCTAAGTGCTGGTGCAAGTGAGAGTGATGTTAGTATGCCTAAGTATGAATACCAATCTGAATGCTTTGAGTGTGAATTGAGACTTGAAATTTGAGTAAAACTAAGCTCTGAGTTGTTATGGATGGATGTATGTATAAATAGGGGTAAATAGGGATCAATAACCTTAATTTGCATGGTTATTTATTAGCTTATTTGTGAGAATTGCCATCTAGGGGATAAATGAATGAGAGTGGTCTTTATATAGTGTTTTGATGCTTGTTAAGACATAAAATGAGTATAGGTCAACCTTAAGACACTTCAAGAAGTAAAAATATATCTGTTAGGGGAAATTGAAGCTAAGAGTCAATATTGTTTTCCCCTTTGCCAATAGCACATTGCACTATAGACTAACGGTGTTACGTTATTATCTAGGTTGCTAGCATGTGTGAAAAAGGATCAGGGATGTTAGGTGAAGGCTCAATATAGATTTTGATATATCTAGTCATGGGCTAGACACACATAAAAACTAAAAAAAGATCAAAAGAGGCCCTAAGATAGGTCTAGGGATAAGCTAAGGATAGGGTGGTCTCATGTGACACTCATTGCATTAAAATGGAATTTTATATGATTACATGTTCATACCTTAGTTATTTACATTTCATAATATATAATGATATTTCTCAATTACACATTGATATCTTATTGTTTACCCAAGTTACTGATTATATTAGTGTTACAAATTGATTATGTTAACATATATTCATGTATGTTTTTCATGTTTATTTTCCTACTTCATGTCTTGTGTATATTATTTGTTTAGCTTATGGATATTTGAACATGTCCTTGTGTGTAGATCTAAGCCTTCATTGTATATTTTTATGTGTGTAAGTGACATTTGAACATGTCCCTTATAGATGGCCCCTTGGAATTATATTGTGTGTCTTATGTGTACTATTTGTTTGTGTGCATCATGGCCATGACACTTATTTGTGCATTTTTTATGCCAAGATGGACATCATGGATCTTCCTATCCTTTCAATTCCATGATGGCTATCATCTATCTTAGTACTCAATTTTGATCACTTATCTGTGTGCCTAATTACTAACATCTATCTTGACAATCTCACTATGTATGATTGTTTTGACATGCATCTCACATTATTATTTTGCTTAGTTTATATATATGATGATGATATGATCCTTCATGTTATCATTAATAGGATTTAAATATTTTTCATAAAATTTCTCGCATAAATTTTTCTTTTAAGTTATTGTGTAAATTCAACAACTCACCTCAAAAGAGGGGGCATACATAATGGCTTGTATTAGAGACTAAACTCCTACAATACAATACACAGAGAAAATTTTGTAGAGTTTACATATTGGATCACAACCCATACACAAAAATCACCCAGAGAGCTATTTTATATAGGAACACTCCATTTGGATAAGGGCGCACCTTGGTACTATCCAAAATAGTGCATTATTGTCCCAAGAGGCATAAAATAATCACTTTCAAAATAAAATTAGAATCACAAGCAGTACATAATAATTAACAATGAGTATAAAGATTTAGTTTCTAAAAAAATTCTCAAGTTTATCTCAAATTTGTTTAGTTTGGGTCCATTATGTACGGCATGTGTTCCAGGTTAGCATTTTTTAAATTTTAGTTATTATTACTCGATCTCAGAATTAATATACATTTAGTTATCATAATAGTGGTGTGAGCATGAAATATGACTTCCTCCTTGATCAATTTGTACCAATTTCATAAATGGAATGGCAACACTTATCATTCTTCACATTATATATACCAGACCCTGATCAAACTATCTTTTTGCACTAGTTTTTACACCATTTGTTGGATAGTTTTTCACTAGAAATGAGTCTTATTTTATCTATAGCGTTGGTTCACCCTTTTGCATTAGTTTTTGCACTAGAATAATCTATTGGAATTCATATAGGGATTCCAAACTAATTCACTACTTGGCTCACCCTATTGGATTCCAAACTAATTCCAAAATAGTTTAGACTCACCCATAGACTGCTTCATACACCCAGATTAGTTTTTTGTGATCCTATAAAAATAATGTCCTAATTAGAAAACAACGTTCCTTAGGAGTCTCTAGTTCCACCACTCATGTACTCATACCAAATAAAGACTAATTGCTCAACTTCAAATTCATGTAACGTGTCGTCCCAAAATTTTAGCAAGCTCCATGTAAACAAATTACAAAAATATAACTATAAAGCCACATTTCAAACCATTTTTCACACAAGAGAGATTCCACATTGAAAAGTACTAGAATTCTAATTGCATATTGAGATCAAAATTTTTATTTCTCCTAGTTTTGATTACACACAACCCTATTAGCTATGAGCTAAAGTTTAAATACACTTCCAAGGTCATAAATCACAGTTGAAACACTTAATCAGTCTAGGATTACACCAATATCTATAATTTTGTACCAATCTTTCAAACACACCATCGTAGCATGGGAGAACTACATGGAGTTTGATCCCTCTTTGAAGTATTAGTATGTAGGCAATGCTCAACATAGGGGGTGTTGAGGTCAAGTACAATTTCAACCGCTAAACCCTTTTTACCTCGTGATTGCATTTGTCTTCTTAATCTATTAAGCTAGGGTTACAAGTGAAGGAGAATATACATAGTGGTTTCATAATGGATTGAAAGTTCCTACATAGTCTATAGAACACACAAACAAAGGCAAAATTATCACATAAATCTCAAATCTTTATCACCCACCATACATCGATGTTCCCAAAGGAAAATAATGATTGCCCATAACTAACTCACCTAAAACTATGATTATATACATAGCTTATAAAGTAAACACCTTCCATTTATTAGTGCATCACCTACCCATGCCCTAGTCATTAAATACACAACATATTATATCAAAGTACAAGTAAATTATTATTACCCAACCATATGCATGTGTATAATCTCATTAATACATCAATGACCGATATATTATCACATAATCATGTGCATATATAATCCCATTAACACATCAATGACGTATATAATCTCTATGTGGCATGCTACCTTAGGTACATGACATTCTCTGCCCTTTGACATGTTTCATCCTTGAAACATAAGTATAAGGAAAATATTAATATTGTTGCAAATTAGATGATGTTATGATAATCATCTATATATGATCTTCACAAAGAATGTTGCTTGATGCTACCTATATCCAAACTTTGATCCATATTTATTTTGAAACTCTTTTGTGCCACCAACTCATGATTTCATTCAATAGTTTCTTCTTTAAGGTTAGCAAATACATTTTTCTTACTAGAAGATTCATTGTAAAGAGGAGTAGATTCAACAAAAGATAAATTGAAAATAGTTATCTTCACACAGTTTAAAGATGTCTTCATACCGTTCAATACAATTATCCTCCAAATACATTGATGCCTCCTTTTTTTTTTCATACTCTATCACTAACTAGAAATGAAATAAATTTGTCAAATACAGTTATGATTCCTTCCAACCCTTCTTTCCAAAACTTTTATGAATCGTTCATTTTTTTCAACATTTTTTACCAAGGCAGAGCCTCCTCCTCTCTAAATATTTAAAATTGAATGAAATACCACTCAATTTAAATTATTCAAAGTCTAATTTTTAATGCAAAAAATTTACCTCAATTAGTAACATAAATTGAAATATATGCTCATATGACATTACAAGTCCATTTTTTTGGGGTGATCTTAGAACAACTACTTGAGATTGATATCTCTCCCTCAACATTAATCTAAAATTGTACTTGTAGGAAGTCTTGAAATATACATTCAAGCAAAATCATCCTAATGTTATACTTAAGTATAAATTTATTACATTTATAATAGGTGGTCTATTTTTTACCTTATAGATTTGAAACCATGTTCACATAGTTAACTTTGAGTGGATACTAAAATATGTATTTCGGCACTTGACAATGATAAGCTTGACACACATTTACCACATATGATTTGAACATTCAAACAAGATCTTGATTTGTCATTCTCTCACATTTGTGTATTATCTTATGAGTTAACCTTTCTGTTTTATAGTTACATACTTATAATAATCTCACTATTTATTTCAAACCTATTAAATATTTTGTTCAAACATCTCTAGACTTTCAATTCAGTACCCCTGTACATAAGTCGGTTCCCTCAAATTCAACCACAGACAAAGTCTAATTTTTAATGCAAAAAATTTACGTCAATTAGTAACATAAATTGAAATATAGGCTCATATGACATTACAAGTCCATTTTTTTGGGGGTGATCTTAGAACAATTACTTGGGATTGATATCTCTCCCTCAATATTAATCTAAAACTGAAAAATTGTACTTATGGAAGTCTTGAAATATACATTCAAATAAAATCATCCTAATGTTATACTTAAGTATAAATTTATTACATTTATAATAGGCAGTCAATTTTTTACCTTATAGATTTGAAACCATGTTCACATAGTTAACTTTGAGTGGATACTAAAATCTGTTTTTTGGTACTTGACAATGATAAGCTTGACACACATTTACCACGTATGATTTGAACATTCAAACAAGATTTTGATTTGTCACATTTGTGTATTATCTTATGAGTTAACCTTTCTGTTTTATAGTTACATACTTATAATAATCTCACTATTTATTTCAAACCTATTAAATATTTTGTTCAAACATCTCTAGACTTTCAATTCAGTGCCCTGTACATTGGTCGGTTCCGGTTCCCTCAAACTCAATCAATATCATTAATCGATACCGATATACTCTATTCAGTGCTAGCCTATCCCAAACAACAACTATTTCATAATTTAAACCTCTCCTTAAAAACAGTCCATATATCTAACTTGTGGATGGAATGAGAAATTACTCAATGAAAACCATATAAACAAATCAAAATATCATTAAAAAGAAATTGAACGCTTATCTAATTCACATCTATATATTATTAAACTTTTGAAAAAATCTACCATGTTTTTTCAAATTTTAAAACTTATCACAAAACATAGTCACAAACCAAATCTAAAACACAATAAAATTAAATTAAAAAAAAAACATTATAATATCGAAGCCGAATCAATATCTACACAGCAACTAAGCATGACATTCCTAAGTGGTACGCTTTTTAGATAGAAAACTATTGATCTATGATGATGCATAACTTTTTACATGTACGCGCAAAGGCATTTTGTTTTTTCTCATTTCTGCAAATTTCAAACTTATATATTTTTTTTCAATTAAAAAGAAAAAAAAAGAAAAAAAACTTATCTATTTGACTTTTTTTAATACTTATTCTAATAATTGTGTGGGGCCTTCATTGTTAAAGCACGTCTAAGTCCAAATTTTAGATTTTAAAATTGTTTGGGATACGTTTCTCAACTTCGAATGTGAATGTGAATATCATCTTTTATATTAAAAGATAGATATTTATTTTATTTATATATAAATGATATTTAAGTTTAAGGAATATTTAATTTATTTATATTAGGAGATTTGAGTCTTTTGTTTTTATTTCAAATTGATTTATGGTTCTAATAAAAATGTCCCAGTTTATAGTTCTGAATTTTAAAAAAGCATTTATTAATTATTAAAAAAATTATTTATATTTAATTTTATATTATTTTTAATAATATGTTTTTAAATATTTTTATTATAATTATGGGTCAAAGAAAAAATATAAAACACTTGTATCAAAGAAATAGATTTTTTTAATTAAGTTGGTAGGTGTTCTACAATGACATATGTGGATGGTGAAGAGTTGTAATGTAAGAGTGTGTTCATTGTTAATTTCAATTTTAAATTTGACATTCATTTTATTATTATTTATAAATTTTTCTATTTTTTAATATTTTAATGGAAAAATCATAATATTTTGATTATATCATAGAGTTTAGAACACTTTTTTTCCTAGAAAAAATATTTTGAATTTAACATATTGACATAATTAAAACTAATATGATTTATCATTAACAAATGAAAATATTTAATATTTAATACTTTTACAATCCATAAAATCTATCAAAGATATTTTTAAGATAACTGTGGTTCTATTTTTATTTGAACGTTCCAAATCACTACTCATGATCCTTCCTCACATGAAACAAGAATAATAAGTAGTGATTTAAAACATAAGAATAAAAAAAAAAATACAATTATCTTAATAATATTTTTAATTACATAAAAATCTAAAAATTAATATTACATGTATAAAAAATGTAAAATAAAAACCTGAAATATCAAAAATCTAAAATTATTATCTTAAAATTAATATCTTTTCAACTTTTTTTTTATAAATAGACTATATCGGTCAACGACGATTAACTTTGGAAACGGTTTATGTGACGGCGAACTATTCTAAACCGTTAATATCTCCAGCTATATCGCCGTCAAATATGATGAGTCCGTCATTTTCAGTTAGCGTAAACATTAAACCGTACGTGTACAATTTGTCCGCTTGATTCTGTTAACAAACGAAAAAAAAAAATTGCGCTTAGCCGATGGAAAGGGATCCATCAATTGGCGATTTGACGGGAGTAATATGTGTCAATGTGGCGTGCTAGCTCTTAATTAGGGGAGTAGGTGGCTATGTACGGTTGTACGGTTGCGAAAAGGCCATGAAAGGTAAGCCGGAGCAATGACTTAGGTCATTTAAGTCATATGTTTAATTTTTGATTTATTTATGGTATATGTGCAGTAGGGTATTTGCACATCACTTATATTTTGAAGTGGTCATAAAGACATTTTAATATTTTTACGCTGATTGTGGTCATTTATTAGTATTTTTAAGTATGTTGTGGTCGTTGTTGGTATTCTTGAGCCAGTTACGATTGTTGTTAGTGTATTTTGTACATGTGATAGATGATCACTTCAGGGTCTGGGCCTTTGATTGTGTCCCAGACTAGTTGGAGCTCCGATCAAAAGTGAGCGCCTATCAAAAAAATATATCATTATCATTAGAATATTTTTATTTTTACTCAAAATTGCTATTGAAACCATTCATTACATTGATTTCCTTCTATCGAATGTCTTTGAAGAGATCTCCTTGTATGAAACTATTCTTTGGTGCATGTTACTTTCTCCCTCATTCTTCACCATATTCAATTTCAAATATCAGTGACTCTCCATTTGTGGATCTACAACTAAAAATAACAATATTTTCCTCCCTTTTTGATATCCTTTTGATTGGTGACTTCAATGTCCAAACTAGGTGCATGCAATTTATTATATATGACATTTATCAATCCTATGATGACTCAATCAATTGACATACAAAGAGAAGGTCTTTAACGAAGTTCTTTAAATCATAAACTATCCTCATATGGGAAGCACTTGATTAGTTTGGGGAACTCACATGGATTGGTGATCCTCAATTGTACTATCCAATTTCTATGTTCTAGTCGTTTCATTTTCTTTCATTTTGCTAGAGGCTCTTCAATTGTAGAGTACATGATTTTTAATTGGCATCTTCTATGAAAGATCATGGATCTTTACATTTCATCTTTGCCTCCCCCTCTTTCTAATAGTTTTGTCTTATCTTTTTTATTATCGCTCAGCTAATCACCTATTGTTCATAATATTGTTAAACCCCAATAAAAGACCACTATCCATTTTGACCCTAAAATTGATGAAGAGTACACTAATATTGTCAAAAAAATACTCCTTTCAACCTATATTATCCATGCAAAAAACCTCACAACTCATAAATATATTATTAACCCAAATTATTAGATCAAACCTTTGAGGTAGGGCAACATCATAGAATACTCCTTATTGGAAGGAACCACTCTACATAAAATATTCTTCACTATCCCTCACACGTGTAATGGGTATGTTTATATATAGATACATGACTTACCTACTTACAATGAACACTCATAACTAACACATCTATAAATATGATTAGATATGTAGCTTCTAAAGTAATCCACCTACCATTTATTAGTACATCACCCATATATAGATAGGGTGTCGTATCCATCTATGTGAAGACAATAGAAGTTCCCAACGATTCCTTAATTTTAAATACAAGTATATATATCAAAGTACAAGTATTGTTACCTAATCATGTGTACATATAATTTGATTAATACATCAATGGCCCATATAAATTCTCATCTAACCATATGTGCACATATAATCCTATTAACACATCAATGACACGTATAATCTCTGTGTGGCATGCTACCTTAGGTACATGACATTTCCTCCATTTTGACATGTTTTATCCTTGAAATATGAGAAGAATCCAAACATTAATATTTCTACAAACCAATACAAATATGATGTTGTGTCAATCATCCATATGAGATCTTTCAGGGAGAATGTTGCTTGATGGTACCTATATCCAAACTTTGTTTCATATCCATTCTGAAACTCTTTTGTCCCACCAACTCATTATTTCCTTCAATGATTTCCTATTCATGTTCAATAACTACATTTTTCTTACTAGAAGATTCATTATGAAGAGGAGTAGATTCAACAAAGATAAGTTGAAAATAGTTATCTTCACACATCTTAAAGATGTCTTCATATATCATTCAATATAGTTATCTTCCAAATATATTGATGCCTCTATATTTTTTTCATATTATGTCATCAACTCTAAATGAAATAAATTTATCAAACATAATTATAATTCTTTTCAATCCTTCTTTCCAAAACATTTTGTGAATCGTTCATTTTTTCTACCAAGGTGTTGAAGCTATCACTTTGAAGAGCTCACTTCTTTGTTAATATTTAATTTAAAAGAATGAAATACCGGTCAATTTAAATCTTTCAAATTCTATTTTTAATGTAAAAAATGCGCCTCAATCAATCAGCTTAACCGAAATAAATGCTCATACGAAATCACAAGTCCAAAAATTATTTTTTGGGGGCGATCTTAGAATAACAAATTGCAATTGATATTTATCTTTCAATAGTAATAAAAAAATGAAAAAAATCTAATTGTTGGAAATATTGAAGTATACATTCTAAAAAAAATCACCCCAATCTTACGCTTGAGTAGAAATTTATTGCATCTACAATACACAATCATTTTTACACCTTATAAATCTAAAACCATGTTCTCATGCTTAATTTGCGTAGATAATAAAATTTGGTATTTGGTACTTGAAAATGACAAGCTTGACACATATTTACAATGTATGATTTGATCAATCAAACAAGATCCTAATCCACCATTCTCTCACACTTGCATGATATCTTATGAGTCATCCATTTCATTCTACTATTACACACCTACATGATTCAACTATCTATTTCAAACCTACTAAATATCATGCATAAACATCTATAGACTTTCAGTTTAGTATGTTTGTACATAGGTAGTTCCACAAGATTTAGTCAATATTGACCTAATTTGATCAATACCAACCTGCTCCCAACAACAGATACTTTTAAAAATTAAACCTTTCTTTAGGGTCAACCCATTTTTCTAGCGTGTTGGTGGCATGATAAATTACCCAATTTGATCCATATATAAACTAATCAATGTCTCATTCAAAAGGGAATTACCAGTTCTCTAGAACACATGTATACACTATTGCACTTTTAAGAAAAAAATCCCTATTCTTTCCAATTTGAAAACCTATCACTAGGAGTAGTAACAAGACAAGTTTGAAGCAAACTAAATCTAAGTCGAAGAAAACAATTAAGTATCAATGTTGAATCATTATCTATATACATATAGTGAAGGAGCATAATTGCACTAGGTGGGATAATTACATGTGGTTTGATTTCCCTCTTCGAAGTATATCAGATACATAGGCAGTAGTCAATCATCAAATCAAAATGATTAGAGTTAGCTTATCCCATTACACTTTCTTGGTTTTTGCATGTTTCTAGCCCTCACAAGCACACATAGGGTTTCAAGGAAAAGGAGTCTAATTTTTGGAGATGCGCACATCATCAAGATTTAAGACTATCATTATAGAGTAAGCAAAGACATGTGTATGTGATTGTACAATCATTTCCCCTACTTCCACTTAGGTTATTATCAACTATAGGTCAATATCAATCGATGATACTAACCCATATCAGTAGAACTGACCCAACATAGATAGAGAATTAATTCTAGAATCAAACAAATCACAGGTCTAATTTATCCTAATTTTCACTTCCAAAATACATTCATAGTTAGATAGTCACCCAGAAAAGCTAAGTATTCATCCTTTTGTTATAGATACTATATGACACTTATCAAATTAGAAGAATTATTTAATCCTAAATTGAGATGGGTTAATATAGTTGTTTTCACTTTTTAGGGTTATGGAGTTTAAACCCTAGGTTGTTAAAGGGTCTAACTATAGTAAATTAGGTTAGAAAAATACAATAAACATAATGACTGATTTATAACAGAATTGATCTAGTTTTATCTTTCTAAAAATAAAAATAAATAATGTAAATAAGTACTTATCTAGAAACTAATTGAGATAGAAAATTTGGAGGCTACAAATTGGGATATGAGCTGATATGAGTGTCATGGACATGATATAGGTGTCAAAACCCTTCCTGGATAGTAGTGCTCTAACTAAATAGTACTGCCCTAACTATATAGTAATGCTAATGATGTTAGTGTTCTCTTTTCAAAATTGTTCTGAGCTTCTAAGTGTACTTTTGTCTAAGTCTGCCAATGTTATTCATGTGTGCACAAGTTTTGGCTCCTTGTCAGCGATCTATTTTGACTAATTTTATATGTGAACACTAGACCTTCATGTTGTTAGAGAATCCGATTGGAACACGTATCAAAGTGTTATGTTAGTGGGGTAGGTTGGACATCCTCAATACCTCATTGTGATGAGATTTGCCTATATACCAATATTTCGAGGAGGGATCAAGCCCTATGTATTTCTCCCCATCTAAGGTTGGTGCAAGTGCAAGTGAAGCTAGTATGAATGTTGGTTTGAGTGATTTTGAGTGGATATTGAGACTAAAGATCTATTTATTTTGATCTTGGAATGGTTTTAGATGTAGGGAAAAATAGGGATTGATAACCTTGATTGTGCATAACTTGTTCTAAGTTAATTTGTGTTATTTGCATTTGATTTCCATCTAGTGAATAATGGGCTAGAAGTCATGGATATATACTATTCTAATACTTGTGCGGGTATTAAAAGAGGTCTAAGATGATCCTCAGTGGTTGTTGATTTAAAAATATATCAATTTATGGCAAAAGATGAGAAAAAGACAATAGCACCTAAATTGGGACACTAGTGCCACTGGTGCTACTATCCAAATTATGGCGTTAGTATCTAGGTGGTAGAACCTAAGGCACTATAGGCCAAGATGCTAAAGTGAGGATTTATGACTACTTTAAAGATGTTTAGGAATATGTGTGGCCCACAAGAAGGTTGGATAAGTGTTTAAATAGGCCCTAAGATAGGTCTATGGCTAAGCTAGGGATGGGTGATCTCAAGTAACACTCTTAGCACTCAAGTGCCATTTTTAAATTATTACATTTTCTCTTCTGCCCCTGCACCCCCCCCCCCCCCCCCCCCGCGCTCCCCCCCCCCCCAACCCCCATTTAGTGTCATAGATTTTCACATATATAGACACACAGGTATACACAAATTTACACAAGCATTTAGATTCTTAGGTTTTCAGATATACAGACACACAAGTCTACACAGGTTTACACATGCATTCATATATATATATATATATATATATATATATATATATATAATTTTAAAGACACATAGGTCTACATAGACACTCAAATTCATAAATTTTTAGATATACAAATACATGGGTCTACTCAAGTTTTCAAATATACGCTCTATGTAGATATATAATTTTGACCCAAGTATACCGATTCATTCAGATATTCAGATACACAACTACATTGCTCAGATATCAGAATTAGGGGGCATGATGTAGAGTGCACATATTCTTGGTCCCCATTGTCATATTTATAAGGTTACAGTCAATATCATCACCAATTTTTCACCAGTTTGGGTCACAAAGCTGTCTACTACGATTGATCTATTGCATTAAATCAGACCCAATTCACATACTCAGATTTAGAGTGGGGCCAAGTTAGCCTTGTTCTTCCACACATTCAATTTACATACTCAGATTTAGAGTGGGGGCAAGCGAGCCTTATTTTTCCATACATTTAGTTTACATACTTAGATTCATAGTAGGGGCAAGTGAGCATTATTTATTCATACATTCAATTTACATACTTAGTTTCAGTACAGGGGGCATCTACACCATGTGTCTCCCCTTCACATATTACATTCCAATTATTATCCAGTTCTCTGGCCAAGAACTAGTCCAAATCCATATTACATTCACATAGCTAAGTACAAGTACGCATTCTTATTTTCTTTTACTCTAGTACTTTCATTTCATTGCATTATTAGAACAAAAGAGAGGCAAATGTAAACACCCTAATTTGGTCAAACAACCAAAAGTAATATGTCTTTTGTTACTCTTCCACATGAGGGTCTTAGTGATAGTTATAGTCCTTGTTTGTGTGGTCATTTTGAGCCTTTCAATCTTTATTATGTCTTATTTTCTTTGTTTGTGACACTCCTATCAATCACAGGTCACCCTTTTCCAGTCCAAGGGGCCCCTAACCCATCTTCCATATTGTTTTTTCTCTATTATGAGCCTTAGGACATTGGCACCACATGGTGCTACTGTCCACTTGTGACTCTAGTGTCCAATGGGCCCTTTCACTCATGTTTGAGTCCTAACCTCTCCATGAGCCTTCTCTTATGTTTTTTATATCTTTTTCATGAATTATTATCCAGTGAACAAGGTATTATATTTAAAACAAATATATTTCTCTATAAAGAGCCTCACAAGGCATTTTACATTTAGCACTTACTTTTTTGGCACTTATTTACATAAAATCAACTAACAATATAGTTCAAATACTCTATAGACTACTTAGTTTTCACACCTAGATATTTTTATGCTTGATCAAAGAAAGGCCTAGGAAAAATTAATTCTAACATACCATGGAAGTTAATGGTGAACATTCCCTAAGGGAGAACTACATACAATTTGAAACCCCTAACATTGGGGTTA
Organism: Torreya grandis; assembly: GCA_037957365.1. Classification (NCBI taxonomy): domain Eukaryota; kingdom Viridiplantae; phylum Streptophyta; class Pinopsida; order Cupressales; family Taxaceae; genus Torreya; species Torreya grandis. The sequence continues at coordinate 3,507,123 of JARHVA010000906.1, read as the reverse complement.
ATATAGGTAGCGGATGTGACAATAAGGGTTCTGCTTTGATGATTGTAACATCCCACAACCCAATTTTTCCTTTTCTTTTTGTATTTTCTTTATTTATTATTTCATGTGTGTAGGTAGTCATTAGGGTTTTGGAGAATATTAAGCCAAAACAATTACATAGACGAGCCCTTGAGTGATAAAGAATCACCTACAAGGCCTCTAGAAGCTCTTAGAACTTCCTCAAAAGTTACAAACAGTTACTACAAAAATGATATCAATGCCATAACTAAACACTAGCACCACATGGTGCTATTGTTTTAAATTAGGTGCTAATGTCCATTAGTCAAAAGATGAAATATTCTTGTGTGTCTGCTTAGTCATTTCCAATACCCTGATCCACGAAAAACTTTATGTATCTCCAGATAAGTTCATTTTCTCCTTACACTTGCTATTTTTGTAAAGTTACATTGAATCAATAATTTTCAATTTTATCCTAGATTAGTAACAGACTCAACCCTTTAATCTAGCTTAATATTTACAAGTAAAACCTTAAAATGTTAAAAGACTCTAGTATTTAATTTTTATAACAACCCCTCAAGTTGTACTTAGAATAATGTAGTAATTTTTTTTAAAACTAATTAATTTACATTCATTCCATAGAAACATACTTAACAACTTATCTAAATAATAACGTAGAATAATAATAATTCCAAGTTCAAATATCAAAATGTAATATAACATATTACAGCTGTAAGGAAAGTAAATATATTATGGCTCAGCCATGACTGGTCTAATAATACAACTACTATGTTTAAGTTTATACAAATACGTTATAATTACATTTCCTTTAGGAATTTAGCCTTAATAATATAAATAGATACCAAACCCTTTAGAGCTTGAGTTGAACCAACTCGTGTATCTCTAAATCTCAAGTGTAGTCTCCAAATAAGTAGTACTATTGTAGGGAGGGAGAGCATCATCCAAGCACTTTTTCACATCAACCATGGACCAATGATCCCCGCACTAATACCATTAAAGAATGACCCTCCCTTCATGGATAGGTAGATATAATGATGCAGTAATCTAGAGAACAAGCAAGTACCCAAGTGTGCATATTTTTAAAACTAATCATGCAGTGTATCATAAAAAACTCATTTCTATTTTAAGATATCACACTAATGTGTAAATAATACATACCAAAAGATAATGTCTCACTATAAATTATATAACCATAAGATTCATACTAATTACATCTTCCTAGCAATCATATCACATAACATGCTAAACATAAGAGTGATCCATGTGGATCTCTCCATTTTTGAAAAAAATAAAAGTTTCCATATTCTAATAAAAATGATTTCAAAATTTAGAGCTCATCGAGAGCTTTCTGACGCTTTTCACGGTTTGCAAAACGGACACTGTATGCAAAAGTTATGGGCCGCTGAAGTTTTGGTTTCATAGGTAAAAATTTGGTGTCGTAAAGTGACGTGGCGTTATTTACATGCGACAAGTGGACCAATCAGAGGTTGACACGTGGCATGATTAAGCTCAGAGATAATCTCATTGACCTAGCCATGTGGCAAGCAAGGTGGCGAGTTGAAAAAAAGACTGAGTTCGAAGGGGAGACCAAGCAAAGGTGGTGAGTTTGAAGAAGTCTTGTTTGGCACATTTATCAAAGGCATGCTGACTAGGCGCCTTAAGCCCACCAAAGGGGGGCGTTGACACATTCACTGAGGCACTTAAGCCTCCTAAAAAAATGCATCCACCTTCCCAATGCAGCGCATGTGGGACAAATGCGTCCAAAACGGATTCCAAGGCACCTAAAATGGAGGGAAGACAAGTTCAAAATCAGTCAAGGTGCCTAGAAAGGTGGGCAGCCAGTTTTGAACCCCTAACCTTATGGAAAAAAGTAAAGAGACATAGCCACTATGCCACAGGCTTGCAATTGATTATAAAAGCATGAATCTGTATTTGTTTTAAACAGGTTCTGGACTATGTTTTTTTATTTTTAAAGGCCGAGACTTTGTAAAAGCTTTGGGAAAGCTTAGATAATGGATTTTTATCCATTTTATGGCCATGATACTCAGTCTTAATGCTCTTTTTATCCAATTTGTATATTGGAAGAGTATTTTTAAGCCCATAGAGGAGATTTTTAGGACTTTTGGAGCAACTTTGCAGGTGTAAAGACTCACGAAATTTGAAGGTGTCGAGCTTGATTATCAGTCACGGTGAAGGTGAATTTTTGTATTGAGAGATCAACTTGCAAGAAGGTTGTTTATTGTTTCCAAGTTGTTGAAAGGACCTTAATGGAAATGGTCCACTCCTTTGGAGAACCCAGAGATGTAGGCATCATTTGTTGAGCCGAACTCCATTATCACGTTTCATGTTTCTTGGTAATGTCATTTTGATGCATGATTTTGTTCCAGTTTGTTGATTTGGTTTAATTAGTAAATGAACTCATGCAAGTAATTTTCATTATGATAATTATAACACAACGTTATTAAAAAATTGGTTCAATAATTGAGAATGTTTTATGCCAAAACATTTTGCAAGTTCTTTTGAGTTTTTCGAGAATTTGTATCAATTTTGAGAAATCAGTATTTTTATTTTGAACTTCATTTTGAGTTGAATCAATGGAGTTTATGGATCAAGTTGGTATCAGAGCAGTTGATCAATGGGATTTAACAGTTGGTTGTTGTTTTTGCTTCTATTTCAACATTTGTTTCGATTTTTGTGATTCGACAGGTGCAATGGGCAAGTTATCAAACAAAGCCAAGCTTGATGAGATTGAAGCATATAACCAACAAATCCAGGAAGAGAATGCTTTCCTGAGAGCAAGATTGAACTCCTTGGATTAGGAGATTGCCCATTTGAAAATGGAGTTACGAGCCAAGGATGAGCTTATGGAAAAACTACAGAATGGTGGACAAGTGAAGGATTTGCCTTCCACTATAGATGCAAGCACTATGATGGATGAAAACATTGTAAGTGCATGTAAGTCATCAATTGATTTTCCTTCCCATGAAGAATCTAGTAACAATGATTTTGGTAAATTTGAACAATATACAAAAGGAATATGTTCAAAATTACTTGTTAAAATGGGATTTAATGGAAAAGGCCTAGAAAAAGATGGCCAAGGTGATACTAACCCCATTCAGGTAGAGAATAAGCCTAATCGTGTAGGGTTAGGATACAGATCTAGTATTTAGAATGAAACAAGTGAATGCTCTGAGAAAGCAGAAGCAAGGTGTGTTATGGAGAATTGTAAATCCTCTTGAATGGAAGGTAAAACACATTATTTTCGCCACACTTGCAATCATGTTGCTTCTAATTCTACCAGACAAAATAAATATTCCAATGTTCCTTTTGATTATGATACACAAAATGTGTGGCACGTTTATCCATGCAATTTTTGTGGATTGTCTAATCATTGTGTAGCCAAATGTTGGAAACGTAAATCTTTGTTAGGAAAGATTTTGAAAGACTATTCTCCTAGACAGAGTTATGAGAGTAGCAATAAGAATATGTTTTCCAATAGAGTGGACAAAATGTTTTGTACTCATTGTAACAGAAGTGGACATCGGGTTGAATAGTGTTGGAGACTTCAACCATCACACCATCCTAGAAATGGTAAGATTAAGATGGCCTATAAACCTATCAATGAGCTAATTAATGAAGTTAAATCAACCCATACAAATGTTACTAAATCCACTAAAGAAATCTCACTAACTAATCAAGAAAATTTGATTAAGAGGGTTGGTAAACAATTTTTGACATTCATGTTGTCATGATTAGTGGATGCATCATGTTGCAAAGCAATTTTGGGATCCTTGTGGTATGCATAAAGGACATTTACTATGCTTTGAATGACGATATGGTTTATTGGAGTGGCCCGTAGAGAACAACTAGGGGATAGGTTTAACATACTTGGAATAATTTCTCATGTTTGGGATTTTTGAAACTTCATTTTTAAACCTTGACAACAGTATATGCATTTAATATGGACATGAGCAGTATGTCTATTTTGAGAAATTTGCATTGCAGTTTATATGTTGTCTTTTATATTGTGCAAATAGAGGCTTATAAGACCCTTTATGGGCACCGTTTGTAATTGTACTAATTATACAAACTATTTGTAGCCATGCATGATATTTGCACATTCTATAAGACCCTTATTCATTTTTGGGCATTTTATTGTAACTGTCAATTGTGGTTACAAACAATATGTAAAATTGTTACACTAACAAATTGGTTTGCAGTTGCACTTGGTGAACAATTTGTAGTGATTGGCAAATGCACCGTTTTTGAGATGCAACATTTGAGCAAGCAGTGTGTTTCTATCCACAATGTGGCAATTGGTAGATATTTATTTTTCACTGGCATTTCAAGGATTCAGTTTAAAATTTGAATTGTTACTATGATATGTTGCAGTGATGTTTTTGTAGAAGCATTTTTAATGGAGACCATGCTTTTGGGGTCCAAAAGCACTTAGTGGGGAGGTTTGATCCAGGTGGATCTCTCCATTTTTGAAAAAATAAAAGTTTCCATATTATGATAAAAAAATGATTTCACAACGTAGATCTCATCGAGATATTTTCGATGCTTTTTGCAGTTTGCAAAACGGACACCGTATGCAAAAGTTATGGGACGTTGAAGTTTTGGTTTGACAGGTAAAAATTTGGTGTCATAAAGTGACGTGGCATTATTTACATGCGATAAGTGGACCAATCAGAGGTTGACACATGGCATGATTAAGATCATAAATAAGCTCGTTGATCGGTGGCGAGTTGGAAGAAAAGACGGAGTTCGAAGGGGAGACCAAGCAAAGGTGGCAAAGTTGAAGAAGTCTTGTTTGGCGCATTTACCAAAGGCATGCTGACTAGGTGCCTTAAGCCCACCAAAGGGGGGCGTTGACACATTCAATGAGGTGCTTAAGCCTCCTAACAAAATGCAGCCACCTTCCCAATGCAACGCATGTGGGACAAATGCATCCAAAACGGATTCCAAGGCGCCTAAAATGGAGGGAAGACAAGTTCAAAATCAGTCAAGGCACCTACAAAGGTGGGCGACCAATTTTGAACCCCTAACCTTGTGTCAAAAAGTAAGGAGACTTAACCACTACGCCACAGGCTTGCAATTGATTATAAAAGCATGAATCTGTATTTGTTTTAAACAGGTTCTGGACTGTGTTTTTTTATTTTTAAAGGCCGAGACTTTGTAAAAGCTTTGAAAAAGTTTAGATAATGGATTTTTATCCATTTTTCGGCCATGATACTCAATCTCAATGCTCTTTTTATCCAATTTGTATATTGGAAGACTATTTTTAAACCCATAGAGGAGATTTTTAGGACTTTTGGACCAACTTTGCAAGTGTGAAGACTCACGGAATTCGAAGGTGCCGGGCTTGATTATCAGTCACGGTGAAGGTGAATTTTTGTATTGAGAGATCAACTTGCAAGAAGGTTGTTTATTGTTTCCAGGTTGTTGAAATTCCCTTAATGGAAACGGTCCACTCCTTTGCAGAACTTGGAGATGTAGACATCATTTGTTGAGTCGAACTCCATTATCACGTTTCGTGTTTCTTGGCAATTTGTCATTTTGATACATGATTTTGTTCCAGTTTGTTGATTTGGTTTAATTAGTAAATGAACTCATGCAAGTAATTTTCATTATGACAATTATAACACAACGTTATTAAAAAATTGGTTCAATAACCGAGAATGTTTTATGCCAAAACATTTTTCAAGTTCTTTTGAGTTTTTCAAGAATTTGTATCAGTTTTAAGAAATCAGTATTCATATTTTGAACTTCATTTTGAGTTGAATCAGTGGAGTTTACAATCAGTGGAGTTTACGGATCAAGGAGTAAGTAAAATGTACATTTATTCCATCAACACATGAATGAATCATACATTATTATTTAAATCATATAAAAAATAATGCCTACAGTTTCTACCACTTGGGTGAAATTCACATTAAACTATAGATTTCCAAATACTAAAATAAGATCCAAACAACTACACCCCATGATATCCCATATTATCATAGTTTGATGTTCTTAGGCATAACTACTAGTTTTCCCACAATCGGTCATAAAAAGTAGTCATGAATATATGAAAATCATAAGATTTTATTCAAGTATATATATAATAAATAAAGTCATACAAACACATAAAATATTAACCTTATTGTCCCCCAAAAATATCACTCATTTTTGGGACAACATTTGAACTATTTTGGTCCTACAGACCAAAATTGTCTCTTCCCTTTTCAAAGCCTTGTCTTGGGCATTCAAATTCTTCATTTTTCAAGCTTCTCAAAAATATACGGACTCTGCAGGCTTAAATCTATAAACTTTGTGGGCTTGAATCTACGAACTCTGTAGGCTTGAATCTACGGACTCTTCAAGCTTAAATCTATGGACTCTGCAGAAAGAGAAAATCTACGGACTCAGCAATAAGAGAAAATCTACGGACTTTGCAAACCAAGTTCAATGGACTTTACAGGTTGATTTCTACAGACTCTGCAAGCAAGTTCATTTCTACAAGTTTAATGAGCTTCACGGCCAGGCAGGTTCAATCAAAAGAATCAGTTTCTAACACTTAGTCAGTGCCTTAGTTCAAACAAAAATCTCCATCGGCAAGCATCAGCAGCAGGTTCAATGCATTTGGTTCAACGGTTGGTTCAACATCAAATGGTTCGTCAGTCGGTTCAAGGCTTTATTTGAATCGTTGAACCAAAACTTGGTTCAACAGTTGGTTCAACGTCTTTTGGTTCAACAGTTAGTTCATCACTTTAGTTCAATCAAATGAACCATCAGCTTGAACCATTTTGGTTCAAAGCCTTGGTTCAATGAAGAGGTTCAAAGCCTTGGTTCAACGAAGAGGTTCAACATCTTATGGTTCAATGAAGCGGTTCATCGATATGATTCATTCAATTGAACCATCGGCTTGAACCATTTTGGTTCAGAGCCTTGGTTCAACGAAGAGGTTCAAAGCCTTGGTTCAACGTTTGGTTCAACCAAGCGGTTCAACGCCTTGGTTCAACAGCGGTTCAAAGGAGTGATTCAAATGCAAAAGTTCAAAGAGCCTCTCGAAGGACAAAGTGCCCTTACAGAGGGCACTTGGTCAACAAAAGTACCCTTTGGAAGGGTCATTTTCAAAGAAGGCCGCAAAGGTAATTCTTTCATATTTTGTTTGAAGAATTCAAGAAAGGCTAAGGCAAGAAGCAATTCCTTCGGACTTTTTGTCCGAAGGAATTCCTTCAGACAAAAAGCCCAAAAGAATTCGGAGAAAGCCCGAAGAAACTAAGGCAAAAGTGATAGGAACAATTTTCGTGGACTTTTTGTCCGCAGGAAATTTCCACAAACTTTTTGTCTGGGGGAATTTTTTCGGGGAAAATGCCCGCAGGAAAGCTGCGAAAGGCTACCGAAGGACCCCGAAGGGCAGATGCCCTTGCGGGGGAATCATGGCTTCCCAATAGAAGGACACTTCCCCGAAGCCAAAGGGTCACCTTCCCTTTGGGAAGATGTAAAACAAGAAGCCCGAAGGCCATTCAAAGATCATTTCTTAAGGCCCAAAAGGGCAAGTTCAATAAAAAAAGTGCCAAACAGAAAAGCCGAAAGAGGACCAAGGGGTGACGCACTTGAAGACGTCAAATTCAACACAATGAACTAGCCGTTGAAAACATAGTGATGGGCGCGTGAACGTCAATTTTAAAGCTCATAAAATAGATGTTGATCCTTTGAACCTACAGACCCAAATGCATTCACAGGATTTAAGGCCAAGACCAACAAAAAGCAAGGAAGGAACATAATAGCAAATTGAATCCAGGACCCGATTCAATTAACTTAGAAAGGAGGAACAATGAAGGTAGGATCAAATCGCCAAGTGGATATTGAAAGTTGCAAACTTTCAATAGCGTCACTTATTTCTCTGCATTGATAAAATCAAATGGGTAAACGCCCCTAAGTTCTAGCCTATCTTCTTAATAGATTCCAACGCAACATGATGTGTTACTTTTCTCGAGTCCTTCTTGAAAAGGCTATATAAGGGACTCTCTTCTATTGTAAATGGATCTCTTTTTTGACAATCAAAACGAAACTCTGCCCAAATTGAAAGGCACTTCTGAGACTTTGAGCTCAGTTTGTTGATCATATTTTGTTATTGGAATAAGAAAGCAAGTGATTTTTCAGACTTTGTGTTGTAATATCTTTGTTGTTGAGGAAACTGTTCTTATGTCTTTTTCATTGATATATTCTCTGATCCTTTAATTCAACAAGCAGGATTAGTGATAGCAGTCAAGAAAGTGTCCTAAAGAGTTAACTATGGAGAGACTTTGTGCCCCCATTATTGCCTTTCAATGTGTTTTATTTTCAATTCTGTGTAAAGGACCTTGGGATGACTTTGTGCACTCATTATCCTTCATATCTTACTCTTGAGCAATTCAGGTGGAGACTTTATACTACATCTTGATTTGCTAGTTATTACATCCTTTGTTACATTTTGCTGTTACTACTTGGAGTATTCTTGTGGCTTGTTGAATAGTACTTTTGAAAGAAGAGGAGTTCTTTCTGTTATTTTCCTTGAGTTTCTCCTTTGATCCACACACATCATCTCTAAAGAAAGAGAGATGGATGGTTTGTCCTACCCTTGAGTATTATTTTCTGTTTATATATATATATATATAACCTATCTATAGGGAACCTCCCCTTGATGAGATGAGATATTAGTGTCCTTCTGATTTGGTAAACCTACACATTTGGATGACTAATCTTCCTACTTTGGCTGATCAGACCTATTTTGTTTATCAGTACGCTGATCGACAAAATATTCAACCAACAATTTTTGGCGACTCCACTGGGGATATACATAATTCTATGCAATTTAGAACCTCAAGTTTCAGATTGAAACATCACCTGTGTCTTACCCATTATCATTATAAACCTTATCCATTACAGATTATGGTGACTTTATTACTTTTCTTATCCATTATTGTTATAACCTATCCATTGTACTCCACTATGGAAGAGCGAACTGCTCCAGTGTTTTCCCATTGTTAAAATTTTCCTCCCAACCTCACACAATAGTTTTTGGTGACTTCGCTAGGGATATAAAATCCATTATCCATTTATAATCTATCCATTCACCACCACACTAATCGGGAAAGAGTGCACAGTTTAAAGCCTCAAGCTTTAACTGAAGCAAGGTCAATTCTTTTCCATTTTTGTTTCACAATCTGGCAGATTCAAGGTAACATGAAGCCAAAGGGCTAAAGGTATCATTGACCATGTATTCAGGTTGGTACAGTAAAGTGATTTTGATCTGTTTCCTTCACCATCTCATCTCCAACAAACCAAGAGCTTTCCTCCTACTAAAGTCAAATCTCCATTGCCAGATGAAGTATCTACTTCTGCTATTGATAAAGATTTGCCTATAATTACCCCTCTGAGATTTGTTATCCCTCCTTTTCATAATCCTAAAATGGTAGTTCAAGGTCCCTGGGGTAATGCTTTTGGTCCTCTCAATCTTAATCCACCTCTACATGAGATTCCACGCAGTTCAAGGAAGAATTTTCCCAAATTCTATAGTGATGGGAAAGTTCACCCTGATGACCACATTGCAGCCTTCAGCATAGCTTGTGGAGTAATCAGAGTAGAATTTGAAGACGTAGCAGTCAAAATTTTTGTAGAAACACTAAAAGGTGCTGCTACAGACTGTTTTTATCATCTACAGGCTCGATCAGTGATTGATTGGAATACTCTCAAAGCTAAGTTTGAAGCCAGATTCAAACCTACAGAAGATGCACATGCACTTCTGGCTCAACTTACACAGATTAAAAAAGAGCCTTATGAACCAATGAGGGACTTCATAGCCAAATTTGACAAACTGAGGAATAGAATTCTTGTAATTACTCAACCTACAGCTGAGAATCTCAAATGCTTTTTCATTAATTCTCAGTTACCTAAAGTCAGTTTTCTTTTGAGACGTGCTAGTCAAATAGATCTTGCTGTAGCTCAACTTTTGGCCACTGAGGTAGAAGATGATCTCATCTTAGTAGGGAACATAAGAAGAGATCCAAACAAAAATAGACCTTCATCATCTTCTGAATATGCATCTATAGGCACCACTGATCCAATGGTTCAAAAGCTGGCAAATGAAGTGCTAGCCTTGAAAAAGCAAATGGCGCAAGGAATGTCTTCTTCTCCTTCATACAGAGATATGCCAAGAAGGACATTCCTAAATCAGTCATATCAAGGCAATGTTGCCAGGAATCAAGGGCAACAGAATCGCCTTCCTCCCCCATAAGGGAAACTTGCCCTGGAAGCTCTTCCAACCAATTCAGCAATGGGATATCTTGAAGCAAAATCAGAGTTGTCTTTCCAACCTGAATTGAATCAAGAAAAATGACATTTATCTCCTTGAATACAATCAAGAAGAATTAGCTGGCGACTCCCACATTGGATTCCTGAACTACTAGAATGAACCCAGAAGCAAATGAGAAGTTATTGATGGATCATATGCAATGTTTACTAGGTCCAAGAACCAATCAGTCCAACAAGCTGATAAAGGGAAGACAGAGGAGCAACCTCAACCAGTAGTTATGATTGCTAAGCATGGAACCCCTTTTCCTTTTCATTCAAAGGATCTGGTGATCACCCAAAATGTAAGTACATCAATTTCACCTTCACCTTCTACTCCCATTTCACAAACCAGCCCTCCTCCCATCCCTCCTAAAACTCAAAAAGTTGAAGTACCTTTCTCTGTTCCCAGTCCAATTCAGCCATTTGACATAATTGATCATGTCAAAAAGACCAAAATACAAATGTCTGAGTTTGAATACTTGCAGTCCAATCCTGATCAATTGGATAAGTTGGTCCAATGTATCAAGAACCAAAGCATCCCTGTAGGGCAAAAAGCTAAAAAGATAATTCCTGATTCTCCAAAGAACATGTCCATTCTGAATAATCTTATCTTTACTCCTCCAGCTTCCCCTGGGAAAATAGAACCTTTCTATGTTTCCCTGTTAATAAATGGTTATCAGCTCAACAATTGCATCATTGATTTTGGGGCATCTGACAATGTCATTCCTGCTAAAGTAGCTGAGTCTCTGGGTCTCACATTGACCAAAACCTTTGGAAGATGTTTCTCCATGGAGAACAAACAAGTATCATTGCTGGAGCAAATCAAAGATGCCCAATTTGCATTGGCAACCTTTCCAAACAAGAGAATCAAGATGACTGTCTTAGTAGCTAACGTCCTAGCATCCTATGGCATTTTTCTTGGATGAAAATTTTGTAAGGACGTGGGAGGAGAACTAAACATGGACCTGTCTGAAGCAAGGATTCCTATCCAAGGCGTAATGAAGAGATTGCTCCTTGAAAAGGAGGCAAAATACGTGGTCATCCAAACATCAGCCCCTGCAACACAAATTCTATTTGAGTCTTCAGGCAGGGATAATTATTTCTTTACCATAGAGGATGTTCATGTTTTTACAAATGAAAGTCCTGTAGCTGACAATCCAAGAATTGATCCGAATAAGACTTCAGGAGAATTGGTAGGGCACAGTACAAGTAAGGAAGGATCTTCCATCTCTAATGAAGAGAAATCTGATAGGAGATCAACTTCTGATGATAACAACAATTCTTCCACCAACGCTGAAGTTGGGACTATGTTGATATCTCCTCAAGGAGATATTCTTCCTTCATGCAATTTGCAAGTCAGCAACACCAACAACACAGCTGGATGTGAATATCTGCTACTTGGATTGAAGATTGCTCAAGATGAAGAAATCAAACTCCTTCACATCAAAAGAGATACTGAGCTGATAATTTGTCAGGAGTTTGATATGGACAATCTAATCATGTGCTAGACTAAACCAGAAGAACAATCAATTACGGTAATGGACCATGCTGCTGCAAATCAAAATCAGGCAAAGGAATCCTTCGCCAAGAAAGCAAGGAGTTATGTCTTTCAAATTAAAGACCACATCTTGCCTTGGAATAAGAAAAAGAAAAAGCCAACAGGAAGACACATAAAATTGGTTTCCTGGTGGAGAGCTCCATTCGCCCGTCACTATTTTTGGGGACAAAATGTCTTCTTGCTAGTTTATCAGAATAGAGCACTATTTCCATTGTCTCTCAAGAAACAACATATGAAATACTTCAATTCTTGAAGTATCAAATCATTGCATCTGTATATATGTATATTTGTATAGTTTTTAATTCTATTTTGTTTTGTTTATTTTCTTTTTTGATGCCTTTCATTTCTGGGTAGCATGACTCTGTAACCCAATGGTACACATGAAGACACTGGAGATTCTGAATTCTACACCCTTCAATTCTTTTTGCAATTGATAGAAGTTCCCCAACTGAAGCCAGTTGTGTCCCCCAAAAATATCACTCATTTTTGGGACAACATTTGAACTATTTTGGTCCTACAGACCAAAATTGTCTCTTCCCTTTTCAAAGCCTTGTCTTAGGCATTCAAATTCCTCATTTTTCAAGCTTCTCAAAAATCTACGGACTCTACAGGCTTAAATCTATGGACTCTATGGGCTTAAATCTATGGACTCTGCAGACTTGAATCTATGAACTCTGCAGGCTTAAATCTACGGACTCTGTAGGAAGAGAAAATCTATGGACTTTGAAGACCAAGTTCAATGGGCTTTACAGGTTGATTTCTACAGACTTGATTTCTACGGACTCTGCAAGTAGGTTCATTTCTACAAGTTCAACGGGCTTCATGGCTTCTGCAAGCAGGTTCAATCAAAAGAATCATTTTCTAACACTTAGTCATTTTTGAGATTGGTTCAGTGCCTTGGTTCAAAAAAAAATCTCCATCAGCAAGCATCAGCAACAGGTTCAATTCATTTGGTTCAACGTCAAATGGTTCGTCAGTCGGTTCAATTCTTTGTTTGAACCGTTGAACCAAAACATGGTTCAACAGTTGGTTCAACGTCTTTTGGTTCAATGATTAGTTCATCGCTTCAGTTCAATCAAATGAACCATCGGCTTGAACCATCGGCTTAAACCATTTTGGTTCAAAGCCTTGGTTCAACGAAGAGGTTCAAAGCCTTGGTTCAATGAAGAGGTTCAACGTCTTGTGGTTCAATGAAGCGGTTCATCGACTTGATTCATTCAATTGAACCATCGGCTTAAACCATTTTGGTTCAAAGCCTTGGTTCAATGAAGAGGTTCAAAGCCTTGGTTCAATGTTTGGTTCAACCAAGCGGTTCAATGCCTTGGTTCAACAGAGTGGTTCAACAGCGATTCAAAGGAGTGATTCAAATGCAAAAGTTCAAAGAGCCTCCCGAAGGACAAAGTGCCCATGCGGAGGGCACTTGGTCAACAAAAGCACCCTTCGAAAGGGTCATTTTCAAAGAAGGCTGCAAAGGTAATTCTTTCAAATTTTGTTTAAGGAATTCAAGAAAGGCTAAGGCAAGAAGCAATTCTTTTGGACTTTTTGTCTGAAGGAATTCCTTTGGACAAAAAGCCGGAAAGAATTTGGAGAAATCCCAAAGAAACCAAGGCAAAAGCGATAAGAACAATTTCCACAAAATTTTTGTCTACAGGAATTTGTTCGAGGAAAATGCTCGCAGGAAAATCGCGAAAGGCTGCCGAAGGACCCTGAAGGGCAGATGCCCTTGCGGGGGACTCCTGGCTGCCCAATAAAAGGACACTTCCCTGAAGCCGAAGGGTCACCTTCCCTTCGGGAAGATGTAAAACAAGAAGCCCAAAGGCCATTTAAAGATCATTTCTTAAGGCCCGAAAGGGCAAGTTCAATCTGGAAAAGTGCCAAATAGAAAAGCTGAAAGAGGACCAAGGGGTGACGCGCTCGAAGATGTCAAATTCAACACAACAAACTAGCCATTAAAAACATAGTGACGAGCATGCGAACGTCAATTTTAAAGCTCATAAAATAGCTATTGATCCTTTGAACCTATAGACCCAAATGCATTCACAGGCTTTAAGGCCAAGACCAGCAGAAAGCAAGGAAGGAACATAACAGCAAATTGAATCTAGGACCTGATTCAATTAACCAGGAAAGGAGGAACGATGAAGGTAGGATCAGATCACCAGGTGGACATTGAAAGTTGCAAACTTTCAATAGCGTCACTTATTTCTCTACGTTGATAAAATTAAATGGGTAAATGCCCCTAAGTTCCAGCCTGTCTTCTTAACAGATTCCAACGCAACATGATGTGTTACTATTCTTGAGTCCTTCTTGAAAAGGTTATATAAGGGACTCTCTTCTATTGTAAATGGATTTCTTTTTTGACAATTAGAATGAAACTCTGCCCAAATTGAAAGGCACTTTTGAGACTTTGAGCTCAGTTTGTTGATCATATTTTGTTATTGGAATAAGAAAGCAAGTGATTTTTCAGACTTTGTGCTGTAATATCTTTGTTGTTGAGGAAACTTTTCTGTCTTTTTCCTTGATATATTCTCTGATCCTTTAATTCAACAAGCAAGATTAGTGATAGCAGTCAAGAAGGTGTCCTGAAGAGTTAACTGTGGAGAGACTTTGTGCCCCCATTATTGCCTTGCAGTGTGTTTTCTTTTAAATTCTATGTAAAGGACCTTGGGATGACTTTGTGCCCTCATTGTCCTTCATATCTTACTCTTGATCAATTTAGGTGGAGACTTTGTGCTACATCTTGATTTGTTGGTTATTACATCCTTTGTTACATTTTGTTGTTACTACTTGGAGTATTCTTGTGGCTTGCTGAATAATACTTTTGAAAGAAGAGGAGTTCTTTCTATCATTTTCCTTGAGTTTCTCCTTTGATCCGCACACATCATCTCTAAAGAAAGAGAGATGGATGGTTTGTCCTACCCTTGAGTATTATTTTCTATTTATATATATATATATATATATATATATAGGGAACCTCCCCTTGATGAGAGGAGAGATCAGTGTCCTTCTGATGTGGTAAACCTACACATTTGGATGACTAATCTTCCTACTTTGGCTGATCAAACCTATTTTGTTTATCAGTACGCTGATCGACAAAATATTCAACCAAAAAACCTAATATTTTTTTACACTCTCAAGGTTGTATGCAAGCATAAATGATATCCTATCAAAACATATTGATCAAGTAATAATCAACACATACATTTAATCAGTCAACGTAGGTGAAATTTTATACATAAAACTATAGTATATACCATCTAAGTATATATATTTAAGCTGAAGTATCCTATGATATCCCATATTATCATATCTCATTGTTCATGAGCACCCTACTCAAAACATGAACAAACAATCTTACACTATAATTATTAAATAAGCAAATACAAGATTATACCACTTGGGTATACCCTAGATTATAATGCATAATAATAATCAAATAGAAAAACAATCTCTACGCACACATCATGATGCACTATTTTGTTCTATAAATGTCTAATCTTGCACATAAAAGACTCTCACAAGATATACTGCACACAAGTTTTTATCTTTACATAATGCTATAAAATTTGACCCTACAGACATGTTTGCAAACACTATTGTGCTACATATATACTATTTGTCTCTACTAAATTTCTAAGTAAAGCCATAGTATAGATTTAAATCATATAATTATATAGTATTAATCAAATAGAAGTATAATAACATTATTGTATAAATGTCTAACTTTGCTATATTTTACCTAAAACTTAGAGATATTCTTAAAAACTATAAAACTCTAAACATGATCATCATATGAAAATTTATTAAAAAGATAAATAGTCACATCTCAAATCATTGATTGACTGAAGCTCACCAAATAATTTGACATAGATTTATTCTTATGTCATATGATCATAATCTTTATTAATAAATATGTCTTGATTACTTGAGTAAGATCCTTTGTAATGACATTTGATCATAAGGATGTAATTATCCTACTTTATAAGGTATCTCCCTTGTCTCACAAGCACTAATGTAAGCTAATCTAAACATTCAAATTAGAATAAAGATAACCATACAAACAATAGAACCATCGTACAACCAACATAATGTTTGTCTAAAAAACTAGTTTATATTTACCCTTAATTAATAACTCATTAACAAATTTAAGTGCTTTCATTCTCCATTGCTTAACCAATTTGACCAATATTTACTTGGCAATATCACAGGTATTCATTTATAGAGTACCACTAATATAATGTAAAGCTCTGTATTTTTTATTTACATTTATACTTATATATTCTGACATTATTTTCAAAAGGTTACATTGTATGAAATGGTAGACAAGTTTTTACTATTTCTTTCTGAACTAGGTATATAAATTATCCCAACATTGATTATTGATAAAGAGCAATACTATAAATATCATTAGGTTCTCATAATAATCACACTCATTTTTAAATGACACTCTCATACTAACCATAATTCAAAAATCTGAGCCAAAAATAAAGTTCCACCAAACATTCAATTTTGCATTACAAAATTAACACAGTTTCCTTTGTAAACTTTCATTCCTTCTATGAAATATATACGGTGCATCCATTATACATATTATTATTTTAATTAAAAAATCAACATTTAAATTATATACACAACATTTTTTTTATATACATAGTGTTTAATTATTGACTTAATGTTCTATTTATTGGCTTAGCTAGTAAGAATATAAAGTGTTGCTTGTATAAAAAAACGAGGTAAAATGTTGATTTGTATAACATACACAATTTAACTTTTAAACTCAGCCAATAAAAAATATAAGCACTGCCCAATAGGATTGAAATGCTACCCATAAAGAAGGAAACACTGCAAAACAATATAAGATGCAGCCAAACAAGTGATTTTCAAATTATGATAAACTCAATTTAACACATGAGAGGATGCAAACATAAGTAATTGAAACATGTCTTATAAAAATGAAACACAATTCATCATAGGAGAACATAGAGTAATCAGAGTAAGACATAGACCCTTAGAGTGAAATGTAGGCCAAATAGAAATAATATACAAGCCTACAAAAATAATTTACAGGTCTATAAAAATAATATGCAGGCTAAAAAAGACTAGGACACTAGCCACATAGTGTAAAACCCAATCAAATCCAGGTAATACGCTTCATAAAACATATATAAGCTCAATCTATAAAAAATGTTAAATAATGAGCTATAGAATTGGAACACAAGTCTAATAATTTTAAAAATTTATTCATTAATATATAGCATTACTCTTAAACATGATACACAATCCTATAACTATAAGATATAGGCAACATATTTGAAACGTAGTCAACATATATGTGACCCTACAATGAAAATTAGGATGCTAGCCTATATAAATTTAGATGGTGGGGTTTTATCTAACACTAAATATGCAGTCCATATAATGAGAATCAGGCCAAATATAAATAGTACACACATAAATCACACCATTTGACACACAAGAAAATAATTACAAAACTAATCTTTTTGATATTTGTTGAATGAAGAATACTCATTTCTCATTTTTCTCCAATCTCTCTCTTCCAATTCTCCTATCTACTTCTTCTCTGTATATCCCTTTCAAAGCTAATTTTCCTAAATTTATAAAACCATCTACCTCTTCCCCTCCTGCACCCTTCTCTTTGCATGTTATTTATCTTCTATTTTAATTCCATGCATAACATTTTATTCTCCATTTAAATTTACTAAACAACAATTATGTACTCCCAAAACCATAGTCTTTATTCAACTTCGGCTTGATAAATAAATATTAAAATATTTAATTTGTTTGCTAAGGATTGTTACGCCATAGATTTCTAAGTTATCTCAAAACAATACTAAGTTTACCAATTAAACAATGATATCCATTTTCTAACTTTCACCGTAATTTCATGCACGTATTAAAAATACTAATTTTAGATTATCATAACTCATGGTTAGTACTCTAAGATAATTCAAATTTCATGAAAGCAATTATAACAAGGATAATTATTTATTTAATTAATAGATATTAAGTCAATAATTATTTTTTTATTGTAAGATAATTTTATCTTCAATAACTAGTATCTATATAGTAATTAATATCTATTTTCCTAATTTATTCTTGAAGATCAAGACAATTAGAATAAATGACTCTAATGAATATCAATAACTAAATGTTAGGTTGTGGAGCTAAAAGCTTCACTGATGCAGACATGGAGAAGGCCATTGGAGGGGTTGCTAAAGGTTGCTGAGCATCAGAGCAACCGACGTCGGTCTGATCAGTCGACGTCGGCAGGATAGTGAAGAGAAGCAACCGACGTCGGTCATGGGTCGGCCGGCGTCGGTCACCTCCAGGCAGACAGGGACCGACGTCGGTCGCCTGTGTGGTTCGACTGCGAGCTTATTACGGGCAGTTAGCTAACGAACCAAGTGTTTGCATGAAGAGAGCTATTTTTAGACTGAGAGCTGCGGATCTAATTATTGTAATTAGATGTCTAATCATTGTTTGGATGAGATCTATATAATAGACTCATGGTTGTATTGGAAAAGTGTTCTAGTTTGAGTTGAGCAAAGTTTGCTCCTTCTGTGTGTGAAGTGAGTAAGGGTGCTCCTCCTAGTTCCCTATCAGTGCCAAGCTTGGTACTGGTTGGAGAATCATAAGGACTTGGTGAGGCAAGGACAAGGGTTCTTCAGGGTGTAGAGTGATCTACATGGTAAGTAAGATCGTTGATCTGCAGGTGTATGTGTGTGCAAGGTCAAGGTTCATAGGTGAGCAGAACCGTGTTTGATTTGCAAGTGTGCAGGATCATATAGACAGCAACACAACAGGGAGCAGTATCAGGCAGGATCTACTTGGAGTACAGGTGTGTACTCGGATAGAGCAAAGAGGAAGGCAAGGGAGTTCCTTCCATAAGTATGGTCTGTTGAAGTGCAGGTTATTACAGGTTCATGGGAGATCTACTTGAAGTACCTTGAGTACTTGTGGAGTACGTGGAGTACTTGTGGAGTGCGTGGAGCACTTGTGGTGTGCGTGGAGCACAGGAGGTGAACACCAACTCTGTATTTGAGTTGGGTGTTGGGACCTGAGAGGGAGAGCTTTGGGGAGAAGATTTACTGTTCACTTGAGGTGTGGGAAACCTCTGTAAGGTGGTGGAGAAGAAGTGGCATCTTCTTTATTGTATTCTTTTCTGTATAAAGTGTTAATACAAGTTGTGTATTGTCTCTCATATCTTGTGTTATTCTGAATTCTAGTTACTTGGTGAATCTGGTTAATTTCCGCATATTAAGTTGCTTGGTTTAGTAATCAATTGTGTGCTTCCGGTTTATTTTCCAACACTAAATTTGCATAAAAATGTGTTCAAAAACAAGATTTCTATAACCATGTACTAACATTTAAAATAGGCTATGTATATAATATTTTGAAATCTAATGTGTGTGTGTGTAGGGTCATTAGTAATTCCTCTCGTCATCCCCCAATCATCCCATCTAACCCATCCTATTAGATGATGCTCTCTCTCATTATGTTTTGAGGGTAGGATCAATCCTACATTCACCTCGCAAAAAGTAGGTAGTTAGTTTAAGTCATCATTAATATCAACCAATGATGCAAAACTATCAAATATATATTCTCAATGTACAAAATAATACAATATAGCTATTGCATCATGTATACTAATTAGTAATATCAATGTCCTATAACAATATATGTCATAAAGCTCACATAAAAATAATAATAATCAGTTGATAACCATATAAATCTATGGATTCTAAGGTTATAAAACATAGGGTGAAATCGAGATGTAATAATTTTTCTAACTTGTAGTTTCCCTTTGAGGTGGAAAGGGATGATAGCGACTATGTTATGGGGGTTGTCATACTTAAAGTAGGTAAACTTGTATGTTACAATTCATATTTATTCCATTATGTAATTCTAAATTATTATACATAGGATAAATAATTTATGCTTTTGTTCGAGTGGTCAAGAAATTGAAACATTGTCTCATGGGTAAGGAAACTCTTTTTCATATGGATCACCAACCTCTCCAATATATGAAAGTAAAAACTAAACTACAACAAACTATACACTATAGATTTGATTATCAAATTTAAGAAAGGTGTGACTAAAAAAATAGTTGATATGTTGTCTAGACCTCCTATGCTTTTAGTCATGGGCACCATAACTCTTATTTATCCATTTATGTTGATGGATATGAGTATGATGTAGATTTTGGGGAGCCATTTATTATAGCAAAGAGGTCCCAAGGTGTAGTTTTTTAGACCAAGGAAAATTATTACCTTCAAGATGGGTTGTTCTAAAAGTTGGGTAAGCTTTGTGTACCTAAGGCAGAAAGAGTTCAACTAATGACGGAAGCACAAATTAAAAAATTTGTAGGACATTTTTGGTGTTGCAAGGACTTTCACATTTACAGAGGTATGGTTATTAGCTTAATATGCACTTGGATGTTGCCAAGTTCATAAGGGGATATGTTTTATGTAGTAAAAGCAAGCCTAGTAATGGGAATTTGGGTTTTTATATGACATTATTGGTTACTTCTAGGCCATGGAAAAGCAATTTCATGGATTTTTTAGGCAATTTTCCTAATGTCAAGGAAGTGACATGACTATTTCTTTGTGGTTGTGGATCGGTTTAGTAAGATGTGTATTTTTATTCCTTATAAGATACTTAAAGGTAGTAATGTAATTGAGTTGTTTATTATTAATGTGTGGGTTCACTTTGGTTTACCTAGTTCTATTATTTTAGATTAGGACTTAAGAATTATTGGTAAGTTTTGGAAAACATTATGGGAGAAGATGGATACTAAGTTGAAATAATCTATTGCTTTTCACACATAAACTGATGGGTAGATGGAAGTTGTGAACACAACATTGGTATAACTCTTAAGAGGGTACAATAAGAAGCATCCCAAGTTTTACGATGAAAAATTGGTGTATATTCAACATTTTTATAATAAGGCAGTGCATTCTTCTACTAGAAAAACTCATTTCATAACTTGTTTTGGATACTTACCTCCATGTGCATTTGATATTGTTTTGAGAATGCCATTAAAATAAGGATCAAAATACCTAAAAATCTAAAAGGTTTGTTGAAAAGATTCAACAAATTCAGTTCCAAGTGTAAGAGAGGTTAAAGGAGTCAAAAGCCAAGTACAAAGCAAGGCATGATCAACATAGAACTATGCATAATTTCCTTAATGGAGACAAGGTATGGTTGTCCTTGAGTACATAGAGACTTCAAGGTAAGACTAAGATGCTTAAGCCTCTTAGGTATGGTCCATTTGAAATTCTAGAATAAGGGGAAATAATGCATCTAGATTTGGTTTGCCTCCTTATATGATGAAGATTTATCAAGTTGTCAATGTTGAGAACTTATGTATTTTTTAGCCTTTTATCCTAGATAACGAAGATGAAGGGTTATTGATACCTTCAATTAAAGGCCTACTCCTGACAGTTAGTTGGATTTAGAATTGAAGGACGATGTTCTATTATAGAAGGAAAAGACATCATGAAGAGGATTGCAAGAGCGTTAGCTAGTTGGGTTGAAGGGTCAACTACCCAAAAATGCTAAATGGTATCCCATAGAAGATGCGAGGAAAATATTTCCTCATTTAGTTAGTTCTCAAAGCTTTTAGGGACTTAAAACCCTCAAATTAGGGAGGCATGATTAATTATTGGATCCTAATTTACTAGTCATGTATACCCAATGTTTTCTACTTGATTTATGTAATTCATTCATGTTTGTAAGACACTTCATGTACAAAATATCAATTCAAAATTGTTATAGTATCAGAATTAATGAGAGATAAAACTAGTGTTTTTTTACTCTTGAAATTGAAGTGTTTATTTAAGATAGTGAAACCATCAATATATGTAGGTGGTAGTTACACAAATCCATGGTTGTATAATTTCCAAGTAACTGCCAATCTACAAACACCAATGGTTTCTCCATGAGACAAAAAGCCCAAAAAGGAACAATTTCAAACTTTCCCACTTCCTAATGATAGTTTGTTTGAGCTTCTTAGCAAACTCCAAAGTGAGAGGGCATAAATATAGGTCTTGTATAAGGCAAAAGACATTAGAAGAGTATTTAAATTGGATTCACATTGCAACATAACAAGTTGAGTTTTGGTTCATGTTATCTTTAGTTGTTTCAATGTTGGTTTGTCTTGCGAAGGGTCTGAAAAGTGCAAAATAATTCTATTTATGAGTTTTGGATAAGGAGTAGTGGAAGTTTTGTCTTTGTATGCCAAGTTTTTGTTAGTAACTTGTATAATTTTGGAATCACATAATGGAAAAGGGAGTGCAATTGCCTCACCCTTCAAAGTTTCTCCCATACCAGGTTTCTCCAAGATAAATCTTGACATGTTCATAGTAAGTTTTGTGTTATCTTTGTATATTGTTTATATTTTTAAAATTTTGTACTTTTCATTACATCATTTTATAGCTCTATTTTACATGCAATCTATGCAAGAACAATAACTTATTTTGATTATTTGTTAACGATATAAGATCCGTGTCGGTGAAGTCTAGTGTGAAATAAAATAAGTGACATGTACCTTATCGTAACATGATTTTAAGTAGTGACTTCCATTTCAAGAACACAAATTCTTCAATATTAATCAAATTTAAATATAATTAATAATAAAATTGAAAGGTTATAGTAACTATTTATTTAAATATAATAAATTATGTAATGTAAAAAAGAAAACATGATAAATACAAATAATAAATGGGAATGGTTGAGAGAGCACCATTTTTTTTTAAATTAGGTCTTTTTAGCCAAAAATAAAAAGTATTTTAAATTTTAAATTTTTACTGAATTGGAATCCAAAGAAATATGTTACAAGGTGAAAATTTCAACAATTATATTTATTATATATTTGCATGCAAATGGTGCCTTTAATTTATTAAAATAACAAAAGTTGTGTAGCGATAGTATTTACTTTAATGGTGAAAATTATTGTTTAATAGTGAAAATTATTTGTGATTTATTTTGTTTATGAATTTACAATGTAAGTATATTGTAACTATGAATGCTAGGTTACTAGCAATAAAAATAAATAGAAATAAATAAATAATCTATGATAACAAAAAAAAGCTAAACACCTATGACCAAGTATAGAGTAGTTAGTTGTCTTAATATACTTTTTATAATGTTTATTTCTATAAAAAAAAAGGTAATGATATTTGAATTGATTTATTGTTTGCCTTAATAATTTAGTCGTTTAAAATCTTCATAACTTGGTTTTAATGATCCCATATTAGTGGACACATGTTCAATTTTGTTATAACAAACTTCTACCTAAATAAAATTGCTAATTATTCCTTTATTTTAATTTTAAAAATATAAAATAGAATTTAATATATTAATTAGAAATAATTTCAACATTACCCCGTTATGCTACACAATGTTAGGAAGTAAGAATATCACCAAACTGTATAATTAAAAAAAGTTACATATATTGATATTTTAGAGAAATTAATTAATAAAATTTATTATATTTTTATTATTAAATTTTTTATAATATAATTTAATAATTAATGAGAGTTATAAAGTTAAAAAATATATAAAAAATTACATGTGTATTGATAAATTTCCAATTTTAATTCCATTTTATAATAATAAAATAAAAAATATTTAAAATTATATATATATATATATATATTCAATTTAAAAATATATAATTAAATAATATTTACTGAATATTTTAAAATTAATAAAATTTTATAATTATTAATATACTATATTTTTTCATATATTTTTATTAATGAAAAAAAAAAATTGAAAACTGAAAACTATGAACTAATAACTATATTTATGGAAGTCATCTTAACGAATGAGACACAACCTTAACAGAATTTAATAATCTACAATTTGAATATTATTTATATAAACCCGAAAAATAAGAATGGCGTTTTTGTGATCGATTTAGGAACTGAGTCGGTAAAAGGTATACGTTGGCTATTATGAATTTATCTTATTTGTCTCCAATGGAATTTAATCTTCTGTTACTGCAACTACTCTTTAACAGTAAGTAATATTAATGGGAATTTGGCGCAAAAAGATTGAATGGACAAAAATATAATAATATTTTCTGATGAACCACAGTACTGTGTTTCAAAGTGGGCCCACGGCCGAGGGCACGTTAAAATTTCAACAGCAAGTATGATGGGTCGCAGGCCACCTGAACTGTGCCGCCCTCCCTCACGGAGTCACAGGTGAGCAGCTAAATCATTTTAAGCAAATATTGGGAAATACGAAAATTAACAAACATACTTTTATTTTATTTTAGGTAAATACTCAAATTACATAAGTAGCAATAGCAATCACTTAAATTCATTTATGCTGTCAGTTACAGCCGCTGCTCAGTTTCTGTGATCTATTGCACTGCCATAAAAAAAAAAGGGGGAAATTACATTGTAGAGACTATAAAATGTAATTATAGAGAAGGCTATTTTATATCTTATGACAGTTGCCAATTTGCTACGCGCGTTCAGATGGTCGATCCTGCCCAACACAGACGTTGGAAATAATTAGTTTACATTCTATAAAGTGCTATATTATCTACACAATGCTCAAATCAACCTACATAGTATTGAATCTCAATCAGTTAGATTTGTAAAATCCTTTTATTATAAAAGAGAATCTAGCCTCTATGGAGTCATTCCGACCCTGATCTATCAGTAATTAAATAGGATAGAAATAGGAGAATCATAAAATAATAAAAAAAATTGGAATCAAAAGAGTTGTAGTGAGATTTGTGAAGATGATGATTTGTTATACCATCTATCAATTTATAAATTTGTTTATATATTTCATGCATAAAATCAAAAAAATATAACTATGACAAATTTAAGTGTATATTTACTCATCAAAATACTCCAATCAGGAAAAAGATGACTTCATAAAATAATTATTAAATAAAAACAGGGTACTTGAATAAAAGAAGCATTAAAAATAAAGCAAACAGGATTAAGATATCAAATTTTAAAAAACTGAACACAGAGAATTAAGATATCGGATCAAGAAACAGGGCAACTTCATAAGTTAATCATCATTAAATAGAAACAGAGTATTTGAATAGAAAAATCAATAAAGACCAAGCAGAGAAGATTAAGATAGCGGATCAAGAATATAAGGATTTTATAAAGTAATCATTAAATAAAATTAGAGGATTTGGATTAAAAAATGGTTAAAAACATATTGGATAGAAAAACAGAGGACTTCTTAAAGGAATTATTAAATAAAAACAGAGAACTTGGTAGAAAAATTAAAAACAGAGAACTCGATAGAAAAATTGTAAAAAACAGAGCATAGAGGATCAAGATATCAGTTCATTATCATAGAACGAGAATTCTTTCAGGATCTGTATCAGGCTCAAAAGAAGTAATGCATCGAGTACAATTAAATAGGTAGTTTTAAAAAAAGGGAATGACTAGCTTACCCTTCACTGTACTGTGATTTTGCGAGTGGGCTGCAGACCCAGATTTTTCAAAGCATTTTCTGGATCACACATAAAATCATAGCAAAAACAGATTACATGATAATTTAAACAGGAAAACCCAATTCCCAAAACCTGAAAACGCTAAATCTGTTTTTTTAGAAGCTAACATATTTGTTAAAAATAACCCTCATCGGACAAAAGAAAGAAAAGGAAGAACGAAACAGGAATAGAATTTTTTTGCATATCTACCTATCTGGGTATCAGTTGTACTCGAATCGTGCTCGAATTTAACCATTTTTGTTTCGTTGATGAACTCAACACTGGTAATTCCTGGAAGGGTTTGCTTGAGTCGTTGGATCTGTGCTTCCTGCCTTGAAGGCCTGAAAAATCCCCCAAGGTGGAAACGAGTTGTCTCCGACATTGTTGTAATATTGTTGAGAAAACCACTTGTTGAAGTTTATTAACTTTCGCCTTCCCTCCCTTTG
Source organism: Torreya grandis (assembly GCA_037957365.1). Taxonomy (NCBI): domain Eukaryota; kingdom Viridiplantae; phylum Streptophyta; class Pinopsida; order Cupressales; family Taxaceae; genus Torreya; species Torreya grandis. The sequence continues at coordinate 3,481,283 of JARHVA010000906.1, read as the reverse complement.
GCTAATGAGGATTAAAACAAATACACCTCTACCCTTTCTGAAACAAAACTCCCACTAAAGCAGTGGATATATATCAGTGGGAAAACAACACATTGAGGTGACAGAGATGGAAGATGACACCACGTGGCAAGGAAGAATAAGTTTTTTCGAGAGTAGTAACCAAAAATTATCCCAATAAATGGTTACGAATATGTGATTCCCTCAACTGACAACTGATTAATATGGTAAAGTAGCTGTAAGAATAAAGGTATAGTTTGAAATTTGCAAAATCACATTAAACCAAGCTACAAAAAAAAAACCGCTTCTGCTCGGTAAAATCAAAGCGTCAACCCATTTCGCACGTTTCTTTCTAAATGCGAACCAGTTGTGAACGTTAATATGGTTTTTTTAAATCCGCGGTCTGGTTTTGCGGACTTTTTCCCAAAAGAGTCCGGCATCTTTACAATGTATGAGGAGCAACTAAATAGCAAGCTTTCGTGTATTTTGTCTTTTTTATATAAATATTACATCAATTTTGTGTATTTTGGGGAGAATACTCCGTCATTCGTGACGTCAGTAATACCAGTGCGACGGTGCCACTTTTGTTTGTAAACAACGGTGATTCTTCCCTTCCACACGCAACTCTTCCCTTCCACACGTTCCCAAATTCCCTTCCTCACATTCCCAAATTAAAAGTGGGGACAGTATAAATAACTAGGGTAATTGCAATAGGGACAGTTCAAATTTACTAATATAATGATGCTGACATATATATATATATATATATAACAGGCATATTTAGATTAACAGAGAGTCAATATATAAAAATATTACACAGAAATTTAAATACAACCCCTGTATTTGAAACCCTTTCCAATCTAAGGAGCTAAAATTGGTATTTATTCTCTCTCTTGTATTGTACCCTATTTCTTGATATATTTCTCTTTCTCTCTCTCCATCCATATATTTTACTTCCCAGCGCCTATCCATTTATAATATTTTCCTCCTTCAATTCTACTACGCACTCACTCTTGCATGTTAGTCACCTTCTAGTTTGCTTTTCATGCATAATATTTTGCTCTCCTTTTAAAATTACAAAACAACAATCATTACTCCCTACGCTGTAGTCTTTCTCTTTACTCAACTTAGCTACGCCTTAATTTTCATGTTATCTTTAACATAAGGCTAAGTTGACCAATTATCTAATAATATCTATTTTCTTATTTAAAATGTAATTTCATACATGTATTCTCAAAGTTAAGTTTAATTTGTCTTAACTCTAGGTTAAAATTTTAGTATAATTCAATTTCTTGAAAAAAACAATTAAAACAATTATAATTAATTATAATATTAAGTCAATAATTATTTTTTATTGTTAGATAACCATATCTACAATAACTCATATTTATATAGCAATTAATATATATTTTTCTGATTTAATATCAAAAATCAAGACAATTAATTAATGGAATTCAATGCATATTATGAACTAAATTTGCATACTAATATAATCACATACTAGATTTCTTTAATTACGCACCAGCATTTAAAACATGTTATGCATAAATATTTTAAATCTATTGTGTGTGTGGTCACTAGCAATTCCTTTGGCTTTGTCTAATCATCCTATCTAGCCCATCCTCTCCAATGATGCTCACCTTCATCACACTATGAGGGTAGGATCTATCCTACATCCACCTCGACACAAGTAGGTAGTTAGTCTGAGTCATCATCAACCAATGATGTAAAACTAACAAATATACATTCTCAATGTATAGAATAAGAAGTACAACTATCACATAATTGATCCATTATGCCAACAAAATAACATATCACTGTCCCATAACCAGTATATGTCATAAATCTCAACTCAAAACAATGATAATCAAATAATAACTATATTAATCCTCATATTTAAAAGTTATTAATTATAAGGTGAAATCGAGATGTGACATAATCATAGAAACGTAAGATAACTTTATAAAATAAAGTTTCTTAAATGATAGCATAGAAAATACGAATATAAAACATGTGCTCTTCATCAAAAAATAATATCAAAAACACAAAATTGTTGAAATTAACATGTAGTTATTATAACAACCCCTTTGTTCATTCGCTGAAAAATGTGCATTTTTTTGCAACATGTTATTTGGGTAGGCATCATCTCACCACATCGATACCCTATGTCATTACAAAAAATTTGAAGGGAAAGTGAAAGTCAAACAATAAAAATTACTAGCAAGTTTGGCTATGGAGATTTTCTACACTAGAAGTAAATCATCTAGTATAAAATAGGATACATTTTTTGTGTAATAATTAAGTGATAACATTTAAAACATTTAAACATTAATATGCATGAGTTGCTTCCATAACCATAACTAAATGAAGCATAGTACACATAAATACGAGTATGGGTGAGGAACAAGCCTACCCCATTAGCTCATATGCATCAGTTACTCATAGCATTTAACATTACAACTATCTTATTGATTAAATACAAAGTATATCATAAGGTACGAAAGGGAAAGTATAATCATGCATAAATTCGATAAAAAAGCCTTCAATAACTTTATAATACTAAGCTTCCAAGTAGTCATCTCGTCCTAGTAACTTTGAACAAGGGAGAGCACTATGGAAGAATTCTTCCCCCAACTAAAAAGTCATAACATATCGCCCGTACACATCCCTAAAAAAAGCCAACTAAAAATAGCATCAAAACCCCATGTAAAAATAAAGTACATATCAATAATATAACTTGTCAAGTGAAATAAAACTAGAAGACTCTCACTATCTACTTACTATAACTAACACACACAAAAACTAAACTATATACTAAACAAATAATTAATTACTATAACCACTGATTTAACCATCAATTTAATAAATTATAATGAAATTTATCTTAAACCATCAATATAATTGAAATGTCATAAAAATCCACTATAAATTGCACCATGATAATATCCAACAAATAATGAACTCAAATGTATAAATTAAAAAAATCATGGGGCTAAGTACATACGTAGTCATAGAAAACCTCTGCAACAACAAATAAATTCACAATAAAAAAACATTAAATTTATAAAAAAAATAAAGTAGTTTTCATGGCCGACGGCTTTCATCATTTTCCTCTATTATCTTTCCTATGTTTTGTTTAGATAATGTTTTAGAATAAAAAGTCGGTCAAATTAAAGCATCAACCCATTTAGCACGTTTCTTTCTAAATGCGAACCAGTTGTGATCGTTAGTATGGTTTTTATCGCACGTTTCTTTAGAAGTATCTGATTTCATCATATTAATGATAAATTAAATCAAATTGAGTTTCATAAATTAGGGTAATTTGCAATTGGTAAGACTGTATCGGGAAAAATGAAAATGTGACGCTAAGTAAACATTGTCTTTCTAGTTTATATTGAAAGAAAGAAAACATCATAGATGAAATCGTATATATTTATTATAATATTTTATGATATTTTGGTGATTTATTTAAAAATTTACTTCATGTTTAATTAATTAATTATTTATATATAACATTTAAAAAATATAATTATATTTGTATATTTAATAAATATATTTATATAACTATCAAATGTAATTTTAAATAGATGATAAAATTTACATATAAGTTATGTTTTTAAATAATTAAATTTGATCGTTGAGATTGTTATTCGTGTAAAAATTTGACCATCAAAATTTTATACTACCTAAAAGAAGTTGTGCAGATTTCATGTTATTTTTATTTAGTATATTTAAATATTAGTATATTATGTGATCTGTAATAAATTTACTATCTTTTTAAAAGAAATCAAGGTTTTCTATAAAATCTTATTCATAATTAAGATTAAAGATGTATTGCTCAATACATCAAAAAGATGACCCCTTATCTCAAAATTCAAATTTCTTTTACTTCATATTTTATAAAAAATATCTCTTTCTTATTTTTATTTAAAATATACTTTTTCTTATAATCATATTACTTTATTATGATTACTAGGGATTAATAATAATCATATTCATATATTTATACTTATTGAAAATAAGAAATATCAGTGGGATAAATTGTCGTTTCATTCAAAGGTACAACAAAATGTAATAATAAAAATTATATATTATTAAGCAAGAGTAATCACAAACTGTTTTGTAATTTTCTATGGAATATGTAGACCCATGAATTGATATAGAATGGATTGGAGAAATTCTTGGATCCACATGAATTTATAATGACTATGGCCATTGTAGATAGTTTTAAAATTATTTGAAATGATAATCAAAGGATATGGGCAGGAAAGGAGCTGCTGTAGGAATTTTGAATGGTAGCGATGTGTGAGAGGAAGGCAAACTGCAAACTACAACCCAACAATCCCACTCAGTCTGTGACAGATTTGGAAAAGGTTGTTTTAGGGAAGGTTCTTGTTTCATCGGATGACTCAAAGAATCAGGTGGTACTTGGAAGGGAGCCCAGTCAGGGTCCACAAGTCACTGACTCCTACCCCACCAAAGCTAAACAACACTCCTCATGGGCAGATTTGGTCATGGGGGAATGTCATCACGTATTCTTGAAAGATTCTTTCCTAGTTCCATCAGGTGAAAGTAAGGAGGTAAGTCTCAAAGTACCAAATGTTATCATTGATAGAATCGATTCCTCTCTATCAAATTCTGTCTTGGCCAAGTTTAATGATTTTTGACCAAATATTGATTGTTTCCAGAATTGGGCTAATCTCAAATGGAAACCAAAATAACAAATTGATATCATAGCCATGCCCAAAAATTTCTTTCTGATCAATTTCTCCCATCCTGAGGACACCCTAACGACCCTCACAAGAGGACCTTGGTTTATGGGTAAATCGGTGATCTACCTTCACAAATGGAAGGCAAGATTTAACCCCAATAGTTCAATCTCTGAGGACATCCCAATCTGGATTAGTCTGCCCTCTAGAATTATGGGTGTTGAAAGTCATTTTTGGGATTGCTAGGGCCCTTAGTCAACCCATTTCTATCGACCAAATCACTAGGTCCAAAAGGAGGCTACTTGCCACCAGGGTTTGCATTTTCATCCCAACTAATAAACCTTTAATTCATTCTATCAAGATCAAATCTAAGTACAGTATCTAGAATCAAATGATTAAATTTGAAAGATCTTCTGAGATTTACAAATCTTGTGATGTCCTGAACCACTTGTCTAAATAATGTTGCTTACTCAAGAATCCACTCATTCACCCTTCCCCTTCCTAGGTCAGGAAATCCTCTGTCTAGGCTCCCTCTTCTCTTACCCCTCTAGCCTCCCCCACCTTCCCCTCTCAAATCCCACCTTGCCCCTTCTCCCAAAGCTCCACTCCTTCCTTCCTTCCCTGCTCTCCCCCTTTCCTCTCCTTCCCTGCCCCCTTCCCCCTCCTCGAAACCCCCCTAGCCCCCTCCCCCAAATAGGATTTGGCCCCTCTTAATCTAGGGAAAAAGCTCTCGACTGTTATTATGTTGAGACCCCTCACAGCTCTTAGGATCCTTAGCCCTCCCCATCCCGCCCCAACTCTGGCTTCCTTGGCTAGACCCCTACTATCCCTTGCACTTGGTTCTTCTTCCCATATGAAGGACATTCTTGCTGAAGCTAAGTTCTCATACATGATGGGCTCTCCTTCCTCTTGTAAGAACCCCTCGATCATCTCGTACCCCATTTCCTCTTTCCCCATTCCTCATACTTCTCTCTTGGTGGATGATGACCCGATGTTGTGAGAAATTTTACCTCTTCAGACTCTCCTCACTCCTGTTAAATCTTGCAAGGAGTCCAAATTTTTCTCCTTGTTCAAAGGAAAATGTTCTTCTATTAGCAAAGGGGAAAGTTCTGCTTTACCCAAAGACTCAGTTGAGAAAAAATGGGAAACAGTCTAGAATAAAAAGGGTAGGAAAAAAGCAAAAGTTGGTTGTGATAAAAAATTAGCAAGTAGACCCTCATTCCAGAGCTCCAAGAGAGTGGAAATACACAAGCAAGTTGGAAAGGGCATGCAGATGACCCTTAGGCACTAACCCAATAACAAGAAATGAAAGTCCTTTCTTGGAACATAAGGGGTTTGAACAACCCCGATAAATAGAGGTTAGTGAGAAATTTAGTTTTAAAGATCAAACTAGATATTCTTTTGATTCAAGAAATTAAGATGTCAACTAAAAAACTTTCAAAGATCAGGTTTAATATTTAGGACAAATCACTTTATAATTGTAGTAATTCAAGAGGGGCTTCAGGTGGTTTGGCAATTTTTTGGGATCCTTCAGACTTGGAAGGCAACCCCCTTCTTATTATTGGGTCCCATATCTTTGTTTCTTTTTTTGACATTCATGACAAGAAATATTGGATCCTCACCAATGTTTATGCCTCCAATTCCAAGCCTAAAAGAAATAAGTTATGGAATAACTTGATGGATACCAAAAATCATTTCAAAAACATGAGGTGAATAGTTGTAGGAGATTTTGACTCTCCTCTATCCCCATGGGAGAAAAAAGGGGGAATTTGCTCTCTCAACGATAGTATGCTAGAATTTAGTGAGTTTATTGTTAATGTTGGTCTTTATGATGTGGAGCTTAAAGGTAACTAGTACACCTTGTCAAACTGAAGACTAGGAGATAACTCATTCAACTAAGACTGGATAGGTTCTTAATTTATCTTAATTGAATCCATAATTCTTCTTGTCTTCTCTCATCCCTCCCTAGAAATGGATCCAATCATAACCTACTTCTGTTTTAAAAGGACATGGTGTGAAAAGCCGAGGCTATGCCTTTCAAGTTTGAAAAAATGTGGCTCTTTAATCAAACCTTGGAGAAATATATTTAGGAATAATGGAGTATTCTGATTCAAGGATTTGTCATTTTTACCTTGGCCATGAAACTCGGACATGTTAAGAATAAGCTTAAAACCTAGAATAAAGAAGTGTTTGGGAATATCTTCATTCATAAAAATGCCATTGAAGAGGAAATTCAAAGGATTGAATTGGAAATTTCAGTTTCAAGCCCTTCCCCTAATCTTTAATTGAAAGAAAAGGAACTTCTAAGTAGTTTTAACAACTTGGAAGTGAAAGAGGAAACCTATTGGAGGCAAAAGTCCAAAAAGATGTGGCTAAAGGAAGGTGATAGAAATACCAAATATTTCCACATCTCTACATCAAGGAACCACCAACAAAAGCTTATAATGGAAATCCAAGGGGAGGATGGAACTTGGTTTAGAAAGGATGAAGATATTGAAACCCAATTCATTAATTTCTATAGATCTTTGCTTGACTATGTTCCCCCTAGGATGAGGATCTTGAGGATCAAATGGCCAACCTATTTGATAAGGTTATATCTCAAGAAGATAATGCATCCATTTTCACCCCCTCTCAGGTGAGGAGATCAGGGCTATTATGTTATCCTTGGAAGGGGACAAAGCCCTATAACTTGACAGCTTCCCTCCTTTCTTCTTCTAGGTCATCTAGGATATTATTGAACATGAAGTTTGTATGGTGGTTGTGGAATTTTTCAAGGCTGGTACCATGCTCCAAGATTTCAATAACACTTTCCTTGTGCTTATTCCCAAGAAGCAAGAGGCCACTAAAATTTTAGATTTTAGACCCATCAATTTGTGTTCCATGTTTTATAAAATATGCACTAAAAGTCTTTCAGTAAAAACTCAACTTCTATTAGATAAAATGATTTTAGAATAGTAGGGAGTCTTCATTTTTGGAAGACAAATTTTATATGGGACCATCATTGCTCATGAAACCATCCATTCGGTGTCCCACTCAAACTGGAAAGGTATGTTTCTCAATCTTGACATGAACAAGGCCTCTGACCGGGTCTCTTGGCAATTCCTTAATAAAATTCTAGCTAGTTTTAGCTTCAATCATTTGGTTAGGAGTTTGATTGCCTCCTGCATTTTAGCTCCTATATTCTTTGTTATTATCAATGGTGTCCCTAGGGGATTCTTTCCATCAGGGAGAGGGTTAAGACAAGGGGATCCTCTTTCACTGTACCTATTCATCATCCTGGCAGAAGCACTGAGTCAATTTATTGTCAAGGCTAGAACTGCTAACATCATCAAGGGTATCACTATTGCCCCTAATACCAGCTTGATCACTCATCAACAATTTGTGGATGATATGCTAATGATGGAGGAAGCTTCAGTTTTGGAAGCCAGTCTTTGAAATTTATGAAGTGGTCTCAAGTTAGAGTGTTAACTTTCACAAGAGCTACCTCTTTTTCATCAATACTCCATTTTTCCTTCAAGCTAAAATCTCCAAGATTTTAGGTTGTATCATCAATAATATCCCATATTTTTTTGAGGGATCCATGAAATAAAAAATTTTGGAATCCCGTCATAGACAGGATTCAAAAAAAACTAGTAGGTTGGAAAGGGAATCTCCTATCCCAAGCAAGAAAAGTTCAACTTCTAAAGAGTTCACTCTAAAGCATCCCTATCTATTTCGTGTCCCTTTTGTCATCCCTAGAAGGATCGTTGATCAAATTTAACATATTTAGAACAAAATACTTTGGAGAGGTGTTGAAGACAAATTCAAGTTCCTGCTTATCTCCTAGAAAAAATCTCATTGCCCTACCTCGAAAGGAAGCTTGGGATTAAGAAGAGTTAAAACCATGAATCAAGCTCTATTGGCTAAGCAAGGTTGGGGAGTGGTTAAGGATGAGAACCAGTGGACTAAAATCATCAAGGCCAAATATTTTTATTATGGGGAAGGTTATCGTTTTCTTTCATAAATTGGCCCTAACAACGGTTCAACATTCTAGAAAGCATTGAAAGCTCAAAAGAATCTGCTTAGCAATGGTCTTAAGTGGATTTTAGGTAGAGGAAACCTTGTCAACTTTTGGTTTGACCCTTGGATCAACGACCCATTGGCTTCCTCCATCCAAGATTTGGATTTGATCTCATTCTTTAAGGAAACGTATGGTCATAAAGTGTCAAATTATTAGGAGAGGAATGGGAGGAAGAGGTGGAAATTTCTTATAAAAAATGACCTAAACTAGCAACATGCCTGCCTCCTTCAAGATTTAAATGAATCCATTCAACACATTCACATCAATATTTTTCTGAAGGAGGATGACCTCATATGGAAACATGATCTTAGTGGCCTCTACTCTATTAAATTTGGTTATTCCTCCCTTTAGGTCCAGAAGGATGAGGATGACAACTGGCAAGATCTATGGCTTAAAAACTTCATTCCCAAAATCAATGTTTTTTTTGTTGGCAACCTAGAACAAGATTTTTACTATGGACAACATGATTAAAAGATTAATTCACATCCCTAACAAGTGTGTTCTTTGAAAAAAGAAGTCAAGTTTGTGGAACACTTGTTCCTCTTCTATTCTTTTGCTTTGTCTATTTTTTGGCATTTCTAGCTTCTCTTGGGTCACCCCAGGTTCGATTAAGGACCTGATCACCTAATGGAAGCCTCCCTAGGATGCTCCCCTGCTGAAATTCTAGTAGAATCTAGATCTCCCCCATATTTTTTGGGGAATTTGGAAAGCCAAGAATTATTACAACTTTGAGAATCTTAGACCTCTTGATTCTTCCACTTTCAAACATGTTTTGGCCTTTATTCATGAAAATCGGTCTTCCTTTGCTTCCTCTTTCAATCAACCTAACTCTCCTTCCTTTTCCTGGATTATGACTCAGATCAATCTGGTCATCCCTAAAAAACTCAAGCAAAGGGGGTTGACAGGTCTAATGTTAAGTGGTTACTTCCACCTCCCCTATGGTTTAAGCTTAACTTTGATGGGGCAGCAAAAGGGAATTCAAGACTGGTGGGTGTAGGAGAGGTGATCAGAGATTCTTTTGATAATATTAGAGTGGAAAATGTGGGTCTGTTACGTATCTAAACCAACCGTGTCTTAGAATCCATTGCAGTGCTTTGGGGTATTGAGTTGGTAGCTAGTTTTATCTTAGATTTCATCCAAATTGAGGGGGATTCGATTAACATTATCAGTTGCTTAAAAATCCTCTCTCCCCCCTCTTGAAATATTTTTGGCATCATCAACGATGCTAAAAACTTGTTGACCCACTTCAAAGGGGTCTCCATAGGACATGTATATAGGGAAGGCAATAGGGGTGTTGATTTCATGGCAAACATTGGAGTCCTAAGGAGTGACCATATCACTTGGCACAAGAGTGATTATCCAAATGATGTCATCTAGATTATTGAGATGGAGAAGGGACACATCATGCAAAGTCATAATAAGTAAATTAATTATGATACAATCACGGATCATCTATGGTGAATTTTATACATGCAAGGCTATTATTACCAAACCTTACACATTTGAGGAGCCCCAAGTTTGCATCATATGACCAAGGGTGGCTCTAATTTCCATAAACTTCATTATTCCTCCTTGAAGAGTTTAGTTGAAAATGTTTAGGAGGACCCCAAGCTAAGTTCAAGAATCCCTACACTCATCCACCCACTTTCTACCAAAGTTAAAGGGGTCTTGGGGTCTAATGGGAAGGTAAAGATTGAGGACTCCCTCCAAAAGTTGTATACAAAAATTGCCATCTAGAAACTGCTCTATGGAAAAATTATTGAGAAGTTAGAGAAGCTAAAAGGGTTCCTCTATATGGATACAGTAGGAAGTACTGAATGTATAGATCACCTAGTTCGTACCCCAAAAGGTAAATCCAACCATCATGAAAAAGAGGAGGAGCAACTCAATATCCTGAGGAAGAAAAAGGGGAGTTTTATTCCTCTGGCCTTAAGATGAAGAGACAAGATGATGACAAGGAATAGTTTGATGGGAGTCAAACTAGGGGAAGAAACAACAAAATTCTAGTACTGAGACCAAACAATTGGTCTTTTACTCTGAATCGAAATAGCTTGTTGGTCTCTATTTTATTTTTGGCTACATTTTGGTTTTTTGACTAATAGTTAGCAGTTATTTGGTACAAGGTGGGTTTAACTGTTAGGTTTTTCTCTTTGTCTCTTTTTGTTTTGATGTTTTGACTTGCTTATCTTTTAGGTGTTAGTTGTAAAGGGTACGAGCCTCTTCAACCTAGCTTTTTAACCAATCTAATAAAAAACAAACTATTTTATATTCTAAAAGTCAAATATGGTATAAAGGTAGGAAGGGGAACCTAAAATAATATTAGGAGGAGGAAGGGAAAAAATGAAAATGAAAGTGGGGTTTTTGTTTTTTCAGTTGCTCTATTTTACCATACTTTGTTGATACTTCCTATTTTTAAATGGGATTTTTTCCAACTGGTAGTATTATTTTTGTAACCATACATATTATTATTTGTTAACTAATAATTAAACTAATGCATTCCAATATGAAATTGAATTCTTTGACATTAGTGATGCACATGTGAAAACTTAGACAAAACTAATAATTAATCCACACGTTGCAAAATTATAAGATTATATTTACAACCAAGGGCAATGCATTTGAAGGATCAAATTTGCAACCAAAGGCTATCACTATGATATACTTGTGATGTGGAATGGAATGAAATTATCCTAATTAAATATTTTAAATTTACACATAATATCTACCAAAAAGTTAAGTCAAGTCTTCCAAAAAAGGTCCATACACATAGATTTCACTACATATGCATAATAGAAGAAGATTTTAAGAAAATATATTTGTCAGAGTCAAAGTGCTTTGCTAATTTAGGTGAGATAAAATTTTAAAATTCCATAATAAAATTATGTAATTATTTTATGGAAAATGGGTTCTACATCAAAAATATAATATACTTACCCATAAATAAGTGTAATCATATTTAAAATGGTAAAAACAAAATTAATTGCATCCATAAATTTTGATGTAATAAATTATAAGAGGGAGTTTAGAGGGATATATGATTTCACGTGAATTCAATGATAGTCATTAGAAATAACTAATTCCAATTAGGTTTACATAATAAGGAAAAATTAAAATCTAGAAAATAAGAAGAAACATAGATTTCTCCCCAGTACTATCAAGATTTCTCTAGAAAAGTAGTGTTGTTTTTAAAAACTTGAGGGAAGAATTGAGAACTGAAAAATGTGTAAAAAATAATTTTATGATCATGTTTGTTAGATTGAGGATTCTAAAAACAATGTTCACTTTCTAAAAGTCTACTCAAATATCAGGAAAGTTGAACTTCTTCAAAACCCTAATAGGGAAACCACATCTATAAGACACATTAAATTAAAATAAAAAAGGTAGGGGATATAATAAATTTAATGATGTCAAAGCTCCTACATCAACTCCAACTCCCCTACAATAACTCCAATGCTCTTGTAGACCTGTGAAATATATGTGCATGAAGATAAGTGCTTAATCAATCAATAATATGTTAAAATATATAATACACATGGTTTCTCCAATGCTATTAGAGTGACCCATATGTGGGCCTTTATGTGTATGTCATTGTAGAATCTCATACCCCAAAACCTTGCCAAATCTTACAATTTTTTTTCTTATTACACACACACTGGTCAAATTTTGAAAATAATAAATGTTGAAAAAAATATGAAGTACTAAAATCAATGTTGTAATCAAAATCATATCTAGGCTTAATCATAGTCATTTTATAGAGTCAATTCAAGTCAAACCATCTCAAAAATATAAGTCCTAGAGCTGAGGGAAATTGAAGTGATGTACCATGTCTGTGTTGAGCCTTCAATCCCTAATATCATGTATGATCCTTTTTGCACTAATATTAAAAGAATAAGCAAGGTACAAAGATAAATAAATATGGAGCATGGTTTTCCCCTTAGAGATTTGAATGGAACAAAAACATCAATAATTGGATGTTAAGAAAAGAAACAAAGAGATTACCCCTATAAGGAAATAATCATAGAAATGTAAGATAAATTGATAAAATCAACTATCTTAAATGATAGCGTAGAAAATACAAATATCAAATGTGTGCTAATCATCAAAAAATAATATCATGAACACTCATAATTTTTGAAAATAACATGTAACTATTGTAACAACCTTTGTTCATTTGTTGAGAAATATGTAATTTTTTGCAACATGTTATTTGGATAAGCATCGGCACACCACATGAATACCCTAGATCACTATGAAAAATTTGAAGTGAAAGTGAAATTTAAACAATAACAATTACAAGCAAGTTTGGTTATGAAAATTTTCTACACTAGAAGTAAATCATCTCGTATAAATCAAGATACATATTTTAGTGTCATAATTAAATGATAACGTTTAAAACATTTAAACATCAATATGCATGAGATGATTCCATAACCATAACTAAATGAATAACATTACATTTAAATTCATAAATTTAAGAGTATGTGTGAGGAACAAGCCTACCCCATTAGCTCATATACAACAGTTGCTCATATCATGAAACATTATAAGTATCTGATTGATTCAATACAAATTACATCGTAAGGTACAAAAGAGAAAGTAAAATCATGCATAAATATGATACATAGCCTTGCATAGACTTATAATACTAATCTTCCAAGTAGTCATCTTATCCCAACAACTCTTCATAGGAGAGGGATAAAATCATTGAGGCATTCTTCATTCAACCAAAGAGCCGAAATAGATCCCCCATACACCTCCCTAAATAAGAGTGTCCTTACCCTTCAAAAAGGGTGGTAGATAAAAAGAGGCAACCAAAAAGACCTTCAAATCCCCATGTGAAAACAATGTACACATCAGTAACATAAGTTGTCAAGTCAAATAGAAATAGAGGACTCTCACTATCTACTAACTATACCTAACACATAAGGGAACTAAATTATATGACAAATGAACAAATGATTACTATAACCACTGCTTTGGCCATCATTCTAATGGAGGTGGCATGAGGATATAATATAGGTTGCAACCTCATAATACTCAATAAATAATGGAGTTACACGTCTAAATACAAAAAAATAAGGGCTAAGTACATCACACATTATAAAATTATGTAGTTGTGAAAACCTTTTCAACAATAAATAAATCTACAATGAAATTTTTTTGGATTAATAAAAAAAGGTAATTTTCTTGGTCTAGGGATTTCATCATTTTCCCCAAGAGTACAATAGGTAAGATGTTGTACAAATCTTCATGAACCTCTATTATCTTTCCTATGTTATATTTAGCTAGGGTTTGACAATAAAAAGACATTTAATTTATAAAACTCTAATGCCATATATATAAATAAAAATAAAGTAACAAAAATATTTGCACTCCTTAAAATTACATGAGTTAGAGAGGTTTTAATAGTTATACAAAACATGTCTATGAGAAATCAGGAATCTGAAAGAAGTCAAAGATGAACACTGGTTCTTTTTCTTTAAGACTAGCTTGAACACTTGCCTACACTATCCATCTTCTCAATTCCAAGTCACTTCAACACTAAGAGTACTTTTTTTCATAAAGAGAATGCAACCCTGGCCTAGATAAATGAACATTACAATATATGTTACTCAAATATTCCTTTTCCAACGAGAATCTCATACTTACTATAAGTTTCAAGTAGATTTCCTCAAAAAGACCTTGGCATGCTACCTTAGATAGATGTCAAGATAAAATTGGAGTATCCCCTCAAATATGAACCTATGAATGTCTTAAATGTTTTTGGTAAGTTCCCAAAATAGTTCTTTGAACAACCCGAGGATGTCCTTGTGGTTTTTTTCCTCAAAAATTTTTACTTAGGATTTCCCTCATAGGGATAAACAAACCTTAATTATGTTTTTTTATTGAAAAACATAAAAAGTATATCTTAGATAGTTACTCCTACTATATATATATATATATATATATATATATATATATATATATATATATATATATATATATATATATATATATATACTTAAAAAGTACCACAAAGTCCCCATGCAAGGTTTGTAAATACCTAAGCAATTTTTGTTACAAAAGGTATGCCAAAGTTTCCTTTGGTGGCCCAAGGATCATCTTACCTTAATAGTCTAATTCCACTTAGGGTAGCCTAAGTGTTCATCATAGTAAGGCTAGAAAAAACAAAATAATACCATAAGCCCAATTAGGCTTAATACTAGCACTCTAATATATATCGAACATATGCAACAAAGGAATATACTAGTGTTGTAATTATGATACTATATTACGAACAACATAAATAAATTAAAACAATAAACATATAAGAGCGAGTGCATAAATGACCCACTCAATAATTTTTTTTTTTAAAATGAAGTCAAAACATGTAGTGTGTATGGGGATCTCATGAATGCATCAGAAAGATGACCCATTATGTGACTCCTTATCTCATAGTTCAACTTTCTTTTACTTCATATTTTATATATTTTTTATCTTACATATTTTTATTTGAAATATAATTTTTCTTATAATCATATACTCTATTATAATTATCAAGCATTAATAATAATTATATTCATATATTTATTTTTATTGAAAAAAAGAAATATCGATGAGATAAATTGTCATTTCAAAGATACAATCAAATGTTATATTTATATATACATATATATATATATATATATATATATATATATATATATATATATATATATATATATATATATATATTATTATTAAGAAAGAATAATCCAAAATTATTTTGTATTCCAAAATCAAAATATGGTAAAAAGGTAGGAAGGGGAACTTAAAATAATATTAGAAGGGAGGAAAAAGAAAACTTTTGAGGATGAAAGTAAGGTTTTTATTTTTTTGGTTGCTCTAGTTTACCATACTTTGTCGATACTTTTTATTTTTAAATAGGATTTTTTCCAACCGGTAGCATTATTGTTGTAATCGATATATATTATTATTATTTAACTAATAATTAAACTAATGCATTCTAATATGAAAGTGAAGTCTTTGGTATTAATGATGCACATGTGAAAACTTAGACAAAACTAATATAATTAATCCACACATGTTGTAAAATTATAAGATCATATTTACAACCCAGGTCAGTGCACTTGAAGGATCAAATTTGTAACTAAAGGCGATTATTATGATACACTTGTGATGTGGAATGAAATGAAATTCTACCTAATTAAATATTCTAAGTTTACACATAATATATGCCAAAACCCTATATAAAGTCTTCAAGAAAAGGTCTATATACATTGATTGTACTACATATACATAATAAATTAATATTTTAGGAAAATATATATGTCAAAATCAAAGTGATTTGTTAATTTAGGTGAGACAAAATGTTAAAAGTCCAGAAGAAAAGTATGTAATTATTTTATGGAAAATGGGTTCTACATCAAAAATACAACATACCTATCATAAATAAGGGAAATTATATTTAAAATGGTAAAATCGAAATTAATTGCATTAATACTTTTTGATGTAATAAATTATAAGAGGGAGTTTATAGAGATATATGATTTCACGTGAATTCAAAGATAGTCATTAGAAACTACCAATGCAAATCGAGTTTAGATAGGAAAAATCAAAACCTAGAAAATAAGAAGAAACATATATTGCTTCACAATACTATCAAGATATTTTTATAAGAGTATTGTTGTTTCTAAAAACTTGAGGTAAGACTTTAGAATTGAAAAATGTGTAAAAACTAATTTTATGATCCTATTTTTTAGATTGAGGATTCCAAAAACAATGTTCACTTTCTAAAAGTCTGCGCAAATATCCCCAAATATCAAGGAAGGTGAACTCCTTAAAAAATCTACTAGGGCAACCACATATTGAAGAAATATTAAAGTAAAACAAAAAATGTAGGGGATATAATATATTTGATGCTATCAAAGCTCCCACATCAACTCCAACTTTCCTATAATAACTCTAATGCTCTTGTAGACCTGTCCAATACATGTGCATGCAGATAAGTACAAAATCAACAAATAATTTGTTAAAATATAGATAATACACATGGTTTTTCTAGTGGTATTAGAGTTACCCATATGTGTTCATTGATGTGTATGTCCTTGTAGAATCTCTTACCTCAAAACCTTGCCAAATCCTACAAAATATTATTTTTCTTATTACACACTCACAGGTCAAATTTTGAAAATAATAAATTTGGAAAAAATATGAAGTACTAAAATTAATATAATAATCAAAATAATATCTAGGCTTAATCATATTCATTTTCTAGAGGCAATTCAAGTCAAACCATCTCAAAAATATAATTCCTATAGTTGATGGAAATTAAAGTGATGTACCATGTATGTGTCGAGCCTCCAATCCCCAATATCATATGTAATAATTTTTTCACTAACATTAAAATATTAACCAAGGTACAAATATTTTTAAAAAAAAATTGGAACATGGTTTCCCCATTCGATATTCGAGTGGAGTGAAAACATCGATAATTGAATCTAGAGAAAAAACAAAGAGATTATCCTTATAGGGAATTGATCATATCTAAACGTAAGATGAATTAATAAAATCAAGTTTATTAAATGATAGCATATAAAATATGACTATAAAACATGTGTTAATCATAAAAAAAAAATATCAGGTACACACATTTGGGGAAAATAACATGTAGTTATTGTAACAACCCCTTTATTCATTCACTAAAAAAATTTGCATTTTTTGCAACATGTTATCTAAGTAGGCATCGACCCACCACATCAATACCCTAGGTCATATCAAATAAATTGAAGGGAAAGTAAAATTCAAAAAATAAAAATTACTAGCAAGTTTGGTTATGGAGATTTTCTTCACTAGAAGTAAATCATCTAATATAAAACAAGATACATATTTTTGTGTAATAATTAAGTGATAACATTTAAACATTGATATGCATGAGTTTATTCCATAACCATAAATAAATGAAGCATATTACATGTAAAGTCATAAATACAAGTATGAGTGAGGAGCAAGCCTACCCCATTGGCTCATATACATCAGTTGCTCATATCATGTAACATTATAACTATCTCATTGATTGAATACAAAGTACATCATAAGGTATAAAATAAAAAATATAATCATGCATAAATATAATAAAAAACCTTGCATGGATTTAAAATACTAAGCTTCCAAGTATTCATCTCACCCCAATAACTCTGAATAAGAGAGGGAAAGCATCATTGAGGAATTTTTCCTCAAACCAAAGAGTCATAACGGATACCTGCACACCTCCATAAATAAGAGTGTCCCTATCCTTCAATAAGGGTGGTAGATAAAAAGAACCAACCAAAAATAACATCAAATCCCCATTTCAAAATAAATTACACATCAATAACATAAGTTGTTAAATCAAGTAGAACTAGAGGACTCTCACTATCTACTGACTATAATTGACACACAAGGTAACTAGGATATATTCTAAATGAAAAACCAATTACTACAGCCATTGATTTGGCCATTAGTCTAATGGATTATAATGAGGTTCATCTCAAGCCTTCAATATAATGGAGGTGACATAAGGATCCAATATAGGCTTAAACCTCATGGTACCCAACAAATAATTGACTTACATGTATGAATATGGAAAATTAGGGGTTAAATATACCACCCATCATCATATTATGTAGTCATGAAAAGCTCTTCAACAACAAATAAATTCACAATAAAAATCTTTGGAAATAAAAAATAAATTAGTTTTCTTGGTTTAGGACTTAGTTCAATAGGTAAGATGTACAAATATTCATGAACCTCTATTATCTTTCCTGTGTTGTCTTTAGCTAGGGTTTGACAATAAAAAGACATTTATTCTACAAATATATAATGCCATTATAAATAAAAAGAAAGCAACAACCATATTTTCACCTCTTGAAAATACATGAGTTCGAGAGGGTTTTACAATTATAGAAAAAATGCATGTGAGAAATTAGGTAGCTTAAGGAATTCAAGGATGAACACTAGTTCTTTTTATCTAACCCTAGCTCGAACATCTATTTAAACTATCAATCTTCCCAATTCTAATTTACTCCAACACTGAGAGATTTATTTTCCTTAAATAGAATGTATCCATGGCCTAACTAAATGCACATTAAAATAGATGTTACTCAAATATTCATTTGTTAATGAGAATATCATACTTACTCTAAGTTTCAAGTAGATTTCCTCAAAAGACCTTGGCATACTGCATTAGATAGATCTCAAGATAAATTTGGAATATCCCCTCAATGTAAGCCTATAATTGTCTTAATTTTTTGGTAGGTTACAAAAATATTTCTCCTAAGCACCTGAAGATGTCCTCATGGTTTATTTCCTCCAAGGCTTTTTGCTTAGGGTTTCCCTCGCAGGGCTAAGCATGCCTCAATTATGTTTTTGCTGAAAAACAAAAAAAAAATCTATTTAAGATATTTATACCTACTCAACATATAAAAATATATCTAAGATAGTTATACATATTAAAAAAGAAACCATAAAGTCCCCATAAATGTTTTTTATATACCTAAAAAATTGTTGCTACAAAATGTATACCAAAGTTTCCTTTGGTGGCTTAAGGATCACCTTACCTCAATAAGCTAATGACAATTAGGATAGCCCAAGTGGTCATTAGAGTAAGGCTTAATAAATTAAATAATGGTAGAAGACCAACCTTGCCTAAGACTAGCACTACACAACCAAGGAACACACTAGTGTTGTAATTATAATAATATATTATTAACATCAACATAGGTAAATTAAAACATTAAAGATACAAGAGTGATCAAATAAATTACACACTCAATCATGTTACAATAATAACAAACAAGAATTGAAGTCAAAACATGTGGCATGCGTAGGCTTCTCATCAATTTTATTTGAGTTTCCTACCCTCCATCTACCATCATATCCTCTATGATGTTATCCCTGTAGGTGTCAACACTATAAGGGGAGACCTATCCCACATCCACCTTAGGAAGAGAAATGTCAAATGCTATGGATCACACTATACCATCAAAATAGTAAATAGCTAAATGATTCAAGAAATGTTAGCATTCACATTTTAAAAATATTCATATCACAAAAAGCTTATAAGATTCAATAAATGCCCAAAATATGCATTTAGATAATTTATATAAATAAATATAAATTACATTTTTAATTAACTTCACAATAAAATCACAACCCATAAAATACATTAGAAAATGATCTAACTGATATACTAAAATTAATTCAAAATTTATTTCATTAATATTTGTTTTTCTAGTTTGGGTCAAAAAATGGGTTGTGAGAACTACTAATTTTGTAAAAAGATATATCAATAAAATAACTTAAAATTATAATATATTCCCCCATAGTATATAAAATAGAAATAAACTTGAAATTATAGAGTTACCCTCATTCTTACATCTTGCCTTTTGTGATTAGAACTCTAAGAGAAGATGATAATGGGTGAACAACAAGATTTTATGCCACACTAGTTGGATAGGCTTAGATCTTCCACTACTCCATTTGACTAAGTGTGCCTGGCTAGTGATCTAAAACAAAAATAAATCACTTTTCCTCAATTCCTAACAATTCACAATTGCCAAAAATAAAGGGGGCAATATTTTTGGCATCATGTTGAAACTCTAATTTTGTGGTAATGAATCATATAGTTTTTGGAGGAATTGTATAGTTTCAGCAGGAAACTATATAATTTTGGCAAGAAATCATACATTTTTAGGGGAAAAAACATGATTGTGTAAAAAATAAGATTTTCTAATTTTGAATTTTTTTAAAAAACTTATACTACCATTACATGTAAAATAATGAAAAAATAATTTATTTTTATCTTGATTTAAAGTGATGTAG
Organism: Torreya grandis; assembly: GCA_037957365.1. Classification (NCBI taxonomy): domain Eukaryota; kingdom Viridiplantae; phylum Streptophyta; class Pinopsida; order Cupressales; family Taxaceae; genus Torreya; species Torreya grandis. The sequence goes on along the minus strand of JARHVA010000906.1, from coordinate 3,460,676 downwards.
GCCCCCATACACGTGTGGGAATTCTATCATGGATAGGCACTACAAGCTATATGTGCCCTTGGGATAGACAAGACATCTTGGGAGCATTTGGATGTAGTTATTTTAAGCCATGTTGCATGCCTACCCATGATGTGATATGACTCAGTTTTTGTCATCGCCTTGGTAGATTGGTGGATAAATGATACCTATGATTTCTTGCTTCCAACTTGTGAGATGAAAACTACCCTACATAATGTTTATACGATCTTGAGGTTACTGGTGAAGGGAGGAAATTTGTATCAAATAGTCTAGAGTGGGCCAACTAAGAGGCACCCCTAGATACTATATGGGGGGAGATGAAGAGAGATAGATAACATAGGGAAAGTCCTACATGATGACATATTATAGAGAGAATTTGAAAAAATACACAAATATATGATCATATTGGTGAGCTCCTTTATCACAACTAACACAATATTAGTATCATGCACTTATGAGCTATAACCAGTGATAAAAGATATGGATTTGGGGAGGAAAATATATGCCTAAAGATACAACAAGCTAGGACATGTATACATAGATCTATTTAGGTTCATCTATGAGACATAAGGAAACATACTAGTAGCTAAGAAAGTACAATAAATTTTGACATAGGAAGTGGCAAGCCCTAGCAATGTACCACATGCCTTAGTGATTATATAGATACCATATGTAGGAGATGGGTCATGTTAAGACCCAAGATAAATAGGTAGGAAAGCATTGCTTACTTGAGGAGGGTGGTATATTCCATCCAAGAGAGAGACTTCCCCTAGAGGCCATATAAAGGCCACTTAAGTTGAGTCAAGAATTTTGTACAGATGGAATGTATAAGGGGTGAGCCAATGATGATAAGGCCAATTTAGAGGTATCATTGAGAGGATCTAGTATGAGAGGGTGTGAAAAAATTTGAGTTACAACAAGATGTTCCTTAACCATTTCTATCTAAGGAGAACATAAATATTATACCATTGGAATGACAACTAGGAGTTACCTTGCAATATAGATCTAGAACATGCCATTGATGAGGACCATCCAAACCTAGGGAAAGATGATTCAAGAACTACTAAGGACCAATGGACATGGTGGGTTGGGCTTTATCCCATACCACTATTTCCACCAAGATAGGAGATAAAAGAGTGGAAAGAGCTTGAGGAGAGAGAATATGTTGGGAAGCCTTACTTAGAGGGAGGACATTGGGTAAGTAGGATAGAGGACCATTTAATGATGATTTTTCCACCATGAGAAATTAGGAACACCAACTAGTACTAGGCATATCTAGGTAAAAAATTCAAATGTGCTTCATTTCTTATATTCAAATTATTGTTAGGGAATTTATTAATTGATATTTATTTAACATAAAATAGTGATCATCGAGGACCAGACAACTATAATTATTACCATAATCAATAGACTAGCCCAAAACATTCTAAAGGATAGCTTGAGGATATTCAAGTGTGATGACTTCAAAGTAAGTAGACATGTATACATATTCGATCCAATCAATAGGGATAGGGAAGTTTATCTAGATTTTGTGGTGAGGGTAAAAGATGTGAACACAAAGCTTACACATGTACATTAAAAGATTAGATATATGAATGCATCACACATATAGGTAGAGGAAGATGAGCATAAAGGTGAGATCTACAAATTCCACTCTCAGTGAATGAAATAGCCATAAAAACCCTCTTTACTTAGTATGTAGACCTTCATCAGAGGTATTGTGAACTAGAAACATAGAATGTAAGACTGGAAGAGAGGGAGATAATGAGGTTACAATATGGAGAGGGATAAAGATTAGGATAATTATGCCCACTGCATTAGTTACACCAAATTTTAGTATATATAAGTGAGGAGATAATTTGTATCCCCCTCATGCATGAGTTCTATGGGTCATCATGTGACCTATATTAAAAGCATTGTAACTGTTAGGATGTGGAGCTAAAAGCTTCAACTAGTGCAAACAGGGAGGAGGTTGTTGAGTTCCAGGGAGACCGGCGTCAACAGGGTGCAGTGCACAGGGAAACTGACGACGGCAGGGTGGACAGGAAGGCAACCAACATTGGCAGTATGTCGGCCAACGTCGGTCACCTCCAGGCAGACAGGGACCGGCGTCGGTCGCCTGTGGCAGTTCCAGAACTGCTTGTTCCACGGAGAGTTAGTTCGTTGAACCGAGTGTTTGCATGCAAAGGCTATTTTTGGTCTTGAGTTGCGTGTCTAATTATTGTAATTAGGTTAGTCTAATTATTGTATGCATGAGATCTATATATGGACTCATGGGTTGTATTGTGAACTTGTAGCTAGTGAGTAAGAGAGAAATAAGCTCCTTCAGAGAGAAGAGAGCAATGGTGTGTTCCTCCTAGTGCCACAGTACCAAGGTGGGTACTGGTTTGGAGAATCAATAGGGTTCTTCATGTGTGTATGATCTTGGTCAGCATGTGAGCATGACTTTATATAGGAGATCTATAATGGTGAGTAAGGTCTAGTGATTTGCAAGTAGCAGCAGAGAGCAGGAGATCTACTTGGAGTATGGTTGTGTACTTGGTAAACTGGCAGCGTGTTACTGACTGGTTGGAGAGGTGAACATCAATTCTGTATTAGAGTTGATTGTTGTGACCAAGAGAGAGAGGGAAGAAGGTCTTAAGGTGTGGCGAACCTTTGAGGTGGAAGAAGAAGTGGCATCTTCTTTATTGTATATTCTTCTGAGTGATTATTAATACAATTGTGTATTGTCTCTCAATTCCTGTGTTGTTTCATATTTCTAGTTACTTTATACTTCTGGTTAAATTTCATGATTAGTTGCTTATACAGAGTAATCATATTTGTGCTCTTATTGAGGGAGCAAGATCCTGACTAAGTAGGCATCGGAGCATGTTTATTGTTCTAGGTTCCTTGACAAGTGGTATCAGAGCCTAGGTTGTAGGTTCAAGAGCTGATACCAACAAGTGGTATCAGAGCTTCAAGTTGGGTTGACTAATAGGTGGTTCAGATCTGGTAGTGTTTTTTATTACAGGTCACTCACAGAGGTTTTAGATTGAGTGGGAGTATAGCAATGGCAGAAGAAAGTAAGCTACGAATGGAGAAACTGAATAGCATGAATGGTCTGATTGATGGAAAGAAAGAGCAGGTAAAAAGAGATTGTTGGTCGGTAGAAGATCAGTGTGTGGAAGCATATGTTGCAGGTAATATTGCACAGGATGTTCTGGATAAAGTGGAATATTTGTTTACAGATTCTTTTGCCTCTTTCCATGCAGCCTGAAATAGAGCATCTTTTCATAGGTATGTCTTTGGAGACTTTGGAGAGATTTATTTAGGGGTTGGAGAGCCTTGTCAGATTATTGATGAAGGGGAAGTGAAGCTGAAATTACAGACAGATGACTCACAGTGGTTGAAGGAAGTCATGCAGGTACCAGTCTTGGAGATTAGTCTAATTTCTTCAGGAAATTTGGGTGATGAGAGATGCACTGTAACTCTCACAGTAGATATACTTGAATTAGATGGTGGTAAGAAAGTAGGTATCCTTTATCTATCTACTTATATTACTGATTCACCTTTTGTTACAGAGATGTGGCTTCGTAGGCTTGGTCACATATGTAGAAGGAGAATGCAAGTTTTGAAGCGGAAGTCAGATGTTTTTGACAAGCTAAAGAACTGGAAAGCCTTGGTGTTCATGGAGGAGATGACGGATAGAGATCAGGTGAGAAAATTGAATTATTCTGAGCAGAGCAAGTTTGATTTGAATAGGATTTTGATCCATGGAGAGCTCACGGGTAAAAAGTTATCACTCACAGACGAACACAGGTATCGGCGTCGGTCTGATAGTAACCGACGTCGGCAGAAGGAAGACCGATGTCGGTCATGAAGGAACCAACGTCAGCAGAAAGGACACCGGCGTCAACCAGGGAAATGACATCGGCAGTCAGGGTCAGTACAGGGAGCTGACATCGGTCGAAAGCAGACTGGGAGATGGCTAAGATCGGTCACTGGTACAGATAGTGGGCAGACAACAAGTCTCAAACACTCATGTCGAGGTCAGAAAGGGTAAGTGAACCTCATATTCATTGTTCACCTTCTTTATATTGCTTTTTGATGGTCAAGAACTAGGAAGATGGAAGAGGCAATGCAGGTAGAGTCCAGATACAGTGGGAGCTTGGCATGGATGAGGAGTGTGAGTCCTTGGAAAAGAACCAAACAGGATTTATTGGTAGATTTGTCAGCTGGAATTAAGCACTGAGAGACGGAATGGATTCCCGAGTTAAAGAAGAGAGTGGACAGACACAAGAGACAGAAGGCCAAGGCATATGGTCTTGAGGAAGCTGCAGGAGAGTGGTACAAGTTTGACAGGTGGATGACTAAGCATGGCTTCAGTCAATGTCAGTGTAACTATTATGTTTTTGTCTTACCAGGTGGATGATGAGTCGCGACATTATCCAGTTACTGTATGTGGGTAATTTGCTAGCAGGTTTTGTACATACAAGGATTTGCTGAACTAAGGGTAAGGTTAGTTCAGAGGTGTGTCAGGAAGAATTTAGAGCAGTGAAATTCTTTGGCATAAGAGACATGGAGATTTTATCTCCAGTGGGAGCTGATGTGAAGACGGTGTTGGCGGGGTTCATGATGCAGGATGCAGAATCAGAAAGCACACCAAGCGCTGGACAGTTCAAGCTTAGCTTGAAACAGGGTTTGAAATCACATGAGGTCTAGTGTAGACCTAAGTTTTCCCAAGCAGTGGGAGTTGTCAGAAAGTATGGAGCCAATTCGAGAAATAGGTACTGAAGGGCAGTTCAGTGGATTCTTACAAGGGATCAACGGCAGGTCAACATGCTATGCAGGGTCAGGTTATTTTCTATATAGGTTTGTAGATGCGGATTCAGCAGGTTACTTGGATGACAAAGGCACAAATGTTAGAGCATCACATGGTGTGGTGGTTAGTCTTCAAAATTGATCTTGAAGAGGGATACAAGCCAGGGTACAAATTAGACAGAGTACAGGTATAGGTACAGTTACAGCTGTTTATCTCCAAGTGGGAGATTGTTAGGATGTGGAGCTAAAAGCTTCAACTGGTGCAAACAGGGAGGAGGTTGCTGAGTTCCAGGGAGACCGGCATCAGCAGGGTGCAGTGCACAGGGAAACCGACTACGGCAGGGTGGGACAGGAAGGCAACCGACATCGGCAGTATGTCGGCCGATGTCGGTCACCTCTAGGCAGACAGGGATCGACGTCGGTCGCCTGTGGCAGTTCCAGAACTGCTTGTTCCATGGACAGTTAGTTTGTTGAATCGAGTGTTTGCATGCAAAGGCTATTTTTGGTCTTGAGTTGTGTGTCTAATTATTGTAATTAGGTTAGTCTAATTATTGTATGCATGAGATCTATATATGGACTCATGGGTTGTATTGTGAACTTGTAGCTAGTGAGTAAGAGAGCAATAAGCTCCTTCAGAGAGAAGAGAGCAATGGTGCGTTCCTCCTAGTGCCACAGTACCAAGGTGGGTACTGGTTTGGAGAATCAGTAGGGTTATTCGTGTGTGTATGATCTTGGTCAGCATGTGAGCATGACTTTATATAGGAGATCTAAAATGGTGAGTAAGGTCTAGTGATTTGCAGGTAGCAGCAGAGAGCAGGAGATCTACTTGGAGTACGGTTGTGTACTTGGTGAACTGGTAGCGTGTTACTGACTGGTTGGAGAGGTGAACATCAATTCTGTATTGGAGTTGATTGTTGTGACCAAGAGAGAGAGGGAAGAAGGTCTTAAGGTGTGGCGAACCTTTGAGGTGGAAGAAGTGGCATCTTCTTTATTGTATATTCTTCTGAGTGATTATTAATACAATTGTGTATTGTCTCTCAATTCCTGTGTTGTTTCATATTTCTAGTTACTTTATACTTCTGGTTAAATTCCGTGATTAGTTGCTTATACAGAGTAATCATATTTGTGCTCTTATTGAGGGAGCAAGATCCTGACTAAGTAGGCATCGGAGCATGTTTATTGTTCTAGGTTCCTTGACAGTAACCTATTGGTTGTCTAATATATTGTATCTTGGCATTTTATATGTTATTTTATGTGTATGTCTCTAGACTAATTACAATAAAAATATAACATATATTTTACAATCATGTAATAATAAATAACAAAAAATCATATTAATGAATGAACACATAATCAATACATGAGGTAAAATATAAATCATGTAACATAACTAATAATTAGAATTATAAATAAAATAGTATAATACATCATGGGAAAAATAAATTGATAAAATTCCAAAGTAAGAGATTGGTTAACAAAGCTAAGCAATGATGTTAATAGGTCCTCGAGAGTCATCATAAGATATAATAATTTAAGAAAAAATACTACAATTATAATGTATAGGACATGGTGGAACCAATGAATCTAAAAATAAAAGTTATCATTGTCATAGTCAATTGCAATATTATTCATTGAAAAAATAATGTCTCACATACATTGATTTTATTTATAGTTATGTGTTTGTCTTTGAGACATGTTATGTGATGATTTCACCTTTATTGGAATTGATTAATGCCTTTGTATTTTATGTGCCCCTTATTTAGGTAATTGTTGTAATAATTCTTGTAGCGTTTTTATGTATACCACTTCATTCTTGATTTGTTCTTTTAGAAAATTAGTACCCTTTAAATAGTAGTCATTTTACCTTGATGTCAAAATATTATATATCGATTCATTATACATGGGATTGATTTCATTTTATATATTCATGTTAAACCAAGCAAATCATAGTTTGATTCAGTAGTAGGAAATGTACGTACCCAAATTTTACATTGTACAACATTTCTATGATATTCGATGATGATGTAAGGACTGTCATAAAAAATAAAATGTTCAAACCTGGTCCTTTAGGATCCTTGGAAATAATTTGATCAAAATTTTATCATTAGAGCCATAATCAAGACATATTGCATATAAAGATCAGAGATGTTTAGGATCACCCTTGCCATCATAAAATTTGAACATGGGTACATCAAAACTAGTTGGCAAACGGTGTAAAGATATTTTAGGTGCTAGAGGATTATGTAATAAATCTTTTGAATCGATAGCATGAGTTGATTTCAAAGCATTTTGTTTAATTTTGGTAACTATAGCCTCCAAATATTTGATAACTTGGAGAAGATTTTTCATAGTAGACCCATTGTGATTTGGATTTGAGCTTTGAGAAGCCACCAAAGTGGATAAAAACACCACTTGTGTTGATGTACGTATGGAACCGATAATTGAGTTAAAATATTAATTGGCCCCATAGTAGATGTAGTAATAGTTTTACCATTTAAGGGTTCGCCGTTATTGGATGTGGATGCACTAGCCTTAGCGTGTTTATTGATTTTTTCTTGTGCAGCATATAAGAATGCATTAATTAATTCTTTATTTGTATTTAGATGATTGAATAAGGATTCTTTATCTTCCAGTTTGAAATTATATTTCTTAACATTTTCCATATTTGATAAATGCAAATAAAAATTCTAAAGGAAAGATGAAAATTCAGATCTACAAATTATTGTAATCAGAAACCCTAAAGCAAGTTATGAGTTGCATGAGAAGACTCAGGGGTAACTCTTTTTTATGTGATTTTTTGTTTAGGGTTAAAGGGTATAATAGCCTATACACAAGGATTAATAAAACTATTCTAGAGTGGGCCAATTAATTGAAAACTCAGATAAATGTATATTATAAATTAAAATGTTGAGTTATGCTAAATATAGAAAGTACATTCAAAATAATAGTTTGATAGCATTAACACAAAGAGGAGATAATAATCTGAGAAGTATAGAGGTAGAAAGAGGTAGGAACAAGATCACGGTCTAGTCGTCAGGGTTTCTAATAAATATTGTTTATGAAGGCCTAAACACTTGCATTAGCCTTTAGATATGACACTTGTGTTAGCCTTAAGACACTTGCATCAACACAAGTGTCTTGATATCAATGGAATTTTATGGTACATAATACTCAATGTATTATGGAGTGACCACTTAGATCTTTCTATATTTTATGTCGCATTTATACTAATATGGTTTATTTACCTGCATAGGTTGTAGATGATTGTTTATGGATCAGACCTTAGCTCTTCACCTTAGGTCTTTGTACCTTACCAAAAATGGATGAGTGGGCTCATGAAGTTGAGCTAACCTCAAGGACCCCTCTGTCAATGAGTGCTTACTACATAAACAATATTCTAAAGAGGCCCTTAAATATGTATTTTTCCCCTATATTTTGGCTTGTGTGTTCACAAGTGTGAAATATTCTATATGCAAGGGAGTGCAATGATCTAGCTTGTAATTTGATAAATATTTCTCATCAGTTTTTCTTTGAGTGATTCAGACCTATAATGTGACTATTCCTATGGATGATATGAAAATAGTGAAGAATATGGCAATATAACTTAGTTGTGCAATCAATTGAATGAGACTGAATAGGTTCTTGTTTGGTATTTAATAGATATATAGTGAATTGGCTTAGATTTGTATTTGAACCACACATTTTGAAAATATCTCATGGAAGGGTTAAATAAAACAAATGGGCTGACCCATAGGATTCAAAATATTTAAAAACTAGATGAATTTTGAGGACTAGAAACTTGATAAGAATCTAGACACTTGCATCGATGCAAATGTACCTATGTGGGATGCAAGTACCCAACAGGCTAGGAAAATGTTGAAGATCTGAAATAGATAGGGAAGGATTTATATCATTTTTTAGGATTTCTATATATTGTAAGAGATTTGGGTCATCAAAAATGATAGGTTCAGACCATAATATAAACAATTAGCCATAATGAGATGGTGAGTGTGAGCCTTTCAACAAAATGAAGGTATAGAACTAAAGGGTAGAGCCCTGATTGGTATTTTTTAAGTGTACAAGATGGAGATGCTATATAAATCATATTTCACTATCTACACTAATGAGGGAAGCACATAATTCAAAATTTATACAACATTTTGGTGTTACAAAGACTATTGCATGTTTGTAGAGGTATGTTTATTAGTATATATGAATTTTGATGTTGCTAAGTTCATAAGGGGGCCTATTTTATGTATTAAAATAAATCCTATTAACATGAATTTTAGTTTTTATATGCCATTATTAGTTCTTTCTACGCCATGGGAAAGCATTTTCATGGATTTTGTAGGTGGGTTGTCTATGTCAAGGGGTATGACTATATATTTGGGGTTTTAGACCGGTTTAGTAAGATGTGTATAATTATTACTTGCAAGAAGACCCTTAAAGGTAATGATGTAGTCTAGTTTTATTTTTGCTCATGTGTGGGTTCACTTTGGTTTGCCTAGTTCTATTGTTTCAAATTTGGACTTAATATTTGTTGGTGAGTTTTGGAAAACATTATGGAAAAAGATGAATACTAAGCTGGAATGGCCTACTACTTTTCACACAAAAAATGATGGGTAGACAAAAGTTATAAATAAAACATTGGTAGAGATCTTTAGAGGGTACAATAGGAAGCATCCCAAGTGTTGGGATGAAATTTCGATGCCTATTCAACATTATTACAATAAGGCAGTGCATTATTCTACTAGGAAAAATCCTTTTGAAATTTATTTTCAAAGATAATCACCTACATGTGCATTTGATTTTTTTTGAGATGGCTATACAAATAAAATGAAGAATTGGATCAAAAAGTCCACAAATTTGAAAGGTTCATTTATAATATTTAGAACTTTCACCTCCAACTACAAGAGAGGTTGAAGGAGTCACAATCCAAGTACAAAGCAAGGCATGATCATCATAGGATTAAACATCATTTCCTTGTTAGAAACAAGGTATGGCTGTATTTGAGTAGAGAAAGACTTCAAGGTAAGACTAAGACACTTCAGCCTCTTAGGTATGGTCCATTTGAAATTATGGAACAAGTGGGAAAGAATGCATTCAGACTTGATTCTCCTCCTTATATGAAGATTTATTCAATTTTCAATGTTGAGAACTTACATCTTTTTTAGTCTTCTATGCTAGATAATGAAGACAATAGTGGTTGTTATCTTCAATTGATGACCTTGCTCTTGAGAGTCAATTAAAATTAGAGGAAGATGTTGTATTATAGAAGAAGGAAAAGATAACTTGAACAAGAGTGCAAGAATGTGGATTGGTTGGGTTAAGGGTCAGCTACTTGGAAAGACCAAATGATATTTTAAATAGAATGTGGGGAAAATATTACCTTACTTACTCAATTCTTTAAGCTTTTAGGGACTTAAAACCCTGAAACTTAGGGGGGAGGAAGGGGGGCATGATCAAACATTGGATCCTAATGTACTCATCATGTACACTAGATGTTTTCTACCCAATGTATGTAATGCATTCATTTTTGTAAGACATTTCAAGTAAAACATATCAATTTATATATGTTGTGGTGGTAGAGTCAATGTTGGGTGATCCAAACATTTTCAGTGTTAAAATCAAGGTTTTTGGCTCTTAAAAATAAGGGGTTTGCTTAAGATAGCGAAACCATTTCTATATGCAGGCGGTATTTATACAAGCATTGATAGTTATGTAACCATTAGAGTTCAAAGTTGATGATTTTGATACCACCTTGATAGTTAAGCAACCACTAGGTAACTGTCGATCTAAAAACACTGGTGATTTCTCCATGAGATAAAGAGCCTGAAGAGGAATGGTTGAAAAAGTTCCCACTTCCAATGAAGATTCATTTGAGCTTCTTGGTGGAATCCAAAGTGAGAGGGGATTCCCTAACATGTCTTATAGTATGTATAAGACATCAAAAGAGTCTTGAAATTGGATTCATGTTGCAAGATATCAAGTTGAGTCTTGGTTCATGTTATCTTCGGTTGTTCTTAGTTGTTTCACAATTTTTCTATGTTGGTTTGTCTTGAGAAGGGTTTGAAAAGTGCAAAGAAATCCTGTGTATGGGATTTGTATAGGGAGTAGTGGAAGCTCTATCCTTGTAGGCCACTAAGTTTTTGACAATAACTTGTACATTTTCAAAATCACATAGTGGACAGGGGAGTGCAATTGCCTCACCCAATGACATTTTTCCCATACCAATTTTCTCCAGGATAAATCTTGTGTTCATAGTATTTTTTGTGCTATCTTTGCTTCTCATTTACATTTCATAATTCTATATTTTTCATTACAACATTTCATAGATCTATTTTACATACAATCTAGGCTAAAATAACAACTTATTTCAATTACTTGTTAAGAGTATCGGATCCGTGTTGGTGAAACCTAGTGTAAAATATTCTCCTAATTCAAAAGGAATGTCCTTTTTAAGGTCCACAATGTCAGTTGCCTTGTTTATAATATGCAAGGTATCTTATAACATATTAGATCACCTCATACTTCCATTAAGCAAGACATACCTAACATCACTTCAAAACTTCAGATGCAACATGTACCTAACTAGATCCGACATGATTTAAATTTGTGACCTTGATTTCAATAATACAAGTTCTTCATTATTAATCCAACTCAAGTGTACTTGATGATAAAATTGAAAGGCTATAATAACTATTACTCAAAATATAATACATTATGTGTTATGAAAGAGAAAACATGATAAATACAAATAAAAAATGGGAATGGGAAAGGGAGTCCATAAATAATAAATGGGAATGGGAGAGAGAATCCACTATTTTTATTATTTTTATTTTATTAAATTTTTTAGTTTGAAATAAAAAGTATTTTAGATTTTCAATTTTTACTTAAATTTGGAATGGAAAGAAATTTGTTAGAGGGACAAAAAAATTAGTGATTATATTTATTATTTCACCACTATTAATAAATATTTGTGATGTAACCATTAATGGGGTATTAGTAAGTTTGGTAAAAGTGTTAGAAAGGATAAGACTATCTAGATTCTTCCTTCAAGGTAGTTTAAAATAAAATGTGATGGTACCTCAAGGGAAAATCTGAGTACTTCCAGAGTAGGTTGTATCATAAGGGATTGTAGCAGTTTATTTATCAAAGAGTTTTTAAGAAAATTAATGGATGGCATGAAAAATGAAGCTGAGGCTCAGGTTCTTTCCACTGAGATTAATTTAGTCATACAGTGTAAAATTGACAATCTTGTAATTGAAGGCGATTCTCAAATATTGATCTCTGCTCTTAAGAAAAATTCAATCATTTTTTGGAAGTTGGAAAATATTTTGTCTAATGTTTGGGATCGCTTGGATAATTTTTCTTCTTGGGAGTGTAAGCACTGCTATAGAGAATCCAACTCAACAGCGAATTTTTTAACCAATTATAGGATTGATCAAAAGGAGGAACTGTGTGTGGACAATCATAGGTCTTCTTGGGAAGATTTTCTTGAGATTATTGCCATTAATTTAGGCATTTTAAAAAATTCAAAATCAAAAGCTATTGATTAGTTTTCAATTATGGTTGGTAATGGCTTTAATTGTTTTTATTTTCCACCATTGGTTTTTGGGCTGCATCATTTCCTCATAATAGTCTACCCCATGTGAACCAAGGTGGCTATTATTTTCATTAATGAAAATGGGGGTGAAATAACATACCTGTACCTTATTTATGCATTTCAGTTGCCTCTTGGGTGGAGTCTTGGCATTCGTTTGCATCTGGTTTTTTGACACCATTGAGTGCGAGGTGGAATCGGCTCTTGGGACTCTGGTGGTCTATGGCAACAGTTCCACAAGGGAAATGGTGTTTAGTGGCAGCATTTCTAAGGCTCATATCAAATACATTTTCTAGGTGCCCATCGAAGAGATTTTGAAGGCCATCTTAGTTGTCTTGGGAGATGATTACATGGTGCAACGCATGCATAGTAGAGTCAATTTTGTGATGGCTTCCATGTTTGTGACCAATATTATGGCTCTAATGGTGGACAATGATGTGGTCTCTAAAATTCTGACATTTTTTGTGATGCCTGATCACCATCTTTGTGGCTTGGAGGAGCTTGGAAGGGTGGTCTTGGGCCCTTTCCCCAAATTACTTTTTTCTGGCTCAGATGACATTAGTTTGGTGCCACGTTCAGCTTTCAAAGCATTGGAAACTAGGTTTATGATTTTGGTTGGTTTTGTGGAGGAAATACAAAAGAAGCCTGTGATAGTGATTCTACAGAGGGCTAGTCCCTGACCATGCCACCTATGGCTCAATTCAAGAGCCCCATTTTGGAATTGACATAGTGGAAGAAAGCTAGACATAATTGAGCTCATATGGATGCTATGAAACTTCTGGCAAAATGGTGTTTTGGGGCACGATTGCAACTCCTCCTTGGTTGGTAGTGTCTCTTAGATGGGTAATTATGACAATGATGCAGGGATGCTTGGAAAGTAATCGTGTGGCAGGTTTAGTGGGTGGTGTCAAACTTAGGCTTCGGGGGTTGAAGAAGAAAGCGACTAGGAGTTCTACATCAGTTAGAGTTCCCAATGAGGTGGTAGTGTTGGGTGATAAGATAGACATAGTCTAATCACTATGGGGCTACTTATCTTTTGGTAAACTTTCTAGTTTTTTCCTATCATCTCAGTTGGTAGTCTTGCAACTTACTTTAAAAGTTTTCTGGTATTTTAGTATGTTTGTTTTTGGTATATGATTGATATATGGTACCCCAACTAGATTGGGCTTACCTTAGTTCAGGGCAACAACTTTGATTAACAATTGTTATTAATCAAATTGACCCTTTTTTTTCCCTACTCCTTATTCTTTGGACCCCAATATCTATCAAAAGTAAAATAAAATTGTGAGATAAATATTTATATGCAAATGAATACCTTTAATTTATTAAAAAATAATTATTTATGAAAGTCATATTAATAACACAAATAAAATTTGCAAAATTTAACAATTTTAAAATTATTTTTATAATTATAAAAAATAATAACTATGTTTCACCCTGAGTCGGTACATGTTGGCTATTATGATTTTATCTTCTTTTGGCTCCGATGGAATCCGATCTTTTATGATTGTGTACTGCAACGACTCGGTATCATTAATATTATTGGGCCATGTGGCGCTAAAAAAGATTGAATGTACGGAGAGAACCAGGCGATAGCGACAGACACGTTATGGTACAAAAATGTAATAAAATTTTGTGATGAACAACGTACTTTAAGTATACCCACGGCCCAGGGCCCACGTCACGTGAAGATTTCGACAGCAAGTATGACTACCTAGACCTGGAAAAGCAATGTAGTCGCAGTCCCACAGTGCAGGAGGCCATCTGTACCCGCATGATGCATCCATTCTGGACCCTTGGCTGTAGTGGCGGCGCCGCCCCTACTGCTTCAACTTCAATCATTTCTCACCCTCACAGATTCACAGGCGAGTAGCAAAATCATTTTACGCTTATTCACCTCAAATGTTACGTGAATCACAGGCGAGCAGCAAAATGTATGAGGAGCAACTGAATAGCAAGCTTTCATGTATTTTATCTTTTTCTATAAATGTTACGTGAATTTTGTGTCTTTAGCGGAATACTCCGTCATTAGTGACATCAGTAATGCCAGTGTGGCAGTGCGACTTTGTAATTCTTCAAAGCCATCTTCCGCACGCAACTCTCCCCTTCCTCACATTCCCAAATTAAGAACTGTTGGATGGTAATAATATGTGCCAGGGTGCGGTGTAAATAGACAAACATGCAAATTATCTTTAAAAAAATAGAAGCATCTGATTTGATCAGATTAATGATAAATTAAATCAAATCGAGTTTCATAAACTACCGTAATTGCGATGAAACGTTGCTGAGATGAAAGGGTGTGACCCTCAATTGGTAGTGGCCCTCATGTATTATGAAAGTAATCTTACTCTGGTATTGAATCCAAATTGGGATATGATAGAATTCATAAATGAGATTTATTTTTGAAAAATACTACATCCCATCTGTTAGGTTGTGGAGCTAAAAGCTTCACTAGGATGTAAACAGGGGAAGTTACAGAGGATGCAGAGTTGCGGGGAGTTGCAGAATCAGTTGCAGGGAAATCGGCGTCGGTCTGATCAACCGATGTCGGTCAGATGGCAGTGAGGAAGCAACTGGCGTCGGTTACCAGTCGGCCGACATCGGTCATGGAGGAGCCGACGTCGGCAGCCTGTGCGTGAACAGGCAGTTTGCATGTTGATCTCGGAGAGTCTATTTTTGGACTGTTTGTTTACATGTCAAAGGCTAGTCTTAGTCTTGAGTTGCGTGTCTAATTATTGTAATTAGGTTAGTCTAATTATTGTAAGCATGAGATCTATATATGGACTCATGGGCTGTATTGTAATCTTGTAGCTAGTGAGTAAGAGAGCAATAAGCTCCTTCAGAGAGAAGAGAGTAATGGTGCGTTCCTCCTAGTGCCACAGTACTAAGGTGGGTACTGGTTTGGAGAATCAGAAGGGTTCTTCGTGTGTGTATGATCTTGGTCAGCATGTGGGCATGACTTTCTATAAGAGATCTACAATGGTGAGTAAGGTCTAGTTATTTGCAGGTAGCAGCAGAGAGCAGGAGATCTACTTGAAGTACAGTTGTGTACTTGGTGAACTGGCAGCGTGTTACTGACTGGTTGGAGAGGTGAACATCAATTCTATATTGGAGTTGATTGTTGTCACCAAGAGAGAGAGGGAAGAAGGTCTTGAGGTGTGGCGAACCTTTGAGGTGGAAGAAGAAGAGGCATCTTCTTTATTGTATATTCTTTTGAGTGTTTATTAATACAATTGTGTATTGTCTCTCAATTCCTGTGTTGTTTCATATTTCTAGTTACTTTATATTTCTGGTTAAATTCTCTGATTAGTTGCTCATACAGAGTAATCATATTTGTGATCTTATTGAGGGAGCAAGATCCTGACTAAGTAGGCATCAGAGCATGTTTATTGTTCTAGGTTTCCTTGACACCATCTAATTTATCAAATAGAGCATTAATCCTTGCCTTTGATTTTTTATTTTGTTTAGTGTTTTGTAATCGATATAGAATTTATATGATCCATTTTTATTTTTAGTTATTACTACTAGAGTAACATATGAACTATTACTATGGACAATGATGTCAATTTTAAGAGTTCACCTATCAATTTTTATATCTCTGAATTTTTTAAAATGTTTTTATTTATAAAGGTGTAACACCATTAGTCTCTTTGTAGGGTCAAATTCGATAATGTACTTCAATTCCCTATCTAACAATAAACTTTTTGGTAGATTCTAGAAAACTACCTTATATTTGTATAGTAGTTTTGAAAGCCTTGGATCTTGATCATGTGGGATAGACGATTCTACATCCATATTATAAAGGTGAGCCATAAACCCAAAATCCCCCTTATTCAAAATATTGTTCATTTAACTAGAATCAACCATTTTATTTCCCTCGGGATCAAAGCCCTAATAGTATACTCACAATCATCTTTCTTGAATTTTCAGAATCTCTCCTGATGACTGGTGGAGTATGTTCCAAGCGAGTATAATCATTAAACCTCCAAAACAATATCCATTCCCCTTGATATCAATAACATAGAATTTATCCTTGAGGAAACATTATGCCATTGAAAGTTCCACAATATGCACTACTCTTAAGCAATCAATGCTTATGTGCCCTAGAACCCGAATGGGAAAACTCTCGAAGGTGTCTGCATGGACGTCTAGCCAATGGACTTGTTTCTTATCTAGAATATTAAGTGTACTTGGATCAACCATGACCAACACTCGATCAATCTTGACAAGGGAAAATAAATTGAAGGTGTCAAGATGGTCCAACCCCTCATGGCAGAAAGTAACACAAATGGTTCCCCTACTTATACTACAGAAGGATAAAAAAATTTGGTTCACATTCTACATCAAGTTGATTTGGGGTACCCTCCTTATCAAACACATACTCTAACTCAAGTGGACACATCTTCTGCCATATAAAAAAACATTGTGTTACATACATGACCCTTACTCCTAAAAGAATAAAGCTCAAATTGATTTATTCAATGAAAGAATGATTACATATATATGCATGAGTCTCTAGTATCAAGGAGTTAACTACGAGTTAATCCCTAGTATCGATAACTTAAGTATGATAACTCAAATCACAATTACCCATACATTACACACACTACATGTGCACATTAACACTTATTTAGGATAATTTATAACATTGCCCCCGACCCAATTTTATAACATTGCCTCCTTAATGTGAACATGGGGAAACAATCATATCTTGTAGAAGCTTTTCTCTAAAAACTATCTTCAAACTAAGTATAATTCCACCAAACTGTCTCATAACCTTCATAAAGATGTAAATCCTCAGTCGAATTCCTTCATTCCCACTTTCCCAAACTGGATTTTTGAATCACTAATATCCAAAAACTCTGGAATCTATCTGGACAACAATCTATACTAATTTTACCTCGAAATCCTTCTCTTACCCTCAAAAAGTGAGTTTATTTTACAATATGTTTTTCAAACATGTTAACACAAATGAGAATTATTCACCACAAAACAAAATGTAAATAAATATACCACTACTTCACAATATGGCCTTGTCACTAACGGTTGATGAGAGGATGTTAAATGTCCTCCAACCTTCTTTTGCCTTCAACCTCTAGTTGATGTGATGCTTACTCAACTGATAGGAATTTGAAGCTCAAATTGCATGTCAACTTTTTGAAAAAATGCCACCCCCTTATGCATGACTAACACACTTGACTCAAGACGTCAAGTTCTCTCAAAATAATGTTAATTACAATATAAGGTATGAATTTGTCTTTGACGATAAAATGACACATAAACAAAACTACCTAAACTTTGTAAACCTGATAATATTTAATAGATATGTCTTTAAAGATTATTTTATAAAATTAAATAACAAATAAAACCTAGACTATTTGACATTTTATTAAACTCTAAACTATACTCCAAATACTACATGGTATGGACCAAACTTAAGAAAAAGCAATACAATATCTAAAACTAAAGACATATATTAAGCACAATAACATATTTTCTAATGAATTTGAATTTTAATCTTAAAACATTTATAATCAGATTCATTATTAAAAACTCTCATCCAAACTTCATATTAAAAAAAAAGAACTGCTTATGATGTCTTGTCTTTCTCGACCACACAAAATTTGACGCAACCAATGTAGAATTAGATCCAAAATGGTGGATGTACGACTTCAACATCCACACCAAACATTCATGAACTACCAAGCGAGCCATTTAGCCTTCTTTGCATGGTGATTTGATTGAATGCAAGTTTGAACTGAGTAAAGTGTTGGAAAGTGAAGTTATTATGTTTTTTATCCTGAGTTATAATGGGTAAGGAGCATCTACCTGTGTTGTCACACGGGTGTGAGTGTGGGAATTTTGTTGGTCTAGGTTTCATGAAGCTAGGTTGTTTTCTTGTAGAGAGTAATCAAACCTTGGCAAGGGATTGTCTATTGTAACCATTTGAGTAGTTGTCAAGCATTGTCAGTTGTGCCTAACTCAATGGTTGTTGTGTATGTGGTCATGTGCACACCTTATTGTACTTTAGACTATTTTATCCTAAAAGAGTAAATAAAATACATGTTCTCTCAATTGTTCTTAACTATGTGATTGATCTTAAGTTAGAGTATTTTTTTGTTTCATTGCAAGTGTTGTTAAGCTTATACATCTAATTCTTTAAAATATAAAATAATACCATTATGCTGTGTGTGTTCTTGTGTAGGTAAGCATTGTAGGCATAATCTATAGTTCTTGTAGAGTTCTCTTCTTATGGAGGATCTCAAAGAGAAAAAGCAGTATTATATGGTTACCTCTTAGTCGAGATGGCCCCGTGATAGTTGGTATCAAGGCACAATTTTGTGTCTTATTTAGGTTGTGTTTGTCTAAGTTGGTTGTGTTGTATGCAACATCCCCACTAGGATCTACTTAGAAAAGCATGAGTTTTTTTTAATTAAAAACATATACCAAAATAGATTACCCATGATTATTGTACATATACAAAAATAGGGTAGTAATAGTTCTAGGTGTACAGTATTATTATTGTATACAATCAGTGATATCTCCTCCTCCACCCCTACCACCACTATAATTGGTTGATAAACCTTAAGGATCATTATTTATAAATGGTTGATACAATTATTCAATATCATTATTCAGAGATGGTTGATACACCTATTCGGGATCATTATACAGAGATGATGGCTACACCTATTTATGATCATTGTACAAATATGGTTGCTACACCTATTAAAGATCAATATACAAAGTTGATTGTTACACATATATAAGCTTTATCTATATATCCATTTAAAATGAACATGGTTGGGCCTACCATAAAATTATTTATTTGATGTCGATCACATTAGAGAGTTAATCATAGACCATATAGGCCACCATCTCTTAAAATACATACTTAGTCAGGACTGTGAAAAGTTCAACATGTTCCACATTAAACATGGGCATCAAAAACCCCTCCTACTAAACAACAGAACCCATAAAGTCAATGACCATATATAATTATCCATATTACACTAACTTCTATAAGTAATGATCATGAAATATATGGTATACCACATGACTCCTTATCAGATCTTGACCCACCCATAGTTGGTAACTCCCATCTATGATAGAGGATCCCTCCACCATTCGATATAGGCACTTTCCATGATCCTTCCATCAATGCGATCATTGGTTACATTTTACATAATTTAAATATTCCAAAAATATTAAAAAACCAAAATAATTAGTAAATAACAAAACATTCAAAATATTCAAATATTATAAAATTATGACCTATGCATGATACATTTCTAGATTACACTATTTACATATTATTTTATAAAAATTAGGGATTAAATAAGTGTTAATCTAATAATGACAAACTGCTGAGTAAAATAAGAATATGTGAGATATGCAATAAATACCTTGGAATTTACTGTTTTTATAAATATGTTAAAATGGGAAATTAGTAAAGATAAGATAATTTAGATAGAACTCAGGTTTGGCAGACTTTAATAGATATTTTGAAACTGTATGAGGTTATTATGAATTAGGAATAAGGCTCATTTTGATTCTATGACAAGGTTGTGTTATTCACATAAGGCCATCCTACACTATCATCTATAGGGTACACCAACATCCATTAGAGTTTTTTCTTTAGTGTGATTTTTTTTAGATACGTATTCACCTATAGGTCTTGTGTGTATAGTCAGATTTGTTTGATTTGTTGCAGGAGTCATTGTGTGCCTTCTTACTCACTTGGAACCCTAACTCAATGAGAATGAGGAATATATGCAGTAAAATGGGAAAAAAGGGGTTTGGGGTTGAATTTTTTCTTGACTTAACACCCGATGTGTTAGGCACTACCTAAGTAAAAATACTTTGAAGAGGGATCAAACTCCATGTATTTCTCCCATGTTATGGTGGTATGTGTGAAATATTGATGTAATGTTATATTCTAGTGCAATCCTAGTTTAATTAATTAATTAGTTAAATAATGACGTGTGACCTTGCTAGTATATTCATACATAAGGTTACATAGGTTGTATGGAATAATAATTGGGAAGAATAGGTGTTTTCCTCACAATGTGCAACTAGAATAATTATGGTGTTTGCAATATAGAAGCCTCTTCCCACCTAGTGAAAAATGAATAAAAATGTGCTTATATAGTGGTATTTTTTGGATTTCCTAAGTGAGACTTGAGAAATGTATGAGATGACCATTAAATGAATTTGAATTTGAGAAACTAGCCTTTATTTTGTGGAGGATGAAACTAACAGCTACAAATAATACCCTCCAATGGGATTTTACTGGAGGACTCACCTTTTCTAAGGAGTAGAGAAAGCTAAATTGAGAATGTGAATCAGTCCAATAGTGAGTCTAGGATGCTTGGAATTAGGAATAGGAATATTCAGTATTAGATTTGACTAAAGTTAAGGATCATCTGCATAGAATTAGATAAATATTGGTTTTGAATTATGAATATGAGCATATGTTAATTGTGTATAAGGAGTGGTCATAAATGCATTGTTTTAGCATTAAATGTTAATTTTAGTGACTACATCCCCCCCTTTATTATAGTAATGCAAAAAAGTGAATGTAGTAGAGTAAAATAAAGAGATTTTTACCTAATCTTACCTATGGTAAATAGGCTTCGATGTAGATCACACACTAAATTGTGCTTCATGCAAACCTGTAGTGAAACATGTATAAATCAATACTTACTTAAGATGAAATTTGAAAGTAAATACAAGAAACTTATAGATCAAATAAAAAATATCAAATACACCTTTTAATGTGATTTTTTGTGTGTTTTGGTGCAAAATTTGTGACTAGAGAGTGTGGAACCCATGGATATTTATTTTTTTTGAAGCATTTGGATTGGACTATGCATGCCCCACTCCTCATTGATAAGAGAATGTTATTAAGAAATCAAGATGCACATGATTCCATAATCATATAAATTAAGGTAGTACATTATCTTGTAATCCTTATATGAATTCTAATAGATCATTTTGGTACAAAATTGGTGTAAAAAGATGCATCTACCATTCGAGTCTAGTATATGCAACATAAAGAATGACATGAATTATTATTCTTTCTAAAAAAATTGGTAAAAAAACTTAGCAAGAAGGTGATCATGTGTTGTTCGCATGCCCTAAATATGATATTTGAGTATATTTGATTATGATAACTGAGTAATACCAACTAAATTATTGACTAAACCTATACAAAATTTTGGAACACATGCCACACATGATGCCCCAATATGAGAAAAAAATATGTGATAACCTATGTATAAATTTGAAAGTTATTTATAAGTAACCATTAAAAACTATTATGTAGATAGAATAATTCATATAAAATTTGTAAAATATTGATTTTGACTTTCGGGATGAAAGTGAATTGTTTTGGATAATTTCAACCTACTTTATTGTCCAAATGGCATAATTTTGTCTAAATATGATTTTTGGGGAAAAAATTAGTATGCATAATGATAAACTAAGTATTATATTTTTTATTTATCTAATGGATTGTTTCAGATTAGTCTTTAAGACAAACCACTATGTATTCCTTATCATTTGAAGTGATTTGTTAAGCTTGTGCAATAACTTAGCTCAAAAGAAAAAAAAGTCATGAAAATGATGTTATAAAAACATTAAGAGGAATAATGATAAAATTTGATATCATGGAATCATATTGATAATATAATAAAAATATTAATATATGATACATGTAAAATAAGCATACATAGTGTCATGTCTAGATAAATTCTAGCAATTAGGCACACAATGAATAAATGATCAATATGGAGTACTTGAAATTGATATAGAACTACTTGGGGAAGATGCATAAAAGTTATCATGGAATTAAAAATTGGGGAGAGTATGATATATATCATAACATCATAAACTAATCAAGCAATAGAAAACAAGATTCATGGCCATGATGCATACATAAAGAACACAAAACATGAAAGAAGGCCAAGGGGCCACATATAAGAGACATGTTGAAATGTCACTTACACACATAGAAACACACAATAAGGTTTAGATCCAAAATGTCCAAAATATAAAGATCATGTTGAAATTTCCACAATCCAAAGCTATGAATACATATAAAGCATGAAACAAATAAACAAACATGATAAACATGCATGAATAAGTGAAACCGATCGACATGTTAAAATTTTAACATTAGTGTATTTAGTAACTCAAGTAAATAGTGATATATATATATATATATATATATATATATATATATATATATATATATATATATATATATATATATATATATATATACTAAGGGAAAAAATATGGAAATATGCACACAATAGATTGTATTATAGTATGAACTAAAGGGATAGTCATAAAGTGATAAAACACCTCGAGACATAATCAAATAAACCTTGTCAAGATGAGTACAAGCCTAAATATTACTCCCACATATTCAAACAACTAGTAAACTCTTTCAAACCATAACCAAGACAATATTTATGTTTTATTCATTCACAAAAAATTTCCTTTCCTCTTAGATGACACTTCCAGAGTGACCACTCCTCTATAGAGCAGACATCTTCCCTAGAGTTAGACCTTATGTTCCTAGTAGTAACATTCAAAGTGATATCAATGTTGAGATTAGAATATAAGTTTTCCATTATTACTGCATTTCACATCTTATAAATAACCAAATCAATGCCTTTTATGAGAAATACCATGTAGATACATAATAAATAATTAGACATATTCATATGTGGGGTCATCATACAATAATCTCCAAGTCTAGACCTCCATTCTGCATTTTATTACTCCTTGAGACTAGCCTCATCATATTCCACTTGTTTTACATATGATATTGACTAGAGAAGGTCAACCCAATGGATTTGATTAATTTCCTAGGGTTATCCAACCCAACTATGCCGAATTCCCCATTCCTAGTATTGACCAAGAAATTTGATATATAGTTCTCACTCATATTGATGGACCTTAGAGTTATGTTTCCTCTATGTTATCCACTCTAAATGAACAACATGATGTAAGATAAATCTTCTAGTATCATCCATAACATCCTTTTACACCCATCATCCAAAATCACTTTCCTTTACCTCAACCTAATCCCTCAACCTACTCATCCAACCATCCATTACATCAGTTTTCTTAGCTAGATCTTGAGAATTCAAATGCATAAGTTAACATCTTATTTTCTACATGTATAGGATGTTCATGAGTATGAGAATGTGGAAGAATAACCATGTGCCAACCAATCTCCACCTCCATTCAAGGTTAAGGAAAATATATTTATTTGGTTGTATGAGGGAGATGTGAATGCATATAAGGTGAACCATTAGCTAGCTCCACTAGAGGTATATTTTAGTTTGTATCAAATTAATGAGCGCTAAAAACAATTTACGTTGTTAAAATTATCCAATCATTTTTTAACTTGGTTTGAGAGATATGTACATTTCATAATTGTCAAGAAGCTTCCTCCTATTACTAAGTGGGATGATTTTAAGATGCTAATAAAGAATTCTTTTTATCCTATTTTTTATGAGGAAGATAGTTCCACATATTATCAATATCTTAAAAAAAACAAGGCCAAATCATGTAAGATTACACAAGTGATTTCCACAAGAAGGTTGTCCATATGGGTATAGATATAGTAGCTTATGACATATTGATGGAGTATGTGGATGGAATCCATATCCATCTAATGATACCTTTCCACTTGCCCAAGCCTATGGATTTAGATGAAGCTTGTTCTCAAGATCACTACTTAGAGATGTAAAAAGAAGAAAAAAGCTCCATCTACCTCTCAAAACATTTCAAAGAAACAAGGTGGCTCGAAGCCTAAGGGGAAAGGTAAGCATAATGATACTTCTATTTCTAAAAGGATAATAAAAGTCATTATGGACATTGTGATGTTGATATTTAGTCTGAGGATCAATGTTGTAAGTTCCACCTAGAATTACACCTATTCAAGATCAAAAACAATAAAAATACTATGGCCTCTCTCCAAGGTGAGAATATTAATTACAGCTCTAAAATGAATGACTCTTTGTGTTGTATGTCCATCAATAGATAAGTATGTTTGGGTAGTAGTAATGTTCAAGAGAGTGAACTTTATAAGTTTTTCCATATTGAAATAAAGATGAAATAAAAAGTGGATGCACTTTTTTATACTTATTCATATGCAAATTTTATAATTAAGGAGTTAGTAGAAAAAATGAAGATAATACTTACAATCATCCAAGCCCATATTATTTGGGTTAGGTAAATAAATGTGTAAAAATCAAGATGACCAAGTAATTCAAATTTAAGTTTGGTATTAATGCACATTTCATTGATGAAGTTACTATGGATGTTCTCCTCTTGACGTGTGTGGTGTAGTGTTTATCAACGCTTACTTGTATATTCAGGATATTATATTCATGAGGAGATCCAAACAATATTGTCTGTTGAAGAATGGAAAGAGCTACATGATTTCAGCCTAAAAAGGTGATTCTAAAATGTCTTTGATAAGTGCCTCTAAAACTAATAAGCTTATTAATCCTAGTGGAAGTTTGCTTTAATTATTTTGAGAGATATTCAAGATAAAGAAATGTTTATATCTAAACCCACTAGTAGCATGTCTACTAACAAAGAGAAGAAACATATGGGAGATTTGGTGTATCAATTGAAATAAGTATTTCATGGTAAGGCCTACTGAGAACAAAATTTAGTTACTACCAGAGAGTCCACTTCCAAATATTTGGTTGTATAGGCAGTCCTTGAAGGATGCTAATGAAATAAAATTCTAATTAAAATAATTAATTAATCAAGGTGTAATTTGTCCTATCACTTCTCCATGCTATTATCCTATTGTTTTAGTACCTAATAAATATGGTTCATGGATAATTTGTGTTCATTATATAGAACTTCAAAAAAATCCTATAATAATAGGTAGGCTCTTCCATCGATTGATGATCTTCTAGATCAACTTCAACATGCCAAGTATTTTACTAAGATTGATTTGAATTCTTAGTATCAACAAATAAAAATTAAATACTAGGACATTTGGAAGACAACATTCAAGTCAAGGCAAGGGTTATATGAATGGTTCATTATACCTTTCAAGCTATGCAATCCACCACCTAACATCATGCAGTTGATGAATGAGGTAATGAGATAATTTATTAATTTATTTTTTATTGTGTATTTGGATGATATTTTAGTCTTTATCAAAAATGTTGATGAACATATTGATCATCTTAAACGATTTTAGCAAATTTTGAAGGATAACAAGTTAGTGTCAAATGAAAAGAAATGTGAGTTTTAAGAATAACCACTTGTCTACTTGGGGAAGGTGGTTGGATATGGGGAGTTGAGGATTGATCTGGCAAAGGTATAGGCCATCATGAAGTGGCCAAAACCTTCCAATGTGACTTAAATAAGGAGCTTTATTACTACAATTCAATATTTGAGGAAGTTCCTCAAGAAATTTTCTTCCATAGCCACACCCTTGCATGCCATTACAACACATGGTAATATTTTTACTTGGGGTAAGAAGCAACAAGATGTATTTGATATTTTTAAACATAATATTATCCATGCTCTATGTAAACACCCTAATTTGGTCTAGCAACCACAATTACTATGCCTTTTTTGGCTCTTACACATGAGGGTCTTAGTGATGGTTATAGTCCTTATTTGCATGGTCATTTTGAGTCTTTAAATATTTATTATGTCTTATTTTCCCTATTTATGATACTCCTAATAGTCAAAAGTCACCTTTTTCTACTCTCAAGGATGCCTAGCCTGTCTTCTTTAATTTTTGCTCTATTTTGAGCTTTAAGACATTAGCACCACTTTCAGGATAGTAGGACTACATGACACTAGTCTCCACTTGTGGCTCTAGTGTTTGATGGGCCCTTTCACTCGTGTTTGAGTCCTAACAACTTTGTGAGCCTTATCTTATGTTTTTCATATCTTTTTTCATGACTTGTTAGCCAATGAACAAGGAATTATATTCAGAACAACGATCATCCTATATAAATAACCTCACAAGGATTTCTACATGTATCACTTACTATTTTGGCATTTACTTACATAAAATCAACCAATATCACAACTCAAATACTCTACATATTACTTAGTTTTCACACCTAGATATTTGCATGATTGATCAAATAAGGGCCTAGGAAAAATTCATTCTAGCATATTGTGCAAGTTAATGGTGCATGTTACCTAAGGGAGAACTAAATGAGATTTAATACCCCTAGCATTGGGTGATGTAAGCAACATATAAGATAATAGGGGTTCTACTTTGTGTGATCATAACATCCCATAACCCATTTTTTCCTTTCCTTTATGACATTTGATTCATTCATTGTTTCATGTGTGTAGGTATTCATTAGGTTTTTGGAGAAGATTCAACCAAAATAGTGACACATACGAGCCCTTAAGGGACACAGATCACCTACGAGAGCTCCATAAGCTCTCGTAACTTCCATGAAATTTATAGATAGTCACTACAAAAAGGACATTAGCACCATAATTAGACACTAGCAACACATGGTGCTACTGTCCTAAGAGGGGCACTATAGTCTAGATCCAGATCTCAATAAATAGTCAAAATTTAAAATATTCCTCTATATCTACTTAGTTATTTTTAGTAGCCTGATTCGTGACAAACTTTGTGCATCTCCAGATAAGTTCCTTTTCTCCTTACACTTACTATTTTTGGAAAGTTACATTGAATCAATAATTTCTAATTTCATTCCAAATTAGCAACAAACTCAATCTTTTAATCTAGCTTAGGATTTAAATATTGTACATTAGAGCATAATAATGACTTCATTTATAATTATGATGATGAGTATTGTTATAATGATGGATATGAGGATTATTATGAGCATGAAAATGAAAATGAACATGAGGATATATTAGATACAACATCTTCTCTTTCCTCTCACTCTTCTCTCACTCCTCAAAATGAAACTAACAATATAATGCCAAAAGAACCTCTTGTTGGTAGTGTTTTATTCCAATGTTATTCTAGATTTTCATCTACTTTTTCTACTTCATTATTCAAATTAAATCAACATAAATGCACTACACAAAAACCACTTTTGCATGTTTCAAGTAAAGTATATAGGAACAATGCATCTTCTTTACCCTTCTCAATTACATTTAAAAAAGTAAGTAAAAATGATATTACAGCTGTTAGCAATGCACAAACTAAGGTAGATTAAATTACTTTATCACCTTCCTTCACATTTCAATATCAATGCAATGATCCTTTAAAACAAGTTCATAATTCAAATATCTCTAAATCTTCTCCTATATGTCATAGTATACAAAAATAAAACATTGTTGTTACTTCTCCTTCCCTTGATTCTAAAATTGAAAGTGATAATCATGCTTACATTTCAAAAATAACTAGTGAATAAATGCCTTGAAAATACACCTACATATGATGATACATTTCATAGTAGTAAAAAGTTAAAATCTTCCTCTTCTCTTTCTCTTAATGAGCATGTGGATGATGCTCCTTCTAATCTTATATAAATAAATTAAATTTTGATATTGATGAACCATGGGATAATGATGAAGATGACATAAAATCTATACCTTCTACTTATTATCTTACCTCACATATCTCTCTTGTTCAACCAAACAATAAGTCACATGGAAAAGACACACACACCCACGCCGCCCCTGCCCGCCCCCCGTCCCGCAGCCCCCCCGCGCCCGCCCCTCACACACACATATTCTTATGTTCATAATTTACTTTCACTATAGAATATGGAACCTTTTATTTAATTAGTATCTGATAATCCTTTACAACTTAACAATATAAATGATACCAATGAATGCCCCTTAACCCTGCCTTACTACAGTAGAACATGTTTCTCAAACAAATCTAAATGAGGGTCGTAGCTCATTTACCTATAACCAGGTCCCATATATCACACCTCCAAAGGTTATTGAGAGTGAACCAACCCTCTCTAAATTTTTTTCTAATATAATGTACCAATGGCTAAGATAAATAATAAAATTCAAGCATTAAATGAACCCATTGATAATGATAATATACCTTCATGAGTGTTACTTTATTTAATGCATGTTATGGGTGATTTATAATAACAAGTACGTCATCTCACTTGGGAGAAAAAATCATTCTAATCTAAGGTTGATGCCAATGTTATACATAATAACCTTATTACATGTAAAATCTCAACTACAAGGTTGCCATACAACTTTCAAATATCGGTGTTACCTATATTGGATGGACATGGAGATCTATACTTACACCTTCAGGCTTATGAGAAAGCCATGGCTCATATTAAAAATAATTTAATTCTACTGCAAGTGTTTATAAAGTCCCTAAATGGAAACACACTAGATTGGTTCCACCATACAATACCTAGTGGATCCTTACATACATGAAGAGCTAGAGATGGTCTTTCTCAGGCATTACATACAAAATAAGGGACCTCTAGTCACACATGAGAGATTACCTTAACTACATCAGAGTGAGATAAATCCTACATCTAAAAAAATTATACAATTCAAATTTTACTTACATCAGTTGGTTTATCAACTAACAGATTTAGAACTATAGTACATCTTTGCTTGAAGTTTAATCTATCCTCTCAAGGAAAGATTTGTATATCAAACATCTATGCTAAGAAACTATAGAATTAGAGTCATAGTCGGGATTAGTAATTGCACAGTTAGAGGTAGATTTGGCTATAAACCCCTCAGACCCTTAGTCATCTAATCTATTACAAGAGCATACTCTACTTCCATTTTAGAAACTAGTGGAACAAAAATAACCAATAAAAATACTCAATAAGGGAAAATATCCACTCTACATAGCATCTTCTAAAGTGAATAAAATACAGGATATACATAGAGGGGTCATATAGTTTTTAGATAAGGTCGTGCCTCATGATATTTTGCTTACACTATTAGATAGAAGGATGGTCACACTTCTACTAATCATCATCCACCACACTATTTTCATCAGATACCACATAAGCCATATTGTCATTTTCATCAGATAAATGCACATTCAGATGATCATTTCTATGATCTTTGAGCTGACATCAACCACTATGTTACTTGAGGTATCATAGAGTTTACACAGGGGACATCGAGACCTCATTTGTCATACTCTCCTAGATCACACTCCTCTATGACAGAGTTATCCTTGGATGTTGTTTTTAAGGAATCATTAGTTACTCATCATACAAGCCATGTGACCTATTGGATACCCATTTATGAGTAGTTCCATACACCAGTTAATAGAGTTTAGACCACACCTGAAGTGCATATACTAATCAAGATAGTTAGGAATAACTACAAACCCAAGGGCATAGTTTCAGTACAATCACCAATTAAAATTTATGAAAATAATTATAGATCTCGTAATGTACCTCCAATGTGTACACCAATCAATATATTTGGGAATGACTATAAATACAAAGGCATGGTTTTAGTTTGACCACCAATAAAGATATATGACAATAATTACATATGTCATAACTCAGCTTCGGTTCACACACCGATTAAGATATTTGCAAGAAATCTATAACTCAGAGTGAAGTTTCAGAACATCAACCAATCAAATTTTTTGCACAAAAATCTAAACATTCATATACTATCAGTGCATCATAGGCAGCTCTGGTTTCAAAGTCTATGTATACATCAAAACATGATGAATAGTATAGTCACTGGTTCTCCATGCCATCCAAGTTTAGATAGGGCATACCGCTATCACATGTTATAAACACATAAATCTTACGAAATATAAAAAAAACCATATACAAATAAAATATAAAAACTTAATATCCTATACACATGTTGAAGACATTCATACAACAGATACAAATCAATTAAATTTACTCCAAACAAAACAAATTACAAATCTCAACATTTCAAATAATGAAACTAATTCAACACATAACACTGTATACAATATAACAAGATCTAGTAACCAATACACAATGCCAAATATATATATATATATATATATATATATATATATATATATATATATATATATATATATATATATATATATATATATATATAAAAGAACATCATTTCAATACAAATATGGTGCATCACTCAATGATGCAAACATGACTACTAGGACCAGCGCCCTCACTCTCACTTGAAGATACATCAAAACTAGAACTAGTGGCCATGTTATCTCTATGTGACCTCGATCTACATATTCACCTAGTATCTCTCTCCCAATACATACCCAACTTAGCTATACACTCAAAATGCTCTCATTGTAGTCATATGTAGTCATCTACTATCTGACTAATAGCCATATCTAGAGCTTTAGGTGTGGGCATAGTACACCTATGTAATTCAGCACGTGCCTCATCTCTATCTATATCTACTCACTAAATATTATAGTCACTATCACATCCCAATAAAATAAATGGGCATGAAGCCCAACAACATTGGTGTCCCAATCCACCAATCCATCCTTTATGACATCATTAGGGATATACTGTGTCAACTCATGCAATGTCGACTCAATGATAACCTCTCAATACTCATCATCTCCTGAACCTACAAGTATCCACATAGTTTAAATAAATCCTATCATATAAAAATATAATCAACTTTACATATAATATACAAACATGTTATTTAACTTACCATCGACAACCCTTAGGGGGTCTACATCCAATACCTCATCCATAATCATCCCACCTTTCGAAAGCATAGGTGTACATCTATGGTCATTCTACTAGTCTGAGTAGGCCTCAATCACTCCCACATCATCTATATCTAGTACCTAAATATCAAGATCATGCTCCATCAATAGAATGGGAGCTAACTTAGTAATAAATGGCCTTGGCATACTCCCTGGCCTCACAGGATCTTAAGAACTCCTCAACCATATCACATATGCTGGGGGTACATCCTACACAACACCAAACTATCGAGTGACTCTCTCATACTAAAATCAATCATATACGTTATCCAAATGATAGTGTATCCAAAAACTAACTCAAATCTACCTCAATTATATACTATCCTCAAGCCACCCCTTGTATCCCTTGTATGGTCTTCAGATAATATCCTCTACCATCAAACTATCAAGTAGCTACCAATGTGTAGTGCTCTTCCTCAGTGCATGCACTATCTTGATCCATCTCTCTATAAACACCTATAGATGATCCCATCCATCTCATGCATGTGCCACTAGCCCACTCACAACTATGTGCTCATATGCTCAACAATGTAATAGTGTTGATGCACTAATACCCCCACTGCACATATCTTATGTAAAGTGGTATAGATACCTGTATAGATGAGTGAGCATCATACAAATCCAAGAGTACATAATGCCATTCTCCTTGATTTCCTAAATTATCTCATGCATCATGTAAGAAATCGAGACACCACTCCCATCTATAATAATAAATGAAGATAGTAGCATAGCTAAGAACTTACACAATCATAAAACATTGACTGTCATAATTAAAGTCAATAATATATCCCTCTGACTCCCTATATGATGAGTCCCCAATACCATTCCAGATAAATACCTAGACACCTATTGTATGACCTAGGAACTAATGGCCTCTTATAATATATCCCATTGTCTAGAGATCGATAATCATAGAATCTGATAGACATCCTCTAATGTAATGGCCATCTCACCCATAGGTACCTAGAACTTGTATGTGTCTATGTCCCATATCTCACATAATGTAGTAATCATATGCTTATTCTAGGGCATAGGCTCTAAGAAAAAAACATATCTCAGGCTTGCTCTCTCAAACACTTCTATCTCTACATCAGCCAAAGACAAACCCCTTAAAGTCTCCTCCAGCTTTCCCATGTGAAACTCTCTCATGCAGGCATCAACCTACAAAATTACAACCAAATAAAATATCAGCAAAATAAAACCAAACCAAGCAAATAAAAACATGCATCAGAGACTAGTCAAAAATATTGTCACATTTCAGGACTATTGGACACTAACACTGGGACCTGGATAGTAGTGCCTAGAATGGGACACTAGTGCTAGTCTATGAAAAATGTCCCTAAACTGGTTCCTTTTTAGTAAAAATAGTAAACAAGACAAAAAATACTAAAAGTAGGAAAATGTTTTGAGTCCCTTACCAGGTGAACCTCCTCCAAGGCCCAAATCCATGCCTCAACCTCCTCATAGCGTGACGACTAGCTCTTCCTCTCCTTGGCATACTTATCTCATTCAGACACAAAATACTTTCAACTCAAATGATCCAAATGAATTAAAAAATGAACCAAAATGACTTATTTAAGTCATAACTTACCCAATGCCACCTTATTAAATATACCCCTACATGCCAATTTTGCTAACTAATACAAATCTCTTGCTATCACCATATCTCAAGAAACATAGCTCCAATTTATGAACTATTTTTTTCACATGGGACTTAACATTGATATGAAACATCCAATATTAGTCAAACCAATGCCCTCATCATTATCAAATCTACAAAATGACAAAATAATCTCATTATATTTAACATTACAACAGATAAAAATTCTATCCACTTACACATTCAATTGTCAAATTTTGGTACAATAAACATGGTATTAAAAGCTAAG
The DNA here is from genome assembly GCA_037957365.1 of Torreya grandis. Classification (NCBI taxonomy): domain Eukaryota; kingdom Viridiplantae; phylum Streptophyta; class Pinopsida; order Cupressales; family Taxaceae; genus Torreya; species Torreya grandis. Next base: position 3,427,660 of record JARHVA010000906.1, on the reverse strand, counting down.
ACAACATTACACTTGCTAATTAACACTAGTACAACCAATCATTACCAATTTTGGTTACATATCCTCACCACAATCTCCACTATCTCACCAAAAGAGGGGAATATGCATAGATTGATTTAGACATACAAAATTTCATTCAGATATACAGACACACAAGTCTACACATGTTTACATAATAATTTAGAGTCATATATTTTTAGATATATAGACACATGGGTCTACACAGGGTTACACAAGCATTTAGTGTCATATATTTTCACATATATAGGCACACAGGTCTACACAAATATATATAGGCATTCAAAGTCATAATTTTTTACATATGCTGACACATGGGTCTGCACAGGTTTACACAAGCATTTAGATTCTTAGGTTTTCAAATATACAGACACATGAGTCAACACAGGTTAACACATGAATTCATATATATATATATATATATATATATATATATATATATATATATATATATATATATATATATATATATATATATATATGAATTCATGTGTTAACCTGTGTTGACTCATGTGTCTGTATATTTGAAAACCTAAGAATCTAAATGCTTGTGTAAACCTGTGCAGACCCATGTGTCAGCATATGTAAAAAATTATGACTTTGAATGCCTATATATATATATATGCACAAGCTTAAAGACACATAGGTCTACACATGTATTCAAATTCATAAATTTTTAGATATACAAATACATGGGTCTACACAAGTTTATACAGGTATTCAAATGTACACTCTATGTAGATATATAATTTTGACCTAGGTATACCGATTCATTTAGATACACAACTACATTGCTCAGATATTAGGATTAGGGGGCATGATGTAGAGTGCACATTCTTGGTCCCCATTATCATATTTATAAGGTTACACTCAATATCATCACCGGGTTTTCACCAGTTTGGGTCACAGAGCTGTCTACAATGGTTGATCCATAGCATTAAACTAGACCCAATTCACATACTTAAATTCAGAGTGGGGGCAAGTTAGCCTTGTTCTTCCACACATTAAATTTACATACTCAGATTTAGAGTGGGAGCAAGCCAACCTTGTTTTTCCATACATTTAGTTTACATACTTAGATTTAGATTAGGGTCAAGTAAGCATTATTTATCCATGCATTCAGTTTATATACGTCGTTTCAGTACAGGGGGCATCTACACCATGTGTCTCCCCTCCACATATTACACTCTAATTATTATCCAACTCTCTGTCCAAGAACTGGTCCAAATCCATATTACATTCACATAGGTAAGTACAAGTATAAATTCTTATTTTCTTTTACTCTAGTACTTTCATTTCATTGCATTACTAGAATAAAAGGGAGGCAAATGTAAACACCCTAATTTAGTCAAACAACCAAAAGTACTATGTCTTTTGTTACTTTTCCACATGACGGTCTTGGTGATGGTTATAGTCCTTGTTTGTGTGGTCATTTTGAGCCTTTCAATCTTTATTATGTCTTATTTTCTTTATTTGTGACACTCTTATCAATCATAGGTCACCCTTTTCCAGTCCAAGGGGCCCCTAACCCATCTTCCCTATTTTTTCTCTATTCTGAGCCTTAGGACATTAGCACCACATGGTGTTAGTGTCCACTTATGACTCTAGTGTCCAATGGGCCCTTTCACTCATGTTTGAGTCCTAACCTCTTCGTGAGCCTTCTCTTATGTTTTTTTTCTCTTTTTCATGACTTATCATCCAATGAACAAGGTATTATATTTAAACTAAATATACTTCTCTATACAGAGCCTCACAAGGCATTTTACATATAGCACTTACTTTTTTGGCACTTATTTACATAAAATCAACTAACCATATAGTTCAAATACTTTATAGACTACTTAGTTTTCACACCTAGATACTTTAATGCTTGATCAAATAAAGGTCTAGGAAAAATTAATTCTAACATACCATGGAAGTTAATGGTGCACATTCCCTAAGGGAGAACTCCATACAATTTGGGACCCCTAACATTGGGGTTAATATAGGTAGCGGATGGGACAATAAGGGTTCTGCTTTGATGATTGTAACATCCCATAACCCATTTTTTCCTTTTCGTTTTGTATTTTATTTGTTTATTATTCTATGTGTGTAGGTATTCATTAGGGTTTTGGAGAATATTAAGCCAAAATAATGACATAGACGAGTCCTTGAGTGATAAAGAATCACCTACAAGGCCTCTAAAAGCTCCTAGAACTTCCTTGAAAGTTACAGACAGTTACTAAAAAAATGATGTTAGTGCCATAACTAGACACTAGCACCACATGGTGCTATTATTTTAAATTAGGTGCTAATGTCCATTAGTCAAAAGATGAAAGATTCTTGTGTGTCTGCTTAGTTGTTTCCAATACCCTAATCTGCAAAAAACTCTATGTATCTCTAGATAAGTTCATTTTCTCCTTACACTTGCTATTTTTTTAAAGTTACATTGAATCAATAATTTCCAATTTTATCCTAGATTAGTAATAGACTCAACCCTTTAATCTAGCTTATGATTTACATAGTAAAACCCTAAAATGTTAAAACACTGTAGTATTTAATTTTTTTAACAACACCTCAAGTGGTACTTAGAATAATTTAGTAATTTTTTTTAAAACTAATTAATTTACATTCATTCCATAGAAACATACTTAACAACTTATCTAAACAATAATTAGAATAATAATAATTCCAAGTTCAAATGTCAAAATGTAATATAACATATTACAACTGTAAGGAGCGTAATATATTATGGCTCAACCATGACTGGTCCAATAATACAACTACTATGTTTAAGTTTATACAAATATGTTACAATTACATGTCCTTTAGGCATTTAGCCTTAATAATATAAATAGATACAAAACCTTTCAGAGCTCAAGTTGAACCAACTCGTGTATCTCTAAATCTCAAGTGTAGTCTCCAAATAAGTAGTACTATTATGGGGAGGGAGAGCATTATTAGAGCAATTTTTCACATCAATCATGGACCAATCATCCCCGCACTAATACCATTAGGGAATGACCCTTCCTTCACAAATAAGTAGATATAATGATGCCATAATCTAGAGAGCAGTTAAGTACCCAAGTGTGCATGATTTCTAAAACTAAATATGCAGTGTATCATAAAAAACTCATTTATATTGTAAGATATTGCATTGATGTGTAAATAATGCATACCAAAATATAATGTCTCACTATAAATTATATAAACATAAGATTCATACTAATTACGTCTTCCTAGCAATCATATCACATAACATTCTAAACATAGGAGTAAGCAAAATGTATATTTATTCCCTCAACACATGAATGAATAATGCATTATTATTTAACTCATACAAAAAATAATTCCTACAGTTTATACCACTTGGGTGAAATTCAAATTAAACTATAGATTACCAAATACTACAATAAGATCCAAACAACTACACCCCATGATATCCCATATTATCATAGTTTGATGTTCTTAGGCATAACTACTAGTTTTCCCACAATCAGTCATACAAAGTAGTCATGAATACATGAAAATCATAAAATTTTATTCAAGTATATATATAATAAATAAAGTCATACAAACATATAAAAGATTAACCTAATATTGTTTTACACTCTCAAGGTTGTATGCAAGCATAAATGATATCCTACCAAAACATACTTATCAAGTAATAATCAACACATACATTTAATTAGTCAATGTAGGTGAAATTTTAGACATAAAACTACAGTATATACCATCTAAGCATATATATTTAAGCTGAAGTATCATATGATATCTCATATTATCATATCTCATTGTGCATGAGCACCCTACTCAAAACATGAACAAATAATCTTACACTATAATTATTAAATAAGCAAGTACAAGATTATACCACTTGGGTATATCCTAGATTATACTTCACAATAATAATCAAATTAAAAAAAATCTCTAGGCACACATCATGATGCATTATTTTGTTCTATAAATGCCTAATCACTTGCACATAAAAGACTATCACAAGATATACTGCACACAAGTTTTTATCTTTATATAACACTATAAAATTTGACCCTGTAGACATGTTTGAAAACACTATTGTGATACATATATACTATTTGTCTCTACTAAGTTTCTAGTCAAAGTCATTTTATAGATTTAAATCATATAATTATATAGTATTAATCAAATAGAAGTATAGTAATATTATTGTATAAATGTCTAGCTTTGCTATAGTTTACTTAAAACTTTGAGATATTCTTAAAAACTATAAAACTCTAAACATGATCATCATATGAAAATTTATTACAAGGATAAACAGTCACATCTCAAATCATTGATTGACTAAAGCTCACCAAATAATTTGACATAGATTAGAGGATCAAAATAAGACTCAAAATCAAGCATCTCCTATAATCTTATTCTTATGTCATATTATCACAATCTTTATTAATAAATGTGTCTTTATTACTTGAGTGAGATCCTCTATAATGACATTTGATCATAAGGATGTATTTTTTCTACTTTATAAGGTGTCTCCCTTGTCTCACAAGCATTAATGTAAGCTAATCCAAGCATTCAAATTAGAATAAAGATAACCATACAAACAATAGAACCATCATAAAACCAACATAATGTTTATCTAAAAAAATAGTTTATATTTACCCTTAATTAACAACTCTTTAACAAATTTAACTCCTTTCATTCTCCATTGCTTAATCTATTTGACCAATATTTACTTGGCAGTATCACAGGTATTCATTTATAGAGTACCACTAATATAATGTAAAGCTCTGTATTTTTCATTTACATTTATACGTATATATTCTAACATTATTTTCAAAAGGTTCCATAATTAAATATTGTATGAAATGACACACAAGTTTTTACTATTTCTTTTTGAACTAGGTATACAAATTATCTCAACATTGATTATTGATAAAGATCAATACTATAACTCTCATTAGGTTCTCATAATAATCACACTCATTTTTAAATGGCACTCTCATGATAACCATAATATATAAATTTGAGCCAAAAATAAAGTTCCACCAAACATTCAGTTTTGCATTACAAAAGAAACACGATTTCCTTTGCAAACTTTCATTCCTTCTATGGAATATATACGATGCATCCATTATACGTATTATTATTTAATTTACAAAATCAACATTTAAATTATATACACAACATTATTTTTATATACACAATGTTTAATCATTGACTCAATGCTCTATTTATTGGCTTAGACAGTAAGAATATAAAGTGTTGGCTTGTATAACAAAATGAGGTAAGATGTTGATTTGTATAACATACACAATTTAACTTTTAAAACTCAACCAATAAAAAAATTATAAGCACTGCCCAATAGGATTGAAACGCTACCCACAAAGAAGGAAACACTACCAAACAATATAAGATGCAACTAAACAAGTGATTTTCAAATTATGATAAACTTAATTTAATACATGAGATGATGCAAACATAAGTAATTGAAACATGTCTTATAAAAATGAAACACAATTCATCATAGGAAAAGACAGTCTAATCAGATGAAGATATAGACCTTTAGAGTGAAATGTTGGCCAAATATAAATAATATACAATCCTAAAAAAATAATTCACAGGTCTATAAAAATAATATGCAGGCTATAAAAGACTGGGACACTAGCCACAGAGTGTAAAACCTAGTCAAATCTAGGTAATACGCTTCATAATATATATATAAGCTCAGTCTGGAAAAAATGTTAAATAATGAGCTATAGAGTTGGAACACAAGTCTAATAATTTTAAAAACCTATTCATTAATATATAGTGTTACTCTTAAAAATGATACGCAGTCCTATAAATATAAGATATAACCAACATATTTGAAACGTAGTCAACATATATGAGACCCTACAATGAAAATTAGGATGCTAGCCTATATAAATTTAGATGGTGGGGTTTTATCTAACACTAAATATGCAGTCCATATAATGAGAATCAGGCCAAATATAAATAATACATACATAAATCACATCATTTGGCACACAAGAAAAAAATTACAAAACTAATCTTTTTTATATTTGTTGAATTAAGATTACTCATTTCTCTTATTTCCTTCAACCTCTCTCTTCCAATTCTCCAATCTACTTCTTCTCTATATATCCCTTTAAAAGCTCATTTTCCTAAATTTATAAAACCATCTACCTCTTCCCCTCCTGCACCCTTCTCTTTGCATGTTATTAATCTTCTATTTTAATTCCATGCATAACATTTTATTCTCCATTTAAATTTACTAAACAACAGTTATGTACTCCCAAAACTATAGTTTTTATTCAACTTCGACTTGCTAAATAAATATTAAAACATTCAATTTATTTGCTAAGGATTGTTACACCATAGATTTCTAAGTTATCTCAACACATTACTAAGTTTACCAATTAAAGAATTATATCCATTTTCTAACTTTCATCGTAATTTCATGCATGTATTAAAAATACTAATGTTAGATTATCATAACTCATGGTTAGTACTCTAAGATAATTAAAATTTCATGAAATCAATTATAACAAGGATAATTATTTATTTATTTAATAGATATTAAGACAATAATTATTTTTTTATTGCAAGATAACTGTATCTTCAATAACTAGTATATATATAGCAATTAATATCTATTTTCCTAATTTATTCTTGAAAATAAAGACAATAAGAATAAATGAATCTAATGAATATCAAGAACTAAATTTGCATAAAAATATATTCAAAAACAAGATTTCTATAACCATGTACTAACATTTAAAGCATGCTCTGTATATAAATTTTTTAAATCTAATGTGCATGTGTGCAGGGTCACTAGTAATTCCTCTCATCATCCCCCAATCGTCCCATCTAATCCATCCTATTAGATGATGCTCTCTCTCATTATGATTTAAGAGTAGGATCAATCCTACATCCACCTTGCAACAAGTAGGTAGTTAGTTTCAATCATCATAAATATCAACCAATGATGTAAAACTAACAAATATATATTCTCAATGTACAAAATAATAAAATACAGCTATCACATCATGTATATTAATCAACAATATCAATGTCCTATAACATTATATGTCATAAATCTCACATAAAAATAATAATAATCAGTTGATAATTATATAAATCCATGGATTCTATGGTTATAAAAAATAGGGTGAAATCGAGATGTAATAATTTTTCTAACTTGCAGTTTCCCTTTGAGGTGGAAAGGGATGCTAGCGACTATGTTATGGGGGTTGTCATACTTCAAGTAGGTAAACTTGTATGTTACAATTCATAGTTATTCCATTGTGTAATTTTGAATTATTATACATATGATAAATAATTGTATGCTTTCATTCGAGTGATCAAGAAATTGAAACATTGTCTCATTGGTAAGGAAGCTCTTTTTCATATCGATCACCAACCTCTTCAATATATGAAAGTAAAAAATAAACTACAACAAACTATACACTATAGATGCATGGGATTTTAAAAATAATTTCATTCGATTATCAAATTTAAGAAAGTTGTGACTAAAAAAATAGTTGATATGTTGTCTAGACCTCCTATGCTTTTAGTCATGGACACCATAACTCTTCTATATCCATTTATGTGGATGGATATGAGTATGATGTAGATTTTTTGGAGCCATTTATTCTAGCAAAGAGGTCCCAAGGTGCAGTTTTTTAGCCCAAGGAAGAGTATTACCTTCAAAATGGGTTGCTCTAAAATTTGGGTAAGCTTTGTGTACCTAAGGTAGAAAGAGTTCAACTAATGACGGAAGCACAAATTTAAAAATTTGTAGGACATTTTTGGTGTTGCAAGGAATTTCACATTTACAGAGGTATGGTTATTAGCTTCATATGCACTTTGATGTTGCTATGTTCATAAGGGGATATGTTTTATGTAGTAAAAGCAAGCCTAGTAATAGGAAGTTGGGTTTTTATATGCCATTATTGGTTACTTCTAGGCCATGGAAAAGTAATTTCATAGATTTTTTAGGTGATTTTCCTATGTCAAGGAAGTGACATGACTATTTCTTTGTGGTTGTGGATCGGTTTAGTAAGATGTGTATTTTCATTCCTTATAAGATACTTAAAGGTAGTGATGTAATTGAGTTGTTTATTATTAATGTGTGGGTTCACTTTGGTTTACCTAGTTCTATTATTTTAGATTAGGACTCAAGAATTATTGGTAAGTTTTGGGAAACATTGTGGGAGAAGATGGATGGTAAGTTGAAACAATCTATTTCTTTTCACACATAAACTGATGGGTAGATAGAAGTTGTGAACACAACATTGGTATAACTCTTAAGAGGGCACAATAAGAAGCAACCCAAGTTTTAAGATGAAAAATTGGTGTATATTCAACATTTTTATAATAAGGCAGTGCATTCTTCTACTAGAGAAACTCATTTCAAAACTTGTTTTGGATACTTACCTCCATGTGCATTTGATGTTATTTTGAGAATGCCATAGAAATAAAATGAGAAAGTGGATAAAAAGACCTACACATCTGAAAGGTTTGTTGAAAAGATTCAACAAATTCACTTCCAAGTGTAAGAGAGGTTAAAGGAGTCAAAAGCCAAGTACAAAGCAAGGCATGATCAACATAGAACTAAGCATAATTTACTTAATGGAGAGAAGGTATGGTTGTCCTTGAGTAGAGAGAGACTTCAAGGTAAGACTAAGATGCTTAAACTTCTTAGGTATGGTCCATTCAAAATTCTGGAACAAGGGGCAATAATGCATCTAGATTTGGTTTGCCTCCTTATATGAAGATTTATCCAGTTGTCAATGTTGAGAACTTATGTATTTTTTAGCCTTTTATCCTAGATAATGAAGATGAAGGGTTATTGATACCTTCAATTAAAGGTCTACTCCTGACAGTTAGTTGGAATTAGAATTGAAGGAGGATGTTGTATTATAGATGGAGAAGACATCATGAAGAGGAGTGCAAGAGCGTTAGCTAGTTGGGTTAAAGGGTTAACTACACAAAAAGGCTAAATGGTATCCCATAGAAGATGTGAGGAAAATATTTCCTCACTTAGTCAGTTCTCAAAGCTTTTAGGGACTTAAAACCCTCAAATTAGGGAGGCATGATCAATTATTGGATCCTAATTTACTAGTCATGTATACTAGATGTTTTTTCCCTGATTTATGTAATTAATTCATGTTTGTAAGACACTTCATGTATAAAACATCAATTCAAAATTGTTATAGTATCAGAATTAATGTAGGGGTAATCCAAATATCTTCATAGAGATAAAACTAGTGTTTTTTCGCTCTTGAAATTGAAGGGTTTATTTAAGATAATGAAACCATCAATATATGCAGGTGGTAGTTACACAACTCCATGGTTGTATAATTTCCATGTAACTTCCAATCTACAAACACCAATGGTTTCTCCATGAGACAAAGAGCCCAAAAAGGAACAATTTCAAACTTTCCCACTTCCTAAGGATAATTTGTTTGAGCTTCTTAGCAAACTCCAAAGTGAGAGGGCATAAATATAGGTCTTGTATAAGGCATAAGAAATTAGAAGAGTATTTAAATTGGATTCACATTGCAACATAGCAAGTTGAGTTTTGGTTCATGTTATCTTTAGTTGTTTCAATGTTGGTTTGTCTTGCGAAGGGTCTAAAAAGTGCAAAAGAATTCTATTTATGAGTTTTCGATAAGGAGAAGTGGAATTTTTGTCTTTGTATGCCAAGTTTTTGTTAGTAACTTGTATACTTTTTGAATCACATAATGGAAAAGGGAGTGCAATTGCCTCACCCTTCAATGTTTCTCCCATACCGGGTTTCTCCAAGATAAATCTTGACATGTTCATAGTAAGTTTTGTGTTATCTTTGTATATTGTTTATATTTTTAAAATTTTGTACTTTTAATTACATCATTTTATAGCTCTATTTTACAAGCAATCTATGCAAGAACAATAACCTTTTTTTATTATTTGTTAACAATATAAGATCCATGTCGGTGAAGTCTAGTGTGAAATAAAATTTGTGACATGTACCTTATCCTAACATGATTTTAAGTAGTGACTTCCATTTCAAGAACACAAATTCTTCAATATTAGTCAAATTTAAATATAATTAATAATAAAATTAAAAGGTTATAGTAACTATTTTTTTAAATATAATAAATTATGTAATGTAAAAAAGAAAACATGATAAATGGGAATGGGAGAGAGAGCACCATTTTATTTTATTTTAATTAGGTCTTTTTAGCTAAAAATAAAAAGTATTTTAAATCTTAAATTTTCACTGAATTGGAATCCAAAGAAATATGTTACAAGGTGAAAATCTTGTTGGGGATCAACCAACAATGGATTACACTTGTGAAAGCAATAAACGCGGAAATAAATCAGATAGATAAGTAACTGAAATGATAAATAGCACATAACAAGATATACAAGAAAACACCCTGAAAACTTGTATTAAAACTCTTTACAATAGGAATACAATTGAAGAAACTTTGTTCTTCCACACCTCTCTCAGATGCACACAAGATCTCTCTCTAGATCTCTATTCCTCAGGAGCTCTCTCTCAAGTACAATCAAATCCAACAACCTGGATTGATGCAACTCAGTACTGTCCTTCAAACATTCACAATGTTCTACTCATACTATTCCAACTTACTAAGCTAAGAAGATCTTTCCTACATATAGAATTAGGAAACTTGAGCATGCTCTTACAACAAACAGTTAAGCCTCTTCAACAAGGGCTCTATAAATAATATTGCTAATAATAGAGACGCGAGCTTGAGTCTACAACTCAAACTCATCATGCAAACACTCGCTTCTGTCCTCAAAAATCGCTTTCTGGACACACAGGTAACCGACGTCGGTTCCTGCCTGTTCGCCTGTGACCGTCGCCGGCCGACCCTACTGCCGACGTCGGCGCCTCTGTAACTGCAACTGACCGACGTCGGTCGCTCCTAACCGACGCCAGTGTTTGTGTAGACCCGAACCTGTTTGAGTTTGCTCCTTGGTGAAGCTTTTAGCTCCACACACCCTAACAATCTCCCACTTGGAGATAAACAGCTACACCAGTACCTGTACAGCAACATCTTCTAGCTCCTCCATCTTCAACTCAATCATGAAGACCAATAGAAGTTGAATGAAGATTCAACTTCTCCTTAGTAACCGGCTTAGTTAGCATATCAGCAGGATTCTTGTCTGTATGGATTTTCTCCAGCTTCAACTCACCATCTTCCAATACCTGCCGTATGAAGTGGTACCTTAGTTGTATGTGCTTGGTTCTTGAGTGAAAAGCTGAGTTCTTAGCCAAATGGATTGCACTCTGACTGTCACTATACAATCTGCAACTCCCATGCTCCCTTCCAAGCTCTTCCATGAACCGAGTCATCCATATCATCTCCTTGCTAGCTTCTGTAGCTGCAATGTACTCTGCTTCTGTAGTTGACAAGGCAACAACCTTCTGCAACTTAGATATCCAGCTAACCGCCGTTCCACCTACAGTAAAAACATAACCTGTGGTGCTCCTCCTGCCATCCAAATCACCTGCCATATCTGAATCTACATAACCATGTAGAGAAGTATCTGAACCTCCATAGCACAAGTGTCTACTGCTGGTTCCTCTCAGATATCTAAGGATCCATTGAACTGCTTTCCAATGTTCCTTTCCTGGATTGGCCATATACTTGCTTACTACTCCCACTGCTTGGGCAATATCCGGTCTAGTACACACCATTGCATACATCAAAATTCCTACCGTGGAAGAATATGGAACCTTACTCATGTACTCTACCTCATCATGTGAATTAGGACATTGTTCTTTACTTAACTTAAAATGTCCAACCAAAGGTGTGCTTATCGGTTTAGCATCCTGCATATTGAACCGTTTCAACACCTTGTCCACATAATCTTCTTGAGACAATATCAACCTGTGATTTTTCCTGTCTCTCTTAATGCTCATGCCAAGGATTTTCTTAGCTGCTCCCAAATCCTTCATAGCAAACGTTTGAGCTAATTTTACCTTAAGCTTAGAGATATCCTGCATGTGAGATCCTGCAACCAGCATATCATCTACATACAACAATAGAATAATATATCTACCGTTATCAAATCTCTTAAAATATACACAATGGTCAGATTGACATCTACTATAGCCATGCTCAGTCATAAACCTGTCAAATTTTACATACCATTGCCTAGGAGCTTGCTTGAGGCCATACAAGCTTTTCTTCAACCTGCACACTAACTTCTCCTTACCCTTGACCTCAAATCCTTCTGGCTGTTCCATGTAAATTTCCTCATCCAAATATGAAGAAACGTTGTCTTAACATCTAGCTGCTCAAGATGCAAATCCTCAAAAGCAACCAAAGACAATACAACCCTTATAGAAGTCATCTTAACAACAGGAGAAAAAATCTCACCAAAGTCAATACCTGGCTTTTGTGCAAATCCTTTCACAACCAATCTGGCCTTATATCTCATCTGTCCATCCTCACCTTCCTTTAACCTGTAGGTCCATCTGTTCTTCAGTGTTCTCTTACCAGCTGGCAATTCAACCAAATCCCATGTTTGGTTCTCTCTTAAGGACTCCATCTCCTCAACCATGCCACGCTCCCACTTACTCCTGGACTCCACCTGTAATGCTTCTTCAAAACTCTCTGGTTCTCCACCATCGGTTAGCAATAAATAATATAAGGAAGGAGAATATCTAATTGGAGGCTTACTCACCCTTTCGGACCTCCTGATGGGTGTCTTGGACTCGCTCTCAACACGCTGTCCACCCAAATTTTCTGACAGTGACCGACCTCAGCCACATGTAGACCTGTTACTGGCCGATGCCGGTTCTTCCTAGCCGACGTCGGTGCCTGGTCTGCCGACGTCGGTCTCTGTATGACCGACATCGATTTCTGTACTGCCGACGCCGGTTCCTAACCTGTCGACGTCGGTCTCTGTGTTTTCCTGTAAGTGATTATGTCTTTTTCTCGGGAGCTCATTTTGGACCATTACTTCGTCCAATTCACCATTGCTCTGCCCAGATTGATCCAGCTTCCTTATCTGATCACTGTACATCACTCTTTCATTGAAAACAACGTCACGGCTCCTAATTACCTTGTTAGTTCCTAGATTCCAAAATCTGAAACCAAAATCATCTGAGCCATAGCCAATAAACGTGCACCTCATAGACTTAGCATCAAGCTTCTTTCTATTTTCCTTATTTATGTGCACAAAGGCTTCACAACCAAAAACTTTGAGATATGAGAGATCTACCTTTTTACCTGTCCATGCCTCTTCTGGAATTCCACCATCCAGAGCTGTAGAGGGTCCTCTATTAATCAGGTACACTACGGTGTCAACTGCTTCTGCCCAAAACTCTAGGGGCAACCCTGGATGCAATCTCATACATCTTGCACGCTCCATGATAGTTCTGTTCATCCTTTCAGCAATACCATTCTGCTGAGGTGTCCTTGGAACCGTCCTTTGCCTACGGATTCCGTGTGTGTAACAATACCAGTTAAACTTAAGACTGCAGAACTCACCGCCATTATCAGATCTCAAGCACTTTAATCTTTTGCCTGTTTCATTCTCAACCATGGCTTTCCAAATCTTAAAAGTCTCAAAAACATCAGATTTCTTTTTAATATAGTAGATCCATACCTTTCTTGTGGCGTCATCTATGAATGTAACATAGTACCGTGATCCTCCAATAGAGGCTACCTGAGCCGGTCCCCACACGTCTGTGTGAACAAGCTGCAACTTCTGCCTTTTCTTAGTAGACCCAGTCTTGAAAAAACTAACCCTTTTCTGTTTTCCAAATACACAATGCTCACAAAATTCTAGATCCATACTTTTCAAATCTGAAAGCATACCTTTAGACTTAAGAATTGACATCCCCTTCTCACTCATGTGGCCAAGCCTTGAGTGCCACAATTTAGCATCCACATCTGAAGTAGATAAAACTGAAGGAGATTTGTTAGTAACACAATTACACAAATAGAGAGTACCTTCTCTCTTACCTCTGGCCATAACAAGTGCACCCTTGGTCACCTTCCAAGAATCTACTGTGAGAGTTACTGTACAACCCTCATCACCTAGCTTACCTGCAGAAATCAAATTTCTCTTCAAACTAGGAACATGCATCACATCTCTCAACACCCATGTGTTGCCATTCTGCATCTTCAGCTGCACTTTACCTTTGCCAATAATCTTACAAGGCTCATCATCACCTAAGTACACTATTCCAAAATCTCCATGGATATAGTCACTGAAATATTCTCTGTTAGGGGTAGCATGGAAAGATGCACCAGAATCTAATACCCAAGATTCTAAACTATTATGCAAAGAGAAAATAAGAGCATCCTGTGCAATACCTGCAACCTTTGTCTCTTCCTTTCCTTCGTGCTGATTCTCCTCCTTAGGTTTTGACCAGCAATCTCTGCTTATGTGCCCCAACTTTCCACAGTTCCAGCATTGTGGCCTTCTGCCATTTCTGGATTTGGATCTGCCTCTTCCCTTAGACTTAGATCTTGATCTCCTCTTGCTCTTTTCTTTTTGCCTTCCCCTGCTCTCGAGATTTAAAGCGTTCCCAGATGTCTCTTCTGTGCTTTTCCTACGAATTTCCTCATTCAAAATAACACTAACCACATCCTCTACTTTTAAAATATTCGAAGCAGAAGCAGTATTAGAAACTGCCATTACCAAGCCATGCCAGCTTTCAGGCAAAGAACATAATATTAAAAGAGCTTTTATTTCATCTTCAAATACAATATTGGCAGAACTTAACTGATTAACAATACCATGGAAATCATTCAGGTGATTAGAAACAGATCCACCTTCTTGCATATGCAAATTAAATAACTGCTTAATTAAATATACCTTATTTGAAGCTGAGGGTTTTTCATACAAATTTGCTAACGTAGTCATTAACTCTACCGTAGTTTTTGCCTGTGACAAATTAGATATCACAGTGGAGGCAAGACTCAGTCTTATAGACCCAAGAGCCTTTCTATCAAGAACTTCCCATTCTTCATCCTCCATGTCTTTGGGCTTCTTTGCTATCCCACCTAACGGTAAGTAAAGATCCTTCTGATACAGATAGTCCTCTATCTGCATTCTCCAATGTTGATAGTTCTTGCCATTAAACTTTTTCATTCTCAACTTACTTTCTTCTGCCATTGCTTCTCCCACTCAAACAGAAATCCCTGCAGAAACCCCTGTGAGCAACCTGTAATCCAAACACACTACACAGATCTGAACCACCTGTTAGTGAACCTGGCTCTGATACCACTTGTAGGGATCAACCAACAATGGATTACACTTGTGAAAGCAATAAACGCAGAAATAAATGAGATAGATAAGTAACTGAAATGATAAATAGCACAGAACAAGATATACAAGAAAACACCCTGAAAACTTGTATTAAAACTCTTTACAATAGGAATACAATTGAAGAAACTTCGTTCTTCCACACCTCTCTCAGATGCACACAAGATCTCTCTCTAGATCTCTATTCCTCAAGAGCTCTCTCTCAAGTACAATCAAATCCAACAACCTGGATTGATGCAACTCAGTACTGTCCTTCAAACATTCACAATGTTCTACTCATACTATTCCAACTTACTAAGCTAAGAAGATCTTTCCTACATATAGAATTAGGAAACTTGAGCATGCTCTTACAACAAACAGTTAAGCCTCTTCAACAAGGGCTCTAAAAATAATATTGCTAATAATAGAGACGCGAGCTTGAGTCTACAACTCAAACTCATCATGCAAACACTCGCTTCTGTCCTCGGAAATCGCTTTTTGGACACACAGGGAACCGACGTCGGTTCCTGCCTGTTCGCCTGTGACCGTCGCCGGCCGACCCTACTGCCGATGTCGGCGCCTCTGTAACTGCAACTGACCGACGTCGGTCGCTCCTGACCGACGCCGGTGTCTGTGTAGACCCGAACCTGTTTGAGTTTGCTCCTTGGTGAAGCTTTTAGCTCCACACACCCTAACAAATTTCAACAATTATATATATTATATATTTGCATGCAAATGGTGCCTTTAATTTATTAAAATAACAAAGGTTGTGTAGCCATAGTACTTAATTTAATGGTGAAAATTATTTTTTAATAGTGAAAATTATTTGTGGTATATTGTAACTATGAATGCTAGGTTATGAGCAATAAAAATAAATAGAAATAAATAAATAATCTATGATAACAAAAAAAAGCTAAACACCTATGACCAAATATAGAGTAGTTAGTTGTCTTAATATACTTTTTATAATGTTTATTTCTATAAAAAAAAAGGTAATGATATTTGAATTGATTTATTGTTTGCCTTAATAATTTAGTCGTTTAAAATCTTCATAACTTGGTTTTAATGATCCCATATTAGTGGACACATGTTCAATTTTGTTATAACAAACTTCTACCTAAATAAAATTGCTAATTATTCCTTTATTTTAATTTTAAAAATATAAAATAGAATTTAATATATTAATTAGAAATAATTTCAACATTACCCCGTTATGCTACACAATGTTAGGAAGTAAGAATATCACCAAACTGTATAATTAAAAAAAGTTACATATATTGATATTTTAGAGAAATTAATTAATAAAATTTATTATATTTTTATTATTAAATTTTTTATAATATAATTTAATAATTAATGAGAGTTATAAAGTTAAAAAATATATAAAAAATTACATGTGTATTGATAAATTTCCAATTTTAATTCCATTTTATAATAATAAAATAAAAAATATTTAAAATTATATATATATATATATATATATTCAATTTAAAAATATATAATTAAATAATATTTACTGAATATTTTAAAATTAATAAAATTTTATAATTATTAATATACTATATTTTTTCATATATTTTTATTAATGAAAAAAAAAAATTGAAAACTGAAAACTATGAACTAATAACTATATTTATGGAAGTCATCTTAACGAATGAGACACAACCTTAACAGAATTTAATAATCTACAATTTGAATATTATTTATATAAACCCGAAAAATAAGAATGGCGTTTTTGTGATCGATTTAGGAACTGAGTCGGTAAAAGGTATACGTTGGCTATTATGAATTTATCTTATTTGTCTCCAATGGAATTTAATCTTCTGTTACTGCAACTACTCTTTAACAGTAAGTAATATTAATGGGAATTTGGCGCAAAAAGATTGAATGGACAAAAATATAATAATATTTTCTGATGAACCACAGTACTGTGTTTCAAAGTGGGCCCACGGCCGAGGGCACGTTAAAATTTCAACAGCAAGTATGATGGGTCGCAGGCCACCTGAACTGTGCCGCCCTCCCTCACGGAGTCACAGGTGAGCAGCTAAATCATTTTAAGCAAATATTGGGAAATACGAAAATTAACAAACATACTTTTATTTTATTTTAGGTAAATACTCAAATTACATAAGTAGCAATAGCAATCACTTAAATTCATTTATGCTGTCAGTTACAGCCGCTGCTCAGTTTCTGTGATCTATTGCACTGCCATAAAAAAAAAAGGGGGAAATTACATTGTAGAGACTATAAAATGTAATTATAGAGAAGGCTATTTTATATCTTATGACAGTTGCCAATTTGCTACGCGCGTTCAGATGGTCGATCCTGCCCAACACAGACGTTGGAAATAATTAGTTTACATTCTATAAAGTGCTATATTATCTACACAATGCTCAAATCAACCTACATAGTATTGAATCTCAATCAGTTAGATTTGTAAAATCCTTTTATTATAAAAGAGAATCTAGCCTCTATGGAGTCATTCCGACCCTGATCTATCAGTAATTAAATAGGATAGAAATAGGAGAATCATAAAATAATAAAAAAAATTGGAATCAAAAGAGTTGTAGTGAGATTTGTGAAGATGATGATTTGTTATACCATCTATCAATTTATAAATTTGTTTATATATTTCATGCATAAAATCAAAAAAATATAACTATGACAAATTTAAGTGTATATTTACTCATCAAAATACTCCAATCAGGAAAAAGATGACTTCATAAAATAATTATTAAATAAAAACAGGGTACTTGAATAAAAGAAGCATTAAAAATAAAGCAAACAGGATTAAGATATCAAATTTTAAAAAACTGAACACAGAGAATTAAGATATCGGATCAAGAAACAGGGCAACTTCATAAGTTAATCATCATTAAATAGAAACAGAGTATTTGAATAGAAAAATCAATAAAGACCAAGCAGAGAAGATTAAGATAGCGGATCAAGAATATAAGGATTTTATAAAGTAATCATTAAATAAAATTAGAGGATTTGGATTAAAAAATGGTTAAAAACATATTGGATAGAAAAACAGAGGACTTCTTAAAGGAATTATTAAATAAAAACAGAGAACTTGGTAGAAAAATTAAAAACAGAGAACTCGATAGAAAAATTGTAAAAAACAGAGCATAGAGGATCAAGATATCAGTTCATTATCATAGAACGAGAATTCTTTCAGGATCTGTATCAGGCTCAAAAGAAGTAATGCATCGAGTACAATTAAATAGGTAGTTTTAAAAAAAGGGAATGACTAGCTTACCCTTCACTGTACTGTGATTTTGCGAGTGGGCTGCAGACCCAGATTTTTCAAAGCATTTTCTGGATCACACATAAAATCATAGCAAAAACAGATTACATGATAATTTAAACAGGAAAACCCAATTCCCAAAACCTGAAAACGCTAAATCTGTTTTTTTAGAAGCTAACATATTTGTTAAAAATAACCCTCATCGGACAAAAGAAAGAAAAGGAAGAACGAAACAGGAATAGAATTTTTTTGCATATCTACCTATCTGGGTATCAGTTGTACTCGAATCGTGCTCGAATTTAACCATTTTTGTTTCGTTGATGAACTCAACACTGGTAATTCCTGGAAGGGTTTGCTTGAGTCGTTGGATCTGTGCTTCCTGCCTTGAAGGCCTGAAAAATCCCCCAAGGTGGAAACGAGTTGTCTCCGACATTGTTGTAATATTGTTGAGAAAACCACTTGTTGAAGTTTATTAACTTTCGCCTTCCCTCCCTTTGGCTAATGAGGATTAAAACAAATACACCTCTACCCTTTCTGAAACAAAACTCCCACTAAAGCAGTGGATATATATCAGTGGGAAAACAACACATTGAGGTGACAGAGATGGAAGATGACACCACGTGGCAAGGAAGAATAAGTTTTTTCGAGAGTAGTAACCAAAAATTATCCCAATAAATGGTTACGAATATGTGATTCCCTCAACTGACAACTGATTAATATGGTAAAGTAGCTGTAAGAATAAAGGTATAGTTTGAAATTTGCAAAATCACATTAAACCAAGCTACAAAAAAAAAACCGCTTCTGCTCGGTAAAATCAAAGCGTCAACCCATTTCGCACGTTTCTTTCTAAATGCGAACCAGTTGTGAACGTTAATATGGTTTTTTTAAATCCGCGGTCTGGTTTTGCGGACTTTTTCCCAAAAGAGTCCGGCATCTTTACAATGTATGAGGAGCAACTAAATAGCAAGCTTTCGTGTATTTTGTCTTTTTTATATAAATATTACATCAATTTTGTGTATTTTGGGGAGAATACTCCGTCATTCGTGACGTCAGTAATACCAGTGCGACGGTGCCACTTTTGTTTGTAAACAACGGTGATTCTTCCCTTCCACACGCAACTCTTCCCTTCCACACGTTCCCAAATTCCCTTCCTCACATTCCCAAATTAAAAGTGGGGACAGTATACATTACTAGGGTAATTGCAATGGGGACAGTTCAAATTTACTAATATAATGATGCTGACATATATATATAACAGGCATATTTAGATTAACAGAGAGTCAATATATAAAAATATTACACAGAAACTTAAATACAACACCTGTTTCTGAAACTCTTTCCAATCTAAGGAGCTAAAATTGGTATTTATTCTCTCTCTTGTATTGTACCTTATTTCTTGATATATTTCTCTTTCTCTCTCTCCATCCATATATTTTACTTCCCAACGCCTATCCATTTATAAAATTTTCCTCCTTCAATTCTACTACGCACTCACTCTTGCATGTTAGTCACCTTCTAGTTTATTTTTCATGCATAATATTTTACTCTCCTTTTAAAATTACAAAACAACAATCATTACTCCCTACGCTGTAGTCTTTCTCTTTACTCAACTTAGCTACGCCTTAATTTTCATGTTATCTTTAACATAAGGCTAAGTTGACCAATTATCTAATAATATCTATTTTCTTATTTAAAACGTAATTTCATACATGTATTTTCAAAGTTAAGTTTAATTTGTCTCAACTCTAGGTTAAAATTTTAGTATAATTCAATTTCTTGAAAAAAAACAATTCAAACAATTATAATTAATTATAATATTAAGTCAATAATTATTTTTTATTGTTAGATAACTCTATCTACAATAACTCATATATATATAGCAATTAATATATATTTCTCTGATTTAATATCAAAAATCAAGACGATTAATTAAAGGAATTCAATGCATATTATGAACTAAATTTGCATACTAATATAATCACATACTATATTTCTTTAATTACGCACCAGCATTTAAAACATGTTATGCATAAATATTTTAAATCTATTGTGTGTGTGGTCACTAGAAATTCCTCTGGCTTTGTCTAATCATCCTATCTCGCCTATCCTCTCCGATGATGCTCACCTTCATCAAGCTATGAGGGTAGGATCTATCCTACATCCACCTCGACACAAGTAGGTAGTTAGTTTGAGTCATCATCAACCAATGATGTAAAACTAACAAATATACATTCTCAATGTATAGAATAAGAAAGTACAACTATCACATAATTGATCCATTATGCCAAAAAAACAACATATCACTGTCCCATAACCAGTATACGCCATAAATCTCAACTCAAAACAATGATAATCAGATAATAACTATATTAATCCTCATATTTAAAAGTTATTAATTATAAGGTGAAATCGAGACGTGACATAATCATAGAAACGTAAGATAACTTTATAAAATAAAGTTTCTTAAATGATAGCATAGAAAATACGAATATAAAACATGTGCTCTTCATCAAAAAATAATATCAAAAACACAAAATTGTTGAAATTAACATGTAGTTATTATAACAACCCCTTTGTTCATTCGCTGAGAAATGTGCATTTTTTTGCAACATGTTATTTGGGTAGGCATCATCTCACCACATCGATACCCTATGTCATTACAAAAAATTTGAAGGGAAAGTGAAAGTCAAACAATAAAAATTACTAGCAAGTTTGGCTATGGAGATTTTCTACACTAGAAGTAAATCATCTAGTATAAAATAGGATACATTTTTTGTGTAATAATTAAGTGATAACATTTAAAACATTTAAACATTAATATGCATGAGTTGCTTCCATAACCATAACTAAATGAAGCATAGTACACATAAATACGAGTATGGGTGAGGAACAAGCCTACCCCATTAGCTCATATGCATCAGTTGCTCATAGCATTTAACATTACAACTATCTTATTGATTAAATACAAAGTATATCATAAGGTACGAAAGGGAAAGTATAATCATGCATAAATTCGATAAAAAAGCCTTCAATAACTTTATAATACTAAGCTTCCAAGTAGTCATCTCGTCCTAGTAACTTTGAACAAGGGAGAGCACTATGGAAGAATTCTTCCCCCAACTAAAAAGTCATAACATATCGCCCGTACACATCCCTAAAAAAAGCCAACTAAAAATAGCATCAAAACCCCATGTAAAAATAAAGTACATATCAATAATATAACTTGTCAAGTGAAATAAAACTAGAAGACTCTCACTATCTACTTACTATAACTAACACACACAAAAACTAAACTATATACTAAACAAATAATTAATTACTATAACCACTGATTTAACCATCAATTTAATAAATTATAATGAAATTTATCTTAAACCATCAATATAATTGAAATGTCATAAAAATCCACTATAAATTGCACCATGATAATATCCAACAAATAATGAACTCAAATGTATAAATTAAAAAAATCATGGGGCTAAGTACATACGTAGTCATAGAAAACCTCTGCAACAACAAATAAATTCACAATAAAAAAACATTAAATTTATAAAAAAAATAAAGTAGTTTTCATGGCCGACGGCTTTCATCATTTTCCTCTATTATCTTTCCTATGTTTTGTTTAGATAATGTTTGAGAATAAAAAGTCGGTCAAATTAAAGCATCAACCCATTTAGCACGTTTCTTTCTAAATGCGAACCAGTTGTGATCGTTAGTATGGTTTTTATCGCACGTTTCTTTAGAAGTATCTGATTTCATCATATTAATGATAAATTAAATCAAATTGAGTTTCATAAATTAGGGTAATTTGCAATTGGTAAGACTGTATCGGGAAAAATGAAAATGTGACGCTAAGTAAACATTGTCTTTCTAGTTTATATTGAAAGAAAGAAAACATCATAGATGAAATCGTATATATTTATTATAATATTTTATGATATTTTGATGATTTATTTAAAAATTTACCTCATGTTTAATTAATTAATTATTTATATATAACATTTAAAAAATATAATTATATTTGTATATTTCATAAATATATTTATATAATTATCAAATGTAATTTTAAATAGATGATAAAATTTACATATAAGTTATGTTTTTAAATAATTAAATTTGATGGTTGAGATTGTTATTCGTGTAAAAATTTGACCATCAAAATTTTATACTACTTAAAAGAAATTGTGCAGATTTCATGTTATTTTTATCTAGTATATTTAAATATTAGTATATTATGTGATCTGTAATAAATTTACTATCTTTTTAAAGGAAATCAAGGTTTTCTATAAAATCTTATTCGTAATTAAGATTAAAGATGTATTGCTCAATGCATCAAAAAGATGACCCCTTATCTCAAAGTTCAACTTTCTTTTACTTCATATTTTATAAAAAAATTCTTACTTATTTTTATTTAAAATATACTTTTTCTTATAATCATATTACTTTATTATGATTACCAGGGATTAATAATAATCATATTCATATATTTATACTTATTGAAAATAAGAAATATCGGTGGGATAAATTGTCATTTCATTCAAGGATACAACAAAATGTAATAATAAAAATTATATATTATTAAGCAAGAGTAATCACAAACTGTTTTGTAATTTTCTATGAAATATTGAGACTCATGAATTGATATAGAATGGATTGGAGAAATTCTTGGATCCACATGAATTTATAATGACTATGGCCATTGTAGATAGTTTTAAAATTATTTGAAATGATAATCAAAGGATATGGGCAGGAAAGGAGCTGCTGTAGGAATTTTGAATGGTAGCGATGTGTGAGAGGAAGGCAAACTACAAACTACAACCCAACAATCCCACTCAGTCTCTGACAGATTTGGAAAAGGTTGTTTTAGGGAAGGTTCTTGTTTCATCGGATGACTCAAAGAATCAGGTGGTGCTTGGAAGGGAGCCCAGTCGAGGTCCACAAGTCACTGACTCCTACCCCACCAAAGGTAAACAACACTCCTCATGGGCAGATTTGGTCATGGGGGAATGTCATCACGTATTCCTGAAAGATTCTTTCCTAGTTCCATCGGGTGAAAGTAAGGAGGTAAGTCTCAAAGTACCAAATGTTATCATTGATAGAATCGATTCCTCTCTATCCAATTCTGTCTTGGCCAAGTTTAATGATGTTTGACCAAATATTGATTGTTTCCAGAATTGGGCTAACCTCAAATGGAAACCAAAATAACAAATTGATATCATAGCCATGCCCAAAAATTTATTTCTGATCAATTTCTCCCTTCTTGAGGACACCCTAATGACCCTCACAAGAGGACCTTGGTTTATGGGTAAATCGGTGATCTACCTTCACAAATGGAAGGCAAGATTTAACCCCAATAGTGCAATCTCTGAGGATATCCCAATCTGGATTAGTCTGCCAGAACTCCCTCTAGAAGTATGGGTGTTGAAAGTCATTTTTGGGATTGCTAGGGCCCTTAGTCAACCCATTTCTATCGACCAAATCACTAGGTCCAGAAGGAGGCTACTTGCCACCAGGGTTTGCATTTTTATCCCAACTAATAAACCTTTAATCCATTCTATCAAGATCAAATCTAAGTACAATATCTAGAATCAAAGGATTAAATTTGAAAGATCTTCTGAGATTTACAAAACTTGTGATGTCCTGAACCACTTGTCTAAATATTATCGCCTACTCAAGAATCCACTCATTCACCCTTCCCCTTCCTAGGTCAGGAAATCCTCTGTCCAGGATCCCTCTTCTCTTCAACCTCTAGCCTCCCCCACCTTCCCCTCTCAAATCCCACCTTGCCCCTTATCCCAAAGCTCCACTCCTTCCTTCCTTCCTTGCTCTCCCCCTTTCTTCTCCTTCTCTGCCCCCTTCCCCCTCCTCGAAACCCCCCTAGCCCACTCCCCCAAACAAGATTTGGCCCCTATTAATCACGGTAATAAGCTCTCGACTATTATTATGTTGAGACCCCTCACAGCTCTTAGGATCCTTAGCCCTCCCCATCCCGCCCCAACTCTGGCTTCCTTGGCTAGACCCCTGCTATCCCCTGCACCTGGTTCTTCTTCCCCTATGAAGGACATTCTTCCTGAAGCTAAGTTCTCATCCATGATGGGCTCTCCTTCCTCTTGTAAGAACCCTCGATCATCTCTTACCCCATTTCCTCTTTCCCCATTCCTTGTACTTCTCTCTTGTTGGATGATGACCCGATGTTGTGAGAAATTTTACCTCTTCAGACTCTCCTCACTCCTATTAAATCTTGCGAGGAGTCCAAATTTTTCTCCTCGTTCAAAGGAAAATGTTCTTCTATTAGCAAAGGGGAAAGTTCTGCTTTACTCAAAGACTCAGTTGAGGAGAAATGGGAAACAGACCAGAATAAAAAGGGTAGGAAAAAAGCAAAAGTTGGTTGTGATAAGAAATTAGCACGTAGACCCTCATTCCAGAGCTCCAAGAAAGTGGAAATAGACAAGCAAGTTGGAAAGGGCAAGCAAATGACCCTTAGACACTAACCCAATAACAAGAAATGAAAGTCCTTTCTTGGAACATAAGGGGTTTGAACAACCTCAATAAATAGAGGTTAGTGAGAAATTTAGTTTTAAAGATCAAATTAGATATTCTTTTGATTCAAGAAATTAAGATGTCAGCTAAAAAACTTTCAAAGATCAAGTTTAATATTTAGGACAAATCACTTTATAATTGTAGTAATTCAAGAGGGGCTTCAGGTGGTCTGGCAATTTTTTGGGATCCTTCAAACTTGGAAGGCAACCCCCTTCTTATTATTGGGTCCCATATCTCTATTTCTTCTTTTGACATTCATGACAAGAAATATTGGATCCTCACCAATGTTTATGCCTCCAATTCCAGGCCTAAAAGAAATAAGTTATGGAATAACTTGATGGATACCAAAAATCATTTCAAAAACATGAGGTGAATAGTTGTAGGAGATTTTGACTCTCCTCTATCCCCATGGGAGAAAAAAAGGAGCAATTTGCTCTCTCAATGATAGTATGCTAGAATTTAGTGAGTTTATTGTTAATGTTGGTCTTTATGATGTAGAGCTTAAAGGTAACCAGTACACCTTGTCAAACTGAAGACTAGGAGATAACTCATTCAACTAAGACTGGATAGGTTCTTAATTTATCTTAATTGAATCCATAATTCTTCTTGTCTTCTCTCATCCCTCCCCAAAAATGGATCCAATCATAACTTGCTTCTGTTCTAAAAGGACATGGTGTGAAAAGCCAAGGCTACGCCTTTCAAGTTTGAAAAAATGTGGCTCTTTAATCAAACCTTGGAGGGATATATTAAGGAATAATGGAGTATTTTGATTCAAGGATCTATCATTTTTACCTTGGCCATGAAACTCAGACATGTTAAGAATAAGCTTAAAACCTGGAATAAAGAAGTGTTTGGGAATATCTTCATTCATAAAAATGCCATTGAAGAGGAAATTCAAAGGATTGAATTGGAAATTTCAGTTTCAGGCCCTTCCCCTAATCTTTAATTTAAAGAAAAGGAACTTCTAAGTAGTTTTAACAATTTGGAAGTGAAAGAGGAAACCTATTGGAGGCAAAAGTCCAAAAACTTGTGGCTAAAGGAAGGTGATAGAAATACCAAATATTTCCACATCCCTACATCAAGGAACCACCAAAAAATGCTTATAATGGAAATCCAAGGGGAGGATGGAACTTGGTTTAGAAAGGATAAAGATATTGAAACCCAATTCATTAATTTCTATAGATCTTTGCTTGCCTATGTTCCCCCTAGGATGAGGATCTTGAGGATCAAATGGCCAACCTATTTGATAAGGTTATATCTCAAGAAGATAGTGCATCCATTTTCACCCCCTCTCAGGTGAGGAGATCAGGGCTATTATGTTATCCTTGGAAGGGGACAAACTTCTGTAACTTGACAGCTTCCCTCCTTTCTTCTTCTAGGTCATCTAGGATATTATTGAACATGAAGTTTGTATGGTGGTTGTGGAATTTTTCAAGGCTGGTACCATGCTCCAAGATTTCAATAACACTTTCCTGGTGCTTATTCCCAAGAAGCAAGAGGCCACTAAAATTTTAGATTTTAGACCCATCAATTTGTGTTCCATGTTTTATAAAATTTGCACTAAAAGTCTTTCAGTAAAAACTCAACTTCTATTAGATAAAATAATTTTAGAATAGTAGGGAGCCTTCATTTTTGGAATTCAAATTTTAGATGGGATCATCATTGCTCATGAAACCATCCATTTGATGTCCCACTCAAACTGGCAAGGTATGTTTCTCAATCTTGACATGAACAAGGCCTCTGACCGGGTCTCTTGGCAATTCCTTAATAAAATTCTAGCTAGTTTCAGCTTCAATCATTTGGTTAGGAGTTTGATTGCCTCCTGCATTTTAGCTCCTATATTATTTGTTATTATCAATGGTGTCCCTATGGGATTCTTTCCATCAGGGAGAGGGTTAAGACAAGGGGATCCTCTTTCACTGTACCTGTTCATCATCTTGGCAGAAGTACTGAGTCAATTTATTGTCAAGGCTATAACTGCTAACATCATCAAGGGTATCACTATTGCCCCTAATACTAGCTTGATCACTCATCAACAATTTGTGGATGATATGCTAATGATGGAGGAAGCTTCAGTTTTGGAAGCCAGTCCTTGAAATTTATGAAGTGGTCTCAAGTTAGAGTGTTAACTTTCACAAGAGCTCCCTCTTTTTCATCAGTACTCCATTTTTCCTTCAAGCTAAAATCTCCAAGATTCTAGGTTGTATCATCAATAATATCCCATCTTCCTATCTTAGCACACCTTTTTTTGAGGGATCCATGAAATAAAAATTTTGGAATCCTGTCATAGACAGGATTAAAAAAAAACTAGTAGGTTGGAAAGGGAATCTCCTATCCCAAGCAAGAAAAGTTCAACTTCTAAAGAGTTCACTCTAAAGCATCCCTATCTATTTCATGTCCCTTTTGTCATCCCTAGAAGGATCATTGATCAAATTTAACATATTTATAAAAAATTACTTTGGAGAGGTGTTGAAGACAGATTCAAGTTCCCACTTATCTCCTAGAAAAAATCTCACTGCCCTACCTTGAAAGGAATCTTGCGATTAAGAAGAGTTAAAACCATGAATCAAGCTCTATTGGCTAAGCAAGGTTGGGGAGTGGTTAAGGATGAGAACCAGTGGACTAAAATCATCAAGGCCAAATATTTTTATTATGGGGAAGGTTATTATTTTCTTTCATAAATTGGCCCTAACAATGGTTCAACATTCTGGAAAGCATTGAAAGCTCAAAATAATTTGCTTAGCAATGGTCTTAAGTGGATTTTAGGTAGAGGAAACCTTGTCAACTTTTGGTTTGACCCTTGGATGAATGACCCATTGGCTTCCTCCATCCAAGATTTGGATTTGATCTCATTCTTTAAGGAAATGTATGGTCACAAAGTGTCAAATTATTAGGAGGAGAGGAATGGGAGGAAGAGGTGGAAAATTCTTATAAAAAATGACCTAAACTAGCAACATGCCTGCCTCCTTCAAGATTTAAATGAATCCATTCAACACATTCACATCAATATTTTTCTGAAGGAGGATGACCTCATATGGAAACATGATCCTAGTGGCCTTTACTTCATTACCAAAATTAATGTTTTTTTTGTTGGCAACCTAGAACAAGATTTTTACTATGGACAACATGATTAAAAGATGAATTCCCATCCCTAACAAGTGTGTTGTTTAAAAGAAATAAGTCAAGTCTGTGGAACACTTGTTCCTCTTCTATTCTTTTGCTTTGTCTATTTTTTGGCATTTCTAACTTCTTTTGGGTCACCCTAGGTTTGATTAAGGACCTGATCACCTAATGGAAGCCTCCCTAGGATGCTCCCCTGCTGAAATTCTAGTAGAATCTAGATCTCCCCCATATTTTTTGGGGCATTTGGAAAGCCAAGAATTATTGCAAATTCTAGAATCTTAGACCTCTTGATTCTTCCACTTTCAAACAGGTTTTGGCCTTTATTCATGAAAATTGGTCTTCCTTTGCTTCCTCTTTCAATCAACCTAACTCTCCTTCCTTTTCCTGGATTATGACTCAGCTCAATCTGGTCATCCCTAAAAAACTCAAGCAAAGGGGGTTGATAGGTCTAAAGTTAAGTGGTTACTTCCACCTCCACTATGGTTTAAGCTTAACTTTGATGGGGCAGCAAAAGGGAATCTAAGACGGGTGGGTGTAGGAGAGGTGATCAGAGATTCTTTTGATAATATTAGAGTGGACTATGTGGGTCCGTTAGGTATCTAAACCAACCATGTCTTAGAATCCATTGCAGTGCTTTGGGGTATTGAGTTGGTAGCTAGTTTTATCTTAGAGTTCATCCAAATTAAGGGGGATTCGATGAACATTATCAACTACTTAAAAATCCTCTCTCCCCCCTCTTGAAATATTTTTGGCATCATCAATGATGCTAAATTTTTTTTGACCCACTTCAAAGGGGTCTCCATAGGACATGTATATAGGGAAGGCAACAGGGTGCTGATTTCATGGCAAACCTTGGAGTCCTAAGGAGTGACCATATCACTTGGCACAAGAGTGATTATCCAAATGATGTCATCTAGATTGTTGAGATGGAGAAGGGACACATCATGTAAAGTCATAATGAGTAAATTAATTATGATACAATCACGGATCATCTATGGTGAATTTCATAAATGCAAGGCTATTATTACCAAACCTTAAATGTTTGAGGAGCCCCAAGTTTGCATCATATGACCAAGGGTGGCTCTAATTTCCATAAAATTCATTATTCCTCCTTGAAGAGTTTATTTTAAGAAGTCTGTAGAAGTAGGTCACACTTTCAAAAAATGGGTGGGGACATAGACCTATTTGAGATAATTTATCGTGATGATGTTAAGAAAAATGATTATGTCTAGAACAAAATGGTCCAAGCTAGGCTGGTGTCATTTATGGAATGCCTGGTAGGGCATGATACTGTGCTCTCCAGGGATTTTTCCCATGGATGGAAAGATCACAAAGTGAGAATGCATGTTCTAAAGATTCAGATTACTAAGGAACTCATTGGTTAAAAAATGGAGATGAAATGCCATGGTTTCAAGGCATTCAAAAATAAGAGGTAGAAGGAGGAACTCTTAAACATCATCTATAGGAAGGAGAAGGAAAAACATAAACCCAAACATTTGATTCATAAGGGGTTTATGCATGTAGAGCTGTCAAGGAAATGGCTGAAGTTTTGTTTATAAATAATGAGGTACATTACCCTTGAGGGTAAACACATTGTTATCTTTTCACATCACTTCCTTCTTTTGAACCACTTTAAAGGTCATACAATTAACATCCCATTTTTTGTGTTGCAATCTATAGAGATTTTGGTGTTGAATTTCAAAAAGAATATTTTAATGGATTTAATATACCAAGGCCTAATCCTACTATTGTTTAAGCATGGGGAACCACTATGGTCTAAGATTATCACTGAGGCCATAAACACTAAAAGTGAGAGGGATAAATTAGAGGAGGAAGGGAATAATACTCAGTCAAATATGAGAGATGAACAGGAAGAGTAGGATGTGGGGGATTTAGTTGAAAATGTTTCGGAGGACCCCAAGCTAAGCTCAAGAATCCCTACACTCATCCACCCACTTTCTACCAAAGTTAAAGGGGTCTTGGGGTCTAATGGCAAGGTAAAGATTGAGGACTCCCTCCAAAAGTTGTATACAAAAATTGCCATCTAGAAACTGCTCTATGGAAAAATTGTTGAGGAGTTAGAGAAGCTAAAAGGTCTCCTCTATATGGATACAGTAGGAAGTACTGAATGTATAGATCACCTAGTTTTTACCCCAAAAGGTAAATCCAACCAGCATGAAAAAGAGGAGGAGCAACTCAAGATCCTGAGGAAGAAAAAGGGGAGTTTTATTCCTCCGACCTTAAGATGAAGAGACAAGATGATGACAAGGAATAGTTTGATGGGAGTCAGACCAGGGGAAGAAACAAAAAAATTGCTAGTACTGAGACCAAACAATTGTTCTTTTGCTCTAAATCAAAATAGCTTGTTGGTCTCTATTTTATTTTTGGCTACATTTTGGTTTTTTGACTGATAGTTAGCAGTTGTTTGGTACACGGTGGGTTTAATTGTTAGGTTTTTCTCTTTGTCTCTTTTTGTTTTGATGTTTTGACTTGCTTATCTTTCAGATGTTAGTTGTAAAGGGTACAAGCCTCTTCAACCCAGCTTTTTAACCAATCTAATAAAAAATAAACTATTTTATATTCTAAAAGTCAAATATGGTATAAAGGTAGGAAGGGGAACCTAAAATAATATTAGGAGGAAGGGAAAAAATGAGGATGAAAGTGGGGTTTTTGTTTTTTTAGTTGCTCTAGTTTACCATACTTTGTTGATACTTTCTATTTTTAAATGGGATTTTTTCCAACTGGTAGTATTATTTTTGTAACCATACATATTATTATTTGTTAACTAATAATTAAACTAATGCATTCCAATATGAAATTGAAGTCTTTGACATTAGTGATGCACATGTGAAAACTTAAACAAAACTAATGATTAATCCACACGTTGCAAAATTATAAGATTATATTTACAACCAAGGGCAATGCATTTGAAGGATCAAATTTGCAACCAAAGGAGATCACTATGATATACTTGTGATGTGGAATGGAATGAAATCATCCTAATTAAATATTTTAAATTTACACATAATATCTACCAAAAACTTAAGTCAAGTCTTCAAAAAAAGGTCCATACACATAAATTGCACTACATATGCATAATAGAAGAAGATTTTAAGAAAATATATTTGTCAGAGTCAAAGTGCTTTGCTAATTTAGGTGAGATAAAATTTTAAAATTCCATAAGAAAAGTATGTAATTATTTTATGGAAAATGGGTTCTACATCAAAAATATAATATACTTACCCATAAATAAGTGTAATCATATTTAAAACGGTAAAATCAAAATTAATTGCATCCATAACTTTTGATGTAATAAATTATAAGAGGCAGTTTAGAGGGATATATGATTTCACATGAATTCAATGATAGTCATTAGAAATAACTAATTCCAAGTAGGTTTACATAATAAGGAAAAATTAAAATCTAGAAAATAAGAAGAAACATAGATTTTTCCCCAATACTATCAAGATTTCTCTAGAAAAGTAGTGTTGTTTGTAAAAACTTGAGGGAAGACTTGAGAACTGAAAAATGTGTAAAAAATAATTTTATGATCATGTTTGTTAGATTGAGGATTCTAAAAACAGTGTTCACTTTCTAAAAGTCTACTCAAATATCAGGGAAGTTAAACTTCTTCAAAACCCTAATAGGGAAACCACATCTATAAGACACATTAAATTAAAATAAAAAAGGTTTGGGATATAATAAATTTAATGCTCTCAAAGCTCCTACATCAACTCCAACTCCCCTACAATAACTCCAATGCTCTTGTAGACCTGTGAAACATATGTGCATGAAGATAAGTGCTTAATCAATCAATAATATGTTAAAATATATAATACACATGGTTTCTCCAATGCTATTAGAGTGACCCATATGTGGGCCTTTATGTGTATGTCATTGTAGAATCTCATACCCGAAAACCTTGCAAAATCTTACAATTTTTTTTCTTATTACACACACATTGGTCAAATTTTGAAAATAATAAATGTTGAAAAAAATATGAAGTACTAAAATCAATGTTGTAATCAAAATCATATCTAGGCTTAATCATAGTCATTTTATAGAGTCAATTCAAGTCAAACCATCTCAAAAATATAAGTCCTAGAGCTGAGGGAAATTGAAGTGATGTACCATGTCTGTGTTGAGCCTTCAATCCCTAATATCATGTATGATCCTTTTTGCACTAATATTAAAAGAATAAGCAAGGTACAAAGATAAATAAATATGGAGCATGGTTTTCCCCTTAGAGATTTGAGTGGAACAAAAACATCGATAATTGGATGTTAAGAAAAGAAACAAAGAGATTACCCCTATAAGGAAATAATCATAGAAATGTAAGATAAATTGATAAAATAAACTTTCTTAAATGATAGCATAGAAAATACAAATATCAAATGTGTGCTAAGCATCAAAAAATAATATCATGAACACTCATAATTTTTGAAAATAACATGTAACTATTGTAACAACCTTTGTTCATTTGTTGAGAAATATGTAATTTTTTGCAACATGTTATTTGGATAAACATCGGCACACCACATGAATACCCTAGATCATTATGAAAATTTTGAAGTGAAAGTGAAATTTAAACAATAACAATTACTAGCAAGTTTGGTTATGAAATTTTTCTACACTAGAAGTAAGTCATCTCGTATAAATCAAGATACATATTTTAGTGTAATAATTAAATGATAGCATTTAAAACATTTAAACATCAATATGCATGAGATGATTCCATAACCATAACTAAATGAAGAACAGTACATTTAAATTCATAAATTTAAGAGTATGTGTGAGGAACAAGCCTACCCCATTAGCTCATATACAACAGTTGCTCATATCATGAAACATTATAACTATCTCATTGATTCAATACAAATTACATCATAAGGTACAAAAGAGAAAGTAAAATCATGCATAAATATGATACACAACCTTGCATAGATTTATAATACTAATCGTCCAAGTAGTCATCTTATCCCAACAACTCTTCATAGGAGAGGGATAAGATCATTGAGGCATTCTTCATTCAACCAAAGAGCCGTAATAGATTCCCCATACACCTCCATAAATAAGAGTGTCCTTACCCTTCAACAAGGGTGGTAGATAAAAAGAGGCAACCAAAAAGACCTTCAAATCCCCATGTGAAAACAATGTACACATCAGTAACATAAGTTGTCAAGTCAAATAGAAATAGAGGACTCTCACTATCTACTAACTATACCTAACACATAAGAGAACTAAATTATATGACAAACGAACAAATGATTACTATAACCACTACTTTGGCCATCATTCTAATGGAGGTAGCATGTGGATATAATCTAGGTTGCAACCTCATAATACTAAATAAATAATGGAGTTACACATCTAAATACAAAAAAATAAGGGCTAAGTACATCACACATTATAAAATTATGTAGTTGTGAAAACCTTTTCAACAATAGATAAATCCACAATGAAAAAAATTGGATTAATAAAAAAAGGTAATTTTCTTGGTCTAGGGATTTCATCATTTTCCCCAAGAGTACAATAGATAAGATGTTGTACAAATCTTCATGAACCTCTATTATCTTTCCTATGTTATATTTAGCTAGGGTTTGACAATAAAAAGACTTTTAATTTATAAAACTCTAATGCCATATATATAAATAAAAATAAAGTAACAAAAATATTTGCACCCCTTAAAAATACATGAGTTAGAGAGGTTTTAATAGTTATACAAAACATGTCTATGAGAAATCAGGAATCTCAAAGAAGTCAAAGATGAACACTGGTTCTTTTTCTTTAAGACTAGCTTGAACACTTGCCTACACTATCCATCTTTTCAATTCCAAGTCACTCCAACACTAAGAGAATTTTTTTCATAAAGAGAATGCAACCCTGGCCTAGCTAAATTAGCATTAAAATATATGTTACTCAAATATTCCTTTTCCAAAGAGAATCTCATACTTACTATAAGTTTCAAGTAGATTTCCTCAAAAAGACCTTGGCATGCTACCTTAGATAGATGTCAAGATAAAATTGGAGTATCCCCTCAAATCTGAACCTATGAATGTCTTAAATGTTTTTGGTAGGTTCCCAAAATAGTTCTTTGAACAACTCAAGGATGTCCTTGTGGTTTTTTTCCTCAAAGATTTTTACTTAGGATTTCCCTCATAGGGATAAACAAACCTTAATTATGTTTTTTGTTGAAAAACATAAAAAGTATATCTTCAATAGTTACTTAAAATATGGTAAAAAGGTAGGAAGGGGAACTTAAAATAATATTAGAAGGGAGGAAAAATAAAACTTTTGAGGATGAAAGTAAGGTTTTTATTTTTTTGGTTGCTCTAGTTTACCATACTTTGTCGATACTTTTTATTTTTAAATAGGATTTTTTCCAACCGGTAGCATTATTGTTGTAATAGATATATATTATTAATATTTAAACTAATGCATTCTAATATGAAAGTGAAGTCTTTGGTATTAATGATGCACATGTGAAAACTTAGACAAAACTAATATAATTAATCCACACATGTTGTAAAATTATAAGATCATATTTACAACCAAGGTCGGTGCACTTGAAGGATCAAATTTGTAACTAAAGGTGATTATTATGATACACTTGTGATGTGGAATGGAATGAAATTCTACCTAATTAAATATTCTAAATTTACACATAATATATGCCAAAAACCTATATAAAGTCTTCAAGAAAAGTTCCATATACATTGATTGTACTACATATACATAATAAATTAATATTTTAGGAAAATATATATGTCAAAATCAAAGTGATTTGTTAATTTAGGTGAGACAAAATGTTAAAATCCCAGAAGAAAAGTATGTAATTTTTCTATGGAAAATGGGTTCTACATCAAAAATACAATATACCTATCATAAATAAGGGAAATTATATTTAAAATGGTAAAATCAAAATTAATTTCATCAATACTTTTTGATGTAATAAATTATAAGAGGGAGTTTATAGAGATATATGATTTCACGTGAATTCAAAGTTAGTCATTAGAAACTACCAATGCAAATCGAGTTTAGATAGGAAAAATCAAAACTTAGAAAATAAGAAGAAACATATATTGCTCTACAATACTATCAAGATATTTTTATAAGAGTACTGTTGTTTCTAAAAACTTGAGGTAAGACATTAGAATTGAAAAATGTGTAAAAACTAATTTTA
Organism: Torreya grandis; assembly: GCA_037957365.1. Lineage (NCBI taxonomy): Eukaryota > Viridiplantae > Streptophyta > Pinopsida > Cupressales > Taxaceae > Torreya > Torreya grandis. The sequence goes on along the minus strand of JARHVA010000906.1, from coordinate 3,392,300 downwards.
TGATCCTATTTTTTAGATTCGGGATTCCAAAAACAATGTTCACTTTCTAAAAGTCTACCCAAATATCGAGAAAGGTGAACTCCTTAAAAAATCTACTAGGGCAACCACATATTGAAGACATATTAAAGTAAAACAAAAAATGTAGGGGATATAATATATTTGATGCTATCAAAGCTCCTACATCAACTCCAACTTTCCTATAATAACTCTAATGCTCTTGTAGACCTATGCAATACATGTGTATGCAGATAAGTACAAAATCAATAAATAATTTGTTAAAATATAGATAATACACATGGTTTTTCTAGTGCTATTAGAGTTACCCATATGTGTTCATTGATGTGTATGTCCTTGTAGAATCTCTTACCTCAAAACCTTGCCAAATCCTACAAAATATTATTTTTCTTATTACACACACAGAGGTCAAATTTTGAAAATAATAAATTTGGAAAAAATATGAAGTACTAAAATTAATCTAATAATCAAAATAATATCTAGGCTTAATCATATTCATTTTCTAGAGGCAATTCAAGTCAAACCATCTCAAAAGTATAATTCCTATAGTTGATGGAAATTAAAGTGATGTACCATGTATGTGCCGAGCCTCCAATCCCCAATATCATATGTAATAATTTTTTCACTAACATTAAAAGATTAACCAAGGTACAAATATTTAAAAAAAAAATTGGAACATGGTTTCCCCATTCGATATTCGAGTGGAGTGAAAACATCGATAATTGAATCTAGAGAAAAAAACAAAGAGATTATCCTTATAGGGAATTGATCATATCTAAACGTAAGATGAATTAATAAAATCAAGTTTATTAAATGATAGCATATAAAATATGACTATAAAACATGTGTTAATCATAAAAAAAAATATCAGGTAGACACATTTGGGGAAAATAACATGTAGTTATTGTAACAACCCCTTTATTCATTCATAAAAAAAATGTGCATTTTTTGCAACATGTTATCTAAGTAGGCATCGACCCACCACATCAATACCCTAGGTCATTACAAATAAATTGAAGGGAAAGTAAAATTAAAAAAATAAAAATTACTAGCAAGTTTGGTTATGGAGATTTTCTTCACTAGAAGTAAATCATCTAATATAAAACAAGATACATATTTTTGTGTAATAATTAAGTGATAACATTTAAACATTGATATGCATGAGTTTATTCCATAACCATAAATAAATGAAGCATATTACATGTAAAGTCATAAATACAAGTACGAGTGAGGAGCAAGCCTACCCCATTGGCTCATATACATCAGTTGCTCATATCATGTAACATTATAACTATCTCATTGATTGAGTACAAAGTACATCATAAGGTATAAAATAAAAAATATAATCATGCATAAATATAATAAAAAACCTTGCATGGATTTAAAATACTAAGCTTCCAAGTATTCATCTCACCCCAATAACTCTAAATAAGAGAGGGAAAGCATCATTGAGGAATTTTTCCTCAAACCAAAGAGTCATAACGGATCCCTGCACACCTCCATAAATAAGAGTGTCCATATCCTTCAATAAGGGTAGTAGATAAAAAGAACCAACCAAAAATAACATCAAATACCCATTTCAAAATAAATTACACATCAATAACATAAGTTGTTAAGTCAAGTAGAACTAGAGGACTCTCACTATCTACTGACTATAATTGACACACAAGGGAACTAGGATATATTCTAAATGAACAACTAATTACTACAACCATTGATTTGGCCATTAGTCTAATGGATTATAATGAGGTTCATCTCAAGCCATCAATATAATGGAGGTGACATAAGGATCCAATAGAGGCTTTAACCTCATGGTACCCAACAAGTAATTGACTTACATGTATGAATATGGAAAATTAGGGGTTAAATATACCACCCATCATCACATTATGTAGTCATGAAAACCTCTTCAACAACAAATAAATTCACAATAAAAATCTTTGGATTAATAAAAAATAAATTAGTTTTCTTGGTTTAGGACTTAGTTCAATAGGTAAGATGTACAAATATTCATGAACCTCTATTATCTTTCCTATGTTGTCTTTAGCTCTGGTTTGACAATAAAAAGACATTTATTCTACAAATATATAATGCCATTAAAAATAAAAAGAAAGCAACAACCATATTTTCACCTCTTGAAAATACATGAGTTAGAGAGGGTTTTACAATTATAGAAAAAATGCATGTGAGAAATAAGATAGCTTAAGGAATTCAAGGATGAACACTAGTTCTTTTTATCTAACCCTAGCTCAAACATCTACTTAAACTATCGATCTTCCCAATTCAAATTTACTCCAACCCCGAGAGATTTATTTTCCTTAAATAGAATGTAGCCATGGCCTAACTAAATGCACATTAAAATAGATGTTACTCAAATATTCATTTGCTAATGAGAATATCATACTTACTCTAAGTTTCAAGTAGATTTCCTCAAAAGACCTTGGCATACTGCATTAGATAGATCTCAAGATAAATTTGGAATATCCCCTCAATGTAAGCCTATAATTGTCTTAATTTTTTGGTAGGTTACAAAAATATTTCTCCTAAGCACCTGAAGATGTCCTCATGGTTTTTTTCCTCCAAGGCTTTTTGCTTAGGGTTTCCCTTGTAGGGCTAAGCAAGCCTCAATTATGTTTTTGCTGAAAAACAAAAAAAAAAAATCTATTTAAGATATTTATACCTACTCAACATATAAAAATATATCTAAGATAGTTATACATATTAAAAAAGAACCATAAAGTCCCCATAAATGTTTTTTATATACCTAAAAAATTGTTGCTACAAAATGTATACCAATGTTTCCTTTGGTGGCCTAAGGATCACCTTACCTCAATAAGCTAATGACAATTAGGATAGCCCAAGAGGTCATTAGAGTAAGGCTTAATAAATTAAATAATGGCATAAGACCAACCTTGCCTAAGACCAGCACTCTAATATATATCAAACATACACAACCAAGGAACACACTAGTGTTGTAATTATAATAATATATTATTAACATCAACATAAGTAAATTAAAACATTAAAGATACAAGAGTGATCACATAAATTACACACTCAATCATGTTACAACAAAAACAAACAAGAATTGAAGTCAAAACATGTGGTATGCATGGGCTTCTCCAATTTTATTTGAGTTTCCTACCCTCCATCTACCATCATATCCTCTATGATGTTATCCCTTTAGGTGTCAACACTATAAGGGGAGACCTATCCCACATCCACCTTAGGAAGAGAAATGTCAAATGCTATGGATCACATTATACCATCAAAATAGTAAATAGCTAAATGATTCAAGAAATGTTAGCATTCACATTTTAAAAATATTCATATCACAAAAAGCTTATAAGATTCAATAAATGCCCAAAATATGCATTTAGATAATTTATATAAATAAATATAAATTACATTTTTAATTAAATGCACAATAAAATCACAACCCATAAAATACATTAGAAAATGATCCAACTAATATACTAAAATTAATTCAAAATTTATTTCATTAATATTTGTTTTTCTAGTTTGGGTCAAAAAATGGGTTGTGAGAACTACTAATTTTGTAAAAAGATATATCAATAAAATAACTTTAAATTATAATATATTCCCCCATAGTATATAAAATAGAAATAAACTTGAAATTATAGAGTTACCCTCATTCTTACATCTTACCTTTTGTGATTAGAACTCTGAGAGAAGATGATAATGGGTGAACAACAAGATTTTATGCCACACTAGTTGGATAGGCTTAGATATTCCACTACTCCATTTGACTAAGTGTGCCTGGCTAGTGATTTAAAACAAAAATAAATCACTTTTCCTCAATTCCTAACAATTCACAATTGCCAAAAATAGAGGGGGCAATATTTTTGGCATCATGTTGAAACTCTAAGTTTCTGGTAATGAATCATATAGTTTTTGGAGGAATTGTATAGTTTCATCAGGAAACTATATAATTTTGGCAAGAAATCATACATTTTTAGGGGAAAAAACATGATTGTGTAAAAAATAAGATTTTCTAATTTTGAATTTAAAAAAAAACTTATACTACCATTACATGTAAAATAATGAAAAAATAATTTATTTTTATCTTGATTTACAGTGATGTAGGCCCCCATACACGTGTGGGAATTCTATCACGGGTAGGCACTACAAGCTATATGTGCCCTTGGGATAGACAAGACATCTTGGGAGCATTTGGATGTAGTTATTTTAAGCCATGTTGCATGCCTACCCATGATGTGATATGACTCAATTTTTGTCATCGCCTTGGTAGATTGGTGGATAAATGATACCTATGATTTCTTGCTTCCAACTTGTGAGATGAAAACTACCCTACACAATGTTTATACGATCTTGAGGTTACTAGTGAAGGGAGGAAATATGTATCAAATAGTCTAGAGTGGGCCAACTAAGAGGCAACCGTAGATACTATATGGAGGGAGATGAAGAGAGATATATAACATAGGGAAAGTCCTACATGATGACATATTATAGAGAGAATTTGAAAAAATACACAAATATATGATCATATTGGTGAGCTCCTTTATCACAACTAACACAATATTAGTATCATGCACTTATGAGCTCTAACCAGTGATAAAAGATATGGATTTGGGGAGGAAAATGTATGCCTAAAGATACAACAAGCTAGGACATGTATACATAGATCTATTTAGGTTCATCTATCAGACATAGGGAAACATACTAATAGCTAAGAAAGTACGATAAATTTTGACATAGGAAGTGGCAAGCCCTAGCAATGTACCACATGCCTTAGTGAATATATAGATACCATATGTAGGAGATGGGTCACGCTAAGACCCAAGATAAATAGGTAGGAAAGCATTGCTTACTTGAGGAGGGTGGTATATTCCATCCAAGAGAGAGACTTCCCCTAGAGGCCATATAAAGGCCACTTAAGTTGAGTCAAGAATTTTGTACAAATGGAATGTATAAGGGGTGAGCCAATGATGCTAAGGCCAATTTAGAGGTATCATTGAGAGGATCTAGTATGAGAGGGTGTTAGGGAGTTTATTAATTGATATTTATTTAACGTAAAATAGTGATCATCGAGGACCAGACAACTATAATTACTACCATAATCAATAGACTAGCCCAAAACATTCTAAAGGATAGCCTGAGGATATTCAAGTGTGATGACTTCAAAGTAAGTAGACATGTATACATATTCGATCCAATCAATAGGGATAGGGAAGTTTATCTAAATTTTGTGGTGAGGGTAAAAGATGTGAACACAAAGCTTACTGTTGGGAAATAAACCGGAAGCACACAATTTGATTACCAAACCAAACAACTTAATATGCGGAAATTAACCAGATTCACCAAGTAACTAGAATTCAGAATAACACATGATATGAGAGACAATACACAACTTGTATTAACACTTTATACATAAAAGAATACAATAAAGAAGATGCCACTTCTTCTCCACCACCTCTTCAGAGGTTTCCCACACCTCAAGTGAACAGTAAATCTTCTCCCCAAAGCTCTCCCTCTCAGGTCCCAACACACAACTCAAATACAGAGTTGGTGTTCACCTCCCATGCTCCACGCACACCACAAGTGCTCCACGCACTCCACAAGTACTCCACGTACTCCACAAGTACTCAAGGTACTTCAAGTAGATCTCCCATGAACCTGCAATAACCTGCACTTCAACAGACCATACTTATGGAAGGAACTCCCTTGCCTTCCTCTTTGCTCTATCCGAGTACACACCTGTACTCCAAGTAGATCCTGCCTGATACTGCTCCATGTTGTGTTGCTGTCTATATGATCCTGCACACCTGCAAATCAAACACGGTTCTGCTCCCCTGTGAACCTTGACCTTGCACACACATACACCTGCAGATCAACGATCTTACTTACCATGTAGATCTCCTATATAGGCCATGCAACTGTGACCAAGATCCTACACACCTGAAGAATCCTGCTGACTCTCCAAAACCAGCACCCACCTGGTACTGTGGAACTAGGAGGAACACCCTTGCTCACCTCACACACAGAAGGAACAAACTTTGCTCAACTCAAACTAGAACACTTTTCCAATACAACCATGAGTCTATTATATAGATCTCATCCAAACAATAATTAGACATCTAATTACAATAATTAGATCCGCAGCTCTCAGTCTAAAAATAGATCTAATCATGCAAACACTTGGTTCGTTAGCTAACTGCCTGTAATAAGCTCGCAGTCGAACCACACAGGCGACCGACGTCGGTCCCTGTCCGCCTGGGGTCGCCGACGCCGGCCGATCCATGACCGACGTCGGTTGCTTCCTTGTCTAATACTGCCGACGTCGGTTGGCCAAACCAAACGCTAGTCTCTGTGACACTCAGCAACTCATCCTGCAACCTCCTCCATGTCTACATCAGTGAAGCTTTTAGCTCCACAACCTAACACTTACACATGTACATTAAAAGATTAGATATATGAATGCATCACACATATAGGTAGAGGAAGACGAGCATAAAGGTGAGATCTGTAAATTCCACTCTCAATGAATGAAATAGCCATAAAAACCCTCTTTACTTAGTATGTAGACCTTCATCAAAGGTGTTGTGAACTAGAAACATAGAATGTAAGACTGGAAGAGAGGGAGATAATGAGGTTACAATATAGAGAGGGATAAAGAGTAGGATAATTATGCCCACTGCATCAGTTACCCCAAATTTTAGTATATATAAGTGAGGAGATAATTTGTATCCCCCTCATGCATGATTTCTATGGGTCATCATGTGACCTATATTAAAAGCATTGTAACCTATTGGTTGTGTAATATATTGTATCTTGGCATTTTATATGTTATTTTATGTGTATGTCTCTAGACTAATTACAATAAAAATATAACATATATTTTACAATCATGTAATAATAAATAACAAAAAATCATATTAATGAATGAACACATAATCAATACATGAGGTAAAATATAAATCATGTAACATAACTAATAATTAGAATTATAAATAAAATAGTATAATACATCATGGGAAAAATATATTGATAAAATTCCAAAGTAAGAGATTGGTTAACAAAGCTAAGCAATGATGTTAATAGGTCCTCAAGAGTCATCATAAGATATAATAATTTAAGAAAAAATACTACAATTATAATGTATAGGACATGGTGGAACCAATGAATCTAAAAATAAAAGTTATCATTGTCATAGTCATTTGCAATATTATTCATTGAAGAAATAATGTCTCACATACATTGATTTTATTTATAGTTATGTGTTTGTCTTTGAGACATGTTATGTGATGATTTCACCTTTATTGGAATTGATTAATGCCTTTGTATTTTATGTGCCCCTTATTTAGGTAATTGTTGTAATAATTCTTGTAGCGTTTTTTTGTATACCACTTCATTCTTGATTTGTTCTTTTAGAAAATTAGTACCCTTTAAATAGTAGTCATTTTACCTTGATGTCAAAATATTATATATTGATGCATTGTACATGGGATTGATTTCATTTGATATATTCATGTTAAACCAAGAAAATCATAGTTTGATTCAGTAGTAGGAAATGTACGTACCCAAATTTTACATTGTACAACATTTCTATGATATTCGATGATGATGTAAGGACTGCCATAAAAAAAAAATTCAAACCTGGTCCTTGAAGATCCTTGGAAATAATTTGATCAAAATTTTATCATTAGAGACATAATCAAGACATATTGCATATAAAGGTCAGAGATGTTGTTTAGGATCACCCTTGCCACCATAAAATTTGAACATGGGTACATCAAAACTAGTTGGCAAATGGTGTAAAGATATTTTAGGTGCTAGAGGATTATGTAACAAATCTTTTGAATCGATAGCATGAGTTGATTTCAAAGCATTTTGTTTAATTTTGGTAACTATAGCCTCCAAATATTTGATAACTTGGAGAAGATTTTTCATAGTAAACCCATTGTGATTTAGATTTGAGCTTTGAGAAGCCACCAAAGTGGATGAAAACACCACTTGTGTTGATGTACGTATGGAACCGATAATTGAGTTAAAATATTAATTGGCCCCATAGTAGATGTAGTAATAGTTTTACCATCTAAGGGTTCACTGTTATTGGATGTCGATGCACTAGCCTTAGCATGTTTATTGATTTCTTCTTGTGCAGCATATGAGAATGCATTAATTAATTCTTTATTTGTATTTAGATGATTGACTAAGGATTCTTTATCTTCCAGTTTGAAATTATATTTCTTAACATTTTCCATATTTGATAAATGCAAATATAAATTCTGAAGGAAAGATGAAATTCAGATCTACAAATTATTGTAATCAAAAACCCTAAAGCAAGTTATGAGTTGCATGAGAAGACTCAGGGGTAACTCTTTTTTATGTGATTTTTTGTTTAGGTTTAAAGGGTATAATAGCCTATACACAAGGATTAATAAAACTATTCTAGAGTGGGCCAATTAATTGAAAACTCAGATAAATGTATATTATAAATTAAAATGTTGAGTTATGCTAAATATATAAAGTACATTCAAAATAATAGTTTGATAGCATTAACACAAAGAGGAGATAATAATCTGAGAAGTATAGAGGTAGAAAGAGGTAGGAACAAGATCACAGTCTAGTCGTCAGGTTTTATAATAAATATTGTTTATGAAGGCCTAAACACTTGCATTAGCCTTAAGATATGACACTTGTGTTAGCCTTAAGACACTTGCATCAACACAATTGTCTTGATATCAATGGAATTTTATGGTACATAATACTCAGTGTATTATGGAGTGACCACTTAGATCTTTCTATATTTTATGTCGCATTTATACTAATATGGTTTATTTACCTGCATAGGGTGTAGATGATTGTTTATGGATCAAACCTTAGCTCTTCACCTTAGGTCTTTGTACCTTACCAAAAATGGATGAGTGGGCTCATGAAGTTAAGCTAGCCTCAAGGACCCCTCTGTCAATGAGTGCTTACTACATAGACAATATTCTAAAGAGGCCCTTAAATATGTATTTCTCCCCTATATTTTGGCTTGTGTGTGCGCAAGTGTGAAATATGCTATATGCAAGGGAGTGCAATGATCTAGCTTGTAATTTGATAAATATTTCTCATTAGTTTTTCTTTGAGTGCTTCAGACCTGTAATGTGACTATTCCTATGGATGATATGAAAATAGTGAAGAATATGGCGATATAACTTAGTTGTGCAATCAATTGAATGAGACTGAATAGGTGCTTGTTTGGTATTTAATAGATATATAATGAATTGGCTTAGATTTGTATTTGAACCACACATTTTGAAAATATCTCATGGAAGGGTTAAATAAAACAAATGGGTTGACCCATATGATTCAAAATATTTAAAAATTAGATGAATTTTGTGGACTAGAAACTTGATAAAAATCTAGACACTTGCATCGATGCAAGTGTACCTATGTGGGATGCAAGTACCCAACAGGCTAGGAAAATGTTGAAGATCTGAAATAGATAGGAAAGGATTTATACCATTTTTTAGGATTTCTATATATTGTAAGAGATTTGGGTCATCAAAAATGATAGGGTCAGACCATAATATAAACAATTAGCCATAATGAGATGGTGAGTGTGAGCCTTTCAGCAATATGAAGGTATAAAACTAAAGGGTAGAGCCCTGATTGGTATTTTTCAAGTGTACAAGATGGAGATGCTATATAAATCATATTTCACTATCTACACTAATGAGGGAAGCACATAATTCAAAATTTATATGACATTTTGGTGTTACAAAGACTATTGCATGTTGATGCAGGTGCATCACTGAAACATGTAAATAGGCTTAGGGAAACAACAAGTTGTTTGTAAAGGCCTAGAGGTCTTAAGAAGCATGTAATGCATTGTAAACACCCTATGAGGTCTCAGATAGTTTGAATAGTCTCTATTAGGTGTTTTGAAAGTGTTCTAGGTGTCAAAAGGTCCCTAGGGGCAAGAGAATTCAAATCATAGAATTTCCCTCCAAAAACATTGATTTGAAAAAAAAAATCAAATTCTAAAAAGAGGCAAGTGCTAAACCTCACATAAGGGGTTCATGAAAGTGAAAACAACTTGTGAATGTGTTTCTACCTTAGTAACAACATCTCATTACCTAATCCCCACATTGGAAGGGGGATAAAAGTCTAATTTGTCAAGATAAAGAAGCAAGTTGGCAAGTTGTTAAAAATTGAGAAGTCAAAGGAGAAGATCATGGGCAATTTTAAGACCATTCTAAACAAAGAGAGTTTGTTTCTATTGATGAGGGGTTCGAATCAGTAGGTCTAGGAGGCTTAAATGTATATGATAGAGGCTTTAGGAGTCATTTAAAAGGTATTCAAGTGAGATTTAATAACTATCAAGTTCATTGTTTGAAGTTCGGGTGTATTATAGACCTTTTTAGGTCCTTATACATAAAGGTGTGAATTGGAATGCATATGGGTTTGTAGTAGATGTTTGAAAGCAATAAAAGAAAGGACAAAGCCACTGAATTGACCATCTGGAGTGCCTGCGTGTGAATGGTGTTTTGGAAGTGGTACCATCCGTATAGTATGGATTTGTCTCATAAACCAAGAAGTTGAGCTTAAGGGCAAACAAGAAGAGGTCAAGTGGGTTGAAAGAAATGATATTTCCAGTGATGGTGAAGACTTGAAAATTTGGGATAAGCATAAGAAAGATAAAGGGTAACTAAAACAATTCTTACCTGGTCAAGATCTATTATAGATTGGTCAAACCATTAGGCCTTGATTTGCATAGGGCTAATAAAGGCCTAATTGGAAAGAGACACAAAGAGAAAGTGCATCTACAGGTTGAGTTAGGTCCTAAAACTTGGTGAAGAGTTGAATAATGATAAAGGGTGTCTAAAATTGTGATTGGTTTTCTTTAATACTCAGTGTATGTTTTCATATTTGAAGATTTGCCTGTTTGGAGGGCTACAAGGCCTAGAAGCCATTTGATCCATTTTGATAGAGAAGTCAGATTTTAGGGTATGATAACTTGCTCAATTGTATGGTTTGGTATTGTTAATGTTTTTTTAGAGTTATATAAGCATGGAGAATAGGTATTAGTGTTTGATGCCTCATATGGCTTAAGAAGACAAGTTGCCTTGTGTTGATTAGTGCATGCTTGAAGAGATGGTAAGAAAGAAATAAGGTGTTGATGTTTTTCTTGATTTGAATGAATTCTAATCAGTCTTGACAGACAAGTAGATAGTTGATTAACCCCTCATGAAGTGTGATTGGCCATAGAACATTGGAAAAAGCTTATAAAAGATCTTGGTAAGCAGAGAACAAGTGAGGCCTCTGCATCACATGTTTGTAGAGGTATGTTTATTAGTATATATGAATTTTGATGTTGCTAAGTTCATAAGGGGGCCTATATTATGTATTAAAATAAATCCTATTAACATAAATTTTAGTTTTTATATGCCATTATTAGTTCTTTCTACGCCATGGGAAAAAGCATTTTCCTGGATTTTGTAGGCGGGTTGTCTATGTCAAGGGGTATGACTATATATTTGGGGTTTTAGACCGGTTTAGTAAGATGTGTATAATTATTACTTGCAAGAAGACCCTTAAAGGTAATGATGTAGTCTATTTTTATTTTTTCTCATTTGTGGGTTCACTTTGGTTTTCCTAGTTCTATTGTTTCAAATTTGGACTTAATATTTGTTGGTAAGTTTTGGAAAACATTATGGAAAAAGATGAATACTAAGCTGGAATGGCCTACTACTTTTCACAAAAAAAATGATGGGTAGACAAAAGTTATAAACAAAACATTGGTAGAGATCTTTAAAGGGTACAATAGGAAGCATCCCAAGTATTGGGATGAAATTTTGATGCTTATTCAACAGTATTACAATAAGGCAATGCATTATTCTACTAGGAAAAATCCTTTTGAAATTTATTTTCAAAGATAATCACCTACATGTGCATTTGATGTTTTTTTGAGATGGCTATACAAATAAAATGAAAAATTGGATCAAAAAGTCCTCAAATTTGAAAGGTTCATTTATAATATTTAGAACTTTCACCTCCAACTACAAGAGAGATTGAAGGAGTCACAATCCAAGTAAAAAGCAAGGCATGATCATCATAGGATTAAACATCATTTCCTTGTTAGAAACAAGGTATGGATGTATTTGAGTAGAGAAAGACTTCAATGTAAGACTAAGACACTTCAGCCTCTTAGGTATGGTCCATTTGAAATTATGGAACAAGTGGGAAAGAATGCATTCAGACTTGATTCTCCTCCTTATAAGAAGATTTATTCAATTTTCAATGTTGAGAACTTACATCTTTTTTAGTCTTCTATGCTAGATAATGAAGACAACGGTGGTTGTTATCTTCAATTGGTGACCTTGCTCTTGATAGTCAATTAAAATTAGAGGAAGATGTTGTATTATAGAAGAAGGAAAAGATAACTTGAACAAGAGTGCAAGAATGTGGATTGGTTGGGTTAAGGGTCAGCTACTTGGAAAGACCAAATGATATTTTAAATAGAATGTGGGGAAAATATTACCTTACTTACTCAGTTATTTAAGCTTTTAGGGACTTAAAACCCTGAAACTCAGCGGGGGAGGAGGGGGGGCATGATCAAACATTGGATCCTAATGTACTCATTATGTACACTAGATGTTTTCTACCCAATTTATGTAATGCATTCATGTTTGTAAGACATTTCAAGTAAAACATATCAATTTAGATATGTTATGGTGGTAGAGTCAATGTTGGGTGATCCAAACATTTTCAGTGTTAAAATCAAGGTTTTTGGCTCTTAAAAATAAGGGGTTTGCTTAAGATAGCGAAACCATTTCTATATGCAGGAGGTAGTTATACAAGCATTGATAGTTATGTAACCATTAGAGTTCAAAGTTGATGATTTTGATACCACCTTGATAGTTACACAACCACCAGGTAACTGTCGATCTACAAACACTGGTGATTTCTCATTGAGATAAAGAACCTGAAGAGGAATGGTTGAAAAAGTTCCCACTTCCAATGAAGGTTCATTTGAGATTCTTGGTGGAATCCAAAGTGAGAGGGGATTCCATAACATGTCTTGTAGTATGTATAAGACATCAAGAGAGTCTTGAAATTGGATTCACGTCGCAAGATATCAAGTTGAGTCTTGGTTCATGTTATCTTTGGTTGTTCTTAGTTGTTTAGTGGTTTTTCAGTGTTGGTTTGTCTTGAGAAGGGTTTGAAAAGTGCAAAGCAATGCTGTGTATGGGATTTGTATAGGGAGTAGTGGAAGCTCTATCCTTGTAGGCCACTAAGTTTTTGACAATAACTTGTACATTTTCAAAATCACATAGTGGACAGGGAAGTGCAATTGCCTCACCCAATGACATTTTTCCCATACCAGTTTTCTCCAGGATAAATATTGTGTTCATAGTATTTTTTGTGCTATATCTGCTTCTCATTGACATTTCATAATTCTATATTTTTCATTACAACATTTCATAGATCTATTTTACATACAATCTAGGCTAATATAACAACTTATTTCAATTACTTGTTAAGAGTATCAGATCCATGTTGGTGAAGCCTAGTGTAAAATATTCTCCTAATTCAAAAGGAATGTCCTTTTTAAGGTCCACAATGTCAGATGCCTTGTTTATAATATGCAAGGTATCTTATAAAATATGAGATCACCTCATACTTCCATTAAGCAAGACATACCTAACATCACTTCAAAACTTCAAATGCAACATGTACCTAACTAGATCTGACATGATTTAAATTTGTGACCTTGATTTCAATAATAGAAGTTCTTCATTATTAATCCAACTCAAGTGTACCTAATGATAAAATTGAAAGGCTATAATAACTATTACTCAAAATATAATACATTATGTGTTATGAAAGAGAAAACATGATAAATACAAATAAAAAATGGGAATGGGAAAGGGAGTCCATAAATAATAAATGGGAATGGGAGAGAGAATCCACTATTTTTATTTTTTTTATTTTATTAAATTTTTTAGCTTGAAATAAAAAGTATTTTAGATTTTCAATTTTTACTTAAATTTGGAATGGAAATAAATTTGTTAGAGGGCCAAAAAAATCGGTGATTATATTTATTATTTCACCACTATTAATAAATATTTGTGATGTACCCATTAATGGGGTATATTTAAGTTCAGGTAAAAGTGTTAGAAAGGATAAGACTATCTAGATTCTTCCTTCGAGGTAGTTTAAAATAAAATGTGATGGTACCTCAAGGGAAAATCTGAGTACTTCCAGAGTAGGTTGTATCATAAGGGATTGTAGCGGTTTATTTATCATAGAGTTTTTAAGAAAATTAATGGATGGCATGAAAAATGAAGCTGAGGCTCAGGTTCTTTCAAATGAGATTGATTTAGTCATACAATGTAAAATTGACAATCTTGTAATTGAAGGTGATTCTCAAATATTGATCTATGATCTTAAGAAAAATTCAATCATTTTTTGGAAGTTGGAAAATATTTTGTCTAATGTTTGGGATCGCTTGGATAATTTTTCTTCTTGGGAGTGTAAGCACTGCTATAGAGAATCCAACTCAACAGCTAATTTTTTAACCAATTATAGGATTGATCAAAAGGAGGAACTGTGTGTGGATAATCATAGGTCTTCTTGGGAAGATTTTCTTAAGATTATTTCCATTAATTTGGGCATTTTAAAAAATTCAAAATCAAAAGCTATTGATTAGTTTTCAATTATGGTTGGTAATGGCCTTAATTGTTTTTATTTTCCACCATTGGTTTTTGGGATGCATCATTTCCTCATAATAGTCTACCCCATGTGAACCAAGGTGGCTATCATTTTCATTAATGAAAATGGGGGTGAAATAACGTACCTGAACCTTATTTATGCATTTCAATTGCCTCTTGGGTGGAGTCTTGGCATTCGTTTGCATCTGGTTTTTTGACACCATTGAGTGTGAGGTGGAATTGGCTCTTGGGACTCTAGTGGTCTATGGCAGCAGTTCCACAAGGGAAATGGTGTTTAGTGGCAGCATTTCTAAGGCTCATATCAAATACATTTTCTAGGTCCACATCGAAGAGATTTTGAAGGCCATCTTAGTTGTCATGGGAGATGACTACGTGGTGCACCGCATGCATAGTAGAGTCAATTTTGCGATGGCTTCCATGTTTGCAACCAATATTATGGCTCTAATGGTGGACAATGATGTGGTCTCTAAAATCCTGACATTTTTTGTGATGCCTGATCACCATCTTTGTGGCTTGGAGGAGCTTGGAAGGGTGGTTTTAGGCCCTTTCCCCAAATTACTTTTTTCGGGCTCATATGACATTAGTTTGGTGCCACATTCAGCTTTCAAAGCATTGGAAACTAGGTTTATGATTTTGGTTGGTTTTGTGGAGGAAATAAAGACCTGTGATAGTGATTCTACAGAGGGCTAGTCCCTGACCATGCCACCTATGGCTCAATTCAAGAGCCCCATTTCGGAATTGACTGAGTGGAAGAAAGCTAGACATAATTGAGTTCATATGGACGCTATGAAAGTTCTAGCAAAATGGTGTTTTGGGGCACGATTGCAACTCCTCCTTGGTTGGTAGTGTCTCTTAGACGGGTAATTACGACAACGATGTAGGGATGCCTGGAAAGTAATCGTGTGGCAGGTTTAGTGGGTGGTGTCAAACTTAGGCTTCGGGGGTTGAAGAAGAAAGCGACTGGGAGTTCTACATCAGTCAGAGTTCCCAACGAGGTGGTAGTACTGGATGATAAGATAGACATAGTCTAATCACTGTGGGGCTACTTTTTTTTGGGTAAATTTTCTAGTTTTTTCCTATCATCTCGATTGGTAGTCTTGCAACTTACTTTAAGAGTTTTCTGGTATTTTAGTATGTTTGTTTTTGGTATATGATTGATATATGGTACCCCAA
Source organism: Torreya grandis (assembly GCA_037957365.1). Lineage (NCBI taxonomy): Eukaryota > Viridiplantae > Streptophyta > Pinopsida > Cupressales > Taxaceae > Torreya > Torreya grandis. Next base: position 3,376,404 of record JARHVA010000906.1, on the reverse strand, counting down.
CTAGATTGGGCTTACCTTAGTTCAAGGCAACAACTTTGATTAACAATTGTTATTAATCAAATTGACGTTTATTTTTCCCTACTCTTTACTCTTTCAACCCCAATATCTATCAAAAGTAAAATAAAATTGTGATATAAATATTTATATACAAATGAATACTTTTAATTTATGAAAAAATAATTATTTATGAAAGTCATATTAATAACACAAATAAAATCTTGCAAAATTTAACAATTTTAAAATTATTTTTATAATTATAAAAAATAATAACTATGTTTCAACCTGAGTCGGTACATATTGGCTATTGTGATTTTATCTTCTTTTGGCTCCGATGGAATCCGATCTTTTATGATTGTGTACTGCAACGACTCGGTATCATTAATATTGAATGTACCAGGGGATAGCGACAGACACGTTAGGGTACAAAAATGTAATAATATTTTGCGATGAACAACGTACTTTAAGTATTCCACAGCAAGTACGACTGTAGTCGCAATCCCTCAGTGCAGGAGGCTTGGCTGTAGCGGCGGCACCGCCCCTACTGCTTCAACTTCAATCATTTCTGACCCTCACAGATTCACAGGCGAGCAGCAAAATCATTTTACGCTTATTCACCTCAAATGTTACGTGAATCACAGGCGAGCAGCAAAATGTATGAGGAGCAACTGAATAGCAAGCTTTCGTGTATTTTGTCTTTTTCTATAAATGTTACGTGAATTTTGTGTCTTTAGCGGAATACTCCGTCATTAGTGACATCAGTAATGCCAGTGTGGCAGTGCGACTTTGTAATTCTTCAAAGCCATCTTCCGCACGCAACTCTCCCCTTCCTCACATTCCCAAATTAAGAACTGTTGGATAGTAATAATATGTGCCAGGGTGCGGTGTAAATAGACAAACATGCAAATTATCTTTAAAAAAATAGAAGCATCTGATTTGATCAGATTAATGATAAATTAAATCAAATCGAGTTTCATAAACTACCGTAATTGCGATGAAGCGTTACTGAGACGAAAGGGTGTGACCCTCAATTGGTAGTGGCCCTCATGTATTATGAAAGTAATCTTACTCTGGTATTGAATCCAAATTGGGATATGATAGAACTCATAAATGAGATTTATTTTTGAAAAATACTACATCCCATCTAATTTATCAAATAGAGCATCAATCCTTGCCTTTGATTTTTTATTTTGTTTAGTGTTTTGTAATCGATATAGAGTTTATATGATCCATTTTTATTTTTAGTTATTACTACTAGAGTAACATATGAACTATTACTATGGACAATGATGTCAATTTTAAGAGTTCACTTATCAATTTTTATATCTCTGAATTTTTTAAAATGTTTTTATTTATAAAGGTGTAACACCATTAGTCTCTTTGTAGGGTCAAATTCAATAATGTACTTCAATTCCCTATCTAACAATAATCTTTTTGGTAGATTCTAGAAAACTACCTTATGTTTGTATAGTAGTTTTGAAAGCCTTGGATCTTGATCATGTGGGATAGCGATTCTACATCCATATTATAAAGGTGAGCCATAAACCCAAAATCTCCCTTATTCAAAATATTGTTCATTTAACTAGAATCAACCATTTTATTTCCCTCGGGATCAAAGCCCTAATAGTATACTCACAATCATCTTTCTTGAATTTTCAGAATCTCTCCTGATGACTGGTGGAGTATGTTCCAAGCGAGTATAATCATTAAACCTCCAAAACAATATCCATTTCCCTTGATATCAATAACATAGAATTTATCCTTGAGGAAACATTATGCCATTGAAAGTTCCACAATATGCACTACTCTTAAGCAATCAATGCTTATGTGCCCTAGAACCCGAATGGGAAAACTCTCAGAGGTGTCTGCATGGACGTCTAGCCAATGGACTTGTTTCTTATCTAGAATATTAAGTGTACTTGGATCAACCATGACCAACACTCGATCAATCTTGACAAGGGAAAATAAATTGAAGGTGTCAAGATGGTCGAACCCCTCATGGAAAAAAGTAACACAAATGGTTCCCCTACTTATACTACAGAAGGATAAAAAAAATTGGTTCACACTCTACATCAAGTTGATTTGGGGTACCCTCCTTATCAAACACATACTCTAGCTCAAGTGGACACATCTTCTGCCATATAAAAAAACACTGTGTTACATACATGACCCTTACTCCTAAAGGAATAAAGCTCAAATTGATTTATTCAATGAAAGAATGATTACATATATATGCATGAGTCTCTAGTATCAAGGAGTTAACTACGAGTTAATCCCTAGTATCGATAAGTTGAGTATGATAACTCAAATCACAATTACCCATACATTACACACACTACATGTGCACATTAACACTTATTTAGGAGAATTTATAACATTGCCCCGACCCAATTTTATAACATTGCCTCCTTAATGTGAACATGGGGAAACAATCATATCTTGTAGAAGCTTTTCTCTAAAAAATATCTTCAAACTAAGTATAATTCCACCAAACTGTCTCATAACCTTCATAAAGATGTAAATCCTCAGTCGAATTCCTTCGTTCCCACTTTCCCAAACTGGGTTTTTGAATCACTAATATCCAAAAACTCTGGAATCTATCTGGACAACAATCTATACTAATTTTACCTCGAAATCCTTCTCTTACCCTCAAAAAGTGAGTTTATTTTACAATATGTTTTTCAAACATGTTAACACAAATGAGAATTATTCACCACAAAACAAACTGTAAATAAATATACCACTACTTCACAATATGGCCCTGTCACTAATGGTTGATGAGAGGATTTTAAATGTCCTCCAACCTTCTTTTGCCTTCAACCTCTAGTTGATGTGATGCTCACTCAACTGATAGGGATTTGAAGCTCAAATTGCATGTCAACTTTTTGAAAAAATGCCACCCCCTTATGCATGACTAACACACTTGACTCAAGATGTCAAGTTCTCTCAAAATAATGTTAATTACAATATAAGGTATGAATTTGTCTTTGACGATAAAATGACACATAAACAAAACTACCTAAACTTTGTAAACCTGATAATATTTAATAGATATGTCTTTAAAGCTTATTTTATAAAATTAAATAACAAATAAAACCTAGACTATTTGACATTTTATTAAACTCTAAACTATACTCCAAATACTACATGGTATGGACCAAACTTACGAAAAAGCAATACAATATCTAAAACTAAAGACATATATTAAACACAATAACATATTTTCTAATGAATTTGACTTTTAATCTTAAAACATTTATAATCAGATTCATTATTAAAAACTCTCATCCAAACTTCATATTAAAAAAAAACTGCTTATGATGTCTTGTCTTTCTCGACCACACAAAATTTGATGCAACCAATCTAGAATTAGATCCAAAATGGTGGATGTACGACTTCAACATCCACACCAAACATTAATGAACTACCAAGTGAGCCATTTAGCCTTCTTTGCATGGTGATTTGATTGAATGCAAGTTTGAACTGAGTAAAGTGTTGGAAAGTGAAGTTATTATGTTTTCTATCCTGAGTTATAATGGGTAAGGAGCATCTACCTGTGTTATGTCACACGGGTGTGAGTGTGGGAATTTTTGGTCTAGGTTTCATGAAGCTAGGTTGTTTTCTTGTAGAGAGTAATCAAACCTTGGCAAGGGATTGTCTATTGTAACCATTTGAGTAGTTGTCAAGCATTGTCAGTTGTGCCTAACTCGGTGGTTGTTGTATATGTGGTCATGTGCACACCTTATTGTAATTTAGACTATTTTATCCTAAAAGAGTAAATAAAATACATGTTCTCTCAATTGTTCTTAACTATGTGATTGATCTTAAGTTAGAGTATTTTTTTGTTTCATTGCAAGTGTTGTTAAGCTCCTACATCTAATTCTTTAAAATATAAAATAATACCATTATGTTGTGTGTGTTCTTGTGTAGGTAAGCATTGTAGGCATAATCTATAGTTCTTGTAGAGTTCTCTTCTTATGGAGGATCTCAAAGAGAAAAAGCAGTGTTATATGGTTACCTCTCAGTCGAGATGGCCCCGTGATAGTTGGTATCAGGGCACAATTTTGTGTCTTATTTAGGTTGTGTTTGTCTAAGTTGGTTGTGTTGTGTGTAACATCCCCACTAGGATCTACTTAGAAAAGCATGAGTTTTTTTTAATTAAAAACATATACCAAAATAGATTACCCATGATTATTTTACATATACAAAAATAGGGTAGTAATAGTTCTAGTTGTACAGTATGATTATTGTATACAATCAGTGATATCTCCTCCTCCACCCCTACCACCACTATAATTGGTTGATAAACCTTAAGGATCATTATTTATAAATGGTTGATACAATTATTCAAGATCATTATTCAGAGATGGTTGATACACCTATTCGGGATCATTATACAGAGATGATTGCTACACCTATTTATGATCATCGTACAAATATGGTTGCTACACCTATTAAAGATCAATATACAAAGTTGATTGTTACACATATATAAGCTTTATCTATATATCCATTTAAAATGAACTTGGTTGGGCCTACCATAAAATTATTTATTTGATGTCGATCACATTAGAGAGTTAATCATAGACCATATAGGCCACCATCTCTTAAAATACATACTTAGTCAGGACTGTGAAAAGTTTAACATGTTCCACATTAAACATGGGCATCAAAAACCCCTCCTACTAAACAACAGAACCCATAAAGTCAATGACTATATATAATTATCCATATTACACTAACTTCTATAAGTAATGATCATGAAATATATGGTATACCACATGACTCCTTATCAGATCTTGACCCACCCATAGTTGGTACCTCCCATCTATGATAGAGGATCCCTCCACCATTCGATATAGGCACTTTCCATGATCCTTCCATCAATGCGATCATTGGTTACATTTTACATAATTTAAATATTCCAAAAATATTAAAAAACCAAAATAATTAGAAAATAACAAAACATTCAAAATATTCAAATATTACAAAATTATGACCTATGCATGATATCATTTCTAGATTACACTATTTACATATTATTTTATAAAAATTAGGGATTAAATAAGTGTTAATCTAATAATGACAAACTGCTGAGTAAAATAAGAATATGTGAGATATGCAATAAATACCTTGGAATTTACTATTTTTATAAATATGTTAAAATGGGAAATTAGTAAAGATAAGATAATTTAGATAGAACTCAGGTTTGGCAGACTTTAATAGATATTATGAAGCTGTATGAGGTTATTATGAATTAGGAATAAGGCTCATTTTGATTCTAGGACAAGGTTGTGTTATTCAGACAAGGCCATCCTACACTATCATATGTAGGGTACACCAACATCCATTAGAGTTTTTTCTTCAGTGTGAATTTTTTTAGATACGTATTCACCTATAGGTCTTGTGTGTATAGTCAAATTTGTTTGATTTGTTGCATGAGTCATTGTGTGCCTTCTTATTCACTTGGAACCCTAGCTCAATGATAATGAGGAATATATGCAGTAAAATGGGAAAAAAGGGGTTTGGGGTTAACACCCGATGTGTTAGGCACTACCTAAGTACCAATACTTTGAAGAGGGATCAAACTCCATGTAGTTCTCCCATGTTATGGTGGTATGTGTGAAATATTGATGTAATGTTATTTTCTAGTGCAATCCTATTTTAATTAATTAATTAAATAATGACGTGTGACCTTGCTAGTATATTCATACTTAAGGTTACATAGGTTGTATGGAATAATAATTGGGAAGAATAGGTGTTTTCCTCACAATGTGCAACTAGAATAATTATGGTGTTTGCAATATAGAAGCCTCTTCCCACCTAGTGAAAAATGAATAAAAAATGTGCTTATATAGTGGTATTTTTTGGATTTCCTAAGCGAGACTTGAGAAATGTATGAGATGACCATTAAATGAATTTGAATTTGAGAAACTAGCCTTTATTTTGTGGAGGATGAAACTAACAGCTACAAATAATACCCTCCAATGGGATTTTACTGAAGGACTCACCTTGTCTAAGGAGTAGAGAAAGCTAAATTGAGAATGTGAATCAGTCCAATAGTGAGTCTAGGATGCTTGGAATTAGGAATAGGAATATTCAGTATTAGATTTGACTAAAGTTAAGGATCATCTGCATAGAATTAGATAAATATTGGTTTTGAATTATGAATATGAGCATATGTTAATTGTGTATAAGGAGTGGTCATAAATGCATTGTTTTAGCATTAAATGTTAATTTTAGTGACTACCTCCCCCCCTTTATTATAGTAATGCAAAAAAGTGAATATATTAGAGTAAAATAAAGAGATTTTTACCTAATCTTACCTATGGTAAATAGGCTTCGATGTAGATCACACACTAAATTGTGCTTCATGCAAACATGTAGTGAAACATGTATAAATCAATACTTAATTAAGATGAAATTTGAAAGTAAATACAAGAAACTTATAGATCAAATAAAAAATATCAAATAGACCTTTTAATGTGATTTTTTGTGTCTTTTGGTGCAAAATTTGTGACTAGAGAGTGTGGAACCCATGGATATTTATTTTTTTTGAAGCATTTGGATTGGATTATGCATGCCCCACTCCTCATTGATAAGAGAATGTTATTAAGAAATCAAGATGCACATGATTCCATAATCATATAAATTAAGGTAGTACATTATCTTGTAATCCTTATATGAATTCTAATAGATCATTTTGGTACAAAATTGGTGTAAAAAGATGCATCTACCATTCGAGTCTAGTATATGCAACATAAAGAATGACATGAATTATTATTCTTTCTAAAAAAATTGGTAAAAAAACTTATCAAGAAGGTGATCATGTGTTGTTCACATGCCCTAAATATGATATTTGAGTATATTTGATTATGATAACTGAGTAATACCAACTAAATTATTGACTAAACCTATACAAAATTTTGGAACACATGCCACACATGATGCCCCAATATGAGAAAAAATATATGATAACCTATGTATAAATTTGAAAGTTATTTATAAGTAACCATTAAAAACTATTATGTAGATAGAATAATTCATATAAAATTTGTAAAATATTGATTTTGATTTTTGGGATGAAAGTGAATTGTTTTGGATAATTTCAACCTACTTTATTGTCCAAATGGCATAATTTTGTCTAAATATGATTTTTGGGCAAAAAATTAGTATGCATAATGATAAACTAAGTATTATATTTTTTATTTAAGTAATGGATTGTTTCAGATTAGTCTTTAAGACAAACCACTATGTATTCCTTATCATTTGAAGTGATTTGTGAACCTTGTGCAATAACTTAGCTCAAAAGAAAAAAAAGTCATGAAAATGATGTTATAAAAACATTAAAATTTAGAGGAATAATGATAAAATTTGATATCATGGAATCATATTGATAATATAATAAAAATATTAATATATGATACATGTAAAATAAGCATGCATAGTGTCATGTCTAGATAAATTCTAGCAATTAGGCACACAATGAATAAATGATCAATATGGAGTACTTGAAATTGATATAGAACTACTTGGGGAAGATGCATAAAAGTTATCATGGAATTAAAAATTGGGGAGAGTATGATATATATCATAACATCATAAACTAATCAAGCAATAGCAAACAAGATTCGTGGCCATGATGCATACATAAAGAACACAAAACATGAAAGAAGGCCAAGGGGCCACATATAAGAGACATGTTGAAATGTCACTTACACACATAGAAACACACAATAAGGTTTAGATCCAAAATGTCCAAAATATAAATATCATGTTAAAATTTCCACAATCCAAAGCTATGAATACATATAAAGCATGAAACAAATAAACAAACATGATAAACATGCATGAATAAGTGAAACTGATCGACATGTTAAAATTTTAACATTAGTGTATTTAGTAACTCAAGTAAATAGTAATATATATATTTAAAACTAAGGGAAAAAATATGGAAATATGCACACAATAGATTGTATTATAGTATGAAATAAAGGGATAGTCATAAAGTGATAAAACACCTCGAGACATAATCAAATAAACCTTGTCAAGATGAGTACAAGCCTAAACATTATTCCCACATATTCAAAGAACTAGTAGACTCTTTCAAACAATAACCAAGACAATATTTATGTTTTATTCATTCACAAAAACTTTCCTTTCCTCTTAGATGACACTTCCAGAGTGACCACTCCTCTATAGAGCAGACATCTTCCCTAGAGTTAGACCTTATGTTCCTAGTAGTAACATTCAAAGTGATATCAATGTTGAGCTTAGAATATAAGTTTTCCATTATTATTGCATTTCACATCTTATAAATAACCAAATCAATGCATTTAATGAGAAATAGCATGTAGAACATAATAAATAATTATACATATTCATATGTGGGGTCATCATACAATAATCTCCAAGTCTAGACCTCCATTCTGCATTTTATTACTCCTTGAGACTAGCCTCATCATATTCCACGTGTTTTACATATGATATTGACTAGAGAAGGTCAACCCAATGGATTTGATTAATTTCCTAGGGTTATCCAACCCAACTATGCCCAATTCCCCATTCCTAGTATTGACCAAGAAATTTGATATATAGTTCTCACTCATATTGATGGACCTTAGAGTTATGTTTCCTCTATGTTATCCACTCTAAATGAACAACATGATGTAAGATAAATCTTCTAGTATCATCCATAACATCCTTTTACACCCATCATCCAAAATCACTTTCCTTTACCTCAACCTAATCCCTCAACCTACTCATCCAACCATCCATTACATCAGTTTTCTTAGCCAGATCTTGAGAATTCAAATGCATAAGTTAACATCTTATTTTCTACATGTATAGGATGTTCATGAGTATGAGAATGTGGAAGAATAACCATGTGCCAACCAATCTCCACCTCCATTCAAGGTTAAGGAAAATATATTTATTTGGTTGTATGAGGGAGATGTGAATGCATATAAGGTGAACCATTAGCTAGCTCCACTAGAGGTATATTTTAGTTTGTATCAAATTAATGAGAGCCAAAAACAATTTACGCTGTTAAAATTATCCAATCATTTTTCAACTTGGTTTGAGAGATATGTACATTTCATAATTGTCAAGAAGCTTCCTCCTATTACTAAGTGGGATGATTTTAAGATGCTAATAAAGAATTATTTTTATCCTATTTTTTATGAGGAAGATAGTTCCACATATTATCAATATCTTAGAAAAAACAAGGCCAAATCATGTAAGATTACACAAGTGATTTCCAAAAGAAGGTTGTCCATATGGGTATAGATATAGTAGCTTATGACATATTGATGGAGTATGTGGATGGAATCCATATCCATCTAATGATACCTTTCCACTTGCCCAAGCCTATGGATTTAGATGAAGCTTGTTCTCAAGATCACTACTGAGAGATGTAAAAAGAAGAAGAAAGCTCCATCTACCTCTCAAAACATTTCAAAGAAACAAGGTGGCTCGAAGCCTAAGGGGAAAGGTAAGCATAATGATACTTCTATTTCTAAAAGGATAATAAAAGTCATTATGGGCATTGTGATGTTGATATTTAGTTTGAGGATCAATGTTGGAAGCTCCACCTAGAATTACACCTATTCAAGATCAAAAACAATAAAAATACTATGGCCTCTCTCCAAGGTGAGAATATTAATTACAGCTCTAAAATGAATGACTCTTTGTGTTGTATGTCCATCAATAGATAAGTATGTTTGGGTAGTAGTAATGTTCAAGAGAGTGAACTTTATAAGTTTTTCCATATTGAAATAAAGATGAAATAAAAAGTGGATGCACTTTTTTATACTTATTCATATGAAAATTTAATAATTAAGGAGTTAGTAGAAAAAATGAAGATAATACTTACAATCATCCAAGCCCTTATTAATTGGGTTAGGTAAATAAATGTGTAAAAATCAAGATGACCAAGTAATCCAAATTTAAGTTTGGTATTAATGCACATTTCATTGATGAAGTTACTATGGATGTTCTCCTCTTGACGTGTGTGGTGTAGTGTTTATCAACGCTTACTTGTATATTCAGGATATTATATTCATGAGGAGATCCAAACAATATTGTCTGTTGAAGAATGGAAAGAGATACATGATTTCAGCCTAAAAAGGTGATTCTAAAATGTCTTTGATAAGTGCCTCTAAAACTAATAAGCTTATTAATCCTAGTGGAATTTTGCTTTAATTATTTTGAGAGATATTCAAGATAAAGAAATGTTTATATCTAAACCCACTAGTAGCATGTCTACTAACAAAGAGAAGAAACATATGGGAGATTTGGTGTATCAATTGAAATAAGTATTCCATGGTAAGGCCTACTGAGAACAAAATTTAGTTACTACCAGAGAGTCCGCTTCCAAATATTTGGTTGTATAGGCAGTCCTTGAAGGATGCTAATGAAATAAAATTCTAATTAAAATAATTAATTAATCAAGGTGTAATTTGTCCTATCACTTCTCCATGCTATTATCCTATTGTTTTAGTACCTAATAAATATGGTTCATGGATAATCTGTGTTCATTATATAGAACTTCCAAAAAATCCTAAAAAAATAGGTAGGCTCTTCCATCGATTGATGATCTTCTAGATCAACTTCAACATGCCAAGTATTTTACTAAGATTGATTTTAATTCTTAGTATCAACAAATAAAAATTAAATACTAGGACATTTGGAAGACAACATTCAAGTCAAGGCAAGGGTTATATGAATGGTTCATTATACCTTTCAGGCTATGCAATCCACCACCTAACTTCATGCAGTTGATGAATGAGGTAATGAGATAATTTATTAATTTATTTTTTATTGTGTATTTGGATGATATCTTAGTCTTTATCAAAAATGTTGATGAACATATTGATCATCTTAAACGATTTTAGCAAATTTTGAAGGATAACAAGTTAGTGTCAAATGAAAAGAAATGTGAGTTTTCTGAATAACCACTTGTCTACTTGGGGAAGGTGGTTGGATATGGGGAGTTGAGGATTGATCTGGCAAAGGTATAGGCCATCATGAAGTGGCCAAAACCTTCCAATGTGACTTAAATAAGGAGCTTTATTACTACAATTCAATATTTGAGGAAGTTCATCAAGAACTTTTCTTCCATAGCCACACCCTTGCATGCCATTACAACACATGGTAATATTTTTACTTGGGGTAAGAAGCAACAAGATGTATTTGATATGTTTAAACATAATATTATCCATGCTCTATGTAAACACCCTAATTTGGTCTAGCAACCACAATTACTATGCCTTTTTTTGCTCTTACACATGAGGGTCTTAGTGATGGTTATAGTCCTTATTTGCATTGTCATTTTGAGTGTTTAAATATTTATTATGTCTTATTTTCCCTATTTATGATACTCCTAATAGTCACAAGTCACCTTTTTCTAGTCTCAGGGATGCCTAGCCTGTCTTCTTTAATTTGTGCTCTATTTTGAGGTTTAGGACATTAGCACCACTTTCAGGATAGAAGGACTACATGACACTAGTGTCCACTTGTGGCTCTAGTGTTTGATGGGCCCTTTCAACTGTGTTTGAGTCCTAACCACTTTGTGAGCCTTATCTTATGTCTTTCATATCTTTTTTCATGACTTGTTAGCCAATGAACAAGGAATTATATTTAGAACAAAGATCATCCTATATAAATAACCTCACAAGGATTTCTACATGTATCACTTACTATTTTGGCATTTATTTACATAAAATCAGCGAATATCACAACTCAAATACTCTACATATTACTTGGTTTTCAAACCTAGACATTTGCATGATTGATCAAATAAGGGCCTAGGAAAAATTCATTCTAGCATATTGTGCAAGTTAATGGTGCATGTTACGTAAGGGACAACTAAATGAGATTTAATACCCCTAGCATTGGGTGATGTAAGCAACGTCTAAGATAATAGGGGTTCTACTTTGTGTGATCATAACATCCCATAACCCATTTTTTCCTTTCCTTTTTTACATTTGATTCATTCATTGTTTCATGTGTGTAGGTATTCATTAGGTTTTTGGAGAAGATTCAACCAAAATAGTGACACATACGAGCCCTTGAGTGACACAGATCACCTACGAGAGCTCCATAAGCTCTCGTAACTTCCATGAAATTTATAGATAGTCACTACAAAAAGGACATTAGCACCATAATTAGACACTAGCAACACATGGTGCTACTGTCCTAAGAGGGACACTATAGTCTGGATCCAGATCTCAATAAATAGTCAAAATTTAAAATATTCCTCTATATCTACTTAGTTATTTTTAGTACCCTGATTTGTTACAAACTTTGTGCATCTCCAGATAAGTTCCTTTTCTCCTTACACTTACTATTTTTGGAAAGTTACATTGAATCAATAATTTCTAATTTCATTCCAAATTAGCAACAAACTCAATCTTTTAATCTAGCTTAGGATTTAAATATTGTACATTAGAGCATAATAATGACTTCATTTATAATTATGATGATGAGTATTGTTATAATGATGGATATGAGGATTATTATGAGCATGAAAATGAAAACGAACATGAGGATATATTAGATACGGCATCTTCTCCTTCCTCTCACTCTTCTCTCACTCCTCAAAATGAAACTAACAATATAATGCCAAAAGAACCTCTTGTTGGTAGTGTTTTATTCCAATGTTATTCTAGCTTTTCATCTACTTTTGCTACTTCATTATTCAAATTAAATCAACATAAATGCACTACACAAAAACCACTTTTGCATGTTTCAAGTAAAGTATATAGGAACAATGCATTTTCTTTACCCTTCTCAATTACATTTGAAAAAGTAAGTATAAGTGATATTACACCTGCTAGCAATGCACAAACTAAGGTAGATTAAATTACTTTATCACCTTCCTTCACATTTCAATATCAATGCAATGATCCTTTAAAACAAGTTCATAATTCAAATATCTCTAAATCTTCTCCTATATGTCATAGTATGCAAAAATAAAACATTGTTGTTACTTCTCCTTCCCTTGATTCCAAAATTGAAAGTGATAATCATGCTTACATTTCAAAAATAACTAGTGAATAAATGCCTTGAAATACACCTACATATGATGATACATTTCATGGTAGTAAAAAGTTAAAATCTTCCTCTTCTCTTTCTCTTAATGAGCATGTGGATGATGCTCCTTCTAATCTTATATAAATAAATTAAATTCTGATATTGATGAACCATGGGATAATGATGAAGATGACATAAAATCTATACCTTCTACTTATTATCTTACCTCACATATCTCTCTTGTTCAACCAAACAATAAGTCACATGGAAAAGACACACACACCCACGCCGCCCCCGCCCGCCCCGCCCACCCCCTGCCCCACCCTCACACACACATATTCTTATGTTCATAATTTACATTCACTATAGAATATGGAACCTTTTATTTAATTAGTATGTGATAATCCTTCACAACTGAACAATATAAATGATACCAATGAATGCCCCTTAACCCCGCCTTACTACAGTAGAACATGTTTCTCAAACAAATCTAAATGAGGGTCGTAGCTCATTTACCTATAACCAGGTCCCATATATCACACCTCCAAAGGTTATTGAGAGTGAACCAACCCTCTCTAATTTTTTTTCTAGTATAATGTACCGATGGCTAAGATAAATAATAAAATTCAAGCATTAAATGAACCCATTGATAATGATCATATACGTTCATGAGTGTTACTTTATTTAATGCATGTTGTTGGTGCTTTGTAATAACAAGTACATCATCTCACTTGGGAGAAAAAATCATTCTAATCTAAGGCCGATGCCAATTTTATACATAAGAACCTTATTACATGTAAAATCTCAACTACAAGGTTGCCATACAACTTTCAAATATCAGTGTTACCTATATTGGATGGACATGGAGATCTATACTTACACCTTCAGGCTTATGAGAAAGCCATGGCTCATATTAAAAATAATTTAATTCTACTGCAAGTGTTTATAAAGTCCCTAAATGGAAACACACTAGATTGGTTCCACCATACAATACCTAGTGGATCCTTACATACATGAGGAGCTAGAGATGGCCTTTCTCAGGAATTACATACAAAATAAGGGACCTCTAGTCACACATGAGAGATTACCTTAACTACATCAGAGTGAGATAAATCCTACATCTAAAAAAATTATACAATTCAAATTTTACTTACATCAGTTGGTTGGTCAACTAACAGATTTAGAACTATAGTACATCTTTGCTTGAAGTTTAATCTATCCTTTCAAGGAGAGATTTGTATATCAAACATCTAAATCATTCAAACATCTATGCTAAGAAACTATAGAATTAGAGTCATATTTGGGATTAGTAATTGCACAGTTAGAGGTAGATTTGGCTATAAACCCCTCAGACCCTTAGTCATCTAATCTATTACAAGAGCATACTCTACTTCCAATTCAGAAACTAGTGGAACAAAAATAACCAATAAAAATACTCAATAAGGGCAAAGAGCCACTCTACATAGCATCTTCTAAAGTGAATAAAATACAGGATATACATAGAGGGGTTATATAGTTTTTAGATAAGGTTGTGCCTCATGATATTTTTCTTACACTATTAGATAGGAGGATGGTCACACTTCTACTAATCATCATCCACCACACTATTTTCATCAGATGCCACATAAGCCATATTGTCATTTTCATCAGATAAATGGACATTCAGATGATCATTTCTCTGATCTTTGAGCTCACATCAACCACTATGTTACTTGAGGCATCATAGAGTTTACACAGGGGACATCGAGACCTCATTTGTCATACTCTCCTAGATCACACTCCTCTATGACAGAGTTGTCCTTGGATGTTTTTTTTAAGGAATTATTAGTTACTCATCATACAAGCCATGTGACTTATAGGATACCCATTTATGAGTAGTTCCATACACCAGTTAATAAAGCTTAGAACAAACCTGAAGTGCATATACTAATCAAGATAGTTAGGAATAACTACAAACCCAAGGGCATAGTTTCAGTACAATCACCAATTAAAATTTATGAAAATAATTATAGATCTCGTAATCTACCTCCAATGTGTACACCAATCAATATATTTGGGAATAAATATAAAAATAAAGGCATGGTTTTAGTTTGACCACCAATAAAGATATATGAAAATAATTACGTATATCATAACTCAGCTTCAGTTCACACACCAATTAAGATATTTTCAAGAAATCTATAACTCAGAGTGAAGTTTCAGAACATCAACCAATAAATTTTTTTGCACAAAAATCTAAACATTCATATACTATCAATGCATCATAGGCAACTCTGGTTTCAAAGTCTATGTATACATCAAAACATGATGAATAGTATAGTCACTGGTTCTCCATGCCATCCAAGTTTAGATAGGGCATACCGCTATCACGTGTTATAAACACATAAATCTTACAAAATATAAAAACAACCATATACAAATAAATTATAAAAACTTAATATCCTATACACATGTTGAAGACATTCATACAACAGATACAAATCAATTAAATTTACTCCAAACAAAACAAATTACAAATCTCAACATTTCAAATAATGAAACTAATTTAACACATAACACTGTATACAATATAACAAGATCCAGTTACCAATACATAATGCCAAATTAATATACATATACATATACATATACATATATATATACATATACACACACATATATATATATATATATATATATACATATACATATATATATATATATATATACATATATATATATATATACATATATATACATATATACATATATATATATATATATATATATGTATAAATATATATATATATATATATATGTATATATGTATATATATATGTATATATGTATATATGTATATATATATATATATATATATATGTATGTATATATATATATATATATATATAAGAACATCATTTCAATACAAATATGGTGCATCACTCAATGATGCAAACATGACTACTAGGACCAGCGCCCTCACTCTCACTTGAAGATACATCAAAACTAGAACTAGTGGCCCTGTTATCTCTATGTGACCTCAATCTACATATTCACCTAGTATCTCTCTCCCAATACATACCCAACTTAGCTATACACTCAAAATGCTCTCATTGTAGTCATATGTAGTCATCTACTATCTGACTAATAGCCATATCTTGAGCTTTTGGTGTGGGCATAGTACACCTATGTAATTCAGCACGTGCCTCATCTCTATCTATATCTACTCTCTAAATACTATAGTCACTATCACATCCCAATAAAATAAATGGGCATGAAGCCCAACAACATTGGTGTCCCAATCCACCAATCCATCCTTTATGACATCATTAGGGATATACTATGTCAACTCATGCAATGTCGACTCAATGACGACCTCTCAATACTCATCATCTCCTGAACCTACAAGTATCCACATAGTTCATAAAAATCCTATCATATAAAAATATAATCAAATTTACATATAATATACAAACATGTTATTTAACTTACCATCGACAACCCTTAGGGGGTCTACATCCAATATCTCATCCATAATCATCCCACCTTTCAAAAGCATAGGTGTACATCTATGGTCATTCTACTAGTCTGAGTAGGCCTCAATCACTCCCACATCATCTATATCTAGTACCTAAATATCAAGATCATGCTCCATCAATAGAATGGGAGCTAACTTAGTAATAAATGGCCTTGGCATACTCCCTAGCCTCATAGGATCTTAAGAACTCCTCAACCATATCACAGGTGTTGGGGGTACATCCTACACAACACCAAACTATCAAGTGACCCTCTCACACTAAAATCAATCATATACATTATCCCAATGATAATGTATCCAAAAACTAACTCAAATCTACCTCAATTATATACTATCCTCAAGCCACCCCTTGTATCCCTTGTAGGGTCTTTAGATGATATCCTCTACCATCAAACTATCATGTAGCTACCAATGTGTAGTGCTCTTCCTCAGTGCACGCACTATCTTGATCCATCTCTCTATAAACACCTATAGATGATCCCATCCATCTCATGCATGTGCCACTAGCCCACTCACAACTATGTGCTCATATGCTCAACAATGTAATAGTGTTGATGCACTGATACCCCCACTGCACATATCTTATGTAAAGTGGTATAGATACCTGTATAGATGAGTGAGAATCATACAAATCCAAGAGTACATAGTGCCATTCTCCTTGATTTCCTACATTGTCTCATGCATCATGTAAAAAATCTAGACACCACTCCCATCTATAATAATAAATGAAGATAGTAGCATAGCTAAGAACTTACACAATCATAAAACATTAACTGTCATAATTAAAGTCAATAATATATCCCTCTGACTCCCTATATGATGAGTCCCCAATACCATTTCAGATAAATACCTAGACACCTATTGTATGACCTAGGAACTAATGGCCTCTTATAATATATCCCACTGTCTAGAGATCGATAATCATAGAATCTAGTAGACATCCTCTAATGTAATGGTCATCTCACCCATAGGTACCTAGAACTTGTATGTGTCTATGTCCCATATCTCACATAATCCAATAATCATATGCTTATCCTAGGGCATAGGCTCTAAGAAAAAAACATATCTCAGGCTTGCTCTCTCAAACACTTCTATCTCTACATCAACCAAAGACAAACCCCTTAAAGTCTCCTTCAGCTTTCCCATGTGAAACTCTCTCATGCAGGCATCAACCTACAAAATTACAACCAAATCAAATATCAGCAAAATAAAACCAAACCAAGCAAATAAAAACATGCATAAAAAACTAGTCAAAAATATTGTCACATTTCAAGACTATTGGACACTAACACTGGGACCTAGATAGTAGTGCCCAGAATGGGACACTAGTGCTATTCTATGAAAAATGTCCCTAAACTGGTTCCTTTTTAGTAAAAATAGTAAACAAGACAAAAAAATGCTAAAAATAGGAAAATGTTTTGAGTCCCTTACCAGGTGAACCTCCTCCCATGCCCAAATCCATGCCTCAACCTCCTCATAGTGTGACAACTAGCTCCTCCTCTCCTTGGCATACTTATCTCACTCAGACACAAAATGCTTTCAACTCAAATGATTCAAATGAATTAAAAAATGAACCAAAATGACTTATTTAAGTCATAACTTACCCAATGCCACCTTATTAAATAACCCCTACATGCCAATTTTTCTAACTAATAAAAATCTCTTGCTATCACCATATCTCAAGAAACATAGCTCCAATTTATGAACTATTTTTTTCACATGGGACTTAACATTGATATGAAACATCGAATATTAGTCAAACCAATGCCCTCATCATTATCAAATCTACAAAATGACAAAATAATCTCATTATATTTAATATTACAACTGATAAAAATTCTATCCACTTACACATTCAATTGTCAAATTTTGGTACAATAAACATGCTATTAAAAGCTAAGACAACATTACACTTGCTAATTAACACTAGTACAACCAATCATTACCACTTTTGGTTACATATCCTCACCACAGTTTCCACTATCTCACCAAAAGAGGGGAATATGCATAGATTGATTTAGACATACAAAATTTCATTCAAATATACAAACACACAAGTCTACACATGTTTACATAATAATTTAGAGTCATATATTTTTAGATATATAGACACATGGGTCTACATAGGGTTACACAAGCATTTAGTGTCATATATTTTCACATATATAGGCACATAGGTCTACACAAATATATATAGGCATTCAAAGTCATAATTTTTTACATATGCTGACACATGGGTCTACACCGGTTTACACGAGCATTTAGATTCTTAGGTTTTCAGATGTACAGACACATGAGTCAACATAGGTTTACACATGAATTCATATATATAGATTTATATATATATATATATATATATATATGCACAAGCTTAAAGACACATAGGTCTACACAGGTATTCAAATTCATAAATTTTTAGATATACAAATACATGGGTCTACACAAGTTTATACAGGTATTCCAACGTACACTGTATGTAGATATATAATTTTGACCTAGGTATACCGATTCATTTAGATACACAACTACATTGCTCAGATATTAGGATTAGGGGGCATGATGTAGAGTGCACATTCTTGGTCCCCATTATCATATTTATAAGGTTACACTCAATATCATCACCAGGTTTTCACCAGTTTGGGTCACAGAGCTGTCTACAACAATTGATCCATAGCATTAAACTAGACCCAATTCACATACTTAAATTTAGAGTGGGGGCAAGTTAGCCTTGTTCTTCCACACATGAAATTTACATACTCAGATTTAGAGTGGGAGCAAGTGAGCCTTGTTTTTCCATACATTTAGTTTACATACTTAGATTTAGAGTAGGGTCAATTAAGCATTATTTATCCATGCATTTAGTTTATATACTTCTTTTCAGTACATGGGGCTTCTACACCATGTGTCTCCCCTTCACATATTACACTCTAATTATTATCTAGCTCTTTGGCCAAGAACTAGTCCAAATCCATATTACATTCACATAGGTAAGTACAAGTACAAATTCTTATTTTCTTTTACTCTAGTACTTTGATTTCATTGTATTACTAGAATAAAAGGGAGGCAAATGTAAACACCCTAATTTAGTCAAACAACCAAAAGTACTATGTCTTTTGTTACTTTTCCACATGAGGGTCTTGGTGATGGTTATAGTCCTTGTTTGTGTGGTCATTTTGAGCCTTTCAATCTTTATTATGTCTTATTTTCTTTATTTGTGACACTCCTATCAATCACTGGTCACCCTTTTCCAGTCCAAGGGGCCCCTAACCCATCTTCCCTGATTTTTTCTCTATTCTGAGCCTTAGGACATTAGCACCACATGGTGCTAGTGTCCACTTATGACTCTAGTGTCCAATAGGCCCTTTCACTCATGTTTGAGTCCTAACCTCTTCCTGAGCCTTCTCTTATGTTTTTTTCTCTTTTTCATGACTTATCATCCAATGAACAAGGTATTATATTTAAACTAAATATACTTCTTTATACAGAGCCTCACAAGGCATTTTACATATAGCACTTACTTTTTTGGCACTTATTTACATAAAATCAACTAACCATATAGTTCAAATACTTTATAGACTACTTAGTTTTCACACCTAGATATTTTAATGCTTGATCAAATAAAGGTCTAGGAAAAATTAATTCTAACATACCATGGAAGTTAATGGTGCACATTCCCTAAGGGAGAACTCCATACAATTTGGGACCCCTAACATTGGGGTTAATATAGGTAGTGGATGGGAAAATAAGGGTTCTGCTTTGATGATTGTAACATCCCATAACCCATTTTTTCCTTTTCATTTTGTATTTTATTTGTTTATTATTCTGTGTGTAGGTATTCATTAGGGTTTTGGAGAATATTAAGCCAAAATAATGACATAGACGAGCCCTTGAGTGATAAAGAATCACCTACAAGGCCTCTAGAAGCTCCTAGAACTTCCTTGAAAGTTACAGACAGTTACTAAAAAAATGATGTTAGTGCCATAACTAGACACTAGCACCACATGGTGCTATTATTTTAAATTAGGTGTTAATGTCCATTAGTCAAAAGATGAAAGATTCTTGTGTGTCTGCTTAGTTGTTTCCAATACCCTAATCCACAAAAAACTCTATGTATCTCCAGATAAGTTCATTTTCTCCTTACACTTGCTATTTTTTAAAAGTTACATTGAATCAATAATTTCCAATTTTATCCTGGATTAGTAATAGACTCAACCCTTTAATCTAGCTTATGATTTACATAGTAAAACCCTAAAATGTTAAAACACTATAGTATTTAATTTTTGTAACAACCCTTCAAGTTGTACTTAGAATAATTTAGTAATTTTTTTTAAAACTAATTAATTTACATTGATTCCATAGAAACATACTTAAAAACTTATCTAAACAATAATTAGAATAATAATAATTCCAAGTTCAAATATCAAAATGTAATATAACATATTACAACTGTAAGGAAAGTAAATATATTATGGCTCAACCATGACTGGTCCAATAATACAACTACTATGTTTAAGTTTATACAAATATGTTACAATTACATGTCCTTTAGGCATTTAGCCTTAATAATATAAATAGATACAAAACCTTTCAGAGCTCGAGTTGAACCAACTCGTGTATCTCTAAATCTCAAGTGTAGTCTCCAAATAAGTAGTACTATTATGGGGAGGGAGAGCATTATCAGAGAAATTTTTCACATCAATCATGGACCAATCATCCCCGCACTAATACCATTAGGGAATGGCCCTTCCTTCACAAATAAGTATATATAATGATGCGGTAATCTAGAGAACAAGTACCCAAGTGTGCATGATTTCTAAAACTAAATATGCAGTGTATCATAAAAAAACTCATTTCTATTGTAAGATATTGCATTGATGTGTAAATAATGCATACCAAAATATAATGTCTCACTATAAATTATATAAACATAAGATTCATACTAATTGCGTCTTCCTAGCAATCATATCACGTAACATTCTAAACATAGGAGTAAGCAAAATGTATATTTATTCCCTCAACACATGAATGAATCATACATTATTATTTAACTCATACAAAAAAAATTCCTACATTTTATACCACTTGGGTGAAATTCAAATTAAACTATAGATTTCCAAATACTACAATAAGATCCAAACAACTACACCCCATGATATCCCATATTATCATAGTTTGATGTTCTTAGGCATAACTACTAGTTTTCCCACAATCAGTCATACAAAGTAGTCATAAATACATGAAAATTATAAGATTTTATTCAAGTATATATATAATAAATAAATTCATACAAACATATAAAAGATTAACCTAATATTGTTTTACACTCTCAAGGTTGTATGCAAGCATAAATGATATCCTACCAAGACATACTTATCAAGTAATAATCAACACATACATTTAATTAGTCAATGTAGGTGAAAGTTTAGACATAAAACTACAGTATATACCATCTAAGCATATATATTTAAGCTTAAGTATCCTATGATATCTCATATTATCATATCTCATTGTGCATGAGCACCCTACTCAAAACATGAACAAATAATCTTACACTATAATTATTAAATAAGCAAGTACAAGATTAGACCACCTGGGTATATCCTAGATTATACTTCACAATAATAATCAAATAAAAAAAAATCTCTAGGCACACATCATGATGCATTATTTTGTTCTATAAATGTCTAATCACTTGCACATAAAAGAATCTCACAAGATATACTGCACACAAGTTTTTATCTTTATATAACACTATAAAATTTGACCCTGTAGACATGTCTGAAAACACTATTGTGATACATATATACTATTTGTCTCTACTAAATTTCTAATCAAAGTCATTGTATAGATTTAAATCATATAATTATATAGTATTAATCAAATAGAAGTATAGTAATATTATTGTATAAATGTCTAGATTTGCTATAGTTTACCTAAAACTTTGAGATATTCTTAAAAACTATAAAACTCTAAACATGATCATCATATGAAAATTTATTACAAGGATAAACAGTCACATCTGAAATCATTGATTGACTAAAGCTCACCAAATAATCTGACATAGATTAGAGGATCAAAATAAGACTCAAAATCAATCATCTCCTATAATCTTATTCTTATGTCATATTATCACAATATTTATTAATAAATGTGTCTTTATTACTTGAGTAAGATCCTCTATAATGACATTTGATCATAAGGATGTATTTTTTCTACTTTATAAGGTGTCTCCCTTGTCTCACAAGCATTAATGTAAGCTAATCCAAGCATTCAAATTAGAATAAAGATAACCATACAAACAATAGAACCATCATAAAACCAACATAATGTTTATTTAAAAAAATAGTTTATATTTACCCTTAATTAATAACTCTTTAACAAATTTAACTACTTTCATTCTCCATTGCTTAATCTATTTGACCAATATATACTTGGCAGTATCACATGTATTCATTTATAGAGTACCACTAATATAATGTAAAGCTCTATATTTTTCATTTACATTTATACTTATATATTCTGACATTATTTTCAAAAGGTTACATAATTAAATATTGTATGAAATGACACACAAGTTTTTACTATTTCTTTCTGAACTAGGTATACAGATTATCTCAACATTGATTATTGATAAAGATCAATACTATAACTCTCATTAGGTTCTCATAATAATCACACTCATTTTTAAATGGCACTCTCATGATAACCATAATATATAAATTTGAGCCAAAAATAAAGTTCCACCAAATATTCAGTTTTGCATTACAAAAGAAACACGATTTCCTTTGCAAACTTTCATTCCTTCTATAGAATATATACGATGCATCCATTATACATATTATTATTTTAATTACAAAATCAACATTTAAATTATATACACAACATTATTTTTATATACACAATGTTTAATCATTGACTCAATGCTCTATTTATTGGCTTAGCCAGTAAGAATATAAAGTGTTGGCTTGTATAACAAAATGAGGTAAGATGTTGATTTGTAGAACATACACAATTTAACTTTTAAAACTCAACCAATAAAAAAATTATAAGCACTGCCCAATAGGATTGAAACGCTACCCACAAAGAAGGAAACACTGCCAAACAATATAAGATGCAGCCAAACAAGTGATTTTCAAATTATGATAAACTTAATTTAATACATGAGATGATGCAAACATAAGTAATTGAAACATGTCTTATAAAAATGAAACACAATTCATCATAGGAGAACACAGTCTAATCAAAGTAAGATATAGGCCTTTAGAATGAAATGTAGGCCAAATATAAATAATATACAAGCCTACAAAAATAATTCACAGGTCTATAAAAATAATATGCAGGCTATAAAAGACTGGGACACTGGCCACAGAGTGTAAAACCTAGTCAAATCTAGGTAATACGCTTCATTATATATATATATAAGCTCAGTCTGGAAAAAATGTTAAATAATGAGCTATAGAATTGGAACACAAGTCTAATAATTTTAAAAACCTATTCATTAATATATAGTGTTACTCTTAAAAATGATACGCAATCCTATAAATATAAGATATAACCAACATATTTGAAACGTAGTCAACATATATGAGACCCTACAATGAAAATTAGGATGCTAGCCTATATAAATTTAGATGGTGGGGTTTTATCTAACACTAAATATGTAGACCATATAATGAGAATCAAGCCAAATATAAATAATACATACATAAATCACATCATTTGGCACACAAGAAAAAAATTACAAAACTAATCTTTTTGATATTTGTTGAATTAAGAATACTCATTTTTCTTATTTCCTTCAACCTCTCTCTTCCAATTCTCCTATCTACTTCTCTATATATCCCTTTAAAAGCTCATTTTCCTAAATTTATAAAACCATCTACCTCTTCCCCTCCTACGCCCTTCTCTTTGCATGTTATTCATCTTCTATTTTAATTCCATGCATAACATTTTATTCTCCATTTAAATTTACTAAACAACAGTTATGTACTCCCAAAACTATAGTTTTTATTCAACTTCGACTTGCTAAATAAATATTAAAACATTCAATTTATTTTCTAAGGATTGTTACACCATAGATTTCTAAGTTATCTCAACACATTACTAAGTTTACCAATTAAACAATTATATCCATTTTCTAACTTTCATCGTAATTTCATGCATGTATTAAAAACACTAATGTTAGATTGTCATAACTCATGGTTAGTACTCTAAGATAATTAAAATTTCATGAAATCAATTATAACAAGGATAATTATTTATTTAATTAATAGATATTAAGACAATAATAATTTTTTTATTGCAAGATAACTGTATCTTCAATAACTTGTTTATATATAGCAATTAATATCTATTTTCCTAATTTATTCTTGAAAATAAAGACAATTAGAATAAATGAATCTAATGAATATCAAGAACTAAATTTGCATAAAAATATATTCAAAAACAAGATTTCTATAACCATGTACTAACATTTAAAGCATGCTCTGTATATAAATTTTTTAAATCTAATGTGTGCAGGGTCACTAGTAATTCCTCTCATCATCCCCCAATCGTCCCATCTAATCCATCCTATTAGATGATGCTCTCTCTCATTATGATTTAAGAGTAGGATCAATCCTACATCCACCTTGCAACAAGTAGGTAGTTAGTTTCAATCATCATAAATATCAACCAATGATGTTCAACCATCCACCTTGGAATTTTTGTCTTTGTATGCCAAGTTTTTGTTAGTAACTTGTATACTTTTTGAATCACATAATGGAAAAGGGAGTGCAATTGCCTCACCCTTCAAAGTTTCTCCCATACCAGGTTTCTCCAAGATAAATCTTGACATGTTCATAGTAAGTTTTGTGTTATCTTTGTATATTGTTTATATTTTTAAAATTTTGTACTTTTCATTACATCATTTTATAGCTCTATTTTACAAGCAATCTATGCAAGAACAATAACCTTTTTTTATTATTTGTTAACAATATAAGATCCGTGTCGGTGAAGTCTAGTG
This sequence comes from Torreya grandis, assembly GCA_037957365.1. NCBI lineage: Eukaryota > Viridiplantae > Streptophyta > Pinopsida > Cupressales > Taxaceae > Torreya > Torreya grandis. Next base: position 3,350,851 of record JARHVA010000906.1, on the reverse strand, counting down.
TGAAATAAAATAAGTGACATGTACCTTATCCTAACATGATTTTAAGTAGTGACTTCCATTTCAAGAACACAAATTCTTCAATGTTAATCAAATTTAAATATAATTAATAATAAAATTAAAAGGTTATAGTAACTATTTTTTTAAATATAATAAATTATGTAATGTAAAAAAGAAAACATGATAAATGGGAATGGGAGAGAGAGCACCATTTTATTTTATTTTTAATTAGGTCTTTTTAGCTTTAAAAAAAAAGTATTTTAAATCTTAAATTTTCACTGAATTGGAATCCAAAGAAATATGTTACAAGGTGAAAATTTCAACAATTATATTTATTATATATTTGCATGCAAATGGTGCCTTTAATTTATTAAAATAACAAAGGTTGTGTAGCCATAGCACTTATTTTAATGGTGAAAATTATTTTTTAATAGTGAAAATTATTTGTGGTTTATTTTGTTTATGAATTTACAGTGTAAGTATATTGTAACTATGAATGCTAGGTTATGAGCAATAGAAATAAATAAATAATCTATGATAACAAAAAAAAGCTAAACACCTATGACCAAGTATAGAGTAGTTAGTTGTCTCAATATACTTTTTATAATGGTTATTTCTATTTTAAAAAAAAGGTAATAATATTTGAATTGATTTATTGTTTGCTTTAATAATTTAGTTGTTTAAAATCTTCATAACTTGGTTTTAATGATCCCATATTAGTGGACACATCTTCAATTTTGTTATAACAAACTTCTACCTAAATAAAATTGCTAATTATTCCTTTATTTTAATTTAAAAATATAAAATAAAATTTAATATATTAATTAGAAATAATTTCAACATTACCCCGTTATGCTACACAATGTTAGGAAGTAAGAATATCACCAAACTGTATAATTAAAAAAAGTTACAAATATTGATATTTTAGAGAAATTAATTAATAAAATTTATTATATTTTTACTATTAAAATTTTTATAATATAATTTAATAATTAATGAGAGTTATAAAGTTAAAAAATATATAAAAAATTACATGTGTATTGATAAATTTCCAATTTTAATTCCATTTTATAATAATAAAATAAAAAATATTTAAAATTATATTATTATAAAAGATATATATATATATATATATTAATATTAAATTCAATTTAAAAATATATATTTAAATAATATTTACTGAATATTTTAAAATTAATAAAATTTTATAATTATTAATATACTATATTTTTTCATATATTTTTATTAATTAAAAAAAAATAAAAATTGAAAACTGGAAACTATGAACTAATAACCATATTTTTATGAAAGTCGTATTGAAAACTGAAAACTATGAAGTAATAACTATATTTATGGAAGTCATCTTAACGAATGAGACACAAAACCTTACAGAATTTAATAATCTACTATTTTAATATTATTTATATAAACCCGAAAAATAAGAATGGCATTTTTGTCTACGATTTAGGAAATGAGTCGGTAAAAGGTATACGTTGGCTATTATGAATTTATCTTATTTGTCTGCAATGGAATTTAATATTCTTTTTATGATTAATGTACTGCAACCATTCTTTAACAGTAATATTATTGGGAATTTGGCGCAAAAAGATTGAATAATATTTTTCTGATGAACAACGTACTGTGTGTTTCAAAGTGGGGCCACGGCCGAGGGCACGTTAAAATTTCAACAGCAAGTATGATGGGTCGCAGGCCCACTGAACTGTGCCGCCCTCCCTCACAGAGTCACAGGTGAGCAGCTAAATCATTTTAAGCAAATATTGGGAAATACGAAAATCAACAAACATACTTTTATTTTATTTTAGGTAAACACTCAAATTACATAAGTAGCAATAGCAATCACTTAAATTCATTTATGCTGTCAGTAACAGCCGCTGCTCAGTTTCTGTGATCTATTGCACTGCCATAAAAAAAGGGGGGAAAATTACATTGTAGAGACTATAAAATGTAATTATAGAGGAGGCTATTTTATATCTTATGACAGTTGCCAATTTGTTACACCCGTTCAGATGGTCGATCCTGCCCAACACACATGTTGGAAATAATTAGTTTACATTCTATAAAGTGCTATATTATCTACACAATGCTCAAATCAACCTACATAGTATTGAATCTCAATCAGTTAGATTTGTAAAATCCTTTTATTATAAAAGAGAATCTAGCGTCTATGGAGTCATTCTGACCCTGATCTATCAGTAATTAAATAGGATAGAAATAGGAGAATCATAAAATAATAAAAAAAATTGGAATCAAAAGAGTTGTAGTGAGATTTGTGAAGATGATGATTTGTTATACCATCTATCAATTTATAAATTTGTTTATATATTTGATACATAAAATCAAAAAAATATAACTTTGACAATTTTAGGTGTATATTTATTCATCAATTGTAAATCAAAATACTCTAATCAAGAAAAAGATGACTTCATAAAATAATTATTAAATAAAAACAAAGTACTTGAATAAAAAAAGCATTAAAAATAAAGCAAACAGGATTAAGATATCAAATCTTATAAAACTGAACACAGAGAATTAAGAAACAGGGCAACTTCATAAGTTAATCATCATTAAATAGAAACAGAGTATTTGAATAGAAAAATCAATAAAAACCAAGCAGAGAAGATTAAGATAGCGGATCAAGAATATAAGGATTTTATAAGGTAATCATTAAATAAAATTAGAGGATTTGGATTAAAAAATCGTTAAAAACATATCGGATATTAAAACAGAGGACTTCATAAAGGAATTATTAAATAAAAACAGAGAACTTGGTAGAAAAATTAAAAACAGAGAACTCGATAGAAAAATTGTTAAAAACAGAGCAGAGAGGATCAAGATATCGGTTCATTATCATAGAACGAGAATTCTTTCAGGATCTCTATCCCGCTCAAAAGAAGTAATGCATCGAGTACAATTAAATAGGTAGTTTAAAAAAAAGGGAATGACTAGCTTACCCTTCACTGTACTGTGATTTTGCGAGTGGGCTGCAAACCCAGATTTTTCAAAGCATTTTCTGGATCACACATAAAATCACAGCAAAGACAGATTACATGATAATATAAACAGGAAAACCCGATTCCGAAAACCTGAAAACGCCAAATCTGTTTTTTGGAAGCTAACAAATTTGTTAAAAATAACCCTCATCGGACAAAAGAAAGAAAAGGAAGAACGAAACAGGAATAGAATTGTTTTGAATATCTACCTATCTGGGTATCAGTTGTACTCGAATCGTGCTCGAATTTAACCATTTTTGTTTCGTTGATGAACTCAACGCTGGTAATTCCTGGAAGGGTTTGCTTGAGTCGTTGGATCTGTGCTTCCTGCCTTGAAGGCCTGAAAAATCCCCCAAGGTGGAAACGAGTTGTCTCCGACATTGTTGTAATATTGTTGAGAAAACCACTTGTTGAAGTTTATTAACTTTCGCCTCCCCTCCCTTTGGCCTATGAGGATTAAAACAAATACACCTCTACCCTTTCTGAAACAAAACTTTCCCAGTAAAGCAGTGGATATATATCAGTGGGAAAACAACACATTGAGGTGACAGAGATGGAAGATGACACCACGTGGCAAGGAAGGATAAGTTTTTTCGAGTAATAACCAAAAATTAAAAGTGGGGACAGTATAAATAAGTAGGGTAATTGCAATGGGTAAGAATGTATTGGTCAAAAATGAAAACATGTTTCCGAGATGTGACATAAAATGTCAGAGTGGTCACTAAAAATTGTCTTTCTAGTCTACAAGTGAAAGAAGAAAACATCGAAGACAATACCAGTATATTTATTATAATATTCGGATGATCTACTGAAGATTTTATCTCTTATTTATTTAATTAATTATTTATATATAATAATTAAAAATATAAATATATTCTAATTAATTAATGAGTGTGTTTATATATTTAATAAACAAATTTATATATAGGTCATGTTCCAAATTGTTAAATTTGATGGTTGAGGTTATCATTCATTTAAAAATTTGACCATTAAATTTGGTTTGTAAAATAAGTTGTGCATGTTGATTTTACTGATTAAAAAAATATTGAACAATTAAATTTTTAAAAGGTTTCCTTGTTAACTTTAGTAAATTGTGAAATTAATTTTTTTGATTGGCTATGGAACTTTTTATAGTTACCCAGAGTTTACAAGAGCATTTTGTATTTAAATGCCAATATATTATGAGATCCGTATTAGATTTTACTATCTTTTTAAAGGAAATCAAGGCTCTCTACAAGATGTTATTCATAATGAACATTAAAGATGTATTGCTCTATGCATCAAAGAGATAACCCATTATACATATGGCGCCTTTAAGAGTCATCAGTACAACTCCTTGTCTCATAGTTTAACTTCAAAGTCTATTTTCAACCTTATTTTTAGAGGTGAAAATAGATCCACTATTCTACTTAACAGTCACAAGTTGTGAGAAGAAAGATTTCGTCAACTTTAAATATTTTACTCTACATTTGATCTTCTTTTTCTCTTACATATTGTTATAATTTGATTTTTTTAATAATCATATTACCATATTATGGTTACTATTGAGCATTAATAATAATCATATTCACATATCTATGTTCATTTAAAAAAAGAAATATCAACATGATATATTGCCCTTTCAAGGATACAACAAAATGTAATAATAAAAAATATATATTATTAGCAACAATTAATCACAACTATTTTGTGTTCCACTCGGTCATTCTTACCAAATGGTGGATTTAGAAGGAGCTAAGTGTCATTGATATGGAAGATCTCTCTAAGAATTCAGGCCTCTCCAAGCAAACCAAGTAAAATAAGAGCAAAGTCTTAACACAATCAAGGAAACGAATTTAGAAATGTTGCACAACTACTCAGTGAAAGACGTTTATCACTCCTTTTTGGGTCTAGTGAATGTCCTCAAGCTGAGGCACCTAATAAACTCAGACACTTTGTTGGATAAAAGCATCGAGATAATGACAAAAAATGCATTGAATTTTTGGCAATCTACGCTCATTGAGGGTGTCAAAGATGAGAAGTTACTCAAGTGGATGGTCACCAACCTTCTTCATGCTTAGCTCTCTACGAGGCTTAGTGGTGGTGTCTTAGTGTATTTAATTATTCAAGCCATGGAGGATCCTGGGCAATCCACTCCTAGGCTTGAAACCCTCAAACTGACTTGATTGATTGGGATCCAAACCATTCAGTTTGGTGTTATAAACTCACTAGTAGTTCATGAGGACGGGAAGCAATTCGAAAATGAGATAGGCACCAAGATGGACCAATTTTTAGAATTCTTGAAAGTTATTGCAAAGACAATCTTACTCAAAGCTTTAAGTTGAATGCTATTTGTGAGAGTTTACTCAAAGTTGGTTAAGTCCTTGACAACCCAAATAATTCAAGAAGAATCACACAAAGATATTCCTACTATGGTGGTTTCTAGTTCCTCTAAGGAAGTTTAAGTTTTTTTCTGTTACGTATGGTTTTAATCTTTCCATAAGGGCAAATGATACTAGTAGTCTAGTTAAAAGCACTAGTGTTATAAATGACTTTTTGTTGTATAACCCTATTTTCATCATGGTTTTTGGTTATTTTATAAATAGATAGTCTTAGCCCCTTTATATATATATATATATATATATATATATATATATATATATATATATATCAAAAAGGGAGAAAGGGGAATATAAAATAATGATATAGCAATAGAAGGAAACAATAATGAACTTTTGAGGATAAAAGTGGGGTCTATGTATTTTTTCCCCTCTAGTTTACTATGTTTTATCGGCATTTTCTATTTTTAAAAAAGATTTTTCTTTCAATATAAAGTGTGTCATATATTACAATCATCTCCTTTATTGTTGTAATTGTTATATATCATTATTTTTTAATAATAGTAATTAAAATTATCCATTTTAAAATGAAAGTGGGGTCTTTTCCATTAATGATGCACATGTGAAGGCTTAGACAAAACTACTATACCTAATTCACATGTGTTCTAGAATTATATGATCATATTTAAAATTGAGGTACGCTTGAAGGATCAAATTTGTAACCAAAGGTGATTACTATGGTACACTCTTGATGTCAAATGGAATGAAATCTTATGTAATTAAATATTCTAAATTTACAAATACTATCCACCAAAAACCTAAGTAGGGAAAAGGTCCTAGAAGTCGTGCACCCTAACTTTGGAGCCACATAGATTTATCATGGTATCACATTAGATCTAAAAAAATCACCCATTTTAGTATGTCATCTTAACTACTTATAACTAAGGTTTGAAGGTTTAACTCATTACAAATTTTACATTATAAATGATTTTATCATGATATGTCATAAGATGCACTTTTTAAACCTAGTACACTACATATGTATCCATACCAATATGTTCCATCAATGGAGCAAACCTTAACAATAAGACTATTCAATAATTGGAACTTCCTCCAATTTTGGGACCTTTTCCCTAAAGTCCTCAAGAAAAGGTCCATACACATCGATTTCACTTCATACACATGATAGAGGAAGATTTTAGTAAATACAAATGTCATAGACAAAGTTATTTACTAATTAAGATGAGACAAAATGTTAGAATTCCTTAAGAAACATATGTAGTTGTTTTATGGAAAATGGGTTCTACATAAAATACAATATACTTACCCATAAATAAGCATAATCATATTTAAAATGGGAAAATCATAATTATTTGCATATAAATAATTTTTGATGTAATAAATTATAAAAGTGAGTTTAGAAGAATATCTAATTTCATATGAATTCAAAGATAGTCATTAGAAACAACCAATATGAAGCAAGTCTAGATAGCAACAAAAAAGTAAAACCTAAAAAATAATAGCAAACAAAGACTGCTCCCGAGTATTGTCCAGACATTTCCAAAAGAGTAGTGTTGTTCCCAAAAACTTTAGAGAAGACTTGAGATCTGAAAAAAGTGTAAAAATTAATATTATGTTCATATTTATTAGACTAGATAATCTAAAAACATCGTTTGATTTTCTAAAAGTCTACACAAATATCAGGGAAGTTGAACTCCTTCAAAACCCTAATAGGCAACCACATCTAAAAGACACACCAAAGTAAAACAAACAAGGTATGGGATATAATAAATTATATGCCTTCAAAGCTCCTACATCAACTCCAACTCCCCTACAATAACTCCAATGTTCTTTTAGACATATGCAATACATGTTCATTCATATAAGTCCTTAATCAATCAACAATATGTTGAAATATAGATAATACACATGGTTTTTATATCAATATTAGAGTGACCCCACTCTGATCTCTTATGTATATGTCATTGTATAATATCATACCTAAAAACTTTGCCAAATTCCACAAACCATTATTTTTCTTCTTACACACATAGGTCAAATTTGGTAAATAATAAATGTCAGAAAAAATATAAATTACTAAAATCAATTTAACAATCAAAATCATATCTAGGCTTAATAATAGTCATATTCTAAAGTTGATTCTAATCAAACCATCTCAAAAATATAAGTCCTAGAGATGACAAAAATTGAAGTCGAGCCTCCAATTCCCAATGTCATATGTAATCCTTTTTGCACTAACATTGAAAGAGTAAGTAGCATACAAAGATAAATAAATTTGTAACATGGCTTCCCCCTTTGATATTTGAGTCGAGTGAAAACATCAATAATTAAATCTCAAGAAAATAAACAAAAAGATTACCCCTATAGGGAAATAATATGTTACAACTCCTCAAGTTGTACTTAGAATAATGCAATAATTTTTTTTAAACTAATTACTTACATTCATATCACTTTAAAAAAATTAACAACTTAACCAAACAACTCAAAACATAAGTACTTCTAAATTCAAATACCAAAAAACTATATATATATCATATAACAACTCTAAGGAAAGTGAATACATTAAGACACAACTACAATTGGTCCCATAATACAACTATTGTTCAGCATATATAAACATAAATTTAAATTATATTTCCTTTAGGCATTCTGTCTAATACAATAAATATATACTAAGCTCTCTAGAGCTCAAGTCGAACCAACTCATGTATCATTGATAATATTTACTGTGGTCTCTAGATAAGTAGTACTACTGTGAGGAAGAAGAGTATCATCTGAGTTCTTTTCTACACCAATCATAGACCAATAATCCCCTACACAATATCCTATCATAAAATGACCCTCCTTTCATGGATAGGTAGATAGAATAGTGTGAGAATTTAGAGAACAAAATAGTACGCATGTGTGTATGATGTCATAAACTAAACATGTAGTGTATCATAAAAAACATGATCTATTACAAAATGTCGCACTGACATGTGAATCATACATGTCAAAAGATATTTTTCACCAATCATTATTAATCTAAAAGATTCATACTAATTACTTCTTCCTAACAATCATATCACATTACATGCTAAACAAGGAGTAAGCAAAGTATACTTTTATTCCAACCATGCAAATTGAATCGTACATTAATATTTAACTCATATAGGAAATAAAGCCTACAATTCATAACACCTGAGTATATTTCATATTTATAATAAACTTGAGTTTTTTAACTACTACTACAAGATCTAAACAACTGAACCCTATGGTATCCCATATTATCATAGTCTAGTGTTCTAAGGTACAACTATTAGTTTTCTCACATTTAGTCATACTAAGTTATCATAGATACATGGAAGCATACATTTTTAATTAAGTAAATATATATAACAAAGTAAGTCATACTAATGCATATAATTATATCTTAACATTCGTTTACACTCTCAAGATTGTATGTAGCATAAATGACCAAATGTTATAACACATATTATTCAAGTAACAACCAACACATATATATTTATGTAAGTGTGGTCTAGATATAACTAATACAATATGTACCATCCAGGTACCTTTCATACTATAGAACTTTATGGCATGCATAATGTCATATATCACAGTACTTGAGCACTTTACTCATACACGAACAATCAATCATATGCTATGATTATTAAACAAATAAGTAGAGGGTTATAACACCCAAGTATACCCTAGTTCATACTACACAATAATAATCAAATGAAACATATCTCTAAGCACACATCACAAGGCATAATTTTACTCTAGAAATGTCTAATCATTTGCACATATTGATACACTTGTAATATAAATTGCACACAATTTTTAATCACTAATAGTTATCATAATATCAGATAAACCCAAATCAAGTTAAACTTTGATAATAAAATAGATAACTCAAGTTCAAATCTGCATTCTTCTCAAAATGCAAAAGTCTAAAAAAATATAATACTTATTAATTCACAGTCATAACACACCTTATGCAAATGTTTTTGAGTGTTCTATCATGATATAAATATGTGATTCTATAAAAATGTTTAGTCATACTAAGTTATAAAGTTTTCATCCACATCTTTGGATTAGTTTCAATATAACTATAAAATAAAACATTGTCCCTACTAGCAATACCACAGGAAAAATCCAACTCTTTTACCATTCATTTAGCTTCTTATATTCCCTTCTTTGATAATATTTAGAGTTATACCCTTAGATTTAGGAGAATCCGATAATATGCTTGACATACAATGCACAGTTCAAACAATAGATTTTTCAAAGCCAAATATCATATTTCGTTGATCAAAACTTGGTTCATAGATCTCTTATGAAAAATTGCTATACATAAATCCAAGCATAATAAAGTTCCACTGAACATTCAATCTCATATAAAAAAGAAATCATAATTAATTTTATTTAAATGACTCAGCTATTTTATATCTTAAATTTAGCCAATTTAAATTTACTATTTCAGCGTTTAATTTTCTAACTCAACCAATTTAATAAATTTAACTCAATGATTTTCCATTAAAAACTCAGCCAAGTAAATATATTTAACTCAATGCTTTTTCCATTATGACTAGGCATTTTTAATATATAAATTTACCTTTTATATAAGTTTGACTTGGCATCACAATGTAGTGACTTGGCTACACATTGCATTGACATGGCCTTTCATTTATACAGTCTAGCATTTCACTTATCAAGACTAGGCATTACAATTTTCATGCATGGTGTTTTCAATATTGATACTCAGATCTTCAATGCAAGGCATTTCATTTTATTAAAAAAAAACATAGGATATAACATATACCTTATAGATTTATTTTAAACATAGCGAGTTTAATTTAAGCTTGGCAAATTTATTTTTAACACCCAGTGACTCCACATATACGCTCAGCGAATTTAACCAATAAATCAGTGACTCAGCTATATATATATATATATATATATATATATATATATATATATATATATATATATATATATATATATATATATATATAAATAATGCATTTTGATGATTTATCTGTGTGTTGAATATTTAGCTATATATATATAATGCATTTTGATGATTTATCTGTGTGTTGAATATTTATATACACAGCTTCCAAATTATATAAATACATTGCTTTCAATTAAATATACATAGCTTCAAAATAAGATATGTAACATTTTATTAATTAGCGCCTATACTAAGAGACTTAACTTTGAATAATTTCACTCAATGATTTCATTTATTAAGACTGGGTGATTTGATTCTACAGCTTGGGAATTTAATTAGTAATTTTAGCGACTTAAACATTGAATTTTGTGACTTTATAAAGATTTTAGCTGCTTATTATAAGACTATAATGACTCCACCCCTTGACTCCACTTTGTAATATATTAACTAAGCATTGCAATAAAAGATTTGGTTTCCTATTTAAAGGCTTAACACTACACAATACAACTCAATTTTTTCTTTATATACACAACTCTTTAATAGTATAAACTCAACATATTTAAAAACAATGATTTAATATTATAAACTCAGCATATTTAATTTCAAAAATAGAGATTTTCAGATCATATAAAGGTGTTGAAATTACAAGGTGAATTTTACTTATAGCACAACGTTATAATGAACTTAGACTCATCAATTAATATTTTATATCTCCATTGACTTCTTTTAATAAAAAAATTATACACATTAATTATAAAGAGACTTGGCTTTTATGATTAAAGACACAACGATTACAAACCAAAGGTAGGGTGATTCAATCACATGACTTGGCAAATAACTTCAGTGATTTATTAAATACTTCTACGATTTGTTTTATACTTCTGCAATTTATTTTATGACTTTAGCCAATTCAAATTAATACTCAGCTTTATAATTTTTAATTCAGCCTTAATAATATACAGGCACAACTTTTTTTAATATACACTCAACTATCATTAATAGCTCAATGACTTTTACTTGGAATTCAACGTTTCACTTAGACATTATGACCCAGTTAGCATAATGTACCCAGTCAATAGGAATCCAAAGCTCATAAATAATATGAAGCTTCAAGAACAAATCAGATTTTACAACCTAATTATAAATTCATAGTTTGTATAATGATGTTGGAAGGAATAAAATGACATTGGTAGGTATATAATAATGTTGACAAGAATAAAATGATGCTGACAGGTATATATATATAAGCATCATTATATACCTGTCAACATCATTTTATTCTTATATATATATATATATATATATATATATATATATATATATATATATATATATATATATATATATATATATATATATATATATATATATATATATATCATGCATGCATATTTATATTAACACTCAGTTAATTTATAAAAATATTACGCACTAGAATTTAAATACAGAACTCACTTCTGAAACTTTTTTCAATCTGAGCAGGTAAAACTAGAATTTCTTCTCTCTCGTGTTGTACTCTATTTCTTGTTATATTTCTCTTTCTCTCTCTCCATTCATGTGTTTTACTTCCTAACTCCTATCCATTTATAAAAATTTCCTCCTTCAATTCTATTCCACTCTCACTCTTGCATATTAGTCACCTTCTAGTTTGCTTTTCATGGATAATATTTTACTCTCCCTTTTAAATTACTAAACAATAGATATTATTCACTAAGCTGTAGTCTTTCTTTTTACTCAACTTAGTTATGTCTTGATTTTCATGTTATCTTTAACATAAAACTTATTTGACCAATTATCTAATAATATCTATTTTCTAATTTGAAATGTGATTTCATACATGTATTTCCAAAGTTAAGTATAATTTCTCTTAACTTAAGGTTAAAACTTTAGGATAATTCAATTTCTTGAAGAAAAAAATAAAACAACGATAATTAATTATAATATTAAGTCAATAATTACTTTTTATTGCTAGATAATCGTATCTAAAATAACTCATATTTATATATCAATTACTATTTATTTTCATGATTTAATATCAAAAATAAATACAATTAAGTAAAGGAATTTAATGTATATTAAGAACTAAATTTACATACTAATATAATTAAATACTAGATTTTTTTATTTACACACTAGCATTTAAAACATATTACAGATAAACATTTTAAATCTACTGTGCGTGTGTGTAGGGTCACTAAAAATTATTCTGGGTTTGTCTAATCATCTCATATAGTCCATCCTCTCCAATGATGCTCTCCCTTATCAAACTCTGAGGGTAGGATCTATTCTACATCCACCTCAACATAAGTAGGTAGTTAATCTGAGTCATCATCAACCAATGATGCAAAACTAACAAATATATATGTTCAATGTAGAGAATAAAAAAGTATAATTGTCACATAATAAATCTATTATGTAAACAAAACATATCATTATCCCATAACTAATATACGTCATAAAGTTCAAGTTAAAACAATGATAATCAGATAATAACATATTAATCTCTAAACTTAAAAGTTATTAATTACAAGGTGAGATCAAGATGTGACATCCTCCCCTTAAAACTGGTCATCACCTCGATGACTTATTCAAATAAGAGTTTTGATTAATAAATTGAGTTTATTAGCATCAAAACATAATATCAAGTATTATATCATGTAAATAAATGCAAAATTTACCTGAAGAGCTCATCATAGTTCTCTCATTTAAAACTACTTTTAGAGTATTGATCCCACAAGACCCTACTATGTGACATTTCCTATTATGCAAACAAGTTTTGCAAATGTCACTTATGTTGATTGGTTCCATCATGACCACCTCAGAGTCTAAAACTGTAAGACGAGCCCATAATAACTCGATAAAATTCTTACTAACTTTATAAAAACACATGAGCTCATCACAAAATTCAAAAAAAATGACTAAGAAGAGTCTCATAAAACCTTCCATCTCCTACGCACATCTCTCTAACCTAAAGTGTGTATTTTTCATATCAAATAAAAGTATTTAAGAAACTTGACAAGAATGATGTGTATATGTTAATATTATCACTAAATTGCATAGCTTCAAATAAGTATAACATGTCAATATTGTCATTACTCAATCCGAGCTCTAGACAAACATGATTATGAATAAGAATGGTAAATATAATGTATACAAAACCATAGAATACCCATCCACATAAAATACATGTCCACATTATACATACGTATAGCCATACGATTGAATTTGATAAGTTTTTCCCATTAAATCTTGAATTCAAAAAGTCTATTTTTCCAACTCAGTAATAATAATCTAGGTTAATGTGAGGCTAAGTAGGATACCATTGTATCGCTTATAAATTATTTTTCCAATTCACCACTCTTCCCTTAGGTCTCCACGACCTGATGATTTTCAAAAAAATTACATGGTTTTATGAAACACAAATCTGTACTAATAGATTATATAAATCAATACTATCTATTAAATGATTCCATATGTACTAATATACATACAAAAAATATTATACAATTATCCCAAGATTGTATTAAGTTGCTACTAATCACACATAACTAGTATCATATTCTGAAACTTAACCTATAATATTATATTCATAGTAAAGAGGAAATAATATCATAATTAACATAACATATTAAGACTAAGGATCATACCATCCCTACAACCTTATAAGTGAGACAATGTCTCCTTGCTTACATGACAAGCACATAACAAGTTAAAATGGTTATCTCAATATTTTTAGATAGTTAAGATGTTATGCACATCTTATACCTTATGCTCTCTTAAAAAAAGGTACATATATAACTCTTCAAAATAACATGCTTCAAAAGTGAATAATATCAGTCTAAACAAAGGTATATAATAACATAATAATTATCATCACTAGAATTAATATAAATTAAATGTTGGCTACTCCTCATGGTCAAGTTCACTAGTTAGATAAAATAGTGACTAAAAATTCATAAGTAGAAAGTAGAGAACTTAACATCTCATAAACAAAACTCTTACATACCCTCATATGGTAAAAGGAAACATCGCAATCCCCATTGCCAATCACTATTCACTTACTAAACTTGTAAGTGTAGTATGATCACCTACTTCTACAACTGGAAAGAAAATATGAACCACAAGGATGCACCAATCCAATCAATCCTACAACTTCTCTCTATAAGAAGTAGAAAACACTATCCCATGAGATCAAGGGAATAAGATCAAAATAAAAATTGAGAAATAAGTTTCTACTTAAAGAAACACTAAATCAACATCTTGAGAATATAAATCTTCTCAATAGCTAAAATGATGTAAAAAGAGGGTGAAAACATAACAACTCACCTCTAAGACAACTAAGAGAGATGAAACTTCTTCTCAAGTCTACAAAATATAAGGATGTTAATCCACATAAAAAATCTCCTGACACAAAGCAATTTTCAACCAAGATGTCTATACTCAACTACAAAAAAATTCTTACTGCACTAGGTGGTGCCAATGTAGAATGGTCTGTATAGGATTCCCACTTCTAGGATCTATGTAAATAAGACACAAAACTAAGAATAATTACTTAAGTGAGAAGCATTCCATACTTTTAAAACACTCACAACACAAAACACAAATGGTGAAGGTGATTCAATTTCTAAGAAAGATGTAATCATACTTGAGGTGTTCAAGCTAAAGGTCAAGAATATGGTAGGGAACTTTTGCTCATATATCATGACCAAAGCTATATATTCTCCTACCCATACACCTTATAAAATCATCACCAACAAGACACTTGGTAAACCAACCCTTTAAAAAATCTCATGGGGTACGAATGTTCTAAGGTACACATTCAATGTACGATACGTAATTTCATAATTCTTTTTTTTTGCTAAACAAAAAAATATGAATATGCTAATAGACTCATTAGGTCCTAGAGTTTGAGCCACAGCTCTAAACCACATGTTACAACCCCTCAAGTTGTACGTAGAATAATGCAGTATTTTTTTTAAAAACTAATTACCAACATTCATATCACTTAAACAAACTTAACAACTTAACCAAATAACTGAGAAGAGAAGTACTTATAAATTCAAATACTGAAAAACTATATATATCGTATAATAAATCCAAGGAAAGTGAGTACATTAGGACACAACTACAACTAGCCTCATAATATAACTATTGTTCAACATATACAAACATAAATTACAATTACATTTCTTTTAGGGATTCCACCTAATACAATAAATAGATACTAAGCTCTCTAGAGCTCAAGTCAAACCAACTCATATATCGCTGACAATCTTTAGCATGGTCTCTAGGTAATTAGTACTTCTATGGGGAGGGAGATCATTATCTGAGCATTTTTTTAAACCAACCATGGACCAACAAACCCCCACACAATCTTCTATCAGGAAATGACCCTCCCTTCATGGACAAGTAGATAAAATAGTACAAGAATCTAGAGAATAAGCTAGTACCTATGTATGTATGATGTCATAAACTAAACATGCAATGTATCATAGAAAACATGATCTATTACAATATATCTCACTGACATGTAAATTATACATATCAAAAGATAATGTTTCACCAAACATTATTAAACCATAAGATTCAAACTAATTACTTCCTCCTAGAAATCACATCACATCACATGCTAAACAAGAAGTAAGTGAAGTATACTTTTATTCCAACTATGCATGAATGAATCATACATTAATATTTAACTTATAGAAGAAATAAAGCCTACAGTTCATACCATTCAATATGTTTCATATTTATAATAAACTGTAATTTTATAAATACAACTATAAGATCTAAACAACTAAACCCCATAATATCAATATTATCATAGTCTAGTATTCTAAGGTACAACTACTAGTTTTTCCACATTTAGTCATACTAAGTAGTCATAGATACATGGAAGCATACTCTTTTAATCATGCAAATATGTATAACAAAGTAAGTCATACCAATGCATATAATTCCATCTTAACATTCATTTACACTTTCAAGATTGTATGTAGCATAAATGATATCCTACCAAATATTACAACACATATTATTCAAGTAACAACCAACATATATATATATATGTGTGTGTGTGTGTGTGTGTGTGTAAGTGCGGATCTTTATATAAGTAATACAATATGTACCATATGGGTACCTTTCGTATTATAAAACTCTATGGCATTTCATAATGTCATAAATCATAGTTCTTGAGCACACTACTCATACACAAATAATCAATCATATAATGTGATTATTAAACAAGCAAGTACAGGGTTATACAACCCAAGTATACCCTAGATCATACTACATAATAATAATTAGATGAAAACATATCTCTAGACACACATCATGATACATCATTTTACTCTATAAATGTCTAATCATTTGCACATATTGATACACTCGTAATATAAATTGCACACAAGTTTTAATCACTAATAGCTATCATAATATCAGATAACCCCAAATCAAGTTAAACCTTGGTAATAAAATAGATAATTCAAGTTCTAATTTACATTATTCTCAATATACAAAAATATAAAAAAGAATAATACACCTCATGAAAATGTATTCGAGTGTTCTATCATGCCATAAATATGCGCTTGTATAAAAAAGTTAAGTCATACTAAATTACAAAGTTTTCAACCATATCTTTGGATTAGAGTCAATATAACTATAAAATAAAACATTGTCCCTACTAAAATTACCACAGAAAAAATCCAACATTTTTACCATTCATTTAGTTCCTATATTCCTTCTTTGATAATGTTTAGAGTTATACCCTCAGTATTAGGAGAATCCCATAATATGCTTGACATACAATACACAGTGCAAACAATAGATTTTCCAAAGCCAAATGTCATACTCGGCTAATCAAGAATTGGTTCATAGATCTCTTATTAAAAACTGCTATACAAAAATCTGAGGATAATAAAGTTCCACTGAACATTCGATCTCGTATTAAAAAAGAAATCATAATTAATTTTATTTAATTGAGTCAGCAATTTTATCTCTTAAATTCAGCGAATTTAAATTTACTATTTAAACGCTTAATTTTCTAACTCAATCAATTTAATATATTTAACTCAATGATTTTCCATTATAAAATCAGCCAAGTAAATATATTTAACTCAATGTTTTTACCATTATGACTAGGCATTTTTAATATATAAATTTACCTTTTATATAAGTTTGACTTGGCATCACAATGCAGTGACTTGGCTACACATTGCATTGACATGACATTTTATTTATAAAGTCTGGCATTTCACTTATCAAGACTGGGCGTTACAATTTTCATGCATGGTGTTTTCAATGTTAATACTTAGCTCTTCAATGCAAGGTGTTTCACTGTATTAAAAAAACACAACATTTAACATATACCCTACAAATTTATTTTAAACATAGAGAGTTCAATTTAAGTTCATCAAATTCATTTTTAATACCCAATGACTCATCATATACACTCAGTGAATTTAAATAATAACTCAATGACTCAGCTATTTAATGGTATATTGGCATTTCAACAATGAGACACACACACAACTAATGCATTTTGATGATTTATCTCTGCGTTGAATATTTATATACACAACTTCCAAATTATATAAATGCATTGCTTTCAATTAAATATACATATCTTCTAAATAAAATATGCAACGTTTTATTTCTTAGCGCCTATACTAAGAGACTTAGCATTGAACAATTGTATTCAATGATTTCATTTATTAAGACTGGGTGATTTAATTTTACAGCCTGTCAATTTAATTAGTAACTTAAGTGACTTAAAAATTGACTTCTATGATTTTATAAAAGATTCCAACTGCTTATTAAAAGACTACAGTGACTCCATCCCTTGTCTTCACTTTGCAATAAAAGACCTGGTTTCCTATTTAAAGGCTTGGCACTACACAATACAACTCAATGTTTTTTTTATATACACAACTCTTTAATAGTATAAACTCAACATATTTAAAACCAATAATTTAATATTATAAACTCATCATATTTAATTCCAAAAATAGTGATTTCCATATCATATAAAGGTGTTTAGATTACTATGTGAATTATACTTATAGCACAACATTATAATGAAATTAGACTCACCAATTAATATTTTACATCTCCAATGACTTCCTTTAACAAATAATTATACACAACGAGTATAAAGAGACTTAGGTTTTTTTATCAAATACACAACAATTATAAAGAGACTTAGGTTTTTTTATAAATACACAATGATTACAAACCAAAGGCAGGGTGATTCAATCACATGACTTGGCAAATAGCTTCAATGATTTGTTAAATACTTCTACGATTTGTTTTATGACTTCAGCCAATTCAAATTGATACTCAACTTTATAATTTTTTATTCAACCTTAATAATATACATGCACAATTTTTTTTAATATATACTCAATTATCATTAATAGCTCAGCGACTTCTACTCGGAACTCGTTGTTTCACTTAGACATTATGATCTAGTTATCATAATGAACACCATCAACATAAAGCCAAAGCTCATAAATAATATGAAGCTTCTAGAACAAATCAGATTTTACAAGCTGATTATAATTTCATAGTTTGTATAATGATGCTGGCAGGAATAAAATGACACTGACAGGGATATAATGATGTTGGTAGGTATGTAATGACACTAGTAGGTATATAATGATGCTGATATATATATATATATATATATATATATATATATATATATATATATATATATATATATATATATATATATATATATATATATATATATATATATATCGCAAGCATATTTATATTAACAATCAGTCAATATATAAAAATATTACACAAAAATTTAAATACAACACCTGTTTCAGAAAATCTTTCCAATCCGAGCAGCTAAAATTGGGATTTATTCTCTCTCTTGTATTGTACCCTGTTTCTTGATATATTTCTCTTTCTCTCTCTCCATCCATATATTTTACTTCCCAACGCCTATCCATTTATAAAATTTTCCTCCTTCAATTCTACTACGCACTCACTCTTGCATGTTAGTCACCTTCTAGTTTGCTTTTCATGCATAATATTTTACTCTCCTTTTTAAATTACTAAACAACAATCATTACTCCCTAAGTCATAGTCTTTCTCTTTACTCAACTTAGCCACGCCTTAATTTTCATGTTATCTTTAACATAAGGCTAAGTTGACCAATTATCTAATATTATCTATTTTCTTATTTAAAATGTAATTTCATACATGTATTTTCAAAGTTAAGTTTAATTTGTCTTAACTCTAGGTTAAAACTTTAGGATAATTCATTTTCTTGAAAAAAACAATTAAAACAATGATGATTAATTATAATATTAAGTCAATAATTGTTTTTTATTGTTAGATAACCATATCTACAATAACTCATATTTATATAACAATTAATATATATTTTCCTAATTTAACATCAAAAATCAAGACAATTAATTAAAAGAATTCAATGCATATTATGAACTAAATTTGCATACTAATATAATCACATATTAGATTTCTTTAATTACGCACCAGCGTTTAAAACATGTTATGCATAAACATTTTAAATCTATTGTGTGTGTGTGTGGTCACTAGCAATTCCTCTAGCTTTGCCTAATCGTCCTATCTAGCTCATCCTCTCCGATGATGCTCACCCTCATCAAGCTATGAGGGTAGGATCTATCCTGCATCTACCTCAACATAAGTAGGTAGTTAGTCTGAGTCATCATCAACCAATGATGTAAAACTAACAAATATACATGCTCAATATATAGAATAAGAAAGTACAACTATCACATAATTGATCCATTATGCCAACAAAACAACATATCATTGTCCCATAACTAATATACACCATAAATCTCAACTCAAAACAATGATAATCAGATAATAACTATATTAATCCTCATATTTAAAAGTTATTAATTATAAGGTGAAATCGAGATGTGACATAATCATAGAAACGTAAAATAAATTTATAAAATAAAGTTTCTTAAATGATAGCATAGAAAATACGAATATAAAACATGTACTCTTCATCAAAAAATAATATCAAAAACACAAAATTGTTGAAATTAAGATGTAGTTATTATAAAAACCCCTTTGTTCATTCGTTGAAAAATGTGCATTTTTTTGCAACATGTTATTTGGGTAGGCATCATCTCACCACATCAATACCCTATGTCATTACAAAAAATTTGAAAGGAAAGTGAAAGTCAAACAATAAAAATTACTAGCAAGTTTGGCTATGGAGATTTTCTACACTAGAAGTAAATCATCTAGTATAAAATAGGATACATTTTATGTGTAATAATTAAGTGATAACATTTAAAGCATTTAAACATTAATATGCATGAGTTGATTCCATAACCATAACTAAATGAAGCATAGTACACATAAATACGAGTATGGGTGAGGAACAAGCCTACCCCATTAGCTCATATGCATCAGTTGCTCATAGCATTTAACATTACAACTATCTTATTGATTAAATACAAAGTATATCATAAGGTACGAAAGGGAAAGTATAATCATGCATAAATTCGATAAAAAAGCCTTCAATAACTTTATAATACTAAGCTTCCAAGTAGTCACCTCGTCCTAGTAACTTTGAACAAGGGAGAGCACTATGGAAGAATTCTTCCCCCAACTAAAAAGTCATAACATATCGCCCGTACACATCCCTAAAAAAAGCCAACTAAAAATAGCATCAAAACCCCATGTAAAAATAAAGTACATATCAATAATATAACTTGTCAAGTGAAATAAAACTAGAAGACTCTCACTATCTACTTACTATAACTAACACACACAAAAACTAAACTATATACTAAACAAATAATTAATTACTATAACCACTGATTTAACCATCAATTTAATAAATTATAATGAAATTTATCTTAAACCATCAATATAATTGAAATGTCATAAAAATCCACTATAAATTGCACCATAATAATATCCAACAAATAATGAACTAAAATGTATAAATAAAAAAAAATCATGGGGCTAAGTACATATGTAGTCATAGAAAACCTCTTCAACAACAAATAAATTCACAATAAAAAAAACATTAAATTTATAAAAAAAATAAAGTAGTTTTCATGGCCGACGGCTTTCATCATTTTCCCCTAAGAGTTCAATAGGTAAGATGACGTACAAATCTTGACGAACCTCTATTATCTTTCCTATGTTTTCTTTAGATAATGTTTGAGAATAAAAAGTCGGTCAAATTAAAGCATCAACCCATTTAGCACGTTTCTTTCTAAATGCGAACCAGTTGTGATCGTTAATATGGTTTTTATCGCACGTTTCTTTAGAAGTATCTGATTTGGTCATATTAATGATAAATTACAATAAAATTGAGTTTCATAAAATACGGTAATTTGCAATTGGTAAGAATGTATTGGGAAAAATGAAAATGTGACGCTTAGTAAACATTGTCTTTCTAGTTTATATTGAAAGAAGAAAACATCATAGATGAAATCGTATATATTTATTATAATATTTTATGATATTTTGATGATTTATTTAAAAATTTACCTCATGTTTAATTAATTAATTATTTATATATAACATTTAAAAAATATAATTATATTTGTATATTTCATAAATATATTTATATAATTATCAAATGTAATTTTAAATAGATGATAAAATTTACATATAAGTTATGTTTTTAAATAATTAAATTTGATGGTTGAGATTGTTATTCGTGTAAAAATTTGACCATCAAAATTTTATACTACCTAAAAGAAATTGTGCAGATTTCATGTTATTTTTATCTAGTATATTTAAATATTAGTATATTATGTGATCTGTAATAAATTTACTATCTTTTTAAAGGAAATCAAGGTTTTCTATAAAATCTTATTCATAATTAAGATTAAAGATGTATTGCTCAATACATCAAAAAGATGACCCCTTATCTCAAAGTTCAAATTTCTTTTACTTCATATTTTATAAAAAATATCTCTTTCTTATTTTTATTTAAAATATACTTTTTCTTATAATCATATTACTTTATTATGATTATTAGGGATTAATAATAATCATATTCATATATTTATACTTATTGAAAATAAGAAATATCGGTGGGATAAATTGTCGTTTCATTCAAGGGTACAACAAAATGTAATAATAAAAATTATATATTATTAAGCAAGAGTAATCACAAACTGTTTTGTAATTTTCTATGGAATATGTAGACCCATGAATTGATATAGAATGGATTGGAGAAATTCTTGGATCCACATGAATTTATAATGACTATGGCCATTGTAGATAGTTTTAAAATTATTTGAAATGATAATCAAAGGATATGGGCAGGAAAGGCGCTGCTGTAGGAATTTTGAATGGTAGCGATGTGTGAGAGGAAGGCAAACTGCAAACTACAACCCAACAATCCCACTCAGTCTGTGACAGATTTGGAAAAGGTTGTTTTAGGGAAGGTTCTTGTTTCATCGGATGACTCAAAGAATCAGGTGGTACTTGGAAGGGAGCCCAGTCGGGGTCCACAAGTCACTGACTCCTACCCCACCAAAGCTAAACAACACTCCTCATGGGCAGATTTGGTCATGGGGGAATGTCATCACGTATTCTTGAAAGATTCTTTCCTAGTTCCATCAGGTGAAAGTAAGGAGGTAAGTCTCAAAGTACCAAATGTTATCATTGATAGAATCGATTCCTCTCTATCAAATTCTGTCTTGGCCAAGTTTAAAGATTTTTGACCAAATATTGATTGTTTCCAGAATTGGGCTAATCTCAAATGGAAACCAAAATAGCAAATTGATATCATAGCCATGCCCAAAAATTTCTTTTTGATCAATTTCTCCCATCCTGAGGACACCCTAAGGACCCTCACAAGAGGACCTTGGTTTATGGGTAAATCGGTGGTCTACCTTCACAAATGGAAGGCAAGATTTAACCCCAATAGTTCAATCTCTGAGGATATCCCAATCTGGATTAGTCTGCCATAACTCCCTCTAGAATTATGGGTGTTGAAAGTCATTTTTGGGATTGCTAGGGCCCTTAGTCAACCCATTTCTATCGACCAAATCACTAGGTCCAGAAGGAGGCTACTTGCCACCAGGGTTTGCATTTTCATCCCAACTAATAAACCTTTAATCCATTCTATCAAGATCAAATCTAAGTACAGTATCTAGAATCAAAGGATTAAATTTGAAAGATCTTCTGAGATTTACAAAACTTGTGATGTCTTGAACCACTTGTCTAAATATTTTCGCCTGCTCAAGAATCCACTCATTCACCCTTCCCCTTCCTAGGTCAGGAAATCCTCTGTCTAGGCTCCCTCTTCTCTTCCCCCTCTAGCCTTCCCCACCTTCCCCTCTCAAATCCCACCTTGCCCATTCTCCCAAAGCTCCACTCCTTCCTTCCTTCCCCGCTCTCCCCCTTTCCTCTCCTTCCCTGCCCCCTTCTCCCTCCTCGAAACCCCCCTAGCCCCCTCCCCCAAACAGGATTTGGCCCCTCTTAATCTAGGGAAAAAGCTCTCGACTGCTATTATGTCGAGACCCCTCATAGCTCTTAGGATCCTTAGCCCTCCCCATCCCGCCCCAACTCTAACTTCCTTGGCTAGACCCCTGCTATCCCCTGCACCTGGTTCTTCTTCCCTTATGAAGGACATTCTTGCTGAAGCTAAGTTCTCATCCATGATGGGCTCTCCTTCCTCTTGTAAGAACCTCTCGATCATCTCTTACCCCATTTCCTCTTTCCCCATTCCTCGTACTTCTCTCCTGTTGGATGATAACCGGATGTTGTGAAAATTTTTACCTCTTCAGACTCTCCTCACTCCTATTAAATCTTGTGAGGAGTCCAAATTTTTCTCCTCGTTCAAAGGAAAATGTTCTTCTATTAGCAAAGGGGAAAGTTCTGCTTTACCCAAAGACTCAGTTGAGGAGAAATGGGAAACAGTCCAAAAAAAAGGGTAGGAAAAAAGCAAAAGTTGGTTGTGATAAAAAATTAGCAAGTAGACCCTCATTCCAGAGCTCCAGGAAAGTGGAAATAGACAAGCAAGTTGGAAAGGGCACGCAGATGACCCTTAGGCACTAACCCAATAACAAGAAATGAAAGTCCTTTCTTGGAACATAAGGGGTTTGAACAACCTCGATAAATAGAGGTTAGTGAGAAATTTAGTTTTAAAGATAAAACTAGATATTCTTTTGATTCAAGAAATTAAGATGTCAGCTAAAAAACTTTCAAAGATCAGGTTTAATATTTGGGACAAATCACTTTATAATTGTAGTAATTCAAGAGGGGCTTCAGGTGATCTGGCAATTTTTTGGGATCCTTCAGACTTGGAAGGCAACCCCCTTCTTATTATTGGGTCCCATATCTCTGTTTCTTTTTTTGACATTCGTGACAAGAAATATTGGATCCTCACCAATGTTTATGCCTCCAATTCCAGGCCTAAAAGAAATAAGTTATGGAATAACTTGATGGATACCAAAAATCATTTCAAAAACATGAGGTGAAGAGTTGTAGGAGATTTTGACTCTCCTCTATCCCCATGGGAGAAAAAAAGGGGGAATTTGCTCTCTCAATGATATTATGCTAGAATTTAGTGAGTTTATTGTTAATGTTGGTCTTTATGATGTGGAGCTTAAAGGTAACCAGTACACCTTGTCAAACTGAAGACTAGGAGATAACTCATTCAACTAAGACTGGATAGGTTCCTAATTTATCTTAATTGAATCCATAATTCTTCTTGTCTTCTCTCATCCCTCCCCAGAATTGGATCCAATCATAACCTGCTTCTGTTCTAAAAGGACATGGTGTGAAAAGCCAAGGCTACGCCTTTCAAGTTTGAAAAAATGTGGCTCTTTAATCAAACCTTGGAGGGATATATTAAGGAATCGTGGAGTATTATGATTCAAGGATCTGTCTTTTTTACCTTGGCCATGAAACTCAGACATGTTAAGAATAAGCTTAAAACCTGGAATAAAGAAGTGTTTGGGAATATCTTCATTCATAAAAATGCCATCGAAGAGGAAATTCAAAGGATTGAATTGGAAATTTCAGTTTCAGGCCCTTCCCCTAATCTTTAATTGAAAGAAAAGGAAATTCTAAGTAGTTTTAACAACTTGGAAGTGAAAGAGGAAACCTATTGGAGGCAAAAGTCCAAAAAGTTGTGGCTAAAGGAAGGTGATAGAAATACCAAATATTTCCACATCTCTACATCAAGAAACCACCAACAAAAGCTTATAATGGAAATCCAAGGGGAGGATGGAACTTGGTATAGGAAGGATGAAGATATTGAAACCCAATTCATTAATTTCTATAGATCTTTGCTTGCCTATGTTCCCCCTAGGATGAGGATCTTGAGGATCAAATGGTCAACCTATTTGATAAGGTTATATCTCAAGAAGATAATGCATCCATTTTCACCCCCTCTCAGGTGAGGAGATCAGGGCTATTATGTTATCCTTGGAAGTGGACAAAGCCCCGGGACTTGACAGCTTCCCTTCTTTCTTCTTCTAGGTCATCTAGGATATTATTGAACATGAAGTTTGTATGGTGGTTGTGGAATTTTTCAAGGCTGGTACCATGCTCCAATATTTCAATAACACTTTCCTGGTGCTTATTCCCAAGAAGCAAGGGGCCACTAAAATTTTAGATTTTAGACCCATCAATTTGTGTTCCATGTTTTATAAAATCTGCACTAAAAGTCTTTCAGTAAAAACTCAACTTCTATTAGATAAAATGATTTTAGAATAGTAGGGAGTCTTCATTTTGGAAGACAGATTTTAGATGGGATCATCATTGCTCATGAAACCATCCATTCGGTGTCCAAATCAAACTGGAAAGGTATGTTTCTCAATCTTGACATGAACAAGGCCTCTGACCGGGTCTCTTGGCAATTCCTTAATAAAATTCTAGCTAGTTTCAGCTTCAATCATTTGGTTAGGAGTTTGATTGCCTCCTGCATTTTAGCTCCTATATTCTTTGTTATTATCAATGGTGTCCCTAGGGGATTCTTTCCATCAGGGAGAGGGTTAAGACAAGGGGATCCTCTTTCATTGTACCTGTTCATCATCCTGGCAGAAGCACTAAGTCAATTTATTGTCAAGGCTAGAACTGCTAACATCATCAAGCGTATCACTATTGCCCCTAATACCAGCTTGATCACTCATCAACAATTTGTGGATGATATGCTAATGATGGAGGAAGCTTCAGTTTTGGAAGCCAGTCCTTGAAATTTATGAAGTGGTCTCAAGTTAGAGTGTTAACTTTCACAAGAGCTCCCTCTTTTTCATCAATACTCCATTTTTCCTTCAAGCTAAAATCTCGAAGATTCTAGGTTGTATCATCAATAATATCCCATCTTTTTTTGAGGGATCCATGAAATAAAAATTTTGGAATCCCGTCATAGATAGGATTCAAAAAAAACTAGTAGGTTGGAAAGGGAATCTCCTATCCCAAGCAAGAAAAGTTCAACTTCTAAAGAGTTCACTCTAAAGCATCCCTATCTATTTCATGTCCCTTTTGTCATCCCTAGAAGGATCGTTGATCAAATTTAACATATTTAGAAAAAATTACTTTGGAGAGGTGTTGAAGACAGATTCAAGTTCCTGCTTATCTCCTAGAAAAAATCTCACTGCCCTACCTCGAAAGGAAGCTTGGGATTAAGAAGAGTTAAAACCATGAATCGAGCTCTATTGGCTAAGCAAGGTTGGGGAGTGGTTAAGGATGAGAACTAGTGGACTAAAATCATCAAGGCCAAATATTTTTATTATGGGGAAGGTTATCATTTTCTTTCATAAATTGGCCCTAACAATGGTTCAACATTCTGGAAAGCATTGAAAGCTCAAAAGAATCTGCTTAGCAATGGTCTTAAGTGGATTTTAGGTAGAGGAAACCTTGTCAACGTTTGGTTTGACCCTTGGATCAATGACCCATTGGCTTCCTCCATCCAAGATTTGGATTTGATCTCATTCTTTAAGGAAACGTATGGTCATAAAGTGTCAAATTATTAGGAGGAGATGAATGGGAGGAAGAGGTGGAAATTTCTTATAAAAAATGACCTAAAC
The DNA here is from genome assembly GCA_037957365.1 of Torreya grandis. Taxonomy (NCBI): domain Eukaryota; kingdom Viridiplantae; phylum Streptophyta; class Pinopsida; order Cupressales; family Taxaceae; genus Torreya; species Torreya grandis. The sequence goes on along the minus strand of JARHVA010000906.1, from coordinate 3,323,535 downwards.
TAGCAACATGCCTGCCTCCTTCAAGATTTAAATGAATCCATTCAACACATTCACATCAATATTTTTCTGAAGGAGGATGACCTCATATGGAAACATGATCCTAGTGGCCTTTACTCTATTAAATTTGGTTATTCCTCCCTTTAGGTCCAGAAGGATGAGGACGACAACTGGCAAGATCTATGGCTTAAAAACTTCATTCCCAAAATTAATGTTTTTTTTGTTGGCAACCTAGAACAAGATTTTTACTATGGACAACATGATTAAAAGATTAATTCCCATCCCTAACAAGTGTGTTCTTTGAAAAAAAGAAGTCAAGTCTGTGGAACACTTGTTCCTCCTCTATTCTTTTGCTTTGTCTATTTTTTGGCATTTCTAGCTTCTCTTGGGTCACCCCAAGTTTTATTAAGGACCTGATCACCTAATGGAAGCCTCCCTAGGATGCTCCCCTGCTGAAATTCTAGTAAAATCTAGATCTCCCCCATATTTTTTGGGGCATTTAGAAAGCCAAGAATTATTGCAACTTTGAGAATCTTAGACCTCTTGATTCTTCCACTTTCAAACAGGTTTTGGCCTTTATTCATGAAAATTAGTCTTCCTTTGCTTCCTCTTTCAATCAACCTAACTCTCCTTCCTTTTCCTAGATTATGACTCAGCTCAATCTGGTCATCCCTAAAAAACTCAAGCAAAGGGGGTTGACAGGTCTAATGTTAAGTGGTTACTTCCACCTCCCCTATGGTTTAAGCTTAACTTTGATGGGGCAGCAAAAGGGAATTCAAGACTGGTGGGTGTAGGAGAGGTGATCAGAGATTCTTTTGATAATATTAGAGTGGACTATGTGGGTTCGTTAGGTATCTAAACCAACCGTGTCTTAGAATCCATTGAAGTGCTTTGGGGTATTGAGTTGGTCTCTAGTTTTATCTTAGAGTTCATCCAAATTGAGGGGGATTCAATGAACATTATCAACTGCTTAAAAATCCTCTCTCCCCCCTCTTGAAATATTTTTGGCATCATCAACGATGCTAAAAACTTGTTGACCCACTTCAAAGGGGTCTCCATAGGACATGTATATAGGGAAGGCAATAGGGGTGTTGATTTCATGGCAAACATTGGAGTCCTAAGGAGTGACCATATCACTTGGCACAAGAGTGATTATCCAAATGATGTCATCTAGATTGTTGATATGGAGAAGGGACACATCATGCAAAGTCATAATGAGTAAATTAATTATGATACAATCACGGATCATCTATGGTGAATTTTATACATGCAAGGCTATTATTACCAAACCTTACACGTTTGAGGAGCCCCAAGTTTGCATCATATGACCAAGGGTGGCTCTAATTTCCATAAACTTCATTATTCCTCCTTGAAGAGTTTAGTTTAAGAAGTCTGTAGAAGTAGGTCACACTTTCAAAAAATGGGTGGGGACATAGACCTATTTGAGATAATTTATTGTGATGATGTTAAGAAAATGTTGAGGTGTGGAGCTAAAAGCTTCACCAAATGAGCAAGTTGCAGGTTGCAGGAATTACACAGTCACCGGCATCAGTCAGGAGCGATCGGCGTCGGTCAGGAGTCAACTAGGAGATGTTGACGTCAGTCATGGATCGGCCGACGTCGATCACAGGCAGACAGGCAAGGACCGATGTCGGTCACCTGTGCGTCCAGAATGTTATTTCCGTGGACAGAACAGAATGTTTGCATGATAGGATTAAGTGTTAGTCTTAAGTGCATCTAATGGTTGTGAATGTGTAGCTCATGTTTCCTAATATTATATATAAGCATAGATATTCATAGCTTATTGGGAATTGTAACAATATAATAGTACAAGAATTGTATATGTGTATCAATCCAGGTTGTTGGAGTTAATTGTAATTGAGAGAAAGAACTCTTAAGGGAAAGAGATCTGGAAAGAGATCTGTACATTTGAGAGAGGTGTGGAAGAAAAGAAGTTTTTTCAATTGTATTCCTTCTGTAAAGAGTTTAATACAAGTTTTTAGGGTGGTTTCTTGTATCTCTTATTGTTTGCTATTTCTGATTCTAGTTACTTATCATTCTGGTTTAATTTCATATTTTATTGCTTTCACATAGTAATCAACTTTGTTGGTTGATCCCCAACAAGTGGTATCAGAGCTCAGGTTGACTAACAGGTGTTTCAGATTTGGTTAGTGTGTATTGATTACAGGTTACTCACAGGAATTTTTGTTTGAGTGGGAGAAGCAATGGCAGAAGAAAGTAAACTGAGAATGGAGAAGTTCAATGGCAAGAATTACCAATTATGGAGAATGCAGATAGAAGGTTAATTTGTATCAGAAAGATCTATACTTACCGTTAGGTGGAGTTTCAAGGAAGCCCACAGACATGGAAGATGAAGAATGGGAAGTTCTTGATAGAAAGGCTCTTGGATCTATAAGATTGAGTCTGGCATGTACTGTGATATCTAATTTATCACAGGCAAAGTCAACGATAAAGTTAATGACTACTTTAGAAAATTTATATGAAAAACTCTCAGCTTCAAATAAGGTATATCTTATGAACCAGTTATTTAATTTGCAAATGTAGGAAGGTGGATCTATATCTAATCATCTAAATGATTTCCATGGAATTGTAAATCAATTAAATTCAGTCAAAATAGTGTTTGATGATGAAATTAAAGCTCTATTAATCTTATGCTCTTTACCTGAGAGCTGGCATAGCTTGGTAATGGCAATTAGTAATACTGCATCTGCTTCAAATATTTTAAAAGTAGATGATGTTGTTAGTGTAATCTTGAATGAAGAAATTCATAGGAAAAGCACAGAGGAAACATCAGGGAATGCTTTAAGTTTTGAGAGCAGGGGAAGGCAAAAAGAGAAGAGAAAGAAAGGGAGATCAAGGTCTAAGTCAAAGATGAGAGGTAGATCCAAATCCAGAAATGGCAGGAGGATAGCCTGTTAGAATTGTGAAAAGATAGGGTACATAAGCAAAGATTGCTGGTCAAAACCTAAAGAGGACAATCAACATGAAGGTAAAAAAGAAGCAAAAGTTGCAGGTATTGCACAAGATGCTCTTATATTCTCTTTGCATAATAATATAGAATCTTGGGTTTTAGATTTGGTGCCTCTTTTCATGCTACCCCTAATAGAGAATATTTTAGTGACTATGTCCATGGAGATTTTGGAATAGTTTATTTAGGGGATGATGAGCCTTGTAAAATTGTTGGCAAAGGAAAAGTGCAGCTGAAAATGCAGAATGGCAACACATGGGTGTTGAGAGATGTCATGCATGTTCCCAGCTTGAAGAAGAATTTGATTTTTGCAAGAAAGTTAGGGGATGAGGGTTGTATAGTAACTCTCACAGCTGAATCTTGGAAGGTGACCAAGGGTGCACTTGTATTGGCTAGAGGTAAGAGAGTAGGTACTCTCTATTTATGTAATTGTATTACTGATAATTCTCCTTCTGTATTATCTACTTCAGATGTGGATGCAAAGTTGTGGCACTCTAGGCTCGGCCACATGAGTGAGAAGGGAATGTCTATTCTTAAGTCAAAAGGTAAGCTTTCAGATTTGAAAAGCATAGATCTAGATTTTTGTGAGAACTGTATTTTTGGGAAACAAAAGAGAGTAAGTTTTCTCAAGACTAGGTCAACAAAGAAGAAGCACAAATTGGAGCTTGTTCACACAGACGTGTGGGGACAAGCTCAGGTTGCTTCTATTGGAGGATCACAGTACTATGTCTCTTTCATAGATGATGCTACAAGAAAGGTATGGGTCTATTGCATAAGGAAGAAATCTAATGTTTTTAACACTTTTAAGATTTGGAAAGCTATGGTTGAGAATGAAACAGGTAGGAGATTGAAGTGCCTGAGATCTGACAATGGTGGTGAGTTCTTCAGCCACAAGTTCAACTGGTATTGTTATATGCATGGAATACGCAGGCAAAGGACGGTTCCAAGGATACCTCAGCAAAATGGAGTTGTTGAAAGGATGAAAAAAATAGTGATGGAGCGTGCAAGGTGTACGAGATTGCATGTTGGTTTGCCCTTAGAGTTTTGGGCAGAAGCTGTGGATACTGTAGTGTACCTGATTAACAGAGGACCCTCTACAGCTCTGGATGGTGGAATTCCAGAAGAGGCATGGACAGGTAAAAAGGTAGATCTCTCATTTCTCAAAGTTTTTAGTTGTGAAGCTTTTGTGCACATTGATAAGGAAAATAGAAAGAAGTTGGATGTTAAGTCTATGAGGTGCACATTTATTGGTTATGGCTCTGGAGATTTTAGATTCAGGTTTTGGAATCTAGGAACTAACAAGATAATTAGGAGCCATGATGTTGTTTTCAATGAAAAAGTGATGTATAGTGATCAGCTCAAGAAGTTGAATCAATCTGGGCAGAGCAATGGAGAATTAGATGAGGTGATAGTCCAAAATGAGCTCACGAGAAAGAATAATCACAGACAGGAAAACATAGAGACTGACGTCAGTCAGGCAAGAACCGATGCCGACAATACATGAACCGATGTCGGTTAGATAATGACTGACATCAGCCAGGAAGGAACCAAGGTCGGTCATGTAGAACCAACGTCGGCTAGTAAAAGGCCTGGAGGTGACTGAGGTCGGTCACTGTCAGAGAATTTGGGTGGACAGCGTGTTTTGAATGAGTCTCAGACGCCCATCAGGAGGTCAAAAAGGGTAAGTAAACCTCCATTTCGATATTCCCCTTCATTATTCTATTTATTTCTTACTGATGGTGGAGAACCAGAGAGTTTTGATGAAGCAATACAGGTGGAATCCAAGAATCAATGGGAGTTAGGCATGAATGAGGAGATTGATTCCTTGAAAGAGAACCAAACATGGGATTTGGTTGAGTTGCCAGCAGGAAAGAAGACACTGAAGAACAGATGGATCTACAGATTGAAGGAAGGTGAGAATGGACAGATGAGATATAAGGCCAGGTTGGTAGTGAAAGGATTTGCACAGAAACTAGGTATTGATTTTGGTGAGATTTTTTCTCCTGTAGTTAAAATGACTTCTATACGAACTGTATTGTCTTTAGTTGCTATTGAGGATTTGCATCTTGAGTAGCTTGATGTTAAGAAAACATTTCTTCATGGAGATTTGGATGAAGAAATATATATAGATCAGCCGAAAGGATTTGAGGTCAAAGGTAAGGAGAAGTTAGTGTGCAGATTGAAGAAAAGCTTGTATGGCCTCAAGCAAGCTCCTAGACAATGGTATCTGAGATTTGACAGGTTTATGACTGAGCATGGCTATAGTAGGTGTCAATCTGACCATTGTGTTTATTTCAAGAGATTGGATAATGGTAGATATATTATTCTATTGTTGTATGTAGATGATATGCTGGTTGCAGGATCACACATGTAGGATATCTAAGCTTAAAGTGAAATTAGCTCACACATTTGCCATGAAGGATTTGGGAGCAGCAAAGAAAATCCTTGGCATGAGCATTAAGAGAGACAGGAAAAATCACAGGTTGATTTTGTCTCAAGAGGATTATGTGAACAAGGTGTTGAAACAGTTCAATATGCAGGATGCAAAACCGGTAAGCACACCTTTGGCTGGACATTTTTAATTGAGTAAAGAACAGTGTCCTAATTCATATGATGAGGTAGAGTACATGAAGAAATTTCCATATGCTTCCGCCGTTGGGAGCTTAATGTATGCAATGGTATGTAATAGACCGGATATTGCCCAAGCAGTGGGAGTTGTTAGTAAGTATATGGCCAATCCAGGAAAGGAACACTGGAAAGCAATTCAGTGGATCCTTAGATATCTGAGAGGGACCAACAGTAGGCATTTGTGCTATGGGGAATCAAACACTTCTCTACATGGTTATGTAGATTCAGATATGGTAGGTGATTTGGATGGCAGAAGGAGCACCACAGGATATGTTTTCACTGTTGGTGGAACGACGGTTAGCTGGATTTCAAAGTTGCAGAAGGTTGTTGCCTTGTCAACTACAGAAGCAAAATATATTTCAGTCATAGAGGCTAGCAAAGAGATGATATGGATGACACGGTTCATGGAAGAGCTAGAAGAGGAGCAAGAGAGTTCCAAATTATACAGTGATAATCAGAGTGTAATTCATTTGGCTAAGAATTCAGCCTTTCATTCAAGAACCAAGCATATGCAGCTTAGGTACCACTTCATAAGACAGGTATTAGAGGATGGTGAGTTGAAGCTGGAGAAGATCCATACAGATAAGAACCCTGTTGATATGTTAACCAAGCCGATAACAAAGGAGAAGTTGAATCTTCATCAACTTTTGTTGGTCTTCATGATTGAGTTTGAAGATGGAGAAGCTAGAAGATGTTGTTGTACAGGTACTGGTGCAGCTGTTTATCTCCAAGTGGGAGATTGTTGAGGTGTGGAGCTAAAAGCTTCACCAATGAGCTAGTTGCAGGTTGCAGGAATTACACAGTCACCGGCGTCGGTCAGGAGCGACCGACGTCGATCAGGAGTCGACTAGGAGATGCCGGCGTCGATCATGGATCGGCTGATGTCGATCACAGGCAGACAGGCAAGGACAGTGTCGGTCACTTGTGCGTCCAGAATGCTATTTTTGTGGACAGAACAAAATGTTTGCATGATAGGATTAAGTGTTAGTCTTAAGTCTGCATCTCTATTTTAAGTAAGATTATTTTTAGCCCTTGATTAGGAGGTGCATCTAATGGTTGTGATTGCATAGCTCATGTTTCCTAATATTATATATAGGAATAGATATTCATAGCTTATTTGGAATTGTAATAGTAGAACAATACAAGAATTGTATATGTGTATCAATCCAGGTTGTTGGAGCTGATTGTAATTGAGAGAGAGAACTCTTGAGGGAAAGAGATTTGGAAAGAGATCTATACATCTGAGAGAGGTGTGGAAGAAAAGAAGTTTCTTCAATTGTATTCCTTCTGTAAAGAGTTTAATACAATTTTTCAGGGTGGTTTCTTGTATCTCTTATTGTTTGCTATTTCTGATTCTAGTTACTTATCATTCTGGTTTAATTTCATATTTTATTGCTTTCACATAGTAATCAACTTTGTTGGTTGATCCCCAACAGAAAAATGATTATGTCTAGAACAAAATGGTCCAGGCTAGGCTGGTGTCATTTATGGAATGCCTGGTAGGCATGATATTGTGCTCTCCAGGGATTTTGCCCATGGATGGAAAGATCACGAAGTGAGAATGCATGGCCTAAAGATTAAGATTACTAAGGAACCCATTGGTGAAATAATGGGGATGAAATGCCATGGTTTCAAGGCATTCAAAGATAAGAGGTAGAAGGAGGAACTCTTAAACATCATCTATAGGAAGGAGAAGGAAAAACATAAACCCAAACATTTGATTCATAAGGGGTTTATGCACGTAGAGCTGTCAAGGAAATGGCTGAAATTTTGTTCATAAATAATGAGGTACATTACCCTTGAGGGTAAACACATTGTTATCTTTTCACATCACTTCCTTCTTTTGAACCACTTTAAAGGCCATACAATTAGCATCCCGTTTTTTGTGTTGCAATCTCTAGAGATTTTGGTGTTGAATTTCAAAAAGAATATTTCAATGGATTTAATATACCAAGGCCTAATCCTACTATTGTTTAATCATGGGGAACCACTATGGTCTAAGATTATCATTGAGGCCATAAACACTAAAAGTGTGATGGATAAATTAGAGGAGGAAGGGAATAATACTCAGTCAAATATGAGAGATGAACAGGAAGAGTAGGATGTGGGGGATTTAGTTGAAAATGTTTAGGAGGACCCCAAGCTAAGTTCAAGAATCCCTACACTCATCCACCCACTTTCTACCAAAGTTAAAGGGGTCTTGGGGTCTAATGGCAAGGTAAAGATTGAGGACTCCCTCCAAAAGTTGTATACAAAAATTGCCATCTAGAAACTGCTCTATGGAAAAATTGTTGAGGAGTTAGAGAAGCTAAAAGGGTTCCTCTATATGGATACAGTAGGAAGTACTGAATGTATAGATCACCTAGTTCGTACCCCAAAAGGTAAATCCAACCAACATGAAAAAGAGGAGGAGCAACTCAAGATCTTGAGGAAGAAAAAGGGGAGTTTTATTCCTCTGACCTTAAGATAAAGAGACAAGATGATGACAAGGAATAGTTTGATGGGATTCAAACTAGGGGAAGAAATAAAAAAATTGCTAGTACTGAGACCAAACAATTGGTCTTTTACTCTAAATCGAAATAGCTTGTTGGTCTCTATTTTATTTTTGGCTACATTTTGGTTTTTTGACTAATAGTTAGTAGTTATTTGGTACAAGGTGGGTTTAACTGTTAGGTTTTTCTCTTTGTCTCTTTTTGTTTTGATGTTTTGACTTGCTTATCTTTTAGGTGTTAGTTGTAAAGGGTACGAGCCTCTTCAACCTAGCTTTTAACCAATCTAATAAAAAACAAACTATTTTATATTCTAAAAGTCAAATATGGTATAAAGGTAGGAAGGGGAACCTAAAATAATATTAGGAGGAAGGGAAAAAATGAGGATGAAAGTGGGGTTTTTTTTTTTTCAGTTGCTCTATTTTACCATACTTTGTTGATACTTCCTATTTTTAAATGGGATTTTTTCCAACTGGTAGTATTATTTTTGTAACCATACATATTATTATTTGTTAACTAATAATTAAACTAATGCAATCCAATATGAAATTGAAGTCTTTGACATTAGTGATGCACATGTGAAAACTTAGACAAAACTAATAATTAATCCACACGTTGCAAAATTATAAGATTATATTTACAACCAAGGGCAATGCATTTGAAGGATCAAATTTGCAACCAAAGGCGATCACTATGATATACTTGTGATGTGGAATGGAATGAAATTATCCTAATTAAATATTTTAAATTTACACATAATATCCACCAAAAACTTAAGTCAAGTCTTCAAAAAAAGGTCCATACACATAGATTGCACTACATATGCATAATAGAAGAAGATTTTAAGAAAATATATTTGTCAGAGTCAAAGTGCTTTGCTAATTTAGGTGAGATAAAATGTTAAAATTCCATAAGAAAAGTATGTAATTATTTTATGGAAAATGGGTTCTACATCAAAAATATAATATACTTACCCATAAATAAGTGTAATCATATTTAAAACGGTAAAATCAAAATTAATTGCATCCATAAATTTTGATGTAATAAATTATAAGAGGGAGTTTAGAGGGATATATGATTTCACATGAATTCAATGATAGTCATTAGAAATAACTAATTCCAAGTAGGTTTACATAATAAGGAAAAATTAAAATCTATAAAATAAGAAGAAACATAGATTTCTCCCTAGTACTATCAAGATTTCTCTAGAAAAGTAGTGTTTCTTTTAAAAACTTGAGGGAAGACTTGAGAAGTAAAAAATGTGTAAAAAATAATTTTATTATCATGCTTGTTAGATTGAGGATTCTAAAAACAGTGTTCACTTTCTAAAAGTCTACTCAAATATTAGGAAAGTTGAACTTCTTCAAAACCCTAATAGGGAAACCACATCTATAAGACACATTAAATTAAAATAAAAAAGGTAGCGGATATAATAAATTTAATGCTCTCAAAGCTCCTACATCAACTCCAACTCCCCTACAATAACTCCAATGCTCTTGTAGACATGTGAAATATATGTGCATGAAGATAAGTGCTTAATCAATCAATAATATGTTAAAATATACAATACACATGGTTTCTCCAATGCTATTAGAGTGACCCATATGTGGGCCTTTATGTGTATGTCATTGTAGAATCTCATACCCCAAAACCTTGCCAAATCTTACAATTTTTTTTCTTATTACACACACACTGGTCAAATTTTGAAAATAATAAATGTTGAAAAAAATATGAAGTACTAAAATCAATGTTGTAATCAAAATCATATCTAGGCTTAATCATAGTCATTTTATAGAGTCAATTCAAGTCAAACCATCTCAAAAATATAAGTCCTAGAGCTGAGGGAAATTGAAACAATGTACCATGTCTGTGTTGAGCCTTCAATCCCTAAGATCATGTATGATCCTTTTTGCACTAATATTAAAAGAATAAGCAAGGTACAAAGATAAATAAATATGGAGCATGGTTTTCCCCTTAGAGATTTGAATGGAACAAAAACATCGATAATTGGATGTTAAGAAAAGAAACAAAGAGATTACCCCTATAAGGAAATAATCATAGAAATGTAAGATAAATTGATAAAATCAACTATCTTAAATGATAGCGTAGAAAATACAAATATCAAATGTGTGCTAATCATCAAAAAATAATATCATGAACACTCATAATTTTTGAAAATAACATGTAACTATTGTAACAACCTTTGTTCATTTGTTGAGAAATATGTAATTTTTTGCAACATGTTATTTGGATAAGCATCGGCACACCACATGAATACCCTAGATCATTATGAAAAATTTGAAGTGAAAGTGAAATTTAAACAATAACAATTACTAGCAAGTTTGGTTATGAAAATTTTCTACGCTAGAAGTAAATCATCTCGTATAAATCAAGATACATATTTTAGTGTAATAATTAAATGATAACGTTTAAAACATTTAAACATCAATATGCATGAGATGATTCCATAACCATAACTAAATGAATAACAGTACATTTAAATTCATAAATTTAAGAGTATGTGTGAGGAACAAGCCTACCCCATTAGCTCATATACAACAGTTGCTCATATCATGAAACATTATAACTATCTCATTGATTCAATACAAATTACATCATAAGGTAAAAAAGAGAAAGTAAAATCATGCATAAATATGATACACAACCTTGCATAGATTTATAATACTAATCTTCCAAGTAGTCATCTTATCCCAACAACTCTTCATAGGAGAGGGATAAAATCATTGAGGCATTCTTCATTCAACCAAAGAGCCGTAATAGATCCCCCAGACACCTCCCTAAATAAGAGTGTCCTTACCCTTCAACAAGGGTGGTAGATAAAAAGAGGCAACCAAAAAGACCTTCAAATCCCCATGTGAAAACAATGTACACATCAGTAACATAAGTTGTCAAGTCAAATATAAATAGAGGACTCTCACTATCTACTAACTATACCTAACACATAAGGGAACTAAATTATATGACAAATGAACAAATGATTACTATAACCACTGCTTTGGCCATCATTCTAATGGAGGTGGCATGAGGATATAATATAGGTTGCAACCTCATAATACTCAATAAATAATGGAGTTACACGTCTAAATACAAAAAAATAAGGGATAAGTACATCACACATTATAAAATTATGTAGTTGTGAAAACCTTTTCAACAATAAATAAATCTACAATGAAAAAATTTTGGATTAATAAAAAAAGGTAATTTTCTTGGTCTAGGGATTTCATCATTTTCCCCAAGAGTACAATAGGTAAGATGTTGTAAAAATCTTCATGAACCTCTATTATCGTTCCTATGTTATATTTAGCTAGGGTTTGGCAATAAAAAGACATTTAATTTATAAAACTCTAATGCCATATATATAAATAAAAATAAAGTAAACAAAAATATTTGCACCCCTTAAAATTACATGAGTTATAGAGGTTTTAATAGTTATACAAAACATGTCTATGAGAAATCGGGAATCTCAAAGAAGTCAAAGATGAACACTGGTTCTTTTTCTTTAAGACTAGCTTGAACACTTGCCTACACTATCCATCTTCTCAATTCCAAGTCACTCCAACACTAAGAGTATTTTTTTTCATAAAGAGAATGCAACCTTGGCCTAAATAAATGAACATTAAAATATATGTTAGTCAAATATTCCTTTTCCAACGAGAATCTCATACTTACTATAAGTTTCAAGTAGATTTCCTCAAAAAGACATTGGCATGCTACCTTAGATAGATGTCAAGATAAAATTGGAGTATCCCCTCAAATCTGAACCTATGAATGTCTTAAATGTTTTTGTTAGGTTCCCAAAATAGTTCTTTGAACAACCCGACGATATCCTTGTGATTTTTTTCCTCAAAGATTTTTACTTAGGATTTCCCTCATAGGGATAAACAAACCTTAATTATGTTTTTTTTTGAAAAACATAAAAAGTATATCTTAGATAGTTTCTCTCTCTCTCTCTCTCTATATATATATATATATATATATATATATATATATATATATATATATATATATATATATATACCTACTTAAAAAGTACCACAAAGTCCCCATGCAAGGTTTTTAAATACCTAAGCAATTTTTGTTACAAAAGGTATGCCAAAGTTTCCTTTGGTGGCCCAAGGATCATCTTACCTTAATAGTCTAATTCCACTTAGGGTAGCCTAAGTGTTCATCATAGTAAGGCTAGAAAAAACAAAATAATACCATAAGCCCAATTAGGCTTAATACTAGCACTCTAATATATATCGAACATATGCAACAAAGGAATATACTAGTGTTGTAATTATGATACTATATTACGAACAACAACATAAATAAATTGAAACAATAAACATATAAGAGCGAGCGCATAAATGACCCACTCAATAATTTTTTTTTTAAAATGAATTCAAAACATGTAGTGTGTATGGGGATCTCATGAATGCATCAGAAAGATGACCCATTATATGACCCCTTATCTCATAGTTCAACTTTCTTTTACTTCATATTTTATATATTTTTTATCTTACATATTTTTATTTGAAATATAATTTTTATTATAATCATATACTCTATTATAATTATCAAGCATTAATAATAATTATATTCATATATTTATTTTTATTGAAAATAATAAATATCGATGGGATAAATTGTCATTTCAAAGATACAATCAAATGTAATATTAATATATATATATATTATTAAGAAAGAATAATCCAAAATTATTTTGTATTCCAAAATCAAAATATGGTAAAAAGGTAGGAAGGGGAACTTAAAATAATATTAGAAGGGAGGAAAAAGAAAACTTTTGAGGATGAAAGTAAGGTTTTTATTTTTTTGGTTGCTCTAGTTTACCATACTTTGTCGATACTTTTTATTTTTAAATAGGATTTTTTCCAACCGGTAGCATTATTGTTGTAATCGATATATATTATTATTATTTAACTAATAATTAAACTAATGCATTCTAATATGAAAGTGAAGTCTTTGATATTAATGATGCACATGTGAAAACTTAGACAAAACTAATATAATTAATCCACACATGTTGTAAAATTATAAGATCATATTTACAACCCAAGTCAGTGCACTTGAAGGATCAAATTTGTAACTAAAGGCAATTATTATGATACACTTGTGATGTGGAATGAAATGAAATTCTACCTAATTAAATATTCTAAATTTACACATAATATATGCCAAAACCCTATATAAAGTCTTCAAGAAAAGGTCCATATACATTGATTGTACTACATATACATAATAAATTAATATTTTAGGAAAATATATATGTCAAAATCAAAGTGATTTGTTAATTTAGGTGAGACAAAATGTTAAAATTCCAAAAGAAAAGTATGTAATTGTTTTATGGAAAATGGGTTCTACATCAAAAATACAACATACCTATCATAAATAAGGGAAATTATATTTAAAATGGTAAAATCAAAATTAATTGCATTAATACTTTTTGATGTAATAAATTATAAGAGAGAGTTTATAGAGATATATTATTTCACGTGAATTCAAAGATAGTCATTAGAAACTACCAATGCAAATCGAGTTTAGATAGGAAAAATCAAAACCTAGAAAATAAGAAGAAACATATATTGCTCCACAATACTATCAAGATATTTTTATAAGAGTATTGTTGTTTCTAAAAACTTGAGGTAAGACTTTAGAATTGAAAAATGTGTAAAAACTAATTTTATGATCCTATTTTTTAGATTGAGGATTCCAAAAACAATGTTCACTTTCTAAAAGTCTGCCCAAATATCCCCAAATATCAAGGAAGGTGAACTCCTTAAAAAATCTACTAGGGCAACCACATATTGAAGACATATTAAAGTAAAACAAAAAATGTAGGGGATATAATATATTTGATGCTATCAAAGCTCCTACATCAACTCCAACTTTCCTATAATAACTCTAATGCTCTTGTAGACCTGTGCAATACATGTGCATGCAGATAAGTACAAAATCAATAAATAATTTGTTAAAATATAGATAATACACATGTTTTTTCTAGTGCTATTAGAGTTACCCATATGTGTTCATTGATGTGTATGTCCTTGTAGAATCTCTTACCTCAAAACCTTGCTAAATCCTACAAAATATTATTTTTCTTATTACACACACAGAGGTCAAATTTTGAAAATAATATATTTGGAAAAAATATGAAGTATTAAAATTAATCTAATAATCAAAATAATATCTAGGCTTAATCATATTCATTTTCTAGAGGCAATTCAAGTCAAACCATCTCAAAAATATAATTCCTATAATTGATGGAAATTAAAGTGATGTACCATGTATGTGTCGAGCCTCCAATCCCCAATATCATATGTAATAATTTATTCACTAACATTAAAAGATTAACCAAGGTACAAAGATTAAAAATAAAAAAATTGGAACATGGTTTCCCCATTCGATATTCGAGTGGAGTGAAAACATCGATAATTGAATCTAGAGAAAAAAATAAAGAGATTATCCTTATAAGGAATTGATCATATCTAAACGTAAGATGAATTAATAAAATCAAGTTTATTAAATGATAGCATATAAAATATGACTATAAAACATGTGTTAATCATAAAAAAATAATATCAGGTAGACACATTTGGCGAAAATAACATGTAGTTATTGTAACAACCCCTTTATTCATTCATAAAAAAAATGTGCATTTTTTGCAACATGTTATCTAAGTAGGCATCGACCCACCACATCAATACCCTAGGTCATATCAAATAAATTGAAGGGAAAGTAAAATTCAAAAAATAAAAATTACTAGCAAGTTTGGTTATGGAGATTTTCTTCACTAGAAGTAAATCATCTAATATAAAACAAGATACATATTTTTGTGTAATAATTAAGTGATAACATTTAAACATCGATATGCATGAATTTATTCCATAACCATAAATAAATGAAGCATATTACATGTAAAGTCATAAATACAAGTATGAGTGAGGAGCAAGCCTACCCCATTGGCTCATATACATCAGTTACTCATATCATGTAACATTATAACTATCTCATTGATTGAATACAAAGTACATCATAAGGTATAAAATAAAAAATATAATCATGCATAAATATAATAAAAAACCTTGCATGGATTTAAAATACTAAGCTTCCAAGTATTCATCTCACCCCAATAACTCTGAATAAGAGAGGAAAAGCATCATTGAGGAATTTTTCCTCAAACCAAAGAGTCATAACGGATCCCTGCACACCTCCATAATAAGAGTGTCCCTATCCTTCAATAAGGGTGGTAGATAAAAAGAACCAACCAAAAATAACATCAAATCCCCATTTCAAAATAAATTACACATCAATAACATAAGTTGTTAAGTCAAAGTAGAACTAGAGGACTCTCACTATCTACTGACTATAATTGACACACAAGGGAACTAGGATATATTCTAAATGAACAACTAATTACTACAGCCATTGATTTGGCCATTAGTCTAATGGATTATAATGAGGTTCATCTCAAGCCATCAATATAATGGAGGTGACATAAAGATCCAATATAGGCTTAAACCTCATGGTACCCAACAAATAATTGACTTACATGTATGAATATGTAAAATTAGGGGTTAAATATACCACCCATCATCACATTATGTAGTCATGAAAACCTCTTCAACAACAAATAAATTCACAATAAAAATCTTTGGATTAATAAAAAATAAATTAGTTTTCTTGGTTTAGGACTTAGTTCAATAGGTAAGATGTACAAATATTCATGAACCTCTATTATCTTTCCTGTGTTGTCTTTAGCTAGGGTTTGACAATAAAAAGACATTTATTCTACAAATATATAATGCCATTCTAAATAAAAAGAAAGCAACAACCATATTTTCACCTCTTGAAAATACATGAGTTAGAGAGGGTTTTACAATTATAGAAAAAATGCATGTGAGAAATTAGGTAACTTAAGGAATTCAAGGATGAACACTAGTTCTTTTTATCTAACCCTAGCTCGAACATCTATTTAAACTATCAATCTTCCCAATTCTAATTTGCTCCAACACCGAGAGATTTATTTTCCTTAAATAGAATGTATCCATGGCCTAACTAAATGTACATTAAAATAGATGTTACTCAAATATTCATTTTCTAATGAGAATATCATGCTTACTCTAAGTTTCAAGTAGATTTCCTCAAAAGACCTTGGCATACTGCATTAGATAGATATCAAGATAAATTTGGAATATCCCCTCAATGTAAGCCTATAATTGTCTTAATTTTTTGGTAGGTTACAAAAATATTTCTCCTAAGCACCTGAAGATGTCCTCATGGTTTATTTCCTCCAAGGCTTTTTGCTTAGGGTTTCCCTCGTAGGGCTAAGCAAGCCTCAATTATGTTTTTGTTGAAAAACAAAAAAAAAAATCTATTTAAGATATTTATACCTACTCAACATATAAAAATATGTCTAAGATAGTTATACATGTTAAAAAAGAACCATAAAGTCCCCATAAATGTTTTTTATATACCTAAAAAATTGTTGCTACAAATTGTATACCAAAGTTTCCTTTGGTGGCCTAAGGATCACCTTACCTCAATAAGCTAATGACAATTAGGATAGCCCAAGTGGTCATTAGAGTAAGGCTTAATAAATTAAATAATGGCATAAGACCAACCTTGCCTAAGACTAGCACTCTAACATATATCAAACATACACAACCAAGGAACACACTAGTGTTGTAATTATAATAATATATTATTAACATCAACATAAGTAAATTAAAACATTAAAGATACAAGGGTGATCACATAAATTACACACTCAATCATGTTACAACAATAACAAACAAGAATTGAAGTCAAAACATGTGGCATGCGTGGGCTTCTCATCAATTTTATTTGAGTTTCCTACCCTCCATCTACCATCATATCCTCTATGATGTTATCCCTTTAGGTGTCAACACTATAAGGGGAGAGCTATCCCACATCCACCTTAGGAAGAGAAATGTCAAACGCTATGGATCACACTATACCATCAAAATAGTAAATAGCTAAATGATTCAAGAAATGTTAGCATTCACATTTTAAAAATATTCATATCACAAAAAGCTTATAAGATTCAATAAATGCCCAAAATATGCATTTAGATAATTTATATAAATAAATATAAATTACATTTTTAATTAAATGCACAATAAAATCACAATCCATAAAATACATTAGAAAATGATCTAACTGATATACTAAAATTAATTCAAAATTTATTTCATTAATATTTGTTTTTCTAGTTTGGGTCAAAAAATGGGTTGTGAGAACTACTAATTTTGTAAAAAGATATATCAATAAAATAACTTAAAATTATAATATATTCCCCCATATTACATAAAATAGAAATAAACTTGAAATTATAGAGTTACCCTCATTCTTACATCTTACCTTTTGTGATTAGAACTCTGAGAGAAGATGATAATGGGTGAACAACAAGATTTTATGCCACACTAGTTGGATAGGCTTAGATCTTCCACTACTCCATTTGACTAAGTGTGCCTGGCTAGTGATCTAAAACAAAAATAAATCACTTTTCCTCAATTCCTAACAATTCACAATTGCCAAAAATAAAGGGGGCAATATTTTTGGCATCATGTTGAAACTCTAAGTTTCTGGTAATGAATCATATAGTTTTTGGAGGAATTGTATAGTTTCAGCAGGAAACTATATAATTTTGGCAAGAAATCATACATTTTTAGGGGAAAAAACATGAATATGTAAAAAATAAGATTTTCTAATTTTGAATTTAAAAAAAAACTTATACTACCATTACATGTAAAATAATGAAAAAATAATTTATTTTTATCTTGATTTACAGTGATGTAGGCCCCCATACACGTGTGGGAATTCTATCATGGGTAGGCACTACAAGCTATATGTGCCCTTGGGATAGACAAGACATCTTGGGAGCATTTGGATGTAGTTATGTTAAGCCATGTTGCATGCCTACCCATGATGTGATATGACTCAGTTTTTGTCATCGCCTTGGTAGATTGGTGGATAAATGATACCTATGATTTCTTGCTTCCAACTTGTGAGATGAAAACTACCCTACATAATGTTTATATGATCTTGAGGTTACTGGTGAAGGGAGGAAATTTGTATCAAATAGTCTAGAGTGGGCCAACTAAGAGGCACCCCTAGATACTATATGGGGGGAGATGAAGAGACATAGATAACATAGGGAAAGTCCTACATGATGACATATTATAGAGAGAATTTGAAAAAATACACAAAAATATGATCATATTGGTGAGCTCCTTTATCACAACTAACACAATATTAGTATCATGCACTTATGAGCTCTAACCAGCAATAAAAGATATGGATTTGGGGAGGAAAATGTATGCCTAAAGATACAACAAGCCAGGACATGTATACATAGATCTATTTAGGTTCATCTATCAGACATAGGGAAACACACTAGTAGCTAAAAAAGTACAATAAATTTTGACATAGGAAGTGGCAAGCCCTAGCAATGTACCACATGCCTTAGTGATTATATAGATACCATATGTAGGAGATGGGTCACGCTAAGACCCAAGATAAATAGGTAGGAAAGCATTGCTTACTTGAGGAGGGTGGTATATTCCATCCAAGAGAGAGACTTCCCCTAGAGGCCATATAAAGGCCACTTAAGTTGAGTCAAGAATTTTGTACAGATGGAATGTATAAGGGGTGGGCCAATGATGCTAAGGCCAATTTAGAGGTATCATTGAGAGGATCTAGTATGAGAGGGTGTGAAAAAATTTGAGTTACAACAAGATGTTCCCTAACCATTTCTATCTAAGGAGAACATAAATATTATACCATTGGAATGACAACTAGGAGTTACCTTGCACTATAGATCTAGAACATGCCATTGATGAGGACCATCCAAACCTAGGGAAAGATGATTCAAGAACTACTAAGGACCAATGGACACGGTGGGTTGGGCTTTATCCCATACCACTATTTCCACCAAGATAGGAGATAAAAGAGGGGAAAGAGCTTGAGGAGAGAGAATATGCTGGGAAGCCTTACTTAGAGGGAGGACATTGGGTAAGTAGGATAGAGGAGCATTTAATGATGATTTTTCCACCATGAGAAATTAGGGACACCAACTAGTACTAGGCATATCTAGGTAAAAAATTCAAATGTGCTTCATTTCTTATATTTAAATTATTGTTAGGGAGTTTATTAATTGATATTTATTTAACGTAAAATAGTGATCATCAAGGACCAGACAACTATAATTACTACCATAATCAATAGACTAGCCCAAAACATTCTAAAGGATAGCCTAAGGATATTCAAGTGTGATGACTTCAAAGTAAGTAGACATGTATACATATTCGATCCAATCAATAGGGATAGGGAAGTTTATCTAGATTTTGTGGTGAGGGTAAAATATGTGAACACAAAGCTTACACATGTACATTAAAAGATTAGATATATGAATGCATCACACATATAGGTAGAGGAAGACGAGCATAAAGGTGAGATCTATAAATTCCACTCTCAGTGAATGAAATAGCCATAAAAACCCTCTTTACTTAGTATGTAGACCTTCATCAGAGGTATTGTGAACTAGAAATATAGAATGTAAGACTGGAAGAGAGGGAGATAATGAGGTTACAATATGGAGAGGGATAAAAAGTAGGATAATTATGCCCACTGCATTAGTTACCCCAAATTTTAGTATATATAAGTGAGGAGATAATTTGTATCCCCCTCATGCATGAGTTCTATGGGTCATCATGTGACCTATATTAAAAGCATTGTAACCTATTGGTTGTCTAATATATTGTATCTTGCATTTTATATGTTATTTTATGTGTATGTCTCTAGACTAATTACAATAAAAATATAACATATATTTTACAATCATGTAATAATAAATAACAATAGATCATATTAATGAATGAACACATAATCAATACATGAGGTAAAATATAAATCATGTAACATAACTAATAATTAGAATTATAAATAAAATAGTATAATACATCATGGGAAAAATAAATTGATAAAATTCCAAAGTAAGAGATTGGTTAACAAAGCTAAGCAAAGATGTTAATAGGTCCTCGAGAGTCATCATAAGATATAATAATTTAAGAAAAAATACTACAATTATAATGTATAGGACATGGTGGAACCAATGAATCTAAAAATAAAAGTTATCATTGTCATAGTCAATTGCAATATTATTCATTGAAAAAATAATGTCTCACATACATTGATTTTATTTATAGTTATGTGTTTGTCTTTGAGACATGTTATGTGATGATTTCACCTTTATTGGAATTGATTAATGCCTTTGTATTTTATGTGCCCCTTATTTAGGTAATTGTTGTAATAATTCTTGTAGCGTTTTTATGTATACCACTTCATTTTTGATTTATTCTTTTAGAAAATTAGTACCCTTTAAATAGTAGTCATTTTACCTTGATGTCAAAATATTATATATCGATGCACTGTACATGGGATTGATTTCATTTGATATATTAATGTTAAACCAAGCAAATCATAGTTTGATTCAGTAGTAGGAAATGTACGTACCCAAATTTTACATTGTACAATATTTCTATGATATTCTATGATGATGTAAGGACTGCCATAAAAAATAAAATGTTCAAACCTGGTCCTTTAGGATCCTTGGAAATAATTTGATCAAAATTTTATCATTAGAGCCATAATCAATACACGTTTCATATAAAGATCAGAGATGTTGTTTAGGATCACCCTTGCCATCTTAAAATTTGAACATGGGTACATCAAAACTAGTTGGCAAATGGTGTAAAGATATTTTAGGTGCTAGAGGATTATGTAATAAATATTTTGAATCGATAGCATGAGTTGATTTCAAAGCATTTTGTTTAATTTTGGTAACTATAGCCTCCAAATATTTGATAACTTGGAGAAGATTTTTCATAGTAGACCCATTGTGATTTAGATTTGAGCTTTGAGAAGCCACCAAAATGGATGAAAACACCACTTGTGTTGATGTACGTATGGAACCGATAATTGAGTTAAAATATTAATTGGCCCCATAGTAGATGTAGTAATAGTTGTACCATCTAAGGGTTCACCGTTATTGGATGTGGATGCACTAGCCTTAGCGTGTTTATTGATTTCTTCTTGTGCAGCATATAAGAATGCATTAATTAATTCTTTATTTATATTTAGATGATTGAATAAGGATTCTTTATCTTCCAGTTTGAAATTATATTTCTTAACATTTTCCATATTTGATAAATGCAAATAAAAATTTTGAAGGAAAGATGAAAATTCAGATCTACAAATTATTGTAATCAGAAACCCTAAAGCAAGTTATGAGTTGCATGAGAAGACTCAGGGGTAACTCTTTTTTATGTGATTTTTTGTTTAGGGTTAAAGGGTATAATAGCCTATACACAAGGATTAATAAAACTATTCTAGAGTGGGCCAATTAATTGAAAACTCAGATAAATGTATATTATAAATTAAAATGTTGAGTTATGCTAAATATAGAAAGTACATTCAAAATAATAGTTTGATAGCATTAACACAAAGAGGAGATAATAATCTGAGAAGTATAGAGGTAGAAAGAGGTAGGAACAAGATCACGGTCTAGTCGTCAGGTTTTCTAATAAATATTGTTTATGAAGGCCTAAACACTTGCATTAGCCTTAAGATATGACACTTGTGTTAGCCTTAAGACACTTGCATCAACACAAGTGTCTTGATATCAATGGAATTTTATGGTACATAATACTCAATGTATTATGGAGTGACCACTTAGATCTTTCTATATTTTATGTCGCATTTATACTAATATGGTTTATTTACCTGCATAGGTTGTAGATGATTGTTTATGGATCAAACCTTAGCTCTTCACCTTAGGTCTTTGTACCTTACCAAAATTGGATGACTTGGCTCATGAAGTTGAGCTAACCTCAAGGACCCCTCTGTCAATGAGTGCTTACTACATAGACAATATTCTAAAGAGACCCTTAAATATGTATTTCTCCCCTATATTTTGGCTTGTGTGTGCACAAGTGTGAAATATTCTATATGCAAGGGAGTGCAATGATCTAGCTTGTAATTTGATAAATATTTCTCATCAGTTTTTCTTTGAGTGCTTCAGACCTATAATGTGACTATTCCTATGGATGATATGAAAATAGTGAAGAATATGGCAATATAACTTAGTTGTGCAATCAATTGAATGAGACTGAATAGGTGCTTGTTTGGTATTTAATAGATATATAATGAATTGGCTTAGATTTGTATTTGAACCACACATTTTGAAAATATCTCATGGAAAGGTTAAATAAAACAAATGGGCTGACCCATAGGATTCAAAATATTTAAAAATTAGATGAATTTTGAGGACTAGAAACTTGATAAGAATCTAGACACTTGCATCGATGCAAGTGTACCTATTTGGGATGCAAGTACCCAACAGGCTAGGAAAATGTTGAAGATCTAAAATAGATAGGGAAGGATTTATATCATTTTTTAGGATTTCTATATATTGTAAGAGATTTGGGTCATCAAAAATGATAGGGTCAGACCATAATATAAACAATTAGCCATAATGAGATGGTGAGTGTGAGCCTTTCAGCAATATGAAGGTATAGAACTAAAGGGTAGAACCCTGATTGGTATTTTTTAAGTGTACAAGATGGAGATTCTATATAAATCATATTTCACTATCTACACTAATGAGGGAAGCACATAATTCAAAATTTATACGACATTTTGGTGTTACAAAGACTATTGCATGTTTGTAGAGGTATGTTTATTAGTATATATGAATTTTGATGTTGCTAAGTTCATAAGGGGGCCTATTTTATGTATTAAAATAAATCCTATTAACATGAATTTTAGTTTTTATATGCCATTATTAGTTCTTTCTATGCCATGGGAAAGCATTTTCATGGATTTTGTAGGCGGGTTGTCTATGTCAAGGGGTATGACTATATATTTGGGGTTTTAGACCGGTTTAGTAAGATGTGTATAATTATTACTTGCAAGAAGACCCTCAAAGGTAATGATGTAGTCTAGTTTTATTTTTGCTCATGTGTGGGTTCACTTTGGTTTGCCTAGTTCTATTGTTTCAAATTTGGACTTAATATTTGTTGGTAAGTTTTGGAAAACATTATGGAAAAAGATGAATACTAAGCTGGAATGGCCTACTACTTTTCACAAAAAAAATGATGGGTAGACAAAAGTTATAAATAAAACATTGGTAGAGATCTTTAGAGGGTACAATAGGAAGCATCCCAAGTGTTGGGATGAAATTTTGATGCCTATTCAACATTATTACAATAAGGCAGTGCATTATTCTACTAGGAAAAATCCTTTTGAAATTTATTTTCAAAGATAATCACCTACATGTGCATTTGATGTTTTTTTGAGATGGCTATACAAATAAAATGAAAAATTGGATCAAAAAGTCCACAAATTTGAAAGGTTCATTTATAATATTTAGAACTTTCACCTCCAACTACAAGAGAGGTTGAAGGAGTCACAATCCAAGTACAAAACAAGGCATGATCATCATAGGATTAAACATCATTTCCTTGTTAGAAACAAGGTATGGTTGTATTTGAGTAGAGAAAGACTTCAAGGTAAGACTAAGACACTTCAACCTCTTAGGTATGGTCCATTTGAAATTATGGAACAAGTGGGAAAGAATGCATTTAGACTTGATTCTCCTCCTTATATGAAGATTTATTCAATTTTCAATGTTGAGAACTTACATCTTTTTTAGTCTTCTATGCTAGATAATGAAGACAACAGTGGTTGTTATCTTCAATTGATGACCTTGCTCTTGATAGTCAATTAAAATTAGAGGAGGATGTTGTATTATAGAAGAAGGAAAAGATAACTTGAACAAGAGTGCAAGAATGTGGATCGGTTGGGTTAAGGGTCAGCTACTTGGAAAGACCAAATGATATTTTAAATAGAATGTGGGGAAAATAGTACCTTACTCAATTCTTTAAGCTTTTAGGGACTTAAAACCCTAAAAATCAGGGGGGGAGGAGGGGGGGCATGATCAAACATTGGATCCTAATGTACTCATCATGTACACTAGATGTTTTCTACCCAATTTATGTAATGCATTCATGTTTGTAAGACATTTCAAGTAAAACATATCAATTTATATATGTTATGGTCGTAGAGTCAATGTTGGGTGATCCAAACATTTTCAATGTTAAAATCAAGGTTTTTGGCTCTTAAAAATAAGGGGTTTGCTTAAGATAGCGAAACCATTTCTATATGCAGGCAGTAGTTATACAAGCATTGATAGTTATGTAACCATTAGAGTTCAAAGTTGATGATTTTGATACCACCTTGATAGTTAAGCAACCACTAGGTAACTGTCAATCTACAAACACTGGTGATTTCTTCATGAGATAAAGAGCCTAAAGAGGAATGGTTGAAAAAGTTCCCACTTCCAATGAAGACTCATTTGAGCTTCTTGGTGGAATCCAAAGTGAGAGGGGATTCCCTAACATGTCTTGTAGTATGTATAAGACATCAAAAGAGTCTTGAAATTAGATTCACGTTGCAAGATATCAAGTTGAGTCTTGGTTCATGTTATCTTTGGTTGTTCTTAGTTGTTTAGCATTTTTTCAGTGTTGGTTTGTCTTGAGAAGGGTTTGAAAAGTGCAAAGCAATCCTGTGTATGGGATTTGTATAGGGAGTAGTGGAAGCTCTATCCTTGTAGGCCACTAAGTTTTTGACAATAAATTGTACATTTTCAAAATCACATAGTGGATAGGGGAGTGCAATTGCCTCACCCAATGACATTTTTCCCATACCAGTTTTCTCCAGGATAAATCTTGTGTTCATAGTATTTTTTGTGCTATCTTTGCTTCTCATTTACATTTCATAATTCTATATTTTTCATTACAACATTTCATAGATCTATTTTACATACAATCTAGGCTAAAATAACAACTTATTTCAATTACTTGTTAAGAGTATCGGATCCGTGTTGGTGAAGCCTAGTGTGAAATATTCTCCTAATTCAAAAGGAATGTCCTTTTTAAGGTCCACAATGTCAGTTGCCTTGTTTATAATATGCAAGGTATCTTATAACATATTAGATCACCTCATACTTCCATTAAGCAAGACGTACCTAACATCACTTCAAAACTTCAAATGCAACATGTACCTAACTAGATCCGACATGATTTAAATTTGTGACCTTGATTTCAATAATACAAGTTCTTCATTATTAATCCAACTCAAGTGTACCTGATGATAAAATTGAAAGGCTATAATAACTATTACTCAAAATATAATACATTATGTGTTATGAAAGAGAAAACATGATAAATACAAATAAAAAATGGGAATGGGAAAGGGAGTCCATAAATAATAAATGGGAATGGGAGAGAGAATCCACTATTTTTATTATTTTTATTTTATTAAATTTTTTAGTTTGAAATAAAAAGTATTTTAGATTTTCAATTTTTACTTAAATTTGGAATGGAAAGAAATTTGTTAGAGGGCCAAAAAAATCAGTGATTATATTTATTATTTCACCACTATTAATAAATATTTGTGATGTACCCATTAATGGGATATTAGTAAGTTTAGGTAAAAGTGTTAGAAAGGATAAGACTATCTAGATTCTTCCTTCGAGGTAGTTTAAAGTAAAATGTGATGGTACCTCAAGGGAAAATCTGAGTACTTCCAGAGTAGGTTGTATCATAATGGATTGTAGTAGTTTATCTATCATAGAGTTTTTAAGAAAATTAATGGATGGCATGAAAAATGAAGCTGAGGCTCAGGTTCTTTCCACTGAGATTGATTTAGTCATACAGTGTAAAATTGACAATCTTGTAATTGAAGGTGATTCTCAAATATTGATCTCTGCTCTTATTCAATCATTTTTTGGAAGTTGGAAAATATTTTGTCTAATGTTTGGGATCGCTTGGATAATTTTTCTTCTTGGGAGTGTAAGCACTGCTATAGAGAATCCAACTCAACAGCTAATTTTTTAACCAATTATAGGATTGATCAAAAGGAGGAACTGTGTGTGGACAATCATAGGTCTTCTTGGGAAGATTTTCTTGAGATTATTGCCATTAATTTAGGCATTTTAAAAAATTCAAAATCAAAAGCTATTGATTAGTTTTCAATTATGGTTGGTAATGGCCTTAATTGTTTTTATTTTCCACCATTGGTTTTTGGGCTGCATCATTTCCTCATAATAGTCTACCCCATGTGAACCAAGGTGGCTATTATTTTCATTAATGAAAATGGGGGTGAAATAACATACCTGTACCTTATTTATGCATTTCAGTTGCCTCTTGGGTGGAGTCTTGGCATTCGTTTGCATCTGGTTTTTTGACACCATTGAGTGCGAGGTGGAATTGGCTCTTGGGACTCTGGTGGTCTATGGCAGCAGTTCCATAAAGGAAATGGTGTTTAGTGGCAGCATTTCTAAGGCTCATATCAAATACATTTTCTAGGTCCCCATCGAAGAGATTTTGAAGGCCATCTTAGTTGTCTTAGGAGATGATTACGTGGTGCACCGCATGCATAGTAGAGTCAATTTTGCGATGGCTTTCATGTTTGTGACCAATATTATGGCTCTAATGGTGGACAATGATGTGGTCTCTAAAATCCTGACATTTTTTGTGATACCTGATCACCATCTTTGTGGCTTGGAGGAGCTTGGAAGGTTGGTTTTGGGCCCTTTCCCCAAATTACTTTTTGTTGGCTCAGATGACATTAGTTTGGTGCCACGTTCAGCTTTCAAAGCATTGGAAACTAGGTTTATGATTTTGGTTGGTTTTGTGGAGGAAATACAAAAGAACCCTGTGATAGTGATTCTACAGAGGGCTAGTCCCTGACCATGCCACCTATGGCTCAATTCAAGAGCCCCATTTTGGAATTGACATAGTGGAAGAAAGCTAGACATAATTGAGCTCATATGGATGCTATGAAACTTCTGGCAAAATGGTGTTTTGGGGCACGATTGCAACTCCTCCTTGGTTGGTAGTGTCTCTTAGACGGGTAATTACGACAATGATGCAGGGATGCTTGGAAAGTAATCGTGTGGCAGGTTTAGTGGGTGGTGTCAAACTTAGGCTTCGGGGGTTGAAGAAGAAAGCGACTGGGAGTTCTACATCAGTTAGAGTTCCCAACGAGGTGGTAGTGCTGGATGATAAGATAGACATAGTCTAATCACTGTGGGGCTACTTATTTTTTGGTAAACTTTCTAGTTTTTTTCTATCATCTCAGTTGCTAGTCTTGCAACTTACTTTAAAAGTTTTCTGGTATTTTAGTATGTTTGTTTTTGGTATATGATTGATATATGGTACCCCAACTAGATTGGGCTTACCTTAGTTCAGGGCAACAACTTTGATTAACAATTGTTATTAATCAGATTGACCCTTTTTTCTGCCTACTCCTTATTCTTTCAACCCCAATATATATCAAAAGTAAAATAAAATTGTGAGATAAATATTTATATGCAAATGAATACCTTTAATTTATTAAAAAATAATTATTTATGAAAGTCATATTAATAACACAAACAAAATCTTGCAAAATTTAACAATTTTAAAATTATTTTTATAATTATAAAAAATAATAACTATGTTTCAACCTGAGTCGGTGCATGTTGGCTATTATGATTTTATCTTCTTTTGGCTCCGATGGAATCCGATCTTCTTTTATGATTATGTTCTGCAAGGACTCAGCGTCATTAATATTTTTGGGCCATGCGACGCAAAAAAAGATTGAATGTACCGAGAGAACCAGGGGATAGCGACAGACACGTGAGGGTACAAAAATGCAATAATATTTTGTGATGAACAACGTACTTTAAGTATACCCACGGCCCACGTCCCACGACACGTGAAGATTTCCACAGCAAGTACGACTACCTAGACCTGAAAAAGCAATGTAGTCGCAGTCCCACAGTGCAGGAGGCCAGCTGTATCCGCACGATGCATCCATTCTGGACGCTTGGCTGTAGTGGCGGCGCCGCCCCTACTGCTTCAACTTCAATCATTTCTCACCCTCACAGAAGCACAGGCGAGCAGCAAAATCATTTTACGCTTATTCACAGGCGAGCAGCAAAATGTATGAGGAGCAACTGAATAGCAAGTCGTGTATTTTGTCATTTTCTATAAATGTTACGTGAATTTTGTGTCTTTAGGAATACTCCGTCATTAGTGACATCAGTAATGCCAGTGTAGCAGTACGACTTTGTAATTCTTCAAAGCCATCTTCCGCACGCAACTCTCCCCTTCCTCACATTCCCAAATTAAGAACTGTTGGACAGTAATAATATGTGCCAGTGTGCGGTGTAAATAGACAAACATGCAAATTATCTTTAAAAAAAATAGAAGCATCTGATTTGATCATATTAATAATAAATTAAATCAAATCGAGTTTCATAAACTACAGTAATTGCGATGGAGCATTGCTGAGACGAAAGGGTGTGACCCTCAATTGGTAGTGGCCCTCATGTATTATGAAAGCAATCTTATTCTGGTATTGAATCCAAATTGGGATATGATAGTAGAACTCATAAATGAGATTTATTTTTTAAAAATACTTCATCCCATATAATTTATCAACTAGAGCATCAATCTTTGCCTTTGATTTTTTATTTTGTTTAGTGTTTTGTAATTGATATAGAGTTTATATGACCCATTTTTATTTTTAGTTATTATCATTAGAGTAACATATGAATTATTACTATGGACAATGATGTCAATTTTAAGAGTTCACTTATCAATTTTTATATCTCTGAATTTTTTAAAATGTTTTTATTTATAAAGGTGTAACACCATTAGCCTTTTTGTAGGGTCAAATTCAATGATGTACTTCAATTCCCTATCTAACAAAAACCTTTTTAGTAGATTCTAGAAACAACCGTATATTTGTATAGTAGCTCTGAAAGCCTTGGATCTTGATCATGTGGGATAGACGATTTTACATCCATATTATAAAGGTGAGCCATAAACCCAAAATCCCCCTTATTCAAACTATTGTTCATTTGACTAGAATCAACCATTTTATTTCCCTCAGGATCAAAGCCCTAATAGTAAACTCACAGTCATCTTTCTTGAATTTTTAGAATCTCTCCTGATGATTGGTGGAGTATGTTCCAAGAGAGTATAATCATTAAACCTCCAAAAAAAATCCATTCCCCTTGATATCAATAACATAGAATTTATCCTTGAGGAAACATTCTACCATTGAAAGTTCCACAATATGCACTACTCTTAAGCAATCAATGCTTTTGTGCCCTATAACCCGAATGGGAAAACTCTCAGAGGTGTCTGCATGGACGTCTAGCCAATAGACTTGTTTCTTATCTAGAATATTAAGTGTACTTGGATCAACCATGACCAACACTCGATCATTCTTGACAAGGGAAAATAAATTGAAGGTGTTAAGATAGTCGAACCCATCATGGCAAAAAGTAACACAAATAATTCCCCTACTTATACTACAGAAGGATAATTTTTTTTTGGTTCACACTCTACATCAAGTTGATCTGGGGTACCCTCCTTATCAAACACAGACTCTAGCTCAAGTGGACACATCTTCTGCCATATAAAAAAACATTGTGTTACATACATGACCCTTACTCCTAAAAGAATAAAGCTCAAATTGATTTATTCAATGAAAGAATGATTACATATATATTCATGAGTCTCTAGTATCAAGGAGTTAACTATGAGTCAATCCCTAGTATCGATAAGTTAAGTATGGCAACTCAAATCACAATTACCCATACATTACACACACTACATGTGCACATTAACACTTATTTAGGAGAATTTATAACATTGCCCCCAACCCGATTTTATAGCATTGCCTCCTTAATGTGAACATGGGAAAACAATCATATCTTGTAGAAGCTTTTCTCTAAAAACTATCTTCAAACTAAGTATAATTCCACCAAATTGTCTCATAACCTTCATAAAGATGTAAATCCTCAGTCAAATTCCTTCGTTCCCACTTTCCCAAACTGGATTTTTGAATTACTAATATCCAAAAACTCTTGAATCTATCTGGACAATAATCTATACTAATTTTACCTTGAAATCCTTCTCTTACTCTCAAAAAGTGAGTTTCTTTTACAATATGTTTTTCAAACACATTAACACAAATGAGAATTATTCACCACAAAACAAACTGTAAATAAATATGCCACTACTTCACAATATGGCCCCGTCACTAACATTTGATGAGAGGATGCTAAATGTCCTCCAACCTTATTTTGCCTTCGACCTCCAGTTGATGTGATGATTACTCCACTGATAGGGATTTGAAGCTTAAATTGCATGTCAACTTTTTGAAAAAATGCCACCCCCTTATGCATAACTAACACACTTGACTCAAGATGTCAAGTTCTCTCAAAATAATGTTAGTTACAATATAAGGTATGAATTTGTCTTTGATGACAAAATGACACATAAAAAAAACTACCTAAACTTTGTAAACCTGATAATCTTTAATAGATATGCCTTTAAAGCTTATTTAATAAAATTAAATAACAAATAAAACCTAGACTATTTGACATTTTATTAAACTCTAAATACTACATGGTATGGACCAAACTTAAGCAAAAGCAATGCAATATCTAAAACTAAAGACATATATTAAACCCAATAACATATATTGTAATGAATTTGACTTTTAATCTTAAAACATTTATAATCAAATTCATTATTAAAAATACTCTCATCCAAACTTCATATTCAAAAATAGAACTGCTTATGATGTCTTGTCTTTATCGACCACACAAAATTTGACACAACCAATGTGGAATCAGATCCAAAATGGTGGATGTACGACTTCAACATCCACACCAAACGTTCATGAACTACCAAGTGAGCCATTTAGCCTTCTTTACATAGTGATTTGATTGAATGAAAGTTTGAAGTGAGTAAAGTGTTGGAAAGTGAAGTTATTGTGCTTTTTATCTTGAGTTATAATAGGTAGCGAGCATCTGCCTATGCTATGTTACACGAATGTGAGTGTGGGCAATTTTGTTGGTCTAGGTTTCATGAAGCTAGGTTGTTTCCTTGCAGAGAGTAATCAAACTTTTTGGGAGGGGATTATCTATTGTAACCATTTGAGTAGTTGTCAAGCATTATCAGTTGTGCCTGACTTGGTGGTTGTTGTGTATGTGGTCATGTGCACACCTTATTGGACTTTAGATTATTTTATCCTGAAAGAGTAAATAAAATACATGTTATCCCAATTGTTCTTATACTGTGTGATTGCTCTTGAGTTAGATTAGTTTTTTTGTTTCATTGTAAGTGTTTTTTAAGCTTTTACATCTAATTCTTTGAAATATAAAATAATACCATTGTGTCGTGTGTGTTCTTGTGCAGGTAAGCATTGTAGGCGTAGTCTGTAGTTCTTGTAGAGCTCTCTTATTATGGAGGGGCTCAAAGAGAGCAAGCAGTATTATATGGTTATAGCTCGGTCAAGATGGCTCCATGACAGTTGGTATCATAGCACAATTTTGTGTCTTATTTAGGTTATGTTTGCCTGAGTTGGTTTTATGTTGTATGTAACATCCCCACTAGGATCTGCCTAGAAAACCATGAGTTTTTTTAATTAAACACATATACCAAAATAGATTATGCATGAGAATCTAACAGAGATCAAATAAAGAACTCAAAGCATAATAATATCAATAAAGCATATTACATCATTAATCTCTAATATCATGAGAATACATCATAATGCCAATATAGAAAGTAATTATATTAATGCATTTATGGCTGATACAAATCTACAGTCACCACTGTCAATGTACAATAATAAATAATAACTCATCATGACAATTTTCAATAATAAATACAATACAATACATTGTACATATAATATACATGGCTCCACCAAAGCATAGTTCCCAAACACAAGTATCTATGGCAATTTCAAGTGTCATCTCAATAAGTAGTACTATTGTGGGGAGGGAGAGCATCAACCAATCATTTTTTCAAACCAACCACAGACCAACGATCCCTTGTACTAATCCCATCAAAAAATGGCCCTCCCTTTATGGATGAGTAGATAGTGACGACATGGAAATCCAGAAAGACAAGCAAGTACTCATGTGTTGTATAATTTTTAAGCTAAACATGTAGTGTATCATAGAAAACTTGATCTATTGTAAGATATCACACATACATGTAAATCATACTCATGAAATGATAATGTCTCACTAAACATATTTTGGCCAAAGTTTTAGGAATAGTAATATAAAAACAATTTATAGATCAATCAAATTTATACACATCACTTGATCAGACTGTCTTCATTTGGCATCGTGATATTAGTAAGCTAATGAAATCCATCTCACTCCTTACTTAGTATCAACAATGCAGATTGATCAAATACAATTCAACCATAAGATTCATATAATTTACATCCTACTAGTAAACACATCATGTAACATGCTAAACGTAGGAGTAACCAAAGTATATATTTATTCCGTCAAATGTATGAATGAATCTTACATTATTTTCTATTTTATACTAAAAATAATATACTACCTGGGTAAATACACAATTAATTGCATATTCAAATAACACAACTTGTTTTCAATTATACTACACTTTATGATAACCCATATTACCATAGTCCAGTGTTTTTAACATATCTACTAAATACCACATCTAGGCTAATATAGTAGTCATAAAATCAAGGAAACAGACACTCATATTCTACATTTGAAATAATTAAAACTCTATTTTCATGAAACAGGAATAAATTTGTTATTTAGAGGTTTGAATGCACGCCATTGCTAAGTTTATTATTCATAAATCTTTTAATATAGTTTATAACCAAAAGTACACACCCCAATGTACAAATATATGCTAATAGGCATGTTTACATTTATTTTATTTCAAAGCATACCTTTAATAAATGAGAAATACATAACTTTTTATAACATCATATTTCATGTGACAGGTTTCATACTACAATATACATATCACAAGTGATCTCAAGTACGCTGCAAGATCTATCTCATGATAATAGAATTGTTATATTTACCTATGGTACTATTAATTCCAAATAATAAAGTTTATTATAAAACATGTAATATTTCTAAAGACATATGGCTTTATCATGTCCAATTATTTGCAAATCAACCAATTATGTCACCATGTGTGGATAAATCAAACTACGGTTTTTATGTAAATCCACTACGTTTTGTATCATATGGTGACATTATAAATTCAATTAAATTCCATGCTTTCTAAAAAGGAGCATTCATACATCATATGGTAACTTTATAAAAACTACAGTCTTTAATTTAAAAAAACATTCTAAAAGACATAAGTAAAGCTTAATTCCAACTTAGAACCATGCCTATACTAAAAACTATGGCGCTATTTAAAATAACCCACATCCACATGTTTGGTTGAATAGAGATACAATTCAGGTATAAAAACATATATTAATAGGCTATATCAGTTTAGTTGTGGTGTGATATTTTTAACTCGTTTACATTCATATACATAGCAGGTTTCCACCTTTACCAAAAAGCATGCAACGCCTATTTAGGTAATATTTTAGCTTAGACCCACATTTGTAGAATTCAATTTTCCTATTTATGGTCATGCCAACAACATATTTATGCTTAACAGAGATTTATTTTGACTATACTCATATCAATTTTAGAGATATGGTGATGCCTTATACCTATTTCAGCAATGCCTTCTGATCACGAACGAATAATAGGTAAGAGTTTTACTTACTGCTAGAATATTAATTATTAATATCTTAGATAGGGGATATTATTGGAAAATATATGGTGATGCCCTATAATAAATGACCCAAATTTAATATATCGAGTTTGCAACACTTTGATTATGCAATCTTCTGTTCTAGTTATCTATTTTGCATGTGTCATACGAGTGCATGTTATGCCTAATTTAAATAGCACATGTAGCTCTGTTACCTTCCTAAAAATATCCAAGCTACAACATGATATGGTTCACCAATATAAAACATCTAAATCGAGGACTCAACATAGATTATCACAATTATAAACAATCCATTTAGCTAATAAGGTAAATAGATGGCGATGCCAACAGTTGGTTTAATAAACATATGCTAAAAAGGGTGCATCAATCTCTTTTTTTTGTTTGTAGATTAGAATATCACAATTTATAGGTGGTGATTCATAACCGTTTCCTAATTCCTTTATCTAGTGATGCCATAAGTCAATAAATTGCAGTGATCTACTATAGTTGGCATATTACATTATTCAAGGTGATGCCTTTGACTAAACGCATGATGGAAAAGGAATAACACTGATTCTATAATATAATGGCTAGAATTTAATATTAATGCATTCAACTATGCCCTCCTAATTTTTCAGATTCAAAATTGCAAATTATTTTCCTATTCTAGTCGATGCTTGTGCTTAATACAACCCCTACAGGCTGTGAAGAGTGGTAGATATATAACTCAACGTATCCATAAATATATGTATATTATTATATATACAACATACTACAGGTTTTAAGGAAACTTCATGGATGGTTTTCATGTTTAACAAGGGGAAATACATAAATAGATTATGGCCCAAATGTACTGAAAACAAATTATTCAAGTGCTCAACTATACACACAGATAGTTTACAAGAGTATAATCATATAGGCTGAGAAATAATTATTAAAATAAAAATACAATAGCTACTTGGTAAATTTGTTTGTTGATTCTCTATGCCTTTTCTTCCTAAGTTGCACCCCTTGCTTCCCTTTCTGACCTTCTCTTCCAAAAATACATGAGATGATCCATTTCTCAAACTTTTTCTATATAAAATAGGCGTAACTCTCCTTTGCTTTTGATTTTTGATTTTTTTGATTTTTCTCTTTTTATTTGTTTTAGTTATTTTTCTAATATATTAATTCTTTTTTATTTTCTAATTTTAGTCTTTAACTTTTTTTTTTTTTTTATTTGTCTTTTTTTGTTTTTTTCCCCTTTCTAATGTAATTTCTATTTTTTTATATATTTTAACATTAAATGCCAAAATTCCATGATTTAATTAAATCAATTAACATCGACAAATGTTATAGCATTTTGAATGTTAATTTTAGAATTACTAATAATCCAGATTTTAAATATACTTTTGCTAATACTATTCCTACCAGTATTAATGATAAAACATGTCAAATATGCAAAAAAAATTCATTACAATACTTAACTTGTACTAACAACCCATAGAAATCAATTTTCAAAAACAAGTACTAAACACATCATAAACAAACTATTTTAAATGCATTCTATCATGTGCTAACTACTATGGTGTGTGCAGGGTTCTTATCAGTTTTTTGTTGACCTTTGATGTCTCCATCTATATCACCCTCTCTGATGATTCTCTACAGTATGTGCAAGGTTCTCATCAGTTCTCTGTTGACCTTTGACGTCTCTATCTAAGTCACCATCTTTGATGATGATCTCCTTCTGGCACACTCTGAGGGATGAGTTCTCCTACATCAACCTCATAACATGCAAGTAATTAGATCATATCAATATGATAAACATATAACATAAAATATAACTAAAACAACACATAAATATACTCAAAATGTAAATGCATATGCTATAGCCAACTTACAGTAAAACAATCATGTATCTAAGAAATATTATACTATTACATAATAACATATATCTCAAGCTTAGTCAAAAATATAATCAATATCATATGTGTCCACTATAAATATCCATGAATAATCAAATAGTTTTCTTAGTGAGGAACCAAGATGTAACATTGTACACCTTCCCCTATCGAGTCAGTCCAGTGTGTTGAGTCTAAGTCAGTATGATAGGAGATCAATCTAAAGTTCCCCCTCACCATGTGACCATCAAAGGTCTAGGTAAGGATAAAGGTGAAAGTGGTGGCAATCACCATATGAGTAAGTTGAGGCTTGAAGTGGATGTAAACTTTATCAAGCAAGTTGGTGCCCAGTTCTAAGAGTTGGAGGAGTTGGTGGGTATAAGGTTTAGTGATCTCTAGGAGGAGGTGGAGTCTACATATCAGACTATCATGAAACTTATTGTAAGGTTGGAATAGATTTTGGCATCATAAATGAAGTTACAGGATGAAATGACTATGTGTCAAGTAGCAATACTAAGTCTAGCGAAGGTGCTCGGGTCCATCTCTTCAATAATTTTGAAGCTCCCCAAGTTGAAGGAACCAGATTGTTATAATGGTTCTAGAGATGATCATCTTCTGTATAATTTATTTTGGGACATGGAAGAGTACCTGATAAGTTTTGGAGGACTATTAGATACACAGGAGGTACATGTTGTGGTAAGATACCTCATAGGTAAAATGAACTTTTGATATAGAACTTTGGCTAATGACATAACATCAAAGAGTTATACAAAGAGGTTAGAATCTTGGGTGGATCTGAATAAAGTCCTTGGGGATCAGTTTCATCCTAGGAATGTAGCATGGTTGGCTAGGATCAAGTTGAGTCAACTAAAATAGACTGAGAAGATACAAGAGTACATCAAGTCTTTCTAGAGCCTTATGTTGGAAATAAAAGACACGTCTAAGGCAAACAAGTTATTTAAGGTTATGAATGGTCTTCATTCATGGGCTAAGGTTGAGCTCTGCCACCATGATGTGTCATAAGTCAATGAAGTTATTGCCATAGTAGATCAGCTCTTTAGTTTTAGATAAGAGTTTTCATCCAGGAACACCCAAAACACTAATGCACCTAAGGGGAAGGGCATTGAGAAGAGTTCAAGTCTTCAAGGAAGTTAGCTAGTAACCAAGGAGGGAAGGCTACTAAGTAGTCATCAGTGGGATCTCAAAAGTCTAATAGCATATTCAAAGGTGATGGAAAGAAGTCACAGAATGGGGAATTAGGTAGGAAGTCTTTCTGTTTGAAGTGTTGGATGTGTAGTGGTGATCATTACAACATAGATTGTCCAAAGAAATAGAGAGTGTTAATGATTAAGATGGTGTATCCAGATGAAAAAAGTGAGAAAATAATGTGTATGCTCAGGGGGATCAATACCATGGAAAAGTTTGAGCCCAAGACAAGAGATGGTGGAAGTAATCTGTATGGGTTGAATTTTTTAAAGGTGATGATCAAGAGAAAGATCGTCATGACACTTGTGTACATGAGTGCAACCCATAATTACATTACAAGTCATAAATCTAAATATTTTGGCCTCCAATCCTCCATATTTACCAAAAGGTTTAAAGCAATGAACTCTCCATCCATGAAAACTCTTAGCTTTGCATTGGATGTGGATGTGAAAGTTAGCAAGTGGAAAGGAAAGCTAGACTTGTCCATGATCAAGATGGATGATTTTGAGCTAATGTTGGGACAAGAGTTTGTAAAGTGGCAATCTTTCCTCATATTGAAACTCTCTTTATGTTGGATCTGATGTAGATGTGCATATTGATGATAGTGTAGAGGAGACAGATAGGGAAGATGAAAGTATGTTCAGTGATGAGTATGCATAAGGCTACATGGAATAAGGTGGAACCAATGTATCTAGCAGTGCTTTTTGGTGGTTAGGATGATGAAGAGGGAAAACAGTTTCCTAATCTAGTTGAAGTGAAGAAGGTTCTTCATGATTACCAAGACTATATGCCTAGCTAGCTACCACCCTATTTTTCATAAAGAAGAACAATTGACCATCACATTGAGTTGGTCTTAGGGGCAAGTCCTATATCAAGGGATTCATACCAATTATCTAGGCCTGAGATGGTTGAGTTGAACAAGTAGTTGGAAGAGTTGTTGATTGTTGGTTATCTTTATCCATCACGCTCCCCTTATGGAACACCAATATTGTTTCAAAGTAAGGCTAATGGGTCACTTAGGCTTTGTGTGGATTATAGGGCCTTGAATAAGTTAACCATCAAGAAAAATCATCTTCTGCCCATCATTAAGGATTACTTTGATCACCTTTTTAAAGTGAAAGTATTCACAAAGTTAGAATCAAGGTCAAGTTACTATCAAGTCAAAACTGCTCCTGGAGATGAAGAGAAAATGTCCATCATCACCAAATATGGGTCATATGATTTTCTTGTGATGCCCTTTGGGTTGTGCAATGCACCTAAAACATTTTTTACACTCATGAATAATGTTTTTAGGTCCCTATTGGACAAGTGTGTGCTCATCTACCTTCAAAATATCTTGGTGTTGTTCAGGACCAAAAAGAGCATAGGGCACATATTGCAGAGGTTTTTAAGCTGCTAAGGGAGCATGATTTATTTGTGAATAAGGAAAAGTATTCCTTTGCCTAGGAATAAGTTTACTTCCTTATACATGTGATCAGGGAAGGCAAGATCTTAGGCCTAACCTAAATAAACTTGAATCGAATAGATATTTGGAGCTACCCAAAGATGTACATAGTGTGTGTTAGGTTTTGGGTTAGGCAAATTATTATAGAAGGTTTGTCAGTCAATATTTCAAGTTTGTGAGTCCATTGATAGAGTTATTAAATAAGGAGGTTAAGTTGTTGTGTTCTACAAAGTGTCATGAGGCATGTGAAATCTTAAAAGAGAAATTAACTACATCACTTGTGTTTCCTTGGTGGACTTCAGTAAGCCTTTTAAGGTACAACAAATGTATCTAGTTTTGCCATTAGTAAGGTGTTGATTTAAGATAAGCATCTAGTTGCTTTCAAGTCCAAGAATATCAAAGATGTAGAAAGGTGAGATCCTATCCACGATAAGGAGATGGTTGTTATGGTACATTGTTTGAGAAGGTGGAAACACTACTTATTGGGTGCGCACTTCATCATTAAGACTAACAATGTGTTGAATTCTTTCTTCTTGACTTAGAGTAAGTTGATGCTGAAGTAGGTAAGATGGCATGACTTTCTAGCTAAGTTTGATATGGAGATCAAGCATATTATGGGAAAAGAAAAAATGGTTGCAAATGCACTCAATAGTAAGCAATAATTGGTGGTTATTATAACAACATCAGCTAGTCTGATGTTTACTCATGGGGAGAGTAAGGTGAAATTAATAGGAGAGTTGATGGAGAAAATTTGAGAGGGCTTGATCTAGGATCCTCAAGTTGTTGCACTGGTGAAGACCATAGAAGGATAGAATCTATTAGGCAAGAAAAACAAGTTAAACATTTTATATGGGATGTTATGGCTTACTGAGAGTCATGTCTATGTTCTCAAGTAGGGGAGCTTGCATAGAGATTTAATCAAAGAATGTCATGATTATTTATAAGTAGGTCACCCCTGGTAGAAATGCACTTTGACTCTTTTGGAAAGGGGCTTCTATTGGCTAGAGATGAGAAAGGATGTGGATAAGTTTGTTCACTCTTTTTTGATCTACCAACAAGACAAACTTGAGCATTAATTGTTAAGCCTTCTCCAACTGTTGCTTATTCTTGTGAGGCCTTAGGCAAGCATGAGTATGGATTTTATCATTAACTTGCAAAGTGTAAATAGAAATTCTTGCATCATGATTGTTGTCAATATATTTTTTAAGTATGCCACCTTTATTGCATGTAAGCAGCCTTGTAGGGTAGAGGAAATTGAAGGGTATTTATTTTAGAATGTGGTGAAGTATTGGGGGATCCCCTTGAGCATCATTTCAGATAGGAATGCTCATTTTACAAGCAACTTATGGTAGGAGTTGTTTCAATTGGTGGGCATAAAGTTATTGTTATCTATGAGGTATCACTTAAAGATTAATGACTAAATAGAGTGAATTAATGTAGTGTTGGAGTCTTACTTGCAGCACTTTATGTGAAGTGACCAAACTAATTGGCAAGATTTATTAGACATTACACAGTTTTCCAACAATATTCAAAAGAGTGAGTCAAGCAAGTACTCTCTATTTGAACTCATGATAGGCCAATAGCTTTTATTGCCTCATACAATGATTGTTGGATACGTTGGAAGGTGTCCATTGGCCATGGAATACATGAAGGATTAACAAGAACATGTTGATCTTGTGAGGCTACATTTGTTGAAAGCAAGAGGTCATATAAATAAGTATGTAGATTAGTCTAGACAATCTATAGAGTTACTAAGACAATAAGGTAATGTTGAAGATGGATCTAAAAGTTTTCAAAGCTTCGCCTGGTATAGTTAAGTCCTTGATTTGAAAGTATTATGGGCCATATGAGATATTGGCTAAAGTGGGCAAGGTTGCCTACAGGCTGAAGTTGCCTAAACACATGAAGGTACACCTTGTCTTTCATGTAAGCCAATTGAAACCTTTTATTTCTGATGAAGCTGAGACAAAATGGAGTTAGCTTAATCATCCTCCTACAAATATGATGGATAAGCCAGATTAGTAGTTGGAGTAGATACTTGTGGTGAATATAGAGGGTTGGGTTGATCAGAGGCAAAGGAAGTTCCCAATGCATTGGGCTGGTGGTACTTCAACAAGCTAGGAGTGGGAAGAATCCCTTTAGAATTACAAGGATAAGGTTAAGGAGTTCCTGGCTAGGAACAAGGACCTTGGTCCCTTGGCTCAGAGATGAGTCTGAATAGGGAACCTCCTCCATGCTACATATAGTGGAGTCTTCATAGTGCTGAGGACATTAGCAATCTTAAGTGGGGGCGTCTATGGTGGATGTATGATTTTGACATCCACACCTAATGTTCATAAGCTACCAAACGAGTCGTACTAAATGTTCATAAGCTATCAAGTGAACTGTTTAGCATGTTTTGTATAGTGATTTGAGTGAAAACAAGTTTAAATTGAGTAAAGTGTTGGAAAGTGAAGTTATTATGCATTTTATACCACGTTATTAAGGGTAGTGGGCATCTACCTATGCTATGTTATATGGGTATGAGTGTGCATAGATCTATTGGTTAGGTTTCATGAAATTAAGTTGTTTCTTTGTAGAGAATAATCAAACCTTAGGAGGGGATTATCTATTGTAACCATTTGATTAGTCATCGATCATTATCAATTATGTGGATTGTCTATTATAACTATTTGAGTAGTCACTGAGCATTATTGATTGTGCAGATTGTCTATTATAACCATTTAAGTAGTCATCGAGCATTGTCAGTTGTGCCCACCTCGATGATTATTGTGTATGTGGCCTTAAGCCTACCTTATTGTAATTTGAACTATTTTACCCTAAAAGAGTAAACAAAATACATGTTCTCCTAATTGTTCTTGTAGTATGTGATTGTTCTTGAGTTAGAGTAGTTTTATGTTTCATTACATGAGTTAGAGTAGTTTTCTATTTCATTGTAAATGTTATGTCATGTGTGTTCTTGTATAGGTAAACAATGTAACCATAGTCTATAGTTCTTAGATATCTCTCTTCTCACAGAGGATCTGGAAGAGAGAAAGTGATGCCACACTATTATAGCTCGGTCGAGCTATCCCCTTTTTACAGTAATATATTTACATGAGGAGTTGTAATGTGTATAGAAATGCAAATTGATTTTTCTTATGATGTCTTGTGATTTTTCAAACCACAAAAAATTTAATGTGGATAATGTATAATTAGATCCAATCCATTGATGATATTAACCAACACGCACTAACCATCAACATACTTATGTTAGCTTACGATCATCATTGAGTTATCAAATGTTGGGCTCATACTGACTTCGAGACC
Source organism: Torreya grandis (assembly GCA_037957365.1). NCBI lineage: Eukaryota > Viridiplantae > Streptophyta > Pinopsida > Cupressales > Taxaceae > Torreya > Torreya grandis. The sequence continues at coordinate 3,281,857 of JARHVA010000906.1, read as the reverse complement.
ATAATTGGCTATAGTGATGACACTTGCTAACAACATTTAAATTGATCACCAACATCATCGTATGCCATTAGTCACCATTGCAATTACACAGTCACCATTGCCATCACATCCCACCAACTGTGGCATTGCCAAGTTTAAAAAAGAGTGGGAGATTCAAAAGATTTTGAAATTTACACCATTTGCATCAAATCCTACCATTTACCCTAATTTCTCTTACTTAGTTTTTGGGAAGCATGAGCAACAACCAATGTATAATCGATCTCTTTCCTCCATGCCATAGTCGATCTCTTTCCTCTAGTACACAATCGATCTCTTTCCTCCATGGTCTATGGTAAGTCTGGCTGCCTCCATGATTCATTTTTATAAGTTAAATTAAACTACATTCTATTTAAATTAGAATATTGACATTGAAATGTATGAGTCTCTTACATAATTGATAGATATATTTTGTTCTAAACTTCAGCCAATTTGAAAAAGAATGTTGTTTTGCTTATAAGGACAATAAAATATGACCAATAATCTCCCCAATGTCTCTTTATCTTCCCCAATAATTTCATGTTCCTTTCCAAGAGTTTTATATTGCAACAACATCAAGAAAAGAAACAAATCCTATTTTACACTTATAGGTATATGTAATCGGGTTTCTAATTGTTAAAAATAGAAAAAATGAATGTTTTTGTCCTTTTTCCCACTCTGTCAAGCTTTTACGAACCATTTTTGGTTTTTATAGACTTTATCAATTTTTTTAGGTGCTACTATCCAATTTGAAATTGTTTAAGACCCATTAGACCTATGTCTATCAAGTAACACTACAACAATACTTATCTCGAGCACAAACCATTGTGGATCTTCATTTTTTAGCAACTCTAGAAGACCCACCGAGCCTAGCAAAGACCCCTACAGGCTTTTAGATCTTACTCACCACTATCAAAAAAACATCAAGGCATGTCCAAGACTAGTATAGGGTAGAAATCCCAATTTACGTTATTTGATTATGTCAAAACAAACCTTACCTTGTCAAGTTTGGAGTCTTGATCAATATTATAAAGAACATACATCTACAGTAAAGACTAATTCTAATCCCATGTGGGCTTTGGGATCCCACAATCCAAATGAAGTGTCCACATGTTTAATCATCATTTAAAATAGAAGTGAAACCCTGATGATGATTAAAATCCTACACCAAACATGGCAAAGACTCCAACAAGATTTGAATCCTGAAATGCATTGAGGATCCTACAAGACCAAGACTTAGTTCCAATAGGGAAATTAGATCTAAATAGTATTGTGTTCACCCAATAACACTTTCCTTGACCTAATCAGTGATTAAACTCTGATTTCAATTGCATATGTTAAATGATGCTTTTTGAGACCATTTTGGGGAATGAAAACCTAGTTGCTAAATCAATTTCCAAGTTTGAATCAACCAAGGCTTAATCACTTGAGTAAGCTCGATTAGCAAAGTTGAACTACTTCAAATTTTTGATAGACTAATTTGGGAAGTTGTTATTGATTGTGTCTTGGAAGCTACCTTGGAAAAAGCTCTCCTGGGAGAAGTTTCCTTTTTGACCAAAAAGGATATTGTTGATAGTCATAGGGAACCTCCCATTACAATTGAAGTTCCCTCTTTGCACCTAAAATAACTCTTGACTCTATCCATGACACATTTTGGAAAGAAGAAAAGCCTCTCAACTCTCTCCTGAATGCTACATTTGTCATTGAAAATGGCGTCATTGACTATGTGTAAAATTCCTTCTCTCAAATGCAATCAACATCTTCCAAAGTTTGGGGTAGATTGAAGTGATATAATGTAACATGTGGTTTGATGCCTGCCAAAATGTACATATATTATTTGCATTCAAGCTAAACTTTAAGGTCTATGACTAATTAATATCTATAAGGATGTTGTTTAATACATGTTGCCATTAAGGGTCAGTTTAATACCATGATCAACATGTTCATTGATTAGAGAGTTCTAGTACTCTAAACCCTTCAAATTAATGGAACCTCTTCCATCTAAAACATTATAACACCCAGTTAGTTTGTGAATTGCAAGATAAATTATATTTGTACTTTTTTCTATGATATGGGCAATACTTTTCAAGTACCAGGTATTAGTCAAGACCATGAGATGGAAAATCTTTATGCATCTAGCCCCATATCATACATGAGGAGAACATCCTCCTACAATTAAATATATCATAAATAGGATTCTTGAATTTAAACATGATAGTAGGCATAAACAGATATCCAGCACAGTGAAGTAATTGGGTCTAATTTATAATGATGGTATTGATCTACAACGACATCCCCAGTGCTTCCATCACCCATTTTCCCTATCAGTAAACATTATCGTAACACTTGTGATTACTTTTTTGAGACAGTTTGTGAAGCGTGGCAAAAAAAATAGTCATACATAAAAAGGTTTGTATATTTTTTAAATTTTAAAGTTCTTAGCTTATTATCATATCTTGATTCTTAAGAGAGGGGAGGGCTAACCTACATGTGTAAAGGTGTCCCACACACTGTAATGTCCCCATTTTTTTAGTAATACTAATTTTCAAGCTTTTGTTTTGTTCTAGTTTTGATCGAAGCAACTTAGTGTTTTTTTAGGGTAACTCCAAGGTTCTTTGAGTATGCAGGTTGTGTTTTGTAGGGATGTTTATTGTTGGCAGTGAGCTTAGTTGGTCTTGAGGACTCCTATGACACTTTCTAAAGTGAATTTTGGCTTCTAGTGTGTTCTTTAAGATTTTTGGAGAGAGCATTTATTTATAGAAAGTCACCTGATCGACCTCGATTATCATTATTCATCATTAGTATCATTCTAGCATAGTCAAATTTTGATTCTGATGTTGTTCGGTGATTTTCCTAATTTAGATTAATTATTGAGCTTTAATTTAATTATTTCACTAAGGTTGATTAATTTTATAAAATAATTTAAAAAACAACTAAGTGTAATATCTCATTGGAAAGGGAATTAAAAGTTTTAGAACATGGATGCTTGTAAAAGGCATCGTGCATATCAAATATAATCATTATTTCATGAAAAGGGTATTTTGGAGCACAAAAAGGGTTACTTTATTAAAAAGTGAATTCAAAAAATATGTCTTCCAGAAAGTTCGATGAAAAAAGTATAAAAAGATATTTAGAGAGCTCATTTGGATATGATTGTTCATTTTTCTCTATTGTGGAGTTTGAGCTCTGTGATTGAGCAAACCCTAAGATGAAATTCCTAAGGGTATCATTTTTGGTAGTGAAACATCTAACTAGATGATTATAGGTGGAATCATATGGGTTTCACACAGGTGCTTCTATTGCTACAAATTGTGGAGTTACAGTATGTGAAGAGATATATCAATTTTTAGAGTGAAACCAAGAGAATATCATTTTGGAGGAGTGTCATATTGAGGAGAATTTATTTAGCCATTGCCTTGGGTTATTCACTACAAATTTTTCTATTGGGCACAACTTCTTTAGTAGTATTACAGCCTATAACAACTGTTGATTCATCACCATAGCCTATCGTACAATAGTTAGAGGGTGTTGTCCTTGTGGAGGAAGGCATAAGGAGTGTTCTTGAAGCCAAAGTCGATGGTTATTTGGTTTACAATGAATTTTCTTCAAGTCAACAAATTAATTATAATATCATTCTTGTGATATCAATGACTATATGCAATTCCCTATAATTTTTAGTTTATAATGGCAATCTTAAATTCACCATGTAATATCTGTTGTGCACCTTTTTATGGAAATTTAAGGAAAAAAAGAATGTGATCAGTTCTGATCTTTGAGGAATCAATTTTATAGAGGTTATTTGTGAATTTTATGACTAAACACTTCATGCAAACTATTTGACAAAATGCATGCACTAGAACTATGTAAACTTGCAAAAATTTGGTTTAAATATTTGGGTCAAAACCTTACAATGGTATCAAAGCGCATAACTTCTTTCTAGCCTGTTAGGTTATTTGCATGTCAGTGATCCACACTTGCATATTAGTTTTAAGCCTTGCATGTCAATGATCCGCACTTGCATGTTGGTTTTAAGCATTGCATGTTAGTGATCAGCATTTACATGTCAATGTTTTGGACTCACATGTAAATTGGTATAGAAAAGTGGAAATTTGTGCGGTTTATCATAGCAAAAATTTCTTATGAATCTAAGAGGGTCTCACAGGTATTATTTTAGATGAAATCCAAATGATTTGCCAGAACAACCATAGATTGAAGAATAAATTTCTATTATAGATTTATTCCATGAAAAAGTTGTAGGGAACATGGGTGATAGACATGAATAACCAAATCCTAGTACCATGGATATATTAAATTATTTAGATAGACGATAGTGGTAGTTAGTTTAGCTTATGACCCAAATGATGCAAACAATGAATAATAGAACTCAGGGTGATCATGGTGACAATGGTAATAATGGTGATAATGAAAATAATAAAAACCATAAAGAACGGAGTAATGTTAATAATCTAGCTGGCATATCTAGGATAGCTAGCAGAATTACTTCTAGACCTTTAATGCTTGAATTCTTGGAAGCACCACCAAGAGAACAAGCAGGACAACAAGGAGGTGGTGAAGGTTAGGAAAATTATTTAATGGAGGATCAAATCTTAGGGGATGAATTTCATGTAGTTATGTCCTTAGTTGATTTTTTCTAGGTTAAGTATAGGAATAGGCCTCAAGATAGGGGACATGGTTCTAATTAAGATTTGCATCATAAAGTGGGTAAGTTATCTATTCCTATTTTTGATGGTTCTAGTTAATGCACTGCACATTCATGGGTGCACAAGTTAGATACATACTTTCAACTCAATTCCATGTTAGAAACTGAGGCCATTAAGTACACCATATTGCACCTAGATGGAGAAGCACATAAGTGGTGGTACCACAGCTTGGCCACTTTAGGACATGCTAACATCACATCATACATTGATTTTACTCAGAGGTTAATTTATCATTTCAACAAGGACCCTAAACTACATTTCAGAGAATTGGCTTAATTGAGATAGGTGGGGTCAGTTGACTCATACATATTAGAGTTATAAAAACTCTTAATTATGGTGACATATATGAGCATAAGTTGATTGTTTTGTTCATAGAAGGATTGTCAGAACCTCTTCATGGTTGGGTTAAGGCATTTGACCCACCTAATCTACATGATTTAATAAGAGGAGCACATAACATGGAGTTTTATACCCCTAAGGGTAAATACATTTCAGAGGATTTGCATGCAAGATAGAAAAATAAGCTCTTTCAAAAAGAAGAATCTCAAATTCAACCTTATAGGATCTTACCATCCAAAACAAATAAAGAAGATGAATTTAGGGAAGAACTTATAAGGAACAAGTTGTGTTTCCAATGCAAGGAACCATAGACTCTAGGACATAGATGTCTTGGAAAGGGGAAGATACATTATGTTGAGGTCATTTTTTATGAAGAAGAGATTATAGATCTGGGAGATTTGGAAAGGATCAAGATCAAAAATTAGATCCCAAGTATACGGATACCAAGGGAGGTATACTTGCTTCTCTTTCTGGCACATCAAGGTATAATCCCTTTAAGTTTTAAGGAGTTTTGTGTGGGCACAGAGTCATAATACTTCTTGATGGTGGTGCTACTCACAATTACATTGATGAGTGCTTAGTCATAAAAAGGGATTTGCATGCAAAATAATTTCAAGGCTTTGATGTGGTGGTGGCAGATGGGTTTACCATCCCTTATAAGAATAAGTTCAGTAATCTTAGCATCCTCATTGGTGAGCACAATAATTTGTGATGATTTTTATGTTATCAATTTAGGTGGGACTGACATAGTGCTTGGAGTTCAATGGTTATATTCACTGGGTGAGAAATTCTCAAAACTATCAGACCATGGAGTTAAGTTTTCAACACAAGGGAAGGAGGTAACATTAAAGGGCATTCCTCACCCTCTACCTCATCAAATTATAGCTAAATAATGGAAGTTATTAGCTCCAAATGCTCCATCATAACTGTGGGTAAGCAAACAAATTCATATTTGCATAATAGGGGAGATGAAAATATTGAGGAGGTTGGAGGTTTATCTTTGGAACAAAAATAAGATAGAAAATTTCCACATGGTTATGGCCATCAGTTAGAGGCTCTAGAGGTGAAAATAGAAAATATTTTATTTAGTTTGCCAATATTTATCATTGGCACAACATAAATGTGGAAGGATAAACTAGTTTGATGGAGGATTTGCTAAATTCATGTAGATAATTGTTATCCTTGTCTCTAAGAGAGATGAAGAGGTTTTATTTGTAGGTATGTTGTAGCATAGTGCATAAAAGGAAGATCATACAAACCTCCTAGATTGATTTAGGATCCTGGAGCTACATTATTTATTCAGAGTTGAAAATATTGGTTAAATTGGCAATTACTTGAGGGAAAGAAATTATGGGGAGGGAGGACTATAATGTCCCCATTTTTTAGTAATACTAATTTTCAAGATTTTGTCTAGTTTCAGTTTTGACTGAAGCAGCTTAGTGCTTTATGAAGGGAACTCCAAGGTTTTTGGAGTATGTAGGTTATGTTCTCAAGGGATGTTATTGTTGGCAGTGAACTCAGTTGGTCTTGAGGACTCCTATGACACTTTCTAAAGTGAATTTTGGCTTCTTGTGTGTTCTCCAAGATTTTTGAAGAGAGCATTTATATATAGAAAGTCACCCAATCGACCTCGATTATAATTATTCATCATTAGTATCATTCTAGTATAGTCAAATTTTGATTCTGATGTTGTTCATCAGTTTCTACAACTCAGATGAATTATTGAGCTTTAATTTAATTATTTCACTAAGGTTGTTTAATTTTATAAATAATTTAAAAAGCAACTTAGTGTAATAGCTCATTAGAAAGGGAATTAAAAGTTTTAAATCATAGACGCTTGAAAAAGGGACCTTGCATACCAAATATAATCATTATATCATGAAAAGGGTCTTTTGGAGCTCAAAAGAGGTTATTTTATTAAAAAATGAATTTAAAAAATATATCTTCTAAAAAGTTCAACAAAAAAAAGTGTAAAAGGAGATTTGGAGAGCTCATTTGGATATGCTTGTTTATTTTTCTCTATTGTGGAGTTTGAGCTCTGTGCTTGAACAAACCCTAGGATGAAAACCCTAAGGGTATCAATTTTGGTAGTGAAACATCTGCCCTAGCTAATTATAGGTGGAATCATACAGGTTTCACATAGGTGCATATATTACTATGAATTGTGGAGTTACAGTGTGCAAAGAGATATATAAATTTTTAGAGTGAAAGCAAGAGAATGTTAGTTTGGAGGAGTGTCGTATTGAGGAGAATTTATTTATTCATTGCCTTGGGTTATTCGTTGCATCTTTTTCTATTGGGCACAGCTTCCTTAGTAGTATTATAGCCTATAATGTTGATTCATTACCACCGCCTATCATACAATAGTTAGAGGGTGTCATACTTGTGGAGGAAGGCATAAGGAGTGTTCTTGAAGCCAAAGTTGAAGGTTGTTTGGTATGTAATGAATTATCTTTAGGACAACAAATTAATTATAATATCATTACTATGATATCAATGACTATGTGCATCCCTATAATTTTTTGTTTATAATGGCAATCTTAAATTCACCATGTAATATCTATTGTGCACCTTTTTATGGAAATTTAAGGAGAAAAAGAATGTGATCAGTTCTGATATTTAGAGAATCAATTTTATAGTGGTTATTTGTGAATGTTATGACTAAACACTTCATGTAAACTGTTTGATGAAATACCTGCACTAGAATTGTGAAAACTTGAAAAAAATTGGTTTAGAAATTTGGGTAAGAACCTTACAAATGTTGGGTTTTTGGCCATCAAGTGTTGATACACCTTCAACCTGTAGAGGGCACCCCAAAGAGAAAGAATTATTATTATGGATACTTTCTCCAATATATTTCACCTACAAAAGTTTGTCTTAAAATAACTCTTTGTCCCAATCAGTTGCAGCAGGATTGATAGGCCATGTTTTTAGGGCATGTTTATGAATTTTTATTTGAATAAACATAGTTTTCCCATTGAATGATAAATATTGTATGAATATTTTTTATTCCATAAAAAAAACTTCATAACACAAGACGTGATAAGTATAAAATAAAAAAAGGGATTTGCATAACAACGGGTGAAAGAATTTTCTAGCCATGAAAAGTCACAATGATAATTCAATAATGCTAATTTTGGACCAATTATATATACATTGACAAAAGTGCATAACATATAAAATAATGCAAAATAATTTGGACCAATCATTTATATAAAATTAGTTTTGAGTCTCTATAGGATATCACTTTTCATTTTAAAAATATTGATTATAAAAAAAAATTCCAGTTACCTAATTTTATTCGAAGTTTGATATACTTTTTTCTTCCACTTCTTCGATATTAGTGGGCCATAAAATAATATTTTCATAAATTATCTTAATTCCATAGTTTAATGTCTTTCCATTTAGTTTCCTCTCCAAATACTTCTTGTTTGGATTGTGACATTGGGGACTCACAACTCTATTCATCTTCAACATTTTTTTGCAAACATCATCATCAAACACATTTTTCACTTGAACTATTTTTTCTATCATTGTAATAATCAAAATTTATCATACTGAACCCAATTTTATAGTCACGAGTTTTGTTTTCATTCCTTATCTTTACAGTCATGTCTCCAAAAATCACCATTTGGTGAAAAAGGGGATGATCGTAGTAAAATAATGCTTATGTGAAAAACTATTTGATAAATAGCATCTATACTTTTTTACTTGTTATCCATACCTTTACCATCATGCACATCTTCATACTCCAAATTTGTATATATAATATTCTCAATATTTACATTGTAAGCCTAGAATGAAGGGGAGAGTATGATATTTTAGTAAAATTAGATCCAAGAGATATTTTTATTTAATTAATAAATTAAAATTTTATTTGAATTCTCATTACCTTATTAAAAAATTTATCCATAAATTTTTCAACAATCCATGGTGAATCACATTAGAATTTGAAGAATTTATGAAGTGTAGTTTTTTAGAAATAGATGATCAAAAAATTTCAAGGAAATATTTGAGAGGTCAATCCTTAGCATTTCAATAATAAAGTTGAGGAAAGGGTATAAAAATTAAATAAGAGTAAAATGTTTAAAGATTCATAACAAAAAATAGCCTTTCTTTCCTGCTTAAACCTTATGTTAAAGTACACACTTGACGTGCATATACATGGCCAAGTCTTTAATTTTATAGAGGCATCCACTAAAATTAGAACAATACCTTCATTGATGTACATATTTTTTTTGATGAAGGCTTTCTTCCACCCTTCCACAATTTATATAAGTTTAAGTGGCCTCGTGTCTAAAAACAATATTGTTATCCTTAGAGCTTCATCTGCATTGTATAAACTTAAAAACATTTAGTAATCTAGAAATGAGATGGCTTGCAAGCTTGGATGATACCAAAATGGAAGCTCCTTTGAAGTAGCTTGCAATTTACACATATATATTTTCTATTTTTTGGTATAAGTGTAAAATAAAAATATCCAACCTTAATCAAGCTTTTCGAAGGAAATGAGAGGCACGTTATGGCTCCATCTCAGTATGGAGGCCCATAAAATACTTGTAAAGTACTAGTGTTGAATGTTAATCTGGCATTTGTCATATTGGCTTGTTATATTTATTTGACACCACTTTAGAGTATGATGTTTATGTTAGAGGTGTTTCTACATTGAAGAAGATCCTCTTGCCTATGTAGTCTGTATGGCGGTCTTACTCCACCTTTATAAAAATAATTGATACATATTTCATAACTACATTCTTACAAGTAAATTTCTAGAGATAATTTTGTAGAATGATAATGATTGAATCTTTTGACAATATATAAAAATTTCATTGGGTGGTCGACACTCACTCTATTGAAGAATTTGTTGCATAAGATGCAATGGATCCTATATATAATTTTTTTGTGTGGTTTGTGTTTGTTTGTAGTATGTCATTATTTTTGGAACCCCTCTCCACTTGGCATTCCAATCACTTTTATAATTCCCTAATCCAACTCAGAGATGTAACAAGATGAGACTTTGATCAAGTTTTAGTCGAATTGAATGAAATTTTCTATTGGCTACCACATGCTTGGGCTACTCATGCAAATCATGTTGCCAGGATTTGGTGGAATACTAATAATGCTTTCACTTTGGAGTTGTTAAAAGTAAATTAGTCATGTCAATAAATGAAAATGCTGGATATAATTTTTAAGTCAAATCTCTTATCAAAATTAATTATTATACATAATGTAATATCTTTCAATCCTATGATGAAAAGTTGGTTTAACAGATACTTTTATAGAACTAGTTATGCAACATTCTTGCTAGAAAGGTTCTTTCATACATATCACCTTATGATTAGATTTTAAATTTTGATGTGGGATGGTCTTCATGATAATTATGTATAGTTGTGGAATTGTCTAGATTCAAATCTTGAATTAGACCCTGAACATGTGTTGGATGAGCATACATACTAAGAAGCAATGTGGCGAAAAAGTAATTTTCCAACACCATCACAAGAATCTGAGGATGATAGAAATGACCATGATCATGATGGGCACTACTCAGATTAGTTGAAAGAACTAACATTATATAGTGGTTTATGACTAATTTAATAAAGTTGTCTACCATTGAGTCTATTTCATCTATAAAATCTGAGATAATGGAATTTATAGTAGTTAGTGGCAATCAACTTTTTTAATTGGAATGTTGACTCGTTGTCTAGAGCCTTAAACATTTTTATTATATTATGCGGGATGGAGATGAGAGATTTTTGTATAATTTTGTACATGTAATAAAGAAGAAACTTTCATTTAGTTTGATAATTGTATTCCATCATCTCATGGGCCTCCCTAAATTCAGGGGCCAAAAAATGTGGTTCAGTAGGTAGTAAGTATGGTAGTGGTGGTCTGTGAGGAAATCATTTAAAAAAATTGGTGGTCTATTTTGCTACACTAAAGCTCTCATAACTTAATATGGGTTATTCCCTGCCCTTGTTTTGGGTGATAAGGCAATGTACCATTACAATTTAATGAGATAAATTGCATTCCCATATGGGCTCATACAATTTGTAATGCACACATGTCATACAAATTTTTCTTGTGTCACCTATCTGCATTTCCTTTCATGCAGTGTCTATAAATACCAATATGTCCATGCCTCTAATTCAATAAATTGAATGATTAGTTGATGGAAAAAATAAATATCACATGGGTTTCATAGAAATTTCACTTTTTTTAACTCTTTCCTAAATCTATGGGCTTCATAGTATTTTTGCTTTTTTTAACCCTGTCCTGATTCTATGGGCTTCCTAATAATTTCTCTTTTTTTTAACCTTTCATGAATCTATGGGATTCATATCAAAATCAAATTCCCATGCCCCACCCACATGTACACCATTAGTACATGCCACTTAAGATCATCTGTAAATGAAACTACCTCGTGCATGCACTATTTTGTCCATTTCTACGATTTCATGCTTTTATTTTTATATGTTTTATGAAGGGTTTTATATTGATTTTAATGAGGCTTTGTACATTATTCTAACATTTTTGTTCATATTTTTCTTAAGTGGTTTCCCTTCTCATATTTTCATTTCTATGTGTAGTTTATGGCTTCTATTTGCAGTATGTTTGATTGGCACATGTGTTTATTGGTTACATATGAATGGAAAGGAAGATAAATTTATATCAAAAGCATGTTATTTTCTCCTAGAAATAAAATCATACGGCAATATGGCACTTTTATATTCAATTGTCTTTACATCATGCTTCATACATTGATTTAATAGACGAGCTAGGCTTATATTTATATTTGCATGATCAAATAGGTTTGTGCATGGACATAGATTTCAAAGATGTTTATCATGAAATGATAGGGGATAGGGATGTGCTTAGAGGTCTTCTCATTGAGCTACATGATGACATGACTTTCATGTATGGGTTTTTTTCTAGATATTCACATTTTTTTCACAAACAGATGTCTTCAACAAGCATCATCAGGGCAAAAACAAAATGAAATACAATAAATCACTATGGATGCATTTGTCATTCTTGATTTAGAAGACAATCTCACAGATGAAATTTTTTATACTTTGATTAATTTTACATTGTTGACATAGTTGTTTATGCTGACATGCATCGATTCTCATTTACTCATTGTGTAATGCTCACATTTGTAGCTGCCATACTATTCTCCATTCTCTTCCCCTACTTGATGTAATGTTGAAAGGAAATCATGAATTTTTTGTAGTATATTTTTTGCACTTCTATCGATAAACAACAAAGTTTATACATATCTTTATACAAAATTTATTTTTATTATCTATATGGTGTCTCATGAAGTTCTTAATGTTTTTACGTATGCAACACTCTAAAATAGATTTATATCTTGAATGATTCAATATGGGTTAAATTTAATAGTGCATGCAAAACAACATATTTGAATGAGAGGTACAAGAAATGTAGCCAAAAAGTGTGTTCTCATGTTTGTCGATGCATATGAGTCTAACTTCCCATTTCGATGATGTGTACATGTTTTAATGTTGTTTGGACCAAAATGTGCTTATATTGTATGAATTATTCAATCATTTTCCTTTGTACATTACAATATATGGTAGATAACATTCAATTAATTAAAAAAAGTCCACTACAATACATGGAAAATTACGTTCACTCAATACCAAAAGTCCATAGCTAATTCATTCAATGAAATGTTCTCCTTATAGGTTAGAATAGATGGCAAAAAAATGGGAAGAAATAATGTGCCTTGAATTGCAAAAGCTAGATGAGGGTCCATTTAATTTCAGATGTATCAAGTGGGATAATTTTACTAACATTAACGAGGGAGACTTGTGGGTTGTTTGGGTTGAGCATGATAGGGTATATGACTTCATCAAAGGAGAATCATGAAAGGAGTTGTTCCCTACAAATTTTTGTGTTTCACATCACAAGAGAAAATCATATTTTACTGGAAAGGATAGCAAGATCACCACCATCCTTGAATATGTCATGTAAGTCACCTCACACTATAGATTATAAGTTGGTGTATGTTTAGATGCTATTATGTTCCATTGATGTATACTTTTTTTCACTTTGCATGATTATTTGTTTGTTCACCATAATTGTGAAGTTATTGGTGTTCATATGGCCCTAATGACTTTTGGGAAATTGATGTCATGCCAAAATAAAAGTATTTAATGCCTAAGTCTAGAAAGGGTAGCTAATCGGGTCAAAGTCATATAAGGTGCAGTTATTATTGTCATTTCAGCACATGATATGCATAGTCTATATACCCAATATGTAGAACACACAGACAATGAATGCAACTATTGCCACAACTAACAATATGAATAGTTCAAGGGTAAGAAATGTTTTTGTATCCTTATCATAACCCCCAACTTAATGAATGGGTTCATAGGCTACTATATTTTGGAATGTCTACTGATATTATCCACCTTAAACACTAAGAGATGGTTCATGATAAACTTTTATTGTTTAATAGTTAACACAGTAGGATGCTTTCTTAAGAAAGGATGACATATACAATAGAGAATGATTGATTAATAAGGTAAAATATGTGTACAATGCTAACAATGTAAAAAGTGTTTGGGAGTGGGCACTGGCGAATCTTAATAAGTGCTTTTTCTATCATGGATGCAATAGGGGAGAGCTTGATGGGGATGGGGAAATCCCCTTTGTCTTGGGCATCCAACTCCCACAACAACTAGAATGGTTGTTGACATTTGGGAAGCATATCTTATTAGTGATGGATGCAACATTTGGGATGAATATAATTAAGGTATTGTGTCAATGTTTGTAAGAGTAGTTGATAATATTAATTGTTTTAATGTTTGTAATAATAGTAGTCATTCTAATGTTTTCTTTGTACAGTTTTAATTATACACATTGTTTCCATTTGATTCTAAACACGAAGGTGTGCCCATTACATGGTCATTCTGTCTTAGTCCTATAATGTCAACAAAAGATAATGGATGCAAATTCTTCTTCAAAGAGTACATTTGAAAGACATCGAATAGACAACCAGTGCCTTCCTGGTCGATGATGCCATTGCAGAGATAAAAGCTATCAGGTACATCATCATTATTCCTACATGCATCATCAAATTCATATTTGGATGTTCATAGACACCATCCCCACCTTATTCTATAAACTTATGCAAAATTATTATGTTATATAGGGAGACATTCGATTGTAAGGTCTACTTATGCATTTAGCATGTTCATTGTGTATGGTTGAAGAATTTGATAGCAAAGGTTAAAGATTATTTTGTAATACATGTGATGTTTGTTGAGTTAGGGTTCATAATGCATAGTTATGCCAATGAGGATATAGATACAAGGGATTCCACAAAATTTGTATAAATATATCACTCCTCTCAGGCCACTTTTGTCAAATATTGGGAACAACACTAGACATATAGGGTTGGAATGTGGTCATGATGTTGTCAAACACTTTTGCATGTTGGACAAGACACCAATATAGATATATAATATTACCATTCCCTTTTGAAATGACATTTCCTAAGCATAGTAAGGACTTATTCACATCATAAGTTGGAATGGTTAGTTCAACAACTGACAACATCAATTTACATATACTATTGGTGGTTATAGCTATGCAAGGACACCAGCTTCCATAGGAACTTCAGAGTAGAGAGACTTGAAAATATTTCATAGGTAATGGCTTTTTAGATCCTATATTATCATGTTAGCTTCGACAATAATGACCTTGATATGGGATGGGTGAAAAGTATGGAAGATGAGTTATTACATTATCATGTCTTCAATATAACTCCTTTCATGTCAATGTGCAATTGCTCATTTTCATTCCAAGGATAAACTTGCAAGCATGTGGTCAAGGTGGACCTGATGAGAAAGATGAAAAATCAATTAGTTATAGAGGATGTAGCCATAGTGCATGGTGTTAATGAGAGCATCAACAACATTGATGTTGAGTACCATGTAATTTTTCTTTCCCCCCATACTATATGCATTGACAACTTCAAGGTGATTGTCATTTATGTAATATGTTTTCATTACCTAGGTCATAGACAATAGAGTTTGAATTAAAAATGAGGGAGAAGAAGGCATGGATGTCAGAGGTTTGCACACTAAAATGCATTATGTATTGGCTATGGATATGTAAGGATCAAGTCATGTACTAGAAGGTGTTACAATAAATCTAGTGGATGACACTAAAAACTAGCTAAGGGAGGCTAATAGTGTAAGTCTAGTAACTACTCACAGTCATATGCTTTTCATATTTTTTGGCATTTCTAACTAGATGCTTTTTATTTTACGAATAGATGTCGTATACTTCTAGATTTGTTGATGTTGACACCCTAATATTTGGAGCACAAGAGATATTTGAGAGATGTTGTGTAGTAGATAGAAGCGTGGAAACTATGTCATTCTTCAAAAAATGTATGGCACATGTTTACAACAAGGTGTAGAGTAAGGCAATATCGAATTCACACCACCTAATGGCTCATCCATTCAAAAAAGTGTAGGATGGGTATGAAACTTCCACGCATAAATAGAGAGACTTCATAGAAAATATGAATAGATGCATACATCAGAGCATGTCATAGGAGACCACACCTTTTCCAAACCCACCTTGTAACAATCCAAAATGATAAATATGGGATGATGATCTTAATAGGGCAATGAAGTGAGATAGGGGTGGACATAATAGAGATAATGCAACCTGATTGCATCCCCTTTTAGGTTTCAGTGATAACACAACAATAATAAATGCATGTATAGTTGGTGACAATATATTATTGTTATATCTTCCATTATAATTATATTTATTTCATGCATTGTCAATTGTATTTGAAACCAACGAAAAATAAATAGCTTATTTTGAATGTGAATAGTTCTCTTAGACTGCCCACATGTGGTAACATATTGCATAAATGTACGATATGTTAAATGATTTTTTGAATGATATTTAAAGGTAAAAATAGTACATCACATTATGCATATTCTCACACTTGTAATTAGGCACCCATATGAACATTCTTTCAAATACAACAAATCAGTACGCACTTAAGCCTCTTGTATGCATACACTTCTTTCTTTATCTTATAGCATACCATCCATGCACTCTCTTTCTCTCTCACTCTTTGACATACACAACCATCATCTAAACCATTCTCACAACCATCACCTTCACATCTTCAATCTCCACTCTTCTACCAAACTTGGTAATCCTCATATATCTCCCTTGGCCTCAAGGCCTCATTCTTTATTCCATGTTCTAACCTCATAAATAGGACTTCACATGGTTATTTACCCACCTATTAAAATATTTTCATTATCTAGACAATTAAATTCACCTCTAAACCATGCCTCCTCAATCATTCCACTTTCATCCATCTCTTCGCTAGCTCTTCTTTGCTCCAACACCTCAAACTTCATTGAAACTCAATGAAATTAAGCAATAAAATTGATCACCTTGTGTTGTTCTTCTATAGAATAATGGATCCAAATATTCTTATGCTCTCCCCTTAAGGTCTTTACATAGTTAAAATGGTTCCATGATCATGTGAATGGATCTAGACCCTTGGAGGGCTTGGGTCTAGTCCTATGCCTAATAGGCCTAACTATACTTCATGACCTAAAAACCTCCTCTGAGTGTTAATGATTCCTATAGAGTCTTATACATCTTTGTTCATACTCAAATCAACATTCCACATCTTTGTTAAAACTCTGAAGCCTTTGTCTGAGACAAAATAGAGGGAATCTCCCTTGTTTACAAGGACAAAATGAGACCATGGAAGGTTATAATAGGTCTTGATGATCTTTTGTACTAAATTTAAGGGTTGGGTCACTCCTTTAGAGTCCTCAACATCATAAATCTTACAGACAGACTTACAAAGTTGATGATTGTACTTATCTTTTCTTTGTTTTCCTTCTTACAAGAACATATGGAGTTGGTCTTACCACTATGAAAGTGGTCTTAGCATGATCCATTCATCATATATCTCTACTAACCTCTTTATCTCACATATCGCTAGCCTAATCTAGTCTGTCTACTATAGCAGATTGTAGGTGCATTCACTTTAGGAAAATGAGGTTACTATAGGTGAAGGTGTATGTTTAGAAATTTAGTTTCATGCCTTATATCCTTCTTGAAATCATCTTAGATCATTTCATAGTTGATCATGTTCATATCATGACTTAGGGCTATGCTAATATCCAAACTACCTACTCCAGTATATTGTGATTCTACAGTCAGAGTTTATATGACCATTTATGATATTTCAAAGACTCTTGTAGGTGATGTTCTATGTTTGACCACTATGTTTCAACTCCTTTAATTTCCTTTGAGGCATTATCCCTCTTTCACTCTTATGTGAGCTCTTCTAATGCATAGAAACCATGTATCCATTCACCATTGCAAGTTAGGTTGCTTATAGTCATTTCCATATAGTGTTTACTGAGTCTTTTAGGTCAAAACCTACCTGAGTTATAAACCACTCAAAAACATTCCCCCTTGGTCAAGCAACCAACTTTTCATGTTCAAAACATTGCCCTGAGGCTTGGGCTACAAGATGAAAACATTCAGACTAGTATAGACCTCCTATTTCTAATCATAAAAATGGCATTGAATATGTATAAAACCTTGATTCACAAAAATTAAGGTAAGTTGTCCTCAAATGTAACTTTCCAAACTTATGGACATGGCCTTAGGTCAGTCTTCCATCTTATGACTCTACCATTGTCACAATGGCCTTCTCAATGTTCCTAATCCTCAATGAAGGTTTTAAATGAGTTCAACCATCTTCACTTCAACACTTTTAGACCTCTGCTAGAGCTACCTGTAGGTGAACATTAGATAGAGGACTGTGTATATTGAAGAAATGGTTGTCACAACCAATCTTAAACCATTTTAGATAGATCAAACTCATTATTCACACTTTGAGGATCTTCTTTTCACCTTTAAAGCTTCTTATCTTACCACCATGACTGTTCAAGACCTAATTTCAAATGACTGTAGGTGATAGTCATAAAGAAAACTAATTGTGTGCAATGTATTAGGTTTTGTGCTTCATATAGAACATTCTAGAAACCAAACCTTCAAAAGGAACAACTGATCATCATGCAATGTGATATGTGGCTTAAAATAACTAATTATTGATAATAAGTTATCATCATGCATGCTTTTATATGACATGTGGAAGACCATAATCATAAGGTGACCTTAGTTGCCTCTCAGGCGAAAAAAATGTAGAATTCTAAATATAGCACATAAAGAACCATACACTACTACAATTCCTAACCAGTGGTATGATGAACTCCTATAATTTTCTAATGGTCAAATTGGTAAAGCCAAAGGAATTACCAATTCCCTTTATAGTTAGAATTTTTTATTCTTTAAGTGATAGATATGCCATGTCACACAAATTTAGATTTATGGTAAGTGTTGTTGTGGAGTCTTGTAGATCTCCAAAATCAACATCAAATATAAATGAGAACAAAGAAATAGTTGTTTTACATGGGATTTCAGAAGATGCAAAGACATATACATGTGTTTATAAAGTGTACTCATAGGTATTAAATAGGATTGAATATCAGAGGCAATCTAAGGAGTAAAACTAATCATAAGTGGAATGTGTGGCAAAATTTATCATAACACATATGACAACACTATTTGAATGTGAAATTGTTCCCAGATCATTATGGTTCATCTCCTCCTAGGAAAAATAATTTTATGTTTTAAATATTGTACATGTAACAGTGTTAAACAAAAAAATGTATTTGGAATAACAGACTTTGAAAGAAGCAGCTACAAAGTTTATAAATAGTGAGAACAATGGTGTAGGAAGCTACACAAGACAGGCATATCTAGCTCTAGTTATAAGAAATATCCACATAAAAAGCAACCAAAGACTTGAAATAAGTTAAAAATTGAAATAAGAAGATAACTACAATAATATTGAACATTAACATGATACATCTCAAGTAAAACTTAAGACTATCATCTCTTCTAACTTCTGTAAAGCTAGCCATTGTTTTAAACAGAAATTGAATATAGAAATATTATATAAACAAAGAATCTTACTTATAAGAGTTACTCTTCAGCATCTCTAAAGATTTCCCCCAAAGGAAAGCACTATTTTTGAACCATGGAAGTTAAATTTATCTATCTCCTTGTTAATATTTTCAAATAATTTACCAAACCCAACATGATCTTACACTAACAAAAGATTGTGAAACTTTCATACTGATAAATTTTGTTTAAAATGTGCAAAGTTAACCAAGTGGGTGATTGAAGCATCTATTACCAAGCTTGCATGATGAACATATCATAATTCATGACACATGTTACAGTGTTTTATCTTTTTTATGTAGTTTCAGGTCTTAGAAATCATAAGCTCATTTATAATTTATGTTTGGGCCTAATGTACATTTTTACAGCCATCCATTGTGTTGCATGCTTGAGTGAGTGTAATGTTAAAGACAAAGGCCTGGAATAATGAAACCCTAACTTTGTCATTAGGTCTTCAATCCTCAAATTCTGAGTTTTGCATCTCTTGGCTTCCACACATGTAAAATCTACTAAAAACCTTTTGATTCACTTTTAGGTCATCCTTCCCTAGCTTCATACAAAATTTTAGATCCCAACTCCTTCTCTACCTGCCAAAATGTATATTTGGTCAACAAACCCTATGTAAGCTTTGCACACAGGCCAAGGAGGACTCATTAAGGTTTTCATGTATATAAAGGGGGTTTCAACATTTAAATTGGATGGATTAGGATTGTATAATCAAAACACACTCAAACACATTATATTTAAGCTTTCCAAGGTCATAAATATGCTTGAATCCTCATATCTAAACTTGATTGTGCACAAAAATGATAACCTACATGACTGAGACATCATACAATGAAGTCTAAATCAATTCTTGCTCTTTGTAGTCTATCTCAAGACCTTCAACATCTTCCATTCACCTGTGCAGAACATACTAAACCTACAGTAAGCAATAGCATTCATTTCTTAGATACAAAAGGGTCTTACCTCTCCTTTTCAATGTGATTATCTATCTCAAGATAGGGTACATGCAGAGTCATGAAGTTTTAATGATTGTAAGCTATTTTTAAACTTTCACATTAGGATTGGGGATTCAAAGGATCCCTATAACCTCAATGACAACATTCATTCCTAATTGAAGACCTTAAAGCTCTTGAGAGGAGCTAAAACACCTTACTCCCCTAGTATGTCAATTGTGACGTACACTCATAGAATTTTAAGGGACCTAATTCTATTTTCCTTTGATTTATCACTTTAGTATGCAAGGAATGGCACCACAATGAATTGCCTGATGCATATATATCTTTAATACAATCATTCCATGTATATACTTGCATTGACCATCTTTTAAAGCCTTCAAAAGTAATTGTTTACTTGACTATCTCATACATACAATAAGATTTTATTGCTGAGAGAGTTCTTTCTTGATTTCTCTTACTTCTAACACCACAAATGACTATCCTGAGGGTTTATATAGCTTATATACTTCATTAGATTTAACATACAACTATTGTCATATATAAATAGACTTCCATGCAATTCAAGTTTCTTCTTTCTAATTGCAACCTCACTTTATTTCTGCACTGTCACCCTGCATTCCTTGATTAATACCTACAACAACACAAAGAGTGCTCTATCTATGCCTTCAAGAGCATATCCAATGGAACATATAATTAATAACAATCCATATACCTTGCATGGGAGAGTAAACATACACAAACAACTCTTGTATATTAACTTGCATCATTCTTTTTATTTGTTCGACAATCAACACTTGTATAGAGCAATTTCATTTACTTGAAATTGAACTAGTTACATACAATAATTTGTGAAAATTTCATAAATTATCTGTGTTGATTACTACATGTTGATTACCCATAACATTTAACTATGTTGATTACTATATGCAGAATAATTAACTACAATTTGTGAAATTTTTTGGAAATTATTGCTAAATAAATTTTGTAATTATGTGGTAGGTGGCATTAAAATTAAAAAACATGGAAATAAGAGAGGAATTACACAAATTCATATGGAAAAAAATATATATACTAGATGAGCTAAATGTGGAATGTCAAACAATGTACCAGATCTCATGTGTGGTTGTTGCTTCCATCAATTGGAGAGGGCTTGGATGCACTAAAAATTTCATCCATCTTGACATATTATGATGGGAAAATGTTCTTATGAATTAAAACATGGCATATCCTTTGTACCACTTTCCTATGGTGAGTTATGAGTACGTGGCATTCATAGATAGGCCTGATACTGATTTCTACCTATAGTGGTCATATGAATGGCTAGAGGACTATGTAATTTTGCTTGATATGTGGGATACTCCTAGTGCCATTCCAAGCTATCTAAGGCCCTTCATGGAGAATTTATTTCCAAAAAATGAGTCTAATGATCCTTATGTGTATGTGCATTCAGATCAAGTACATAATATATTCATTGGTGCAAAACCACCATTTTGAGTGTGTTTTGAATTATACAACATTTGAAATAACCACTTTGATGCCTTAAAGCTTTATCCATCCCAGCCATATGCAGTGTTGTGGAAGAGGTACACAATCTCCTACAACATAGATTTTCCTCTCATCTAACTGGGGTGAAGTATTTCAAGAACTTAACTACTATATTTTTTCACACATGTTGCAGATGATGACAATGATGGTGACTACAATCCATCAGATGACAGTGATGGTTCCAAAAGTGAATAGAACAATTATATATAAATATCTTTCAATATTGATAAATAGTTTTAGTCTTGTAATTAGTTCTATTTGAACATGTTTAATTTATAGCTAAATAAAGTACATATTTGTTTGTCTATTACTTAAAGTTCTAATTCTAACTTGTATCATTCAAATTCTACCTTCACTTTTACATGTAACCATATTGATCAAAATTTTGGTAATCTTTTACCATAGGTCTATAATAGTGTTTGATGTTTTAATCAATGAAGAAAAGGATTTCCTTAGATGGAAAGGAGTTTATAATGTTTCTTTATATATGTTTGTGTGTTGTATTATATAAAGTGAGTGTTTATATATGCTCTCAAGCACTTTTACCATGACTGTGTATGAAAATGCAGAACTATAAGAGTAGGTCTATACAGGTATATTCACATTATGAAGGCATATTTATGTTTTTGAGTTCCTCTTATATTTATTTTATTATTTTGTTAGCTTTTTATACATATTGTGGTGAAAAACATAAGAATTATGTGTATTGTGTATTTTATATTTCCTTATTCAACTTATTCTTTCTTAGGTCTATAATTCTTACAACTTAAACATTAGATTATTGAAGATCATGAAAAAATCACCTAATGACCCAAAATATGTTATAAAACCATTGTACACTACTTATCCAACATTGAGACACCTTAAAAGAAGATTGAGAGTCAAAGAATGAAGCAAACTTTCAATTCACGTTCCCTTTTAGGTTTATTCTACCTTCTCCATAGTCAACTTGTAAATGAATCTCTTCAACATTATAAAATATCCAATTACTTGTAACTCATTATAAAACCATTGTATGGCAATCAACTAGCATGAAAACACATTTATGCATGATTTGGGATCAAAATATATTGCTAAATAATCATTTGTCATACTTTTCTAGGTCTCTTAACATGCACTACAGAAATTTTGAACATTGTCATCCGTTCATTCATAAACAACTTAAATACACAAGATCAAGTAAGTGGTGGCAAATAAACATCAATTTTTTACATTAAAATATAAATAAGCATGTGTTTCAATTGATTTCCATCCAAATTCATAAGCATCCATGGAATACTGGACACATAAGTCATTGCACACAACTAATTATCATTGTTCATGTATATAATACCACATTTATTGTGAGACATCCCATTGGGTTGTGAAAATAAGATATAAAACTCCACCTTCAAAAATTTTAGTTGGTGCTCATATATGGCAACTATTCCTTCATACTTTGATTGCATGGCCCACACAATCTCCACCCTTATATCATGGAGTGCTTTTGTGTAGGCATGGGCAACTTCTAGATTGACAAACTTTATTTTAGCATCCTTCTTCTCATCCCTTAGTGTGATAAATCCATGGTGAATCTTATTGACCTCTCTAGTCTTCTCAGTTAGTGTAGTTTCCAACTTCATAACCTTTGCCCTTGCACTATCAAGAAACTCAAACAAAAACTTGTTTTCCCTCTCGAGTGATTGTTTTTTGTACAGTCTCTAGTGATATTTTACAAACCAAGATTTTCTTTTGTGCCCATTGCATTCTCAAATATCATCCTTGAGAGAAGTCATTTCATGTCCTTGGAAAATTGGGAAGCCACATTCTCTTCCAGATTTATGACTTCATATGCCAAAAATACACATGAAATTCAATGATAACATTCAATATTTTTAGCATTGATAAGCTAAAAAAAACTAGACATAATTCAAGGTCCATGAGAATATTCAAAAGCTAAGAAAATCCTATTTTTTTATATTATGAAAATTTTCCTTTTACACACAAAGTTATCTAACTTAAATGAAAATAATGAAATCATTATATTATCCTAATTTTGACAAATGAGAAAAGTGGGTAAGTGAAATGGATAGTAGTGCATGTTACAATCGTTGATGACAAATTTACAAATTAATTTGAAACACCAAAAGCAAACAGAGAATACCATCATTCTTTACCTATGGCATGGTCACTCTAATGTATTGGAGTGTTGCCCCATTCCTTCTCACCCCTCCTCCCCTACCTCGATCCATGGCCCATAGACATCAACAATTGTTGTGTCGATTACCTAAACAGACAAACACATGATATGAGACAAAGGAATTTTAGAGAGATAAGCCATGCATACAAATCTTATATTGCACTCCTTCCCACCACAATTACTTTTATAGAGACATAGAGACATGCAAACATGTGCACTTTGTCACCAACATGTGAAACAATGAAAAGAGAATAAGGTATACATGTGACCATGATAGATCGCCTAATAAAAACATCACATACCATACACAAAAAATATATGATGAGTACATGGGAAAAACATTGCATCACTAAACCATGCATCATTATGCAATACATTGGTAAATGTAAATTAACCACCAAACCGTGCTTAAGTCGAACATAAATAAAAAACCAGGTATCCATCAAAAACCAAAAATGAAACACTTGTATTGAAATATCCTATCCAAATAACATTTTGACCACACATCATACATGTCATACATCTTATGCCAAAATGTATGTATATAAATAATAATGTCCAAGGTAGTAACCACAAGGCAATATCAACATTCATGCCCTAGACATTAGGCCTCTTAAAATGGAGAAACAAGTGGAAGCAGTTAACCACATGAATGCACGTATATGCATATGTCACCCTAGAAACTTGCATTTGAAAATGTGTAGTTTAAAAATATTGACAAAAAGCAAGAATTAAGACACCAACATGAAGAATAAACTTGTTGGCTTTTGTAAATAAGAAGTAACAATCATACCTTAAACATGGTACATCCATGCCTATGACTGTGCCAACTCATCTTCAGCAAAACCCTATAAGCAATAACAATATATAACACTAACAAAATATTTAATGGAAGGGTTGAAAGAAAGGTAGGGGGCATAAATAAGAGTGCATATAATATGTCATCATTGTAATAAGTACAATATCAATTTGTGAGGCAACCTATCATGCACACTTTCATTTTTTATGCCAACCCCCAACAAACATATCTACCATTCCATAAATGCATTTCTCTTAAAGGAATGTGATCGTCATCACTAGAATGGGCTTGAGGGTCATCCTTTTGTAATCAGAATGGTGATTGTTGCATAAATATCAATGTTAATATTGAGTAAGTTAAATTGAACTTAACTTTAACTTCGTGAAAACCATTGAACAAAATGCATTTAACCTAAGCTCCATTGTTGCATGCACCTTGTTGTTGCTTCACCCATTCTCTTTCTCTCTCCATTTGTCAATAATATTCTCTTCACTAAATGTAGGCTTCCCTTCTATTTTCCAAGTTTTCACTCGAATCATATGCACCCATCTCATCATTGATAGACTTCAAGGCTATCTCACTGAGATAATATAACTCTGAGATATTCTCCCTAGCCAACCATGATCTTTCTAGCATGTCTCTCTTGTTGATGCTCTAGTTTTTCAATATTTTCTCTATTAACCTTCTTTTTGTTTGTCTTTTCATGATTTCTCTTACCTTTAGCTTACATTTCCCACTTTTGACAAGCTGAGGGGGGATCCTTGGAATGGATTGTCGACCATGAATCTTACGAAAGTGAGTGAAAAGTCTATCTCATGACCAAAATAGATGAACACCATCATCTCTAAATGTGTCATATGGGCTCAACAAGAAAAGGTGACCATTCCACCTTGTAATACCCCAATCTTTGATATTGTACTTGCCTACATACTATCATTCAACAAGGAAGAGATGTGAGGTTAAAATCATAAATCAATAAATAAAATATAATGTCATCAAACACAATAAAATGTTAAAACCATAAATAAATAAATAAAATATAATGTCATCAAAGATAATCAAATGTTCTTATAGCATTCATTTCCTCCTCCATTTCAGATTACGAAGCATCCAGAATCTAGTCACCATCATCATCGTCATCAACATCCTCATCGTCATTGTCATTGAGGTCAAATGACTCCACCTCTTCCTGCCACATAGGTTGACATATATATATGACTCCAAACATATATGAAACAACAAACATGTATGAGCATGGAAAATGAAAGAGAGAGTACAACAAATATGCATATTTGTATGGATGAAGTCATTAAGCCGGTGACTATCACCCACATCCACGTGGATCCACTCCACCCCTTCCAACTAAAACACAAAACAAAAACAACATATAAAAACATATGGCGTGTCAACATTATTCTAATTTTTATTTTTGTAAGAGGGAAGAAAGAAAAATTATTTAACACGAGGAGCAATCAAACATTAAGGGCAGCCAAAGGTTCCCATACATCTCTTGAGAAATAGTCATTGGGTGCTTCAAGGACACCCTCTTCACCTTCGGTCTACTCCACCCCCTCCTCCTGTAGTATTAAAAAAGATGTAACAAATCAAAATATGGATGCAAAGTTTATAAATATTGAGCATTTTACATATGCATCAAGAATATTAAATCAGGCATTGAAAATACACAGACCATCAATAAAATTACTTGTGTTATCCCCTTATTTGCATCTTTATTTGGTAAAGAATCAATATCACACTGGGATCGTACCCTTGGTTATTCACGAGCAGGGGATGGCTATCTCATAACAGTGGGAATACCATCCCCAATGGTTGATTCTCCATATAGCTTCCTCGTTCGATCTCTGAGGGGGTGAGGGGAACATCTAAATTGAGCCCTTGCATGCAATGAGGACTTCCAACTGACTTATTTTACCTAACACGATGCATGTCACAACAGATTAACATCAACAAATAAATAATATAACTCAAATTCACCTTCAAGTGTAGTAGCTAAAATGCATACCATTTGTTCAATCTCAACATAAAGTTGTTTGAGGTAGTTGTCTAATTCCCACTCATCCATCTTAAATCTAGATCAGTTAACATTCATAGTATTAGTCTCCAAGAAACAACAACTTGCATTCAAACAAGTTAAGAATATGCTTTACAACACTAACCCTTACCAGTGAATTGCTTTAAAAAATCACCATAAAGGTCACCACAAGATTAAAATGGTGTGCCAACAGGCAGGATAATCTGAGTAGTTGGCAATGTAACATAACAGTCACGAAATAATTAGGACAACCACTGTTCATGAAATTGACACCCTATGTTGAAAGTATATATTACAAGCCTCTAATAAGGAAATGTACATGTGATAAGGCATTACATTTTCTCTAGATAGTGTAATGTTCCAAAGCAGAGATTGTCTTTTCATATTATAGAAACATAACATACCAGTTCATTTGGAAACAATCTATATAATATGGCAACACCTCATATGTTGATTCAAGGACAAGCTAATCGAACATTTGTATGTAGTAGATGAGATAGAGAAAATGTAATGAATACATTACATTTTGAAAACATTAAAAGAACCAAAACATGCTTGTTGTAAATTTCAAAGGTTAGCAATAATATTTTTGAAGCCTGGAATATCAAGTCCATGGAGATTGTATGTAAAAAAATAATTTCAGTTGCAGCTTTTATGAAAGAGGTTGATGGTAATATTTAATAAGCTCAATAAACATTCTAAATGAAGAAGTCAACAATAATAAGTATACACTATAAAGTACAATGGGAGTACAACAAACATGGATTCACACACTCTTATAAAGTGGAAGTCTACACAAACACATGAAATATGATAAGATTAACCCTTTCAATGTACTTAAATGCACACATTCATGATGACCCCATCACAAAGAATTATAAAGCTTCATCCATCCACACACCTCATAAACAAGAATAGAGTACATTTAGGCACTTGCAAGCATAAATACACATGAAATAATGAATTAAAACACATGAATTAAAAACAGAATTCAAGATATTAAAGCTTGGAAAATACTATAGAGGCTCCTATACACCCTGTTCTATCATGTTCTAGAGCTCTGTTTGTCAAATTCCTAGTGCATATGAGAGCTTGTCTTTATGTATAAAAATAACTTATTAACAGAGATAAAATCTTGGGTGAGCTTAACCTTATGTATAGTGGGCCTCTGGCAAGGAGAAATAGGGCCCGATAAACAGTAGGTATAGGTAAATTGAAGACAAATGTCTTTTTCATTGATTTATTAGAATCTTCACTACTTTTCTTTACATTTTCATCTATATAATTTATGCTCTCTGGCACCTTCATGTAAAGGAGGCTTACGAACACACTGTGAATGTGCTTATTTGAAGCATCTTCCTTTTTTTTCCATATCTATTCTTGCTTCATATGTTTTGGATTTTGTCTCTGTTAATAAGTTATGGATTCAGTTTTTTCACATTTTGTAAAAACTTTGGTATTTCTTTCCTTGTTCAGCATATTCCTTGGTTGGTAATAGTCAATGTCCACTTGCCCTTCTTAAAACAGAGGCTCTGTCTCCGATGGGGTTCTAGATCTCTGTTGGTCAAAGTCCTCATGCAGGGTTATATGCACATTTAACCCACAAAATGGGCCATATCAACTATTAATGCATTGAGATTAACCTTATAACATATGCACATTTTATGCATCCCTAAATCTACTGTGATCACAAATATGAATGACTCTCAAAATAATAAAACTTAGCAGAATAGACTCGTTCAAAAATATTGTTGACTGGTTTATCAACTTTTATCCAAATGCACATCTTTTATCAATTTTGAAAACCTAGCATAATGGACTAGTTTCAAACCTAGGAAAAAACCTAGAAGTTTTCGACCTTCTTATGACCGCCTCTGCTTGAGCTATCTCCCTCCACCTTAGATCTAGTAGCAAGCAAATGGTAAATAACATCCATTTGGCCTTTAAGATATAAATATATTTTTTTCTCTTTTAATTATAATAATAATCTTTTCAAAATATTATGGTTTAAACATATTTATTTTTGTAAGGAATTTAACTTAAAAATATAAATTTGATTTAAAAACACTTACATCCTCAAGGATGAATTAAACCTACAAAACCAATAATAACCAAAAAAAAAAAAAAAAAAACTCTCATACAATTAAAAAAATATTAAATTAATATTTAAAAAAATCTTTGTTTATATTCAATCACTAAAAATCTTAATTAATCTATAATTAATTCATAACTTAACTTTTCATTAATTCTAAACACTCCAAATATAACCTGATAAAAATAAACTAAACACATAAATACACAACATTTATTTTTTTACAAGGAGCACTCAAAAAAATTAATTTCGAATCCTTCACCAACATGATAGAGAACTTGACTGAACAAATACAGAATTTTTATAATTTATATCCAACAACTTTTTAAGAATATTACTTTAAACGTGCCTAATTTTTTAATTTAATGTATCCAATTTTAAAATAAATTATTAAATACCATGGTTTAACTTGTTTGATCTATTTACTATTTCAGCATCTGTATATTAGTCTTAAAGGAAATTATAGTATTTGATTTATTTTAATTTCAAATTAGCGGGTGGGTTGCTGGTTTCTGAGATATCTTCACTCTAAGCATAAAAAATATGCATAAAAGTTTAATGGGGCAAGGTGCAAGGTCCTTAACGGATTGAATAAAAAATATTATTTGTTGTATTATGATTAAAGGAAATATTTGAAAAAAAAAAAAGTGTTTTAGAGCGCGATGGAGAATTTGAATCCCGAGATTTTGAATGCTAAGCGCGCGCATGCGCGAGCGCGAACTCAAATCCTGAACCAGGTAGCTGTTGACCCGGCGGCTGGTGTGGCCGAGGTTTATGCTTCGAAAGGGACTCCACCTGTGAATGGGGAAAGAATCCTGATCGCCCACTCTTCTTCGGAAGGGGGTTCTTTTCCAGTTACGAATATAGCAAAAGGATCCCCTGTTATTGGTTCTGTCCTTGGGTCAAAGGGAAGAACTTATGTGGATGTGGCTGCTTATGAAGCTGAAATACATGCCGCGAAACATCAAGCTTCTGCTGGGAGATTGTTCACCAGTAAGTGTTTTAAATCATGTCAGGGTTAATCTAGATTCTGATACAATTGAAGCAATCTTTAATCGGGTAGAATATTTTTCAAAGTATGGGGCTATTTGTTGATTTCGTGGCTACTGGCCATCTCTTGCAGATCTACATGGTTGGATCTCCAATACATGGCTGCCACTGATTGATGGAAATGTTGAAATATACCCATGTGTTAAAGGTTTTTTTGTAGCTTTATTCCAAAACTCTAAGGACAGGAAGACTATTCTGTCCAACAGCAATTTTTTATGGCAAGGTAAATACCCTCTTATGGCCAAATGGTGGCATATGGATTTCAATCCTCTCACGGAAACCTTCAATAAGATCCCTGTCTGGGTTCGGGTCCCTAATCTACCAATGCATCTATGGCATGAATCGGTGTTTAAAACCATCGGAATGGTTATAGGGGAGTTTTTATTTGAGGATGATGAAACTAAGAGGTTTTACCGCTCGACTTGTGCTCGCCTTATGGCTGAGGTGGATGTTTCTAAGGGCCTTCCTGAGGCGATTTGTCTGGACTCCCCTAGGGGTTCTTGGACGCAAATGTTAGATTTTGAAGGTTTACCTTTTCGATGCAGAAAGTGTCACCGGACGGGGCACGTTGCAGCCCGGTGTACTGCAGGAAAATCCAAATCCAGAAGTTCACCTTCTTGGTGGTCTAAAGCTGATCATGAACACTATTTTGCTAAACAACCTGAGGAAGATTCGACTGATTCAGAGAATAAGAATGAAAAGAGTATCCATTCTAAATCGACGGATCAGGAGACTCCGCTGGAGACAAATCCTGTTGAAGGTACTGCGGAGATTGGATTATGTGATCTCTCTGAACTGATTACTGAGGAGGTGGTGGTTCCTCCACCTGTTTTGAAGGATTCTCCCAGGAGCCAGATGTTGGCTAGTTCTCATAAGGATTTTGCTGAGGCATCGGTGACCCCTGGACTTCATGGATAATGGCCTTCTGAGGACTGGGGTGCTGAGGTAGCTAAGGTAGAGGATGGTTGGACTGCAGTTAAGAGGAATAAGTCTAAGCCTTTGGTCCCCCCTCTAGATATGAAACTTCGGTCTTGTAATAAAAAATATTAATTGTTTGTCCAGCTCTTGTATGTTGTTTTCAGTTTCCTGGTTTATCTGGTCTTGCTTATGCAGGTTCCAGGCTATTTTGTATCCTGGCTGTGCTTTAGGTTAATCTCTCTTCTGATGTAAAGGGTTTCAGGGCCCCTTCAAAACCTATTTTTACCTTAATCTAAAACATGCTCTTTTTGTTCGAGGCAAGTATTTAATGTAGTTGGTAAGGTGGGGGAGTGTAAGTTATTCGGTTTTATAGAGGAGTTAAATGTGGACTGCTAAATGTAGTTGTCAACATGATGGTTAAACATGTTTTCTCGTTAACATTGTCATTGAATGTTCATTTGAGGCAAGTCTAGGTTGCACGTGGGATTATTGGTCTCAGAGGGAACTATAGCATTCAATTTGCTTTAACTTGAAATTAGCAAGTAGATTACTAGTCAATGAGATGCCCTCGTTCTGGCAGCAAAAAATATGCATGAAAATTTAAGGGGATAGGTGCAAGGTCTTTAATAGGGAAAATTAAAAAATTATTTGTTGCACTATGACTGGAAGAAATATTTGGGATGCTATTGGTGCCCTCTCTTTATTCGAGACAAGTATTGAACGCAGTTCGCAGGGTGGGGGAGTGCAAGTCGTCTAGTTTTACAAGTGAGTTAAATGCGGACTATTAAATGTGGTTGTCAGCATGATGGTTAAACATGTTTTCTCATCTCGCCAAGGTTAGAAGTAGAATTAGAAACTTGCTAAAGTACTTGGCATTGAATGTTTGTTTGAGGTGAGTCTGAGTTGCACGCAGGATTAAGATAGAGGCAATATGTTTCAATCATTTTGATTTTGTTTTTGTTTTTTGCATGTGAAGGAGGGACCATTGGGGCTTTACAGTTCATCAATTATTTCATTATTTTCTATTTACGATGTGGATGAAGCATTGACAAAGGTTTCAAGGTTTTCGACAGTAATTAGGTTTGTATGTGTTACATTTCTTCTTTTTATTCAAATTATGTATGACATTTGGTTAATATTATTAGGTTTTATTAGAGAGAAATAGAGAAATTGGATGACAATGCTCACAGACTAGGATTGGACATGTACTCAATAAGAATTTTAACCTGCTTCTTTGTTTTTTGCACAGAGGTATTGGTGATGCAATAACGATGGAGTTGAATATTAGATTTGTAAGTAAGACAATAAATTACAAGGGTTTTTGTTAATTGTCATGCATTTTAATTTATTTTTCTTTCTTTAAATTTAGCTTATGTGTAACATTTGGTTAATATTATTGGGTTTTGTTTGTTAGGAGTAAAGCAATCAGGTGGAGTTTGGACTCATACTCCATAAGAATTTAAGGCAAATAAGAGCTTTTAACATTATTGTTTAGCAAGGTGTTTGGCTTTTTTGGTGGAGTCAACTATGGTGTTTAGGGTTTAAAATAATTTTTGTGATTGATTTTAATTTAATTGTTTCTAGGCACATAGAGGGTAGACTATTGGAGCTTTACAGTGCGATGATTCTCTTACTATTTTGTATTTGTGTTGTGGGGGAAATATTGGCAGAGATCATAGGGTTTTTGGTAGTAATTAAGTTTTTTTTATGGATATTTTTGTAATACATAAAGGGTGGAGTTGGATACTAATTTTCTGACTGAGTCAAATAATAACAAGGGCTTTTAGGATTCTTGTTCAGTGAGTAGTTTAGTTTTTTTAATGCTAGAGTGGAGTGGGTTTAAGGTGTAGGGTTTAGGGTTTAGAAGGGTGTCTGATTCATTTATAATAGACTAAATGTTTAGTTCTTTGTCTTCGTTTGGAATACATGATATTTACTATTATCAATTAGATTTTGCAACTGCTATATTTTGTAGGATTTGTAGTACATAGGAATCTAATGACACAATGGGATCACCTCCAAGTTGTGGGACCTTGGAAAATTGAGGTGAACCTTCAGAGAAGGTTGACTTCCTTTTACTAAGCTTAATTCAATTGATACATGACCAATTTACTTCTAACTACAACTTCTTTGTGATTTTGCACCTAACTAGGGTTTTATTTTGAAGGAATAGAGTTTTGAAGGATTTTTAAAACTGAAAATGGTGATGCACCAAAGGGTTTTAGTAAAAAATTATTACTTGATTTGATCGAACACGATTTGAATAATAATATACTGAAATCTCGTGAAACACAATCTTACATGAGTATGAAATCAAAGGTAATATTGGACATTTTATCAAAAAAAAGAACAAAGTTCTCAATTTTTCCTCAATAAGATTTCAAAAGGGCAAGATAAATACCACGAATGATCCTATATGACTGAAATAAGACTTATATCATTCACAAATATAACAAAATTTGTACATACATAAGGATGACACAAAATAAGGAAATCAAAACTTCACTATATTGATATTCTTTAGGTTATAGCATGTAGATGAACTTCTCAAAAGCAGAAAAAAAATCTCTCAGTAAAAAGATCCATGGGCTACGTAGGAGACCATATTTATAAAAAACACTTGCTCTCTTGAGAGAGAAAAAGTCCAAAACTTTTACACTTAGTCCTAGAGAAATAAATTAGGGAATGTTCATATAAATGTCCTTGGTTTCATCTTGAAGAGGCATCTTTGGTGGAGTAGAAGGAAGAAGAAGACTATGTAAGTAGTTGGGCACTTTTCCAAATGTTGAAGAAGGAGAAAATTGTTGTTGAAGTCTCTCACTAAAATGTCTCTCACTTGAAGAAGTCCCTCAATTGAAGAAGTCTCTCACTAAAAAATGGGGTGCCAAAATGAAACTTCATGACTTGGTCAATATTTTAACAAAGTTGAATATTTTAAAACATAACTTGTGAAACCTAACTTGTAAATTGTAGTTTGGACTTTTGCAACTTATAAGTCACTTGACAAAAAGGGATGTGAAAATTACAATGTGAGATTTTACAGCTTTTGAGTCATTCAACTTGTTAAAAAGAAAAGTGCAAAATACAAATTGCACTTTTTCAACCAAAAGCTAAGAGCTGTCAAAATGACAATTGTAATTTCCAACTTGCAACTTTACAACTTTTCAACATAGCTTACAAAATTTATAATTTACAAAATGCAATCTTCTTAAATAATTAAATAATTAATCAATGAAAGTGACATCATACAATTCTTTTTCCTTTTCTGCTTGTTTTTTCTCGATGTAAGCATCGAAGCTACTAAATATTTCTTGTAGGCATTCTTCATCAGGACCAATTATGTAAACATTACTAATGTTACATTTTTCCATTACCTTAGATTATTGTCTAGAAAAAACTCTATAGATTTGGATATGTTTACCTATATGATTAAGTGTATTATGGTACTTGATAAACTAGTGAATGGAATCCAAATTGAAAATTGTATCATGTGTTGACTCCCTGTTAATCACTTCCTTGAATTTATCCTAGACAACTTAAATAGTAAGATGTCCAAATTAGTATTATGTTGCCTCACATGATAATTTTAAAATTGAACCTTCAATGTTGTACATTACATTAGTGGCCTTGTCACTTGTGCTTTTGACCTTATCAATACTTCATTAAGTATTCTGACTTTGAACTTGGTTTCCTTTTCCAACTCATCATGCTCCAAAGTATTTTTTAGTATCTTTTTGGACATGAGGATGTTGCTCTCTATTTTGTCAATGGCTTGAAACTTGGGAGAGTAGAGCTTTAGCCTTTCAACTTCTTCCTCATATTTGTTTATTTTTACCTTTAAAGTTGCAAGGTCATCCTTCAATGTTTTGAAATAATCCATTACCAACCCTATCACCTTATTCCCTTTGGAAACTAGTTCTTCAGCCCAGTTCTTTGTAGCTTTGCCCATTGTGTCAATCTATGTCATTGTATCAAATATTTATTTATCAAAGAATTGAGGGGATATTGAGTTGGTTGGGTAGGTTTGAGTGGATGTGTTGGGTCTATGAACTTCCTCAAGGCATTCGTCAACTGCTCTACCTTATTCTTTAACTCATCTTTAATGACCTTGTCACTATCCATTTTATTGAAGAGAGAACTTATGTTTGTTTGGACATTATGTTTCAGTTCCTTTCTTTGTGGATGATCAAAGTATATCATGGATACCTGATAATCCCCCATTGCTAAATCTTTTTTTTGTTTGTTAGGTGGGGAAACTGCTTTCTCTACATAATTCTCCCTTATTGCATCATAAGAGACTCTAGAAATAGTCTTGGGATCTCTCTTTGATCATTTAGATGCTTCCAACAGAAAAAAAATCTAGGGTGTTATGAGATATCATTTGCTTCATCTTCTTAGACACTAATTATGTAAGCCAAATAAGAGTGGCTACCAATTAATCCTATCTTGTCTCAACAACCACTATTACCTTTGAATCTATGACTGAAGCTACCACACTGGTAGTTACTATAACAAGTGTTGTATCTACCATTGACATTATTGATAAGTCTTCGGCTGATGATTTGGTTATCTTTACCCTATTGGTGGGTTGACTAGCCATAATTGTGTCAGTGGGATTCTCTATCTACACCTCCTTGGTGGGAGTTTGGTTCAAAGTGAGAGTGCGAGAAGGTGAGGATACTTGGATGGTAATAATGGAACTTGTGGAATGATGGTTCCCAAGGTATAAAAAGAATCTAGTGGCATGGTTGGAATGGCCAGAGTAGAAGTAGTGGGTATTATGATGGAAGATGAAGATGGAAAATTTAACGACCAAGTG
This sequence comes from Torreya grandis, assembly GCA_037957365.1. Lineage (NCBI taxonomy): Eukaryota > Viridiplantae > Streptophyta > Pinopsida > Cupressales > Taxaceae > Torreya > Torreya grandis. Next base: position 3,246,307 of record JARHVA010000906.1, on the reverse strand, counting down.
GTTGTGGTGGATAGTGGGACTACAATCATAATGACTAAGTCAACAACCATGTATTCTTGGGTGGTGTTGGTGATCAATGGGGAAGTAGTAGATATAGGGGATGAGGTGTAAGTGATTGTGGAAGAGGGAGGTGAGGATGGGGTTGGGATAACCAATTGCATTGATTGGCTCACTGCTAAGGGGATCACTTATACTATTGGATAGATGAGGGAATTATTACTTGCACATGTTGGATGGTAGAAATAAGATAAGGGGTTATAGTAGTTGATTCCTCTATAGAAACTGGTAGTGCTTAGTCAAGTGGTTGGGTTATTGGCACTTGGGTGCTGGAAGCAGCCTTTTTAATCTTTTATTTTTGCTTCCCTTTGTGATAGATGATCGGTCCCACTACTTGATCTGCTTGGGTGCCACTGCTAGAACCCTCTGTTGCTTCTACCTCTACCCCTTTATCCTTTGCCTTATTTGTCTGTGATATTCAAACTCTCTTTTATTATCTTTAACCCCTTACTTATTAACTAGTTTAAAGTCTTGTTGATGACTAAAGTAGTCATGTCTAGTAAAGAAAAGGATTCAGGTGTAGACCACCTAACTTGAGGAAAGGGTTGAAGGTAGATATGATTATCATAATAAACCCTATCCATTGGTTGTTCCTCCTCTTCCAACTCATTTATAACTGGTGTCATGTCATATTTCCTAATCTATTCTAGGGTTATCCTACTATAATCCCCCAACCTAACCTCTTCCTCATCCTGCATGTCCTCTCAATTATCTTCATAAAATGGAATTTGAGAAAATGAGGAACCCAATAAACTAGCAAAAAAACCTATAACATCATAAAGGGGCTGAGCCTTGAGGGTTCTCAAATTCATCTAATTCATTTATCCCTATACACATTTGGCCTTGGATAAGGAAGGGCATGTGTATCTCCCTATACTGACAAGAAAGTGTATGTTGGTTGTGTGCCTACTTGATAGGAACTTGTGGGTTTCCACTAGTTATCTTACAAGTTCTATTAGGGCCTAATTATCACTGACATATCTAGGAAGGGTGTAAGGACACCCACTAAAACCACCAACTCTGATATAGGTAAATGTGAAGAACTAGATGAAGTATGATCCCTAATTTGCAATCTTTGTCATTGCAGCATCAAAAAACCTTGTCTTCCTTATTTCTTGTTCAAACACAGTTGTGATGCAGTAGATAAAGGCATCATTAAATCTCTTAAATCATTATTTACTTCCATCAAAATTGAGATCAGTATAGTAATTATAAACTTTAGTAACCTGATCCGATACTATGTTTAACCCTAGGAATGCCCTCCCTTTTTTCAAAGCATAGATGAGGTAGGAGGTCAAGTAGAATTTGCTAGTAGTTTGAACCTCTACCAATTATCTATGAATGGAGTCACTAATTAATTGAGCCCAATGAATGTAGTGTAGTTATATGGGTACATTTACCTAGATATACAGGTACATCTAATCTTGGTAGTTATTTGCATTTTGGCTTCTTGTAACTCTATGTAAGAGTACAATGGTGTCCCCTACCTTGTATTTGAATTTTATCATGCCAAGGTCTTAAGCAGTCTTGAGGATAAAGCTTTAGGTGTTTTCAACCATTGTTTATTTATAATCTATGCATAGGCTAAGGTGTTGTCTAGGTATAATTTATTTGGAGGAGTTAGGAGTAATATCTATATAACTTTCAAACTCTAGGATTAAAAACATAATGTCAATGAAATTTGGATCTAGTTTCAATTTTTTTTCCCCCTTATCATTCACTAACTCTCTTTTCTCTACATCATAATTCTTGGTCATAGTGAGCACAAGCTTGAGGCTTTCCACTGAGAATGAAAAGGTTAGATCCTAAGGTAAACCACTATCATATATGCTCTGAATCTAATTATTTTTTAATTTTAAATTGATCCTAGTCCACAAGTCGATTAGGTCTGTGTGGCCTAGGTCAATGTTAGTTATCTCATTAATGTTAGAATCTAAGATGGAAAGGACACTAGATCCCTTTGATTTGAACTCCATCTCCTTCCTAGACATATACTCTAAGAAATTGTGTGAGGGAACCAACTACAGAGCTGGTCAAGCTTTGGGTTTGCAATAACAGGTAATTTTCCCTCTTTTAACCTAGCACAATTTTTTTATGCTTCTATAGGGGTTCTACTTCGATGGGAATATGGTATGTAATAGCAACTATAAAACTTGACACAAATTTGATAGGGTTATAACTTTCAAAATCACTTGCAAAGTCTGAATGAATCTTCATTAGGGTTTTGGGGTGTAATTCATAGTTGAATACTCTGGCCAAAGGTCCAACAGGAATATGGTTTATACGTGTATGTCAGATCTCTGGCAAGAACTCAGGCTGAGAAAACAAGAGGGATCTCTGTCTAAGTCTAAGCTTAGGAATAAATGAAGCTTTGGGAATATTCATGAGTTATTGAACCAAGATGAAGGGGTAGGAATCAAAATTGATGAAAATATTTTAGAAAAAACCTAAAGTAATTGCAACAAGAATCTATACAAATTTTAGTAAGATATTAACATAGAAATGTAAAAAGGTGGAAATTTATGAGTAATATAAGGCCAAACGATGATGCTTTTAACAATTCAGAGAAAAAACCCTAAGTATGGTAAGAGAAAACACCTAAGCTTTGTATAAAAAGAATAATTGTGGCTAATGATATAGAGTAGACTGAAGGAAAAAACATGTGACATAGGAGAATAATGGGTATGCACATGTAAGGTTTTGCAAGTGATGGATTTGGTGATAGATCATTGGCAATGGAGCTTTGATTCATTGCATCACTTATTTTAGAGTTGAATAAGCTCTAGTCATGGTATCACTTGGCAATGGAACTTTCGTTCACAACGTTTAAAAATTACATAAAAAACCTAAAATATATACCAAAATCCTTAATTAATGTTTTAGATTAAGGTAAACATAGTTTTTGAAGGGACCCCGAAACCCTACACAAGGAGAAAGATAAACCTTAAAGCACAACCAGGTTAATAAAAGAACCTGATTACAACATAGTACTAAAACCAAGTTTTACATGGACCTGTTACCAATAAATATGACCATGAAAAATAGCTGTCAAAACACTGATATGAAAGTTAACCAACTGGAACAGCAAGCTGAACAACCTTCCAGACTAGTAACCAGCAAACCAAAAAAAGTGACCAGTTTACAGCCCCCAAAAAACCAGTTAGCAAAAGGGAGCTTTAGATGAATCTTTTAAGTTAAGATTTTTCTTTTTGCATGACCGAAGATTCATATCTAGAGGAGGGACCAAAGGCTTAGACTTCTTTCTTCTAACTGTTGTCCAACCATCCTCTACCTTAGCTGCCTCAACAACCCATGCCTCAGAGGACAATGATCTTTGGACTCCCATGGGCATAAAAGCCTTGTGAGAGTCAAACACAATTTGGCTCTTAGAATTATCCTCCTAAGATCCCTTAATTAATGTTAAGCATGCCAATAACAGTTGGTAGATGGGTTAATAGGCATAAATGCAAATTTTTGAAGTCATCTTTCAAGTTTACAACTTGAAATATGTTTATAATTTTCTATTTCCCGCTTATCTTAGTAGTCATAAATCCATAAAACCTATGCATACTTATAAATTTGTAATATGCCCTTCATTCTCCACTTTTCATTTGCTACTGAAGGGTTTTGGAGGCAGAGATGTTTTAGGAAGCAAGGATCAAAATTCAGATTACACTTTACAACCTTGAAAAGTTTCAAAGTATAGTGGGAATTCCAATTCCCACTTAGGTCTTAATAAAAAGCAAGAAGTAGAGTCTGCATCACACTTTCTAACTTTATAAATTTGTAAAGTGTAATGTAAATTTTAGTCCCCACTTGGGACTCGATAGGTATGAAAGTGGAGATACAAGTGCACTTTGTAACTTTGTAAAGTTGTAAAGTGGACATAAATCTCCAATTTTCACTTATTACTTAGTAAGTAGAAAGTAGAGTTTTAGCTGCATTTTAAAACTTATAAATCACCAGTTCTTGCTTGGGTCTTGAAAATGGGTACTTAGGCAATTCTAAAGCTTTTACTTAGAAAATTTTATAGGTCTCCTCTAAGGCACAAGGTGTTTTGAGGTTTTTGGCACAAAAATATCAACATTTTTGGCAACCTTTGTGGGGTGATTGCCTACTAATAAAAATTTTCCTAGTAGCCTTCTAGTTTATCAAGAACATAGTCATTTCAAGTCTATCACATCTTACTTGGAGAAGAAACATAACTAGGAATTGCCCTAAACAAGAAACAAAATAGGGAAAACAAAAATTGAAACAAACTAAGGAAGAAAAACTCTTAATGAGTTGTAGAGTATGTGAAAGCACTTATTTATGAGAAACCAACTAATCCTAGTATGTATAAAGTTTTGGAAATAATTCCAACCTCAAAAGCATGATTTGAGGTATATCCCATTGACTAGGATGGGTATCTCTAATCCATCAAGCCCTAGATAGCTAGAATGTGTTGGCTCCTTTGTAATGAATATCTATGCATTAACTCTCCTAAATTATTATTTACTTCCATAAAAATTGATATCATGTTATTCATTATAAACTCTATTAACTTGATCTGGCACTGTGTTTAACCCTAGGAATGTCCTCCCTTTTACCAAAGCATAGATGAGATAGGAGGTCATGTAGAATTTGTTAGTAGTTTAAACCTCTACCAATTATCTATGAATGGAGTCACTGATTAATTGAGCCCAATGAATGTATGATTTATTGTGTTGGATTACCCAGATATACTGGTACATCCAATCTTGGTAATTATTTATATTATGGCTTCTTATAACTCTATGTAAGAGTACAATGATATCCCCCACCTTGTCTTTGAATTCTATCTTGGCTAGGGTCTTAGTAGTCTTGAGGCTAAATCTTTAGGGGTATTCAACCACTATTATTTATAATCTATTGCACAGGATAAGATGCTCTCCTGGTAGAATTTATTCAAGGAGTCAGGAGTAATATCTATATAACTTTCAAACTCTAGGATTAAAAACATAGTGCTAATGAAATCTGGATCTAGTTTCAAAAAAAAATCCTCCTTATCATTCACTACCACTCTTTTCTTTGCATCATAATGTTTGGTCATAGTGAGCACAAGCTCAAGGCTTTGCACTGAGAATGGAAAGGTTGCATCTTGCGGTAAACCACTATCATATATACTCTAAATCTAGTCATTTTTGAATTATACATTGATCCTAGTCTATAAGTCAGCTAGGTCTGTGTGGCTTAGGTCGGTGTTAATTATCTTGTTAATGATAAAATCTAAGCTAGAAGGGACATTAGGTCCATTTTATTTGAAATTCATCTCCTTCCTAGACATATACATTAGGAAAATGTGTGAGGGAACCAACTACATAGTTGATCAAGCTTTGGGTTTGCAATTGTAGGTAATTTTCTTGATTTTAACTTAGCGGAGCTTAGTTATGCTTCTGTAGGGGTTCTTCTCTAATGGAAATATGGTATGAAATAGTAGTTATAAAACTTGACACAAATTTGGTTGGGTTTTAAGTTGAAAATTCACTTACAAAGTCTGAATGAATCTTCATCAGGGTTTTGGGTTGTAATTCATAGTTGAAAACTTTGACCAAAGGTTCGATGGGAATACAGTTTGTATTTTCAATTTAGATCTCTAGTGGGAACTCATGGTGAGAAAACAAGAGGGTTCTTCATCTAGGTCAAAGCTTAGGAACAAGTGAAGCTTTGGGAATATTCCTAAATTTTTGAACCAAGCTAAAATGGGAGGAATTAGAATCAATGAAAACCTTTCATAAAATACTTAAGGAAATTAAAATAATAATATATACAAATTTAAGTAATATATTAACATATGAATATAAAAAAATAGAAATTTGTGAGTAATGTAAGGAGAAATGATGATGCTTTTAACAATTATAGAGAAAAAACCCTAAGTATGGCAAGGGAAAACACCTAAGTTTCGCAGAAAAAGAACAATGGTGGGCAATGATACAAAGTAGATTGAAGGAAAATGTATGTGAGCTAGGAAAATACGATGTATGCACGTGCAAGGTTTTGCAAGTGATGGATTTTGTGTTCATTAATTATAAATAGAGATCTGGTTTGTGGCATCACTTGTCATGGAGGTGAATGAACTATGGTTGTGGCATTGCTTGGAAATGGATATCTTGTTTGTAACATTTAAAAATGATGTAAAAAATCTAAAATACATACCAAAACCCTTATTAATGCCAAGTGTGCCAATAATGGTGGTAGATGGGTTAATAGGTGTAAATTCAAGATTCTAGAGTTGCCTTGCAAGTTTCCAACTTGCAATATGTTTGTAATTTTTCATTTTCTACTTGTCTTGGTAGTCAAAAATTTGGGAAACCTATGCATACTTGTAAATTTGTAATATGTCCTTCATTATCTACTTTTTGCTTGTTGTTAATAGGTTTTGGAGGCAAAGATGTTTTAGGAAGCAAGGAGTGGAATTGGAATTACACTTTGCAACCTTGAAAAGTTACAAAGTGTAATGGGAATTCTGGTTCTTGCTTAGGTCTTAATAAACATGGGAAGTGGAGTCCACATCACACTTTGCAACTTTGCAAAGTTACAAAGTGTGATGCGAATTTTGGTCCCCACTTGGGACTTGGTAAGCAAGAAAGTAGAGATATAAGTACACTTTGAAAATTTGCAAAGTTGCAAAGTGCATAGAAATCTTCGGTTTTTGCTTGTTACTATTGAGCAAAAAGTGGAGGTTTAGATGCATTTTCCAACTTTACAAGTTGTAAAGTGTACCTAAATCTCTAGTTCTCGATTGAGTCTTGAAAAAGGGTACTTAGGCCATTCTAAAGTTTTTACACAGAAAATTTTATAGGTCTCCTCTAAGGCACAAGGTGTTTTGAGGTTTTTGGCACAAAAATATCAATATTTAATTTTTGATATTTTCTATTATTATAAATTTATTTAATTGGAAAAGTCTTGTGTGTAAAATTTAGTTTAATATTATTGGGTTTTATTTGCTAGGGGTAGAGAAATTGGCTAGCAATGCTTAGAGAGTAAGATCAAAGTTGTACTTGGTAATAATTTCACTCTATGGCTACATTTTTTTGGTGAGTTGTACTTGATAATAATTTCACCCTATGGCTATGGTTTTCTTACTAAGTCAAATAATAACAAGGGTTTTTGGGTTCTTGTTCAGTAAGAGGTTTAGCTTTTTTTACTGGAGCAGAGTAGGTTCAGGTTTTAGGGTTTAGAGCCTTTTCCTTTAACTTTTCTTTTTGTTTTGAATTTTTTGATAGTGTTTTGGTGCTCTTAATGCCTTTTTATAATGTCAATTTCTTAAGTCCCATGGATAGACATTATTTTTTTTTAAATGTTTTTGATAATGCATTTTTTTAATAAGAGGTAATGTGTAGTCAATAAGTGATTTTTGAAATGAATTCATAACACAAGTTTTTTAAATAAAAATTAAACATATGAATTAAAGGTATTGGACTGAAACAAAAACATTCACATGTGGGTCTAAAAACTAAATTTCAAAACAAATATCATTAGAATGTTACATAAATATAACAAAAATAAAATTATGGTATTCCATAAAAAAGGCAATGATCCACTATTATAATTTTCAAAAATTGTCCCTTGGCCTTCATTTCATATGGATTTATTTTTGTTTCCCAATTCGTCAATGCCTCCATGCTATATTTTTACATGTTTGATCCTAACAACCTATAATGATATAAATATAGATTGTTGACATATTGTTAGGACCATTCTATTTTAAAAAGAGAGTAGTTAGCAATCATGTGATTAAAAAACTAAAACTAAATGTTACAATAACACATGATTAAAACTGAAGTTTGTTAGAAAGCCCTGAAATGTAAAAAACATATACTTAAGTATTTGAATAGCTATTAATTGTTCCTCACATCAGAGTTATGAATAGGAACCCTTTTATCCATTTATATAATTCTTCTTAAGTGTCTCCTACTACAAGTAGATAATATATTAGAAACTACGTGAGCTTATAATTCCACCTTATCCATACCAGTGGGTAGATTAACAAAAATATTAGACCATGATCAATTTTTCATCTTAGATTTAAGGTTGATTGTCAAATTTCACATAACTAGTTACCTTTGTTCTAAAAATATTACTAATACTAATATAACATTTTCTCAATGTTGTTTACATCATGATATTGGACCTATTCGATAATCTATTAGCTTCATCTATGATTTCACTAAAAAAATTTATTATGTTATTTATCTTTTATTCTTTATTATACGAATATATTAAACTATTTCTTTTTTTATCAAACATATTATGAAGTATGATTGATTTTTTTAATATTTACACATATGAAAGATCAAAATTGAATATATTTTCTACACTGCATAAAATATATCCAGTATTCAGTCTAGTAATATTAACCAACTAGCACACATAAGATGAATAGAAAGAAGAGCAAGTTGCACATATGAACCTGATTACTACCAAAAACCCTCGTATCTTTGTCGATGCTTTGTTCACAATGAAAATAGAAAATAGTTAAATAACTAACAAACTATAAATCCTTAATGAAACAACAAGATCAAAATGGTTGTAATAGATTTCCTCCATCTTAATCCTCCATACGGGTTGGAATTACATTAAGCAAACATTCAATGCCAAGTACTTTAGAAGGTTTCCAATTCTCCTTCTAACTTTGGTGAGATGAGAAACCATGTTTTCCCATCATGTTGACAAATTATATTAAGCATTGTCTCAAATAAAGCAAGGGTGCCAATAATGTCTCAAATATTTCTTCCAATCACAATGCAATAAATAATATTTTTTATTCAGCATGTTAAATATCTCACACTTTTCCCCTCAAAACTTTGATCCATATTTTTTACACCTAGAATGAAGACATGTCGATGGGAAACAACCCACTAGCTAATTCTAAGTTGAAGCAAATCAATGACTATAGCAATAATTAGATTATAAAATTTTATTATGATTTTTTACTTATAATTTTATGTGTGAGTCTAACTTTCATTTGTTTTTCAATATTGTAGATCATGTTAACCTTTTAGGACTTAGATGAATGTAAATCCTATATTGTTAAAGAGTTGGGTATAGTAAATCAAGGTTGAAACATGTAATAAATACAACCACTAATTTGTTATAGAATTGATTAAATTTGACCTTTGTAAAAATAATAATAAATAATTTAAATAAGAACTTAGCTAGAAAACAACTAAGATGGATGATCTAGAGGTTGAAAATCAAGGAAAAAGTTGATCTAATGTTTAAAATAGGATCTAGGTGTCAAAACCCATCCTAGATAGTAGTTCCCTTATTGGACGATAGCATCATGTAGTGTTAGTGTCCTTATTTTATCGATAATGTCCTCTATGTAGGACTATTTCAAGTTTATGGGTGTCCCTATGTTTGGGTCTATCAAGCCTATTCCTACATGCATGAGTTCTTAAACCATGAAGAAGATCTATTTTGATTGATTTTATGAGCATAGCCTAATATTCCATGTTACTAGGACATCCAATTGATATAAGCAGTAAAGTGTGTTTGTTTGTGGGGTAGGTTGGACATCCTCAACACTCCATTATGATGAGAGTTGCCTACATACCAATACTCCAAAGAGGGATCAAGCCCAATGTAGTTTCCCCCACCTAAATATACATGAGCGATTTGAATGTGTTTGAGACTAGAAATTTGAGTAATTTGAGCTTAGGAAAGTTATATATGGTAGTATGCACAAGTATTACAGAATAAGGATTGATAACCTTGATTGTGCACAAATTATTTTAAGTTTGTAAATATAATTTGCATCTCATTTACATCTAGTGGTTAGAGAGATAAAATCCAGGTATATATATTGTTCTTGTACTTGTGTGGGTTTTAAAATATGTCTAGGCTAACCCTAAGATATCTAAGATTTGAAAATGTATCCATTTGTGAAATAAGGATGGAAAGGATAGTAGCACCAAAAACTATCCCTATTATGGTGCTAGTGCTTAGGTGGAATAACCTAAGGCACAAAGGGACAGGATAAAAGAATGAGGGTCTAGGACTGCTTTAGGGATGACTAGGGATGCTAGTGGTTGGCATGAAGGATGGATAACTGTGAAAATACGTCCTAATATAGGTTTAGGGATAAACTAGGGATAGGTGGTTTCAAGTATCACTCTTAGCACTGAAGTGTCATTTTTAGGTGTTCACATTTATCCCCCCCCTTTATTCTAGAAATGTAGTAAAATGAAATGACTAGAATAAAGGAAAAAAGGCGTATTTGGACTTACCTAAGAGGTGAATCCCATGCGTCTGGATCTAAGTATGTGAAACATGCTCCATTGCATGTCTTACAAGTAAAATGTGCATAGATCAATCCTTACTTAAGATATATCAAAAGAAAAGACAAAACTAAGTAAAGAAGTAAAATTGAGTAAAGGGATAAGTGAGAGGAAATGAATGAATACACCTCATTAGATACTTAAACTAATGCATAAACCTAATGAAAACTTGTGTGTGTTTAGATATATATATATATATATATATATATATAGTGATCAATTAGTGAATATCTTGTTCTTAGTGGATGGCTTACTCAATCATCATGTGTGGATAGCTCAAGAACTCAATCCAATTTTGACTCCATCATTACCCACCCCTATTTGGTGGATCATGACCTAATTATAACTTAGATTGGACTGATGGTGTGTCCAACCCTCTCATGTAGGTGGTTCAAGAACTCAAGTAGACCATGACTCCATCATTGCCTATCCATGTGTATTAGATGCATCTAAAATTGAAACTGTGAGATGTAACTAGAAGTTTGTAATTGGAGATATCTAACTAGAGATATTGGATCTGTGGCCACTCAAATATATTAGGTGACTCTGGGCCACTCAAGAATGCCAACCACTATAGATGGATTAAGTCATGAATCTAGTGTGTAACCTAAAATATGATGTCTAATGTGTAAAGTGTAGAGAATGACATGGAGTTTTTCATTCCATCTAATCAATAGTTATGTAAGTGAGAATATGAAAACAATATGCCATGCACATGCCACCATATGTGATATCTGAGCATATGGATTTTAGACTAAGTTATAATAATATGTATCTGAGAATCTAAATTTAAAATGGGAATGGTTATGTTGAGCATGATGCCCCAATCTAAGTAAAATGATATGAATCTGAGCTAAACTAGTATGAATCTAAGCTAAATTGGGAAATATATAACTAAACCTATCAAACCTAAATGTACCTACTATACTTTTCAAACCAATCTAGAATTTTTAAAACTGAGGCTATTGGACAAAAGTACTATATATTGGATAGTAGTGCCATATAGCGCTGATGTACAAATTTGGGTGATAATGTTTGACTGTTCTAATTTATATGCAACTATAACTGATCTCTATGTCATTATTTCCCACTATTTTTACCTAAGTCTAATTTTTGTAATCTAATCCTATGTTTTGAAAATTGTACGATGAGTGTATTCTAATACCCTGATCTTTGTGACAAACCCTTATGAATGCCTCCTCATTTTAGGGGAGTTGTTGAACCTATGAAAGAATTGTCCTCAAAATAAAAATATCTACAAGATGTGTGTTAGCCAGAGCATATATGATATATGTATAATTATCCAATATAATGTGCATACATGACATTGGAATGTAAGATAATTTGATCATAACTTTGTAATGTGCAATGTATGTTATGTCTAGCATTCAAAAACTTGTCAAGATAGATATAACAATGTATGTGAATAAAAAATCCAATTAATAACTGAGTAGATACCTAATGGGATGGAGCATGATGTCCATCATAACATCTAAGTAGGAAGGGTAGATACATGAGGTCCCTTGTGGCATCTAAAACTAGAGTGTGTAACAAGTAAGGGACAAGTGTCACATCCATGATGCATACAAGAAAGCATATAAACAACACACATGAGGCATGAAAAGTAGGCCAAGGTGCCATAATATAAGGGACATGGGGAAATGTCACTAAATCTAAGAAATAAATACATACAAGGACATGTTTAAATGTTCACATATGTAAAGAGCAAGCAAGTTGGATTAGAGCCACATATAAAGACATGTTCATATGTCCACATACATAATCAAGAAAGCACACACAAGGATGTGGGCACATATCCAAAGCATACATATTATGAAGATTATTCTCTTAGATCTAAAGAGAAATGGTATATTTAAATTCCCTTAAATATAATAAGCATAGAGATACAATCAAGTCTAAACTAGGAAAGCTAGAAATGAAAGTATGTATAAACATGTAATACAAATATGTATAAGAGTCAAGATGTATAAATGTTGAGTCTAAAGTAGTAGTATCTGGTAAAAAAATTGAGTGAGTATAGCATGATCAATATCAAGATATAGCAATGCTAAATCTGTGATGTAGAGGTTAGAAAGACATAACCTAGTAATCAAAACTATGTATAGGGACCCCCCAAATGGGCTAATGTGTCAAATGAAGAAACTGTGTATCTATGTATATACCCACAATGGGTAAATAATAGTAAATCTAGATTGTTATAGTGGACATGAGTCTTGTAATAAATTTTCAATCACTTGACAAGAATACGTGAAGCGTGTATATATGATAAAAATTGACTATAGTAAGATAGCTAGCATATGTAGTGTCTAAAAAATATAATAAATGTAAACATGGCAATGCATACAATATTTAATTTTATGTTTTCCTGAGTAAATATTGTAATTTTTTTGTGTTTTTGAAATATTATATTATTTTTATGTTTTTTGGACATAATCTATGTACAAGTAACATAAAAAAGAAGCTATATACAAGGATCTAGAAGTAAGGAAAATATGTATAAGAAGGGAGGAACACTAATAGATGAGTCTCATGGGAGACTCAATATCAATGTGGTATGTGCCAAATAAAGGAATAATGATCGTGTGTGCTATATGAAAAGGTAATTGTGTCCTAGAGCCTATTATCCTAAGTGATTTATAGCTAGCACTACTTATGAAGTGGTGCTAAGAATCTGTCAAACTGTCTATGTTGTCATGTGAACTATAGGGTCTTAGGGACCCATTTAGTAGATGATATTTTAAATGGCATAGGTGCCCTATGTTGAGAACCTTGAGAAATTAATTATATTGATCTCAAAATAAAATGATTAGAGGGAGGCCCTCTATAATATAAAACATATCTCTGACACAAGGGTCTCTCTAATAATGGTCTTTGTGAGAGAGTATTTGTACATAAAAACATTGTAGGAGTAGACCTCACATACACTGATAGCTCCATTTAACTTTGTGATGTACTAATAGGAACTATGGTTAGAGTTGTGACTAATAACTAAGCTATAATCAGTAACTGTGATGTAACTACCTAAGGGGCAGGTAAAGAATACTCATATGAAAGACCCTCAATTGTGATCACCTTATTGCATGTATATATTTAAGTCATCTATGCATGGTGTATGGGGTGGCTCGTAACTATTATATCCATGGCCTTATCTAATAATATGCCAAATGTTCTACATTAGGTAATAATAAGAATCTAGTGGCCACATTTTTTGGTCCAAACTATGGTGGAAGTAATGGAAGTACAATCTCCCTAGTGGAGCTTTGAACATGGCCACTAAAACCATGAAAAACTATGTTTTTAGGAGATATATCCTTATATGAATACCCCAAATTTTGTATAATATTAATAGTGCACATGTTAATACTTGACCCATTGTCAACCATATCACTCTGATTAAGGTGATGATCTATGTAGGCTCATATAAAGAGTGCATATAAATCCGAATCATCATCAACAATGTTCTGCTCTAAGAAAGTGAAGAGTGGTATAGCTAGTACTATTGTAAGATACACATAAATAATATTATGTAATGGGTGTGCATCATCTATAGTAGTGTGATATGATACTGGTGGTGGATGTGTTTGATATGTGTACTAAACACTTGAAGTGCCCCAGCCTTATTGATGTGTGCTTTGGAAACAAATCTAAGAATATTTTCAATGCATTAGATTTTATTTTTTGACCTTTTGGTGCCTCTATGGGTGTACCCGCATCAATAATGTTCGTCTCTTTCAAATATTTTATCTTATCTTTCAATGTGATGCATCAATTTTTTGTATGGCCTAGTGCCTTGTGATATTCATAAAAGGCATTGGAATCATAGAATTTTATAAAATGTCATGTCATATCAACCTATTAAATGAGAGGGAGAGATATGACATTGCATTCTAGGAGCTACTATAAAACATGTGCCAGATATTCTGGAAGGTTGGTGAAAACTCTGCATGGAGGAGCTAATAAAACCAGGTGAGGAGATGGCTTTGAAGCTATGTTATTGGTAGATTTTGGATCACTCTTGTTTTCAGTGGCCCTTACCTTATATGGAGACTTTTTATAACTCTTAGTAGTTGATTTTTATCCACTTGTATATTTTAGTTTTCCTATAGAGATAAGCTTGACTTCTCTTTCTTTCACTGTGTGGCATAAGTTTGTGAAGGTTGGAAACTTTTTGAACAAGATAACATCATGTCATGCTAGTAGTAAGCTCTATTTGAATATGTCCTAGATCTATCTATCTACCATGGGGATTTTCAACTTGGCCAATATAGTCTTATATCACAATACATATTCTATAATAGGCTCATTTGATTTTTATTTTAGTTGTGTTACTTGATCATATGATATCTTATCACTGATGTTTATTGAGAAGTGTACTAAAAACATATCTACTAATGGATTGAATGTAGTGATAGACTGATTTGGTAGATCATAGAACCATTATAAGGCATAATCATTTATGCTACATGGGAATAACTTAGTGAGGATATAATCATTAGACACATGATCCAAACATACTGCATGAAAATCTTGAAGATGGTGCTCTAAGTCACCCTTACCATCATACATTGTAAGCTTATGTGCCACGAATCTGGATGGTAAAGGAGTTATTGTTATATGACGTGCCAAATGTGTATGTAAAAGAACATGAGAATCCAAGGCATGTGATGGCCTAACAACTCCCTGTTTAAGATGTAACACGTTAGCCTATAGATAATGAACCTCTTGCATAAGGGATTGCACATTTGGAGAGAAGGAACTAGCCATAGGAGGGGTATCTATCACTAAAGGCTGTTGAGTTAAAATTGGTTATTGCGTTAGCTGAGTTGGCCTCAAATTAGGTATGATAATGTTTTAATCTAGGGGTAAAAGATTGACCATTATTTGATTTTTGAATTTATTCTAATATAATATTGATAAAGTCATCTTTCATATCCAAATGTTTAGAAACAAAATCTTGCAATTGTCTCTTATTGGTTTCATCAAATCATTTGTTGAATTCTGCCATTGTAGTTTGGGGAGTAGGAAAATAAATTGTTGTATATTTTGAATCTTTAAAGAAATTTAATCTATGAAATATTTCAAGAAGTAAATACTAAAACAAATTTGAGATTTTGAAACTAATATATGAGCATATAAATAAAAAGGATACAAACCCTAAGAGCATATAGGGTTAGGGTTTGAATATATTCAAAGTAAATTAGGTACACCAAATGTTTCAACCTTTTAGGACTTAGATCAATGTAAATCCTATGTTTTTAAAGAGTAAAGTATAGTAAATCAAGGTAGAAATATGCAATAAATACAGTCATTGATTTGTTATATAATTAACTAAATTTTACCTTTCTAAAAATATCAATAAATAAAGTAAATGAGAACTTATATGGAAAATGACTTAGACAGATGATGTAGAGGCTGAAAATTGAGGCAGAGGCTAGTTTGAGTGTTGTAAATAAGATCCAAGTGTCAAAATTCCTCTTGAATAGTAGTTCCCTAATTAGATATTAGCACTATGTGCTTTTAGTGTCCCTATTTTGGCAATAGTGTCCTATATGCAAGACTATTCTGAGCTTTTATGTGCACCTATGTTTGGGTCTATCGAGTCTATTCCTATATACATGAGTTCTGAAACCCTATAGATGACTTGTTTTGACTAATTTTATGAGCAAACCCTAATATTCTTTGTTGTTAGGGCATCTAATTGATATAAGCAGTAAAGTGTATTTGTTATTGGGGTAGGCTGGACATCCTCAACACCTTGTTGTGATGAAAGTTGCTTACATACCAATACTCTAAAGAGGGATCAAGCCTGATGTAGTTTTCCCCACTTAAGTGTTGGTGTGTGCAAGTGAATCTATTATGATTGTATACCTAAGTGCTTTGAATGTGCTTGAGATTGGAAATCTGAGTAATCTAAGCTTATGAATGTTGTAGATGGTAGTATGCAAAAGTAGGGAAGAAAAGGGATTGATAACCTTGATTATGCATAACTTATTCTGAGTTTGTATGTATAATTTGCATCTCATTTCCATCTAGTGGTTAGAGGGATAAAATTCATGTATATATATTATTTTATTTCTTGTAAAAGTGCTAAAAAAGTTATAAACCAACCCTAGGAGGTTTAAGATTTGATAATATATTTGTTTGTGAAACAAGGAGAGAAAAGATAGTAGTGCCAAAATTGGAACACGATCGCCATGTGACACTATTGTCCTTATTATGGTGCTAGTGTCCAGGTGGTAGGAATTGAGGCATGAAGTGCTAGGATGAAATCATGAGGGTTTGAGACTACTTTAGGGATGATTATGGATGACTGTGGCCCACATAAACGCTGAATAAGTTTGGAAATAGACCCTAAGATAGGTGTAGGGATAGGTGGTCTCAAGTAGCACTCTTAGCACTCAAGTGTCAATTTTAGGTGATTACATAGATATATACAATTGAATCAACAATAATGTTTTGTATTTATATAAATATACATATAGTCTTTATACTTGTTTATGTTAAAATTCTTGCACTGTCTATACATATAAATACACAAGTCTGTCAAAATATATGCAATATATCATTATAGTAGTATGAATTATTTTTTTTTATCTCTAAATAATTTCACATTATATTTTAGTATAGTTTTTATTTTTGATTCTCAAATGGAATTTTTTTTATTGCATATTTTTATAGTTGAAGATTTAATAGAGTATATAAAATAAAAATATTAGACATAAGAAGTGTTAGGAATAAAGCTCATACAGCGTAAGTAAATTAACGTAGAAAATAATCTACTAAAAAATATAAGACAAAGAGGGAACATATTATATAGAGATTACATGGAAAACTCTTGAAAACAAGCAAGGGAAAAAACCATGGGCAAAATGGCAACTTCAGACTTCATTGATTCACTAATTGATCTTGAGTTTACCTTGGAGAAAGTTTCCAAGTTGTGACGAAACCTACTGCACAACGTAGAGCTCATCGAGAGCTTTTCGTCACTTTTTTAGTTTGCAAAATGGAGTCCAGATGCTCAAGATATAGCTTGTTGAAGTATTTTTGTGACAAGGGAATAATGGGTGTCGACAAGCGATGTGGCATTATTTGCATGCGACAAGTGGACCAATCAGAGGTTAACATGTGGCAATCAATTTTGTACATTCATGAAAAAAATTTGGTTGGTGTTTAATTTGGTTTCAGCCTCCGATCTTTGACAGGCGGTGTATGGAGAACTGTGGACCACACTAATGGCTCGTTGGGGGCCCTCAGTGAGGGTCAACACACTTGATTAAGGAGGGGTGCCTTGGCCTCCATTTCACATTCCATTGCATTCGAATTTGCTTATAAACTATCATATTGTGCCCACCGGATGCATGTGGGACAATTGAATTGAATGTTTTAAATAGCCTTGTAATATTGCTTTGGTAATTTGGTACATTTTATTATTACCAAGTAATCCCCATTAATCCACATGGGAGAAACCAACACTTACCAAATTATCCCTACCAACTCATATTGCCGAGTCAATACATTGCCACTATTGGTTTGAGACCGAAGGGATCGGATGCCAAGTCCACCATGCCACATCTGAGTATTATGATCGATATCCAAGATTGGCTTAAGTTCCCAGTTTGGAAATGGCCCAGACAAAAAGGCATGTGGCATGACTGAAGCCACAGCCATTTATCCTCATCTTAGGCTATATTAAGCTTATTATATCATCTTGTTCGATGAATGTGGGATAAAGGATGTAGCTAAGCTCAAAAGCGTAGGTAAAAGTTGGAATGAAAGACTTGTTAAAGCATTATAACCTTCCCCACCCACCATATGTGGGATAAAATATATATATCTTTGACATTCCAAAATAGACATTCAAGTCTATTAAGAACTCGGCGGCTTTCATAATACCATGGATGTGGGACTAAAAGGATAAACTTGAACGCTAAAAACAAAGGCCGAAGACTTGAACTCTTGACCCGTTGTGTAAAAGTGATATGTTTTGACCACTTGAACCATGGATTTGCAAGTAGTATGGAAGGCATGAACTTGTATTTGAAGGTAAGTTTATGGTCGTCTGTGTAATGGGAAATTATAAACCAGTTTGTTGTAATTGATCATTTTGGAGTCCTTAGAGGCCAAACCAAAGCTCAGAGTAAACTACAAAGTTTCTTAAAATTATGATACGCTCTATATTGAATATTTATTTACCCATTTTGGAGAATAGGTGATGCCATTTTTAGATACATAAGTTTCTAATTTCAATTTGGAGAAGCCTCTACGTATGATTCAGGAAGGTGAAGGACGTGCTGAGTCAGCCAAGGTCTTTCGAAGGTCTGATCACTATTATTGCAGAGAGATATGATCTTTTTTTGTTTGTAAGTATTATTTTGGCTTGAAAATTTAGCAACAATTAATGGATCGATTCGATAAGAACTTGGGGACGTAGGAATTCTGAACCTCGTAAAATATTTTTGTGTTTTGATCTTTGGATTCAATTTTGCATTTTAGTTTTAGTTAATTTTCAAATTATAAATTCAAATTTTTTAGTCAGAATTCAAAATTTAATCATTTGATCATTTACGATAAATTGGATAAAATCAGGAATTTGAAAAAAATCTGGCAATTTCAATGGATAACTGAAGTGATCTTTTAATTCACTTTATTTCAGTTTTGAAACTTGATTTGAATCAGATTTTCATCAATTTTTAATCATTCCAACATCTTATAAGTTGAGAAATTTTTGCTTCCAATTCAGTTTAATTTTTTTGGAATTGAGAATTTAAAATATCTTAGTAAATGTTTTAAAAAGTAGTGAAGTTCCTACTAGGGTTTACGGATCACTAATTCCTCTCTTACAACACATCTCCTCTAGAAAATAATTTAGTGCTAAAAACTAAGCAAAGAATGCTTCCACTTGAAGCATTCAAGTTGTGAACCAAGCTAAACTAACCTATAGGATCCAACCTCTAAGCATGCAATCCCAAGGCTTGCATGGATCTACTAATTGGATGACAAATACAAAGAGAAAGCATGTTATTAATAGCATTTACAACATAGAAGAGAGAGAGAGAGAGAGAGAAAAAGAAACATCATAGGTGGCCCAAAAAATTCAACCCATACATGAGTGGGTGTACTATTAAACAATAAGAACAATTGTTCCCACATGTGCAAAGGTTTCCCACATGTGCTTTGGTCTCCCACATGTGTCAAAGGTCTCCCACATGTGCCTTAGGTCTCCCACATGTGCCTTGGTCTCTCACATGTGTCAAATATCTTCTACATGTGCCTTAGTCTCCATATGTGCCAAAGGCCTCATCATATTTATAACTTGGAAGATCTTCCATAGGCCATGGAAGATCTTCCATAGGCCATGCCACATCACCCACAAGACACATCACTAACCATCCACATCACCAATAGGCCATGTCATCATGAATAGTGACCATGAATAGTGCCTATAAATAGTGATTCATGAATAGTGGTTGTGAATAGTGACTTTACATCCTAACATTCACCCACTTAAAGTCAATATACACAAGATTTTACCACACCTAGGTATTCTAAAACTAGTTACTCATCCATGTCCTCTATTGCCCTAACACAAACCCAATAAAAATTTTCTTGCACTACTAAAACTTCTCTATCCTAATTGGCTTTATCAACATCTAATCCTCCATAGTAGATTTAGCACTGAAATGACAAATCACTTCTTTACATCACAGACCAATCCTCTAATAAGATTTTGCCATGAACCACTCTCAACTCCCACTGCTTGGGAATATCCAGTTTAGTTATAACCATGGCATCATGAGGCTTCTTACTCCTGATGAATCTAATATATAGGATAGAACATGTCTTCTCCTCTTATAATACACTCCTGAGAAGACAACTCAAAAATGCAAGAAGTGGGGTACTTCCTTACTCTCCCATCCTTGTGCATATCCATCCTTGATTTACTTCTCCTGTCACCTTTATATCATGTGTCTTTATTGAACCATCAAAACAATGATCATGTTGGGGCCTACATCCAACATGTCATAACACATAAGCTCTCCATGAAGGTACTGAATATCTTGTACTCCCTCAACATGTCTATAGGAAAATCTTATAATGACTTCTTTAAACTATAAACTATCAACACCTCTGCCTCAACTTTTTATTTATCTCTCCCTAAGAGAAATCACCATGTAGGAATCATTTTGCTATAACTCCTTAAACAACAAATAATACACATAGCACTCTTGATAGTAGTAAGGAAAGAAAATTGCATAGAATTCAAAACCAGACTTCTCCACATAGCCTCCAAGATATCAACATAATACAAGTGGACCAATCACATCTCCAGGAAGTCATCACACTATTCGGTGCATCACTACACCTACCAAGTTTTTGAGCCAACATCTAAAATGCACCTTGCTCTACGCCAAAAACACCAACTCATGTGCCTCCAATGTTATTCCATCCATCATTTTATCAGGCTAATGCCATAATCATATACATAATACTCTAACACCTTGAGTTAAATGGTCAACACCAGCCTTCTCCTTCCAAGAACACCAAGTCTCACTTATTCATCTGCATCTTCCTCTTCCTTAGCTACTTCAAGATAGGTACAACTTTAGGTTTATTTGTACCTCCTTCCTTTGCATAGATTTTTATTCACTTCAACATCTCGGCTAACAATATATGGTCAATAGGATACCACTTCAACTCTCCTTCTGTTTGTTTCTATTAACCACAACAAGGTCATCACCTCATCCTCAACCTCCTTTAAAGGAATCCATCTTGCTCCTCAAGTTGTATAGTTACTTCTCCATCAATAACATTGTGTAGGCAGCTCACTTGTCTGAAAAAGCTTGTTAAGCTCCTCACATAACTCTCTTACAATCTTCTTCTCAACAACATGAAGAGAATAAGATCTTCACCAAGAAATCCTCAAACACTCCATAGAAAGATACCTACCAAAACACAAAACTCTACATTTTTGTTCTACAATATCCAACTTGGTCTCTCCTCATATCACAATAGCTTTAACTTGCATAACAATAGCCAACAATATAAAACACTCACACATGGAATTTTTCACCATGGATATAATACCAGATGTTAGGAATAATGATCCTACAGTGCAAGTAAATTAATGTGTAAAATAAGATACTAAAAAAACATAAGACAAAGAGGGAACACATTACATAGAGATTACATGGAAAACCCTTACAAATAAGTAATGGAAAAAACCATGGGCAAAATGGTGGCTTCAGACTTCATTAATTCAATAAATCCTCTCTTACAACACAACTCCTCTAGCAACTTCTTCAGTGCTAACAACCAAGCACTCAATGTTTCCACCTAAAGCATCCAGGTTGTGAACCAAGCTAAACTAGCCTATAGGATCCAACCTCTAAGCATGCAAGCCCAAGGCTTGTATGGATCCACTAATTGGATGATAAATACAAAAATAAATCATGTTATCAATTGCATTTACAACAAAAAAGAGAGAGGGAGAAAGAAACATCATAGGTGGCCCAATAAATTTGACCCACACATGAGTGGGTGTATTATTGAACAATAAGAACAATTATCTCCCCATGTGCAAAGGTCTCCCACATGTGCCTTGGTCTCCCACATGTGACAATGTCTCCCAAATGTGTCAAAGATATCCCACATGTGCCAAAGGTTTCTCACATCTGCCAAAGGTCTCCCACATCTGCCAAAGGTCTTCCAAGATGTTAAGAAATAAAGCCCTAATACTACATGTTAGATCAATGAGCTATATCCTACAGTGTAAGTAAATAAATGAAAAAAAATAAGCTATAAAAAATAAAGACAAATAAGAGGACACATTATACAGAGATTACATGGAAACCTTGAAATGTGAAAGGAAAAACCATAGGACAAATGACAACTTCCAAACTTCATTAATAATTAGCGCATCAACTCTCTTCCAAAACTCCTCCAGCAACTCCTTTAGTTCTAACAAATAAGCACTCAAAGCTTGCACCTGAAGCATTTAGGTTGTGAACCAATCTACACTAGCCTACAAGATCTAACCTCTAAACATGTAAGCATAAGCTTACATGGATCCACTATTTGGATAAAGTACATTGTGATAGTTAATATATATTTATGCATTTTACAACATGAGAGAAAGAGATAGGGGAGATAGAATGAATAGTGGCACCAAAGAAATTTGACCCACACATGAGTGGGGTATACTATTGAACAATAGGAATAATTGCATCCCCATGTGCAAAGGTCTCTCACACATGATTTGGTATCCTACATGTGCCAATGTCTTCCACATGTGCCAAAGGTCTCCCACATGTGCCTTGGTCTACATGTGCCAAAGGTCTCATCATCTTTACAAATTAGAAGATCCTTCATGGGTAATACCACATCACCCTCAGGCCACATCACTAACCATCCACATCATCATTAGGCCATGTCACCATGAATAGTAGCCATGAATAGTGATTCGTGAATAGTGACTATGAATAGTGACTTCACATCCTAACAAGAAGATGAAAGGTCCATCAAATTATACTATAATAGGTATATAAAATTATGCTAGAACATTTTGTAAATCTTTTTGAAAAAAATTAATAATTATTTAAAATCAATAAAAAGTGTTTCATGTAGTTTTTTATGCAATTAGTGAGTTAAGGAATGAGTTTGTCTTCTAATTCTGAGTTAAAATTAATTCCCATGAAAAAAAACAAATCATACAAATATATTGGCCAAAGTTGCATAGCTTGTTGGCATTTACAAGCATGGAACTAATAGAAGATGATGAAGTAAAACTAAAGACTTGGAGAATTATTTCAAGTCATGTCTAAGAGAGACTGGTTCTAGTAGTCATCAAAGCTTACATAGAGGCGATGTTAGAAAAATTATTTCTACTAGAAGATAATTTGACTATTATGTTGAAATAATATGAGTTCTCAAAGGCTGTAGCAGAATGAAGAATTTTAAGACATGATTTAGGGTATGAACATTTTGTTGCCATCAATTATCTTGTAACTAGTGGAAATTTTCAATCTATAGGATTTTATCATCTTATTGGAAATCAAAGAAATATCTCACCATGGTATTTGATATTGTTTCACAAACTCCCTAGTGAGCCATGTCAACTCTTGCAACCAAATGCATATTGGTATAGGGAAGGATCATGAATTGGATTCTAATAAGTCTTCAGATTTATTGGATCAATTTTATAGTAATTTGGGAGAAATAATTCTTAATAAAATAATGTATGTAACTCCAAATTGTTTTATAGATTTGTTTGTTGATTTAGGGAATGTGACATTCCTTCAGCCTGGTTCTTTTGTTAATCCATGTGAATGGCTAAGGAATGAGGAACCATAGGACACTGTGAGAATTATAGTTAATGGAAATATTGTAGATATTTTTTAAATATTTTACTTTGAGTTTAGATGTTCCTCTCTAAAGAACATTAGTTTGTTGATACTTAAAATCATCCACAATTGAATGTGTGTGGTGATCAAATACATAGTTATAGGATTTTTTGTCTCTTTTGAAATAGTTGTTTTGTACTAATCTTCATGGTAAAACTTGAATTAGCACCATTGTATTTTATTTTTTGCTTTTAGGAATTGTTGCAAGGAAGATATAGTGGGCCAAAGATGGTTATAGCTTTTTCCAGCCTGCTTCCACTTCAAGCATGCAATTCATTATGGGAATAACTACTATATGATCATGATGTGTATAGTAATTAATTCATATATATTTAGTATAATATTAATTAAATATTCACCAATCCACCTATCATGTAGGTTAGATAAATAAATTGTGTTGCCAAAACCTAGTGGAATGCAAATGATGCATTTATAGTGAAGAATTTACAATGATTATGGTCTAGACGTCGGATGGAGGCCATTGATATCTTGTTCAAAAGTAATTTGTTGTCTAAGTTGATAGTTCTAAAGGATAAAATTAGTGTGAACCCATTAATGCATAATCAGTTTGAGAAGCATCTTCCTCATACGTGATATTGAGTGTTCCTTCCAACTAATTTTTGGTGCACCTATCACTCAGTGATTATATTTTCTTTGGATCAGTGGGATGGATCAAATGAATCATGTAAGGAAATTTGGGCATGTAGAGATATATGCTCTAAGATGTCTGAATATTGTATCCTCGATGAGATGAAACATGCAAAAATCTGAATGGAGATATGGCAATTGCTCAGAAGATGATTTTGATAAGGGCCCACATGACTTTATTGGGTGGGAATCAGATAGGTCCTGATTACATCATAGATTGCTTTATGTAAAGTGGATTTTATTAGACAGTGGGCTTGTACTAAAAATACATTGGCCATGTTTATAATTGTAGATTTTTTATCTTTCTTATTTTTGATGGCTCACTGATCAAGCTATATTTTTTCCTGCACAAGAGTTAGTGATCTTTAATTTTTAAATCTTCGTTCACTTTGTTGTGTAGACCAAGTGCTTTAAAAAAATGCTATGATCATTGTTCTTTCATTACTTGATTTTGAGTGCATGTTGATTAATTTTCATAGTGTGTTTATTTTTAGACATTGTCAATTACTTTACTCTTATATTGTTATACAACAAAAAATGAGTTATATGTACATGTTTTTAAAATAAATTATGGTGTGTGAAGGCGTGTTGGTTAAAAACACCATGGTTAATCAAAATTCTCTCTTTTTTTTTTTGTAATTATAGTTACCATTATTGTTTCAATTTGAATAATCAAAACATTTTTTCTATTTATATTCGATCAAATAACATGTTTTAAAAATATGATAGCACATGAAGTTGAAGCTTATATCTATTTTTTTTCAAAGCTTGCTTGGATTTGTCAACAGAACTTAGGTTTTGCATAAATCCATAAGCGATGGAATCACCTTGGGGAGGTGATGAACAACCAAAGATCTATGAACGAGATCTTTTATTAAAGAATGATAGTATTTGTGTTGAAATCCCCTTGGCCAATACCACTAAAGTTGCAATAGAGGAATTTGGATGGATTGTGAATGCATATGTGGGTAACTTTTCAAATTATTTGGAGAAGATGATTGAAAACCTCAAAAAGGGGGATCTTGATAAGTTGTGGAGGTTTATAAATGAAACAAAAATGTCCAATTTCCTTGAACATGTGGAAATACTATCATCTATTGTTAGAAGTTTGTGTAAGAGAGTTGGTTCTAATTAGAAGGGACCTGATTATAATTCTAGCCGCCCCACCCATGTGACCATTGAGGATGATAGTTCTGAACAGTTTGATGGCCTTTTGGATGTTTTGTTAATTTTGTTGCTACTTTGTCTTTTGTTTTTTAGTGTCACTTTGGTGTGGTTTTTTTATATTATAATTATGTTTCTTATACTTGGTCCAAATATTGGTTTTTTGTATATGGCCTTTGGTGCTTGATACTTATGTTTTGATATTCAGATGTATAGACTTATTAAATGTACTTATAATATATATATATATATATCAAAAATCCATAAGCAATATACATTAATAAGAGCCCTAAGGATTAGATCAAGTGGATAGGATCAATGACTTCGATCGTATAGGCCTCGAGTTTAATTCTTGCTAAGCACCTTGTGACACGTCGAGGCTTAGGGGCAAACACTCATCTACATGTTGAAGTAGACATGGGGATACCTTGAGGTAGGGTTCAAACTTCTCCATGTATTCCACATGGATCATAGTAGGTTGATTTGGTTGCAGATCATTCAACAAACATTATGAACCCAAGCCCACCCCATTAAGCTTCAGATTTAGATTAAATGTATATCCCCAAGGGTTAGCTCGAGTGGATAGCATCAAAGACTTTGATCACCTAAGTCTCAGGTTCAATTCATGTTGATCACCCTATGATGCATCAAGGCTTAGGGGCAGATACTCACCTACATTCTGAAGTGGCCATAGGGACACTTTAAGGTAGGGGTCAAAATTCTCCATGTGTTCTATGTAGATCACAACAAGACAATTTCATTGTAGATCATTTGGTAGACATTACAGACCTAGGCCCACCCCATTAAGCTTTAGATGTAGATTAATTTTTTTGTCAATGAGATGTAAAAAGATTGGTGAAGTGGTTTGGTTGTGCTCAGCTCCACCCAAGTTTGAATCTCACAGGGCATTTATAGGATGGATGTGGTCATTTACTTGATGGTTTCAATGTGATCAAAGTATTAATGGTTTTATAGTTCTCTCGAGGATTAGTCCCCCAATTTGTGCCCCAAAACTGGTTATAGCTCTAGTTAAAAGCTAAGCACAGATATATATATATATATATATATATATATACATATATATACATATATATATATATATATACATACATATATATATATATATATACATACATATATATATATATATACATATATATATACATATAGATATACATATATATATATATATATTAATGAGAACCTTATTTTTTATATTTATATAGTGTGTAAAAATAATACATAGTATTAATTAGATTTATAGTCAAATGCTATTTTGTGTATAAGTAAGTAGGTTTCACATAGCTGATAGGCTTTACAATGCAATGGCATTGAATCAATCAACATTTTAACAGTTCAAACACCATTGGTTCAATTTAGATGTTAGTTATTTTTTTCAGTTTATTATCCCAAATTTTTAAAATACTTGTCAAATATATATATACATGTGTGTGTGTGTGTGTGTGTGTGTGTGTGTGTGTGTGTGTGTGTGTGTGTGTGTGTGTGTGTGTGTGTGTGTGTGTGTGTGTGTGTGTACTTCTCCATGTGGCAATAACATTGGAGGCAATAGGCATTGGTTATGTATGGGTTGTAAACATGAATCTAATTTACATATATAAAAGCTATGTATTGTGTCATAGACTTTATGATATGGTGACACTGTTGTAGTAATCTACATAAATGTTTCTATGTATTGTAACAATAGTAATACTAGTTTTGGTCCTGTGAAAATAAAAAGCTATATACATAAACATAAAGCATCCCATGCATGTATGCCAATAATTCTAATGATATTAATTTTATAGATTAAATTTCTAGTCAATTACTTTAACTTGGAATTCACATGTGCACATTTGGGCAATCTGATATGGGCTCCCTTTACTCAAGGCGATGTTTAATGTAGGTGGCAGAACATAACATTTTGAGCTACCTTGTTTTACAGGTGACTTTAAATGGATTTACAACTCATCAATTTTTCTACATTTTTTTTATTTTTGTTGTCAACAAAGCATTAATAAAGGTGACAAGGTTTTCATTAGTAATCACAATTGGCATAGCTATGTGATATTTTTTTTCTCTTTCATGTTTGAGAATGTAAAGGAAAGGATTAATCTTTTATGAAAGAGCAAGGAATATGCAAGTGTTACACTCCATTCAACAATAATGGGTGAAAATCGTATCTTCATTATTGATTTGTAATTGTTTTATGCAAGTGCATTGATTTATTTTGCACGAAAAATTCTTCTATATCAATTTCTTGTAATATTAAAGACAAATCTAAAATGCAATATGGTATCAATGTAGGTATATTATGACATTCAATGTACAAAAGAGATTCAAATGGTGGAAATAATAAACAATGAAGAAATAATCCAAAATAGGACTTTTTATATAGATGCATTATTTCTACAAATATGATCTATTTTATTGTTTTATGCCTTTCTTCCTTACTAGCTTTTGGAATAATATCTTACAATGTACAGATTTTAGGATTTTTCAAATCATTTAGGCATGATAGTTTTCTTCTTTTAAAATAAAAATAATCTTTGATTCTTTCTTCTTATTCAGAGTGATAGGATTTTTATGTCATTGAAAAAATAATTTGTGAGGCTTCTATGTCATTTGGATATCAGGGGTTTTATTTACTTATTTATAAATAGAACATGTTGGGAGATTTTCAAGTGGAATTAAAAACATTGTAAAACTATGCAAAGACCCAATCTCAAGCCAATGAATATCACTCGTTGAGCACAACAAATAATTATTTTATACTATTTTGGGTCCTTTATTTTTTTACTAGTGTATTTTAAAATTTTATTTATTATTTTGAATATTGTAATTGTTTGTCTGATAATAATCATGATAATTGTATATTTATTTCAATCAATTATTTCTCTTATGTTTCAATAACTAGTAACTAATCATTATCTCAGACTTGTCATATGTAAATAGCTATGCCATAGGCTTGTTTTAGGTTGCATGGATTTCAACAAACACTTATCCTTCCTATTGTAGATGAGATCTAGGAATTTGACTTACAAGAGGATGGTTAGTATGGTGTTAGTTCCAAAATGAAAATAAAATGAAATAAACACACTATTAGCATAACATCTCTAGGCCTAGACACTAGGGAGAGCTTAGTTAACAAAATTAAATGATAAACACAACTAAAAAGCAAGGGATCAAATAAAAGAGTTCCTTCACCTTCATTGGATGCTCCAAATGTCTTTGTAGTAGTGGCTTACTTA
The DNA here is from genome assembly GCA_037957365.1 of Torreya grandis. NCBI lineage: Eukaryota > Viridiplantae > Streptophyta > Pinopsida > Cupressales > Taxaceae > Torreya > Torreya grandis. The sequence continues at coordinate 3,217,468 of JARHVA010000906.1, read as the reverse complement.
GCTTGTGCTCATGAAGTCCTTAGCAATGGAAGCTTGGCTACTTCTATCTTTCCTTGGCACCTTTGGCTTGTGGCTTGGCTTGGCTTGAGATCAATTTGGCATTATCACACTAGTTGTTTGAAGCTTTTGGAACCAATCTTGCATTATAACTTTGCACTAATTAAGCTTAGAAATGATGTTCTGAGGCCTCCTATTTATATATTTTTGGATTTGATCAAAATCAACCTCAGTCGTCCATCTCAAGATTGAGATGTATGGTTGAGGATTAATTCAATTTTTGGAATTAAGTTTGTAATTATTCTCATCATGACATTGGAAGAAGGGGTAATTAAGAGGCATGGAGGGCATCATGGAAGGCATTGATGAGGCATGGGAGGCATGAATCATGATATATGTGGCATTTATGGCTTAGGGATGTCTTACCAAGAAATGAGGTCACTTGATGATGTAGATATTCAATATTCATTTCCAAAAATAAGTATTCAACAAGTTTCCATGGAATTATCAATTATGCCTTGATTTGGGTTAATTAGCTCTTAAGCATGATTTAAGCACATTGCGCACAAATTACTCAATTTGATCAGAATGCCTTGTTATTGGTCCTAAATTTGATTGGATTAGAATTGGAAAGCATTATCAGATGCATTGGACCCATATTCCCATGTTGCCAATAACAAATAACAAAGTCATGTGTCTTGTGCAAGAGGTTTGATAGGGAAGAGCAATCCAAAGCACTTGGGTGCAAAATTGGCATTTTGACTCGGAATGAACTGATCAAAGTTAGCTGGCCCATAAATTGCATTACCCTATTTAGTGATACCCTAGCCAAAATCAGCACTTGAATATGTTAGTTATACATCATTTAGCATGTTTTAGTATTTTTAGGCCAAATTGTGTGTTTTAGATGGAAATTAGTCAAAAGCTTGATTGGAGGTTATTGATGGCTAGTTTTAGGTGTCTACAATTTGCCCATGTTTGGGAAGGCATTGCAAGCTATAAGCATAGTAACATCTTCTCAAAGAATGAAAAGGTCATGTATACTTATAAATGCAATGATGATAAACTAACTGTATGATGCCCCCTCGAGGGAACAGTTGGCACAAGTAAGTCAGTAAATGATCCCTCAAAATAATGGAAATGAGGGGACCAAATTAAGGAAAGATGATGAGATGAAAACTCAATGATACTAAAAAAGTAGTCAAAATCTTTGAGAGTGTAAGTGGGATGGTGTACAATGATTTGCCCAAAGGTGGTTATAAGCATTATACACTAATAGTGGCAACGTGTTATTATAACACAATGATTTGCCCAAAGGCATCTATAATCATTTAGAAGATGGAGCTACCCTAGTTAGGATAGACAAACAAGATACTAATATGCCCCTATATAGACATAAAAAGTAAAGTGGTGACAACACAATGATTTACCCAAAGGTAGTTATAATCATTGAGAAATGCAAGTGGGACGGTGTGCAATGATTTGCCCAAAGGTGGTTATAATAATTGGACCTCGATTATGGTAAACATGATAAACTTGGCCAAGGATGATGATAACTTAACACAATGGGTAATGATGAATTGGAACAACCTACTAGTAGGGAGATGCTCTTCTGAACTAATAAAGGTTGAAATTCTTTCATGTTTAATTACTATGTTTGGGATATGATTAGGATTGAATCGAGATGTCAGTGCTGAAGAGATGCTACCATTGTTGAATAGACTTCTTGAAGCTGAGGTTTGTTATAGCATGTGATGGTAGGCTTCAAGATAGAACACCATAAAGACTTGGCCAAAATATGCATGAGGACTGACTCCCATAATCCAATACTCAATAGAAAACAATGCACTAATGATAAAAACCATGATGATAATGTAAACATATGAATATGGATGGATTCAAGTGTAAGTGTGGGCAAGGAATCACCCAATGAACACACATAAATTAAATCAAGACAACAATGTTGAAAGTAAACAAATAGGTAGACAAACAAATAAAATAAGCAGAAATAAACAAACAAACAATGCAATAAAAACCCTACAAACATTGACCCTAGAAAATAGGTTACAACTTAACAAATGAACAAAATGGAGGAATAGAAGAAAGGGAAGGGGGTGGCTGAGCAGTCTCCATATGCACTAGGCAAGTGGGCGCTACCTACATAGTTCCAAGGATGTAATATCTAATTAAAAACTTCAGGCCAAATGTAGTTCTCCCAAGGAATGGGAAGAATATAATAACTGTGGAAAATAAATATAATGGATGTAATAGAATAAGAGAAATGGTTTTGTAAAATGGCAAGTGCATGAGGGAAAAAGGCCAAAAAGGATGGGGAAGCTAAATGACAAGTGATTTGATTGTAACTTAATAAGGGTTCCCAGAATCCTTAAGGCAAAGAAGTGGTCCATGTTTTTTTTGTTTTCTAATGATTTTTCAAATGTTTTTGGAATTTTTTTGGAGTATCTCAACTCAATCAAGAATGATGAGACACTAAATGGTTCAAGCTCTCAAAACGGTGAGAGCTTAGCTTAGGTTGCTCATAAAATGGTGAGAGTTTTCAAACTTAGGTTGCTCATAAAATAGTGAGAGCGTTCACACTTAGGTTGCTCACAAAATAGTGAGAGTGATCAAACTTAGGTTTCTCATAAAATGGCAAGAGTGTTCACACTTAGGTTGCTCACAAAATGGTGAGAGTGTGGCTTAGATTGATTGAAAAATGGTGACAATGTGGCTTAGGTTGCTCGTAAAATAGTGAGAGCATGGTGGAGAAGGGTGACTAAACTGAACTCAACAAGTATTGAGCATTGCCTACATAGTCCCAGAGTAGGACCTTAAGTCACTATAGTTCCTTCCTTACAATGGAGGAATTTGATGAGTGTAGCAGTCAATTCAAACAAAATAGGCACAGTTGGTAAAAAGGCACAACATGACATAGAAAGTGGCAAGTTGGTACACCAAGGTTTAATGTTTCCCCTAGTTTGCCCATAGGTGGTTATAACCAGGACACAATGGCATACATCAAAGGTACTAATTTTTTCAAAGGTAGTTATAATTAGCATCAAGATAGGTGGTAAGAAAGAATAACAAACGAAGGATGCAACTACCAAAACTTTTGTCGCACTACCTCAAAATATGATCTCTATCTGAAGTTATTAAACAAATTGATGAACTAATTAGATACTTTGATGTTGAAATTATGTAATGAATGATAAAAATTGAGGTCAAATGGGCTAGGATTATAGAGCACACTAGGTCGATAGGTCAGAAGTGGAAAGTGGATATGGAAAAGAGGATAGATAATAATGGTATGTGTACAAAGAAGAATAGTGATAAAAAGGCATAAATAAAATGGTCCTTACAGACAATACACCTTAGCACTTAAGTATAGTATCGCTTGAGATGAATAATATTCATCAGCGCTAGAAGTTCCTCTCCATTTGGTGTGGCAAGCTTATATGCTCCTGATCCATAATTTGTAGTGATGATGAAAGGCCCTATCTAGTTGGGTTTGAATTTTCATTTATGTTTCTTCTCAGCCATGGTATTCTTTTGATTTTCCTTAAGAAAAAGATCACCAAGTTCAAATTTTCTATACTTGACACACTGATTATAGTGGCCTTTGAGTTGATTCTGATATGCTTGAAGATTATTGAGCATGGTTGTGCATTTCTCATCTAGTAGGTCTAGCTCTTGTAAGTGAGCTACTCGATAGTCATGATCATCCATGACATGCTTGAAAGAGATGTGTATTGAAGGCAATTCAACCTCAACGGGAAGGATGGCTTCAATACCATAAAAAAGTGAGTATGGAGTGGATCATGTGGGGTATGATGATTGGTATGGTATGCCCAAAGGGTAGGGAATATCTGGAGGTACCAGTCATGACTAGCATCATTAACAATATTTTTTAGAATATTAATAATGATTTTATTGGATGCCTCAGCCTGGCCATTACCTTGAGGGTAATATGATGTAGAAAAATGTTGGGTGATGTTGTATTCAGTACATAATTGGTCTACATCTTTATTATTTAATGATCTTCCATTATCAGATATGATGTTAGAGGGAATACCATAGTGATAGATGAGGTGGTTGAAGATGAATTTGGAAATTTGCTTTCCAGTCACGTAAGTGAGGGGTATAGCTTCTACCCACTTAGTTAAATATTTGGTGGTGGTAAAGATATGTTTATGGCCATAAGATGAAGTGGGGTTAATCTTCCCAATGAGGTCAAGTCCCATGTATAAAATATCCATGGTGTCAACATTGGTTTCAGATTTTTTGCTAGGGCATGAATCAGATTAGCATGTCATTGAAATTTATCACACTTTTTTACATATGTAGTGGTATTTGCATTCATTATGGGCCAATAATAACTAGTACGTAAAAGCATTTTGGATAGTACTACCCCACTAGAATGAGCTCCACATACTCCATGAATGTTTCTTAATGCTAATGTAGACTCTACTGAAGTTAAACAATGAAGCAGAGTTCCATAAAAACTATGATGGTAAAGGGTGGATCCAAGCAGAGTATAATGAGTGGAATGATGAATGAAGGCTTTGGTTTATTTTTTAGATATGTTAGGTGGTATAATTTGGTCATGAAGGTAGTTGTAAAGGTTTGAGTATCATACTGAATTAGGACCAATAATATCACAAATCATGGTGATGATTGATAGTTCATGAGCTGGTGCTGATAAATTCTTGATGAGGAACTGATACTCTCTAACTTTATCTATTTGTCTAATCAAGAAACCAATAGTAGCCATGGCATCTATAGTTCTATTACTATCCCTAGGCATATGGTCAAATTGAATGTTGGTAATTTATTGTTTAAGAGTGTCGACCATGTCTTTATATGGACCCAGCTTGTCATCTTTGGTCTGAAAATGATTTGTAACCTAATTGATGATTAACTGAGAATCACCACAAACTTGGAGATGAGATATATTCCACTACACTATTTTTCAAAGTCCTACAACAAGTGCTTCATACTCAGCCATGTTGTTTGTACAAGGAAAGTTGATTCTAGAAGGATTTAGGGATTAGATCCCCCTATGGTGTAATAAATAATAGGCATGCCCTCGATCCATGTGCAATGAATGAACCATCAAAATATAGCTTCCAAGGTTGTTCCTCAAGGGGTGTTTCAATAACGGTCATGATGGATTCATCAAGAAATTGAAACTTGAGTGGTTGTGTGTCCATGAGAGGTGCTTTAACAAGTTGATCTACAAGAACTTGTCCGTTGATTGCTTTTCGATTGACATACTCTATGTCAAACTCACTGAGAAGCATGATCCATTTAGCCATTCTACCTTGCAAATTTGTTTTAGATAGTAGATACTAGAGCGGATCTACCTTTGAAATGACCATGGTTTTATTATTCAACATGTAATGATGCAATTTTTGAGCTATGAAAACCATAGCTAGATAAGCTTTTTCAACAGGCTCATAGTTATGTTCATATGTAACCAAGGTACAAATTATGTAGTATATATCATGCTCCTTTCCATTATCATCATGTTGAGCTAAGAGTGCCCCCAGGTGCATGCTCATAGGTATAACAAGAATGGTTTTCATGACATAGGAGGTAATAAAATAGGCAAATTGACAAGATAGTCTTTGAGCTATTGAAAAGCTATTCGGTAGTGATCATCTCAGTGAAATGTAACTCTTTTATTCAAAAGGTGTGTAAATGGATAGCACTTATCTACTAATTGAGAGATGAAGCATCATAGTGACTGGATCTTACCCTGTAAACTATTGAGTTGCTTTAAATTGGTTGGTGGTGGCATCTCAATTATAGCATGGACTTTAGCCAGATTGACTTCAATACCTCTATGAGACATGATGAAGCCAAGTAATTTCCCTAAAGTTACACCAAACACTTATTTCTTTGGATTAAGTTTGACTTTGTACTCTCATATTTTTTCAAATATCTTATGCAACATTACTGGATGGTCGGCCCTGGTCTTGGATTTTCCTAATATGTCATCGACATAGTCTTCAACAATATCATGCCTCATATCAAGGAATATGATAGTCATGGCCCTTTAATATGTAGCTCCTACATTTTTAAGGCCAAATGGAATCACCTAATAGCAAAATGTTCCCCATGTAGTGGTGAATGTTGTTTTATGTTGATCTTTTAGCGCTATTCTGATTTGATTTTATCCTGAAAAGCCATCCATGAGTGAAAACACTTCATAACTTGTCATGGATTCGATGATCATGTTGATATTAGATAATGGAAAATCATATTTAGGACAAGCTTTGTTGATGTCTCAAAAATTAGTACAAATTCTAATTCCTTCAAGCTTTTTGCTAACAGGTACTACATTAGAGATCCATTCTGAGTAGTCAATGGATCAAATACATCCTGCTTCTAAGATTTTTTCCAACTCTTTCTTTACCAATACAGCAATGTGAGGATGTATCTTACATAGCTTTTGTTTTACTAGTTTGGCATCAAGATGAACCACAAGGTGGTGCAGAACCAAGGTAGAGTTTAAACTTGGCATGTCAGAGTATGCCCATGTAAAGATATCTACAAATTCCCTCAGCAAAGTTGTAAAGATGTCACATTCCTCCTCAATGAGGGATGCACCTAATTTTATCCATTTTAGGTCTGATGGAGTCCTGATGTTTACCTCTATTATATCTTTGGCTATAAGGGTCGAACCATCTTCGAGGATAGTAGGCAATGACTTGAATTGTTAGATTATGTCAGGGTCCTCTATTAGGACTTACTCTTCAACTTCTCCTAGGCATGATGAATCTGAGTCCCCTAATGGGAGATCTGGTCATGTGACAAAATAGTCATATTTTATTGAAGTATTTGATCAAATACTTGTTGTTGTTCAAATCTAAACTTAGATCCGTAGGTAAGTTTGTTGTTGGTTGTCTCTTGGTCTAAATTTGAAGAAGAATGAACACCCCTATTTAATGGTTCTTGAAACAAGTTTTCACCACTAGACTAGCTTTTATCTTTACATTTTCCCTAGTCAAAAAGCACCTCAAAGAGGTTTTCAATTTGGGACCTCAATGTTTTACTTATTTTTTTTTAGCTAAGGGTGTTCACTCGCTCTCCAAAATAGACTGTCGGATCCAATGTGATTGAGAATCTTGATTTGTGATCTCCCAATGGAATGTTGTCTCTAAGGCCTAAAAATTCATAGAATGCCTCATCATTCTAGAACTCATCAATCACCAGATTGGATTTTTGTTGGTCCCAATCTATCAATTGGGGATAATATAATGGTAATGGGTTACAATGAATGACAAGGGTAAGGGTACAAATGGCATTATTATCAAACAGATTGGTTTTAGCTAGGTCATCAAAAGTGAGGCTATGATCAGACTCTGCTTTATTGTCAGCATCATCATCACTAGTCACTCGTGATGGAGTTTGAATAAGATATGTGGGGTCACCCCTAGGTGGTTTAAATCCAAGTCCATAAGGTCTTTCATACTTAGTCATGTAAATTAGCTCGATGGTTCCTTGTTGATTTGGTCTGAGGCCTCTTCCTTCATACTTGTGATGCTCCATGATCTTATTAGGAATAGGATACTTTACATTTTTACAATAGTCAGCTTGGTCATCATTGTATAACCATGAGTCATCCCCTTCAAGAGGGTTAGGGCCTAGGCTAAATGCTAGTACAAATGTGACAGGTCCCTTATCTTGTTCTTTTATTGCCAATGCATATGTGGGATGACTTTAGGTCAACCAAAGGTTTTTAGATTCTAAGGAAGATTGGTGATATGAAATGTATCATGAGTCACATACTCTTCCAATCTATTATCTAAAATGGTGAAATGATTAGAATCTTTAGGAGGTGGCATGTGAGAAAGGGAAACCAAGGTATTATGATCTATGCAATTATCTGGTGAATGATCAATAAGTATAGCCTTTCCTTTATCCTGATTGGAACTTGGATTCATGTTGTACTAATAATTATAGATTTGAAACTTAGCCTCAAGATGCTTGTAATGTTCATATGGGTGTAAATCTCTCAAAATATTCACCTCCAATCTTGAGTGGGAAAACTTGATACATTGGTGCAGTGTTGACGAGACTGCAAGAATCTCATGTAACCCTAGCCTACCTAAAAGCATGTTGTATGATAACTCTAGATCAAGCACATGGCAAAGTGTATCATGGGTCAAAGTCCCAATGATAACTAGCAAACTAATGATGCCTTGGGATTCTTTTTCTTGATTATCATAGGATTTGATAGTTATTGTTTTTGGCTGGAGATCTGTCACTATGTACCCAAGAAGCTTGATGAGCTTGAGAGACACTATGTTGAGGCTAGATCCATTATCTATAAGGACACATTTCACTTTATGTCATCTTATATAAACTTCTATGTATAATTGGTTATTATGGAAGGGCCAAGGGAGGACATCTTGCTTTGGTCGAATGTGACTTTGGAGCTAGGTGTCCAACCAAAGCTTGAAATTTATCAAGGGATATGTCACTAGCAATAGTGGATTGGGTCAAGAACTCATTCAAGATGTTTTTATGGATTATTGATGTTCATAGCAAATCTAAGATAGAAATTTGTGCTGGTGTCTTCTACAATTGTTCCACAATATCAAACTTCTTGTCTTGGTTAATAGTCAATGTTTTATTCCAAGGCTGCACGGTTGGTTGGATGACAAGCAGAGTGGTGGATGGTTGTGGGCTTGGGATAGTAATCTTCAACCTTTGAGTTGTGATTTCATAATTAGGATTAAATATTGGACTAGTATTGCTAACTGATATTGGAAATGGCATGGGACCAGATAGGACAAGTCTCAGTTGCTGATGCACTTGCATGTGGTCACATGGCAAGAACAAGTTGTCGCTATAAGATCCAAAAGAGGAAGCCCTAGTTTTTTGGTTTGCTTGTATGCTCTCATAGGTCAAAGAAGGATTATCCATGTAATTTAGCTAGATAGTATTGTTTAGCAATGGTCTAGGCTGACTAGTGCTTGGTTAAGGATTAATGGAGATGGTATTAATGCTACCCCCTGCAATATGACCTATAACCCTATTGTAGTCATCTATAACTGCATTATAAGTTTGTTGGTGATTACTGTTCTGACTTTGGTTCTGCCCATTATTTTTTTATTGTGGATTCTACTACTGATTTTATTGATTCTACTAATTTGGTCTTTGATTTTGATACTATTGATTTTGTTTCTATACTGGCTATTGTTGTTGTTGCTGATTGTAATGTCGAAGAAAAGGTTTTTGATAAATCCCAAGAGTTTAATTAGAAGTGGAAGCACCATTATCCAATGTTATCTCCCCATTCTCCAACATATTTTAAATTAAATGCTTGATTTGGACACACCTTCATAGATTATGCCCATTGACCTAATGATAGTCACAAAATGCATTTTCACGATACCAATCAGGATAAGGAATGTCTTACGGATAATGCTTTGGTAGAGGCCAAATAATCAGATTAGTGACATCAAGCTTATGAAATATAGACTTAATAGGTTCTCCTAGGTCACTAAAGACATGATGAATAGGCATGGTTCTTCTAGGAGGAGGGGTTTGCAATGGTAACAGTTGTTGTATTTGTTGTGCAAGTTTTGGTTGTTGTGATTGTGGCATTGATTGGAAAAGTTTTTGGGTAGGAGTAAGTTGAAAAGGTGGTGTAGATGATGTCTACACAATTTGGACATGATGAGATTCAGTTATTCCATTTCCCACAATATTCTTATTACAGTTGAATTACTTTAGTCTTTCTTGAATATTGGCATGTGCCAGTTGTGATGTTTGTGTTTGATTGGACTGTTAGTCATTTCCCTGATTAGTACCTTAATTTTGATTAATTAAATTGAGCTTGATGACTCCCTTATTGATGAGCACCCTCTTGATCAACAAACATTTATCAATGATCTCTTTGAACATATGTGCATACTATAGTTCCAGATGATAGGCTATCTCACTATGTAAATTTTTAGTAAACATAAAAGTTAATTGTTTATCTAGTAAACTTTGGGTGAAATAGCTTGCAAGGGTTCTCCATCACTGTAACTAACTTGCAAAACTCTCCCCAAATTTTTAATTTGCTTATGTCAGGTCTACTAATGAAATCTCATGCTCAAGATTATAAGAAAAGTGTTGCACCAATTTATCAAAAAGATCATCAAAGTCCATTTCTAAATTCTTGGGCAACTTTAAAAACCACTCCAGGGCTTGTCCAGCCAATCTCCTTGGAAACAACAATAAAAGGTATATGTCATTATATGCCATTGGTTGATATGCAATAAAGAATTCAATCAAATGAGCCTTAGGGTCACCTTTCCCTTTGTATTTATCAAATTTTGGTGGTTCGTAACCTGGAGGAAATCGTATCAACAAATACTCTATGTTGAATGGATAGGAACATACATCATCCAATTTGAAATTTTTAGTTTACTTTCCCACCTGAATAGTAGTAATTGCATCCTTCATTTGTTACAATTATTGGGAGACGAAACTGGAAGGGATAGTGGTTTGAGGGAGAATGTTGGTTTAGGTAAATGGCTAAGAGGTCACAAGTGGGACACTTTACCAAGGTATGATGGAGACACATGTTGAGGTATATTGGCTTGGTTAGGAAATGGACCAAAAATATTCATATGCGGATTAGGATGTACTAGAAATTGCACATTTGGTTGAATAATATTTAGGTTTGGGTTGGTGATAAAGGTTTGACTTGGAGGATTTTGTGGTTGGGATGGGGGAGATATAAATATATTATGCCTGCTATGGTTGAAAAGGGACATGCTATAAACTAATCGAAACTTGCTATTGAGTGGGAACTTGTGGACCAAGACCCTGTCTCTAGGTTTGTGGCACATTTTAAACCAATGGTTGTCTAGTAGGTACTTGAGAAGCATGGGGACCTCCTTGTTGCATGAATCCTTGTGAGGAAGTGAAATTAGGTTGCAAATTTGGCATCTATCATTGACCAATATTTACACATTATTGACTAGTCATTGCTTGGTTTTGAGTTGGCATATTAGTTTGTGACTGAAGAGGTATGTTTGTCATTACACGGTGATGTGGAATATTAGTTTCCCCTAATTGAGGTGGCAATGTATTTGTCCTATGTTACGTTGATATACTAAGTTGTTTCTGTTGTTATGGAATACTACTCATTACTTTTTGAGGAGGAGTAGGATTCATCACATTCTATCATTGAGGCATGACATTGGTCATTGTTTGATTACCTAATCCTATAGGTTATACACTTGAGGAAGCAGTTGGTTGAGGTTGGGGTACAAAAACTCCTATTCCTTGGTATGATGATCTACTCATGGGATTAACTATAGGCACATGTTGTTGGCTAGTTGTTTGTATGTTAGTACCACTTTGATTAAGATTGGATTGTGTTTACACATTGTCCACTACATTTGGCTAACTATTCAGTGTAGAAGTTGAAGACACTTCTTCAATAACTGGCATATGCATCAAGTTATCTATCAAAGTGGTTGTACAAATGGGTCAAAAATTAGATTTTCTTGTCCAGTTAATTCCATCAACACTCCTATTGAAGGTACTAGGTCAATGAGGGAATTAATCACCATGTTCATCTGATTGAAATCACATGTTAAATTCAAGTAGGTTTGGTATGCTATTTGCATTTGGTTAAAGTGATCTTCCATGATGTTTTTTCCTTGATTGGATATGTTGGGGTCTTGATACATTACTTGGACTATAGCCAAAGGATTGCTAGAAGAACCTGTTGATCATAAATGATATTATGGGCACTCTTACTAGACTTGCTAAATTTTCATGGGGGAAGTCTATCAAAAACTTAGCCCCTAACTCTATGGCTCTAACCAAAATCTTGTCTTTGTTCTCTAACAATTGTCGCTCAAACAAAAATGGATCATATGTGGAAGATGTATCAGTAGAATATGACTATTGAAGAATTGGATCATCTACTGTAGGTATTATAGCTAGGTATTACGTAGTTTATTCTTGGTCCTACTCTGAATAAGGTGGAGTGTTAATCAAATAGTTAGCTAATGGATCTTGGATTTGTGCCCGTGATTGAGTATTATAAGAGGGATAAGAATCCATCTCATAAGCAATATTATCTGCATAGGGGTCTTGCACCATTTCTTCCTATGCAACCACATTAATAATCTCTAGATTGTACATGAGTCCACTACAAGTGTAGGAATACATGTTGGGATCCATAGTCAATGCTTTGTGATAAAAGGTCGAAGAGTTCTACAAATTTTTAAAATGATAAAATCTAAAATAAATGATGCCTTCAACTTGGTCTAGATTTGTCAAAAGGATCAAAAGGTTTATGCAAATATTTGTGAGGAAATAAGCTAGCATAAAATTTCTAACATTTCACTATTCACACAAAGATAAGTAAGTAAATAGACCAAAAAATCAAAATGCCAAACTCTAAGGTTGAAGTGTTTCAAATCAGTCTAATCTAGGAATCTAAAAGTTAAAAGGTCTTTTGGCCAAACACGGCGTCAAAAGCTAGGCTCAAAAAAGGCATGTGTTAGGACTCTTGGCCAAACAGCGTCAAAATCTAGACTTTGAAAATAGATTAAAGTTTTAAACTAATGGACTTGAAACACTTCTAACAAACACTAGGCATTCGATTCTCAGTCATGAACTTGATCAACTAGGTATAAGGTATGAAACAAAAGGCACTTTAGCAATAGTTTATTTTCTCATAAATAATGGTATAAAACTTCATTATTTTGAAAAATAGGCTAGACAAAGGTTAACGGTATAACCATTTTAGACAAAAGATCATAAAACTACACTTGAATTGGTCTGATTTTGTAGGAACAAATTAGGAACTCTATGTAAGAGGGTCTATGAAATACTATTCAAAATATTTTGAGTAGCATAATGATGCTATACTACTCAAAAGGTGTGACACAAAGGTTTGTTTCAAAAACTCTCTAAGGTCCTACAATTTTGACAGCATAACACTACTTTTTTTAACTCAAAATGCGGTGGTGTATAGACTTAAAGTGTAAGTGTTTATCACAAAATGGCTTAAGTCTATCAAGTGATGATAATGATTATGAATCTTAAATGGCCTTCAACCCAATTTGGAAATTAAACCTAAGTTCCCTCAATTTTAGTGCAAATGGTGAACCCACTTAACACATCAACCATATGAACTTGTAAATGTGTAATTCTGAATTTGGATTATAAGTGAAGGACTTAAACAACATTGGTAAAGGTCAAGACTCAATTGGGTAGCATAAGTGTGCCAAAGTGGATGATATGACTCTCAAGCTTTTGATGAACTTTGAACAAGGCAAATTAATGATCTCATGCGGGCAGCATAATGCTTCTTTGTTCAAAGGAAAATGAGGACCATGTGTTTGGTTTGGATTGTTTGTTTATACCAAGTTTTCACTCCAAACAAGACTTTAATCTAGGACAAGACCAACTAATTAATCACCCTTAGATCCTAAACTGACAAGGTTGCTTGGTATTGTTGGAATTTGTCAATATACATCATTTGAGAGGATATTAAGTGTTCATCCAAAATTAAATGTGCATTTTATAGTAGGGTTTTTACACCCCCTTCTCTCAAATGATAGTATTACAACATGGACCTTGAGGCACACCTTACACCAATAATACTTCCTTGGCAAGTGAGGATTTGTCTAAAATCTAACAAGTTTCTGAATGATCTAGGGGAATCAATTGCATAATGACTTTCACACCAAATAATGCAAAATAAAAGCATGGATTTTGGGTTCGTATCACTTGGCTTATTGCAAAAAGGTCTAGTCCTTTTTTCAACCACTACATCCTACTATTCACTCTATGTAGTGCGATGTCCAAAGTGTCACTATGTCCCATGTGCAACTCCAAAGGGGCCAAATGAAGTCAATGTCAAGAGGTGAAACCCTAGGTCAAAGCTTCCCTAAAGAAATTGTGAGAGGTGATGAAGTCCCTCTCATAAGCCAAGATGCATAAATAAATAAAGCATGAAAGTAGAAAGACTTTAGGGTCATTTTCAAGATCACCCAAAGTTTGATAAATTTTTGGGGAGTGTTTTAGATGACTTTATTTTTAAGCCTTGGACTAGGCTATTTGCAATAGGAATGGCACTTTTGATTCCAAGGGTTCCCTACAGGGGACAAATGGAAGAGCATACACACAGCATTCCTCATTTTGCCAAACAAAATCCAACTAAACAACTATTGCAAGAAAGAATTGACAAGTGTGTTCAATTTTAAACTCAAATAAAATGTTTGGTGGTGTTCATTTGACCCCTTGGTCTTAGTTGCAAACTTTGAAAAATATTTACCAAAAACATCTAAAAATTCTTTGTTAAACACCAAAACAAGGTTTTTAATCAATTTTTAAGCATGCAAAGGCGATTTAAACATGTTTGAGCAAATTTTAAACTTGGTCCTACAGCACAATTGTTAGCATGTCCTTTAGCTTTGAAGCTCTTTTTAGTTTGAAATAACAAACTTTGAAAAAGTAGGTCTCGGGTCTGTGTTTTTGGAAAAACATAGTGATTGACATCAGTCAATACCACTAACATTAGTTATAGTTAACTGAGATCTAATGATGTCAGCTTTGCTAGTCGACATCGGTTAGGTCAAGTAACCGATGTCAGTATTTCTACCGACATCAGTTACTATGTAAAAATCATGGCAACCAAAAATGGCAAAATAAAGCTAGAAAATCAATTTGCAAGGTTTTTAAAGGCTTAAATAAATATTTTAAAGTTGAAAAAGGATCTCCTTTAGGTGTGAGATGCATCTAGTCCCACCAGACATGCCATTATGTGATCTAAGAATTTGACTCAAGAGAGAATGGTTAGTATGGTGTTAGATTCAAAATGAAAATAACATGAAATAAACACACTAATAGAATAAAATCTCTAGGCCTAGATACTAAGGAGAGCTTAGTTAACAAAATCAAATGATAAACACAACTAAAAAGCAAGGGATCAAATAAAAGACTTCCTTCACCTTCCTTGGATGCTCCAAATGCCTTTGTAGTGGTGGCTTGCTCGGCTTGTGCTCATGAAGTCCTTGGCAATGGAAGTTTGGCTACCTCAATCTCTCCTTGACACCTTTGGCTTGTGGCTTGGCTTGGCTTGGGATCAATTTCGCATTATAACACTAGTTTCTTGAAGCTTTTCGAACCAATCCTGCATTATAACTTTGCACTAATTAAGCTTAGAAATGATGTTGTGAGGCCTCCTATTTATAGATTTTTGGATTTGATCAAAATCAACCTCAGCTGTCCATCTCAAGATTGAGATGTGTGGTTGAGGATTAATTCAATTTTTAGAATTAAGTTTGTAATCATCCTCATCATGACATTGGAATAAGGGGTGATCAAGAGGCATGGAGGGCATCATGAAAGGCATTGATGAGGCATGAGAGGCATGAATCCTGATATTTATGGCATTTATGGCCTAGAGATGTCTTCTCAAGAAATGAGGTCACTTGATGACATAGATATTCAATATTCATTTCCAAAAATAAGTACTTAACAAGTTTCCATGGAATTATCAATTATGCCTTGATTTGGGTTAATTAGCTCTTAAACATGATTTAAGTACATTGTGCACAAATTACTCGATTTGATCAAAATGCCCTATTATTGGTCCTAAATTTGACTGGATTAGAATTAGAAGGCACTGTCAGATGCATTGGAACCATATTCCCATTATGATGTTTCCAACACCAAATAACGGAGGCACGTGTCTTGTGCAAGAGGTTTGATAGGGAAGAGCAAGCCAGAGCACGTGGGTGCAAAATTAGCATTTTGACTCAGAATGAACTGATCAAAGTTAGTTGGCCCATAAATTGCATTTTCCCATTTAGTGATACCCTGGCCAAAATAGGCACTTGAATATGTCAGTTTCACATCATTTAGCATGTTGTAGTGTTTTTAGCCCAAATTATGCATTTTAGGTGGAAATTGGCCAAAAGCTTGATTGGAGGTTATCAGTGGCCAGTTTTAGGTGTCTATAATAGATAAGTCCATTTGCTTGTTGAAGTTGTGACTCTGTCACATTGAAGTATTTTTTAACTTATGGGTAACATCATTTGCATTTTCTTAAACAAGGTTGATGTAATTATATTTACAAAATACATATATGCATTTATTAACCATGACAAGCAATTAATTAAGATCAATTAAAAGCACTTCATGCTTTAGGTATTTGACATTGATCTTTATTTTCTTAAACAAGCTTAGTAGATGTTATATTAAATAATGGTTTTTAGTTAATGATGTTATGTTTTGACTAATCATGACATTGAAATGAAGGGTTTTGGAGATGATACATTGGCAAGAGCAGCAACAACAACATGACCGCTTACACTTGCATGCCATCGTTGGTTACAGGTGACATTTTTTATTCCTCACTAAGGTTGTGAGATATCTGCTTTTGTAAATGTTAATGTCTTCCCATGTTTGTAAATGTTAATATGTCTTTCCATGTTTGTAAAAATAATAAATAAGTGTAAATCTTGTATTTGTCAACTCAATAATTTTGTATCTACATAGTTTGAATAAACTTTATAAATTCTTGTAGATTACTAATGTTCAAGTATTGGGTGAAAATGTGTTTATAATTGGTGAAAATTCCATCTACTTCTGATAAAAAATATGTTCTAGAGTTGGGCTTACTAATGGACTAACTCATTGTTTTTTACTATCACACGTATATATTATAATATTTACACATTGTATAGACGTTTTTTTTTTGTGTGTATAATTCAATGCTACATCAAAAAGGTGATGCATTTATCAATGTAAAATTTATGCCTTAGGCCTCCTCAAATAGGGTTTTAAATTTAAAAAAAAAGTATATAGATCAGTCCTTGACATATATAATTGCATCGCACAAAAAAAATCATGCAAGATTGGATATGCAATAAACAATTGTTACTAAGTATTTTATTTGAAAATAAATGTATCCCACTGTTATGTTCTTTTCAAAGAGATGTTAGTAATACAATAAGGATGAAGTTAAATATTGGTTGTCTAAGTAAGGCAAATAATGACAACAACTTTTACAGTTCTTGTTCAAAAAAAGGTTTGACTTTTTACATGGATGGAGTATGGTATTTAAGGTTTGTAGAATATTATTATTATCATATTGACAAATGTTTCTTTCGATTTTTACACCGGTTGAGCTTAAAATTTGTTTGGAATCTAATTTCCAATGTTTCCTAGACAACATAAATAAAAAATAGTAAAAGAATCAATCAATTGTAAGTCCTCAATAGTCTTCCCTTTGCATTCTAGGAAATAGAAAACATATTATGAAATTTTTTCTTTAAATATGTTTTTTATTTCTTGAAATTGTACTTAAAAGAGAGAGAGAGTCTAAAAATTGTTCTTTTGTCTTTTAATTTTAAGTGTTACCCTGGGTTTTTTATACCGCTATAATTTTGTCTTACTTTTTTATATTCTTACATTTGTGTATTTCCTACGAACCTACATTTTCTACCTTCATTGGTTTCAATCACTTGCTTTTCTGCCTATAATTTTTTTCCCAACAGTGTCACTAATCTTTGATGTTTAAATCTTCTTTCATGTTGTTATATATATCAAGTGTTTTAATAATTAAAATTTTGATT
Source organism: Torreya grandis (assembly GCA_037957365.1). NCBI lineage: Eukaryota > Viridiplantae > Streptophyta > Pinopsida > Cupressales > Taxaceae > Torreya > Torreya grandis. The sequence continues at coordinate 3,199,859 of JARHVA010000906.1, read as the reverse complement.
ATTTTTATTCGAGTCCATAGTATTAGCTACTTGTTCATTGATGTGTTTTTTTGGACTTTGATAATTGCTTTACTTTTTTAGTGTTATGCAGCAAAAAAATGTTATATGTGTGTTTTTTACCAAAATAAAATAGTTATGACATCTTACAAAGTGTCATCAAGAAGGACCATGATGAGTTTAAAATATGCATTATTACACACACACAGAGAGAGAGAGAGAAGAGAGAACTCTATTCATCAATTTGCTTTAACTTGGAATTAGCTACCGAGTTGCTGGCTAATGACATGTCCTCATTCTAGATGTAAAAAATATGCATAAAAATTTGGGGGGGCAAGGTACGAGGTCTTTAATGAGCTGAATAAAAAAAATATGTTTACCATATTGTGATTGGAGGAAATATTTAGGACTTTATTTGCACCCTCTCTTTATGCAACTCAAGTATTGAATGTAGGTGGAAAGATAAGGGATTTTGAGCTTTCTAATTTTGTAAACAAGTTAAATGTGAACTGATAAATTTGGTTGTCTTCATAATGGTTGAACCTTTTTGTGGTCTATCCAAAGTTAGAAAGGGAAAACCTATTAAAGTACTTGGCATTAAATGTTTACTCCAACTAAGTCTGATTTGCACACAGGATTAAGATGGAGGTGATATGTTGTAATCATTTTGATTTTTTTTGTTTTTTGGGTGTGTCAAGAAGGGATCATTGGGGATTTACAATTTATCGATTATTTTGATCTTTTTTATTTACATTGTGGATAAATCATTAGCAAGGTCATAGGGATTTTGGTAGTAATTGGGTTTGTACGCATGACATCGTCTTCTTTTTATGTGTCTTATGTGTAACATTTGGTTACTGTTATTGTTTTTTATTGGCTATGAGATGAGAAATCAGATGGCAATGATCATAGAGTAGGACTAGTCTTCTACTCAATAGAAACTTTATAGTTTCTCGATTATTTTTGTTGCTTTTTATTTGCATTGTAGACAAAGCATTGGTTAAGGTCGTAGGATTTTCCTCAATGATCAAATTCATATCCGTGACCTACTCTTATTTTTATTTGGATTATGCCTAAAATTTGCTTAGTATTATTGGGTTTTATTTGGTCCAAGTAAATAAATTGTTTGGTAATGATGGTAAATTGGGACTGGTCTTGCTCGATAAGAATTTTAATCTATGTCTTTGTTTGTTTTTTGCATAGATGTATTGTTAATGCAATGAGGATGGAGTTGAATACTGGGTTTTCAAGTAGGACAAACAATAACAAGGGGGGTTAGAAGTCTTGTTTAGTGTCATTCATTTAAATTTCATTGTTTTTGGTTATGCAAAGGGGAGACTATCAAAGCTTTAAAGTCAATTGATTTTGTTACTTTTTTGTATTATCAAGGAATTACTAGTAAAGATCTTATGGTTTTTGGCGGTAATCGGGTTCTTATATGCCATCTCCCTTTCTTTAAATTTAGCTTATGTGTAAGATGTGGTTAATTTTATTGGATTTTTTTGCTGGGAGTAAATAAATCACATGGCAATGCTTATAGACTGAGTTCAAACTGCTACCTGGAAAGAATTTGACCCTACAGCTATGTTTTTTTTAGCAATATTTTGGTCATAAAAAAAAGGATAGATTTCAATGTGGGCATTGTAAGAAAATAAAACAAGAGCTTTTATGACTCTTATTGAGTGAAGGGTTTAACTTATACGTTGGAGTCAAGTAGGATGTTTGGGATTTCAAGAAATTTGTGTTAGTAACTTTAATGTTGATTATTTTTGGGCATACAAACAAAATACTATTGGAGTTGTGTAGTAATTCGATTCTTTTACTTATTTTTATTTACATTGTGTAAACAGTATTTTCAAATATCATAGGGTTTTTGGTAGTAATCTCATTTGTATCTGCCACATCTTTTCCTTTAAACTCGTCTTAGGTGTGACATTTTGGTTAATATTGTTATGTTTTATTTTTTATAAGTAGAGAAATAAGTGTAAATTTTATATCTTAGTTTAAAATCTTTAACAAATTGTGACTTTAACCTATAGTTAAACAACCCACTATTCAATCAATATAAAAATATAAGTTATTGTGATATCGATCTGATCTCAAATATATTGGATACCAAGACATTATTGTTGGATGCACTACCAAGAATAATACATTGACAAATTGGTAGGTTGTAAGATCAAAACATGGAAATAAAATAAGAACTATTGAAAGATAAATGGACACTCACCAGTTCATTTCCAACAACACTACATGCACTTCTACATTGGGCTTCCTCACCTCAATAGCTTGTGGAGAAACATCAGCATCCTCATGATGGATCAAAAGCTAAGATGAAAAATAATTAACACATGGTATAGTGTGTTTTACTTTTTAAGATAAAAATCCACAATGTACTAAAACAAACCTTCATTGTTATTGTGCATACGCCTTTAGTGGAAATCAAAACTAGTGATTCAACTGTCAAAAGGCTCAATGGTTTGCTTTCATAGATCAACAAATGGCCTAAAAAAACAACTTTGGTGCTGATAATATGTAGATTGGATGTGGAATAATACATCCAAATGTGCATCATTAATTTTTAAAAATGGAAAATAATGTTTGTAATCATGTTTGTAATTCAAAGTCTAAGCTAAGTCTCATCAGCATCTTTAAAAACTTTATCATTTTGTCAATATAAAATTCATTGTAATATTGCTATGGGTTTGATATCCTCTATTGTAATGCATGGATTTAGTGCAGAGGGTTCTCTAATAAGATCAAAAATCCTTACCCCTCTTGGCCAACCACCATAACCTCTATAGCCAGTATGCTAACCAAAGCAAAGCACCAGCAATCTAAACCATGATTATGACTAATAAATACAACCTACACATGTCAGTAGACATAAGAGTCATATATTCATCTTCTAAGATACATATGAATGTTATTTATTACATCTCAAATTTAAGCTAAACATAGATCTTTAACAAAATGCCATGTGAAAGTAGAAAAAGCCAATCCTCTATACTGGTAACATAACTATGCATGGAAAGACACCTTAAAAAACTAGCTAAAAATTAAATGCAATACAAGGTGTGTAGATCACAAAAATTAGTATTAATGTATAGTTCCACATTTTTATTGATGTTATATTTGTCAACATATCCATCATACCCCATTCAGCTACTTGAAAAATAATTAGCTCTAGGTTTATTGAACCAACACAAGGACATGTTATTGGGTTGCCAACTTAAGGAGCAATTTGTTTGTAGGATTGACCATGTATATGAAAAAATAAAATTTTGGTAATACTATAATCAATAATAATAATCTCAATCGTAACTACTATGCATGCTTCAACTAATAATGCTTCAAATGAAACATCAAATCTCAGAACTATAGTTACACTCTAGTCTTTGTTTTATGTAGGAAAACCCCTATTCAATAGCTCTATTTTTTTATGTAAGCAATTCTTGTGTTCCACATAAACTCAAATCAAATAACTAGATTTAGCTTAATTTAATAACTTAATCATATCATGTTTTTATATCAGGTTGAATATATATGGTTGAATAGAGACCATCAAGGGGAGCAAGACAAATGGAAAATATGGATTTATCATGTATCCATCGAGAGCACTTTGAGCAAACTAAGAAATATCGATAAATACTTGTGTTTGTTTACATTGATGACCAAATACCTTATTAAAGGTAAATAAACTTTCCTACCCTGGGAGCAAGAAAGATCACACTATATATATATATATATATATATATATATATATATATATTGCTAAACACAATATCCACTTTCAAAGAAAGGTGAAGAGATTGTGAAACAAATATTTGAAACATAGATTTTATTAACTGAATCATAATTACATGGACTTTGTATAGAATTAATGCCCTAGCGAAGTGGTTCTTTACATGTAGGATATACTACAACTAAACTCTTGTTCATACAATCATCATTTGGCAAAAAAGGACTTACTCTAAAGAAAATTGATATATTGCCTTTGAATTCCTAATACATGTTTAGTTAAATAGTAGAGATCATGGTTGGTAAATATTTATGCATGTGTTATAATTTTACATATTTTAGATTTTTTAGTTTCAATTACTTATTGATCTATGTAAAAATAAATTCCCCCCAGTCTCATCAATCTTCAATGTTTAAATCTTTATTCACTTTGTCATATAGACCAAGCACTTCAGCAAAAAACATTTTGATTATTGTTCTTTGACCCCAATAATGTTAGGTGGCCATTTATTGATTTGTAATGTGTGTTTCATTTCAAAAATTATTTGAAAGAAATATTCTGATACTTTATGTTATGTCCATGTCACAGATCCATCTTTCCCAATCAAGGCAATAATATTGCACATTGATTTCATTCATGTTTAGGGACAAATGATAGTAACAATTAACATTGGTAATAGATTAATTCAAAATTTTGAATCGAATGTAATTCATCGTAAAAGTATTTATGTTTGATATTTCATGATCTAGGAGAAAAAAATATGAAATAGGAGATGCTAGAGTTTCTTCTATGTTGACTACAAAGTCAACTATGCAAAATATTGCTATGATTTGTAGAAAACTTGAACTTACACGTAATTTTTAAATTGTCAATATCAAAGCATTTGATCAATCATTTCCAATAAGCTTGTTCAGATTTTTAATAACAAGAAAGAAGAAGACAAGTAGTTTAACTTGCATGTTAAGAATGGTGAAATAGAGTGCAACATTGCAATTGTTACACCACAAAATGAATTCAAACACAATACAAAGTATTGGTTAAGTTTATAATTAAATGTTATTTTGTTCACAACTAAGTTGGTTTCAGACAATTTATAAGTTTTATAATGCAATGACATTAAACCAATCACCATTTGAATACTTCTAGTACCATTGCTTCAATCTAGATATTACATGTTGCACTCAATTATCATGACATCCACTAAAATATTTGTGAAGTGTATTAATGCATGTGTGTGTGTGTGTGTGTTGTGTTGGGGGGGGGGGGGGGGGGGGGGGGGGGGGCGGCCCGCGGGGTGGCGGGTGTCATGAATTATGTGTTGGGATCCTCCATATGGCAACAACATTGCAGGCAATGGGCATTAGATATTTGCAAATTATTGATAGGAATTTGGTTTATAAATATGAAAGCTATGAACTATGTCTTACACTCTATGATATGGAGACAACTCCAGAATAATTTGCATATATATTTGACATGTTTTGTAACAATAGCACTATTAGTTCTTTACCCATTAAAATAAAAAATGATAGCCATAATCACAAATCATTAAACACACTTAAGCCAATATAGACCCAATTACTACTAGGAAGCTTGTTATCTTTGTTGATGCTTTATCCATAGTGTAACTAGAAATAGTTTTAATGTTATAAATCCATTGGATATAATGAAAAATTAAGTTGTAAGTAGTATCCTGAGCAAGAAGCGCTTATCTCCATGCATGTCTATTCTATGTTATGAAAATGTTGTTAATGTATTCACTAATCTTGATAGCTCATAATGTTTGTGTTGTGCAATTGTCTGTGTCTAGGACTAATCCCCTCTTTTTTTTGTCCAAGTCATTTCACAAGCAATTCTCAAATCCGAACAAGTTGATTGATTTTGAAATTACTACATATGAGAACTGAATTCATAGCTCACTTGTATCAATAAGAGCCTATCAAGCTCCTGAGATTATTTTGGGTAATATTACAAGTCCAACAAAAGTTAATGGATGCTTTTAACAATTTCCCTGTCTTTCATGAAATATCGGTTATGCTATAATATTTTTTTCCTTTGTTGGATATACAAACTTGTCATATCAGCTCAAACATATTATCTTAATTCTTTGGTCAATTTTAAACTCAAATTTCAGATGAAGATATCCTTATGATATTTAAAGTGTTGGTTGCATACTTATAAATATCTGCACAGTAAGCTATTCCTTAATATGTTTGGTTCAGTGCATATTTAACTTACATGCTAATAACTATTTTGGTTGTTGTTTACTGAGATGGATGATGGGTTTTTATCATTCTGTGAAAAAAAATTATTTATAGTGGGAAGACTTTTTTCAAACACATTAAAACCTACCCATATGATCAAGAATATAGACTGAGTTTTCTAAAATTTATGTTTATTTATATGCATGAATATGATCATTTCTAATAAATTATGTTATATTATGTCTTAGCAAAAATCCAAAGGTTGCTTGTTCTGGGATAGCCAAAAAATTTCAAAGTATTTTATGGATGGATCAAGATCAGATTGGCCTCAACGAGCGACTTCAACAAATACCACCAGATCGATCAAGAATTTGCTAGATTTTAAGGTACTGATGTATTTTATGAACATTTGATTACTTCGATTATATCTATGTTCTACTTCAATTACCTGGGTACACTTGATCTATTTTGGGTGTAATTATACGTCTATGTCAATTTTAAAATTGATAACATTTTTTTGTGTTCATATTGAATCAATTAATGTCTTAATTTAATAACATACAAACATAATACAAATTTACAATCAAATGTTATTTCAGGTGTAAATGAGTATGTTTTACACAACTGATAAGTTGTGAAATGTAATGACAATCAACCAATCATCATTCAAACAGTTCAAATAACATTGCTTCAATTTATACATAAGATATTTCATTGGTTTATTGTCGCAATCGCTAAAGTATTTATCACACATGTATGCATAAATGTATGTATGTGTGTATACATACACACATAGATACATATGTGTGTATACATATATAGTATGTATCTATGTGTGTATGTATACATATATATGTAAATACATCTGTTTGTGTGTGTGTGTGTAAATACACACACATAATATATGTATGTATGTATAGATACATACTATATGTATACATACATATACATACATACATACATATATATATATATATATATATATATATATATATATGTATATATATATATATATATGTATATATATATATATGTATATATATATATATATATATATATGTATATATATATATATATATATATATATATATATATATGTATATATATATATATATATATATATATATATATATGTATATATATATATATATATATGTATATATATATATATATATATATATGTATGTATGTATGTATGTATGTATGTATGTATGTATGTGTGTATCAGGTCAATCAAAAAACATGATTTATCATATTGCCAAAGTTAGTAGACGAATGCAATATTATGGATGTCTTCAAAAATACAACATTAGTAAAGGTATCAAACTATACATTAATATTGATTATTGTGATCTACACACCTTATTTTGCATTTAATTTTATGTTAATATTTTAGGTTTTTTTTCCATGCGTGGTTATGTTATATTTGTTAAGAATTGGCCTTTTTTGCTTTCACATGGTATTTTATTAGATATCTATGTTAGGTTCAATTTGAGATGTAAGAAATAACATTTGGATGTATCTTAGAAATGCATATAGAACTCCTATGTCCACTAATATGTGCACACTTTATATGTCAGTCATAATCATGGTTTGGAATCGTGTTGCTCTTGTAAGAGCCTCTTTCTTTGCCTTGCTTGGCATACTGGCTATCAATATTATTGTATATGGCCAAGAGGAGCAAGGATTTCAAACTTGTTAAACAACTTGTTGCACTGAAGCCATGAATTATAATGGATGATGGAACAACCCATAGTAGTAGTACATTAAATTTTGCATTGACAGAATGGTAAAGATTGTAAACATGCTGATGAGAGTTAGCTTAGACTTTGATTTGGAAACTTGATTACAAGCATTGTTCTCCATTTTTTTAAATTAACACTACACATTTGGATGTATTCTTCCACAACCAATCAATCTATTCTGGTCATTAAAGTTGGTTTTTGAAACCATTTCTCAATCTGTGAAAGCAGGCTAACCAGTCTTTTCCTTGTGTCTGGGAATAAATTTGAATGTTAGTTTTTCCATATATATTTTAAGGGTTGATTTGGATATCTTAACATAGATTTACACAATGTCTAGTATTGTATTGGGTAGTTTTGTATTTTTTTTCCACAGTGTGTTTTTCCTTCTCACAAAGGCTTGTGCTTTATAGTGAAGATTTATTCACAAACTGGGTTGGTTTTTATCTTTGTCAAAATGGGTTAGATTTGCTTTATTTGATTTTAGCACAAAAAGGCAACTTTTCTACATCAATTGTAGTTTTATTTGATATATGTTTATTATTATGCCATGTGGCATTCTTTACCCTGCACATTGAATTGCAATAATATCTTAACAATCGAGCATTGTTTTGTGGTGGCCATTTAGTCCACACAATGGATTTGAACCTAATTTGGTTCAAATAGTTACCTTAATGGGTAAATTTGTTTTTGTGCTTAAATTTCATTGGGTTTTTTGAAGGTCTGAACCATATCAACATTTAAGCTTGACCTAGGTATAAATCCAAAATTTGTTTTAGGTTACATTCTTAAAGGTCACATTTCATGTGTTTCTATTCTTTCAAATTTGTTACAGACTTGACATCATGTGACTACTCAACAAATTTAAAAAATAAATATTTTCAAAACAAGCCCTGAAGTTATCCTTGAGGTCTTTAAATAGCCACCACTAGTTCCTTTAAAGTATCGACATGCACTTTAAGTACATTGCTAGTAATTTATTCAAAGATGGAGAAACCCTTTGATGCATTGTAATTTTTTATTCTTGTTTTCTCTTATAGTTCCTATTGTTGTTAGGGTTAATACTCTTGGATTGTATATTCCCAAAGTGGCCCTGTCTGTTTCTCTAATTGCAATATGAATTTTTTTATAGCTTTGGTCAAATTCGAGGTAGACTAAAACAAGATACAATGTTTAATTCAATGATAATGTTATAGTCAACATCACAAGAAAAATTGGAATTCATTTTGGCTTTCGACCTCATGATCAAATTTCAATCTTACATTAAAAATATGTGTGCAATTGAAGTCTAAAATTTTGACATTCTATGCTCTAGGGCAATTTTTCTGCTCAGAGTGAACATGTTAGAAGCTCACAACATCGGCTTGAATTGTAAACAACAAGACAGATGTATGCAAATTTTAAAAGTAGAACCATAATAGTAAAATTGTGACATGCTAGAATTAACATTATACGGCATTTATACGTTATTGGAAAAAGTTGCTCGCAAGAAGTCACATGTAGATTTATTTGTGCTTACAATTTATAGATTCACCATCTTTGCAACTACAAATCTCGGTGTGCCAAACAACATCAAGAAATTAGTAGAACTTAAAAATTGGCTTGTAAAGGTAAATATTCAATCTTTTCAAATTAAGGTACTATGAATAGAACTCCATAACATAATATTGATAATATAGCTACATCTTTTTACCACATTTTACAACACTTGCATACACATTTACTAACCATGCTTTCCACCATTTCACTAAAACATGTATTACAAAATCAAATAAAATATACATGTTATCTTCAAAGTAAGGGATTTATTTCCAAATGATGATTGTATGAGAAAGTCTACAATCTCACATGTCCATTGGTTTTTGCTTGCAAATTGTAGACTTACTAACATTGCAACTACAATCTCATTGTGTCGAGCAACATCAAAAAAATAGTAGACCTTAAAAATCAACTTGCATGCATAGAGATTCAATTTTTTTAACGTAAGCTACTATGAACAAAACTGCATAACACAATGTCACTAATGTAGTTATGTCTTTTTGCACATTTTAAAACACGTGCATACACATTTACTAAAAATGCTTTCTACTATTTGACTGGACATGTATTACAAACTCAAAGAAAGTATAACGGATTTCTTCAGAGTAAGTTATATAAGCAAGTCTTCATTTTTAGTATATCTTGCATCTATATAACCACTTGGTCAGGGCATTGATTTCATAGAGATTCCAAGTAATTATGATTTGATTAATAAAACCTATGTTTCAAAAATTTGTTTTACACTCTCTCTATCTTTCCTTGAAAGTGGATATTGTGTTTACCAAAACATCAATATTTATAGTGTGTTCTTTCTTCTTCCCAACACAAGAACATTCATTGTTAAACTCATATTTTCCATTTCTTTTGCTCCTCTTAATGCCCTCTATTTAGCCATATATCTTCATCATGTTGTGAAGAAGTGATATGATCAAGTTATTTCTAGTTCAATAGAGGAATAGATTACATAGATGCTTCCAATGTTTCATATGCTTCATATATAGAGGAATCAATGAATGTATGATTTTATGTGATAGTAGACATAAACGCACCCAAATGTTTTCATGTAAACATAAAAGTGTGCATGTATAGTTACTTTCATAGTGAAATTTATTTTATTTTATTTAGCATAGTGAAGTTGTTTTTATTATTTGATTACCTATGTTTCAAACATTTGTTTTACACTCTCTCTGTCTTTCCTTGAAAGTGGATATTGTGTTTACCAAAACATCAATATTTATAGTGTGTTCTTTCTTCTTCCCAACATAGGAACATTTATTGTTAAACTCATATTTTCCATTTCTTTTTCTCCTCTTAATGCCCTCTATTTAGCCATATATCTTCATCATGTTGTGAAGAAGTGATATGATCAAGTTATTTGATTAAGTTATTTCTAGTTCAATAGAGGAATAGATTACATAGATGCTTCCAATGTTTCATATGCTTCATATATAGAGGAATCAATGAATGTATGATTTTATGCGATAGTAGACATAAACGCACCCAAATGTTTTCATGTAAACATAAAAGTGTGCAAGTATAGTTACTTTCATAGTGAATTTTATTTTATTTTATTTAGCATAGTGAAGTTGTTTTTATTATTTGATCACCTATTTTTCAAACATTTGTTTTACACTCTCTCTGTCTTTCCTTGAAAGTGGATATTGTGTTTACCAAAACATCAATATTTATAGTGTGTTCTTTCTTCTTCCCAACATAGGAACATTTATTGTTAAACTCATATTTTCCATTTCTTTGGCTCCTCTTAATGCCCTCTATTTAGCCATATATCTTCATCATGTTGTGAAGAAGTGATATGATCAAGTTATTTGATTAAGTTATTTCTATTTCAATAGAGGAATAGATTACATAGATGCTTCCAATGTTTCATATGCTTCATATATAGAGGAATCAATGAATGTATGATTTTTTGTGATAGTAGACATAAATGCACCCAAATGTTTTCATGTAAACATAAAAGTGTGCATGTATAGTTACTTTCATAGTGAAGTTTATTTTATTTTATTTAGCATAGTGAAGTTGTTTTTATTATTTGATTAGGTTTATTGAAAAAAAAGGATTGCTTGGATAAAAAACAGAGCTATTGAATGGAGTTTTTCCTACATAATATAGAAACTAGAGTGTAACTACACTTCCCATGTCTGATGTTTCGTTTAAAGCGTTCTTTGTTCAAGTCTACATAGTAGTTACAATTGACATTGCTTTTATTGATTGCAAAATTATCGAAGTTATCTTTTGGCATATACCTGGTCAAGCGTAGAAAGAACTGAATGTGGTATTATGGATATCTTCAGAAAAAATAACATCAACAAAGGTATCTTAGAGGATGCATATATAACTCTTATGTCCACTGATATGGGCATGTTGTGTTTGTCAATATGCTCTACTTTGTGAACTAGCTATGCAGATTATGGTGGATGGCCAACAGAGGCAAGAATTTTCGAGCTTGTTGAGGACCCTGTTATACTAAAGTCATGAATTACAATGGAGGATGGAACAACCCATAGTTATATTACAATAAATTTTGCATTGATGCAATGATAAAGATTCTAAACAAGCTTATAAGAGTTAGCTTGGACTTTCATATGTGAACTTGATTATAAACATTGTTGTCCATTTTTATAAATTAAAGTTGCACATTTGGATGTATTCTACCACATCCACTCTATCTAGTATGGTCATCCAGGCTAACAAATATTTGGAGTAGTTTCGGGCTTCAATTTCAATGTTTTTTTTCTGAATCATGTATTCATACTTGCATATCACTTTGTTGATGCATATGGTTCTGCTTCAAAACTATTTTCATAGAAGATCAACTGATGAGTAAAGATATGTACATGCCATCTGCCATTTTGATGGTGTTAAACATTGTTAAATTATTTTCAGCACTACTTGGCTTATTTAAATTGCCCACATAATGTGCTACGTAATACAGTTAAACAAAACATCAAACTCCCCATAGAGACTTGACGCCCTATGCCCTTGTTTGTAAAAACAATGTAACTCGCTTTGAATTATTTTAAACTTTAATCATATTATGTGTCGCATATGTATATTTGACTTCCCCCTCTTAAAGCTACAACGTAAAATATTTGACATCCCATCCAAAAATATTTGTCCATGTTTTATGAAATATTTGACACTCTCATGTTAAGAGCGAATAACAATAGGAACTATATTAATAGCCTACAACATTAGAGCAACCAATAACGTGGGAGGGGGTAATTTAAAACTACTAGATAATATATACTTAAAACTAACATAAAATTTTATCACAACTTATATCAGTTTTTATATTTGTAAAATTTAATTGTTAAATAATTTATATTATTTTCTTTATATTTATTATAAGTGGAGTTGGATTATAATGTTTGTAAGTTGTTGAAAATTAATGGCAATCTTAAATTTGATGTACTTTAATTATATTAAATTTTTTCTTTTTATTCTTGAATATAGAGAGGGAAAAAATCCATTTTTTAAAATATTATTCAAATCATTTATTACCATTTAACAAAAAATATAAATAAATATAATACATAATAAAAAATAAACACTCAAAATTAATATTTCTTAACATTTTTTACATAAATTTATTTAATATATTTATACTATTTTAATTTATTTATAATTCAATCTCAAACATTAATATAAAAAAATTATAATTTAATTTTTATATTATACCCACCATTCCCTCCCTCTCCAAAAAAAAAGAAAAAAGAAAAAAAGGGAGGGAAAAAAAAAGGAGAATATCTCTATCCATTATCCTATCCAATATTTTAAAATAATTTTTAAATCTAAACTTCTTAATATAAAGTGCAATATCTTACCATGAATCTTAAACCCTGCATGCAAAAGATTTTTCAAAGCAAAACTCAAATTAGAGTTTAGCCGTAGAATTTAAATACTGTATTTGTTGCAGGGGTTTATAATAAACCTTCGCGCTAAAGATAAATAAGATTAGCTCTTCCATTTCTACCTGAATTGCAGCAACCAGCTTGTTAAAATCCCCTTCGGCAAAGTAAGAATCGATCGATGCTGAGGGATTCTTTTGAATTTTCTTTTCTTCTCTATTCAAACGAAGATATTTCCTGCAAGCAATCCTCTTCTTATTTGTTTTGGAACTTTATATGTCTACACAGGTCAGAATAAAGTCTTAAATCAATTATTCTTAGGCATGTTGCTGCCTCATTGATCCAAAGATGGTTAACTTTCATTTAGACACAATATTTTAAATAAATAAACAACTAGAGGAATCCAAGTCTTCGATGTTTTCAAACTAGAAATTGACTAGAGACGTCAAGTTTGCTAGATCTTAGTGTTAAGTTTTATGATAGCATTGAAGGATTGGTTTAGTTGAAAATATTCTATCACTGAAGTGTCGCAATGAAATATCCCAAACAAATTTTGAATACCAAAATTTTTCAAATCTGACTTTTTATTGGTGCATGTATTTCGTCAAACAGTTGGCATATACGCTGATTTGAATTGTTTTAAGTTTGGTTTTGAATGTGGTTTGCTTGTATATTGATTTACTTTGGTTTTTTCAATGCACATAAAAGAAGTATTGCATTCATAAGGAACTTTTACAAATAAAAATGAGACCAAACACATAAATATTGTTCAATATACCACATTAAATGCACATACAGCCATAGGCAATTATCATATTAGTATTTGTTGTTAAGTACAATGGCAAAGATTACAGAATAAACCCAACCTCTAACCCAGCACTCCCACAATGGTGATCGCTGTGTATAAATACGACAATCCAAGAAGAGGTGCGACTACCAATGAGACTGGTACGACACTGTATTTGTAGACCCAACAAACTCTAATACCTCCTTTCGCTGTTAACTCGCCTCCTTGGTTCCAAGTACACACATGAACCCTTGCCTCACTTGGATGGGTATGGCACAAAGACCTACGACCAGGGGTTAAATTTGACGGTCACTCTTACCCGTTAAGAAATTTTTTTGTGACGGTTTTCAAATTAATGTTATCTTGCATGTGACGTTCATTTTTTATTTTTGACTTTCATAATTTCTTTCTCCAATTGATAAATATTCATATGAATGTTTACTTTTTCATATATGGCCACTTGGTGTATCTTAGTATTATTCAATTCTTTCCCTTTTTTTATGAAAATAGATAATCTTATCATATCTAAACATAAGAGTAAATTTTGTTTCCAAAGGTTTGTGGTGCAATAGTGTGTGATCCGTGTTCGAATTCCCACACCACAGTAACATGGACCATAAGCTGGAAATGCCACAGGTTGTGGACTCTAGGTAAGTATGGTCTGTTGTAACGGAAGGCCCAAAATATCGGCACAAAAAATATAAAAAATTAAGTGGAAAGTGATGTACCGATAAAGTTGCTTGACTTAACGAAAGTTGCTTGACTTAAATCAAGTGGCAAAATAAAATCCATCGAAAGTCAATTTGATGAGATAGGATCGACCCTATATACGTATCCATACATTGCTATGTAATACCACAGTTCTCGTCCGCTTGGAACAGAAAACCATGGAAATTAGCACGATGGCTTTAACCATAGCATTAGGATTAGGAATTGTGCTACTTCTTCTTATTCTACTCACAAAGCGCTCTTCAAGCCTTAATCTTCCCCCAGGCAGCTTAGGCTGGCCACTACTCAGAGAGACCCTGCAGTTTCTTGCCACTCAAAGGGCTAACGCAAATGACATTTTTTTTGAGAAGAGAATTAAGCAATATGGAGGAGACATTTTTAAGACCAACTTGCTGGGAGATCCTACGGTGGTCCTCTACAGACCTGCAGGCAACCGCCTTCTCTTCTTGAGGGTACTTTTAAACAAACGTTAAATATAAAAAGTAAAAGCAACATACTTACGCTGGCAGCTGCGAATGCAGGAAAGCAAGGGCACTTTTCAGAAGGAAAGGGTTCGTCTTCCTCCTCCTGAACACGCTATTGTGCCGACAGCAGCAGCAGTGCCATTCGCCTTTTGCAATTCTTCAACTGTATATTGGTATTGTGGACCGTAGTATTGTGGTATAATCCGTTATAATGTGGTATTATACTTACAGGGGACTGGGGAGTCGATGGGGACCTGTGGCGTCAGGGTAGAACATTAATGAGATTGAGAAGTTCTCAACTGTTCACGATTTCTTTGTATCCTTCTAGCCGCGGTCTGTAACTTGGACTCTGGAAGAATTTAATGTGGACTGCAGTTTGCAATTGCGTTGAAGAAATGGAGCGCCTGCGCGACTCATAGGGTGTACGCTGTAGGTTGTAGGCTTGTAGCAGTCAGTAGTCACTAGCAGTAGCAGGCTCCCTAGACCCTATCATATAAAACGACCATTTTTAAAACTTAGACGTCATAATGACAGTCTTAAATAAAATTTCACTGTCACTTGATACGTTTCAAAAAAAAATCCACCTGTATTTTACGTTTAAAATGGTTAAAAACGCCTAAACCAGCGTCAAATTTAACCCCTGCTTACAGGGGACTGGGGAGTCGATGGGGACCTGTGGCATCAGGATAGAACATTAATTAGATTGAGAAGTTCTCAACTGTTCACGATTTCTTTGTATCCTTCTAGCCGCGGTCCGTATCTTGGACTCTGGAAGAATTTAATGTGGACTGCAGTTTGCAATTGCGTTGAAGAAATGGAGCACCTGCGCGACTCATAGGGTGTACACTGTAGGTTGTAGTCTTGTAGCAGTCAGTAGTCACTAGCAGTAGCAGGCTCCCTAGACCCTATCATATAAAACGGCCATTTTTAAAACTTAGACGTCATAATGACAGTCTTAAATAAAATTTCACTGTCACTTGATACGTTTCAAAAAAAATTCCACCTGTATTTTACGTTTAAAATGGTTTAAAACGCCTAAACCAACGTCAAATTTAACCCCTGCCTACGACCACCATTGGGAAGATGTACGGCCGATTCAAACTCCCATGGTATGGCCACAATAATATGCAAATGGTACAGACTCCTTAAGGAATGCAGTAATAATATGATGAATCTATAATACCAATATCTTTTCAGTCGAAAATTAAGCCCTAACAAATTTCTTTAATATTTTTGATAATCCACAGGTAAGAAATCTGAGTGATCTATTCAATTATCCAGTCAGGGTGGAATTGTTTCATCACCGAAACTACAGGGTATAGGGTTTCTTTCCTCAAAGCCAAGAACTCCAAATGCTTTCTAAAATGTAGAAAAAAAAATAAAAATAAAGAAAGCAAATGAGCTCCAAAACCCCCTTTTATATTACTTAGTTTTTCCCCACTCATTAAAATAGATAAAATAATTTCATAAAGTTACTTTTAGATATTTTTTCAAAGTCACTTTATAACACCTTTTAATTAAAACTCCATTTACCTCTAAAAATGATATTTTGATTAAAATAATTATAATTTGACATGCAAGACCCTTGTTTTATGCATCCATGATTTAAAACATTTCATTCTAGTTCCAACGAACTATAACACTAAGAAGTCTTTTAAATATTTTAATTAATATTTGACAACCTTAGTAAAATTATTAAAATAAACCCATTAAAGTGTTTATTTTGTGAAAATTGTCAAAATGTATCAAAATAGAAAATTAACTTCAATAGAGTTATCCTGATGAAGAATAATGATAAGCGAAGCCATCCAGATGACTTTCTATAAATAAATCCCTTATCCAAGATTTTTGGAGAGCACACTAGAAGCCAAAAATAACATCTAAAAGCATCAAATAACTCTTCTAAACCATCTCAACTTACTGGTAAGATCAAATTATCCTTTTGATCAAGCTAACACAACCTAGAAAACCATTTTTAGCTGCAAAGCAAGAGAACCCAAAAAATAGAAACATTACAATTCGCCCTTCCCAAAGATTGCTTGTCCTCAAGCAATGCCAAGGCACCCACAATAACAACTGAATGAAACCAATTGAACCCAAGTGTAATCACAGGGTCCCAAGTCAATCTCTGTAAATGTCCACCATGTTGTTACTACACTACTCTGATAAAAACTATAAACTCATCACGCTCCAACTACGTTCTCAACTCTTGTGACCTAAAAAAATGAATATCACCAACACCCATATTGAAATCCCTGCGAGGGTTGAAATATGTATCATAAAAAATCTCTTGCCAAGGCACCTCAGTGAGATCCATATGTGAAATCCAGCTGTCTAACTCGATCCTAGGTAACATGAAATAAAATTTGCTCAACTCCAAAGAGTAACCCTCAGTAATTCTCCTCACAATGCCCCCAAAGTGTTACGAATCAGTCCCTAACCAAATGTTGACTAAAAGACTGTCATCCCAAAAAGCATACATCCTGACCATGCTCTCCCAATCATAGACTAATAACTCCACATCGACACCAAATCTCCAAGTGACAATAGACCCAAATTGAGCACACCAACCCATCAAATCAACTACAATCATCACAGTATCATCAGAAGATATACTCATCAACAAATCAAACTGATTGCGATTACTATCACTTATACTAGTGAGAGTTGGAAATAGCTAATCTAACTCTGTAAGTCCTCCCACAACCTGCTACCACAAAGCCTGTAAGTACTCGAAGTCCATCTGTTCATAAACTAAAGTTTCCATAATCAATGTTGAACTACTAGGACAGCAGTTATCATAAAAGATTACCCCTGCAAACATAGCGAATATGAAGGTGGGAATGACCAAAGTAACTCCTCCAATAACCATATTACCTTTACTAATCAACACCATCTGAGAATTACTCTACTGTTGGGTTGGAGGTGTTGGCCAATCCAACTACATGATATCGTTCATTGTCCTATGTGGGCTGATTGGAAAGTAGACAGTGGTACCAACTCCAGAGTTATGTCCACCTCTCCAATTCTGAATCAGCATCGCACCCCTGAAAACTATCCCTGGATCCCAAGTCCTATGATTGCCATCAATCATACTCATACACACATCCTCATGGTTGCTGTGACAACTGATGACAATCCTGATTAGTCTAAAAATCAGATCTATGACCACCTCAAAATTGCTTCTACTATCATAAATTGGTAATGTCTCATTAGCATCCCAATCCCAATTGATATAGTGACAAACCCACACACACCAATCCATGCAATCAACTGATATCATCAATGCAAGGTCTAAAAATTTCATAATTAGCACCATAGAACAACCCTTAAACATAAATGTGTAAGTTAGAAACCAAAGAACCATGTCTAAACACTCTTCCTCCATTTGATGCACCTTGTTGTTATGCATTTTCATGAAATAAGGAATAGTAAAACCATAATGAAGCATCATATCACGTGAATGACTTGGGCCAACAAACACCATATCATGCTTAGCCATAAAATTTTGAATATCAACAAGATGAGGTACTTTACCAATGTCATCCATAAAATTTTCATCTATCATCTCATGAGGAATCAAATCATATGAAGATACTAGTCTGTTGTTCACAATCAAAGAGTTAGAAACTAGTTTATACTTTTCATCGGTGTCTTCATGGATCTTATGCATCTTCTCCCATTTCAAGATGGTTATCATTGTCTGTTAATTCCAAAGATGTATCACGTTGAAATCTGCCTCTATTACCTATTATATATGTTATCTCATGGTTGTACACTACACTTTCATGTGAGAAATGATCCTCTAGCAAGTTCCAATCTTTATCAACATACTAAACCTCTCCAAAATGGGAAGTGCTGAAATCATTATGCAACATTTCATTCTTATAGAGTTCATCAAACCCTCCAACAATTTGTTTGATCTCCATAATCTTGTGTCACTTTCTTAAACTTTGGATGTGGTTGTCATAAAATTTTCCACATTGTATAAAGAAAAGTGAGCCATACTCAATTGTAACAAAGATCATCAATCTGAATTTCTGCTTCTTGAAGGGCCACTTGAGTGGACTCCAAGGAACCCCTAGTGTTCATAAGCTCAAAGGTAAGATAGTCAACCTCTCCCTCTTTCCCTCTCAATGCATCTGAATAGATTTCAGCAAGGTTGAGGAGATGGTATGATCTGAAAGAAGATGTAAATAATTTGATTTCATTGTCACCAGAGCTTCCTTGATTACTTGTAACCTAACATGAGAAGATTCTTCTTCAATACTTTTTGTCTTCTCTCAAGTTGAGCCTTCCAAAGGTGATCTTCAATCAGTTTGTGAATTCCATCATAATGTGTCAATGTTGCAACAATCTTATC
This sequence comes from Torreya grandis, assembly GCA_037957365.1. Taxonomy (NCBI): domain Eukaryota; kingdom Viridiplantae; phylum Streptophyta; class Pinopsida; order Cupressales; family Taxaceae; genus Torreya; species Torreya grandis. The sequence continues at coordinate 3,180,423 of JARHVA010000906.1, read as the reverse complement.
TTCACTAACCTTCAATTGGTTCTCCAAATTATGTGGACTTTGGGGCTTATGAACAACTTTTGATTCACATGAAAAATCATCAAATTGGTCTTGAAGTACTTGACTCACACAACTGGCTTCTTCAATGTCATCATCCATGCACACCTACTGATTTGGACTAGGGCAGTGTTAGGCCCACACATAGAATCATATTCAATATCATTATTAGGTGTTATGACACAAGAGGGTTCAATTTTCTCTTTGTACTCATCATCCAACTCAGCTAACTCATTGGATGATGTGATACATTTTTCATATAAAGATGTTGGGACAGCGTTATGGTCAAACATATTATCCTCAAAGGAATCTGCTTTCTCTTCACAAAGCTTATCAATGACAATCTCTAAATTACCCACATAGAAACTTGTGCATTTTTCACTTGTAACATCAATTGATTCCTTTTCCTTGCAACCCAAAGTGTCTTCCTGTTGGAACAACACAACGTTGGCTCCATCTTCCTCATTGAACCCAAATATGTGATTAGGAGTCCAATCATTATGACATGAAAAATAATGTTGCTCTTTTCTCATTTGGTTTTTTCTCATTTTGGATGATCCTGGACCCTGTATACCAAATGAGATTAGTTCTTCTTCAGTCAACTATCCCTTAAACTTCTCAGTTTTCTATTTAACCAATCTTTTTGAGAAATCATAAGTTGTGGTTAAGACATGTTGCTCATGTCTCTAAATGACCAACAAATTTGAGTGCAACTATTTTCAAATGTCATCATCTTCATCTAAAATCAAGGACAAAATAGTTAGCATACTTATTTTGACATTCTCTGAATGTCATCTTCTGATTTTGGTCAAGAAGCAGTGGAACATTTAAAGAATCAAATCATCACACCTGAGATCAGTCAATAAGACACATGACCTAACCTTTGCCATAATTTCTAATATTTTAACTCTCCTTCCAAAGGTAGGGCTTTTGACATCATGTAACCCATGAAAGCTCTCCACAATCAACTAAAGTATTTCCCTCATAATGTCATTAGCATAAGGTGCTTCAAGGGTTGTAATTCTTGTGACTTCACTAATGCAAGTGACAATTGCAAGTCTTACCTCTTCATCTTGATGTCTCATAAGCTTTGGCTTAACCAAAGAGTGCACCAATGGAGTCATAACTTGACGCATCGAGTGGGAAGGTAATTGATCAAACTTGCATAGAGAATTTCCTACTTCCTCCAATGTGCTGAGAAGAGCTACTTTTGACTGAGGTAAGTGTTCAAACTTCTTACCTATAAATTTCAACTCCTCTTAAAAGACTTTGCTAGCTTCTTATTTTTTCAACCATGTATTCAATCTCTTTTCAATATCATTCTAATTTTACTTCATAGATTCAAGCAAAGAGTTCATTTGATCACTGGGAGTAGCCATGATGCCCAATAAAATAACCAACACCCTGCTACAACTAAAAAGACTGAGTGTCAGCCACTCATCAAAGCAAATAATTTATTTTTTTAACTCAAAGGTATCCTAATTGGGACACTATGACTCCACCCAACGACCTTCTTTGGGGTGAGCAGAGGCAAGACTAATCCTCTTGGGGCTGCCGATGTGGCCCAAATGCACTGGACAACCTTGAAAATCCAAGTGACGTGAATCGACCTTGGGACTTATATGGGACGAACCCAAAGCCATTATCCAATTACGCCATCCGTGTGGGCTACCAAAGCAAATAATTGGAAACCATTTTTTTGATCAAAAAATTTTGCTATAAAGATTTGATGTTAAGACCCACCAGTTGGCAGAATCAATGGCTCCAATACCACTGAAATATCTCAAACAAATTTTGGATGCCAAAATTTTTCAAATTTGACTTCTTGTTGATGCAGGGATTTCATCAAATAGTTGGCATATAGTCAGATATGAATTGTTTTGAGTTTGGTTTTGAATGTGGTTTGCTTGTATATTGATTTACTTTATTTTTTTCAATGCACATAAAATAAGTATTGTATTCACAAGGAACTTTTACAAATAAACATGAAACCAAACACATAAATATTGTTCAATATACCATAATAAATGCACATATATCCATAAGTAATTATCATATTAATATATGTTGTTAAGTACATTGGTAAAGATTACACAATAAACCCAATCTCTAACCTAGCGCTCCCACAATGGTGATGGTTGTACATAAATACAATAGTCCAAGAAGAGGTGTGACTGCCTATGAGACTGGTAAAACACTGTATTTGTAGGCCTAACAAACTCTAATACCTCATTTAGTTGCTAACTCACCTCCTTGATTCCACATACACACATGAATGCCTACCTCAAGTGGATGGGTATGGCACAAAGACCTACAGCGAGCATTAGAAAGATATATGGCCCATTCAAAATCCCATGGTATGGCCACAATAATCTGTAAATGGTACTGAATCCTTAAGGAATGCAACAATAATATGATGAATCTCTAACACCACTATCTTTCCAATCGAAAATTCATCTTCAAAGAAGACCTGATGAATTTCTCTAATATCTTTGATAATCCGTAGGCAAGAAATCTAAGTGATCTCTTCAGCTAATCAGTTAGGATGGAATCATTTCACCACCAAAATCAAATGCCTTAGGGTTTCTTTCCTCAAATCAAAGAACTCCAAAAGCTCTCCAAAATATAAATAAGAGAAAATAAGCAAGCATAAAGCAAATGAGCTCCAAAACCCTCTTTTATATTACTTTTTTTTTTTACTCACTAAAATAGATAAAATGACTTTATAAAGTTACTTTTAAATATTTTCTCAAAGTCACTTTATAACACCTTTTAATTAAAACTACATTTACCTCCAAAAATGATCTTTTAATTAAAATAGTCATAATTTGACATGCAAGACCCTTATTTTATGTATTCATGATTTAAAACATTTCATCCCAGTTCTGACAAGCTATAACATTAAGGGATCTTTTAAATATTTTAATTAATATTTGACAACCTTAATAAAATTATTAAAATAAAATCATTAATGTACTTATTTTATGGAAACTATCGAAATGCATCATAATAAAAAACTAATTGTACTAGAGTAATCCCGATGAATAATAATGATAAATGGAGTCATTTGAACAACGTTCTATAAATAGACACCCTCTCTAATATGAATAATAAATAGAAACCAAAAATAACATCAAACAACCCCTCTAAACCATCTCAACTTATTGGTAACATCAAATTACCCTTTTGATCAAGTTGACACAACCCAGAAAGCCATCTCCAACTGCAAAGCAAGAGAATCTGAAAATGGGGACATTACACATAGTGCCCTTATAAATTTTAAATCTACAAGTAGATAAAATACAATTCAAACTTCTTATGTATAGGATTTTATTCTATTGGCTGAATCAATACTCTTTAATTGATTCGAAGTTAGCACATTATTATAAGCAAAGCATCAAGACGATAATGTTACCTTAATCACATGTCAAAGAATCTATGGCATCTATATGTCATGTTGCTTATTTACATACCAATTGAGTGTCCTTAAACAGTCTCATTACTATCATACTAAAAAACACAAGAAGTATATGAGTCTCAATCCAATTATGCTTTCGCTTCGTAGTTCACCCTAAACCCCTTTGGATTCACATATGATTAATTTTTTTTGAATAACATATTAGCTGTACATGATAAATTTATCATCAAACTGTGCATGAATAAGTGACTAAGTATTGTTTTATAAGAATTAAATTTTCTATTTTTCTACCCAATGTTCATTCTCTTTGTAGATTTTTACTTCCTTTTTTTTATAAACACCTTGCCTCATCATCAAGTATCATAGTACGTTTATTTCTAAGAATAAAGAAAAAGAAGAGTTGCTAAAAATTGAAGGTGACATCGACTAAAAGACACGAGAATAATAGAGAATCAGTCACATTACATCATTCAAAACTTAACAGGTTTCAAATTTTAACTTGCACTGAGTGGTCTATAGGAATTCCATGTTTATTCATAATAGTAAAAAACATATATTTCAAACTACCTTAAAGGTGAAATCATCATAGCAAATCAATCATATTACAACATACAGAGCTTAGCAGGTTTGAGAGTTTAAGTATGCCTAAAGACATAAATTCCAAGCTGCCATCTATATAGTTTCCTCAATGATTTTAGGGTTTTATTATATCATCTTATGAGAGTCCAACATATTTCATCTATAAGACCAAGTATACCATATATCCATTCCTAGAAAGGAGTTCTATCACATGGTTTATGCTTTCGTGAGATTACCCTTTATCAATCCTTATTGGGATGTCTAGAGTTATTACCTCTTTCCCCTATTACTCTATTTTTTGTTGCATAGATAAGGTTAATAAGTATAACACTTTTTTGGAACCGCAGTTTCTGTATGAGAACATTTGTCTAGGTGTTTCTAAATAACTACATTTGTATTTTTGTCTGGCCTTTTGAGTGAGCCATCTTACTCATCTTCATAAGTTTATTATTGATTATTACGTATCGACTATCTTCTACTAAATTAATTACATTCTCACTTGCATTTAAAAAAGGGTACAATGATGCAGGGCAAAACATTATTTTATTTGGGGCTATCAACTTTCGTGTACTTTATGTTATAGATACTTTTGGATATTTCATTATAACCCAATATGAATTTTTAAAACTGGATGTACTTGAACAACTATTGCATTTTATCTTAACGAAAAGTTTATGCTCCCTAAGAAGAATCCATTAATATTATTTTCTTGGCCTTAGTTATTCATTTAGCTTAGATTCCAAGAATTGAAATAAAAGTAGTCTATACTTTAGTTTCTTTCAGACACATTTATGCCTTCATCCTGATATTGTTAAATCCATACCGACCAACAAGTATCTCTACCTTGAACATCTGTAAGTGTAATTAAAAGCTCATATTTTAATAAACTTCTGCAAACTAGGGTTTAACACTCCCTCATAATACAAGGTATATCTACATTCATTAGGCCCTTATAGTCCTACTAGCTGTGAAAAAATCACTTCATGACGTAGTCAAGATTTCTATCACCAAGTCAAATAAAAGCTAGATTATTCTGCAATAGCCATAAACATTTAAGCATTTAGCACAATAATCAGGAGATATAGAGGTGCAGTCCATAATATACCCAAGAAATCATTTGATGAAAAAACTAAACAAAGTTTCTTCATTTGTTTGCATAGCTATTTTCAAATCCATCAACCATGAGATGATCTATTACATTTTTTCATATACCGTCAAGGGAAACGATTGACTTCTAAGTTTTTCTTCCAGATACACTACATTCACAATCCAAATACCACACCATAGAAAATATTCCTACGGTAGAGTCATAACTGTGTCCTCACAACCTATAAAAAGGTTAAGTCTCTACAAGAACAATAACAAAAGATTCCACCTACCTCAATAATGCCTATTATTGAAGGTGTATATCAGGGAAAGGATTAGCACAATCTAGTTTAAACAACAAATCAGATTTAATTAGAACAACTTTGAATATGAGCATGGCCACTTACATTCACCTTTGCCAGATTCATTATTATTGACCATAATGTAAGTTCCAGGATCATTTTCCAAGTTGTCAGTGGGAAGCTTACATGGTCTTTTATACAGTCTATTATGTTTCCTTGTAGGTCACTACAATGATATGTTCGTAAAACTATCTGTGGACAGTTCAGGTACCCAAAAGAACACAACAATTTAGGTATCAATTATATGATGGGAAATTGATTTCAAAATATAAGATCCACAATGGTCTTCAATCATTACAATGATAAACTGAGCCACGAAAGTAGGACATATCATCTCAATGGTCATACAAAATTTTACAAAATTTCAATCTTCTTGTTGCATAGTAGTCTCAATTTGCTCTCCAAAAAGGATTCATATCTCAGGGATTCCGTTAACACAACTTTCAAAAAAATTATCGAAGAGTGGGTTGCCCTCATACAATCTAGAACTCTTAGGATTTTTACATACTACTTGTTGTGGTCTTAATTTGCACCCATGGGGGGGAGTTCTTCGGGTTCCCTCCAACTAAGCCATAAAATGAGAACAACCTCAGGATGTGGGTGTCCTACGGTAAGGTTGAGCCTCCAGATAAAGCTGAATTCCTATTAGATATATCACCTAAACTAACCTCTGACATGGAATTGGGAGAGAAAAAGACACTAATTGCATGAAAACATGTAAAAGGAGGTGATGCACCAATGTTTTAAACACTTATGCTTGCACAAAACACACTATAGGACACTTTCGAGACTGTTAAACATCACTTCATTCACTCTTTGAAAAGCTTCCACATAAGTGTTTCACTTAAAGGCAAGAACTGGTTATTAATCTAGCATGTGAGGGTAGTTATCCACTTCCAAACTAATCAACAGGGTATATATGCACTTAGAATGACTTGTGGTAATTACCAAACACTTCATGAAGGTGAGGGAATTCAAACAGAGGCAAAGGAAAGAATGGATTCACTTAACCACATCAATGAACTCATAAGACACACTTCAACTCAGCTTGCAAATGGAGGAATTCAATCTCTATCGTATCAAATAGGTGTTACAGTACAAACTTGGCATAACTAAAGCATAAGAGTCTTTGCCTCTAAGAAAATATCTGAGAGCCAGCCCTTTTCAATGGGGAAAAAAATGGAATATATAAAAGAAAGGGGAGAGAGAGGGAACTAAATAGATAGCCCTTAATAAATGCGACCCAACCACCTTTGATCAATTAGCATCAATCTTAGGATGTTGAGTCATAATCCATCAAATAGGAACAAGTCCCTAAGGACCTTGAAACACTAAATGCCCCACTATCTTCCTCAATCATGCTTGATGTTCTTCATGTTATCAAACAATTACTTGAGCTTGCTTATTGATGTTCTTTCTGACATTCCTTGCACAGTCACCAATCTACCATTGCTTCTAAATCCTGAATATAGATCTATTATGGATGAAAACCAATCACCCTATTGGTTTTCATATAGTTATGATTGCAAATGAAGATCCATAGGATAAGGTCTCTTGAATATGAATGAGACATAAAACCTACGTCTAGAAGCTCTTGAAAAGTTTTATAGGGCTTTAATGGTGTTAGACGTCTTTACAAGGTTTGCTCCTGGTAACTTAGATCACGTTTGATCTTGTATATATGTATTCTACCTACTCGAGGTGGCGAAATCCTTTGTCCAATGTGTCTGCCTTTGTGGCATCCCCTTGAAATATTTGTTCTGATTCGACCTTACGTCACATCTGCTCTTAATTTAAGTCTTAACTTTTGACTTTTAATTTTAGCCACTGATCTTAATCTAGGCTCCCCGATTGTGACATTTGTCAGCTCCTCATTCATTTCTTTCAGATCTATTGACATCATTAATCATCTGCATGTCGTTAGATCTCAACTTAAGATCCCACAATCTTAACACTTGTTAATGGTGCGTTCATCCTTGGAACATTTAAATTTAAACAGCTATTTTGTGAGGCCCAAATTCGACATCTGCGTGCACGTCCCACTCTACAAGTTCAACTTTGGAAGCTTATATCTTGAGATAGAGAACTCATCAAGATACAAAAAAATTTAAAGATGTTTATGGGACCAAAATCATCATGTCATGCAATTCCTCAGCTCTAGCAAACTCCTCAAGTGTAATTATTAAATATATGACTAGCTTGTTTCGCTCATTCTTGCATGACATGTCGTGATGTTCTGGTCCCTTGAGATTGTCAGATTTACACTTTAAGCCTGCTTAAAGTGTTTCAAAAGCTTTGTAAGTGACCTAAACTTCCCCTGCACCCTGTTTGTTCCTTGTGTCATTGGATTACTCTTCAATCAAGACCCTATTCAGCTTCTTACCCCAAATCCATCAAAGTTTCGTATGTAGGCCAAACTTGGCCAACATCTTTGGTGACTCAGCTAGGAAGCATGCTTGCTATGCTTGAGAACTCAAATTATTCATGGACTCTTGAACTCATGAACAAACACAATGCTGGTCCAGGACTGCAAGAAACCTATTTGACTAAAAGAAGATAACAATCCCACCAAGGCAAGGAAGGAAACACAGAAAATAGGAAAACTAATATAACAAAGTAATTATGTGAACAAAGCACTTATTTGGAATAAAACAAAGCAAACTAATGTGCTAAAACAACACTCAGAGAAAAATAAGATAACTAATTATGTACAGGGAACTTAGCTTCCTTGATAGCAATGTTTCAAATGTATCCCATTAATTAGGATAGGAAGCTCCTTGCCATCCATCTTTGCATGTTGGAAGGCATTGTAAGACTTGCAACTAGAGATTGTATATGGACCACTCCAAAGAGAGTCAAACTTTGTATACCTACCTGGCTTAGCTCTGTCCTCATCCCACTTGAGGACCAAATCTCCTTCACTGAATCTTCTTGAAGAAGCTCTTTTGTCAAAGGATCTCTTCACTTGTGTTTGATGAGCTTCCATGGTCAACATGCACTGATTTCAAACTTCCTCTAGCTCCATAAGCTCAGTTCATATAATTTTCATTGGTTCATTCTCCAACATCTCAAGTTGATGCATTAGTTCTAAAGCAAAAAATTCAAGAGAAATAGGCAATCTCGCTTCCTTACCACACACCAAATTGTACGGAGAGTTGGCTATGGATCTTTTGTAGGTAATCCTATCAATGCATAGAGCTGACTTCAGCTTGAGGTGCCATGAACTCTGATTATCTTCAATAGTCCTTATGATCTTTAATAGGTTTTTATGTATGGGCTCAACTAGCCCATTACCCTATGGGTAATAATTTGATGAAGTGCTAAGAAAGACACCATGTTGAACTGCCAATTGGTTTATCCTGGCTCCCACAAAGGCCATAGCATTGTCAAAAATAATAGTTGAAGGAACTCCAAATCTAGTAATCAAAACCTCATATAAATCCAGAATATTGTACTCATTTGCTTCTTTCAATGCTACTGCTTCTATCCACCTAGTGAAATAATCTGTAGCAGTTATGATCCATTTATGTCTTACACTTGAAGGGGGGTTAATGAGACCAATAAATTCCAATCCCCTTTGGACAAAGGGTTTTTTTACTGCAATTGGTTGGAGGGGTAGGGCTGCAAGCTTGACTTTTCCTACAAATATAGCACATTGTTTGCATTTCCTGACCCATGCATGACAATCACTAAATAGGCTAGGCCAACAATAACATGCTCTCATGATCTTGAGGGATATGGTTTTTGTAGAATAGTGTCCTCCACCATGTCCATCATGGAACTTCTCAAGCAATCTTTGTGTTTGGCCTAGCTCTATACACCTTAACAACATGCCATTGATATCTTTCTTGAACAAGGCACCATCAATAAGAAGAAAAGGAATTGACTGCAATCTGAAATATCTTCTTTTTGAAGAGCTTAGATGAGAAGGAGAAATACCATCCTGGAGGTATCTTACCATGTCTTCGAACCAGTGGAAAGGTGAGGTGTGATTAGTTGCAACTTCTTCATCATTTGACACCATAACCACCCCATTAGCCTCTTGCAAGTCTTGGGCTAGATGTTCACAAAGTCCCTTGCCTCTCACCAGCTTTATGACCTTGATCTCCACATCATACTTGATCACTTTGTTTATCCAACCAACCCTTCTTTCATTCATATCCTTGTTCAAGAGAAATTTTTTGATACTTGGATGGGTAACCATCAGATGTATCTTATTATTAGACAAGTATCTAAACTTCTTGAGAGACCTTATAACTGAAAGTACATGCTTTTCAACAAAAGAGTACCTTGTTTCATATTCTTCCAAGCCTTGACTGAAGAAGGTTATTGGTTGCTCTAAAGCCTCTTGATTCTGTTGCATGAGGATGCCTGAAATGGTGTCAATGCTAGCATAAGTGTACAAGACCAAATCCTTTGTGAAATTTAGGTTTAAGAGTGTAGGAACACTGGCTTTGGCTCTCTTAATCTTTTCAAAACTCTTCACTCTTTCCTTGGTCCAGCTTAAGCTCTGATTCCTCTTTAGCATAGCTATGAATGGCTTAGTTAAAGTGGCAAAATCTGAAATATATCTCCTTATGAAATTGATTTTGCCTAAGAAGCTTTGTAAAGCTTTCTTGTGCTTGAGCAGGGAAAGTGTAAGAATTGACTCTATCATATTAGGTTCTATACTCATACCACGATTTGAGATCACATGTCCAATAAGCTTACCTTCATGAACCGAGAAGACACACTTTTGAGGATTTAGAGATACCCCAAACTGCCTACAATTTTCAAACATTTATTTGAGGTGAGATATGTGCTCATCTGCACTCTTTGAGAGCATTGTTATGTCATCCAAATAAACAAGTATAAACTTGTTAAGAATGCCCTGAAATGCCATATCCATGGATCTCTGAAAAGTTTCTCCAGCATTGGATAAACCAAATGGCATCTTTCTATATGCAAATGTCCCCCATTTGGTGGTGAAGGTTGTCTTTAATTGGTATTTTTCCTTGACTAAAATCTGATTCTAACCACTATAGCCATCTAACAAGGAAAACCTTTTTGAACCTAAAACCAACTATAAAATTTGTTTCATGGATGGTAAAGGATAGTGATCCTTAAGGGAAGCCTTGTTCAAATCATGGAAGTTAACACACAGTTTGATCTCACCATTATTTTTTCATACTGGAACAAGGTTTGCCATCCAAGTTGACTATTTAATTAGAAATATTATAGCTGACTCAATGAGCTTATGTACCTCAGCTCTCATCAAAGACTCAAGCTTTGGATTGTTAAGTCTTTGTATTTGTCTTACTAGCCTAGTTTCATCCTCTAACTCAATGGTGTGTTGAGCTAGACTCAGATCAAATACTTTGAGGTCACTATATTTCCATGTAAAAACATCTACAAAACTTGAACATAACTCAATGAAAGCTTCCCTCTCAGCAAGACTGCATACCTTACCCAACTTTAAGTTCTTACTAGTTGTAATATTCACATTGGCATGGTGTTCCTCCTTGGTTGACAAAGATATCTTTTATTTTCTCAACTCATCATCCTTGTTAAATATGTTCTCAAGTGCGACCAACCCCTTGGGTAACCTATTTGTCTTCAGTTGCACAATTAGATCACCATATTGTTGCAAGAACTTCTCTTGATTCCTTGAAGAAAACTCAACCTCTTCTTGCAAGACCCTGACAATTTGATTGTCATCTTCAAACACTTGCCAATTCTCATGGTTGTCTAGAATAGGTCTTACAACCACCTTAATGTGTAACTGAACCTTTTCACCTTTTATATCAACCGGGATGCTAAACTGTGCTCCAATGGCAGCCAATCTATCTGCATGTTTGTTCTCATTTTTTGATATGGCATAAATATTGAAAGATTGAAAGTCTTTAAGTAAGTCTATGGTTATAAAACTTAAGCAATGAATTCTTGCATACATTAAAACATCTCTATTGGTGAAATACAAGTTCATTATCACCAAAGACTTGTAAGGTGTTGACTTTCATCTTTCTAGCCCACTGAAAACCATGGACTAGTGCCTCGTATTCTACAACATTGTTTGAACTTCCAAACTAAAACTTTAGAGAAGAGAAATACCTTTTCTTGGCTAGAGAAATCAACATCATTCCAGCACCAGTACCATGCTTGTTCCTTGCCCCATCAAAATATAACTACCACAAGCCATCACTCGATTCATCATCCTTCATCAAGGCTAGAATTGGTGCATCATTCTCATGGAGACAATAAACACCAAGTCCTTCAATTAGCTTATAAGGATCATGTTCATGTAAATCAGAGGCCCATTCATCAAAAAATAGATCTAGAATTCCATCTAAAGGTGACTCGGCTTCCACTTCACTATTTTCTAACACCTCATCTAAGATAACACAATTAGTGTTCACCATACTTGGCATACATGGCTCCAAATGGAAGCATGCAATAGGTTCAGAATGTATAGTCATCTTAGTACCATACTTAGTTTTGAACATCACATTTGACCAATCAATTGATAAGTATCCTCCAATATTTGAAGTGAAGTCCCTTAAAAGACACATGGCAAAGTAGGGAGGTAAGTCCACTATAACTACATCTTGATGAATGGTAACATTGGGACAAGCATGCAATGTTAATTTCATATCTTTGATGATGCCCACTATCTTTTTTTGTGACCCATCTAGTTGGAACACACCCTTAGAATTTGGCTCATAAACAAGACTAAGCTTATCTGCAATTTGCTTAGGCATGATAGTGTTACTAGCTCCACTATCTACCATACAATTATGAACTAAAGTGTCACCAACTATCAAAGAGAGGTAGAAAGGAGGAGTTTTACTTGACTTTACTTCAGCTTTGTCCACCTTTACCACTTTATATGCATGTTGATCTTGTTGTTTAGTTGGCTGGTCTGAATTAGTTAGGACAGTGCCTTGTTTCTCAACTAGTCCTGGAGACACTTTGAGAGCAGAAAGCTCTTGGATGAGCATATCCTTTTATCCTGGAATAAATAGGGAATCCCACATGCTAATGCTAACATTGGATTTATTCATTTGATCTATTATGCTAAATTGATCTCCAATGACTTTTGGTTGTACTTTCTGAATCACTGGTTGCTCATGGACTACAGGTACCTGAGGAACTTTCCCAACCTCTACATTCTAATTTTTTTGTGTTGCAAGGACAGCAGGTTGATCTTTGCTATTCTATTGAGGGACAATATTAGGAGCAATTGAAGCATTACTTACATCTTGAACCACATCAATGGCTCTTCTTTTAGCTCTAATTAGAGTTGCAACTTGACCATTTATGTTGATAATCTCAACTTGATTGAATGTTACATGATCATCCATCTGCCAATTTATATTAATGGCATCACGTTGCCTTTGAACTTATTGGGTTTGACCTTGTGATGCCAAGCTTGCCTCTTGGTATTGATTTTCTTGAAGAGAAAATTCTTCAAGTGTCATTTGTGGCATAGTAATGCTCTGTGATACCAAGGCTTGGTTTTGAGTATCATTGGGATTAAATGGTTGCCAACTTGAATCTTGCATCAAGTTGTTTTGAGGAGGTGTGGGAACAATAGCTCTGGAACTTGTTGGTACATTAGAGTCAAGCGCTGCATATGGTTTATCTTGGTTTATGGATCCTTGTGATTGGTAAGGTGGTCTATTTTCTCTGAAAGGCTGATAGGAGGTTTGATTCTATTATTGATAAGGCCTACCCTAGTATTGTTGTCTTTTGAGTTTAACTATTTCATTCCCAAAAGCTTGTAGCATATTTTTCAATTCTCTAATCTCGTTAGCTTGACCAGGAGAGACTGCAATTTGCTCTTTAGGGGATGGAATAGGGGCTATAGATGAAAACTACGAAACTTGAGGGAATGGCATAGACTTTAATTCTGAGAATATAGGCATTGGAGGCCTTCAAAAAAGTTTACCAGCTTGTATCAAGCTATTCTCTGCCCTTATGGCGACCTCATAGGCATCTGGCAAGGTAATACAACCCATTGATTGTATCATCACACTAATATTAGAATTGAGGGGTTTTAGATAATACAAGAAAACATATTTTGAGGATGGCCTAATTAATGCAAGTATTCTGGTCCATGTCTTTTGGAATTTGAGGTTAAAATCAAACATAAACTCAAGGGGTATCTCTGAATGGTAGTCAGTTGTTCAACTAAGGATAGGTGATCAGATTTGTCTTCAATTTGTTTGACTAAGGTTGCACCTAACTCATCCCATGTAGCTATGGAATTTAGTGGAAGGTTTCTATACCACTGCAGTGTTTTTCCTTTGAAGGAAGCAGCGAGCAGTCTAATAGCTACATTATTTTGAACAATATTATGAACTGAGCAAAGGTTGGCAACATCTTGGATGTGCTCAATAGCAGTTGTTCGATCTTCTCTAGAAAATAATGGGAAGCTTTTAAGAGAAGAGATAGGAATATCATCATATTGGGCTAAGTTCAATGGACTACCTCTATGAAATGGAACAAATACTTGATTTTTGATGGCCATTTGGGTAGGGGGAATTGCACCACTCAAAACAATAGACTGACTAGGGGATGAATATTGCTTCTGAGGATAAGGCCTTGTCCTATTAAATCTTGCTCTTTTATATGAAATAGAAGGAAACTTAATCAATTCAAAGGGAATACCTTTATTAGCTAACCTTGTAGTAACTTCTGGCATGAGAGTGTTGCTTGGATGATGCTATGAGCTATGCATCTTGAGGAACCTTTAGCTTCTGATGATGATGAATGTCTTCCTCTGTTGCAACTACTTCTCCTTAGCTCCAAACTTTAGCTATAGAGAATTTTTTTGGGTCCCATCGAGCGTGTCAAAAACTATTGTGATCTTAATTTGTACCCATGGGGGGGAGTTCTTCAGGATCCCTCCAACTAAGCCACAAAATGGGAACAACCTCAAGATGAAGGTGTCCTATGGTGAGGTTGAGCCTCCGGAGAAGGCCGGCTTCCTATTGGATTTATCACCTAAACTAACCTTTGACTTGGAAAAGGGAGAGAAAAAGACACTAACTACATGAAAACATGTAAAAGGAGGTGATGCACCAATGTTTTGAACACTTATGCTTGCACAAGACACATTATAGGACACTTTCGAGACTACTAAACATCACTTCATTCAATCTTTGAAAAGCTTCCACATAAATGTTTCACTAAAATGCAAGAATTGGCTATTAATCTAGCATGGGAGGGCAATTGTCCACTTCCAAACTAATCAACAGACTATATATGCACTTAGAATGCCCTGTGGGAGCTACCAAACACTGCATGAAGGTGAGGGAATTCAGACAGAGGCAAAGGAAAGCATAGATTCACTTAACCACATCAATGAACTCATAAGACACTTCAATTCAGCTTGCAAATGGAGGAATTCAGTCTCTATTATATCAAATAGGTGTTATAATACAAACTTGGCATAGCCAAATCATAAGAGTCTCTGCTTCTAAGAAAATATATGAGAGTTAGCCCTTTTCAATGGGAAAGAAAATGGAATATATAGAAGAAAGGGGAGAGAGAGAGGGAACTGAACAGATAGCCCTTAATAAATGTGACCCAACCACCTTCGATCAATTAGCATCAATCTGAGGATGCTGAGTCATAATCCATCAAACAGGAACAAGTCCCTAAGGACCTTGAAACACTAAATGCCCCACTGTCTTCCTCAATCATGCTTGATGTTCTTCACATTATCAAGTAGTTACTTGAGTTTGCTCATTGATTTTCTATTGACATTCCTTGCGTAGTCACCATTCTACCATTGCTTCTAAATCCTAAATATAGATCTATTATGGCTCAAAACTAATCACCCTATTGGTTTTCATATAGTCATGATTGCAAATGAAGATCTGTAGGCTATGGTCTTCTTGAATCTGAACAAGACATAAAACCTACATCTAGAAGCTCTTGAAAAGTTTTACACGGCTTTAATGGTGTTAAACTACTTTGCAAGGTCTGCTCCTGGTAACTTAGATCACATTTGATCTTGCATTTATGTATTCTACCTGCTTGGGGTGGTGAAATCCTATGTCTAACATGTATGTCTTTGTGGCATCCCCTTGAAATATTTGCTCTGGTTCGACCTTAGGTCGCATTTGCTCTCCATTGAAGTCCCTTAGTTTTTAACTTTTAATTTTAGTCATTGATCTTAATTTGGGCTCCTCGATCGTGACATTTATCAACTCCTCATTCATTTCGTGGGTCCTGCAGTCAGTTTCGTCATGTTCCTACATTTGCACCACATGGCGGCCTCACATTCATCCTGAGTTTGTTGACTTCTTATCCTTATGCACACCATCGATCTCCCTTTGCACAGCTTGCACGTGCATTGTTGATTTACTCGACAGTTACCACAGTCATGACACTTGGCAACTACGCATTTATTCCCAAGATCTGCTGACTTTTTGACTGCGAGCTCGCCATTAATCTTTGATGCATGATTTAACGTGCTCCATTGGATCTTTTCAGACCCACTGACATCATTGATCGCCCATGCGTCGTTAGATTTCGACTTAAGCTTTCGTGATCTTGACACTTGTCAGCCGCACATTCTCCTTGGAACATTTGAATTTAAACAGCTATTTCACAGGGCCCAAATTTGACGTCTACGTGCATGTCCCACTTTGCAAGTTCAAATTTGGAAGCTTATATCTTGAGATAGAAAACCATATAAAATTTGTAAAGGATGTTTATGGCACCAAAATCATCATTTCATGCAATTCCTCGGCTCTGGAAGACTCCTCAAGTGTAATTATTAAATGCATGACCAACTTCCTTCGCTCATTCTTGCATGACATTTCATGACAGTCTGGTCCCTTGAGATTCCCAGATTTATACTTTAAGCCTACTTAAAGCATTTCAAAAGCTTTGCAAGTGACCAGATCTTCCCCTACAGCCTGTTTGCTCTTTATGTCATCGAATTGCTCTTCAATCAGGGACCTACTCAGCATCTTACTCGAAATCCATCAAATTTCCGTATGTAGGTCAAACTTGGCCAACACTACTCTCTATTTGAACCTTTCTAAACAGTATACATCCCAAAATAGAAAAAGATAGGATTGAGGTGGATCTTCAATCTCTTTTGTGTATGCCCGCAAATGATTATGGAAGGAGGCACAGGTAATATAGGGTGGAAAACATCTTGTCGGCCATGAAGCACCATTCTATAGCCCAACGCCTCCCTTTGAAAAACCATGATTTAATTTAGGGCCAAAAGTGCATTAACCAATGTGTTAAGATAAGTTCAATAGTCACAATTTAATAGGGCATGACATAAAGTTGAGACAACAATGGTAATCCACTTAAAGAATATTGGGGCTTTCAAAGTCACTACCAAACCTATTTGAAGAACTCTAATAAAATCACAAAGCATAAGATAATAATCTCGACTTCAAGCAAACTAGTCATGCAAGCTAACCTCAAATTTTGGTTCCACTTAAGGAAAGATGGTCTGATCCATTACACTCAATTTAATGAGAGGGTCATGGCCAGTTGACAGTTTGATCTATCCTAAAAGACATCGGGTGGAAATTTCATATGCATATCAACATTTCATTCCAGATCGTAGCAATGGAGGTATGAGCCAGGGCCCTGCCTGATTTGGCTTCCTCAAGTTGCAAGTAGTAGAGATAGAGGTAAGGAATAAAACCCTAGCCTAGTTCCCCTTCCTCATGCACCTTAAGATTTAGTAGCTCCCAGATACAAAATATATCACAAAAACCACCTACCATCTGAACCTCATGAGCCATTTATTTGACCTCTTCTGGACCCCAAACTCGAGTGCAGAGATCTTTCACAGAATGAAACTCAGCGTGTGCCAAACATATTTGTACTTGAAAGAACAATAAATATTCATATTAGGTGTAGGTGAATTAGTCAGGTCCAATTTACTCCTTAGATTGGCCATGAGATCAATACCCAAGAGTGCAAATTTGAAAATTTTAAACAATATAAAATATTAAATCAAGCTTGGAGAATCTATCATAAAACTAAACAATCAGAGAAACAATCTTTGAATTAAAATTTAGGTGAGTTGGTAATGGGATGGTTGGAATTACACTGGAGGTTTTGGGTTTAAACACCTCTTCCTTTATAACAAGCTAAGTGGAAACTATATTAACTATGTATATGGGTGCAATGCTGCCTTCCAATACTTGGAATATTGCTCCCAGTGTATTTGGTTTGGAAAAGTTTAGTTTACTCCCAAGCTTGTCATGAGGTTAAAACCTAGGAATTTAAAAATTTAAATAATACATTCCAGAGGGCAAAAATTTTAAACAATATATAAGGTAGATGGAAATCCTCTTGTAGACTTCAACGTTAAGTTTCTACACATGCCAAACTGGCATTTGGCTTGGCTGTTACCTAAAAAACAACCTTTACCATTTTGCCTTGTACATCAAGATGTTGTGTAGAAGTAAATCGATTATGAGAGAAGTACCTCAAAGCAGGATGATTTAAAGTCTAGAATCGATGTCAAACCCAACCACAGTGTAGAAGCTCCACCCCAAAAATAAGTACACCAATCCCCAAATAGTTTCAAAAGCAATGCCCAAATTGGAAAGCAACAAACCAAGGACAATTAGTAAACCTTACGCCGTTATTAAGCCTTAAGCCAAAGATTTCAGTTGGATCATTAGTAATTACTTATCACAAAGCTCACAAACAGTCACACAAGACAGAAAATCAGACCACTCACAGCAAAATTCCCAAACATTCCTTAGGTCTCAAGGCTCAACAAAGTGGCAATACTAAAACAAAATGAAGTACAGTTCATGCAAAAAGGAAGATTTTCTTGGACTGAGCAAAATAAGAGGATAGGATGATTTTCGTCTGTTAATGAACAAAGGTTAGGGTTTCCGCACCTAATCCCTTGTACATATTTATTAAAGCACTCTCTCTCATAGCTTCTAATTTTAATAAGTTCACCTAGGTTTGTGGAATGCAATGGGATGAAATAATTTTAGTTAGGGTCTGAAAGCCTCCTAGTTCATATACCTACAAAAACCGAAGTTTCGGCATCTTTTACCTCAAGCACGAGATTTAGCCAACGTAAGGAGGTATTGGGTACTGCATTTATGCTTTTGATGTAGATCACAGTTTTATATCCTGCAGTGGATGCCTTCTTAGGTTGAGACCCAACCTATGACACCCAACTGTTATTAGTCCATAGCAAAATCGTTTGAAATACCATGCAAAATTAAAACCACATTCTATTTACTAGTGCTTCCAATAAAATAGAAAATGAAGTGCTAAAAGAAGGTTTTGGATGCTTGGCGCAACATAGGCTAAAAGATGATATAGTAAGCAGATCTACATTCCTGATGCTCCATGCCCCTTATTGCAAAATTTGCAAACCATGCCTGGTTAGGAACGGTCTAAGTCCTCTCTTGCACAATTGGAAGAACGATAATTAACAAAATACTTAAGCAGTCAATGGAGCCATGGTTTATTTGGCAGAGTAAACAAAATACATGCATTTTCCCACTTTATGGATGAATGTATGTATTTAGGATTCTATGCCTAATTATTTTCAGAATAGCTGCAAATTCAGCGTTGAATCAAGGATCTCATTTAGAAGTCAGTTTATTCTACTTTAGGAGTTAATTTAGTGTTTGGTAAAGGAGCTGGTTTAAAAGTTTACTCTGTATTTGGCATGTTTATAGTTCAAGATATTCATAGATCTTTGTTTGTCTTAGAAGCTACATTCAAAAAAATATATTCTGTCAAAATTCACCTAGACTAGTACCCCACATTATCATGGCGTGTGCTTTAACATGGGAGCATGACCAGCAGGGCTTGAACCCGGGTCACGATCATGGAAATCGCTTTGCCTGGCCTTTTAGTGGCCTGTTGGTAAAAACAGTCTCTAGGTTAAATAAAATATGGTTTTAACAATTTATTGCATTCGACGGTCTAAATTCTCTCAATATGGTCTACTTTGATCAGACAAGAACTGTTTTAAGATGCATTTAATTCAAATTTACCAACCCACTCTAGTTTTTCAATTTTCTCTATTTATTATTCTCTTTCACTATGACTCTCCTCTTGGTGCAACTCCATTAATGGATCATTACATCTTCTTTGAAAAGGTTTATCAAGCCAAGATCAAGTCCTCAATATTCAAAACAAATCAAAAATTCCAACATCATTTTCAAGAGAAAAATACATCCATACAGTATAATTAATTCACAAAATCACCAACTAGGCTACATGCATGTGATCCCTTGTTTAGCATAAGGCCGAGGAACCCATCATGGCTTAAGTTAATCTTATAATATAGAGATCCCAACTAAAATAATAGCTTCTCATAGCTGGAAGTTTTAAAAAAACAAAATAAATATAAAAATATGCTATTTTGCTTAAAACAAGAACAGCCTTAATCACATGCATTCCTAAGGCTAATATATCACTGAATTTTCTCAATTTTGAAAGATTATAGCTTTCACTTCGTAATTCAATTTTTTATATTATAATCACTTCTTGAAAAGGTCTTGACGTTGTCTACAAATTTCATAAAATGGTAGTTTTGGAAATTCAGATTTCCAAGGCCTCCAAACCTGCCTCTAAAGATGAACTGCCTTAAAATAGCCATCTTTGGAATACCCTAAAATAGGCCTCCAAACCTGGCTCATAAATGGCATTTCAATGATTTTTATATTGCCAAACAAAACTGATAATTTCCACAAGTTTCTATGAAATTGGCAACAATCTAAAAACCTAGGCAAGTTGCACTTGGCCATGGATATGCTATATCATCTTTCGATTTAATTTTTATTAGAAAGGCTTGAAATTTATGTCACAATGGGACTAGTACAAGATGAGGCAAGTTACCCTGTGACTCTGTTCATTGTCCTCTTATCACTTAGCCATGAATATACCATATCATCTTCCAATTTAATTCTTATCGAAAAGGCTTGAAATCTATGTCATAATGGGACTAGTACAAGATGAGGCAAGTTACTCTGTTGTTACCCTTTGACTCTGTTCATTGTCCTCTTTAATAACTTTCCCTTTTTTTCCACGTGTTGTGTGCAACTTTTTATCCTTTTAGCTGATATATTGTTTCTTTTGGTTTTTAAATGAGTAGTATGAATACAACTACCAACTACGTATTCTTGTTTGTTTATGGCTCTATTCAGCTCTAAACATTCTCTATCTTCTAGAGGGTTGCAAAGTCAAATGGAAACCTATTTAAAGCAAGTCAGAGAAACGTTCAAGGACAATTTTTTATTAGATCAAGGTTAAAACGGGTTTTGAAAGGACCTGAAGACTTATACAATGGAGTGAAAGATGAAAAAATAACACTCTAATGGGACGCCTTTACTAGCAGTGACAAAGCAGGTGATAAAAAGAAACACACCAGGGACTTCCACCAAAGATCAATCAGAATCTATCTTACTTTCCCAAGAAACTTCCCGCGAAGTTTCCGCCAAACTTATCCGAGGGACCTAACCCCTTTTTCACTTGTCTTCTGAATATTAGCACAGGGTCCCCCTGAGCAAAGGGACATACAGGAGCGTTGAGCCGTTGCTTGTTTACCTTTTTTCTTCTTTTGAACCATGGACCATCCTTCCTTATTTTCAGCCGGATGGGCTGGTGAGGAGTTTACAAATGGAACACAGGGCTGGGATTTGTCTTCGTTGTTGTACCAATAAAAGTTTCTTGCCTAGAAAAATCCAAATTTGGGTTCTCCTCCGAGGACGCTAGAATACACACAACCTTTCTTGGAGAGATTAAATCAGCCAGCTATTTTTCTTCAGAGTAAGGAGGAATTTTAGGGTCCTCATTTGAACCAGGGGAAGCAAGTACTTCTGAAGAAGAGGTAGAATCCTTGTTGTCAGTAGCCCATTCTTTGTCCACAGCCAACACCGTAGGGTTTTTGGGAATGAAATCTTTCCACCAAGATGAATCCTTCTTTTTTCTGAGGAGACTATAGTTTTTGATCAAATGGTCAGTGCCAAAGCAACTATGGCAGCTAAACAACAAGCCTTTGTAGTCAATGGGTTGAGACCAAATGCGGTCTCCTACTTGCAGGGTGATTTTTTCAAGAATATTCTTGGAGGTATCAATATTCACCAAAATCCTAACGTAGTAAGGGAGGAGCTATCGGTATCTAGATGCATTTGTTGAAACTCACCCAGAGATCTACCAATAGCCTTCAAACTAGATTTAGTCCAAAACTGCAGTGGGAGATTGGGCAGGCGAACCCAGATGGGTTTTACATGCAGAGGTTCGGTGAGGGGATTGAAGGTAGGGGCCATTGTTTCAAGACCAAGGGGTGGTGATTCAAGCTCCATAATTGGTTCTGAATCTTTTCATTATCCTTAGTATTGCGAAAAACTATAATAAAAAAGCTTTTGCACAAGGGTAAATATCAAGACTCCCTAAGAGGAGGGGTTTCCAATGCTTCGAGATCCATGTATGTAAATCTTGAAGTTTTGGCCAGTGATCCACGAATCTGAAAATGACACCCCTGGTTGAGAAATATTCTTCTGATTTAAGTACTAACCTAGATTCCTCCTCGTCAAAAATTACCACAGGGTCAGGCGAAGCAGGGGTGAGGGGTTTGGGGTCCACTCTCGAAGATGGCCTACGTGAGATAGCATCGATGAAAGAGTTAGGCTTGCATCCAACATCCAACCTGACCTTTGCCTCCATTGCCATGACATCCCAACCCCTGGAGGTAGCGATGTTGATCCTAGGTTGAATGCAGCGAATGGGAGACTTTGACCCATTTGCATGACTCGTCGTCTTCTTCCTCCAAGTGCTCGGCTCAGACCCAAGAAGCAGGTGGTGATGGGAGACTGTTGGGGACGGTGGCAGCGTCAACAGTTCTGGGTGAGCATCGCCTACAAGCAGGGATGTGTTTACAGATGTTTCGTCATTTGAAATGTCATTGGGCGGGAAGGGGAGCGTCGAGAGCCATTTGGAGTGTCCGGAGACATGTTCAAGGACAATAACTTAATATATGATGACTTTACATAACTTATATGACATTTCATGCATTGTGGGTTAGTGTTTGAAACACTCTTAATTTTTGAGTTGTTATCTTCTTGTGTTCATATTTTAGAAAAAATCTAGCTTTCACAATTGTTGGTTTTGGTTATTGTGTAGGATTCATACAAGTGATATTATTGATATCATTATTGGCGTGAAAATTTGGTTCCAACATCACCGTGTCATTCTAAAACATTGTGAGAAGATAGCTTTTGTGTCTGATGAAGTTGGCTAATGTTTTGAAAAGAGAGATAGTGTTTCCACAATCCATGAAGTAATATGAAGATTTATGGATAAACTGTGTAGAATTTTTTAAATCAATGTTTCAGATCACACTCTGTGAACCATCATCAAAGTAAGAGAATAGTATGATTAGATTGCAGACTCAGGGTTCTACTTACAGATGTTACCAATGAAGTGTGAAGTGTTGTGATGTTAGGGAGTTCGGAAATGAGTAAAATAAAATACAAAAATAATATTAAAAAGATAACTATAATAATTCTCTGTTATTAAGAAAAAGAAACTAAATTCTTTTGGTTTTCCATTGTTAAAAACTAAAAGAACAATAGTGTTTCATAGTCCATGTTAAATGTGGTAAGAATTGATTCTAGTTATAACTATGTAAAAGCTTTTGGATCGACGTTTTGAGTCACACTCTGTGAACCATCATCAAGATGAGAATATAATGAATGGTGATTGCAAACTTAGGTTTATTTAAAGATGTTTGAATGATAAAGTGAGGCCCAAGTTTTAGAAAAGAATAAAATAATACAAGGAAGACTCAGAAGTATGACTCACTCTCAAATTAAATAAAATAGAAATAACAATTAAAGATAATAATATCTTTTAAGTTTTTTAACCAGAAACACGATTACTTGCAAAGCGGTGTTTACAAAATTGATTGTTCTTGCAAGGAGTCTTACATTGGTGAGACTAGTCGTTCCATTAACACCGGGATCATGGAACACGCAGTTGATATTAAAAACAAATGAGTGATTAAGTCAACTCTAACAAAACATTTGATTAACACTAAGCATCATGTTTGTATCAAGGACACCAAAGTCTTAGCCATTGAAGATCACTTCTCTAAACGACATCTAAAAGAAACTATTGAGATTTGCAAACACGAAAACAATCTAAATAAAGATGTGGGCCTAGGTCTGAACCATTCTTGGAAACCGTTGGTTTACCTATCTAAAAAATCCAAGTAGTAGTCCTCTTGCCTCTTGCTCACCCTATCCCATATCCTAGCAATGTTCCTCTTAGTGTTTTATGGGCTAGACAGGGTTTTTCCCCTTCCCTCTTCTATTTGAGGACAAACTTGTTAGGTTTGTGGGAGGATTCCCCTCCTTTTCTTTCTCCTTTGACGTCTCGATTAGCACTCCTATCTCTTTCTTTGACTCTTCCTAGACTTAATTAGGTATTCCTGGAGAGTGGTATCAATTTGTTAATTTGTTGTCTTTGCTTTTGTACTCCTTTATCATTGTGTTTTTATCTTTCGTATTATCCTTGCCTTTAATTTTTCAAGAATGTTTATACTAGTGTGTTTGGGGTTTAATGCTTCAATTGTTACTTTATTGGGTGTGTTTAACTTGTTTGTGTTTTTATAGAAGCCGTTATTATTATTTTTATTTTTAATTTCATTTTTGTTGTTAGGTTTATTAACACTTTTGCAATGTCAATGTGAGATGATTTTATTACATGTTTTGATTAACCCACATGTTTATTTTTATTTTTGATTTTATTGTTTTTTCTTTTGTTATTTTAATATGATTTTATGTCATTATTTTATTTATTATTATTATTTTCGTTGTCTTCTTTGTCTACATTCTAACCTTGTTAATTCCAATCGTGTCTCTAGTTAAGAAACTAAAAAAATATTATTATCTTTAACTGTTATTTCTAGTTTATTTAATTTGATAGACAGTCATGCTTTTGAGTCTTCCTTGTAATATTTTATTCTTTTCTAAATTTTGGGCCTCACTTTATCATCCAAACATCTTTACATAGACTTAAGTTTGCAATCACCATTCATTTTATTCTCATCCCGATGATGGTTCACAAAGTGTGACCCGAAACATCGGTCCAAAACTTTTTACAGAGTTGTAACCAGAAGCAATTCTTAACACAAAAATTAAAAGTTTAATGCCTCTAGGAACAACTATAAAAAAAATTTAAAACTTCTAAACTATGAAATTAATTTTAAAAATTATAAAAAAAACATGTATTAATCATAACGGAGGCAAAATCTATATTTTATTGTTTGTTGATAGGTTAATTTATTAAATTCAACCATCTAGATTAAATTTAATAAATTATCTTATTAACAAATTATAAAAATATAGATTTTGCCTCCATTATGATTAATACAAGCAAAAAAATCAATTTTTTTAATTAATTTTGTAGTCTGAAGTTTTAAAATTCTTATACAATTGTTTTTAACAATAGCAAACCAAAACAATTTAGTTTTCGTTTCTTAATAACAGATAATTATTATAGTTACCTTATATAATATTAAAATTATTTTTATATTTATGTTACTTATTTCCCAACCAACTGACGTCACAACATTTCATTGATAACATCTATAAGTAGAAACCTGAATCTACAATCTAATCATAGTAATCTCTTATCCTCATGATGGTTCACAGAACGTGATCCAAAACAATGATTTTAGAAGTTCTACATAGTTTATCCAAAAATCTCATATTATTATAAGAACGTTGGGGTAGGCCAACATTGTATGTAAATGTTGGATGAACAATACAAATAAGTTGAGTTTTTGGGATCACTTATTACAAAATTTTTAACATTGTCATGTTCAGAGACGATTTCGAACATTGTATGTAAATTTTGGATGAACAATACAATTAAGTTGAATTTTTGGGATCACTTACTACAATTTTTTTAACTTTGTCATTTTCAGAGACGATTTCAAACATTGTATGCAAATGTTGGATGAAAAATAAAATTAATTTGAATTTTTGGGATCACTTACTACATTTTTTTTAACATTGTCATGTTCAGAGATGATTTCAAAATAAGAAACAAACACACATACATTTTGAAGATTTTAAATTGTACAAAGAAGAAAGAAATTCAATCAATGAGGTTTGTCAAAAGGTAGTTAACTACTACATTTATGTGATATTCTTATCTTTTTCCTTGCTTGGTATATCTTGGTTAATGTTATGGTCATATACTATAGTTACCAAGTTTGGAAATCCGGATCCATTCGTAAGGGCAAAAAATCCAAAAATCTGAAATTCTTTTAAAAGTTTGGAAAAATCTGATCCAAAATATATACATATACATATATATATGTATGTGTAAAAGAGAGAGAGTGAGAGAGAGAAGATAGTCTTATAAATATGCAAATATTGACAACTACAATGAAAAACATTAATAAAGTAATATAGAATGTTAATATTATATAATATCTATGGTTTCTGGGCATTTTTTTCCGTAGAAAAACAAAAATATAAAAATTAAAATTTTAAATTTAAAAAAAAAAGGGTCCGGCTATCCAGATCTGGCCAAATTTTGTGCAGATCTAGCTAGGTTTGGTAACTATGGTTATGGTCCCCAAACCAAGCGGAGTCTCCAAGGTCGGAACCATGCCCGAACCTCTTAGGAGGGGTTTCTCAAATTTAAAATCTCGGTGTCATGGTTCGTTGATGACATATTGTAGCATGTCAGTCTATATTTTAGAGCCTGCATTGACTTATTCTTGGATTGAATTTTCCATCCCTAAGCATCATCTTGCATGCAAATTACTTGCACAAACTGTTCAAACAAATCCAAAAGCACCTCATCTGTATATATAATGTTATTTACCTCGCCTATAGATGTAATGACTTGTCAGCATACTATGCTTTTTTTGGATAAGCATGGCTCTTGAGGGCTACGAAATATAGTCACCAAGAATTCCACTATAAAGTATCCCTACCTCTTACATCAAACACAACTGAGTATTACTTCCATTTTGGAGTGATCAAGCTTCCTGCTGAGTCGGAAATTTAACAATAAATCTCGTACCTCCAGACAGAATTCTTAAGTTCTTATTACAAAGACCCCCTGTGATAATAAGGTCATGCAAAGTTGTGAGATTGCAATCTAATTAAATGACAATCACCTGATGGTTCTCATTATTATATAAGTACAAACAAAATGTAGTATTTTAATGATTTGCTCCATTGACTCAACCCGAGATTATTAGTAAAATACTAAAATGTATTAAATGTTTTTGGATTTGCATCTGCTGGTGATAATACCTTTCCCATTATAATCACTATATTCATAATGTTTTCACAAAATCAATGGAACATTTCAGAATCTTCCAGCTCAGTTACATATTTGACTACACTACGAAAGCATAAAAAGAATGTAATTAGAGCCTCTGATAATATGCAAAGAGTGATCATCAAATAAACGACACTGCTCCATTCCACATGCAAAAGTATTGCATCATCCACATTTTTTTTAAACAGCACACTTTAGACCTGGGACTAAACTTCAGTACAAAACAACTAATGCAAGTGATGTTTTCAACAATATCAAAGCTATAGAAAGCATTCGGTTATCAGCCAATTTCATTTACATAAATCATAGTATATTATTTTTCTACTAAGATTTAAAAAGGGTTGCAGTCTTCTAATAGAAATGCCACCATAAATACTCTCAACCACAATGAGCAGATATAAAATGTAAAATAAATGCTGAAGTCACAAAAATGATTTTGACTTCGTTTCTAACTTTGACACACATCTAGGTAATCTGCAGAGCCTGGACAAAAGATGACAACAGACAAATTTGCATACCATTCAGGCTTCCCGATCTTATTAAGTTCTAGCACTACTCTTCAGATGCCTCTAATTGTTACCCTTTTTGAGTCTCTAAGTGGTGAAGAAATCCAGTAAAATTTGGCACTGAATTGAAACTCAGTTCAAGACAAGATGTGAGATGAAAGAATATATTTGATCCAAAATCTCAACACACAAGAGAATAATATTGCTGCAAATGTTTATGAGGCCGACCTAACCCCTAAACAACCTCCTTTCCAAAGAGCAGCTTGCGGATCTGCGTAGAAGGGTAAGCCATTCAGAATATATAAACTGGATACATACCTTATGGATACTGCATGTGGAAAACAACAAAAACTATCCCAACTAACAAGGACTACTTGTTAGGAGTTTCAATATATTGAAGAATTTTATTTATAGTTCAAAACTTTATCAAGCAGTACTTATTTTGGTTAAAATCCATGCATCAATGACCAGACATAGTAAAAATGAAAAAATACCTCTGGAAGTTTATGCCTGAATACAACATCTAATCTTGCATCAAGTGTGTTCTCACAAACGATTCGACCATCTTTTGATGCCAATACAACACCTCCAGCACTAATAAAATACAACATGTTAGTTCCATCTATGCAAATGTTGATGATGTACAACACATTAGCAGAACAGTTCCTATTACCAAGTACAGGGAAAATACAACATATAAAATATTACCAGGAACGGCCAACTCCATTGGCTTTTGGTGCAGGTGGAAGATAAGTCTGCTCATCAACAAATATTTGTGGAGCATGAACCTTTGCCTTTTCTGCATATTCCTCCTTTGCTTCTTCCAGAATGGATTCCACTAACCACCAATCGGCCTCTCGGCATCGTAGTAGTACAGCCGGTTCCTTCAATCTCAGGAGACCCTGAAGCAATATGGGTCATTCACAGTTGGCAACCATCAGAGGAGGACATTTTCCTGAAAGTACCATACTATTTTTTACCTGCATGATCAGATCTTTGAGTAGGCGCTTATATAAATGGTGATCATTACAAACAGCCAGAAGTTCCTTTGCTGCAGACTCTCTCATTGCTACAACCAAGTCATCTTGGGCTTGAAGCACTTTGAGACGTGATGCATTTAACTGCATTGAATACTCACTGCCAAATGTTGTTTCATAAGTATCAGTATATTTTTCATTTAAAAACTTCATTATACAAATAATAATTTCATGGACTTCACTGGTACCATAGCAACAAGGTTCGACCAAAGCTCAAATTTTTAAGAGGTTCAAACCTACTGGACCAAATCAGCAAATGTCAGGTAAGCTGTGTTTTCTTGACTGTCGCATCATTTTTATCAAGTAAGCTACGTTTTCTAGCCTGTGTGCTTTGAAAACCATGATGGACATAGTGAATATTGTAGTGGTAGTCCTTATGCATGGTACCAGGGTTAGCACTAATTGTAATAATGATGATGAATTGGACATGCAGCACGGTTTTATTTTGAAGATATTTAAATTGTCATTTTCAATCCTAATGGCCCTAAGGCCACTCTCTAGATATTGTCATTTTCAAGTTTTGCTTTGGAGACTGGAGAGCAAGTGCCACTCTCTAGATATTGTCTGCCGATAATATGTATAAACTATTGAAATACTGTGAGCATTGAACATGGAAATATTTATTTTATATCATTTTTATATTCTATTTTCGTGTTTATGCATATTTTTGTATGTTGTATAGCTTCAAATCTTTCTGAAATTACAGACTTTGGTAGACCTTTAATCTTCTTGAACCTACCAAACTTTTTTAACCTTGTTACTGTGCTTAACAGCGGTTGAAATTCATCACACAGACCTCTATATGGGAAATTAAAAACAATAAAAATCCTGGAAATTTTAAAATGATGTAAACATGTGCATGCTAACAACTTTTTGCCCTATAGATGCTCCTAGAATTCCAGAAAACAAAATTACAGACACGTGAAATTCATCACACAGACCTCTATATGGGAAATTAAAAACCATAAAAATCCTGGAACTTTAAAATGATGTAAACATGTGCATGCTAACAATTTTTTGCACTATAGATGCTCCTAGAATTCCAGAAAATAAAATTACAGGAGAGCATCAGACATCCACACAAAGCACACACAAAATGTGTGGAGAAATCCTCTTTGGGTAGAAAACTCCACTGGGAAGAGATGAAACAGATTTATTCCCATGAAGGTGTGCCTTACATTTTAGACAGAGATGTTGTCTGCCTTAGAACATATGACACTGCAATTCTCCTATTCTTGGATAACTATTGCAATCACTCTGCACTGCTCCATCACTGGTGCTGGAAAAAGAAATCGTAAAACTTATCATCAAGAGAAAAAATCCTTGTATTGAAATTATCTACAACGGATAAGAAAATATAGCAATGATTCCTTATCTCAGAAAGATGAAGACAATATTATACGTACCATATCAATATCGATTATAGAGTGGACGGATGATGTAAGAGATGGGTGGCAGCAAAAACCAAAAATACAACAATGAATTCATGATCTCCAAAATGGGTTTAAAGAGCTGATGGATTTTTCTTGGATCTTCAACACCCTTTGGTATAAGGATCAAAATTATTCAAGTTCTAAATCTCAACTTAAGGGAAGAATCCTTTGAGAGAACTTTATATTCTAATAGCATGTCACTTTGGATTCCTTAAAACTTATCATCAAAGTTAGCACTAAGTGTAATAATGATCAAGAATTAGATCATGCAGCAACTTTTTATTTTAAAGACTTTAAATTGTCATTTTAGATCCTCATCGCCCATGAGCCTAGACTATGCAGACTGGCGAGCAAATGCCACTGTCTAGATATGGTATAATGATAGGATGTATCAAAATTTAAAATAATGTGTTGTGGCCAACATGCCCCATTCATCTCTAAATGGAGGGGCCCCCGTTTTTTATTTGAATGAATCTCTCTTAGTAAAACTAAGGTCATGATCTTCAACATCTCCAAGTGCTCTCTCCAAATTCCGGTTTTTCTATAGAGGGGAACTTCTTGAAATCACATCGCCTACACTTATTTGGGGGTCCAGTTTTCTAGTCTATGCTTTAACATGAAATTTGTTCGCTCAACCACACCTTTGCATAGGGTATGCCTCTCTTTCTATTTTGGAGCATCAATGATTCAAAATCAACTTCGAGGGCATCCCTTGCAAGTTACACTTGTTTGACTCTATCATCAAACCTATAGCTTTGTATGGTTCAGACATTTTGGGACCTAGCCTACACTTTTTGGGGGGTCCAATTTTCTGGTCCATGCTTATGAAGTTTGTCGCTCAACCACACCTTTGAAAGCGGTGTGCCTCTCTTTCTATTTTGGAGCATCAGTGTTTCCAGATCCACTTCCAGGACATCCCATCCTAGTTCGCTTGTTTGAGTATCATCAAACCTATAGTTTTGTATGGTTTAGACATTTGGGGACCTAGCTTGGGGCCATTGATCAGGTCTGTATTGAGAGGGTCCAGACTCATGTTGCGGCACATGATCTGTGGCAAACGGATGGTTCCTCAGTGCATCATCCTAGCTGAGTTTACCGCTACGCCTTGAGACTATCTTCAGCCTTACTGTCTACATCCACAAACTCAAATCCCTAGGAGACTCAGCTTCTGGTCGTGAGCTATATCCCTACTTAGCACTTTGCTCTTCAGAGAGGATTGCTTCACTAGTCCCCACCAGAGGTCGGCATTGTTGGTACTTTGAGACTCGGTTGCTCCTCCTTTCTATTGGCATCTCTATTGACAAACTACCCCCTTTCATGTATTCCCTAGATGCCCCTCCCGGGCTCCTTCCCACTCAGGGCATCATTAGTAGGTCTGCCAAAGAGGACATCTACAGACAATATATCCAGACCACCTGGATCTCCCCCCGTGAGCCACTCAGTCCCAAGCTTGGTTTTTATGCCAATTCATTTCTTATAGGTGGTGGATGGTATCATTTGTCGTCCTCATTATCTCCAGTGCCATTGATCTCATGGCTTGAAGTTTCCCCTTGGTCAGATGAGAGTTTGTTCCCATCAGTTAAGGGTTGAAACAGATCATCAAACTCTCCGTCAAGACCGGATCTCTCATCTTTGCTCCCTCCAAGAGGTAGAGACCGAGGACCACTTCATTTTCAGATGCCCCATTTATTATGATATTTGGGGAAGGTATCATTGCATCTATAGAGACTCAGACAACACTCTAGCTACATTCTTCAGATATAAAAACAACGGTGTCAGGGTCTTTATATTCACGAGAATGTCACTTTCCGAAGTAGATCCTTACAGGAGGAGCCTAGAAGCTCTAGAGCTCCCATATTGATCACCTCTTTCTTTCAGCACATTCAGGTGTTTGGCAACACTAAGTGTCCTTTGGACACCAGTACATCACACATCAGTGTTGATAGACTAGTTAGGTGGTACTTCTCCCAACACATCACTACTACTCAAACTACTCAGATCTTCAAGCCTGCTATCTCTCGACATCATAACCCTGCCCTGCTCCGGTGACATGGATCTACTACTTGCTAGCTACCCCCCAGACCATAGGGGCAAATTGATATTACACACTTCTTCTCTGCTACAGGAGCCACACTGGCCTTGGATGTTAGGGGAGATTCTAGAGGAAGTATCTTGCTTCCTCCTACAATCCCCTAACTTGGCTCCACTAAACCTGTATACTCACCAAACAATATTATCAAATCTCTCGCAATGATCGATAATGGATCAGATGATTCCTCAACTTTAGGCACAAACAAAGACATTTGATGAGATTTTCCACCATCTTCATTGGCACATGCTCTTGGGGATTTTGCTCACCCCTCATTACTATTTGTAGTGTATTGTGTTGGTTTCTTTGCCACTTGTGTTAGTGGCACGTTGCTCTATTTTGTCTTTATACTTTATTTCTTTGGTTCATCTCTAGGATTCTCTCTTCCTAGAACTTTCTATTGCTATTGGTTGTATCCTTCAGTGCAATTGACCTACTTTTTGGTCATTTGTGGACATTAATATGATTTATTTCTTTCTTTTTCTTCTTAGCATGTGTATGTTGATCAAAGTTTGAGTCAAAAGATTATTTATATTTCATCTTCCATTAATATTTGAAGTCAATTTATTATTCAAGCTTCTTTACTTCTCCCTTTTGACGTCTACTATTTCATTTAAGTGTTTTGAATGCAAAACTTAGGTGCGTTGATTGGAAGATGTAATGGATTGAGTCATTCTATACTTGTTGAGATCGAAGACAAAGGAAGCCTTCTTTGGAAATTTGTTCTAACTGTTTCATTTATTCAAATTTCTTTTGAAATTTTGATCTTGGGTTTGTCCTTTTGTCATGCAGGCTCAACGACTTGTTCACAGGGTTTCGTACCTATTCGAGCCCGATCACAGAAGTTTATGCTCAATCACATGGCATCTAATTTGGCCTTATCCTTTCTCTTGGTCGTTTTTCACTTGATTGATTTCTGAAGTATTTTGTCACTAATTTACCTTTCTTTGTCACACAAACTCAAATGATTCGGTTGCAGGTTTTTGCACTTTGTCACATCTCGCTTCGCAGCTTTCGCAAACTTTTGAAGGCGATGACTCAACTATTTCATGCCACGTGTCATTTTCTCACATTCCCACAATCCCACAATGCACAATGAACAATTATAAGATCAAGATGAATGGTATGATGCGGGACCTTTCAGTCAATCCAAACTAATCATTTGCAGGTCCCGTGCTCCCACGATGTGCAGATTCCAGTCAAAATAATTGTACCATGCAGGAAGCGTCAACTAATTAGCACCAACCATGTGCCAGTGACATACTCCCACAATCCCGCAGTGCCTAGGGACTATAATGAGAATGGTAGGAAGCAATGCCTTTCAATCAATCCAGACTCGCCACTTGTCATCTTTGCACTATTTGCAAGAAGAAAAGGGGCTTTGTATTCAAATGCCCAAAACTAAGGCCGTGACTATGAGAAATGACACTGCATGACACAAACGTAAAAAAAGGACACAAAGAAACCCAACAATCAAACACAACGGCCATGTCACTCTAAGAACACAGTCAAAATTGACGATCGTCACCACCTGTCAAATCCGCAAGCATTGCAAAAATCTAAAGTCATCCTCTATAATATTTATGGCATTGAAAGGCGAGGACATTTATCAAGCATGGGAGAGCCATGCTCACCCTAATTCTTTGTAGGAAATCAATATGGGTTTGAAAGAGAATTGAATGCCTAGGACACATTTATTAAGCATGGGACAGCCATGTTTGCATTGAATTCTTTGTAAAAGGGGGAATGGTATAAAAGATCTTTTGAAAAAGATTGTTAAGGAGAGGAGAAAATTCTAATAGAAGGCAAAACAAGAGATGAACTTAGAAATTTCTATGAATGTTCGTAAGCTCTTTCTTGCTTCCCTTTGTTAAGCTTTTTCAATTCTTCGTATGGAGGTGGTAGATATGAACTGCTTTGTTGGATTATGGTATGAATTTTGATTGACTCTTATGGATTAGTAAGGCTGAGTGTATTACTAACTTGGCTATCTTTTTGTATTGGCTATGTTAAAATTGATTATTATAAATGAATGTGTTTTGCTAGCAATTTGTAATATCCCCAAATGGGACAATTAGGGCAAATTGGGGTTTTCCAACAAACCCTAATGAAAAACTAAAAATAATATGAATGTTGCCTAAAAAATCGACAAACCTAGCAGCAATAGATGTTCAAATTTCAAGCAATAACACTCCTCAATAACCCCAATAATTACTGAATATGAAACTACAATAAACTACTTTTTGTGGCAAGATGGAATGACGATGTGGCTGGAGTTTCCTTGCAATAATTATAATTTTCAAGACCCTATTACAGCTGCGTTTTTCCTTCCAATCAACCTTGAAACCCTTGCACAAACTCACAATAAATATACCAAAAATCTCTGCAATTTATTAAGGCTTCCAAAGAACAAATTAGAACTACCACTAGTCAATTTAGCCCTTCCAAACAAGTCGCCACACTTAGAAAAATAGGAGAAACAAATCTGAAATTCAAACCCTTGTTTTATCCCTTCCACAAGGTCTCCAAGTTCCCCAAATCAAATCGCCCCACTTGGAAAAATATTAAAATAATGTTTTAAATATAAACTAAATTATTTTCCTTCAATATTAAGCCCAAAAGAACTTTAACAACCTACCCAAGTGAATCGCTCCACTAAAGAAAATTATGCAAAAAAAAATTTAAATTAATTCCCTTATTTTCAGCCATCAATAATTTATTATTTGCCTTAATCAGTTGAAACTTCAAAAATTTGTATCTTCCAAAATACTTGAAATTTCAATGCAAAAGTTTATTCAAAATGATCACAACAATAGTAGCTATCAAACAAAAATAGAATCATATTTTTTCTTCTGTGAGAAGTCGCTCAAAAGTTGTCCCGAAGTTCCAAAAACCCTAGTTCTAGCCCTAAGTTCTTACAATGAGAATGAAGCTCAATTGTGCAACCAAACAATGAGAATCAATGCAAACAGCACTCCAAAGTATTCACTTTGTCTTTGAACAAGGTGGTGGTATAAAACACCTTTGTAGATTCAATTGCATGCAATCATGCAAATCTAAAACGCAATTACAACGCTTGAATAAAGCTGCCCTATGTTGAAGAATGAAGGTTTTCATCCCCAAACTCCTTTGTGCACTTGAAGGGTTTCGTCCTCAAGTCACTTGCTCAAGCTTGACATACTTGAGCATAAGATTCAATATCTAAATAAACATAACCTTCGAATGAACACTCGCTTTCCTTTTATATCCACGCCTCAAGTGTGGCGCCCAAAATAGGAGGGAAACTCTCATTTTTAATATAATAAAAGAACCTCCTTATAATTTCACTTTAGGCCTTAAGTGTCCATGACCCTTAAAAAGGCCCCAACTTAAGTGGAAATCAGATTATAAAGTGTTTTTCTATTAAATACTCTTGAAGTTCTCAAATGTCCCATTTTTCTCTTCTTCCCTTAGCCTTTTTAGGAACAATTCAAGGCTAAGGACTTATGCATGTTTATACCAAAAATGAGGACATTACACAATTCTTTTGTAAATATTCATCTTATAAAGCTATGCTAAGAAGATTATATCCATTAGGACCTTTTCCTTAGACTCTTTGTTGTGTCTATTCTAGTTTGAGCTCAAGTTAAAAAACTACATAGATATAGGTAAACTTAGGTCAAATTCACAAATTTCCATGTAAGCATCAACATCTCAACTAAGTTTGAGAGCTTCCTTATTTTTTGCCCTACCCTTATCTCATTTTTTATGGTTTCTATTATTCGATCGTCACTTAAAACTTAGGTGTCATTGTGAATATTTGTCCAAAGGAATTGGCAGAGTCCTAGTATACTTTGGAAACTTGAACGCAAGATTGATTTCCTCTGGGGGTAGTATTTGTGTTGCTCACGGAGTTATTCCAAGTAGACCTCATAAGGGAGCCCAATATTGCAACTCATGCCCTGGATTGTCTCTGATAATCGTTAAATGAGAGGGATTTTATCCCATTAAATTCTCTTGGGGGTGTGCATAAATCACCCATCAACATTGTGAACATTGGACTTTGAAATATTTATTTTACATGATTTTTATAATCTATTTATGTGATTATATATGTTTTTGGGTGTTACATAGCTTCAAACCTTTCGGAAACTACTAACTTCGGTTGACCTTTCACCTTCTTTGACTTACTGAACTTTTCAAACCTTGTTAATATGACAAGAACTTAACCTTCAATCTTAAATTTTGGATAAAAGATGGTTGAACTAGAGATGTGGAAACAACATTGATCTCAATACTATGGTATGAATTTTGATTGACTCTTGTGGATTAATAAGGTTGGGTGAATCATTAACTTGACTATCTTTTTGTAATGGCTGTGTTAAAACTGATTATTACAGATGTATGTGTTCTGCTAACAATTCTTCTATAATGGTTCATCTTATAAAGCTATGTTGAGAAGATTATATCCATTAGGAACTTTGCCTTAGACTCTTTGTCGCATTTATTCTAGTTTGAGCTCAAGCTAAAATACGTAGATATAGGTAAACTTCAATCAGATTTAGAAATGTCCATGTAAGCATCAGTATCTCCACTAAGTCTGAGAGACTCCTTTTCTGTCGTACCCTTCTCTCCTCTTTTTTATTTTTCTTTTATATGATCGTCACTTAGAACTTAGGTGTCCTTGTGAATATTCATCCAAGGGCATTGGTGGAGCCCCAGTATCTTGTGGAAACTTGAACACATGATTGATTTCTATGTTGCTCACAAAGTTATTCCAAGCAGGGTACGTAGGAGAACCCAATACTGCGACTCATGCCCTAGGTTGTCACTGATAATCCTAAAACAAGAGAGATTTTATCTCATTAAATTATCTTAGGGGTGAGCATAAAACACATCAACAGAGACGGGAAAAAGTTGGTGCTAAAAGGAGAATCCTTTCCAAAGTTTCGTAGTGTACTTGGAGGCCACAACTCCTAAATAATTCTTTGATCTTGAGGCATCTCGGATTCTCTCTCACACATCCCCAAGTATGAGTCTGATTCAAGTTCATTGTTATTCTCACGGTTGTGGATGCATAAAATACCTAGGCTTGATAGTGAGAGACCCAGAATTTGAGGGACCCAACCAAACGTGCCCACACATTGCAATCCTAATCTATTCAGACGAATGGCTTGGTTAGTTGGATCGGCTATCAACATTGTTGGAATTGCTCGTGATTTACCCAAAAATCCTAAGAGGTATCTCCCACATTTCACACCCAACGGAGGATGCACTACTAAGAGCATATGACTTCTTATAAAACTACCTTGAGGCTCTTGAATGTAGAATATGAGGATGTAGCCTACAGTCTCTTCCCATTTACCCTACAAAATGTTGTGTATGATTGGTTTTTTAATCTCCCTAAGGACTCCATCACCGGATGGAACGAGTTCAGTAACACCTTGGCTCAGTTTGGGCAAGTTATCGATCCAAGTGTGCTATATCAACGATTCCCTAGCATGAGAAGGGAAACCAATGAGCCAATTGAGATCTTTGACGCAAGATTTCAAAAGATGTACAATCACATAACAATGTTGTACAAGCTTAACACCTAACTAGCACTCGAAATGTATACAAATGCCTTAGATCCTTGGACAACGGTTTTTCCCCTGGCATACGCTAAGACTATCAAAGTGGACCGACACTTGAATACATAACATCAAACACTAGCGGCCATCCCAAACTTCCCAACATTGAACCCGATTCCAAATGCTAACCAGAAAATTCCAATGCCAAATCCTATAATTGTTACAAACCAACTACCATTGAGATAGGCAACGTTCAATCAGCACTTAGGTTTTTTCAATCCAATAAATTTTGAAACAGCAGCACAAGAGCATATAGCCAAGCTCCACTTTCAATTTTCAATAACATTCAAAATATATCTCAAGACTTCGCTAAAAACGAGCTAGACGCTATATAACGAATGGTTTAGAAGCTCAGTAATGATTTCTTAGGCCTTCAAAGACAAGTTGGAAACTATGGTAGGAAAGCTTCTAACCGAAATTTCTCATACCAAAGGTATAATCGCCCCTTTAACCATCATAACAACAACCCAAAGTATTCACCAAAGAAACTGCTTGAAATTTATATCTATGAGCTTGTTTTACCCAATTGGTGCAGAGTGCATAACATAGCTCAGCATGAAGAAATCCATTGTGTCGAGTTCTATAATGCCTTTGATATCTTCCAAAAGGAGATGGAAAGGTATGAAGTGGTCCCTAACCGCCAAAACACAACCAATTGGTCTGAAGCCCCAAACACGTCTAGATCCCCGAGTACCGCCATGTTGCTCGAGACGTTCAAGATCCCCAATCAAGAGGATAACGAACCTGAAGAAGCCACGAATAAAATTCATGCCTTTCAACAATATCAAAGAAACAACTATGCCTTGGGCGGGGGCCCTAGCCCAGTTGGCTAAGTATTTCGGCTGCGGCTCTGCTGATCACGGGTTCTAGTCCCCCCCGCCCTGTGGTACCAGAGGGTGTGTCGCACCAACGCCACCAGTCCCGTTAAAAAGTTAACCAGGCGCACTGCAGGTTATAGGGGGCTTAGCCAGATTCCTGCAGGGCAAAAAAAAAAAAAAAAACAACTATGCCTTAAGGAGTAAGACATAGCAGCAACCCCTTACAATATCTACTCCACCAAATAATGGTGCTAATCCCCCTAATCTGAAAGCAAACAATTATCTCCCACCCCCAAAAGGTAGTGATCAACGTTCAACTGCAAGAATGCAACTTGCCCTCGGTAAAGCTGGCTATAACATAGTTGAAGACATGAAGAAAAGCAAGACTAATATCACACTACATGAGCTAGCCCAATTCACATAACAATGTGACATGCTCTTAAAAGCTTCAACATAGAAACCAATCCAAGCCAAGCAAAAGGAAACACACACTAACAAAGTGATACATAAACACATGGTAGAGGTCCTTCCTTTTCTCCTTATGGTCAGAATATTTGGGAAAAACTTAAACAATTGCTTGGTTGATACAGAAGCCTCAGCTAACGTCATGCTAGTAGGAGTCTACTGGAAGCTAGGTCTAAACCCAATTAAATTAGACAAGATTTTTGTTCAATTAGACAAATCAATAGTTAAAGTAATTGGAGAGTTGTTGAGCATTCACATACATTTAGAATCTGAACCAAGAGTCCAACAACAATTCATAAACATCCAGGTGGTTGAAATCCTAGAAGCATATGGGATGCTACTAAGTGTGGATTGGTCCAAAACGTTGAATGACTATATGGCCACAGATTTCTCCCACATGTGGCTACCTTGGAGAGGTGTTGCCAACCAAATTTGGATAGATAGAGAGACTGGAATGAAACACATGATCACCGAGTACAATGCCATGAATGAGAGAATAAGCGT
Source organism: Torreya grandis (assembly GCA_037957365.1). Classification (NCBI taxonomy): domain Eukaryota; kingdom Viridiplantae; phylum Streptophyta; class Pinopsida; order Cupressales; family Taxaceae; genus Torreya; species Torreya grandis. The sequence goes on along the minus strand of JARHVA010000906.1, from coordinate 3,141,166 downwards.
TGTGTCATCAAACATTGGCATTTATACTCTTTCTACTGAACCCACCAATGACAAACAGGGCAAAACTTAAGATTCATCAAGCTTATGGTCCCTTTACGTCGATAAAGGCCACTCCAAACAAGAGTTGAGAGCCGGAGTTCTATAGATCAGCCCACAAGGAAAGCAACACTTGGCTACATATTGGTTGCAATTCCCTTGCACCCATAACTTCGCAGAGTACAAAGCCCTGAACCTAGGTTTGTAGTTTGTCTTAAAACATGAGGTCAAAGAATTGCCTTAAAACATGATGTCAAAGAAATGCAAGTATTTGGGGACTCGAAATTGGTAATCAACCAAGTCAAAAGTAAGTTTCGGTACAAACTGCCTTACTTAAAGAACTACAAACATAACCCTTTGGCACACTTATCTTCAATTTGTTGGGTAGTTAATCTTGCAGATTGCAAAAACGATGGTGTTGTGAAATTGCGTTCGCAGCCATGAGTGAAAGCCCTCCTTTTGACCAAATATTTTTCCTTTGCCCAGCTCGCGAATGGTATGGCTTCAAAAACAGATGCTGGATTAAACATGTGAACCTCAAGTTGGATGATATCCTTGAACCCCCCCAAGATCAGGTCAGTCATGTTGTTCTCATTGATGTCATCCACGCATAAGGATAGATTCTAAAATTGTTGAATATAATCCTTAACAGTAGCTGTTTCAAACAACTTTGTTAACTGATTGAAGTAGTTTTATGAGACGTTGCAATAGTGCATTTGTAGCTCCACAGTAAACATCGATCAAGTAACAAGAGCACCCTTCTTTTTCTTTTGAGCACACGACCACATACACCAAATACACTGCTCAGGATCCAAATAAAGAGATGTCGTAATCACCTTTTGCACACATGGGATCTGATGTAGATTGAAATGTCCCAAAATGGGATATAACCCTGAAATCTGGAAATTCAGCAAACCCTACCCAGAATACATGTTTTTTTTTCTTGATTTTTACAACAAACCCTAGTTATCCAAAACCCTCACAAAAGCTGTAATAATTTATTCCCAAACCATAGCAACAAATTTGGAATTATTCATGGGAGATTAGGGCATCAAATGGACATACCAATCTCAAAACCCTAGGCACAAAAATAGCAGAATTTTATAGAAGCTTTTTCACCATAAAACCCTAATATTTTATGATCAAACAATTACCACAATTTGCAGAATATTTTAGCTGATATAAATACCTTTTTTCCATAATAATTGAAGCAACAAATTATTAGAAAAATAACAATAAAATAGTGGAAATATTAGGCAATATTCAGATCTGATTTCTAGACCAAATTAGCCCTAGAAATGGGTGAAAACCATCCCAAAAGGAGTGCCCCAGCTGTAGAATAATCCATCAAATAAAATATGCCAAATGCAATCCTAATTAAGGGGTCTTCAACCTCCCAATTGTAGTGCAGCCCAAGATCGAGGTCTTCAACACAAAGAGCAACCTGCTGCCCTAAAAATGTCTTCAAATCTCATCACCAAGTGTCCAAACCCTAGTCAACACACTAGGATGCACCCTGGTACCCTAAAAATGTCTTCAAATCTCGTCACCAAGTGTCCAAACCCTAGTCGCCACACTAGGATGTAAGTCGTCACACTTCCCAAGATGTATTTTTGAATTTTCTGAATATTTGAGCTCAATTACAACCTCAAGATGAAGCTGCCCTAGATGAGAAATGAGGGTTTGCATCCCCACTCCTTTTTGGCTTGACGGTTTTCGACTCCAAGTAAATAGCTTAAGTTTTTTGTGCTTAAAACTTTAATTTTAAAATATATTTTTATCATGCCTTCAAATGAGCACTCCTTTGCTTTTATAATCCTCCCTCAAGGGGTACACCCCAAACGGAAGGAAATACCTTTGTTTGTTCTCTTTTAAAATTATCAAAAAAGAACCTCTTATGATCCACTTAAGTGGATTGGGTGCCCATGACCCTCAAAGGGCCCCAACTTAAGTGAATTTATAACAATAAAGTGCTTTTATAAATGCTCTTAATAAAACCAAATGTTCCCCTTCTTTTTCCTTTTTTTCCCTTAGCCCTTGGAAAACTAAATAAGGCTAAAGGTCTCTAATAGTGCCATGATCATAAGGGGGACATGACAATCCTCTCCGCTCAAAATTGTTTGACCTCAAGCAAATGCAATATCCAAAGAGATGTCCCAACATTCCTCATTATGCAATGTCCACCTATAGTTTTTTCTCAAGGAAGGAAAACCACCTCTAGTTTCTCTTTACTGATGTACCTGTTGTTGTTGGGTAGGGACCAGCTGTAGTCATACTCAAAAATGGCCACCAAGCTCATCCCTCTCTCTCTTGCCAATGGCTGCCCCTAATGTAGTCTTCAATGTAAAACCAATAACAGCTGTTACCCCTCTCAAAACCACCCTCCAAGCTTATCATTTCAGGCTCCATAAGCGCTGGAAACTTCTTCAAAACTGATGTGACTCTTACTTTCCTCCATGGGCTCATGTGTTGACTCACCTTGAAGGCAGTTGTCCCCAAAATATTGTTGTACTTGAAGTTTATGTGGCTGTGTTTGTAGTTTACAGCCTTGAATTTACCACAAATCTTGAAGCTATTTGTTCTTAATTCATCCTTTGGAGGTCCACCCATACATCTCACCTCCCAAGCATCCGTTAGGAACCTATAACTCCCTTCCATAGTGCTGGGAAAGTTCTGAACAGCAATGTATATCAAGATATCAAGGCTGCCCCTTATGGAAAACTTCCATTGAATGAGTGCCCTGAAATAGGAGGCTCTTAGGTAAGCATCCCAATACTCTCCCAAGTACCTTGATGTTGTCTTATTCCGTTCAAAGTGTATCCCAACAAATGACTTACAAAAAAATACACTCGAACATTTTAGAAAACATGCCTTCCCTTTTGAGGCTTGGCCCAAGCACGTGGCCTTGCCATGGTGACAAAACAATTCTTTCTTGTTCACCTACTTGCTGCCATCGGAAGTGTTTGTTCCTCTTCTACCAATTTCAACCTTACCTCATAAGCGGAAAGCCGAATCCCCTTTGCAAACTCAGAACTTATTGAGGGCTGCAACTTACCCCATTTGATCATATGATCTATTGAGTTTGCCTAATTGCCCCTTCATTATTTCCGGCTTTTATGACCCTATCATTTTCAGACTTTTTGGTGCATTTTTTTCAGCTATGTTGGCACACTTTTTGCCAAATTTTTTGAACATATAACACGCTAAGTTGACAAAGTAAACTCAGAATTTTCTGTGTTAGGGCCTTAATTTTATCAAAAAATTCACAATTCGTAAGGCTGTCCACACTTTTTAATTTTGCCCTTTCCAAGACTTGTCTCCACTTGCCAACTCCTGTATTATCCATGTTTCTCAAGCATGGAATGTGATGATTCTTAGGACACCTTAGTGGCTGTCCCCACTCAAAATTTGCAACTTCCTTTGTACTCCTTGTTGCCGTTGAAACCGGCTGGGGATGTGACCCTACACAGAGAGCAAACATGTTAGTGAAAACAAGAGTGTTTAGCAACACTTTTTTAATCACCTTCTCAAGCCTTACGAGCATGATGTGAACTCCTCTTTAATGCCTTGATTTTCCCTTACAATACTTTCTCACCTGGATTCCAAAAGTTGTGCTTATGTCACTCTTATCCTAGTTGTAGCATGTCATTCTCTTCTTCAAATTCATTCTTATAGTGGCTGGAAATCCACTTGTCCATGTTATGAACATTTTTAGGGTGATAAGGAGTGGAAAATACATTCCCTTACAGTCAAAACTTACCCTAGTAACAAAAAACATTGAAGGAAACAAGTTGGACTCAGGAGTAACATCAGTTAACAAGTCACACACAGCCCTCCCTTCAATCCTTAGATCACGATATCTCTTGCTTATTACCCAATCCATGGTCATCCATATTATATCCTTTGTCCCCCAACATGACATAACAACAATACTATGCTTGTAAGGCTCACCTAGATCCCATATCCATGTATTCTCTTGGGAGAATTCCTTTCGCCATTTGGTGCCCTTCATCTCATCCTTATTGTTAGCACAATGCTTTTCATAATCAAAACAGGGTAAGAACAAGGCATGAGGGGAATGTAATGAACCCTTACCAAGAAGATAGTCACTTTGTTTACCCTCAAATGTGGATTTATAAACTTCGGCAAGTTGGAGACTGTCATGAGGAGTTAATGAAGCACTTCCTTCATGTGCATACCTCCCATCATGGTCTTCCTAAAGGTCCTTACAAATCTTATGCAAATCTGATTTTTCTCCATTTTTAAGACTATCATAGTGGTGTCTTAAGAACTCACCTTCCCTTTTAAACTCTTGTAGGTGTTGTCTAGCTTGAAAGGCTACCAATTTTACCTCATTTTGCCCTCCTTAGCCACTCCTCACACCTTTCTTGGGTTCTTGCTATAAGGGCAGAATTTTCTCTTTAATTTAGAATATTTTTCCCTTCTACTTGCAACTCTTCTTGTTGTTCATACCCTTGCTGGAAACCCTCACTTTGCTACTCTTTTAGCTGCCTATCAGCATGCTGGAAATTCTCACTTGGCTGTCCCAAAAATTCTGATTTTTGCAACTCGGAATTTTTATCGCACAACTCAGAATTTTCTGAGTTTATTTGTCCCCTTTCCCGCTGGAAAATCTTCTTTGGCTGCCCTACAAATTCTGATGTTTGAAGCTCAGAGATTTCAATACTTGGCTACTCCAAGGTGTTGCCCTTCTTCTGCTCAAAGGGCTTCAAGGTACCAATTTTCAATTCAACTCTGATTTCTCTTTCCTTATCACAAACTGAAATTCAATCCTTTCACAAGCTTGCTTTGAACCTACATTTTCAGAATTTGTAAGGTTCTTAAAAAAAGAATTTAAATGATTCTTCACATATCTTAAAGCTTTTTCCTACTTATTTGAAACCAACTTTGATTTTTCCCTTACTCCAATGAAAGGAACAACTGCAAATATATTAAAATCATAATTGCTACCCTTTGTAGATCTCAAAATATTACTGGGATCCCACACCTTTTAACAACAATAATTATCAACTTGAATCAAGGGGTCCCAATGCCCCATGTTGTAAAATGTGTGCCTCCTTTCATCACCCCTTTTAACATACTTCTTATAAGGGCAACAAATCTGAAACGATATAGTGTGACACAATAAATTTGATATGTTACCAAGTTTTTCATACCTTGGGCTACAAACTTGTCCTCCTTTAGTGAAGTAGGGTTTGTGGAAACCCTTCTATCCTTGTGATTCCCCATTTCTTCTTCAAATACATATCTCTCCACACTGTTGTTCTGGAAATCAGCAAGTTGTTTGTCAACTTTAGCCTCCAATGATCGGGCTTCAACCATACAATTATTTCCCTCATCTTGCAAATTTGACTTTCCTTCTCCTTTGGGCTTATGCTCCATGATCTCTCCCTCTTCTCTCATCATCAAGGGGAAATCATTTTGTGATGATGAAACACTCATCACTTTTGTTGGTCTTTTTTGTTCTTCTAAGGGGGGCTCTTAATGCCTAGGGCTTGACTCTAGAGCCTTTATCAAAGCCTTGGGACCTATTGCCCTTAGTTCCTTCTGATAATTATGCATAGCTTGCAACAAATCATCTATGAATTCATCCATTGTCCTATTTTTCATCCCCATCTTTTGAATGGGATCTTTGTATTCTTTTTTTTAGCAAAAACCTAGGTTGCCAAACCATTGTAGTCACTCACACCCCACAATTGGCTAAGAAATTGGCTCTGATACCATTGAAATATCTCAAAATGGGATAAAACACTGAAACTTGAAAATTCAGCAAACCCTAGCCAGAATATTTTTTTCTTGATTCTTATAGCAATCCCTAGTTATCCAAAACTCTCGCAAAAGTTGTAATAAATTATTCTCAAACCATAGCAACAATTTTGGAATTACTCATGAGAGATTAGGGTATCAAACAGACATACCAATATCAAAACCCTAAGCACCAAAGAGCTGAAAAAATAGCAGAAATTTATAGAAGTTTTTCCACAAGAAACCCCGATATTTTATGATCAAACAATTTGCAGAATATTATAGCTGATATAAATACTTTTTTTCAGGAATAATTAAAACAACAAATTATTGGGAAAATACCAATAAAATAGTGGAAATATTAAGCAATATTCAGATCTGATTTCTAGGCCAAATTAGCCTTAGAAATGGGTGAAAACCATCCCAAAAGGGGGTTGCCCAGCTGTAGAATAATCCATCAGATAAAATACGCCAAACACAGCGCTAATTAAGCAGTTTTCAATCTCCCAATTGTAGCGCAGCCCAAAGATCAAGGTCTTCAACACAAAGAGTGGCATGTTGCCCTAAAAATGTCTTCAAATCCCATCACCAAGTGTCCAAACCCTAGTCACCACACTAAGATGCAAATCGCCACACTTCCCAAGATGTATTTCTAAATTTTTTAAATATTTGAGCTCAATTACAACCCCAAGATGAAGCTGCCCTAGATGAGAAATAAGGGTTTGTGGTCCCCACTCCTTTTTGGCTTGAAGGTTTTCGTCTCCAAGTCAATAGCTTAAGTTTTTCGTGTTTAAAACTTTAATTTTAAAATATATTTTCATCATACCTTCAAATGAGCCCTCCTTTGCTTTTATAATCCTCTCCCAAGGGGTACGCCCAAAATGGAGGGAAATACCTTTGTTCTTTTTTCAAATTATAAAAAAGAACACCTCTTATAATCCACTTAAGTGGATTGGGCACCCATGCTCAAAGGGCCCCAACTTAAGTGAATTTATAAAAATAAAGTCCTTTCACAAGTGCTCTTAAGAAAACCAAATGTTTCCCTTCTTTTTCCTTTTTTCCCTTAGCCCTTGAAAAACTAAATAAGGCTAAAGGTCTCCAATAGTATCATGATCATAAGGGGGACATGACATAGATCAAATAAATTTTATATTTGATTGATCCAAGTGAGTGGATCCTTACCGTCAAACTTGCACACTTCCACCTTTGGTAGCATGTGCTTCGAACCAGTATTGGAGTTGTGATTGTTTGGATTGGAAGAACTCGATTGGAGCAGTCGAGAATTATTTCGAGGAAGCTAAGCTACAATAGTAGTGAACTAATCACTCAGAGTTGACAATTGATGCTTCATAAAATCCATTTCCCCTTTTACTACATCGAGGTCATCCTTCCTCACCATGCTTTGTATATCTAACTAAATTTGTTGAACCGTCTCAAAAATCGACGGATCTGAAGTTTCGGACTCCATGTCGTCCTTGTGAGGAGTTTTACTACGCTAGTTCTCAATTTAATTAGTTCCTTGCACCTCAATCCCAAACAACATCAAGAACTTCCAAGTCTTTGATGATAATTTGCATATCATCAAGTTCATGAACTGTTCTCGAGTATTTGATATGAAAGTTGTCGACGAGAAGGGAAAGGATAACCATATGGATAATGATTGTGACAACGATGAATTCATGAACATAAGAGAAAACCGCATACCCAAGGGTATGGTTTTGTTGGAAAGGATATTTGACATGGATAGATTGGCCAAAAGGCCCAAACAACCAGAACTCATGGAACATCAATCTACTACCATGAACTTAGGATCAATCAGTGAGCCTCGAAACATCGGCATTGGTCTCGAGTGTACCGAGTCTGAGATAAGGAATATAAAACAATTACTCCAACAATTTAGAGATGTGATTGCCTAGGCACACAATGACTTAGAAATCTTTGACCCAAGCATTATAACGCACACTATCCCGCTTAAGCAAAGACAAAAACCATTTAGGCAGAGGCAACGACCAGTGAATCCTATCCTTGAACCTCTCATCAACAAAGAAGTCCAAAAGCTACTCTCAGTCAAAATTATTTTTCTAGTCCAACATCCTATATGGGTGGCCAACCTAGTCCCCGGCCATAAGAAAAGGGGAAAGATCTAACTCTGTGTTAATTTAGGAACTTGAAGAGAGCACCAAACAAAGATTATTATCCTCTGTGTAATGTCCCCCTTTTTAAGCTAGTCCTTGGGATAAGGCCCTTAGCTTGAGCATTCCCTAGGGCTAAGGATTTGAAGGCAAAAAAAAGGGAACATTAGTAAGTTTCAAGGTTATGTTGGTAAAGAATTTTATTATCTAATTTTGGGGCCTTTTTAAGGGCCATTCTAAAAGTGTTTTTATAAGAAAGCTTGTTATATATCTTTTAATTAAAAGGAAAAGTAACTCTCCCTCTCTATTTTGGGCGCCACAGTTGGATGAAGAACATAAAAAGGAAGAGAGGCTGATCATGTTGAATATTGAATTGGAAAATTGAATCAAGTATGCCAAGCTTGATTTCCACCTCTTGAGGACGAAAACCTTTAAGAAGTGTCATAGGTTTGGAGACGAAAACCTTCATTCCTTCTACTTGGGCAACTCTATTCAAGGGTTGTAAGTGAGCTTCAAATTGCATGTGTTCATGCAAGTAGATCTACAAGGGTGTTTTAAAACACCATCTTCATTGAGGGAATATTGCAACTTCTTTCGAAAACAGATTTTGGTAATTTCACAGGTTTGGAGAGGAGCGAATCATTTTGAGAGCTTGTTCGTGTTGCGGAGGACCTTCCCAAGGGGTAGTGACTTGCCTAGGAAGCTAGGCGAACCACTTGGAGGGGTAATTGGATGCCAAAGAAGGTTGCACATTATTTTATTGAATTTTTCAGCTAAGGCAACTTGATTGGAGAGCAAATTTTGAAGGTTTGAGGCTGATTGGAAGTGTTTTGTAGTGTATAAAATATTGTTAATATTTTATACCAATTTTTCAGCTTAGGTGACTTGCCCTAGGGGTCCTTCGGAGGCAATTCAGAAGGATTTTGGGTAAGTAAAATATTATGAACTTTATTCCTTATTTTTCTGAGGTAGGACGAACCAGTTAGGAAGAGAATTGAGCATCTTTAGAGGGTTTTTAGACTCCATTTGACAAGGTACAAGTTGTTCTTTATTTTCTGATTTTTGTGCCAAATTATCATAAGGGTTTGAAGGAAATTGAAAAGGAAGGACTAGGTTTTTATTCTAAAAATTCTGCCAGTATTTTATGAGTGGGGCTACTCACTTGTGGAGTAATTTATGAGGTTTATAGGGTGATTTTAGGCCCTAAAAGGTGGACAAATAATATTATAATTATTTGTGAATTTTTGGCATATTTTTCGAGGTCCTTTGACATCATTTTGTGAGTGAATTCAAGGGAAAATTCTGATTTATTTCACACAATAATTTCTGCACATGGTCGACTTGCCTTGAAGGGTTTTTGGAAGCTTTGAAGAGTTAATTGGAAATATTTCATTCTGAAATATTTCTATAATTTATTATTATTTTTGGTGAGTTTTGCAAGGGTTTGAGGGCTGAATTAACAAGGCAAACGCAGCTGTACTTTCAAGAGAAACATCAAAATATTGCAAGGTATTTTCCTAAGGTACATCCACTATTTCTCACACATAAACAGGTATTTATTACAGCAGCAAATTCAGAGTTTATGTATGACATATTATATGGATTTAAGGTGAAAATTCAATAGATATTTGCTTCAATAGTTGTGGAATTAATTGTGCCACATTGGCACCTAGAGTTTGTTTATATTTGAGGTGTTTTGAGCATCTATATATCAGCTAGGGTTTGTTGATTTAAAATTTTCAAAATTCAGTTTGTGTGGAGTGATAAAAGGGTTTTGTTGGAAAACCCTCTTTTTTCATCATTATCCCAATTTGGGGACATTGCAGTGGTATCAGAGCCATATCTTGTCTATTCTATGGGGAGAGCGATTGATACATGAGTGGCAACAAAGAGGTTAAGTATTATTTGAGTAGCAGGAGGGAAGCAGGGCTTCCACCAGTTAGTACACCTGAGCAGGACCGAACTATGAGTGACATGGAGCACCAGGAGACAGAGGGTGAGAAAAGAGACAGGTTGGCCGAAGAGAGGTTTGAGAAGTATTCTCAAACTCAAGAGAGGATGAAAGTTGTGATGGAGGGGTTTCTTTGTTCCCTCAGTGAGATGGGTGGCTTGAAGCCACTCAATGGAGATAGTGGTGCTTCAGAGAGCAGGCTAGATGCACTTACACCCCCTTCGGGGAATGGGGCGTCTACACGTAGGCCCACACAATCTATATTTGTTTAGAGGGAGGAACCCGCACCAGTGAGGGAGGGGTTATTCAATCCACGCAAGGAGTTAGAGAGAGATATGGATGAGTATGTTACCTTGTCTGAAACAGTTAGGGGGGCTATGACATCTTCCGAGTTTTCAGCTTGGAAACAGGGATAGGTTGGGCCCAGGATCGGTCCCAGGCAGAAGGCAGCCAGGGAGATCTCCAGCGTGCATTGGGAAAATTATCTTTTTCTACTTTTGATGGGTCACAGAGGAGTTCGGCTAGGGCCTGGATCTAGAAGGTGGATACCTTCTTTTCGCTTCAATCGATGGCAGAGGGAGAGGCCATCCAATTCGCCACCTTACATTTAAAGGGAGTAGCCCACGATTGGTGGTATCATGGTTTGATCACACATGGGCATCAGCACATACACTCCTATGAGGAGTTTAGTAGGAGATTGATTGAGAGGTTCGATAGAGCGGACCCTAACCTTCACTTCTGTGATTTATCTCAATTCAGGGAGAGGACTTCAGTGGACGATTACGTCACAGAGTTTCAGAGACTTTTAGTCATGGTGACTGATATTTCAGATAGGAGATTGGTGGTTATAATCATAGAGGGGTTGATTGACTCCCTAAGGGGATTGGTCAAGGCTTTTGATCCACCTACATTGAAGGAAACCATTCATAAGCCCTACGATTTGGAGTCTTCTACTCCGAGGGGCAGATTTCCACCTTTGAGACAGCCAAAGCCCACCTACTAGGCAGCAAAGAGGTGGCAGTTTGGGGCAGCCCAAGAGTAGCTTTTCAGGACCACCTAAGGCCAATCATGTGGGTCCTAGACCAAACCAACCAGGTTTGGGGCAGCAAATGGAGCTACCACATAGTAGTTTTGATGTGAAGAATGAGCTAAGAAGGAAAGGTCTTTGCTTCACATGTAAGGACCCTTGGGAAAAAGACCACAATTGATGTGGCAAGGGACAGGTTCACTACATCGAGGTTCTTTCCGATGAGGAAAATGAGGATGAAGTTGGGACAACCAACTATGAGGAGCACACTTTGGAAATAGGAGAGGAAGAATTGAGTGGCACTTTGACATCACTTTCTGGGGCTCCTAGATATTACCCCTTCAGCGTTAAGGGTTCCTTGAAAGGTACACCTATTACCATACTTATTGATAGTGGGGCAACTCACAATTTTATTGATAGGGGATTGGTAACATCATGTGGATTACAATCAGTGGAGATCAAGGGTTTCAGAGTTACAGTAGCAGATGGATTCACCATTCCTTGCACAACCACGATTCCAAAGCTTAGCCTCACTCTGGAAAAACATGTGGTTGAGTATGATTTTTATGTGGTGGGCATAGGGGAGACCAATATGGTTCTTGGTGTTCAATGGTTACACTCACTTGGTGAATATACACAAAACTACCAAACCATGGAGCTCAAATTCAAGTTAGCAGGCAAGGAGGTTGTTTGGCATGGTTTAAGTGATGGAGAGGCCCTCTCTTCCAAGGCCAATAAATTGTTACGAGGATGTATCATGAGAATGAAGAGAGTGGAAAAGAAGGCTGCCCCTAGACATAAAACGCAGCCCCTTCATCTAAATTTTGAGCCTTCTCGAAAGCACTTCTCGAAAGCATTTGGTAAGCATTGCAAATTGTCATTGTTGTCATAATTTATTTGAAAGACATAGGAAGAGAATGGGTTGCCAAGGGCAACCCAAAACATGCTTAGGGCAGCACCCTACTCCCTATTGCACAAAGGGAAATAGTGAGGCCTTGAGGAAAAGAGTATACCCCATAAATGTTGAGGAGAGTGATTAGCAGCTGCACAAAAGATCCAAATGGCAAAAAAGGAAAATCATCCTTCTTGCAAAGGAAGGACAAACTTGGAGGGAATCACCTATGGGGAATTGGAGACATCAAAACCCATTTATCTTCCACATGGCAGAAAAAAGAAAGAATAAAAAAAGGTGGTAAGAGGTCTGAAATTTCTTATTTCCAATTTTCTGAATTAGAAAAACAAGTTCAGCCACATGAAGAAGGAAAAAAGTGGTGATTTATTGTCAATTTTCAGCCTACATTGGGAAAATTTGGTACCAAGGTGCATTCTGAAAATGATCAGAAGGTAAAATCTGATTCTAATAATCAGTTACAGCAGTAAATAAGAAGCCAAAAATCTGATGTTTGTTTGGTAAAATACAGCCAAGGGTACAATCTGGAATTATGCATAAGGAAGCATACTTTTGGTTTAGTATAATAGGGGAGGTGCAATTCCATGATAAGGATTGGCATAGGCTTTCGTTTGGTCAAAACTACATCTTTCCTATGCATAAAGGGAGTGATAGAAGACTCACACAAGAAAAGTGGTGCATAGGCATTGTCATCTTTCAAGGTATGTTGTATAAAGAGGCCTTATTGATTAATTTCAGAATTATGAATATCTTTCTTGGTGGCAGATCATACACTTTGGGATACTACATCAAATGCAATCAAGCATGGCATGACTTTGGGGGTTATGAAGGATTCTTGGAAGATGATAATGATCTCTCAAACCTATGGGGGCAGCCCATAAGGTATGTGTTTTGCAAACAACGAGTACAATTTGAAGATTCTTTGCAATGAAAATCATTTCAATAAAAAGATGTATTTTGAAGGAGGTAGGGACAGCTCCATGGCTTTTGCTATTGCTTGAGGACAAGCAATTTTGCATAAGGAGGACTGTAATGTGCTCCTTTTTGAGCTAGTCCTTGGGATAAGGCCCTTAGCTTGAGTGTTCCCTACGGCTAAAGATTTAAAGGGAAAAAAAGGGGAACACTAGTAAGCTTCAAAGTTGTGTTGATAAAGCACTTTATTATCTAATTTTGTGGCCTTTTTAAGGGCCATTCTAAAAGTGTTTTTATAAGGAAGCTTGTTATATATCTTTTTTTTTAAAAGGAAACGTAACTCTCCCTCTCTATTTTGGATGCCACAATTGGAGGAAGAATATAAAAAGGAAGAGAGGCTCTTTTCAAAAGATCATGTTGAATATTGAATTGGAAAATTGAATCAAGTATGTCGAGCTTGGTTTCCACCTCTTGAAGACGAAAACCTTGAAGAAGTTCATAGGTTTGGGGACAAAAACCTCCATTCCTTCTACTTGGGAAACTCTATTCAATGGTTGTCAGTGAACTTCAAATTGCATGTGTTCATGCAAGTTGATTTACAAGGGTGTTTTTAGACACCACCTTCATTGAAAAAATATTGCAACTTTTTTCGAAAACAGGGTTTGGCAATTTCACAGGTTTGGAGAGGAGCGAATCATTTTGGGAGCTTGTTCGTTTTGCGGACCTTCCCAAGGGGTGGTGACTTGCCTAGGGAGCTAGGCGAACCACTTGGAGGGGTCATTGGATGCCAAAGAAGGTTGCACATTATTTTATTGAATTTTCCAACTAAGGCGACTTGATTGTAGAGCAAATTTCGAGGGTTTGACGCTGATTAGAAGAGCTTTGCGGTGTATAAAATATTGTTAATATTTTATACCAATTTTTTAGCTTAGGCAACTTGCCCTAGGGGTCCTTTGGAGGCTATTTGGAAGGATTTTGGGTGAGTAAAATATTCTGAATTTTATTTCTTTTTTTTCTGAGGTAAGGCGAACTACTTGGGAGGAGAATTGAGCATCTTAAGAGGGTTTTTAGACTCCGTTTGACAAGGTACAAGTTGTTCTTTATTTTTTTATTTTTGTTGCAAATTATCATAAGGATTTGTAGGAAATTGGAAGGGAAAGACTAGGGTTTCATTCTAAAAATTCTACCATTGTTTTATGAGGGGCAATTCACTTGTGGAGTATTTTATGAGGTTTATAGAGTGTTTTTAGGCCCTAAAAGGTGGACAAATAATATTATAATTATTTGTGAATTTTTGGCATGTTTTTTGAGGTCCTTTGACATCATTTTGTGAGCGAATTCAAGGGAAAATTTTGATTTATTTCACACAGTAATTTCTGCACGTGGTCGACTTGCCTTGAAGGGTTTTTGGAAGCTTTGGAGGGCTAACATTGGAAATATTTTATTCTGAAATATTTCTATAATTTATTATTATTTTTTGTGAGTTTTGGAAGGGTTTGAGGGCTGAATTAACAAGAGAAACACAACTGTACTTTCAAGAGAAAAATCAAAATATTGCAAGGTATTTTCTCAAGATACATCCACTCTTTCTCACACATAAACAAGTATTTATTACAGCAGCAAATTCAGAGTTTATGTATGACATATTATACGGATTTAAAGTGAAAATTCAGTGGATATATGTTTCAGTAGTTGTGAAATTAATTGTGCAACATTGGCACCTAGAGTTTGTTTATATTTGGGGTGTTTTAAGCATCTATATATCAGCTAGGGTTTGCTGATTTAAAATTTTTAGAATTCAATTTGTGTGGAGTGATTAAGGTTTTTGTTGGGAAACCCTCTTTTTTCATCATTATCCCAATTTGGGGACATTACACTCTGCCATCCCTTGACGAGGTATTTCAAATTGTTAGCGGCTCTGAGATGATGTCTTTCTTAAATAGATTCTCGAGATATAACCAAGTCCTAGCCAATCAAGAAGATAGAGTTAAAACAACATTCACAACCAAGTGGAGTACCTTTGCTTATGAGAGGATGCCTTTCGATTTGATCAATGTGGGAGCCACTTTCCAGCAAGCCATGGATTTTGCTTTTCAAGCCCTGATTGGTAAGTGCAGGGCAAATCACGTAGTTCACCTGCAGAAAATATTTAAGAGTTGTAGGATTTATGGCATCTCTTTGAACCCCATGAAGAGCGTTTTTGGTGTCAACAAAAGTAAGCTTTTGTGCCACATCATTGCAAAAGAAGGTATTTCCATTGACCCTAAAAAAGCTAGCGCAATTTCGAAAATATATTTTCCTAAGAGTATAAAGGAATTGAAATTCTTCTTTGGCAAAATAAACTTTGTAAGCAAATTTATTTCTAGTTTGCAAAAATTGTTAAACCTCTCAACGTTATGTTGAAACAAGATGCGAAAGTGGAGCGGACACCACAAACCAAATCAATGTTCCAAGACATCAAGAATGCCATCATGCAAGCACCCGTCTTGATCAGCCTAGACCTCACAAAGGATTTCCACCTCTTACTCTTTTGTCTCAGAGCATACCATAGCAACAAAACTTACACAAAGAATCAATGATGAAGAGCATCCTATCGCTCTCATGAGCACAAACCTAAAGAATGTAGAGTTGAAATATTTTATCCTAGACAAACATGCATATGCATTGATGAAGGCTACAAAGAAGTTCAGACACTATATACTTCACAATAAGGTTCACGCTATTGTGTTTGACCCTGTCATGATGCTCATGTTGGGTCAAAATGAACTTGGAGAATGCAGAGGCAAGTGGATGGCCAAGCTACAAGAATATGGCATCAAGATTAGGCCAACAAAGATGGTCAAGGTCCAGGGCCTCACTCAATTAATCACTGAAATTGGCCCAAAGATCATTGTGATGAAGATAAATCAGACTCGGACAATGTCAGATCAATAGTATGACCACATTATCCATTATCTCCTATATGGAACATGCCCTCCTAAACTTAAACGAGAACGAATGAGAGCCCTACAGTAAAAGGCATCCCATTACATGTTGAAGAAAGGAGTCTTGTATTGCAAGAATTACGAAGGAATTTGTTGTGCCCTAACACATCCCATTTTAAAATTTTCAAATAGGGGCCCAATATTGATTGAATTATCTTTTAAGGTCTTCTGAATGGAAATCTATGATGGAGAAGTCTAAAGAACCATGAACGCAAAAGAGTTTATCCAATGCTTGAGAAATTTGTTTGGTTGTCTCGGTTTCAATTTGTTTACTTAAACACGATCAACAGGTTTTCATTGTTTAAGGGGTGTTTTCGAGACCAAAAAGGATTGAAGCTATGCCTAAAGCCACATTATATGCTTTACTATTCGCCTTCGATTGCCTTAAATGCTTATATATATATATATATATATATATATATATATATATATATATATATATATATATATATATATATTGTTTTACTTATGATTTTATAGTGCTAACTAAGCTGACGTGTTGCATTTAGTGGGTTGTCCATTTTTTTTGTCTTAACAAACTATTTCGCATTTATGCGTCTCCCGGGCCATCCTGGAGCCCATCCTAGACATGTGGCATCATTCTGCTCATCCAGAGCATCAAGCTAAAAGGAAAAATTTATCTCGCTAACCCAAAGGTGACATCGTTATAGACCCATGTGCAAACAATCCCAAGCAAGCATAGCAGCAAGAGTTGTCCACATGTTACCATCTCGCTAACCCAGAGGTGACATAGTTATAGACACATGTGCGAACAATCCCAGGCAAGCAGAGTGGCGAGAGCCGTCCACATGTAAACATCTCGCTCACCCGGCAACTCGACAACTCATACATGGTGTATGAAGCCTAACTTTTCAACAAAGCAGCGAGACCCTGCCACTTGTCACCAGCCCACGACCCCAAGAAGCAAAATACAAACCGATAACGCCTCTGCCACCAGCGAAACAGTGATAGACAGACACGTGTCTCCCAAAGACACCTAGGCAAATAACAATGACACCAAAGTCGAGCGGAAAAGAGACACTATCATAGTGAATATGACTAAGCATCCTAGAACTTACAGAAGAAGCCATATGGCATTAAAATACCACGGAAGTCAGTTTCATGAAATTTAAATGAAAAGACTAAGGAATGAAAGTCGTTGTTGCACTTAATTTGCACGAACTGGAGAATTAATGCATTCAATTCTCATATCCAACGCAACCAAGGCAATATATTTTGAATTGCCATTTTCAATCTAATTACATTGCCTCCAAGATATCTAGAGCATTGCAAAGTCAAAGCCCAAGTGCATATTACGAATCCAAAACTCCATTGCGACCAAGAATTTATGAGCTTTTCATAGAGCAGGAAGTTTGCAAACAGCACCAATGGCTTTTTCATCTCTCATCCCCGTCCCTTCTGCTTACTCAATCGCAAGACTAGATGTGTTCACCAATACAACATTTGATTCAGCGGCTTTGAACCACGAGTTCAAACATTACTCAAAGATTTGGGACACGGTCAAAGCCGTCGAACCTTACAATGCAGAGGACCAGCTTTCCCTCTTCACCTAGAGATACAAGGACGACTTGTTGGCAATTTATGCAGTCAGTCTCCATAACGCAACGGCTAAACCAAAGGTAATGCCTTGCATCGACATACTGTATGATTTATTCTTCAATGACAAGGTTTCTGGGAAAATACTGCATTTTAGACTGGGAAAGACACCAATAGCCTATATTGGTGAGAATGCCTTTGAAAGGTACCATAGGCTTCCCCTGACAAACAAAACATACAAACAAAGCATGGTCAATGCATGGCTTCAGAGCAATATCATTGTAAGTTGCAGGAATGGGTTGGAAACCCAAACAACTTCAGAGTATAGGGCCCTACATCTACCATTCTCATCGTTGCCTTCAAGGCAGGGGTCAGGATTGCCATGGCCCTACTAAACAGGATATTTGGTCTCTCGACCATCACTTATGTCAATGAGGTATGGCTCCCATTGCTTGATATAATTTTGACCTCCAACCAAATTATAGCCATAGGAGAAATTATTTCCTCCAATCTGATTTTGAAACTTACCAATCCCGTAAACTCTCCCAAATGGAAATTTTTATATGATGTCCTATGTGGTGGATGCAATAATTGCAACTGTACATGCATCCCATGATCAAACTTGACAACCATCCACTGAATATCCCAAGAACAAGGTATGTGACGAGTTCAATATTCTTCATATCCACAGGTTCAAGAAGAATATGAAGAGGATAACTAAGACCTTCTATCCTATAGTATATCAAGCCATCTACAGAAAGAACATGCCTAGGCTTTTTGTTTATATAAAGAAGACTATTAGAAAGATAAGCGACTACTGACTATATCCCAAGTGCACTGTGATAAGAATTGAGAGCACAAAGGCACACTCATTATACCTACCAAGGATTGTGCCAGATAAAGTGGATGAGCAAGAAATTGCTGCTCAATTAGTTGTGGTGTCAATGTTGAACTGAAGAAGGCAAAGCAAGCAATGCTCCATCCCACCCCTCTCAGTATTGGCCAAATGCAATCCGAAAGGTGGGAGCACCTACCGATTGTCAAGAAAATCATGACTCATTATGGGTTCAGGCAGGTACCTTTCAAGGATTGGGATCCTAGAGGGAATGTCGGAGGACACCTCAAGAAATATGAGAAAAAGGTAAGAATTAACTACGGGCATCAACCTTATGAGCATGACAGTATATTCATGAATGCCGAGGATGGCTCTGAGGTTGCTATCAAGATGCGTAAAGTTAATATGTCTATGATAGTAGCACAGAGGATCCAATATGATCCTACCATCACTAGGGAGGATGCCCGGAGGATCGAGAAGCAGCAATGGGTTTCCAAACCCATTCATGGACCCCCTCCTCAGGGGGAAGAAGAGACACAAGAAGAACTTGGCCCATCTAAGATAGCTCATATTGAAGAAAGAATCGGGAGTCCTACCTCCCAGGCACATATAGCTACTACAACCTCTCCTCAACAAAGGGTTGAAGAAGAAAGGCGGAGAGTTGGAGAGAAAAGACTTGCAAGTCCTAGCAGGGCAACCAACATATTTTCTATGTTTCCCCTACCTCCACTAACAATTCCACTACAGGTTCCCCTTCCCTTTTTCTTGTCTTTGGTTCCTATTATTTCTTCTCCATTAATGCCATTAACAACAATTCCACTTTCTATTGGGCAGCCCACTCCACCACCCATCATCCCCCAGTAGTCACTACCCTGGTCACTCCATCACCGCCTATTGTTCCACCAGTGATGCCCACCATTACCATTCCATCACAACCAGTTGCCCCTATTGTATCTTCATCTCCCATCCCACTTTCAACTGGGCCAATCTCTATTGCTGCCAAAACAATTTTGACCTATACAAGGAAGCCTAGGACCCCACCTATTTCTCCTCGGAAGAAGGAAGTAAAAAAAGAACCAATTGAATGGAAGGGGGGAATAGAAGGAAAGGGGCAAGAACAGACATTGTTGAGATCTATGATAGCAAGGAGGAAGAAAAGAGGATGGCCAATGAAGCAAACTAGATCTCTGGAATAGAGACCAAAGAGTCCTCGTCTATAAGTGAGACAACTAAATCTGACCCGGAGGATGAATGGCTATTTGAGAATGGCAATCAATTAGGGGAAACAAAATTAATAGCTGAATCTAAAGAAATCAGCAAAGGAGATGGTGAATGAATTGCTACCGAATTACTATCTAATAAGGAAGGAGATGCAAAAGGAGAGGTGCAATCAAAATTGTAGGCCGTAGATCAGGGACCATGCCCAAGTACACCTCCAAGCTCTCCACCTCAAGCAACTACAACAACTAGCACTCTGGCTACTCCTATGACTGTAAGTCCTGGCATCTCACATTCTTTGATTGTTGCTAGTACAACTGATTCTTTGCATTCTTTATATTCATTGAACTTAATAACCTAGCCTCAGCCTGCTATTGCATCACCAATTTTGCCCACTATGAAAACCATAGCTCAACCTACTCCTACAACTCCCATGGCCACCACAACTATGGATGTCGGGGTCCCTTGTACTTCTATTACCAACTATTTGCAAACTATGTTGGATACCCCGGTGACCTATTCATTCTTTGGTTAGACCGGTCCTCAAACCTCTGGCCCTAGCACCAAAGTGCACTTTGAAAGCTTAGTGTCTACTTCCATTTTTGACACATTAGCCACTCCCCCTAAGATGACCTCCCAAATAGAGATGCCAATTGGCCAAGCTCCTCAATCATATTCCCCAGTGGTTTCTATCACCAAAGAAGTTATAAAGGCCACGTTCATCATAGATACACCAATTCAGAAGCAAGTTATTGATTGGAGGAAGGTCATTCCTCATTTTCCTACAACAGGGACATCATCTCCCAAAGTTATGCTTCCTCCTTCCCCATCCCCTCAAATTACTCAAGAAGGTGAGCCGGATCAACCAACTCAGGGAGCACAACCAGCCCAGCCTGATCAACCTGCTCAGCGATCACAAATAGAGCAACAATTGGCCCTAAATGTCCCCTTGTGGATCAGGGAATTACAACAGGAATAAGAGACGGGAAGGCAAGATTTGATAATCCACGAGAAACCCACAGTCATGTTCCATTTCAACAAGCAAACAAGCACCTTGAGAAAAATCAAGAGGAAGACTATGATTGTTGAGGGCCAGCAAGTGAAGCTAGAACAAAGAGAAGACATCTTCTCTCTCACCAAGAAAAGGAAGATAAATCCTTCAAACCCTAACAGGATTAGAGAGGATCCTTATAATTTCGTGGATGCCATAGGAGGAGCCATCAAGGAGATGTTCAAAATTTTTGACCAAGTTATTCAGAGGCAGCCAGAGGTAAGCACCATACAAGCCCCCAAGGATATTGTAGATCATTACAAGGGGTGGCCAGAAAATTATTTGACACAATTGGCTCAATAAGATCTGCAAAAGCCATTTCTCGGCCTAAGTGGGGAGATGTTCTCCAATTGTTTAACAAAATAAAAGATATGGATGACAAGTTGCATTTTGTTATCCAAGCAACTGGAGCAGGGCCCACTTAAACCTAATAATTGTAACTGAAGTAGCATGGGTGCAGCATTTTATTACTGCAAAGAAAGATAGCCTATTGGAATGGCATCACGAGATGCGGACCTTGGTGCAACAGTTTGCAAATCAAGAGGGAGGTGTGATCTCCATTTTGACTGAATTAAGAGTGGTTCAGATAATATCTCCACAAGGGCAATTGGTTCCAAGGCCTATTTTTTAGAATCTGTTATGGGCAGCATCTAAAAAATGCAATTGGTAAACTTTGAAAGGCACAAGATCATTGGGACTGAATCATTACATGTTGTAGTTAAAGTTGAATTGAGCATTCACAAGAAATTGATGGGCAAGCTCCCTCAGTTATTTAGGAAAGCTTTGCTCGACTTTGAGACTATAGAAATTGACTTTCAAGTAAGTCATGCTCTCTATCTCCAGACAGAGGCAGCAAAGCATGCAACTACAGTTGCAGAAGTGATTTCAGCTCTTGCACATAGTTCTAAGCTTCCAAAATACACATTAATGCACACACAGACTGGGCCCGCTTATGTCCCTCTTCTAATTGCAACATAGAGTCCAACTGAAGTTCCACCGGCCCCTACGTCTACTTTGAGTTCATCGACAGTCTCTGTGCCAGTTCCATCTACAACTTTAGTTGTAACTCTAGTTTCTTCCACGTTGGCTATCTTATAGTTTGAATTCCTCCAACAGTGCCACATCAGCACCAACTAATTGTACTTATGTAATTGCATGTTCCAATTGAGTTGGAACGTTAATTCCTAACTTAGGTATATAGCATGTATTTATTGTATTTTTTAAGCGAAGAATTCTATTTTTGAGCGATTAACATTGCACATGCGTAGTTTGCATGAAATTAGCATATGGTGCTATTTTTTAGGCTTGTATTTTTAAACTTTACTTGAGAAATAAGGCTTTCCCCATCCTAAGCCTATATATATTTGTAACATCCCATTCCCAAAGGGAGGAGAATTTTGGCTATTGAAATTAATAGGAAATTCTGAGAAGTTCTACTAATTTGATTTTGATGTGCAAATCTTGATTCTTCTCCTATTATGTGGACTGTGTGGGACGTGTTATCATTCTGGTATCTTAGTTTTTTATCATGCATAAGTTATCTTTTCTGATAGAGTTATTCACTTTAAGCTATAGTTGATTTAGATGCCTTTTGCATGCTAATTATAATCCCCCCTTGTAGATGTGCAAAGCAATCTAACAAATGTGGCAACCTTTAATTTTGCATGTCTAAGTTCATTGTATTTTATTTCCCTTTGATTCCTAACTATGTTTGAGTGTCGGTATGTAGCAACTTACAGCAAATATTGATTTTTTGATTTCTTGTCCAAACTTAGATCAAGTATTGATCTTAAAGAGTTTTCATCTTGTGTGGTCCACATGCCTCTTTTTTGCCCGTCCTTTCCCTCTTTTTGAGTTTCTTTGAGAATCCTACCCACCTTAGAAAAAACCATCATCCTTCCACCCACTCCAAGTAGATTCAGGTTCACCCATAGTCAACCCATCCATGGTAAACACTTTGTGTCACTCGCCCCTTATTCCACCAAAGTTGTTATAAAACCGAATACCTTGCAACTTGTGCCTGGGAGTGAAATCTTTCATCAATCCTAAAACATTAGAGGCTACCTCGTAAAGGTCTCTATGGTGTGCATAAAACCCACATCAACAGAATTTATCTTAGATGTGTGACCAGGGCCAAAGCTAATGAAATCTTGAGAATTTTCATGACAAATTATGAAGCGGTCACCCTCCTAGTAACACAACAGCTCACAAAATATTGAGAGCTGGGTATTATTGGCCCACAATCTTCAAAGACATCTATAATCACGTCAAAACGTACCATGAATGCCAAGTGTTCGCAAAGAAGGAAACACACACAATAATGCCTTTGCAACCAATTGTAGAAGGCAGACCATTCACCCAATGGGGAATCAACTTCATTGGTGTCCTTAATCCTAACTCTATTGAAGGACACAAATTTGTGCTCATGGCCATTGATTACTACACTAGATGGACTAAAGCAGTAACAACCAGAGGCAACACGACCAAAGAAGTGATCAGGTTCCTCGAAGAAAATATTATCACAAGGTTTGGCACCCCATACTCTCTAGTCAGTGATAATGGACTTGCATTCCAATAAGCCGAATTCATTGAATGGCTTATGACAACAAAATCAACTTGAAGTTTTCTTCAAATTATTAACCCCAAGGAAACGGAGTCGTTGAATCAACAAACAAAAACCTTATTGATGCCATTAAGAAGTTTGCCACAGACAAACCTAGGGATTGGCATTCGCTACTAAAGTATGCTATGTGGGCTAACAGAACCAGACACAAACATGGTCTAAAAGTTTCCCCATTCCTCCTTATGCATGGACAAGAACCAATTTTTTCCATTACCTTGAAGATCCCCACATATCAATTTCAACAAGGATACATGGGAGACGATGACCACATACAATCACGATTGTTGAACATTCTCCAAATGGAAGATGAACGAGATGAAGCATTGCAAAACTACAAGCATCAAGATATAATAAAGAGATGGTTCGACAGAAAGTCAAAAATCAAGGTTTTCATAATCTCAGATCTGGTCATGTTGTGGGACAAGGCACGCAAAAAGATAGGGCAACATTCTAAGTTAAACCCTCTTTGGATTGGTTCATATCAGATCTCAGAAATTTTGGGACACAATGCTTTCAAGCTAAAGGATTTGCAAGGAAAGGACCTCACTCTCCTTGTGAATGCACAGTTCTTGAAGCACTATTTCTCAGTTGTCCCATCCAAATCCATCATGAAGTGACTCTTAACTTTTAGTGTAGGCTTAGAGTAGGTTTAAATTAGTTTCCTTTCGGTTTGTGTTTTCTTTTCCTTCCTACTTTTTATTTCTTTTGCATCACTTTTGTTTCCATTTTTTAGTTTTGCCCTTGTCCTTTTTGTGGTTGTTGGAGTTTCCAGTGAATTGTTCCCTATTAATGTTTTGATTCCCTGAGTCCATACCTCCTTGAATACCATACCACTGAGGCCCATGAACACTTTTAGATTGGCTGAAAAAACAACGAATTCACCGAAAAGAGTCAAAAAATTGGAAGCTCTAGCTTTATCTTAGATTCCCAAATGCCCTGGTAGACTATTTCACATCTTTGCAATGGAATGGTATAATTATTTTAAGGATCGCCATGTGAATTAAGAACAATTTTTTTTTACTAAAAGAAGGTTGACATTGCACATTGACGCATAAAAAAAATCTTGAAGCCTATAAAAAAGCGGAAGAGGAATCCTTCATGATAAATTTTTTTTTGAATTAATCCCTTGACCTTGGCTACATTTGTTCCCAACCCTCTTGGAGTGAATAAACACAAGATCAAAATCAAAAGCAGAATATGAATATGAATATCCACAGAAAATTAAAAGTTCTCCTAAGAAAGGGTGATTTGGGAAACCTCCATCGGGGCTATAGATGTCTGGCTGGCAATGGAGGAAGGCCTATAATGGAGCCAAAGGTATCTTTGCCAAGGCTATGGATGCCTAGCTGGCAACAAAACATTACCCAAGCCTTCCCCCTATAGCCAACATCTAAGCAAAATCAAACACCCTTTTGAAAGTTCGAATTTGAAAGTTACTCCTATGTTGTATCGAAATCCTCGAGGGTAAAGGTATATGAATCACTTTTCACACACGTTGACCTCTTGAAGGTATTAAAACTTAGCATGTTGTATGCTGAAATTGACCCAAATGTCTCATTTTTCTCTGACAATATGTAATTTTCTCCCATGATCTGTTTGATTTGTCCAAGGGTAAACCATAAATTACGAGTTCTAAACACTTGACAGTGTTCTCCCCACATAATTGTCATTTGTTGTGGCCAACATGCCCCATTCATCTCTAAATGGAGGCCCCCCTCTTTTGATTATAATGAATATCTCTTAACAAGTGCATGCTAATTGAAGGTTTTCATCTTCCATTAATATTTGGAGTCAATTTATTGTTCAAGCTTCTTTGCTTTTGCCTTTTGACTTCTAATATTTTGTTTAAGTGCTTTGAACACAGAACTCAGGGGCGTTGATTGGAATATGCAATGCATTGAGTCATTCTATACTTGTTGAAATCGAAGAAAAAGGAAGGCTTATTTGGAAATTTGTTTTAACTGTTTCAGTTATTTAATTTCCTTTGAAATTTTGATTTCGGGTTTGTCCTTTTGTCATGCAGGCTCGAAGACATGTTCACAGAATTTTGCACCTATTCACGCCCGATCGCACAAATTTATACTCAAGCACATGGCATCTAATCTGGCCTTATTCTTTCTCTTGGTTATCTTTTACTTGGTCGATTTCTGGAGTATTTTGTCACTAATTTAACATTCTTTGTCATGCAAACTAAAATGATTTGATCGCAAGTTTTTGTACTTTGTCGCATCACGCTTCGCAACTTTCACAAACTTTTGAAAGAGGTGACTCGACCATTTCATGCCATGCGTCATCTTCCCGCGTTGACGTGTTCCTGCAGCCCCACAATCTCACGATGCATAGTGAACTATTATAAGATCATGGAGAATGGTACGACACGAGACCTTTCAATCAAATCCGAACTTGCCACTTGCAAGTTCCACGCTCCCGCAATGTGCAAAACCTATTCAAAATAATTGTACAATGCGAGAAGCATCAACCAATCAACACCGCCACGTGCTAGTGGCATACTCCCGAATCCCATGGTGCCTAGCAAACTATTATGAGAATGGTAAGACACAAGACCTTTCAATCAATCCGGCCACTTGTCATCTTTGCATTGTTTGCAAGAAGAAAAGGGGTTTTGTATTCAAATGCCCAAAACCAAGGCCATGGCTATGCAAAATGACACCGCATGGCACGAACGTAAAACAAGGACATGGAGGAATCCAACAGTCAAACATAACATGTAACACCCCTCATGTGAAACTTGTGCCCTTCATCGATCTTAGCGTATCATTTGCATTTGATGCAAGTCGACTTCCTTGTGCACGTGTTTTGTGTGCAACATCTATTTTTCCGTATCCACATATCCTAAATCTAGGGACCCTACCCTCCCTTGCACTTGAATCTACACCCAGGATTCTTGTAAATTCTCCCTCGGTAATGAACAGGTAGCTTGCCAGGTGACCCAACATTCACTCTCAACACCTCAGGAAAAGTAAACTTCTTGACCAGGGCCTCAACCACTAACCCTGATTTAGGACAAAGTAAGGTTGAGAATGAAGGCCTAGGCTTCTATTTGGAACCTTTATGTGGGCTTTTTTTTTCCATTTCCCACGAAATGGACACTCTTAATATAACCTTCGAGGTGTTTTATTGTGATATTTAAACAATTTATAAAGATATCATAACAGACATAGTATTTATATAAATGGCTTCATTGTCAATGATTCTTAATAACCTCACATCGGGTCATGCAATGTAACTTAAAAATGTGGGCAATGACCAACCATTGTAGGTGGGATTTTAGGAATGGTACAGGTCAAAAACCCACCAATAGAGGAGAATGATTCATGAGTTGATTTTTTATCCCTCTACAACATCTATGCACTTCTTATCATTTTCCTTTCTCTTTGCGATACTCTATGCTCTATGCTTGCAAGCCTTTCCTTAACTGCTCTATACGGAAGCCTTGTTTGGTTTAATGATCATATGTATAAGGTCAGTCATTAATTAAATTGATACAAGTAAAATGTACATACATTCATTAATTTTCAGTTGTAAGACATTTTTTATGTATGTCGATATTGATTATTCATGAGATTATTTAGTCATAACTTAGTAATACACCAATGAACTTGTCCTTAGAGGGAGTAATGAGAATATTCCAGCCAGTCATTTGGAAATGAATTGCAAATGACTCTTCATTGGCTGTTATTAATATCTTCTTTCACTACTATGGTCTAACTGCATTAAGTGGAGCTAGTTGTGATGTATGAGTAGAGCACATGGGTTGTGCCATGATGCCAGAAGAAGAGTTGGTAAGGCGTTTGAATCCAATAAAAACTCTGTCCAAAACTTACTTCATCCACCTAAAATAATTGAAGTCTCACTGTGTCCGTCTAGTTAATATTGGCCTCTAGCTAGAATTAAATGTTGTAGTTGGTTTTATGTCCTTTTAAGGACAATTCTTCCTGGTTTGGGGGCACCGGTTGGAAGAGAGTTGGGAAGACTAGTTACGGAGTTGAGGAGAGAGCAAAAGGAGGACGTGTTTTCCATAATGGAGAGGAAGCAGGTTAACTCTGTTGCTAATCAAGCAAAGCACAAAGGTTTTCCTGGAATCACAGTTTTAAGTAAGCACCTTTGGGTTCACCTAAGGTTGTTGCAGTTCTGAACAGCTCAGACTGTGTTACCAGTGTCATGCAGTTCACTCAGGAGGGCAGTGGGCCAACAAGTGCAATAGCTAAGCTCAGTGATCTGAAACCTGGCCTTTCATGCAATGGGTGACACAGCACATGGGTGTATGTCAAATGGACCGCATTTTAACCCTCACGGCAAAGAACACGGTGCACTGGAAGATAAAAATAGGCATGCTGGAGATCTAGGCAATGTAATTGTCAAGGATGATGGTACTGCTGAATTGTCATTCATTGACAACTATATCCGTCTTTCTGGGCCACAGTCAATTATGGGACGAGTTGTGGTTGTCCATGCGGATCCTAATGATCTTGGCAAAGGGTAGTATTATAATGCTGGGTCAATTACACGTAAAACTGCAATTCTTATGATACTGACATCTTTGTTCTTAAAGAAAAGCAGCAAACTTTAAAATCTTTTGATAAGATTTACTTTATGTTCAAGTTTGTAATTGTTTTTTATTGATTAGTACGAGGCGAATTAGAATGACTTTCAATGAAGTATCTTTGAATCATCTCCTATTTTATACGTTTGTTAAAGCAAATTCACTTATTTCTATTGTAATCCTTTTCTGAGAATGCTGTCTGAAGAAGGCTGAATGATAAAATAATTACCTCCTTTTACATTAAATCAAAAAAAAAACGATCCCAAGTACTCACTAAAACTTCAATCCTCCCTATCGATCCACTCAACTTCTTGAAATCGGCCATCTGAATAAAACTATGGTTTGAGAATTCAACAAAGTAAGCACTATTGACAATTCAGGTTACTAAGTTTATCATCTCAGTGTGGTTACAGCATTGCAAAGCTATGTTCATTTAAATTGTAATTTAATATTTTTATCACTGGTAGTCTAGTGCCGAATTATTACATAGAAAAGTCTTTAAACTTTATAGTTTCAATCTGGTTTAGTCCCTCGCAAGATTATGAATCGGCTTTAATTTTATTGAAATGTTAAGGATGTGAAGTTACATATAAATAAGAGGATAGTGAGTTGCTCTAAAATTTTATGAAGAATTTTTTTAATTCTAAAACTTGACTGGAAGAAGATCTGAGTGTCCCATATGGATTTCGAGTGGTCAAATGTGCAGTGAAGAAAAAGGCAGCAAAATTTGAACCATAATTTAGGCTGTAAAACTTTGAAGAAAACACAAACTCTCGATATGAGGCCAAAGTGAATCTGTAATTAGTGCATCGCAAGATTGATTATCCTAATTTCTCTGTTTTAGTCCAGTGCAGCTGGTCATACATTTAGCCAGCCAATATTGACTTTTGTTTCTCCATCTCAACGGTAAGCTCGTCAAAAGCAATCTCCCTATTTTTATATAATTGGATTTATCTTTATCAGACCATAGAACAAGTTCATTGGATATTCAACCTGAGTTAAAACAATACGGAAATTCAAAGCTCCTAGAGCTTTTAACAACAGAACTATAGCAAGTGCGTAATAGTTTCACATAAATCTTTATGTTCTGTTTGTCCCTAGACATGCAGAGTTTCATGTATATCTTGTTAAGTTAATGAGACTCCAAATCATTATCATGTCCAGCGAAACAGCTGCGAAACCCTTCAACTTGCCCACTTTGAATGTATGTTGTACTGCTGTACAATGGTGTTTGTTTGAAACTATAACTGTCTTTGATTGAAAGTACAACGGTCTTCGATTGAAAGTATAACTATTAATGACTTTTGAGTGATACGAGGGGCTCTAGAAGTCTAAAAAAACAATTGCACTTGAGTAGTTGTTTTGTTAAATGAAATGAGGGAGAGGAGCTGATTTTTTTTGCTTAAATTTCCTCATCTTTGTAGAAGCCAAATTACTGGCTCTTCAATTCTTCATCTCCAGCTTGCAAGTCAAATGTAAGTTGATTCCCATGTTAAAGTTAAATTTGAGATGTAGTTATTGGGATTTAGAGACTCAACACTAATGTGTTACTGATATAATTTGTTAAATTCTATACTAACACATTGAAATTGGACATAGAATGTGTATTTTCCAGGTATACGTTGGCCTTTGATGAAATGATTGACATTCAGAGCTCAAGAAGTCAGGGAAGACAACTAAAACTTGAGTTATTATTTTAATAATTGTAGTATTGGGTAGGAGTTTAAAAAAATTATTCTTGCCAATTCTCTATTATGTCTCCTCGTCTTCAAAGAAGCTAAAATTTTGACTTTGTTGTGCTCCCGTGATAATCTTACCCCTTCCAACTTGAACCCAAGTTGACTTTCATTTTGAAGCTAGTTTCCTTTATTTGTCCTTAAAAAATAATAATGATAATGATTACGAATGAATAATTTAACATTTATTTTACATTAAAGGAGGTCGGTAATCTTGGGATTTTACTAGATTTCAAAAATTCAATCCTTTATTTTGACTTTTATATATATAAGGATGTTAAGACATTATCATTATAAATTGAAAGTAAAGAAGATTTCTGGTTGGATAAAGAAGACCTGAATTTTATTAAATTAATTTTGTAGCTTGTCACCTTTTGACTATATTTTGAACATTTTTTTTTATGCCTTAATTCCCTTAAGACCACATGGGAATAAAGCCATGAGAGAACTTTCGGGCTTATAAAAAAATTATTTCTATAGTAAGGCCTCCATTTGAAATGTCTTCCTTTCAGTATTAAAATCTATAAACCTCACCTGAGGAAAGGACATGAAAAGAAGAGATTTAATCCTCTTAGGAAAACGATTATGAATTGGATTATGGTTATATGTGTTTTGTATATTAGGGCGAGGTCATAAGACCACTACGACAAGTATTTTTTTTATAATAGTTTACAATGAAAATATTTCTTTGACAAAACATAAAACATAAGAGCTAAGTTGTTGAGATCTTTCTTTTTATCAACTCAGAAAAAAAGATTTTAGAGGCCAATGCTTAAGACCTAAGGATGCGGCAACCATGTTTTTTTTGAACTGCTATACCCTTACAACCCAGAAAGCAAAGCGAGCAACAACATATGTTTTTCTTAGTATTCTAATCTTAAGCACCGAAATGTGTGACAACGGTTTTAACAAGAAATGAAAGAGGCTGTCATACTCCCGTTTTGGCCATCTATGGGAGTTACTGAGAGGAGGTAAAAGAAGAGGGAATTGTATCTCTCACCACAAATGTACTTGTGGGTGATCAATGTGATAGTTGCTCTTGTGAGAGTTTTAGTTGAGCTATTGTAGTACGCGACCCTTCGTAGGTGTCGTCTTGCATTATTGTTATCTTAGATTCATCTTTGCTTATGAAATCACTATTGTGTTGTGAGGTCTCTTCTTAATGCTTGAAGTGTCGTCATGACTTAAGCCTATTGGACCTTTTTTTCATGTGTGGCATGATCATGGGAATTGATAGAATTTTCTAGTCCAAGCATATGTGCGTTAGATGCGAGTTGTTTTGCTGCAGGGATTGTCGAGAGTTCTGCTTGTAGAAAAAGAGACATGGTGATCCTCATCCTACTCACTTGCGGACCTGTGTGTCGGTACCCTTGGGTAAGTGTTAGCACCTTAAGAAGTCAAGGTGTTAGAGATCATTTTGAGTGTGTGGCTAGTCTTGTTTCTTAAATGTATAGAGCTTATTAAAAAAAAGGCTCGTCTGAGTTATGTTAAGTTCCTCCCTTGTTGGACTAGATCAACAACCCCCGTCATGATAACGTCTCGTGGAATAGACTTTCCACTAGTTCTTGCAACGAACTACATCTGACCTTGTTGAGCACACACTTATACTGAGGAGGGGGGGTGAATCAGTATAAGGTAATCTTTTACTTTTTCAAATTGGTAATCACAATAATATCAATCACACAACATCAACAATTAAGAACACAAGATTTACGTGGAAACCCTTTCGGGAGAAAACCACAGAAAAAATGACTACTTGGATCTACTATCCAAATCCAGCGACAAATAAAATTCTTCTTACAAAATTTGTAGGCACCAACCTACTAGAGACACCAATCCCCACTACCAAGCACCAACTTAGCAAGAGACACCAATCTCTTCTTTCTAAGGCACCCACCTCTACTGAAACAATTTTCCTCCTTACTATTGTTGCTTCACCAAAGAATGATGGCAAATTCAATTTCCTCTTCTTCTTCTCCATAAAAATTTGTTTATGCTTGAATGATAGAAAAAATTAATTCCATATCTTTCTCAACCTTCTATCCGTCTTATATAGCCTTCAAAGACTCTTCATAAAGAAGGCGCCCCATCCAAGAGGCACCTCTTCACCAAAAGATGTGTCCATTGACATCTCCGTTGACATCAATTACAATTCTTTTAATATCAATGACAATATTCCAACAATCTCCCCCTTTGTCATTGATGGCAAAACTATAGAGAAACTCCCCCTTGTTGTAGTTCTCCTCCTTTGCTCCCCCTTTCGTGAATCCCCCCCCCTTTGACATCAATGGCAAAGGGATGTTCATTATACTTCCATCCATAAATAAATCATGGGAAACATCCATGTCATCTTCTTCAACATCGCCACAACTGAATGATTGTCTTTCTTCCCTTCCCTATCCTTTTGCATAAGAACTTCTTTTCTCATTTGCTCTCCTTAAATTTGATCAAATCTGGGCTTTTTGATCCATCTGGATTATCTCTAGCTGATCAAGTGGTAGCTCCTCTTTTCCACTTCCCTCGAGTCTTATGGCAAATTGCTTCTCTTTACGCTTAAGTCTTATTACTTGGAGATTCTGATTTAAATCATCTTCAAAACCCTCCTAAAGAGTGACTGTGAAAGCTTCTGGTGAGCCAAACACAAATGCAACAAATAATCTGATAATATGTTATCATCCAATATTGTAGGCAATTAATATCCAGCTCCAATAAAATTCTTGCCAACTTCAAATACAAGAGTAAAGGCATGCAACCTCTCATTATCTAAGATTTGAGCATTTCAAAATATTGCACAAGATCAGTAGATCAAACAATCAATCATGCATTTTGACCACATCCTACAAAAGTGATTCTTTAATAGACATCCAAGTCTCTTCAAGTTTTTCATGCTCCTATCTTGGAACATCAACTTTGACCTGATCATCTTTCTCATTCTTCTCTCCAAACATATCTTCTCTCTCTAATATTTTGTGAGGCTTCATCCTATAAGTTGTCTTTTCACCAGAGCTAAAAGATAATGCAATGATTATCTCCCCCTATATTTGTACTTCTTATGAGCTTAGTGATACCTCTTGTGCATGAAATGCAATTTGCACAAACATAGGTCTCTCCTTTTTTCATACTTTTGAAGTTTCTTCCTTTTGTTTACTCATGACTTCCACTTTCTTATTCTACCTAGGAAGTTTCATAAACCACTTCTACAGAAGCGTGTTGTATGACATTGTAATCTACTAAAGGAGCAAATGAATTATAGTTCCTATTTGCAAACCCATAATGATTTCTATTCTTGTTCCAATCAAAATGTCTTGCACGTGTCCTATAGTCTATTGTTTTATGACCAAAGTGATTACATGAAAAGCAATAACCAAAGAAAGAATGTCAGAACCTGGTCATGTGTGCCTGCCTTGGAGGAAAGGACTTTCTGAATTTGTCCTTGTTATCTTTTGGAGGAGTGCTTGTTTTTTGTGGGATTTGATTCTCTTTCTTCTTGCTGATAGGACTTTTGAGAACATCTGCATAGCTTTTATTCTTTTCTTCATTTGCCTTTTTTGGTGGCTCTTTGTGATCTTCTTTGTTGACCATCTGATTTTATTTATATCCAAGACCAGTCTTTATAAATGGTGATCTCTGCCCATTTATGATATCATCTAAGATTTCGGTACTCTTGTCAAATTTGAGGCTTCTATTCAATGTAGTGGTTGTTTTCTCTAGTTCTTTCCTCAAAGAAACGATTTCGGACTCTTTTTCTCAGGTTTGCCTTGTTTCCTTAAATTGTGAGAGGCTAGAAAAAGAGTTTGAAACTATTTGCCTTGTTTTCCTTATTTTATGCTCTTCTTCCTCATCACTATTTTCATTTTCTACATATGGGCATTTGGCCACAAAATGTCCTACCTTTCCACAATTAAAGCATTTAAAAGGTAACTTCCCTTTGTACTTGTCCATTCCTTTCTTCAGCTTCCTCACAAAATGAGCTTCTTCTTCGTCTAATTCATTATTGGAACTATCGCTTGGCTCGGGCTCTTTATTCTTCATTTTCTTTGAGGCTTTGAAGGCTGCCTCTCATTTAGATGATTTCTCCTTTTCGGGCCTCATTTCATATGCTGTGAGGATCCCATGCAATTCGTCCATGGTTAGTTTATCCAAGTTCTTCATTTCCTCAATGGTTGAAACCTTTGCATCAAATCTTAAGGGAAGTGACCTTAGCACCTTTTGCATGATCATTGGCTCTTCAACTTTTTCACCAAGTCCTTTGATGGTATTTACAATTTCATCCACACGAAGCAAATAGGCTACAATGTTTTCTCTATCTTTCATTTTCAAACTTTTGAATTGTCTTCTATGTGTTTGAAGCTTAGCTTTCTTTACCTTGTCGTCTCTTTCATAGATTTTCTTAGTTTATCCCAAATCTCTTTTGCCGATTCATGGTGCATTACTTTGACAAACTCCGATTCTAATAGACCACACAAAATTGCATTCATAGCTTTTGCATTATTTTCACTCACCTTCTTTCCTGTCGGATCTGTTGGAGGAGATGATGGAGCTACAAACTTGCTCACAACTGATTGCCAAATATCAAATCCAAGAGCCATTAAGTGTGCATCCTTATGCTCCAGAAGGCATCATTCGTTCCATCAAACAATGGAGCCTTGTGTGAGGAAAATCCTTCTTGACTAGCCATGTGTGCTCTTGAGATCTACCTTCTAGCGGTTAGACTATTTCCAAGGAACTCGCTCTAATACCAATTGTTGGGCGCACGCTTATACTACAGAGGGGTGAATCTATATAAGGTAATCTTTTACATTTTCAAATTGATAATCACAGTAATATCACTCACACAACATCAACAATTAAGAACACAAGATTTATGTGGAAACCCTTTCAGGAAAAAACCACAGAGAAAAGGACTGCTTGGATCTATTGTCCAAATCCAGCCACAAATAAAATTCTTCTAACAAAATTTGTAGGCACCAACCTACTAGAGACACCAATCCCCGTTGCTAAACAATTTATAGGCACCAACCCACTAGAGACACCAATCCCCACTGCTAAACAATTTGTAGGCACCAACCTACTGGAGACACCAATCCCCACTGCTAAGCACCAACTTAGCAAGAGACACCATCTCTTCTTTACGAGGCACTGACCTCTACTGAAACAATCTCCACCTTACTATTGTTGCTTCATCAACAAATGATGGCAAATTCAATTTCTTCTTCTCCACAAAAATCTGCTTCTGCTTGAATGATAGAAAGAATTAATTCCATATCTTTCTCAACCTTCTATTCACCTTATATAGCCTTCAAAGGCTCTTCACAAAGGGAGCGTCCCATCCAAGAGGCACCTCTTCACCAGAAGATGTGTCCGTTGACATTTTTGTTGACATTTATGTTGGCAATTCCGTTGATATCAATTACAATTCCTTTGACATTTCTGTTGACAATTCCGTTGGCAATTCCGTTGATATCAATTACAATTCCTTTGACATTTCCATTGGCAATTCCATCGACATCAATTACAATTCCTTTGACATCAATGACAATATTCCAACAGACCTTGATTTCGAGGAATGGAGGTGTAAGTTGCCATGTTGAGGTGGGTCATCAGGTCCATGCGACCGTTTGCATTTATTCTTGTCTTTGGCATGTGATTCGTGTCGACACTTTTTGCATATCGTACCATGAAAGTGGCTAGATAGTGGACGTTATATGTAGCATAGTTTGTACTTTTTCGTTCTTTAAAAAAAATGGTGTTTTTGCATGTATTTCAGTCATGCGTAATTTTGGGCATGACGCAACGACCATGTCACTCCAAGAACATAATCAAAATTGACAGTTTTCACCCCCTATCAAACCATTAAATCGACAGGCGTTGCAACAACCCATTGTCATCCTCTGTCAATATTTACGGCATTGGAAGGCAACATTTATAAGGCATGGAAGAGTCATGCTCACGTTGATCCTTTGTAAGAAATTGGTATACGTTTGAAAGAGAATTGAATGCATAGAAGGACAAATTTAATAGGCATGGGACAACCATGGTTGCATTGAATTCTTTGTAAGAGGGGGAATGGTAGAAAAGATCTTTTGAAAAACAGTGTAGAGGAAAGGAGAAAATTCTAATAGAAGGCAAAAAAGGAGGAGAACTTAGATATTTCTAGGAATGTTCATAAGCTCTTTCTTGCTTCCCTCTATTATGCTTTCTCAATTCTTAGCATGGAGGTGGTAGATACGAACTGTTTTGCTAGATTATGGTATGAAATTTGATTGACTCTTGTGGATTAATAAGGTTGGGTGAATTACTAACTTGACTGTATTTTTGTAATGTCTATGTTAAAACTAATTATTATAGATGAATGTGTTTTGTTAACAATTCTTCTACTATAAAGATTCATCATATAAAGCTATGCTAAGAAGATTATATCCATTAGGAACTTTTCCTTAGACTCTTTGCTGTATCTATTCTAGTTTGAGCTCAAGCTAAACTATGTAGATATAGATAACCTTAGGTCAAATTCACAAATTTCCGTGTAAGCATCAGTATCTCCACTAAGTTTGAGAGCCTCCTTATTTTCTGCCCTACTGTTCTCTCCCTTTTTATTGTTTCTTTTATTTGATCGTCACTTAGAACTTAGGTGTCATTGTGAATATTCATCCAAGGGAATTGGCATAGTCCCAATATATTGTGGAAACTTGAACAAAAGATTGATTTCCTCTGGGGGTAGTATTTGTGTTGCTCATGGAGTTAATCCAAGCAGATTATGTAAGGGAGCCCAATATTGCAACTCATGCCCTGGGTTGTCTCTGATAATCCTTAAACGAGAGGGATTTTATCCCGTTAACTTGCCTTGGGGGTGTGCATAAAACACACATCAACATTGTGAACACTGGACATTGAAATATTTATTTTATATGATTTTCATAATCTATTTATGTGATTATATATGTTTTTGGGTGTTACATAGCTTCAAACCTTTCAGAAACTACTAACTTCAGTGGACCTTTCACCTTCTCTAACCTACTGAACTTTTCAAACCTTGTTACTATGACAAGAACTTAACCTTCAATCTTAATTTTGGATAAATGATGGTTGAACTAGAGATGTGAAAACAACATTGATCTCAATACAATACATTTTTTTTCGTAGAGAAAACACTAAAATATTCCAGACGTTTACAAATCAGGCAATATACAAAAAGCAATTTCAAGAACAAAGAAATTGTGCTAATATTAAATGATGAAATGAAAAGTGTTTATCAAGAGGAATGTATGGCATTACATTTTCTTTCGAACCTCAACCTGCTTCTCCTTTCGTTCATATTCCTGCTTGATTTTATCCTTTTCAACTTTTACTAGCTGCAACTTCTCAACATTGAATTCCTGAAAAACCATTTTCCTATTGATAAGTCTTAATGTGTAGAATATATTGTCTAAACAGAAACAGAAGATTAAACTCCAGCATAATCACTACAACTCCCCTTCTAAAATTTATTCTGCAAATAAACAATCGCTGAAATTTAGTTCCACTTTCAACCTAAATGAGTACTTATTGGATCAAAAAATTAAATGGTACAAGAAAAGTCTATGCTTGCATAAAACCTCTTGATAAACAAGAGTGCGTTTAGTTTAACACTTTGAAATTTCAGATTTTACCTTATGCGTGCAACAACAAGTTTTCAGCCATCATAAGGCCGGTGAGAGAATGCAAACCCCAATGTAAAACGGAATCTACTAATAGCATACATATCAAAGTATACGAGCCAAATTTCGAAAGCTAAGATTTTAGATTAGAATGGCAAAACTGAAATGAAAATAGATATTTATAACATGGGCTCGATCTTTCAGTGAAACAACCTAACCAATAAGGTTCTTGTTGAATGTGCCATCATCGGTGTCCTCAGTTAATAAGATATCCATTAACCATGCACTCAAAACATGACTCCTGCATTTTCCAAAACAACAAGAAACTGAACTTTCCAAAACAAGGAACTGCATACAGATCATACACTTTAAACCTCATCCAAAATTTTGTCAAAGCTGTGCTCCCCGTCTTTTAATATGGGTTTTTCCCCTAGATCCTTACTAAAATTAGTATCAAGGGGCTAATTAAGTATCACTCGGGATAATGGTTACAACCGCTGCAGGGGACTACTAAGATGCCAATTAAACGATGAGCAGTTTGCTAAAATTCTTGGAGTGGTCACACAGGGTATATTACGAGTAAATTAGATCGAAACTTGACCTACCTCTTCAGCAGAGATGGCGATCTCATTCGCTTTCTCCTCGGACTCTTGGTGAATGAATCTTACCATCTGCTGGATCTGCTTCGACACATCTGCATCATTCATCTTCGCTACTTTGGTTCTTCTTCTCTCAGGATTCGATCCCACGACCTTATCGGGTTTTATGCAATATATCCCTCAACAGACGGAAGAAAGAACTTAGCCAGTCCAAGTCTCGACGGAAGATTGAACTTAGCCAGTCCAAGTCATACAGCCGTTGAATGAGAATCCTTTTGGATGGATGAATGAAAGAAAGATTTTAATAACGTCGACAAGACCCAGCAGTCTATGGGATCAAGGATTGTGATAGCACTCTCTTTTGTTAATACAATTTTTTTATGCAAGTTTTATTTTTATGATCATATAAAATTTCAGATTTTTTTTAATGCTAATTTTTATATTATAGATTTTAGTTAAAAACCTTGATGTATTAAATATCCTTTCCTCTATAAATAAGTTATCAAAGTTGTCCACATTTAAGTTGTTTTTGTACTTGGTGCAGATGTCATTATAAGTTATGTATTTCGTAATAAAGCGTTGTTT
The DNA here is from genome assembly GCA_037957365.1 of Torreya grandis. NCBI lineage: Eukaryota > Viridiplantae > Streptophyta > Pinopsida > Cupressales > Taxaceae > Torreya > Torreya grandis. The sequence continues at coordinate 3,103,043 of JARHVA010000906.1, read as the reverse complement.
TATTTCCACTACCCCCTTGTCACAAAATATACGAATTCTCGTTTTTCATTTTTCTCAGGGCACTCTCCATCTCCCTGTTTCACACCTAAGATGATATGAGTTAGTCCTTAATTGAGCAATCAACATCTTTGCTTTCCATTTGATTTATGTTCTTATGTTTTTTCCTCGTGCTCCCGTGTGAGATTAAACTCTTTGATGTAGTATGCTTTTTCTATCCCAGTTGTTTTGTACACATGGTTACCCTAAAAAAATTTGTCGCATATTTATTTATTTCGCCATTGGTGTTTGGGCATTCTTGCATGTTGATGTCCCATTTACTCATCCATTTATTATTTTGTTTCATCCATGTCTTCTTTCTTTTATTTAGGTCTTCTTCGATTATCATTTTAGGTCATTGGTGGTTTTTCATATTTTACGTCTTTTTTAGGTAACTTAATGTCTGAATCATTGTTGATGCTTCCCATAGAAATGTACCTGTTTCAATTAATAGAACCTCATAAAACTGAAGCTTTAACTTTGAGGCTGCTTGTGATTAAATGTTTTTGGATTCTCTCTATCTGTCTCCAATTTAGATCGAACCCATTGTTGTCCCAAACTTCACATCCAAATAGGACCACTGGTGTGATGAGTAAGCCAAACAAGGTTCTCTTGGGTTTCCAATCCCATAAATATGTATTCCTACTCCTGTTTTGTAGTGAATATGAAGCCTTTCAGCCTCCTTGTATTCTTTTTGTCCTGTTGGTCTCCCAAATGAGCTTATTGTGGAATTCAAGCCCAAGATATTTGTATTCTTCCACTACTTGTAGTGGGTTTCCTTCGAAAACAAATTAATTCATTTACTTTTTCTTCGTAGAGAAAATATCATGACTTTTGTTTTGCTAGTGTTCACTTGCATTCCCACCTCTTGACAAAATAGCTCTAAAGTCTTCAAATGTTCTCTCAAACTATGTGTTATTTTTACAATTAGAATAAGATCATCTACATATAAAAGTAACTTTATAACATAACTAGTTAGGTGGATGTCCCCTCCACTAGCTTTGTCTATCCATTCTTTTAGTTTATCAATTTATAGCATTAGAGTCTTAAGAATGTGCTTAAACTATTTTTCTTGTCAATGCCATGTAATAAGTTGTGATGCTCCTACTATTTAGTTTATTATGTCAATAGATAGGCGTTATTAAGTGGGGCAAGCTTCGTTGATTGACAAGTGCAATTGACCCACACATAGGCAACACCATCCAAACTATCTCAACCGTTCATGTCAAAGTATAGCCATAGTAGCTTATACAACATTCAACCCTTCAAGTCATCCGGACATGGCAAGACAATATACAAGATTGCTAGTGTCCATGTGTTCCACCATTGTTGCATCTGCTACATGCAATCACTTGAATGTAGTTATTGTTTCCCATACTAGTGCCACATGCCTTGTTGATTCTATGATCAAGGCAAGCCTTATTGCTCTTGTGTGTATAGAAAGGACGTCCTCATAGCTGAAAAAATTAAAGATGGTGTTAACAGTTTGCAGAATGAAAGAAAAAAAGAACGGCATGTTCATATATGTCATGCAGAGGAGATAGGGGAACATGTTTTTTTGTTATTTTATTTGACACCACAGAGGTGAGAGAAAACGATCCTATAGGGGACATTGTTAACATATCCTTCTTTAAAAGGCTTTGTGTATATGCTTTCATTGTGATTTGCTTCTCAGAGGGAAAAAAACTATTGTGTTAGAGTGGGACAGAGCAAGGTTCAAGCACAAGGGCTCAACAACGGGTTGGAAGGAGTAAAGTTTCTTGCTATCTTCATTAAATAGGGGAGGTACCACTCTCTTGGTAGAAGAGATGAGATAAGTCATTCAAAAATATACGAAGGTAATTTAGTTGTATTACAAATATTTTGAAGTTCATTCGGTTCATCATCCCCTGAGTCGACATGGTGACTTGCAAATCAAGGTGCATGTAGATAAACTCAGATAACTGAGTGTTCTTTAATAGTATTCCTGGTATGAATTCAAAATTATTTTTTAAGATTTGGTAATCTGAGATTGCATGGGATAGGATTGATTTTGTGCTTGTATCAAACATTGTTTTGAATAAACATTGATCATTAGATAATAGAAGAGGCAACTGCTCTCATGTGGTGAAACCAGGGGTGGCCTAAGCATATGTTAGAATAAAATAGGACATCAAGAACCATGAGCTTGGTGCATACATTGAGAAGCCGCAAAATACATCCAAGAGGCTTTTGGTTATTCTTGTCAAATCCACGAAAATTGAATTGGTTTTAGAGGTCCTTTATGGAAAGTCCAAAAGCTTTAGTTTACCATAGGGAAGTAACATTAATTACCGAGCCTTCATCCACAAGTACTTTATGCACTTGAACATCATTAATCATGATTATAATGAAGATAAGATAATCATCAACTTGGTAGAAGATTTCATCATTGGTCATATCATATTCCATGGGAATCTATATGGTTGAAGATGAGAGATAGCCTCAATGATATGTACATTGGTAGGTGTTGGACCATGAATATGTTGACTAAATGGTTCATTTCCATTTGGTGATAGTGATTCTTTTATATCTTGCAATTTTTGCATGAGAAATTTTTGATGGTAGGGTAATGTTTTCATGAGTTCCATTAGGGTGGTTTTTGCAAGGCACCATGATTTATTCTAAGAAATTCCATTGAATTTATTTTTGTAAGAACCTTAGAGATATTTTGGTTAGGAATTATGATACGCTTTGGGATATTGTTTCTTAAGTTATAACTCCATTGGTGGAGTGGGAGAATCACTAGATATTACATTTGTTGTTCTTATAGTTTGTGGTGAGTGTCGTGTATTCTTAAGAGGGTTTCTTAGGCTTTGTAATGGGATCTTTATGATCAGGTTTACATCAGTAAAATAATTTTTGCATTAACATATTGAAAATTGATGTAATGTTGATCATAATTTCTTTCAATTTTTCCTTCAAATGTGTTCGTAAGTGTGATAATAGGGATATAATGTTTTGAAACTTTTGATGTTGATGTTGCTAATGTGATTGAGATTGATTTGATTGAGATTTAAAATCTGCGAGATATTCTTGATGAGTTCTTTAGTGATAGGGGAAAGGCCCCATAACCTAAGCAACCTAACTTCATGACTATGTAGAGTTTACATGGTATCACATTAGACCTTATAATTTTTTACCCATGTTAATATATGATCTCAACCACTTATAACTAAATTTTGAAGGTCTGAGTCATTATACATTTTATGATATAATCAATTTTATAAAGAGAGGTCATTAAATATAATTTTTAACATGCAATCAAAAGTTGACCCTTGGAGTACCAATACTTGACATTAAAAACCTCATTCATAATTGGGTAGAAAAAATGTTCATATTTTAAAAACTCCCTATAACATTCTTTACTTACCATAATATAACATATGAAACCCTAAAAGCAAATATTTAGGGTTGTTTTCGTCTACATAGTGGTTGTTTAAGTAGCCAACAATGGCCACCATTTCACTATATGCAGACCCTATGACCACCATTTTACCACAATCTATTTTGTTTAAGCAACCAACAATGGTCGGCATTTCACCATAATACAAAGACTATTTTAGAAGGAGAGCTCTGGGCTTGATGTGATAGTTTTGGATGAAACGAGTTTCTCAAAGCATGCGAATAGAATGTTTGGTGTCAATGTATCTTCCCTACTCTACGTCTGTAAAAGATTTCATTTATGTAATATATATGTATGGATCTATTAATTTTTGGGATTTTTAGGTTGTCTCTATTTTTCTATTCTGGTTACCTCGATAGAACAAGGCCATAATCTACAAACCCCACTTATAGAAGTTTGTCAATGATTTGCCTTCATTGTAGTATAGGCATTTGTTATCATAGCTTGCACCGCCATAAAAGTTTTATAGGCATCAACGACATAGATGGTACATGTTGCTCAATCTAAGCTCTTCAAATAAATGAATATATGGCCACATAGGTGTTATAGTGATACTAAACAAAAAAGTAGAGGCAACCATTGCCTACAAAATTAAAATGAGTTCTTAATTTGAGGATAGATTCATACCTTTTGAGTTGAATAAGTATCATGTTGAGTGAGCTTTGCAGACACATTACCCTAAAACAAAAAGGAGGAAGATATGTTCATCCATGACAATAAAATAAATCTAAGTGCTTACCCAAAGAGTTTGGGAGAGGCATATAACACACCTATTTATCCTCTCTAAGAAATATGTGCACTCAAGATGTAGGATTGGAAACTTGAACCTATCAGCACAATAGTCATAAATCATGTAATTCATCCTCACCCACCTGTATAATTTATGTTAAATGTGACTCAACTACATGTAGCTCGACCCTTCCCACTAATTTCTAAGATTCAACGCACAATTTAAATTGAGTCATACTTCATAGGTTTTGATGGTGAATTCCTTGTAGTAAACACTTAAAGGGGCCTTATTCCAATCTATTTTCTCCAACCCTCCCCTTATTTCCCAACTATCAAAGTTTTACAGAGTTGAGTAAATTCCTATGCTTTAATTGTTAGGAAATAGAATACCTAGTCTTAATTTATTGTTCTTGTACACTCATATGGGAATTTTATCAATTGAGAATTTGCAACCATTATTCATTCATTCCTTAAACTATCTGAACAATTTTTTAAAAAAGTAAAAACAATATGTATAGATAGAATGTGCACATGTGCTTATGTTATGTGATTGTGGTTCCACATGATTGAGTGTGTGTGGAAATATAAAGAAGGATCAAAATAGAGATTGACCCTCTACTTTTTGTCACCATTTCCATGGGCAACCACATTTTTTTGGATAGTGTAAGGTTTGCCTGATTTGTTCCCTATAAACTCAAAATTTAGCTCTTGCACTTATCTCACTTAGCTTTTGGAATAGTGATTGGTTGTGCTCAAGATTCTCACTTTGAAGCCTTCGAGTTGTCTTTTAAAAAATTAATTATTTGATCTGAATTAATCCAAAATCACAAAATCAATTATTTTGTTGTGTTTTTAAACACAATTCATTATTTGGAATGATTTTGTCCTCTTTGGCTCCTTATGTTATTTTATGCATCAATTAGGGTTTGTGTAATTATTGATTGAGGAATATTTTATGAATAATGGAGTGATTGAATAAAATTAGAAATTGTGTTTTGCTTTGTTAATGTTTCACCTATGTTCATCATCACTGACTTTTCCATTTTTAAAACATTCATTATGCAGCTCCTATTGGAGCCTATGGGATAGTTACATTTCTTGTCCTGTAGGGTTCCTTGCCTCAGTGCAAGCTTAGCCTATTTAATGTCCTCCTCTCCTTCTCATATGACTATTAAAGCCATGATAGACAAAGGTGGAGCTTTGAGCTATGGCACTGACTCTCAATTGATTGAGGAAATTTGACCCCAAGGTTTACCAAAAGGTAATCACTTTCAACTAGATGTTGTGTTGTCTATGCCAAAATTTAATTATGTTTGTCAATGGTTGAAGCAGTTTTGCATAATAGGGTATTTTTTGGGTTGTATCCCCTTTGAAATCATGCTTAAGACTTGGGTGCAAATGACATGGATTGCTCATGTCATTAAGCTAGAGAGCATCCAGAACATGACTAAGGGCTTTTTCCTATTGTGTTTTGTAAACTTTACCCATGCCGGTGTGATATTGAATATGTCCACCACTTGGTACATTCATAACTTCTTGATGGTGATCTCACCCTGGACTCATGATTTTGTTGTCTTAGATCAGCATACCTAGATGGAGTTCCCTAGATTGCCTCTTCCTTGTTGGCATTTCATTAATCAAACTTCAACCTCTATTAGATGTGTTGTTTTCCATGAGCCTACGAGATTTTATTCTACCCACCCCAAAAAAATGGTATGTGTTGAAGTGGATTTTTCCAATGATCAAAATAAGTTTGTCGAGATTCAAGTTTTTGAATCTTGTCACTCTTGACAAGTACTTTATATTAACTTGCCCAATACATGCTTATGTCTCTAAGCCACGAACCACAAGATAAAAGATTTCACACTTTACATGCCTCACAATAGCCCAACTCCCAAGTCCACTTTTGATAACCCTAAGGATACTTGAGAGGATGAGTGGCAAACTACAAGGGGATGAAAGAACAACCATACTAAGGAAATTGTTCATTAGAACCCTGTTACTAGTAACAAACCATCTTCTAGTTATGTGCCTCACACACTCTTGCATAGCTCAACCTACTAGGGAATCACCACCTGCTCTTCGACTTCCAAAGGAACATGATCATATTGAAGCTGAACTAACAAAACCCACATTCTACAGTGATTCCATGGCCATAAGTGTTATGGCCAATTCACGGGTTTCTTCAGATTTGTCTCCTAATATTTTTTTCCTCCACATATTTTTACCCATTCAAGAGCAAGTAGACACTTGCATAGTTTTTCTTAGGAATCTCTAGCTCTCTCTCATAGTCCCCCCATTCAAGATACTATAGAGGAGGAGTATGTGGTAGAGTTGGAAATCGGTCAGGTTTCTCATCACTAGTAATTCTTGCTCTCTAACAATGAACAAGTTTTGAAAAATTGATAGGAAGCCCTATAGGGGATCGCTTATGTAGATACATCCCTCGCCATCCATAATCTATGAATTTTTATTCATGGAATGTTTAGGATATTACAAAATCAACTCAAAAACACATGGTGAGATATTTCAAGTTTTTTTTGCAGATATGGACATTCTCTACTTGCAAGAGGTTAAGGTGGTAGATTTCCTTCTGTATGTTGTCAATAAGGTGATATGGCCTAATAACTTAGTCTTGAAAAGTAATCTTGACCCATGTCACGGTGTCATTACATTTATTTCTCCAAAATAACATCCACACTTTGTGGATTCTAGATCTAACCCCTCACATCATGTCACATGGGTCCTTTTCAACATTGATAATTGTTATTTTGGCATCATGAATGTATACGCCTCAAATGATGCCCATGAAAGGATGACTCTTTGGCAGTGGATTGCTAATGAACTTTCAAATTCCCATTGGGAAATTTGTGGTGACTTTAATTTGGTAGATCAATCTGTTGACAAGATAGGCCATTTGAAGATGTGATGGTTAGCTGGAGAAAGAGAGGCTTGGCTTTTCATGTGAAATATGGGTTTTATGACCCCAACACTGATTAATAGCCCATCCCTGAAGTTTGGTACACTTGGACCAATATTTAAAGTGGATTTGATATCATGCTCAAAGAGTTTGATAGGGCTATGTTATCCATGCAACTGTACTTTACTTTTGGCAATACTTTCTCTCTAATGGATAAAGCCTTTCCAGACTTTGCCCTTTCAGACCATTCACCCATCCAATTTTGCATCACTTGGTAATTTAAAAGGCCTAAAATCCAAAAAATGTAGTTATTATGAATATGTCTTTGTTGGATTAGGGTGCTACAATGGCCCACATTCATCAAGTTTGGAATCTTGTTCCTGTGCCAACTCAGTAGTTAGGCTAGATCCAATGGTGGATGGATGTGCTTAATCATACGACTAGGTTTCTCTAGATCTATCACTGTCAGTTGTCCAAGATATGATAGTGCTCTTACTTTTCCACCTCCTCAGGATGAGTCATGTACTGGTAAAGCTCAAGTAAAACCCCTTGAATGAACTATTGTAGTTGCAGGTGGATGAATTAAGACAAAGAATCCAAATTATAGATAATTAAAATGCTCATGGGGCTCAAACCTGAGTGTGTCTGCATTAGCTAAAGTCATGGATAGAATTTCCAAAGATTTTTTTAATTCTCAAATCCAAAAACTCTTCCCAAGAGATTAAATTTATTCATGATGTTGGTCAACACCTCACTAAAGTTCCCAACATGGTCAAATCCTTTTATAAGCATTATAATCAAGTGTTCACAAATCAATAACCTTCCCTGGTGATGTGGCCTCTGACCACTTAATGGATTCAACAATCCATTTAATCCTCAATCACATAATAAATACACAATCTCATAACAAGAATTCCTCACATAATTCTCATTAATCAACAATTCTCACATACACATAATCAAAGCTTCAACAAGATTATACTCTCAACTCATACAAACTTGGCATCCATAAGCCAAGGAGGCCCTTCGGGCTTCTCTCTAATCCTATTCCACAAACTCGCCTCTCTAAACCAAGAATGAATACAATCATATATAGATTTTCAAGAAAGAATGAAAACAACCCAACATATACGCCCCACATCCCACTTGGATGAATCATAACAAAGAAGAGTAAGGTCGAAGGAAATGCTATGCCACTTGCATCATGGGGTCAACTTTGACCAAGCACAAAACATCTTAGAAATTTGGTGCCACTCTTCACATGTGAAACATTATTAATGAATAGTAGAAGGTTTGTCACATGTGTAAGGTCAAAAAGAAGAGCATCTACTTTAGACAAGATAGGCCCCCACCATGTGCCTCCATGTGACATCATAGAAATGCACCCCATGCGACCTAAGCAATTAGGAATAATGATGTGACATCTCACTAGGATGAAGTGTGTGCCATCTCATCAGTGAATAGTGACCTAGGAATAGTGCTAAATGAATATTGTATTATCATTGCATCATTATCCTTGGTTGAAAATAACTCAACTCCCACAAGTTGCCCTGATTGTATCCTTGCCATTTATTCTAAAAATAAAGAAAAATGCACACCACTCTATTTTTGTGTGATGCAAGATTGCACAAACCCTCAGATACTCCTGCATCAAACACTTGAGGTAGATAATGTGATCTCTTAATCACATAAATGGGGTAAGTGGTGGAACTGCTCTTTTGATCATGAAGAGTAATGACCATGGCATCCCCTTCCAAACACACCAAGTGCTCCTAAAGAATATTCTTTTTTCTTCTCCACTTCCAATTTCTACACACTGGCCTTCCACCTCTTTTCCTCATGGGATCACACCTCCCATCCAAAATTGTCCTCCTCCACAAAATGCTCATCTATATCCCAATGGATTCATATGTGGGAGGGACTATACCCACTACAAATCATCCTCCTCCACCAAGATTATTTATCATACATCTCATTTTCCCTTGTGAGCTATAGTCCACCACTAACAGTCCTCCTCCACAAAATTCTCATCCATATTGTAATGGATTCATATGTGGTACTATACCCACTACAGATCATCCTCCACCAAGATTCTCTATCATGCATCTCATTTTCACATGTGAGCTCTAGTCCACCACTAACCATCCACCTCCACCAAAAGCCCGCCTAGATTTCTTCACACACTATCCAACCACCTATTGGATATTCCACAACATCACACATTATCATTACTTGTAGCTTCACACACTTGGATACCATCTCATCTATAAAATCAACTTCTTCACCACACATTAGCATCACTTGTGACTCCTCTCTCATGGCTACAACTTCATCCACACTATCCTTATGTGCACTAGCTTACACAAAAATTGCATCCAATTTTTCTTCCAATGAAACATGCAACTCCTTTTAGTTGCTCCCTTCACTCACACACACCTATTCAAGGTTTTAATCTTCTTCCTCATGCAACTCCACATGGCTACAATCTTCACTCTCATGTCATACTACATGGTTGCAATCTTCATCATCCTCCATGTCATCATGTGCACATACTTGCACATCATCTTCATCCAAAGTTTATACACAAGAAACATAAAACTCTTCATTAATTTCAACATGCTCCTCATGCTCATCAATTTCACTATAGGCTACCAATAGCCCATCCAAAATAACTCTCATGGTTGTTTTCTTCTCCTCTTCTCTACTTAAGGCAAGTCTTAATTCATGCCTCTTCCTTCTCTCGATAAGTAGATCCACATGCCACTTCACTCTCTTCCTCATCACTATTCCAAATCCTTGGCTCTCTTCCTCTTGCATATGATCCATCATCATATCCAATTTGTCTTGGATCTTCATCAGCATATTCACCAAGTCTTTTCCTCCATTTTTATGTGTCATATTCACACCTACAAAATAAAACACTCACTCTAACATCTTCTATTCCCAACAAAATTTGAACTTGCTCTAATACCAGTGGATGTGGCCTCCAACCACATAATGGATTCAAAAATCCATATAATCCTCTATCACATGATAAATACACAATCTCATCACAAGAATTCCTCACACAATCCTCATTAATCAATAATTATCACATACACTTAATCAAAGCTTCAACAAGTTTATACTCTCAACTCATACAAACTTGGCATCATCAATCCAAGGAGGCCCTTCAGGCTTTTCTTTAAGCCCATTCCCTGCTTCTTTAAACCAAGAATGAATACAATCATATGCATATTCTCAATAAAGAATGAAGACAACCCAACATATATGCCCCACATCCCACTTGAATGAATCATTCAACAAAAAAGAGTAAGGTCTAAGGAAATGCTACATCACATGCTTCATGGGGTCATCTTTGACCAAGCACAAAGCATCTTAGAAAGTTGTTGCCACCCTTCACATGTGAAACACTATCGATGAATAATAGAAGGCTTGTCACATGTGCAAGGTCAAAAATAAGTGCATCTACTTTAGACAAGATAGGCCACCACAACAAGCCTCCATGTGACACCATGAAAATGCACCCCATACCACCTAAGAAATAAAGAATAGTGTTGTGACACCTCACCAAGATGAACAGTCTCTAGCACCTCATTAGTGAATAGTGACTTAGGAATAGTGTTCCATGAATAGTGTTTTCCTGCTACATCACCTAGAGTGACAATAAGCTCTTGATCAATGTTTCTTGGTGGTACCCTACAAAATCACTCCTACTCAATAGGTTACATGTGATAGGAAACTCTCTGTTGAATATTTTCATGAGGTAATTATGTAAATGGCCAATACCAAAGCTCCTAGTTGTAATGGCTTAGCTTATGAATTATATAAAAAAATGTGGGACATTGTTGGGCTAAAATTGTATCAATTTTATCTCAAAGCTTTCCACACATAGCCTTTGGGCCCTAGATTAATAAAGAGCACATAAAATTCATCCCAAAGGCAAGCAACCTTGAGTTAATTTACAAGTGGCGCCTATCACTTTGTTGAATGTCTCTTATAATATCAAAACCAAAGCCTTGACACTTAGGATTTTCCACCTTTTGCCTTTTATTATTCAACATGAGTAAACAAGTTTCATTCATGGTAGGTTTATTATAGGCTCGTTGTTCCAATTAAAAGGCTATGTTTATTAAAATTAACTTCGAAAAAGCCTATGATCAAATTGAGTGGCCATTCATTTTGGTCATGTTACAATCTTTAGGATTTGGCCCAAATTTTTATAGTCATTTTGAATGTTCTTTGTTGATGCCTCTACCTTTCTTTCCATTAATGGAGTTAGCTCTAAGCGATTTGGTCTTTTTAAATCCACTAGGCAAGGTTGGTTATTGGCACCTGCTTTATATGTTCTTGTTGCTGAAGGATTTGGTTGTCTATTAGCCAATGCACATTCTAAAGGATTTATCTATGGCATTTCTTTGCCTACTGAGGAGCCTTTACAACTCCTCAATGGGAATTTTTCAAATGACTCATTTCTCACTCACATTAATAATGAAGCATGTTTCTCTTAATTTCTACTCATTTCTTAGTTTTGGAAGAAGACAATAAACTAGTAATAAGGGTGTGGTAGAAATACCTGGTTGGTGATGCTCATGTAATCTAGATGAAGATGGAAAACTCCTTTTTAGCTACGAAGGAATAACCTATAAATAAGAAATCACTAACAAAAGGGGTTGTTAGTAAGATAGTTAAGTGGACTACCTAACGTGAGCTAGATCCAAAAAGCATACACTTTCTAAGAGGCTGTCAATTCACTGTTGATAACAATTAAGTTAAAAATGATAAAAGTAATGTACTTGCATAAAGTAAATGAAATGTGATACAAGAAGAAAGTAGAATGCTTGTTAAATAAAGTGACTAAATATAGAAAAATTGGGTCAATACTCATGCTAAGGTGGGTGAAGTCAGGTTCAAAAAATTAAAAAAGGGTCTATGAATAGGTAGGAACACAAAAAGTTAGGTTTGGGTGGGTTTAAGGGGCTGAAAATAACTTGCTATTATTTTTTGCCACAGTGACTATCGATGGTTAGGTGAACCATCAATAGTTGGGCTGACCGTTGGTGGTTGGGTAACCATCAACAATTGGGGGTGACCATCGGTGATTGTGCTAACTATCGATGGTTTCCTATAGAATTTTGAAGGTAGTCAGAAAAGAGTTATAGAATAGGTAGGTGGTCAGATAATGGTTATGTTAAGGATCTAGTGGAGAGGAAATAAGATGCACATAGGTCTAATCAAGTTAGAGAGACTAGAAATCCAAAATAATAAAGACCAAGTAGAATATATCTATAGCTTGCTAGATGGTTGATAGTTGAAGACTGAGGCAATTTCTCTAGAGTAACATTACTTTGGCCTCAAAATCAAATTCAATAGAGGTTTGGGTATCTTTTGTTGTTATTGAGTTATTGAAGGAAGACTGGATGGTTGAAAACTTAAATACCTATGTGCAAGAAGATTTGATAGCTTGAACATGTATCCTTTTCACCTCCTACTCCTCTCCTTTTATAGACAAAAAGAGATGGAGGATGGAAGGTTCCCTAGAGGGTGAGGTTGTTGATCATGATGTTTGAAAGTTCGTTAGCACTGCATAATATGAACATATTAAATTGTGCCTCATTATCTCACACATAACTGGTGATGTGTTAAGAAGGTGAGGACCTGACCATCGACGGTTAGGCTAACCATTGACAGTTAAGCTGACCGTCGGTGATTGAGTGTCCCTTTCGAGGGTAAAAGGGTCAAAGTAAGTGAAAATGGTTTGGTTAAAAGCTTAAGTTAGTAGGGTCATGAGTTATTTAACTAGGTGGTAAACTAGACTCAAGGTCTGATAGGGGTCCTAAGGTGTTTCAACAACTAGAACTATCATGTGCAATTTTTTAGTGTCTATATGTTGCCCTTTTTTGTTATGCAGCTTTGAATTAACAAGCTATAAAACAAAACAAGAGTTCTAGTCAAAGGTTTGATTGCCTTGAGTATGGGAGGTGGTGTTCCCCCTCAGATTAGGAGTCGATGAGGTGAAACTGAAATCAAGTTAGGGTTTGATAAGTGGCATATGGCGAGTCATGAAGTTGGTGACAAAGGGGTTGGGCATTTGAAATATGAACATATGCATAAAATATGATTAAGTGCGATAGTCAAGATCACATAAGGACTAAACTTTTCAATGTTGGTAAAAATAAGGTTAGTTTTAAAAGAAAAAGTGATAAGGTAACCAATCCATAGCATTGGTCATAGCTGATCAGGTTACTCTATAAGTCTCCTAGACAGGGTCGGTGTTTTCACAGGTATCTAAGGTAGGAAGTGTTCCCTTAAAAAACACAAATGGTCTGATTGTGCATGAGGCGGTCCAAATTCAAATGGTCAACATGGAAAAAATGGTTAGTGTGGTAAAAAAATACCACGTAAGGTCATTTCCAAACATGCAAATAGTTCAGGTCAAAAATGGCCAATCATTGAGGTAGACATGGTCTAAGGGTTGGTGGGAGAAGGGTAATCTCTAAAAGTTCAAGTTTTGGTGTGGGAGAGATTAGGTGATCTCTAAAAAGTTAGGCACTTAGGTATAGGTGCCTAAAAAAGTTTTTTTCTAAAAATGTGGACCCTCCTGATAGTCAATAGTTAGGTTGAAACCCTAAAAATTAAGAATATAAAAAGTAAAAATGAAATTCCACTTTCACTTTTGACATTTTGACCTCCATGATTTTGTGCTTCCATGTAATTGGACAATTTGGTGTTTAGCTATGAGAGTTGACTAAGTGTTTGGGTGAGGTATCGATTATGGATTAGTTGAGTGTGTTGGAGGAGATCAACTAGGACTAGACATGTAGAGCAGACGAGGATGTGACCGAGCAGTAGGACATGGGCTTCAACCTCGACAGTGATCAAGGAATGAGGTAGGGGGTGTATTAAGTTTGTAGATTAGTCAATTTTGTTATTTATGAATTTGAATTTGCGTAATTTGTGATTGTTTGGAAATTGGGTTTGGGGGTTTGACCTAGGTTTTATGTTTTGGGTAAAATTGAGAATGTGAATCGATGAAATTTGAAATTGGAAGAGTATATGGGTTTGGGGTAGGATATAAGATAGGATTAGGTAGTTGTTTTATGTAAATTTTGTTGTTTTTGGTAGTTTTTAGGTGGGTAAGTCAAGGGTTTTGCTAGTGGCAGTCACACACAATGACCATCGATAGTTCAACCTGATCATCAATGGTCAAACTAACTCTCAACAGTTGAACACCAAGGCAAAATGGGTCACTGAGCCATCGATGGTTAGATGAACCATTAGTGGTCAAGTGTTTTAGAGAAGGTTGGTTTAAAAAGGTGTAGATGAATATGGTTTAAAATGTTTGTGAAAAGGTGTATAGGTTATTTTAGGTGTCAAATGTAAGTTTAGGATAGGTAAATGGTCAAATAGGAATAATGTATGAAATTGATAGCTAATTTGATGGTTGGTGGATAGAGTTAGGTGTTATTTGATAGGTTAATATAGGGTAATTTTTAAGTAAGATTGATGTTGTGAAATAGTTGTTAGGTAGAGTGGTGATAATTTTACAAGTAAGGGTAGATGTTGTTTAAATGCTAGAGGTAATGTTGTAGATATAATGGGTGTTTGTTTGGAATAGGTTGAAAGAGGCAAGTGGAGGTTGATAATGAGTTTGATTTAGAAATGAGCAATAGTGACACGTGTTAACTTTGATTTTTGTAGGCACGAGACTAGATCTAGATGAGGGATCAGGTATCAAGGATCTTCATCGAGGTCCATGGAGGGATGACTTGAGATGAGTGGATGCATATGGAGGAAGTTGGCTTAAGATCCATGTAACATTATCAATAATATTCATTAGATGTAGTGATGATAGTGGCCCTCATCGAGAGATGGGATCTAACCACTAACACCTTCCTGCTACCGATGGGAGAGATTACCATCCTCTTAGAGGATGTCCATAAGATTACATGGTTATTGATCTGAGGGGAGCCTATTTATCACATTGAGAGTGAGGAGAGGGATGAGTAGATGAAGTTAATATATGGTGAGGATCGAGCCCATGTTAGGTGGCATTCAGGTGGTTTTGGTTACAGGCCACTATACCAAAGGTCCCTAGATGAGAGGTGACTGATGATGATGATGGCAGTATCTTATTTCTCATTCCTTGATCCAAGTAGTGGACATTTTCCCTATCTACTATTGGGAGTGTTGGTAGAGATGTTGTTAGGTAGGATTGTGTTTGGGTGGGCACTAGTCTTACTTGTTAATATTTATAGGGAGCTATGGGCATGTAAGGCGCACAAACGATATGGGATCAACATTGGGTTCGTGCTCCATTACTGGGCATACAAGCATATTCAAGTGTTGAGACCTTTGGGGCTACCATGGGATGGCTATGCACAGGTGGACTATAAAGTGGGTTTCTTGAGATAGAGAGGAGATTATGCTTTGACAGGTTCTGGAGGTGGTGTTAGGGACATTGGCTAGTTTAGAGATGCATTGGATGGTTTGGTTGTAAGTGACATGGTATGAAGGCCATATGTTGATTGGCCTAGGTGGGCTCAATATAGCTACCACACTCTATCTTTGCAGAGCTGGAGGTGGATCTATGGGAGGAGAGAGGGGGATACATAGCTTATCCCCTTTGATCAAGTTCATAGGCAATTCAGCCTTGTGTAGGGGAATCTAGCTCCTTTTCCAAGGTATAGGAGAGAGGATGCAGAGTTTCTACTTCCAGAGCCACAACCACAAGATGTAGTATTGGATCATGAGGAGCTACCAGCCAGAGCAGCGATAGATGATGTCAATTTTTTTGATGGATATATAGGATGGTATCAGGCCCAATATGTAGTGACCAATTTTGGATGGGATAATGGGGCTCGATAACTCATGGATATGGATCCAACTAAGGCACAAGTACAGGGTGGTGGTTAGGATGGATAGGAAATGATAACACTAATAACTGCATAGGCTCAGATCATAGGGTTACAAAGATAGGTGCCCACTATATAGGGTCAAATTATTACTTTACAGGGTGAGGTTGCCACCTTGATAGGAGAATGAGATCAGGCAAGGACCTCCCTTGGTTTAGTGACTCAGGAGAGGGATACATTGAAGCAGAGGGTAAGAGTTATGGTAACACCAGTAGGATAACCACCTGGGATGATTCCTATGATATGATACTTAGCTACGATTGAGAAGTTGAGGTACTATGAGGCTATATTGCTAGCACAGTGTCTAGGGAAGCCAAGATGGGGGGAGTACATGGCAAGTTTAATAGGTAGGGAAATCATGGTGACTCTAGGATAGTTGGCCTCTACAATGGGTGGATAGGGGGGTACTTTAGGATGATCGACACCTAGTGGCAATGTAGGTGGAGGAGTAGGAGGGACCAGTGGTAGTGGTGCCCCAAGGGCATGATATTTGATATGATATGATGTATATGTACATGATTTTGATATTGATCTACATGCCGATGATGCAAGATGTACATGAGAGAGAGATTTATACATTATTACATGTACTATTTTGATGACATGATGTAAATGATGATGTTGATGATTATATAGATGTGATTTATCTTTCATGTAGTTTATGATTATGGATATTCATGTTCATGTTATGGTTTATGGTTTATGCACATGCTTTATGAGATGTTTTAATCAATAGCTTAGGCATGTGATGTTTAGAATATGGTAATGATGTTCTATTTTTGTTCATGGATATGATATGATGTTTATGGATGGTTCGATGTTCATGATCATTGATGTTATTTATGTAATGGCATTTGATGTGATGATCTTTGATTATGTGATGTGGTGATGATGATCATGGAATATTTGGTATGATGATCATGGAGTTTTTGGTATGATGATCATGGAGTATTTGGTATGATGATAATGGATTAGGTATGTGTGTTTGTGGTTTATGATGTTATATGATGGCACATAAAGATAACAAACTAAATGTGGGAAAATTGATGAGAACCAATGAGATATATGAACTAATAATGAAAATATAAGAAAATAAACATGATGCTTTTTCATTGATAAGGACAAAACAAAACTCGAAGTTAGATCGGCCTATGGAACATAAGCATTTCAAATGGTTCACATTAATATGCTTAGGTTGATAAAAATGTGTCTTGATCACATTGTGTCGAGTAAGCTCATAATCCCTTGATTTATGGATAGTATAAAGGGGAGGTGGGTAATAAAAATATAAAGGAAATGGGAAATAGGTAGGGTAACCTTATGTAGGTTATATTTCCCCTTCTATAGGTGACCTAAGAACCATAATAGACAAGTCCATGTCCTATGTTAGTTGTAGACTGATCGATGCAGGAAGTCTACTAATGCTAGATATAAAAGTTGATTGCAACTTTCTTGGTATAGCTTGTTCTGTTTTAATATAAGGTTTGCTTATTATTGTTGTTTATTCTGATAGGTTTGTGAAGTTGATCGATGTGGGAAGCTTTAAATGATTGATTTTGACAAATTTGACTTAGCCATCCTTTTAGGGAGTGGTCTAAATTTGGATTTGTTTATTTTGGTAGCTATCCTTTAAGGGAACAATTTATCTTTTAAGCAAGTTAGAGGATTTTAAGGCAACTATCCTTCAAGGGATCAATCTTCAATGCTAGAAATATGTGACCCAAATAATATTTTAGTGTCCCAAATTGTTTTGATGCTAGTTTTAGACATAGATAAATCTATGTGGGCTTAGAGGTTTACCTTTATGAGGGCAAAACTTTTTAGCACAAAGAGGTTACTAGTAGGTGAAAGAAATGGTTTGAGAAACAATGACCATGGGATTCCATCTCATTAAAGATGAAAAGTATCCATGATAACCATGCCATGGGTAGAGTCGTGGTACCCATATTTAGGATTAGGATATGACTGTGATGGTTAATCACATGGTTTTATGTTGTAATCAGTTGTCCTCAAAGGGATAGGGATGGGTGAATGAAGGTGAAAATATTATAAATCAAGGGACAAGCTTAAGTTAGACAAAAAAGTGAGTTTGATCCTTGTTTTAACAAAAGAATATATGCATATGTGAAGCATTGAGAGGCTCAAGTTTTGGTTTGCCTTCGAGAGAGGATAAATGATAATATCCTAATCCATACTTATGGGTTATGATATAGGGTCCAAGCCAATTGAAATCAAATTTACCTCTTTTGCTTTTCTCCATGTTGGTGACATGTTGATTTTCCTTAATGATGAGGTCTCTGATATTGAATTCTCATTCTTTTAGGTGGTTTTTATAGGTGCACTTGATTCGCTCTTGGTAGACACAAAGATGTTAAGCGCTACAAGGTGATGTTCGTTGAGTAGCTCAAGTCATGCTAATTGTTCTTAATGATAGTCGCTCTAAGAAAGGATCTCTTTCAAAGATATGCAAAGAGAGGGAATTTGGACTTCTAGAGGCAATATTGCCTCTACTCTTAAGGCTAGAGAGACAGGTGTAGTACCCATAGAGGTTTGAATGCTAGTGAGATAGGCCCATAAAGTGAAGGGTATGTGTAAGTATGAATCCCAACCTGAGGCATTGATGACATTGGTCAACATTTTGTTAAGGATTTTGTTAGAGGCTTCTACCTATCCATTTTCTTGTAGATGGTAAGGTGAAGAGAAGCTTGACTTAATGCTAAATGTGTTGTAGAGACCTTTGAATTTTTTATTCTTAAAAGATCTACTGTTATCGGTGATGATCTTATGGGGAACAATGAAATGATAATTGATGTGATGTTTGATGAAGTTGACAATTTTTTGGCTTTGTTAGAGATGAGAAGAATGACTTCCACCCACTTGGTGAAATACTCAGGGGTGGTAATGATTGATTGGTGATGTTGTGAAGAATGAATTTTGATTTCCCTAATGAGATCTAGGCCCCATTGTGAGAATTGCCAAAAGTCTTTGCATACTTGGAGGGCATGGGTAGGTACATGGTGTAAATTAGCATGTTGTTGACATTTGACACATTTATTTACATAATCATAATAGTCTTGGTTGAGGGTAGGCCAATAGTAGCCAAGGTGAAAGATACGTTTAGCAACAGCTAAACCACTAAAGTGTCCCCCACAAATTTCATCATGTGTTTCCTTGATGGCATGGGAAGCTTCATGACTATGAAGGCAATGAAGAAGGAGGTCATCAAAGCCACATTTGTAAAGGTTTCCTCCTAGTATGGTGTAACGAGAGGTACCCTAAACAAAGTCTCTTTGGGTATTCCTAGAGAGGTTGGGAGGAATGATGTCGAGGTTGAGGTAATTGAAGGTTTACTCATACCATATGTCAGATGGAGATGCTTCCACACTATAGATGGCAAGAAAGTTAGAATGGATATAAGATGGGGTGATAAAATGATGGATGGTAACAAAGTTTAGAGTTGGAAATAGGTTGCTAAAAAAAAGTTAGATGGGATGATTCAAAATCCTTAAACTTTGAGGGAGATGGGGTTGGTGAGGATGGGACATCCTCATCGATGGTGGCGAAGGGTTTAGGTGAGGTGGGTTCTTCTAGTGGTACGAACCCAAGGCCAAATAGTTCACGAGGTTTTTGAGTTTTGATTAGGGGTAGCTTGTGAGGTCCCTATTCATAAAGGCCGAGGCCAAACCCCCTCTAAGTACACTTGTGAAGGTACACTTTAAAGGTTGGTTTGTTGAGATATGAGAAATTAGAGGTAAATGGTTGGATATGAGGGGTTGTAAAGGAATTAAGAAGTGGATGGTCGAGTCCCCCATAGATGAAATTAGTTTGATGATTGGGTGGCCCTAAAGGGATGATGGTTCTGATGTTAGGGTCATAACTAGGGTCATGGTCAAATTTACCATACTCTTGAGGAGTGGGGAAGGCATCCAAGGCTAAAAGACGGTATTCTCCCAGTGAGAGATATTAGAACATTGGTTCCAAGGGTCCTCTATGGGGATTTGTGGAGAAGGGATGGATGAGCTTGTTGAAGCTTCATCAATGATAGGGGTAGGATTATTGGTAGTTGGTAGTGAGGTGGATGGGCGAGGAAGAAGAACATCATTGGGTCGATACATCATATTGTAAGATGTAAAGGGACTAGGGCCAGCCTATATGGTAATGACATGACCATGTTCAAATTTGACATAACGATGCAAAGTGAAAGGGACATAACTCATAGCATAAATCCAAGGGCATCCAAGTAAAACATTATATTAAAACTCACCCTCTACAATGTAAAAGAGTTATGGAATGGTGTGAGGTCCCAAATGAATATGGAGAACAATTGTTCCTAAGGTAGTGACCATAGTATCATTGAAAGAATGAAGGATTGTTGAAGTTTTAGACATAATGTTCTTTGGAAACTCAAGTTGGTCATAGGCATGGGAGGAGATAATGTTTAATACTAGCCCCTCCATCAATCATCACCATTTTAATATGGGTTTGGTTGTTGTATGCCATGATAAAGAGGGGAGGATTAGGATCCTCAGGATGCATAGAAGGTATTTTTGAATCATTAAAGGTGACTAGGGTGGAATGTTGAAGGGCTCAAAGAAAGGCTACAAGGGGTTGATGATCTTCAGTTTGAACCTCTATGGATTTCAAAATCTCTATCAATGTTTGATGGTAAGGAGGTGAGGTGTTGATTAATTCATATAAGCTCGCCGGTGTTTGGTGAAGTTATTTCAACACAACACACTGAATAGATTCAGAAGGGTTGGAAGGAGAGACACCCAAAATAGATACTTTAGGTTTTGGTAACGGTGAAGGTGAAGGTGAAGGTTGAGGGGTATAAGGGTAGGTTCATGGTATGGACACTTTTGCTTTTACTTTATATTTTTGTTGGACCCTTGATTGGGTAATTATATGAATGGCGTGGATAAGGGGAAGTGTTGGTTTAGATAACTACTTTGATTCCTCCTTAGTCTTAGGTGAGAGCGGGGGATCAGGTAAATGTTGGATGGTTTGAGTTGGTAGTTGGGTTAGTAATGGGCTCAAGGGAGGTTCATTCGATAACATATCATCCTCATCCCATAAGCTATGGACCAGTGTTTGTAGAGCTTTATAGTTCTCTGTATCATGTCTTGGTGTCCTATGGTATAGGCAAACAAAATTGTCATTGAACCATGTTAGATTAAGATGTGAAGGGTTTAAAGGTTTGATGGGTGGTAAGTTTAAAGAAGAGGTTTGCAACAACCTTTGTATAATGGTTGAATAAGATTCAATCAAAGGTGTTGAGGGTGTTGGGTTTTTGGTTTTAGGAGTGGAAGCCTTCTTAGGAGTAGGATTTACTATGGAAATTGGAGGTGGTGGAATGATTTTGGTAGGTGGTTTCTGTTGGTATTGTTTGGTTATGGTTGGTTTGGAGGTGGAAGATTTAGAGGTGGAGGGTGAAGTTTTAGTGATAGGTGGGAAGGTAGAGGTATCTAAGTTAGTTAAGAATGATGGGGATTTTGTTGCTTTGGTGGAGATAGGTGTAGGTAGAGTAAAAAGAGAATGTTTATAGATGAGGAATAGGTAATGGGGATAGTAGTGGGATGGGGTCCTAAAATTGAAGGTAAAAGAGAAGGGAGGTATGGGTCTAGTTTAAGATGGTTTGGGTGGTTCCACCTTTTTGATAGGTTTAGTCAAAGGTTTCTTTGGTGGACTTGATGTGGTTAAGTCTAACTTCAAAGATGGATGAGTCAAGCTAGGGGTAGGAAGTATTCCTAAATTCTTTATGAGTTTGGTCAAAGAAGCATAGGGTGATTTAGCAATTTTATATTGAGGTGGGTTGGAAGATTCCCCTATGGTTTTGGATGAATAAGTATCTAAGGATGGGGTTGAGGCAATGATAGGTTTGAGGGTAGATTTAAGTGAGGCTAAAGGTTTTTTTTTGTTTTGGTAAGGTAGCCTGAGATAGTGTCAAAATGTGGCCTTATCTAGATTGGGTTGAGAGGTAAACTCTAGGATTTGAACCAATCTAGAAAAAGGTTTATAGATGGGTTTGATTCCTTGGTTAATGTTTTCAAATATTAAACCCATAGGTTGAGGTGAGGGAATAGTTTCTTCACCTTTGTCTTGGGCGGAAGGTTTGATGGTTGAGGAAGATGGTGTTTTTAAGGAAAGAATAGAGGAGATGATCTCTTCCTTTGGAGTGGTTTCCAAAGAAGGAGTGGTTGGTTCTATATTAGGTAAGGAGGGTATGGTTTGTTCAAATGGAAAAAGGGAGGTGGTTGCTTCCTTTATTTGGATGTCCAAGGGAAAGAGTAGTGATTCTACCATTTCCATAAGTGAATTGGAGGAAAAAGTAGTTGAAACAATGGATGGTTCCTTTAGTATTTCTATCAAAGGAGAGGTGGGTAAGTCAATGGTCTCTTCAATTGAAAGAGAAGAGGTGTCCAAAAAAATAGAAGAAGATTCCATTACTTCAATAAGTGGTTGGAAAAAGAGGTATTTGAGGTAATAGTTTCCTCAATGGTAGATTCACTAATAATGACTTTGACCGTGTGCACCTCACGAGCGTGAGATGATTCTGATTGGTTATTGTCATGGTTGGTGGAAGGTGCATAGTTAGGAAAAAGTTTCTAAAAGATGTCTAATGATTGATTTATAGGTATATTGGGATTATATAATGCAAGTTAACCCTTATCAATCATGTTTTAGACAATAGTTTTAAAGGTATTGCACCTACTAACATCATGTCCAATAACATGATGAAAGGCACATAGATCATTTTCATTATACCAGACATGTGTGGGGTGAGAAGCATTGACTTATTGGGGTAGTTTAATTGGAAGAAGTTGTATAAGATTAGCTTTAAGTAGTTTATCCAAAACCAAAGCATATGAATCCCCTATGGGAGTATATTGTCTGGGAATGGTTCAATTTTGGTTGTGAGTTTATCAATTTGATGGGTTGGAAGAATTGGTTTGATTAGGTTGGTTGATAATTGGAGGTGGAGCAGATTTTAAGACAATCATGTTTGTGGTTGCCTTTGTCTTGGTGTTGAGATGGTTGGATGGGTTAGTGGTTTTGGTTGAAGAAGGGTCATTGGATTTAAAGATGGAATTCTTGTTTCTCAATTTTAATTTCCCTTCATCAATGGCTCTAATTTAAAGTTTACGTGCCATGGTAAATACCTCATCAAAGGTTATAAAAGTGTGAACCTGAAGAGTTGGAGTAATATGTTTGGCACAACATTGAGAAAAGAGTTCAATCAGTTCAGGTTGGGGTAATGAGAAAGAAAGTTGGTTTATGAGACCTCTCCATCTAGCTACGAAATAGGCAATTGATTCATCATCAAATTGCCTAATGGAGTAAAGGTCAATAATGGAAACCTTTTTAGATATGTTGATTGAAAAGTGATCTAAAAAGATTTGGGCTATTTGAGAAAAGGAGAAGATAGAGTGCTTGGTGAGATCACTATACCAATCCAAGGTTGGTTAGATGAGGACATGGGGAAGGTATGAAAGAGAAGAGCATTGTCATATGCAATTAAATAACAAGAATGACAGAATGTTCTTAAATGTTGTTGGGGGTCCTCCTTGCTTTGGAAATTGGAAAACTTAGGTAGTTACCATTGAGGAGGATAAGGTTGGATTGGAACAAATGGGTGAATGGGTTCATTGTAGATTTGATCATAAGATAAAAGGTTGTGAGCTCTAAAAATAGATGATTCAAGATTGGACATTTTATCTATCAACATCTTAACCAAATCTATTTGAGGTTGGGGAGCTCCATAATTGGGTGGTAGGTTTGGTTGAGGTTGGGTGGATGCAATGTATGGATAAGAGGTGGAAGGTTGAGAAGATCCCACATATTTGTATGTGGGCATTGAAGGTAGGGATGATGCCCCATATTGGTATGTGGGCACAAAAGGTTGGGTAGAAAGTGGTATGTATCCTTATGGATTAGGAACATATTGGTAAGATGTCATGGGTGTTTGTTGAGGGATTGAAAAAGGTTGGTTTGGAGGTATATTTGAAGTGGTAGGTTTAAGTTGAGTGGTGACCCTTGTGATAATGGGTGGAAGGGTAGGAGGTATGAAAAGTACCAAATTTTAAAGAGGGGTAGAAATTGGTTGGTTGGTGGTGATAAGAGGAATGGTGGAAATAGGGGTAGAAGATATTCCCATGGTAGGTGGGGTATATGTAACAAAAGGTAAGGTTTCCCCAACATTAAAGGTGTTAGTTGGTGTAGGAGGAGTTTGGCTATAGGTTGGAATGTTGGATTGGGTTTCGATGTTGGTAGTGGATGGGATATTGGTATAAGAAGAAACTTGGGTGATCAATAGTTGGGTAGAAGTAACACCAACCATAAGAGGGGGAGGCATACCATAGGGTGGATCCATGGGAGGAACCAAAGTAGTAGAGATGCAGTGAGATAAGGTGTTAAGGTAGTGTTGGAGGGTTGTGGGGTTGTTATCAAGGAATGTGGCAAAATATGCATCACCCTCAACAACTATTTGTGACATGGTAGGAGGGGGAGAATGATGAGGAGGACTCTCAACATTTGAAGTATACTCCATAGAGGAAGAAGAGGAAGATGAAATTGGTCCTTAGTTAGTTTCATTTCTTAACTAATGTCTAGTAACAATTATTGGTTGAATATTTTGTTGATCAGTGTACTGATAAATAAAATAGGTCTGATCAGCCAAAGTAGGAAGATTAGTCATCCAAATGTGTAGGTTTACCACATCAGAAGGGGACTGATCTCTCCTCTCATCAAGGGGAGGTTCCCTATATATAAGCTATATATATATATATATATATATATATATATATATATATATATAAACAGAAAATAATACTCAGGGTAGGACAAACCATCCATCTCTCTTTTTTCAGAGATAATGCATGCAAATCAAAGGAAAAACTCAAGGGAAATGACAAATAATACTCCTCTTCTTTCAGAAGTACTATTTAGAAAACCACCAGAATACTCCTGGTAGTAACAACAAAATGTAGAAAAGGATGTAATAACCAGGAAATCGAGATGCAGCACAAAGTCTCCCCCTGAATTGCTCAAGAGTAAGATACGAAGGACAATGAGGGCACAAAGTCTTCCCAAAGTCCTTTACACAGAAATGAAAAAAGGCAATTATGGGGGCACAAAGTCTCTCCAAAGTTGACTCTTCAGGACACCTTTCTGACTAATTTCACTAATCCTGCTTGTTGAATTAAAAGAATAGAAAATATATTGAAGAAAAAGACATAAGAACAGTTTCCTCAACAACAAAGATATTACAGCACAAAGTCTGAAAAACCATTTGCTTTCTTATTCCAATAACAAAATATGATAAACAAACTGAGCTCAAAGTCTCAGAAGTGCCTTTCAATTTGGGTAGAGTTTCGTTCTGATTGTCAAAAAGAGATATCTATTTACAATAGAAGAGAGTCCCTTATATAGCCATTTCAAGAAGGACTCGGGAATAGTAACACATCATGTTGTGTTGGAATCTGTTAAGAACACAGGCTAGAACTTAGGGGCATTTTACCCATTTTGTTTTATCAATGTAGGGAAACAAGTCACGCTTATTGAAAGTTTGCAACTTTCAATGTCCACCTGGCGATCTGATCTTACCTTCATCGTTCCTCCTTTTTTAGTTAATTGAATTGGGTCCTGGATTCAGTTTGATATTCTATTCTTTCCTCACTTTCTTCTGGTCTTGGCCTTGAAGTCTATGAATGCATTCTGGTCTGTAGGTTCAAAGGATCAATGGTTATTTTGTTGTCTTGAATTTGACGTTCGCACGCTCGTCACTATGTTTTCAACGGTTAGTTCACTGTGTTGAATTTGACATCTTCGAGCGCGTCACCCCTTGGTCCTCTTTCAGCTATCTATTTGGCACTTTTTTGGATTGGACTTGCCCTTTCGAGCCTTAAGAAATGATCCTTGAATGGCCTTCAGGCTTCTTGTTTTACATCCTTCCCAAAGGGAAGGTGACCCTTCAGCTTCAGGAAGTGCTCTTTAAGTTGGCAGCTGAGAGTCCCCTGTAAGGGCACTTGCCCTTCGGGGTCCTTTGGCAGCCCTTTGCAAATTCCCATAGATAATTCCTGCTAGTACTTTCCTAGGCTTTTCCCTGGGCAAATTCTCGCAGATAATTCTCGCGGACAATTCCCACGGACAAATTGTCTGCAAAAATTTCTCGCAGACAAAAAGTCTGCAAAAATTATTCTATTTGCCAATACGCAAATTCCTTTGGGTTTCTTGCTTTTGTGACTTCTCAAAATTCTTTCGAACTTTTTGTCTGAAAGAATTGTGCCTTAGACTTGCCTTAGTATTTTTGAAAATGACCCTTCCGAAGGGTATTTTCTTTCGTTGACCAAGTGCCCTCCGCAAGGGCACTTGTCCTTCGAGAGGCCCTTTGAACTTTGGCGATGAACCAACTATTGAACTATTCCATTGAACCAAGGCTTTGAACCAATTGTTGAACCTAGGCTTTGAACCAAAATGGTTCAAGTCGATGAACCCTTTGTTTGAACCAACCATTGAACCTCTTCGTTGAACCAAGATTTGAACCAAAATGGTTCAAGTCAATGGTTCAATTGAATGAACTAAGCTAATGAAATGCTCCATTGAACGAAGATATTGAACCTCTTTGTTGAACCAAGACATTGAACCAAAATGGTTCAAGCTGATGGTTCATTTGATTGAACTGAACACTGAACTAATCATTGAACCAAAAGACATTAAACCAACCGTTGAACCAAGTTTTGGTTCAATGGTTCAAACAAAGCCTTGAACTGACTTACGAACCATTTGATTGAACCAAAGGATGAACCAAAAGCATTGAACCGCTTGATTGAACCCACCTTTGAACCTTTTGACATTGAACCAAAGGATGAACCAAATGTTGAACCTACTGTTGATGCTTGCCGATGGAGATTTCTATTTGAACCAAGGTGATGAACTAATTCCAAAAATAACCAAGTATTAGAAACTGATTCTTTTGATTGAACCCAACTGCAGAAGCTGTGAAGCCCGTTGAACTTGTAGAAATGAGCCTGTTTGCAGAGTCCATAGAAACCAAGTCCGTAGTTTTCTCTAACCTTGAAAGAGTCCATAGATTCAAGCTTGCAGAGTCCGTAGATTTCTGAGAAGCTTGAAAAATGAGGAACTTGAATGCCCAAGACAAATTTTGAAAAAGGGAAGAGATAATTTTGGTATGTGGGACCAAAATAGTTCAAATGTTGTCCTAAAAATAGCTGATATTTTTGGGGAACAACAAATACCATGTGAGAAAATAGGAAATAAATGATGAAAATTCACATCTCAAACAAAAAGAAAGCAAAATAAAAGAAATCAAGGCAATCCAAAGATACACTAAAAGTGCATTTAAAACTTAGGATTCTCTTTAGATCACTTTTGGCTTATGCCTTAGAAAGTGTGAAGAAGAAAATTTAGCTTGTAGATCAAGTACTAAAGAGGAAATCTAAGGTTGGTTTCAAGTTGTGTTTAGGTGCTTAAGAGAGAAATTTATATTGAACTTCAATATGTGGCTTGGTATTGGGGCCTACCCCCTCACTTCACACACTGCAATGATAAGGGTGTCGAGTGCTTAGCCAAAATATACTGAATTTCAGAGTTTATACTCAACTAGAGAGCTGAGTTGGTTCTCCCCTTGGTAATGACCTCCAAGTAAGATTACTAGGAAAGGGTAAGGTTTATCGCTAGGTGATGAAATCCTAGTCGAACCTTGTCTCAAGTTTGTTTTGATGTGCTAATTGATTATGTGGTTTGGATAAGTGTGTGATAACAAGAGTGAAACTACAACTAATTACTTTGCATTTAAGTTACTAAATGAACTAAAACAAGCAAGTAATCAATGTATGAAAAGGGTTTATTTTATGCTGAAAGAAATTTTATATTTTATACAATGAGCATAGAATAAAAGAAGAAAGAAAGGGCACCTAGATGATGTTAGGTCCCACTGGGCGTGCCAAAATATTTCTCTTAATTTCTACTCATTTCTTAGTTTTGGAAGAAGATAAGAAACTAGTAATAAGGGTGTGGTAGAAATACCTAGTTGGTGATACACACGTAATCCAGATGAAGATGAAGAACTCTTTGGCTAGGAAGGAATAACCTACAAATAATAAATCACTAACAAAAGGGGCTGTTAGCAAGATAGTTAAGTGAACTTCCTAGCGTGAGCTAGATCCAAGAAGCATATGCTTGCTAAGAGGCTATCAATCCACTATTGATAATAATCATGTTAAAAATGATAAAAGTAATGTACTTGCATAAATTAAATGAAATGTAATACAAGAAGAAAGTAGAATGCTTGTTAAAGAAAATGACTAAATATATCAAAAGTAGTTCAATACTCATGCTAAGGTGGGTGAAGTCATGTTCATAAAATTAGAAAAGGGTCTATGAACATGTACGAACATAGAAAGTTAGGTTTGGGTGGGCTTAAGGGGCTGGAAATAACTTACTATTATTTTCTACCACAGTGATCATCAATGGTTGGGTGAGTCATTAGTAGTTGGGCTAACCATCAGTGGTTGGGTAACCATCAGTGGTTGGGGGTGACCATCGATGGTTGTGCCAACCATCAATAGTTGCCTATGGATTTTTGAAGGTATTCAAAAAAGAGTTATAAAATAGGTAGGTGGTAAAGGTTTGGGTCTCTTTTGATGTTGTTGAGTTGCTAAAGGAAGACTAGATGCTAAAAAACTTGAATACCTATGTGCAAGAAGATTTGATAGCTTGAACATGGATCCTTTTCACCTCTTACTCCCCTCCTTTTATAGGCAAAGAGAGATGGAGGATGGAAGGTTTCCTAGAGGGTGAGGTTACTGATTATGATGATTGGAAGTTGTTATCATTTCATAAGAGAAATATATTAAATTATGCCTCATTATCTTGTACACAGCTGGTGATGTGTTAAGAAGGTGAGGACCTAACCATTGATGGTCAGGGTAACCATTAGTGATTAAGCTAATTGTTGGTGGTCGAGTGTAAAAGTTTCAAAAAGTCAAAGTAAGTTAAAAAGAGCTGGTTATAAGGTTAAGTTAGTAGGTTGATGAGTTAGCTAACTAGGTGGTTAACTAGACTCAAGGTCTGATAGGGGTCATAAGGCATTTTGACATCTAAAACTGTCATGTGCAGTTTTTTAGTGTCTACAAAGCCATTTTGACAAATGTCATGCTTTTCCTTGATACTTATTATCTTGCTTCTGGCTCTTCCATTCTATGGTGAAAAACATAGTGTTACAAATAATCCTTCCTCCCTTTGCCTCCTTAGGTGACTCATTATGAGTGGAAATGGCTTAATTACAATGAAAATTTTAATTTTTTGGGCATTCCCTTTGCATTCTAGGCATCTCCAGATCCCCTTTAGTAGTATGTGGTAGATAGGGTGGAAAATATGCTATTGTATTGGATCACCAAACCTTTATTATTGGCTAATGAATCTTAAATTTTCTCCAAAGTGCTTGTAGCCACCCATGTGTATTACTCTTCTTATTGGGTGTCATCCAAGAAGTCATTTTAAAATCTTGAAAATTTACTCAAAGAATTTATCTGGGCCAATCTCCCCACTAGCAAAAGGTTCTATAGGGTGGCCTAGGAGTATTATTGTCTTCCCTAAGAGGAAGGAGGTATGGGTTTGATTGACATCTCTTTGCAAGGTCTAACACTTTGTGTCATGTGGATTATCTGTGTCATTCAAGGGAATGAAGCTTGGAAGGTTTTAATATGTAATTTCATTTCTCAAGGCACCCTTCATGGGTGTGAAATGTTGAAAGGTTTAGGTTTTTCTAACCTCCTTACTCTTGCTACCCCTATGAAAATTATGGGGTCCTTTGTCATAAAAAGCATTTGGGAGGCATGGGAAAAAGTTAAACCTTGGTTGTTATGGAATGGTTTGGTATTTATGGATGGCCTCTCTATCAACCAACATTATCTTTTGTGGTCCCCTATTATTAATTTTTATGTTGTCTCTCTTAAAAAGTTGCCATGGATTCATTCTCTTTAATTTTATTGAAGAGGAATTCATATTGTGCAAAATTTGTTTTGTAAACACTCTCGATATTGGCTTCCCTAAGATCAATTAATAATTATATATAAACTTTCCTCTTTGAACAAGGTATTATATGAGTAGGTTATTGAGGTTTTTCCTATGGATATACTTCACAGGATCACTATCACCTCTTCGCACTCTTGGTTGAAAGATTAGAAATGGTATGTTGACACCCCTTTCTAGAACTACTCTGCTTGTAAAGGGTATGAATGGATTTCACCACATTTTCCCATAGTGGACAAACTAAATGCCCACTGGGGCAATAATTCTTCCCTTTTAGTTTGGAGGCATCATTTTCATATTGTTTGCTATGCACGTATTGAACCTAAGCTTACTCATTTTGTGTGGTATCTACTTCACCAAGGGCTTCTTATCAGTAGACAATTAGTCCAATTAAGGGTTATGCAACCCTGATGCCCATTCTATAGGCATATAGAGACTCTCATACATTTATTTTGGTTTTGTCCTAAGGCTCAAGTGTCTAGATTTAAATACATGACTTCCTTAGGGATTTTCACCCAAAGCCCTTTAGTTGGATTCATACTCTTCTTGGTGACAACCCTTAGATGCCCCCTCAATTCACCCAAGTCTAACATGATTTTATAGTGGAAATATTATTCTTGATTTGGAAAGAAAAAAACTGAATCCTGCTCTCTCATGTTTCTACTAATATTTACTTCTCTACATCTAATAAAGTTATGGTTATTTCTAATGTGCACTTGAATATTCAAGTTCAAACCAACATATTTTCCATATAGATTGATTAACTACAATGTTTGCTTCATCATTAGGGTGATTCCCTATGCAATGTTACTCATGTGTTGCCTTCCTTGCCGTGTAACTCAATGCCAAAAGGTGGAAGTGATCCCTCACATGGTGGGTTTCATCGTAGTTGGTCTTGTTAGCATTCTCACAACTGTGTTATTGGTTTTTCATATTGAAGTCACTCTATTCCCCTAAACCCACATGGATTTTGAGGTTATCCACCTCCTCATTTGTCATGGGCTCAGGGGTGGGGCTCTCCACTCCCTACAAGCCAACACAAATGGATTTTTCTACTTGGGGGCTCTTAGGAGGTTGGCATCCACCTTTGGACAAAGGTTTTCCTAGGTTGGATTTAGTTATTTTGCTCTATCACCCAAACCAAGATATTAAATTTGAAGAGGATGGTGCTCAACACAATTCTTATTCTAGTTGGGATCCTATAACTAGAAGGAAGGATCTGTTAGGTTCTAGTTAGGGTGATTTGCCTAATTAGGACCCCTCTTATGTAGGCCTATTTACTATTGCTACTTAATTTCCTTTTTCTTAATGCGTTAGAGCTTTCCTAGGCTTAGATTAGTGGTTTATTCATTTTGATCCTAGGCTTGGCCTAGTTGTTTGTTGTTTTTGCTCTTAGTTTTAGCCTAGTTTTTTGTTATGGTGTGCTCTCATACTGCCTTCTTTTTTGTGAATAGTTTTGTAAATATTGATATATTTATATTAATAATATATTCTCTATTTCATTAAAAAAAGTAGAAAGGGACATCGGGGTTTATTTTATTGAATTTTGAATAATGTTTTTACAACATAGTATTTGGATGGTTTACATGTAAGTTAGGAGGAAAAAATTCTTCATGGTTTTATGGTGAAGTTTATCCCAACCTCACTAAGGTAATGAACTATTTTTTTAAATGATTTGAGTTATGCATATATATAAAATTTAGTTTGATGATATATTAAAACAAGGCAATACATCTGTAGACACACATATAAATCAATTACATGCCTTGAATGTGTGTATGCATGCTATATATGTGTGTTTGTATATATTTATGTATGTATCAACATGTACTATATATACATGTGTGTATATATGTAATTGTATGTGTATGTATATACATACATATCATTATACTTGCCCTAAATGTATACACATGTATATATAAAAATGTGTATGTGTGTGTGCATACGTGTGTGTATGTGCATGTGCGTATGTGTGTTTGTACGTACATATGTACACACATATATATGAGTTACAACTATACAATTAGCAGTTCGTAATAATGAAGAACATAGTCAATAAATTAAAATGTAAAAAATAAATGATATTAAAATAATCCTAGACTAGATTTGTACTCATAGAACATAACATTACAAAATATATTAGGTATGTATAAGGTATTACAAAATACTTAATACCAACTATTACTATGATAGGATCAAAAAATTACTTCTATAAAACATTACAATGTGATATCATGATAGATTGCATGAAAAACATGCTTTCATAAATAAGATACATAATGGCCACTTGCCATAAGACATAATTTCTTACATTATACAAAAGTTCCTTGTACTAAAAAGTTTTTATATAATGTCATCTTACCACTGGTGAAATTTTATTATATTATATAGGACATGTGAATTATTCTTCAAGACTGTATGGTGTCTAACTATTTTATTTTATAGCAAACATTGCTATTCCCTTCTCCTTTGGGGGTATATGTAATGTCCCTTTCAGAGCAGATTTATATAATTTTGGAATTTATGATAAACCCTTAAAAATAAAATGCAATTTTTTTTATCAAACCCTAACCATAGAAAAATTCAAAATTTTGGAATTTATGATAAACCCTTAAAAATAAAATGTAATTTTTTTAATCAAACCCTAACCATAGGCAAATTCAAAATTTTAGAACACTTTTTATAGATCAAAATTTAATACTTAATTGCCACAAACCCTTGCAAAAATTAAGAGAAATACAACCATAAAAGATACCTCAAAATCTAGATTTTTTAACCAAATATATAGCTAAAAAATATTAGTTGAAGGAGTGTATGATCAAACAAAAAAATCACCCTCAAATTACCCCAAAAATTACAATTTCAAACCCTTAAAGGGGATTGTTTCCCTAGGAGAGGGCTCTCAACTGGATCATTTCAATTACAAGGGTTGATTATAGTTATGTACCACCTCCACAAGCTACCTAATTATTGCACTCCACTTGGAAAGATGCCCTAAACTTAAAATATACCAATTCTCACTCGAATATGACCTTTGAATTAAGTCACCCTTTGAACATTGAAGGGTTTCATCCTCAATGTCTAAATACCAAAGATGGTTTCCATCATTTAGGGCTAAAAGCATAAACAAGTTGCTCAAATTTTGAAAATATCA
This sequence comes from Torreya grandis, assembly GCA_037957365.1. NCBI lineage: Eukaryota > Viridiplantae > Streptophyta > Pinopsida > Cupressales > Taxaceae > Torreya > Torreya grandis. The sequence goes on along the minus strand of JARHVA010000906.1, from coordinate 3,069,810 downwards.
AATAAAAATAATAATAAATGGGCTCTACTAGGGTTTGGTTTTGGTAGCATGCATGCTCGACCATATGTCTGATGATTGTGACTGCATAATATCTCTCCCCCATTTGTCACACTACCGATCTTTTCAGATCAAGGTAGGATTTTTGGTTTAAATGTGTATTTATTGCACTAAGTTGGTTCCCCCCTCTGCCCTTTAGGTGACTTTTTCCACTTGTTATAAATGGATGCCACCACTCATTCTATATCATTTGATGTAGGAGTTATTGGTGGGACCAATAACAAAAATGGCACTGAAGCAAGCACAAAAATTCATTCTAAAGGTTTATCATGATGTAATTTTCTTGTACTAGACATGCCTATGCCTGATGTAGTTTTATAATTACCTTAGTTTGATAAAGATTGTAGCTATTTTGAAAACTTTACTCTTGTTGCATATTTTGTGGGTCGAGTCCTCCCAGAGAGCCTCCTAAAATAGTGGGTTCATAACCATTGGTAGAACCATGAGGTTAAATTGAAAGGTGTCCAAAACCTCACCAAGGGCTTTTTTCTATTCTATTTCAATAACCCTGATCATTGCAAGGCCATTGTTAATCATGGGTCCTAATTTATATACAATACTTTGATTGTTTTCTCTCACTAGACAAGGTATTTACAGGTCTCAGATTAGGCCAAACTCAAAATCCTAGTTTGGATTGAATTCCCTGGGTTGCCCTTACCCTTGTGGAATTTATAGACCAACTTATCAAGCCATTGGGGCACTTTATTTACCATGAGTAGTCTAATTTATGCCACTCACCCCCAATGAAGGGTTTGTGTTGAGATTGACCTTGCTAAGGATCTCAAAGATTCCATTGATATTCAAGTCAATGACAAATATTTCATGCAGTGAGTGTTGTATATAAATTTGCCAAATACCTACTTTTATTGCCAATCATCTTCTCACATTATTAGATAATGTCCCCTCATGGTCTCCACATCTATCATGCCCCAAGAATGTAATGGGTTTGACCCAAAGCCCTAAATTGACACTTTTGATGGGTGGACCATGGTCACTAACCGTAAAAATGCTCCTTATAGAGTGCCAAATAGGAACAATGCTTCACGCCCTTTGCATTCCTCCATTGCTACCTTTGGTCTTGCTAAGTCCCTTCCATCTCTACAACTTCAACCACTTAAACCCATTTCACACTTGTCACAAGTAGTCACTGCTATAGCCCCTCCACTGATCTCTACTACCCCTAGCCTTATTTCAAAACCCCCTTTGAGGGTGACTAACTCAGATTATGTGAATTTTGTTACCTTCAATTGTAAAGTTGTGTTACATCGATCTTATGCTCTTCACCTTTTGGTGAAGATGAATGTGGGTCACATAAATGACATCCCTTTACTCTAAGAGATTTTAGATTCCTAGCTACTACTTTCAATAGGTTTTCAACCCTCTTAGACCTTACAAAAGAGGGAGATATGAACCTTGATAGTTCTCCATGCTAGTCTATTCATGGAATGTTAGAGGGCTTACTGATCTGATGCATAAATATATGGTCAGGAATAGTTGTCAACTCTTTTCAAACATGAAGATATTATGCCTTTAAGAAGTCAAGATTTTTGACTTCATGCTTCATTATACAACATGCTTTATCTAGCCTAGGGCCATCTGTCAGGGCACTCATCATGAGTCTGGCAGAGAAGGAGTTATGACTTTATTTTCACCAAATTTGTCCCAACACATCATTTCATGGGGGTTCAACCCCTCAAATCATGTGGTTTGGATGATTTTGGATTTTGATAATTGAATAATTAGGTTAGTGAACCTTTATGTTTCTAATGATAATGTTGAGCATACTTTATTATTGATATGGCTAGCTGACTCACTTCTAGATGCTCACTAGATTCTTTGTGGTGATTTCAATATGGTAGAATCACCAAAAGATAAAGAAGGGTGAATTCCTATGAGGTGGTGTGTAGGAGAACATGAGGCATGATTCTATCTATGAAACAAACTCAGGGTGTTTGACCCCAATCACCACTAGAAAAAGGATTCTCACTCACCCTAGTTCGCTTGGTCTAATTTTTGCCGAGGTGAGGATAGGGTACTCAAAAGGATCGATCAGGCTTTGTTAGCTGAGTAAGATCTTTTTTATTTTGCACCTATACAAGGCCCACCTATCTTAGCTATACCAGACACATTTTTGTCTAACCATCACCCAATTTACTTCAATGTTGAGTGGACTAATCCTCAAGTTTGGGTTCATATCACCCAATTTTACCTTAACACTACCCATCTCAAGCATGAGTGTACCTTGAATCACATTGGTTGTATCTGGAACCTTGTTCTAAGACCCACCAGGTCCACTAGATGGATTATGTGGTGGTTGGATGCTATCAAATGTACTGCCACTTTCCTTAGAATATATGGTAAATAGGCTACCTCTTTTAGATGGTGTATTCATCATGCCACCAATCAAAAATTTATTAGAGCCTCCTAAGAGCTTGAAGTCTCACCTTTCAATGTGTAATTACAGGTTCTCACCACTAGTTGGAGACACAAACTCCAAGTTGATAAAGCTTACAATTCTAGAGGAGCTCAACTATGCACCATAATGCATTGGCTCAAAGTGGGTGACAAAGTGACCAAGTAATTGTTTACCCTACTTCGATCTAGATAAGTGACTAATAGAATCAAGGTCATTAAAGGTGCAATTGGGTGTTTAACCAAATTACTTGAGGTGCTTCAGGAATTTTTTGCTCACTATCAAGAGGTGTTCACCTCTCAGCTAAATATTGATGCCAAACAAGATGCTCTCACCCATTATTTGGGTGTTGTTCCTTGTAAGCTTTCAAAGGCCCAAAGAGTTGCTTGTGATCGACCTCTTAGTCTTAATGATCTTAAGGAAGCTATTTTATAGATGGACACTGACAAGGCTCCTAGAATTGATGGGTTCTTATGTGAGTTTTATCATTCTTTATGGGACACTGTGGGCCCTGACCTTTATAAGGTTTATTTTGAAGCTTTGTATACCAATTTTTTGGGGACTCTCATAATTCAAGGCAATATTAACTTCATACCCAAAGATGGAGACCTATTAGTGTTGACAAATTGGAGGCCTATTACTTTATTGAATGTATCATATAAGATCATTGCCAAAGCTTTAACCCTTAGGATCAAACATATCCTTCCTCTGGTTGTGAGAAGTGAGCAAATGGGTTTCATTCAGAATCGTTATACCATGGACAATGTGATAGTTATTTGGGAAGGCATGGAGTGGACTAGAACTTCCAATCAAAAATCTCTTTCTATCAAGATTGAGTTTGAGAAAGCCTATGAACACATAGAATGGTCCTTTATTAATGCCATGTTGTAGGGTCTTGGCTTTGGACTAAAGTTTGTGCATACCATTAACATGCTCTTTCAAGATGTTGGAGCTTGCATAACCATAAATGGTGCACAATCTCACAGATTTTAGATACACAGATTGATCAGACAAGGATGCCTACTTGCCCCTACCCTTTATGTGCATGCTATAAAAGGTTTTAATTACATTTTAGCTGTCTATACTTCTAGTGGGCTGGTTAAAGGTATCTCTCTTCCTACCTCGAGTTGTCAATTGGTTAATGGTCACTTTATAGATGACTCCTTTCTTACTCTTCAAGAAGATGAAGAGTCAGTCAGGAATGCCATGCAATACCTTGATATGTTTTGTTTGGCTTTAGGATATTCCATTCAATGAAAGAAGACCCAATGCTACAGATAGTCTTTGTCTTCTAAACCCCCTTAGATTGAGGGTTACCAATGGTAATGGATCCTCATAGGTGTTCAATTTAAATTCTTTGGCATTCCTTTTGACTTTTAGGCATCCCCTACTGATCTTTGGTCTTATGTCATACAAAGAGTTGAAAAGAAAATTCCTATTGGATTGCTAAACCTCTTACTCTAGCTGGAAAATTTTAGATATGCTCTAAGGTCTTGGATACTACTCATGTTTATTACTCTTCCTGTTGGCCCCCTTCTAATGCCTCTTATGCCAAGTTGGAAAAGCATCTTTGTGACTTCCTTTAGGATAATTTTGAAGGCCATCAATGGTATCACAGAGTTTCTTGGGCCATTTATTGCATGCCTAAGGAAGCAGGTGGTCTTGGCCTTATTACAATTAAACTTTAGGGCATTACTCTATAAGAGGCTTAGAAGGAGATGAAGCTTGGAAGATCCTTATCCAAAACTACATAGCGCAAGGATCTCCTCTAGGTAGGAAGGTGTGGTGGGGTCTTGACTTACACACCCTTCTCCTTACTCATGTGCCTATCAAAATATATAGCTATTTTATCATACAAAGCATATGGAAGGCCTAGAAAAAGCTCAAGTCTCACCTAGTTTGGGTTGGAGATGGATTCAGGAATAGTCTATTTATTAATTCTCAATCTCTCTAGTGGTCCCCTATTATCAACTTCCACAATGTTCCCTTTGCCATGGTTCCTTGGATAAAAATTCTTAGGCTTTTTAAAAAGGTTATTAAGCACATTGGGGATATTTTATATAAAATCTCTCAAGACTGGTTGCCTTAGAATATTGTGAAAGCTGATAAAGATTCTATTTTTGAAATTTAGAATGTCATACTTAGTGAGTATCTGCACAAAATTAGAGTTTCCTCTCTCACCCCATGGTGGAAATATTTGAATTGGCCTAAAACCACTCCTTTTTGTCATTATGCCCCTAGGCTAGGATATAATCTTCTTGCTCCCCAACATATCGATACTGAGGCACTCAACAGACGTTGGAGTCTTGACTCTCTTCACCATGTCTGGCTGAGGAGATTTAATAATATTTGGTGGGCTATTTTGGAACCTAAAATGTCCCATTTTCTTTGGTGCATTATGTATCAAGGGCTCCCTTTTGGAGATTGACTCAATTATATGGGGGTTCCTAATCCCACATGTCATGCTTTCCACCACCTAGAAACCATTAAGCACCATTTTTGGTTTTGTTCCCATGCTCAGTCTACCTGGAGATGGATTTATTCTCTTTTTAAACCCTTCAAACCCAAAATGTTTACCTAGAAAATGGCTCTCTTCGGGACTCAACCTTACTTATTTCAAGATATAACATATTTTGGTAGATTTTTTACACTGATATTTTATTTCAGATCTAAAAGTCTAAAAATAAAGTTTATTTTAATAATGAAGCTATGAAAATTAGGTCTTCAATTTCTAACAAAATTAATGTGATCTCCAATGTTACCCTTTAGATCCAGAGCCAGATGGAGAAAGTGTAACTAGAACTTCACCATTTACAAGAGCTATTGGATCATTGGGGAATGCCCCTTGTGCTGTTAGTTGGGAGATACCTGATCACACTCCTCAGGGACATGGTGGAGGATTTAGGCATTTTCAATCTCAAAGCTATAGGTCCTAGAGTTAGAGGAGCTCCTATCCTTGCTCTCATGGGTCATCTCTTGGGTATGGATCATCTCATCATGATAGTGGCACTAGAGGAGGCTGGGCGACTCCCCAACAGGATAAGTTTTCATGCTTGGCGCTTGCCATTTCTTTGCCTTGATATAATTCTGAGTAGCCACAACAAACTCAAGAGTAATAGAATGATGGGTGGGATCCTCTTACCTTAGATGAGGACCCCCCTCCTGATGAGGGGTAGGGAGGGAAGCCTCATGACCCTCTGTCACCTCTGCCACCTACTACCATGTTCATTATTATTGCTGAAGGAGTTATTTGTTATGTTTTGCTTTATCCTTTTTTGGTTATTAGTGCACACATGTTAGATCTGTTGGCCAGTATGGCCTTCTAGTTTCTTCTACTACTTTCTTGAGGCTTTTTTAGCCAGGTGTGGTTTTTGGGGTGTGACTTTTCCACTCGTATTTTTTAGTATGACTAGTTATATTTTATTTTGTAAAGGCTTTTTAATTTAATAAAGTGCACTTTTCAATAAAAAATATCAAATAATAAATGAATGATAATTGCTCCAAATGAACCCCTCCATATTCTTTTATACATTTCCCCCACTCAAACTCCAAGTTAATTTATTTTGATAATAAAAAATAAGTTACCAACATTACTTTTTGCCCACTTAGTCATACTAATAATTCAACTTTGAGTATTTAAAAAGTACTTTTTATTTTAATAATAATATTTTTAAGTTTTCCAAAATATTAGAAATGACTAGGCCCAACTTAAATAATATTATCAATTATTTCTCGTTAAGGGGTCGATGGTAGATTGTAGAACCAACTTCAAGAAGGAGCATTTTAATTGGGTTCCTCCCATACTAGGTTGGTTCAAATTGAATTTTGATGGATCCTTACATGGTAATCTTGATGCCTCTGGTAAGGTCATATTAAATGGGATTGCAATAGTTCTTTAATTCATCTATTCAAGATGCTTTGATTAAACTCTCTGATGGAACCAATAATGAATCGGAAGCACTAGCACTGGTGTCTGGTCTAGAGGTGGTTGAGTGCAATGGTATCTCCAATCTTTTGATTGAAGGGATTCTCAGGTTATTATTCAATATATAAATAATAGAAAGGCAAAATCTTGGAATTTAGCTTATATTTTGGATAAAGCTTGGCCCTTATTAATTTATTTTAAAAATTAGAAGGCCAGTCACTATTTCATGAAGCTAAAAAATAGATGATGCCTTGGCAAATATTGAAATTGATCAACCTATGGATATAATGATTGATAATCATTGTAAAACTTGGGTGACAAGTTTAGGAATTTATTTAACTAACCGTATATAATTATCCTTTTTCTCCCTTTGCCACTACCATATCTTTTGTTATCATTGGTTCGTATGTATTAATTTCCTTTGTGAGGTGGATTTAAATCTCTTTATCATCACTTTAACTCTTCATTCCTACCATCAGATGTTGGTTATGGGGATTAGTGATTGTAGTGGTTGGGTTCAAAGTTTTTTAGCTTTGGGGTCAGAGTCAAAATGGAGTTTATAGTGATGGAAGCCTTGTCGTATCCTTCGGTAGTGGGCTTATGTAACATAAGGGAAATGGCTTTTGTTGGTAAGGTATTGCATGGTAGGATGTTGAATTTTTTTTGGGTTCCATCTGAAGAGGCCTTAAACACTATCCTTTTTGTTATTGGGGTTGAATTTCTTTATGACATTTGGTTGGTCAAAGTTAAGTCAATGGTTGCTTCCCTCTTCATTAGCAATATATTATTCCTTGTTTCTGATAAAGAGGATGTGCAATCATTGGCAATTTCTTTGTAATGTTTAAATTTAGGGTAAGCCTTGATGAAGCTATGGTGGTAATTGATGTTGGGAAGGAAGAGTCTCTACCCTTATCAAACAAAGATAAGCTTAAGCTAGTGTCAATGACAACTTTCAGGGAGCTTGAAAGGAAATTCTCTCTCCTCTGCAATTACATCCAATCTATGGTGTTTGAGGTAAGGGTTGATAGACTGTCAAGATTATGGTTTCTTCCTCCCCCTTTGCAAGAAGCAATGTCACCCTTCCTTCTTTGGAATCCATGCATTCATTTTGACATTACTAAGAGAGAATTGAGGTGGTCAAATTGTTGGCTAGGTTGGTGTTTCATGCTATTTTTTCTCCTCCTTTGTGGCTGGTGAGACAACTTCAGGTGGAAATTACTAGGTTTTTGAAGGAGCATTTGGAGTTGGGAAAGTGCATGTATAAGTAGCTGGGCTCTGTGTGTGACTCATTTGATCTAAGTTCTTATTTGATGGTAGCTAGTTTGGCTTTGATGAAGCATCAATTATTGGCTGGTAACTATTTTAGGGATGCATCTCTAGTTAATTACTCTAAAATTATTAAATTGGATTAGTATTGTAAGAGGTTTCCAATTCTAATCAATGCTTATGGTTCTTATGCCTTGGTGGTGGAAGTTGAATATATAATATGTTTAGTCTATTTTGTTTTTTTTTAATATTGTCTACCTTTTGGCTTACTAATGAAAGTTTTTTTTTAAGGTTGGTTTTTTGTAATTATTCTTCTTTTTATATTGGGAAAGGGTCTTATAAACCGATATCAATATATATATATATATATATATATATATATATATATATAATCAATTATTTTAATCTAGAAAAGGGGACATTACAGTCTGCCCTTCTCAAAATTGCTTGACCTCAAGTAATTTTGTTTCAACTCTAATCCCTCCCTATTGAAACTTCATATCAACAACCAAATCCCAAATCCATTTTTGGAATTTGTAATCCCAAACACTTGCTTCATGACTACATCATTGTGCTCCAATGGGTCCCATAATGTGACTGTGAGCTTGTCCCTCTAATTCATGGCAAAAAATAGCTTGCATGTAGGTTGGAAAAAGTCATAATAGCCACAAACCTCCTTGAATCACACCCCAGTTAGCATTAGGATGGTTAGGTTTATTGTCCCTAATAGTGAACATATTTGGTTAACATCACCATGCAAGGAAACTCTCTCAAAATGCACAAATTCATAGTTGTTCATGTCTGATAACAACAATCTTGAGCCTATTTATTTTTAAACTCAACAACATGACAATGGTATAACAACTACCAAACTAAATTTTTATTGAAAGAGACAAAACTAAGAATAATGTCAAAGATGATATCCACCATATAAGGACTATAAATTTGAGATCAACAAATCTAAAGTTGGAAGCCACAAACATGTACTTCAAAAAGTCACCCAAATTCTATACCATTATGCAAAATGCATTTTGAGCCAAAGGCTCTATCTTTATTATTTCACCCTACTTAGAATGATGGTAGAGTTGTAATAGAGCTGTGCTAACATTTCCATAATATGAATTAACATTATAAGAGTGTTTAACATGATGACAACAAATCTGAAATGACATAGTATGAAACACCAAATTTGAAACATGATTTTCCTTTTTTTAATTTATCAATAGGAGCCTTTGAATGGTTTGCCTTGACACAATCATCCTTGCAATGCTTGGAAGATTGATAGGGACTTCTAGGGCTATTCCCATTTAAGAACATTCACTTTTGACTTGTATGGTGGATTCCTTTATGGGTTATTCACTAACTTATTTTAGATATGAATTCTCTTGCTTCCTGATTTCTTCCTTGGGATCCTTTTGAAGTTTTGGCTTTTCCATCTTTGTTATTTAAAATTCTATTTCTATTTTCTATATATACCTCAAATAATTGCTTAAAGTATTATAAAACATGTATATATCAACCTTCTTATCATATTCATCAAAATTAAAAAGTTTGACCTCATCTATATTACACTATTCTTCTAACCATGCCTCTTAAATATGATCATTCTTTTGAAATTATTCTAAATGAATCTAGGGATTTATAGCTGATAGAAAACTACTTCATATGTTAATTCTTAATATCTTGCATTTTGGTCTATACTTCTTGTCTTGCTATTCTATTGATTTCTTCAAGACGATCCTTATCTTTTTACTGCTCTTTTTATATTCACATCCACACCTCTTGGATAGGATCTATGTATTCTTCCTTTGGTAAGATCTTAGGTCACCAATCTATTGTAGATAACCCAAATCCCATATTTGGCCAAGAGATGGCTCTGATACCATTTTAATGTCCCTTTTAGGGTAGATTTATACAATTATGGAATTTATGATAAACCCAAAAAAATAAAATACAAATTGTAATTTTTTTTATCAAACCCTAACCACATAAAAATTTAAAATTATGGAAACAATTATTATAGATCAAAATTTAATATTTATTTGCCACAAACCCTTGAAAAAATTGAGATAAGTACAACCATACAAAATACCTCAAAATTTGGATATTTGAACCAAATATATAGCTACAAAATATTATAAAAATACCAACTGAAAGAGTGTATGATCAAATAACAAAATCACCCTCAAATTACCATAAAATTTGCAATTTCAAACCCTTGAAGGGGTCCCTACCCTAGGAAATGGATCCTAATTAGATCGTTGCCCTTACAAGTGCTAATTATAGCTACGTACCACCTCCACAATCTACCCAACTATTGTGCTCCACTTGGAAATATGCCCTAGACCTAAAATCTACCAACTCCCACTCAAATATTAAGAGGTTTTTCATCTTTTAGGGCTGAAAGCATAAACAAGCTGCTTAAACTTTAAAAATATCAAATAATAGATGGATGACAAATGCTCCAAATGAACCCTTCCAGCTTCTTTTCTAATGTTTCCCACTCAAACTCTAAGTTACTTTCTTTTAGTAATAAATCATAAGATGTCGGCATTTCTTTTTGGGCACTTAGTCATACTCTTAATTTAAATTTAAGTATTTAAAAATACTTTTTATTTTAATAATAATAGTATTATTATGTTTCCCAAAAGATTATAAAATATTAGGCCCAACTTAAATAATATTATTAATTATTTTAATCTAGAAAAGGGACATTACAATGTACATGGCATGTTGAAGGAAACTATATATGACTTGCATGAACAAATTTCATTTGGCTTGAAGTAGTAATATGTGTAGGATGTTGCACTCGGCTTATAAGAAAATTCATGGTTTTTAAAGTAGGAGAGTGCATGGCTACTAATATAAGAAAATGCATAGTTGTTGAAGAAATAAATTACCTTTGGTTTGTTGGAGAAGAGGGGATACAGGTTTGGAAATTAGTGAAATTTGGAAATTGTGGATTGTAAATGTTATAGAAATCTAACATAATTGGGTTTTATGAAAGATATACTTATATATCTTTGCCTTTGAATATCCCTTTCAAATCTATCTTTCTCCTATTGAAGCTTTTCATGTTCCTTTTTTCCCTTTTCTTGTTGTTGTTTCATCTTATCCAAGTTTTTCCTTTGTATTATCAGTGCCCTTTCAAGTTTATTTATTTCCCTTTTTTCTTGTTCAAGGATTTTATTTGCCTTCCTCTCCTCTACTTGTTCCTTTTTCCTTGCTTTTATCTCATCCAAATCCTACCTATGTCAAGCAATTAAAAGTAGTCATTTGATATAAGAATTTGTGATTGTTTGCTCAAAATGATAGTTCTAATGTTTATGTGAATTGTTATCTCTCCAACGTAATTAATTAGTAGCTTTAAGAAATTAACTAATGACCCACTCCCATAGTTTTCTTACTTCTTCATTGTCAGATTATTCTTGTGTGTCTTTTATGTGTTTCCAACGACTCAAGATCTATAGCTCTGAGATTACATTCCTCCAATTATGGTTTAAATTTATATTCCTAATCATTACAATATGCATAGTAACAGTGAACTACTTCCCTTGGAAGGATAAGAGGGGGGTAGTATTGAAAGTGATGTCATCATAGGGGAGGTCAAGGGCAATCTTCATGTTTGCAGCCACATATTTCATCCATTGTGGTTGGCTTACTTACATTACCAAGCTCAACCCATTATCAACTATCATAACTTATTATGTTTGATTGACATGGATTGGTGTGTTAGTCTTCTTTAACTTGTGGATGTGTTTCTAATTACCTTTGTTTAATTATTGGATTTTTTGCCTCTTGCCCTACTTGTTGATTTTGAAATTAGTCCATTCTTATTGTTGTATTTTTAAAATTTCTCTTTGAATTTATTATATTTCTTCCCTTATATATCCAACCAACATAAGTATATTCTCCACAAATTTTTCCTCCTTTTCCTGCTCAATAATGACTACATCATGGGGGGCATGTCATTGGTGAGTGCATCTTAGTTGAGAGGCCAAATTTGAGTTATGATCCAAATTTAATCTTTGATGGAGTCAAATATATTTTGAAATCCTTTATCCTAAGTTTCATCAATTAATATATCCCAATTTATAAGTTTCAATGCTCCGACAGTCAAATATATTTTGAAATCCTTTATCCTAAGTTTCATCAATTAATATCTCCCAATTTATAAGTTACGATGCTTGGACATCCATTTGTAACATCCTCATTTTGAGCAGCTATTTTTTTGGCAAGTGGCAAGGCCACCATGCAAATAATTAACCCTTGGATGGATCTAATATATATTTGGGTTTGCTACTAAGTCTTAAGGAGGTGGTTAGACCACCTAAGAAAATACCACCACCACCTTGGCATGCTAATTATGATTAATTTGTGCAAATTGGAATATAAATAAATAAAAAGAATATTAAAAACATATTAATTTTAAACCTTACCTTGCCATTTTATAACTCAAGGGCCTGCTTTAGGATAAGTTAAGGCAAGTGGGAGAGTTAGGGAATTGGGAACATATTTTATTGGAAATGAAATAAAATTCATTTTTTTTTACTCCTAAGGAGGAGTGTGGTGCATTTTAAGGAGGAAGAAATAGGAAACATTCCCCTTGGGTTTTGTGGTGAAGCATGCCAAGTGGGAGGGCGAAGCTTGGAAAGTGGGAGAGCCAATTATGGTGCATTCCCTTTTGGGAATATTTTGGCCATGCTAAGAGAGACCCTTGGATAACAAGCTTCAACACTTAGTAGTTTTTGTGTGGAGGAAATTAGGCCTACAATAAAATCATGCAATTCCCCTTGGGGAGAGACTCTTGGTCAAGATAAAACAACACTTAACAATTCTTCATTGGCATGTAATAGATGAAATGAAAGAAACAAGGAAGATGAGAGGTATATTTTTTCATTGTGCATATGAATGGTTATTGTATATTCAAACCCTCATATATTGAAAGGATTTTTGGTTAGATGTATTTTAATTTTGGTGCACTCCATGGTATACAATTACATGGCTAAATATGTGCATCTAGATGGATATATATTCATTTAAATATTGATAAAATATGTATATGTCTGTATACACTCATTTATATTTTTGTACATGCATTTAAATGTTTGATAAACTACTTATATGGATGCATACACTCGTTTGGATGGTTGTACATTGATCCAAATGCTTGATTTGGAATGCATAAATGCATTAGATGATTGTTAATGTATTAAATGTTTAATCAAATGCTCACATGGATGAAAACATAATTTTAAATGGTTTATTTAATCCATGCTTAAAATGGTTGGGTGCATAATGTAACAACCCCACTTGGTTTGACTTAGAAAAATGTGATAAATTTTTTTCTTTAATTTAATCAATGCATTCCTTCATTAGAATTCACCATGAGAATCTAATTAGTGATATAGATATATCACTCTAAGTATAATAACTATAAATAAGCATGTGACATCTAATAGTCACTGATCACTAATAATATATGAAAAACATCATAACCAAATATGGAAAGTAATTACAAATACACAGTCACTGTTGGTACAATGATACAACCACTACCACCAAAGTAAAAATAAGTAAATAACTATATGTCATCAGATTAATGTCTCAATAATAATAAAAATAATATAATGTACAAGATACAAGATACAAATCTCTATAGAACATGAGTTCTCAAACTCTAGTATCTTTGGCAATCTCAAGTGTCGTCTCCAAGTAAGTACTGCTATGGAGAGGGAGAGCATCATCTGAGTGCTTTTACACATCAACCACAGACAATCGATCCCCCACACATTTTACCATCAAAGAATGGCCCTCCATGGATTATTAGATAGTAATGGTACGAGAATTCATAGAGATAAGCTATTACCCATGTGTTGTAAGATTTAAAAAAAACATGCGGTGTATCATAAATAAACCCGTTCTAACAAGATATCGCACAAGCATGTAAATCATACACATGAAATGATAATGTATCATTAATATTACCATGGCTAAGGTTTTAAAATAGTTATTGATCTCTACGATCAGTCAATTTCATACACACCAGTTGATCGGATTACCTTCATCTGACATTGTGATGCTAGTAAGCTAGTGCAATTCATCTCACTACTTACTCAATACCAACAATGCGAGATTTGGTTAAGATATATATATAACCAAAATATTCATACATATTACTTCCTAACAACAATCACAAAACATGCTAAGCATAAGAATAATAAAATGCGTGCATTTAGTCCATCAAACATATGAATGAATCTCCACAATATCATTTATTACATAATCAATAAGCAAATAAGTGCAAATTATACCACTAGGTATAATATATTTATTAAGTGGCATATTCTAATTTATGCAAGCAAACACAATACAAAACTTCATACTAATTGTCACAAAACATGTTAAACACATACATTTAGTTTGTCAAATATATGAATGAATCTAGACATAACAATTACAGTTTGTACCACCTGGGTATAACATACATTTAGATTGTAGTTTTCAAACATAATACACTCTATGACATCCCATAATATCATAGTTCATTGTTCATAATCACAAACACATAATTATGAATAATTAATTTTAAAATTTCAAGAATCAAATGCTCCATAATTTTAAATAATAGTCAAATAAGTATAATTTACACCAACTAGGTATATCTTATGTTTAAACTACACATTTTTATGACTTATAAGCACATATCATGATGCATTGATATCTGTTATATATGTCTAAACACTTGTATATATTAATATACTCATAATATGATATTCACATAAGTTTTCATTACTGTATACTATCAGTCATTTATATCTCTAATCAAGAACTCTATATGATTTCAACAATCATTAAAATTTTCTTGTTCACAAATTATATTAATGATCTTTATAATATTAGAGATTCTACAATGTAATTCTCCTTCATAGTTTTTATCTCCAACTAAATAGATTTTCATCTTGATATAATCAAAGTGTATATAACTCCGTACATAAGTTCTCAAGATTACATAATATTTTGTATTAGGGTTCACATATAAGTGTTCGATAAAATCCAAATTGCTTTAATATGATGCACAAAAGTTTCATCAAGTGCACAAGTATATGAATCACCCAAAGTCATGATAATACTAGTCAAAATATATATTTATAAGCACATATCCTTATATATATATATATTTGTATATGCCCTCATATATGTTAGCACACCCGCAATACATATCATACACAGGTTTACAATAGATCAATATACATTACACTAACCAATAATTCTTAATAGGCATAAGTGGACTACGTTACAATATACTCACCATTAATGATATGTATAACCCATAAATATAGTAACCATTAATGGAATAAAACACGGCGTATACCAACCTACTAACCACTAGATCAAATTTTAGTAATACATATATACTTATGAGTGAAGAGTCTTATATTCAACATTACTCAGATAAGTATTTTCATTACTTGTTCTTACTTGCTTCATAATTTCTTATAACCCTTCATAAAGATAAGTCTAATATTAGAGTGCAATATGGTTAATCAATGATATATATATATATATATATATATATTTCTCATAATGACTTAAAGAGTGCAATAAATGATATATTTAATCATATAGTTTCTAATTCTTACTGTATCCACTCATGTTTAATCATTATAGATAAATGAGAGTGTTGATATCACATGTAATATCTTTGTATGATATTGATAAATATTAAACACTACACACACACACACACAATGCAATTCGCTATGTATATATAATGCGAGTCACTGAAAATATTGATGATGCATATATTTATATTAAAATGGTTTTTTGTACAGACAAAAAGACTTATACAAGTCACCCTATGATATATCACTGCACTATTTATAATTCGTTATAAACAATCTTGCACTGTATAATAAATCACTACTTCTAATTAATATTAGATGTTATTTATTTAATACCTAGTTAACATTATTGGACATAATAGTTCACCATATAAACATTCAAATGCCTGCCATAATATTATCCAACAAAATAGTGCTAGAGTATAAAATTTATATCTAGTTTAACAAATTTATCTTCAATTAAGTTGTGTATTACAGATCATTGTATATAGTTCTTTATACATAAGTCACCGTATATTTTTTTGTAAAACATAAGTCACTATTAATTTATTCTTAGTAATTAGTACTCTGTTTATCATAAATATTTCAATTATTAATTCAGTATTCTTGTATAGTAATTACTACATTTCTATAATTACTTAAAAAAATAATATTTAATACATTATAGATAATAAATTATTCATATTTAAATAAAATGATTGGTAATCCTGTAAATAAAGCTAAAGCATGCATATTTAATAGTGAGCATATCAGGGTTGTATATTATAATTGGTCAACCCAAATAAAACTCAAGTATATACAAATCATTATACAAATTATTGTAGTCTCATACTGAGTGAGTCATTGTAGTTTTCCTAAGTAATTAGTTTGATTTCTATATTTGAATTACCCCATATATATATATTTATAAAATTTACTATATATGTTATATAGTTCATGAATATTGTTCTTCATGCAGATCACCTTATTACACAGGCTTTTATTTTCATCACACAGTCTATAAAAAATAAAAACACACAAAATTTAGAGTTTTTAGAAGAGCAATGACACCTACCAACAAATGCTCTGCTTTCTTTCCACTTGCTTCCTTTCCTCTCCTCTTCTAACCTATTTTGTGTCTCCTTCTTCTAAATGTGCCCTTCTGTTATCTTTTTCATATATGATTTTCTTTTTGTTTTATTCCATTATTTTATTTCATGATTTTTCTTTCAATTTATTTTACTATTCTTTTTTCCTCCTCTTTCCATGAATGTGGTGCTTTCTTTAAAGCTGCCCTATTTTGTGTTTTCTTTTTTTTTTCTTTTTCTAATATATATTCTCCTAAATATATAATTACAATTTTATTCATTTTTCAAATAACTTAATAATAAATAATTATGTAGTACAAATAATTAATCATAATGACTTAGTAATAATTCTACTAATGTAAGTCATTAACATTATAACCAAGCAATAAATCACACAAGGTCTATTCCACACATGAGGTTAATTTCATACAAGTAATAAATTAAGCTAACACACAACTAACCCTACATAAACATTTATCCAAATGCAAATAGCATCCAAAAACACACTATGTTAACTATTCAAACCATGCATCTAACATGTACTGGCTAATGTGGTATGTGTTGGGTTCTAGCCATTTCTCTATCGTCCCCCAACAATTCCATCTATGTCATCCTCTCTGATGATGTTCTACCTCCATCAGGTTTTGAGAGATGAATCTCTCTTGGGTCTAACTCACGACAAGCAAGTAGTTAGTCCATAACATCATGACATATATATCATAAAATAATGTTAAAATAACAAATTAACATGATCACAATGTAAAGAATATACATTAAAACTAACTCATAGTAATGAAATCATAAAATCCAAGAAATAAATAACTACCCCATAACATCATATGACTTACAGCTTAGTAATAATCAAATCAACTTATCAACTATAGAAAATCCACATATAATCAAGTAAGTTTGCTTATCAAGGAATTGAGATGTAACACATACAAAAACATGGTTAAAAATACACCTCAAATGGTTGGGGTTAACACAATGACATTTCTGATTTTATTTCACTAAACCCTATGTGGTTGAACCATTCTTGAATGGCTTGTGCAAACAAATATGTGGCTGAAACTATAAAACCCTACATGGCTCATTTATTACCTACATAATCACACGAATGAAAAAACATATTTAGATGGTTTTTCATATACTAAAACCATGTTTTAAAATCTATTTAAATGGCTGGGTTTAAATACATTTTATATGGCTATGCATACATTCTTTGAGAGGATAAATTTTCACTCTTTGTGGGGGTTGAAAGCAGACTTTTAAGGGCTAGGTTAAAGCATTACATGGATGAATTATCACACCTAAGAACCATGGATAAAACATGATCTTGAATGGCATGTGATTGTATTTGAATGGGCTGAGTTATTACACCTTACTTGGCTGGGTTAAAACATGCTTTGAATGGCTAATTTATCATGCAAAACCATAGTTGAAATCATAAATTTGTATGGCTATTTATTTTACATCTTGTGTGGCTTAAAACATGCATTTTGAAGGCATTACATAACATTCACCATGGCTGATTTATTACATCAAAACCATGATTGAAAACATGCTTGGAATGGTTGGGTGCATTCATCACCATGGCTGATTTTTCACACTAAAACAATGGCAAAAATTATAGTCTAGAAAGGCATGTGTAAACTTTTGAATGGTTGATTTCAAACATACATTAATGGGTTGAGCATATACATGTGTATGGCTGATTTTGAATTACTTGGTCATATACACATTTGTGTGAGTTGAGCATATACTTGTGTAAGGTTGATTTTATATTTGTATGGGTTGAATATACACATTTAGATGGCTTGTGCATATGTTTTTTGGCTTGTGAAATAATTGGTATGGTTGGAGCATTGTTAGATGGCTTATGCATATGTTGTTTGGATTGTGCAAACAGTTGTATGGTTGGACTATCCTTGGATGGCTTATCTATACTTTTATTTTGTCTTGTGCATACAATTCTATAGCTGCACATTGAACAATTTGACAACTAAATATCCTATTGGTATGATTGTACATACATTTATATGGATGAGCTATTCTTGTATAACATGTGCATACATTTTTATGGTTGTGCATACCATTACATGGCAAATTATTTACTTGATATAGTTGTGCATAGTGCTATATAATTGATTTCATAAATTTGAATGGTTGATTTCATACATTAAAACCTTGATGGAAACTATGATCTTGAATGGTTGATTTCAATGTGCATTTTCATCACTGATTTATGTTCTTAAAATGGTTGGATAGATATACATTACAATGGTTGGTTATGCACTCTAGTGTGATTTTAAACATACTTTTGTATGGCTGATTTCATGCATTGAATGGTTGGATTCAAACATAGATGTAATGGTTGTGAAAATACTCTTTGTGTGGTTGGTTGTGCATACATTGAAAAGAATGTATGATCATTTTTATGGCTATGCATATATGTGTAAGAGCTGATTTTATACCTTAAGTTGATTTAACATACATTTTCAAAGGATGAATAAGCATTTCATATGACTGTGCATACATTTGGAAAGGTCAATGTATGCATTTGAATGGCTGATTTTATATGCACTTGAATGGATATATATATATATTATATACATTTGAATGGCTAAGTAAATGCATTCGAATGGTTGAGTTATAGTATGCATTTGCATGGTTGATCATAAATTTTATATGGTTGAAATTATTCACACTTAGATGTTTGATTATTTGTCTTGTGTGTCTAAATATGAATGTTTCAATGGTTGTGTGGACATTACATTCACGTGTTTGAATTGTTGTGTGTAAATATTTGCATACATACTTTCAAATAAGTGTGTGTGAATCTCTTACATACATGGTTTTGAACAACTGAGTGCTTATATAGTTGCATACATGTTATGTTGAACAAGTTGGGCCATTGTGATCATGGTTGATTCCATTTGTTGTGTGCATTGTACAATTACATGACTGAGCTCATTTTATTGCATGCACATTAAAAAACTCATATGGCTACCAATTATGGTGTGGATAAAGTTTTAATTCTATATGGCTGATTTCTTTGTCGTGTGCACTGAAAACAATTACATGACAAAGTTCATTTTTTTGCATGTACATTGAAAATCTAGATGGCTAATTATATTACTTACTCTTTTTATTTGGATAGTGCATGTATCATTTGTATACACTCGTGGCATATTTAGAATAGCTAGGTATATTGAATTACTCTTGTTGGATAGCTAGATGTTTATTATATGCATAATTGATTTTAGATGGTTGATTATGTTGTTCACTTTATCACATCGAAAAGTGTGTAAATGAGGCATTCACATGTTTATATTAAATCAATTTTGTTTTTAATATGCTCTTGTTGGATAACGAGATGGTTGTTGCTTTTGAAATATATGACTTTAATAATAATGGTTGATTGTACTTAACTTTAATTGAATGCTTAAAAATATATGCATACAAATTATTTATAGTAGAGAATAAATGCTTTGCATACATGTTTATGTTTGAAATAGTCATGTTGTTAAAATGCTTTTTTTTAACCATTATATGGTTGTTATACACATATTTGATTATAGATGGCTGATTATAATGTTTACAATGTCGCATCGAAATGTGTGTAATTGAGGCATGCGCATGTTTATATTTAAATTAACTACGTGATGAATATGTTGCTTTGTGGCATCTAAAATAACTAAGTAGGTAACTAGTTATTTTAATATGTTTATGTTACCTCTTTATTTATGCCAACTATTAGAATTTGTGACCCATGTATATTTAATCATCTTATTTTTATTTGTTACAATCAATGAATATGTTGCTTTTTTGGCATGAAAAATAACTGAGTAGGTAATTGTAGATGTGTTACTATGTTTATGTTGCCTCGTTATTTGTGCTAACTATTGTAATTTATGACCCACAGATATTTGATCATCTTGTTGTAATAAATGGATATATTGCTTTGTGGCATCTAAAATAACCGAGTAGGTAATTGTAGTTGTTCTACTATGTTTGAGTTGCCTCGTTATTTATGGCACTATTAGAATTTGTGATCTATGAATATTGGATCATTTGATTATTATTTGTTACACTCAATGGATATGTTGCCTTGTGGCATTCAAAATAACTGAGTAGGTGATAATAGCTATTTTTCTATGTTTGTGTTGCCTCATTATTTATGCCCACTAGTGTAATCGGTGATTCATGGATATTTAGATCATTTGATTATTATTGTTATAATCAATACATATGTGGCATGTAGAAAGAAAGAGTGGGTAGTGATAGATGATTTGTTATCATGTACCTCATTATTCATGATAATTTAGGTAATGTACTAAGGATGTACTTGATACTTGATGTACTTGAGAAACTTATGATATATGTGAGCCACAAAACTACATTAGGTCCTGATCCCATACTACAAGTATGTATGGTAGCCATGGAGGTGTGGGAAAATGTTACTTTCAATAAGGGTTGTCCATGTGCCTTGGTTTGAAAGACCAAAGAGTTTAGTAGAGCTAAAGTGTTTTGCTTATGATAAATTGGCTGAGGTGAAGCCTTTCTATTTTGTGTAAATGAATTAGAGCATGGTCACATATAAATAAAAAGAGAACTAAAAGGATAATTGAGGGTTTAGTTGATCTTAATTATGGTTATTCATTTTGCTTAAAATAAAATTTATGGTTTGGAGCATGGTCTCACTTTCTAAAACAAAGTTTAAGATTTAGATCTGATTGGTTACCATTGTGATTAACAGAGTAAATCTGATTTTTAATGTTTAATCTACTATCAGTGTTGGAGTAAGATCACTGTAACACTCAAGTGACTTGAGTATTGTGTGGTGTGTTATTTTGGTGGGAAAAAATGTTGAGGCATGATTTTGGGGTCATTACATTAGTATTAGAGCCTAGGTTATAACCCTATGGATCTCTAAGATAATATCTTGTGTTATTTTGATCTAGTAAGATCAATTTATTGAGTAAGACTATGTTATGATCTTGATAATTGATGGTCCATGCATTTATTTGGGACTATAATGTGATGTGGATATATGTAATTTTCTAAAATAATGATATTATATTCACCCATAGTCTTGGTTGAGTCAACTCTTCCCAAAATTGAGTTGTGTTAGAGCAAGCATTGCTTGTCTACAATTAACTTGCATGGGAAAGTCAATAGGAGGAAAGTGATAGAAGTTTTGCTCTTAGAAGTAAGGAAATAATGTTCGATATCTATTGTTGACTTGTATGAACAGGTCATTATAATATGCTTAGAGCATTATGTCTTTGGGAAGACCAAGGGTATGATTTAAGCCTGAAGGGCCCTATTTGGGTGAGAGCAACATATTTTATGCATATTATATTGGGTGGTGGTTTCATCTAAACATGATTTATTGAGAAGTTCCAAAGCCTATGGGATGCATTCTTATGAAGATGCTTATGGTGGCATCAATGCTTGGTGTAGTCATGAGTTTAATGAAAATTTACACAAGCACTTGATATTATAGTCTAATTTGTAATTTTTACTATTGTTAGAAACTCAAATGTGGCAATTTTTGATCTAGTATAACACTATTTGACATTGACATTATGTGGAGTGAAATATTTTTGCAAGCATAAGATGATTCATTATGAAACCATAGTTGATTACTATGTATGTACGTGGTTATCGTGCGTGGTTACATGTATTTGTCACTTTAGTTGACTATTGGAAACCATGCGGTAATCTAAAAATTAGACAAGTGCTTAATGAAGCACAATTTGGTCCTATGTGTTGGAATCTTATGTAGAATCAACAAGGTTGTACTTGTTGAAACATAGGCGTATGTTAGCTTGTAAATGCAAGCATGCTAAACTAAGATATTATTTTTGTGTATATATGAAAGTTGTATTTTGAAATGAATATTTTTGATTTGTTTAAAGTATGACATGGATGTTATCCTAATGCTATGCTTGTAAGGATAACATGAAGTATTGATCAGGTGGTATACATTCCCTTAGATGGTTGATATTAGATGGTGGGATTGGTATCCTTGGACCATCATAATATCAAAATAAATGAAGAACATACTTAAAACCTTGGGGTTGCATGTAATTGCCTAGAATGGCTTCTCCAATGTTTAGTGTGATCGGTGCGGGATGCTGCACTAACACATGAATGATATGACTTTTGTAATAAAAATAACTATAAAGTATAATTATTATTTTTGATAACATTATATGATGAATGTTATTAAGTTTATGTGCGAGGAATAAACAAGTAATGTGTAAAATGCCTCATTAATTTTGAAATTTTGTTGAAAATCTAGTTATTTTGGGATGTCACAATTGCTTCCATAAAATCATAGGTTTGTGCAATACATTTTTGGTTTTCTTGAAAAATGGGCATGAAAGTGGAATTTGCATGGGGCTCATTGAGTACTTAGAAGGGGTCCATAGAGAACTTTTCTAAGGTTTTTAACTCATTAACTTCACCTTCAACTCTTGTGTTGATGATTTTTGATCTAGTAGGATCCCATGAGTGAAAAAAAATGTTAAGTGGGAGAATGGAAACCTCATACATAACACTTATCCTCCTTTATCAAAATGAGTCACTAGGCTGGTGATATTTCATGAGGGGGAGGATGTATCATCCTCATTTTGAGAAATTATATTTTTGGCAAGTGGCGAGGCCACCGTAAAAACAATTCACCCTTGGATAGACTTGGTATTTATCCAAGATTGTTGTTAAGTCTTAAGGAGGTGGTTGGACCACCTAAGAAAATACACCCACCACCTTGGCATTCTAATTATGATTAATTAGTGCAAATTTGAATAAAAATAATATTAAAAACATATTAATTTAAAACCCTACCATGTCATTTTTCAACTCAAGGGCCTAATTTGGGTCAAGTTAAGGCAAGTGGGAGTGTTAGGCCATTGGGGACATGTTTTCTTGGAAATGAATAAAATGCATTTTTTTATTGCTCCCAAGGAGGAGTGTGGTGCATATTGAGGAGGAAGAAAGAGGAAACATTCCCCTTGGGTTTTGTGGTAAAGCATGCCAAGTGGGAGGGGGAAGCTTAAAAAGTGGGAGAGCCAAGTATGGCACATTCTCTTGGGAAGCTTTAACATTTAGCAGTTTTAATGTGGAGGAAATGAGACTTACAACAAAATGGCACATTTCTCCTTGGGGAGAGACTCTTGGCCAAGGTAAAATAACACGTAGCCATTCTTGTATGGCATGGAATGGAAGGAATTAAGGATACAGGGAAGAGGAGCTGTATTTATTTTCCTTGTGCATATGAATGGCTATTGTAAATTCAAACCCTTGTGCATTCAAAAGATTTTTTGTTGTATGCATTTTGCTTTTGGTGCACTCCATGGTATACCATTACATGGTTGAAAATATGCATCTAGATGGTTGTATATTCATTTAAATATTACTAAAATATTTATATGGCTACATATACTCATCTATATGATTGTACATGCCTTTAAATGTTTGATAAAATACTTATATGGCTACCTGCACTCATTTTAATGGTTGCACATTGATCCAAATTCTTGATTTGGAATGCATAAATGTATTATATGGTTGTTCATGCCTTAAATGTTTGATCAAATGCTCAAATGGCTGAAAACATACATTTAAATGGTTGATTTATGTCATATTTAAAGTGGTTGGGTACATACTAATGAGTCCATAAAATAACTCATTATATCCAAGCAATGACCCTATTTATCCCTTAATAATCTTCCCCTTAATGGATTTGAATGTGAATTTATAACTTATTTTTAATCTAAATTAGAAGATGAATACTTTCACCTTGATTAGTATGTGTGAGTCAATGTTTCTTATTTTCACCACTTCATTATAACCCTTTGCATGAAAAGACACCAGTTCTATATGTATAGGTTTTATAAAGACACTATGATCAAATACTATGGTTTTGGAAAATAAGTAGACCCTTGAAGACTAGTTTAGTCCACCAAGAATCTACCTAACATAGCTCCAGAGTTTACCAGTCTGACTTTAGAGTCCATCAAGATGGCTTTGGACTTCACTAGTTTGGCTTTAAAGTCCATCAGGTTAGCTATAGAGTACGCCAATTTGGCTCCAAAGTTACATAGATTGGTCACAAAGCTCATTATACGACATTTTGGAGGTCATATACTAATAGACATGTCATGCATACCCAATTAGGTATATTTCAATCTTTCTTTGGGTAATTCCAACTCATACCAAAATTTACCAAATATAGTATTCTTGATTACATACATAATATTTATAGTAAGGTTTTATAAGAACATCGCTATGGATATTATTAAAGATTGGTTACTAGATCGTATAAGATTGTAACTAAAATATATTGTAACCACCTGAAGACTCTACATAAACACCTATGCTGTCTCTTCCAACATTTCACCTTGAAATGTGGAAGATAGTTGTAATATTTTTCTATTTTGTAAATAAACAATATTATGTTAGCATTTTGTTATGAGATTAGTTATTTTTAGATCAATTGTTGTAAAAACATTATGATATATAAACAATGTCTTGTTACTGATATAGGAGGATATAAGTAAGAAGCCTCTGATTTAAGCATAATTATTGGCATATTTATAAATTGTAATTCTTTTAGAAGTTAAAGAAGAATTGATATTCCTAAAGATTTAAGAGTTGACTTATATTTTAGTCTAAGGGAGAGCAAGGGCCCACTCAACCAAGGAAGTAGAATATTATGTGTGGTATTTTATGTTTTGTATTGTTATTATTTAATCTTTTCAGTCTTCAAGTTGAATGTATGATTTGATCTAACCCACAAGTTTGTGTGTGTGTTCCTATTACAATATTGATTTATGTATCTTTGATTTCAACATTTATTTTCTAAGCACTTCATTCAAAGTATAATTCCAATAGATTAACACGTGTCTTCCTTTACAAAAAGTGTGTTTAATTCCAAAGCAATTTCCTTTATACCAAGTGTGTTTATTTCTAAGCAAGGGTGTTTACTTTTAAACATTTTAAATTCTGCAAAGTGTATTTATTTTTTGAACAATAAGATATAATTCATTCAAGAAACTAGAATATATCTTTAGGATAAATGATCCATAACTCCTCCCCAAAAAAGATAATTGTTAATTATTATTTTTGACACCTTATTATTGATTGTCATTAGACATCAGCTCTAGTTTGATATGACATCAACCAAATTGAGTTGATATGAATGAAGAAATTAATAACACATCATTTTTGGCACCGTTGTTGGGGATATTATAAGTGTCAGGAGGGTATAAATCTTAAAACTGACTTGATTAAGAAAACTTTCTAGAAATCAAATAAGTATATGAATAGATAAAGAATTCAAAGGGAAGATACATTCCAAAACCCCTCAACAAAGTACAAGTACTAGTAAGTCACATGAACAAAGTGTCCTAAAAGGCCTTATAGGAAAATAATCTCACACTATTGAGGAGGAACCATTTATAGCCACACTTGAACTTTGGGATCATTCCATATAGGTAGGTGCATCCTTTCAAATAAAATAATTAATTCTAAAACATAATGTAAACTAGAGTTTTGATTTTGAATCAAGTAGCCTTTCAGGGATTTTTGATGATTCAACACCTCTCAGGAGAATTCTCTATAACATATGTTAGGAAACTATGGGATACAATCTAGGAAACAATCCACCAAATAGGGCTACAAGAGGTAGATCTCAACCACTAGGTATAACGTTCACATGTCTTATTATACTAGATCAATATGAGAATGCTACAGTGAAGAACATATCCCCATCCATACTACCTATTTTTAGGAGAATATATACAAAATATCTTGATCAATTTTAATTCAAATTTAAGATCTTGTGTCAAACTTATGATAACAATACTGACAGTCATAAACTAAAATTATTCCCTTCCACACTCAAGGATTCAACTATGAGATGATTTATAGGTTTACAACCAAATTCCATTCACACATGGGATGAAATGAAAAAAGGATTCTTACATAAAACAAAAAGAATATGAGAATATAGAATACTCTTAACCATTTCCTATTTGCACATAGAAGATGTGGATATGAGTTAGAGGAATATTTGAGTAATATAATTTTCTTAAAAGGATTAGATGATGATGTTATAAAATCTTTGAACCTAACAGGAAAAAGAGATATAAACAAACTTGCTCTCAGTGATATTACTGAACTATGTAGTAATTATTCAAAAATAAGGTCTAATGGCGGGAATATGAAAACATGAAAAGGAAGTAATGATGTAGGACAACTCATGGAAGATTTTTCAAATCTCAAAATTGACATTTTGGTCTAATTAAAAACCACACTAGATGGATTACAAGCAAAATCTAATGCCATCACTAAACCACTGACTATGTGTTGTCTAAAATTTAGATTGAAACATACACTCTGAGGTTTCCCTCTTGATAGGACATACACGTGTGATATTTGTGATACAAATGATCATGATACTACAAATTGTACTCTCCTACCTATCCTTAAAACCAACTGAAATAGGTTACTCAAGAAATAAAAGAGCTCAACTATATAAAATATAGAGAAATTAGTTTTGCCATAATCAAAACCAGAATCATTTAATTCCAAGATCTCTTTCTAACCCACAGGTGATGTCATGAGTTGTACACATACCTCCAAAAGCATGGGTATCACCAACATGGGGCCCACAAGAATGGACACCACAACCATGGATGTCCTAGCCTCATCAACAACTGAAGACATCCCAATCCAATCAACAACCATGGGCAAACCAATAATGGGTGCCCCAAAAAGCCTTTAATTAGTAAAGGAGGTTTCCACAATAATAAGTGTTGATGCCTTCCCATACCACTCAACCTCCAAAAAGTGACCAAGTAACTCAATCCCAACTACTTTCAAAACTAATAGAAAACCCAAAAAATAGACAAGAAACTCCTATATATGGGACTGAACAATAAGGAACCTTAGGGGTTGGTGTTATTGACTATAAAAATGTATAGTTAAAATTAGATAAGACACTGAATAACCCCCTAATTACCATAACTAAAATATCAAATGAAAAAATATACCTCCCTATTGATTCAATCAAATAAAAACCTAATGAGGAAAAATAAAGGCTTCAAGAAACCAATATAGTTCTTCCAATCATTCCCTTTCTAGAATGACTTCAGGAAGCTTGGAACAAAAGTGAATTTAATTTAATCCAAGAATTGAGAAGATTGAATATTCAAATACCATTGTTACAAACCATAAGATACATTACATACTAAACCAATTCATTTAAGGATTGTGTATAAAAACTCTAGGGAGAAGAAGGCAACACCCTAAAACTATACAGGTAGATGGTAAACTTGTTGATTTATTAGTAGGGAAATTGTTTTTGCCCAAATATGGAGATCTTGGAAGCCCAATAATCACTATGAATATATGAAGGAAAGAAATTCCAAATATAATAGTGGACCTTGGAGATTTTATCATGTAATGACAACATACACTTTAAAAGCATTATACCTTACATGGGTACAACTTACTTCTATAGTCCTAAGGATGGCAGACCAGTCCATTGCCAAACTATAAGGAACCATAGAGGATGTCTTTGTAATAATGGAATCTTAAAAATACCCCATGAATTTCATGATACTCCAACTTAAGATAAAAAATTAAGATATCCATTGATCTTGGGGACACCATGGTTGGCCATGGCAGCAACTTTTATAGACTGTAGGTCAGGAAACATGATCATTTCAAATGAGATAAAAGAAAAAAAAATTCTTTTACTCACCTGAGAAGCCATATTAAGAATCTTAAAATCACATATGGGTGGATGAATTAGAATAAAACAATAATAGCCTATCCATATTAGTAATGGTAGTAGTAAAAAATCATATAAATGAGATAGAGGAAGAACTAACAAGTGGTATTAAAGAGCCTAGTCTAGCTCTTGAGTCTGCTAGTCTAAATTTGGAGTATATTAAATCATCTTATGAAGATCAACCAATTAAATTAGAATCCACTCCTAATATGAGGTATGATTACGTACCATTATAACAAAGCATTGTTAAGTGGGCACAATATAGTCATGACACATTTCTAACAACCTTCTAGTGCCTATTAGCAGGTATAATTTCAAAAGATGAGTCTTTTTTCAAAGACATAACCACCTTCCATATGATCTTACCACATACAAGCCCATTAAACTCCTTAATGAGTGATTATAGGCAGGTCAGTTCCATTTATCTCGAAACCAAGGAAATAGTTGTCCAACTATAAAAAATGCTAAGTATAAACAGTTGGTTAGATAATGAGCAAGAAACTAAGGTCTTTGATATCTTAAGGAACCATAAAAAAAACCTATGCATGAGAATATAGTGACATGAAGGGAATTCAACTAAGTATATGCACCCATCATATCTACATAGAAAACACCAAACCAGTTAGACAACCACAAAGTAGAATCAACCCAACATTAAGAAACATAGTTAAAATAGAGATAAAAAACTATTATAGGTGGGATTCATTTATCCAATATTATATGGTTAGTGGTCTCACTACTTCTGATAATGCTAAATAAAAATAACAAGTGGAAAATATTCATAGACTATAGAGAGATTAATAAGGCCACCATGAAAGACTATTTCTTTTGCCTTTATTTGACCAAGTTTTGTATAATTTAGCTAGAAAAAAGCACTTCTTCTTACATGGGTTTAGTGGTCATAATCAAATAAGAGTAGCTCAAGAAGATCAAGATAAAATAATTTTTACATTTCCTTGGGAAACATTTGCATATAGAGTGTTACCTTTTGGTCTTTGTAATGCACTACTTACCTTTTAAAGGTCAATTTTAGTTATTTTTACTGATTTAACCAATGACTATGTAGAAGTTTATATGGATGATTTTACAATACATGGTAATTCCTTTGATGAAGCCTTAGATTATTTAGATAGATCACTAACTAGGTGTGAGAAATGTCAATTGTCCCAATCCATAAAAAATATATGATGATTGTTTATCAAAGAATTATCCTAGGCCATCACATCTCATCCCAAGGGATACAAGTTTATCCCAAAAATATTGAAGTCATCTTTAAGCTGCTTGCGCATAAAAATCAAATTGATATCAAAAGTTTAATAGGACATGCATGGTAATATATAAATTTTATAGAGGACTTTAGTAAAATTATTGCACCTATGTTTTATTTGCTTACTAAGGACAATGAAATTTTATGGATTGAAAAGTGTTAACATGTTTTTGAATCAATAAAAGAAAAACCAATCTCTACTCTAATTTTTAGATGTCCTAATTGGGAGCAACCCTTTGACATACATACAAATGCTTCTAACAATGCTATTGGGGAAATTATTTGAAAAAATTGTGAGGAAAGATGTATTCCATTTACTACATTAGTAAAAATCTAACTCCCACTCAAAGAAACCATACCACTATTGAGAAGGAATTATTAGATGTCACATATGCCATGAACAAGTTCTATCACTACGTCACTAGATATAAAATATTTGTTTACACAAACCATTCATCCATAAGATACTTAAAGAATAAACCAACGGTAGGAGTTAGGATCATCAAATGGCTATTCTTCTTGCAGGTATTTGACATTACAATTATTGACAAACTAGGAAAATCTAATGTGATTGTTTATTTTATGTCAAGATTAAATGTTTGAGGTGAAGATGAACCAATTGAAGACAAATTTCCAGGTGAGTAGCCATTCATAGTTTCAACACACTCACCATGGTTTGTCAATATGATAAACTACCTAGCCACAAGAAAGAAAATACCTAATTAGGAATAGTGCTCACTTTAAATGGTTTAATGGTGTTTTGTTTAAATGTGGACCCAACTTAGTACTTCATAGTTGTGTAAGAGAGGATGAGACATATGAAATTATAAGAGCTTCCATGATGAACTAGGATGAAACCATTATTTAGCTAAAAAGAATATTCATAAGATCCTTGGGGTTGGATACTATTGGTCTTCACTTCATAAAAATGTGAAAAGATATGCATGGCAATGTGATATGTGTCAAAGGATGGGAAAATATACCATGTCTAATGAAATGCCTTTTCATCCTAAAGTGGTTATTGGACCTTTCAATAAATGGGGGTTGGATTTAATTGGTCATGTTGATCCACCATCCCAAGGAAAGGAGTACATCCTTGTATGCACAAACTATGGCATTAAATGGGCAGAACTACAACGTCTACCCTTTTCAAGGGAAGAACTAGTTGCTGAATTTTTGTACTACATGATCATGTAGTGGTCTAGAGCACCAAAATTCATAGTATTTAATTGAGGCCCTTAATTCATATCCAATATGATCAAATCCTTTACAAAGTAATATCAAATCACCCATGATAAATAATCACCATATCATCCACAAGTTAATGGTCAAGTTGAGGTCACTAATAGGGAGTTAGAGAACATACTAATCAAGATAGTCAACATTAATAGAAAGGATTGGGCAAAAAATTTACTTGAAGAAATATGGGATTATAATATCATATTAAAAGACATCATAGGTTTCTCACATATGAGCTTGTATTTGGTAAGAAGCCTTTACTTCCAATAGAGTTTGAATTGTAGACCTTAAGTAAAACAACATAAGTGGGCATATATTTTAATGAAGCACAAATAGATAGGATTCTTTAGCTCAATGAAATTGATGAGATGATATTGAAATCCTTACATCAAACTGAACATCTATAATATTAGAGGAAATAATGGTATGACACTCACATCAAAGATAGGAAATTCAAGGAAGGAGATTGGGATTTGCTATTTGATTCAAAGTATCGATATTTCAAAATAAAACTCTATATAGATGGTTTGGACCCTATCAAGTAGAAAATATTTTTGATAATGGACAATTTATCTTCTACCAATTAATTAAAATGAAAGAACACTCTTAATCAATGGACATAGACTAAGACTTTATCACAAACCTCTAAGTAAAGAGGAGTTCCTCAAGCAAATTCAATCTCAAGATGAATTTGGCTATATGGGAGAACCTTATTCTCCCATCATAATCAAAGGATGAGACTTGAAGCTTAATAAAGGGGGAGGATTAAAAACCAATAAATGGTAGTCATCCTCCCAAATATATTTTTGTGTGTGTGTGTGTGTGTGTATACATACATATATATACATATATATATATGTATATATATACACACACACATATGTGTGTGTGTGTGTGTATGTATATATGTATATATATATATATATATATATATATATATATATATATACATACATACATACACATACATATGTATATACATACATACATATATTTTATTATTATGATAAAAAGACCACATAAGTTAATTGAAAGGCATATACAGTATACTATTAAACACTAATCTTATTGCTCTATTTCTTGAAAAGTTATCATTTCTAGTTTTTAACTTTTCATATATTTTATTATTATTATTATTATTTATATTATATATGTATATATATGTATGTATCTATATATGTATATGTGTGTGTATATATATATATATATATAAATATCTGTATATGTATATATATGTATATGTATATATATATATATATATATAGATATATATATATATACATATATATATATATATACACATATACATATATAGATACATATATACATACATACATACATACATATACATATATAATATAAATAATAATAATAATAATAATAATAATAATAATAAAATATATGAAAAGTTAAAAACTAGAAATGATAACTTTTCAGGAAATAAAGCAATAAGATTAGTGTTTAATAGTATACTATATATACGTTTCAATTAACTTATGTGGTCTTTTTATCATAGGATAAGTGGCAGCCTAAGGAACAAAGACACCATCACAACTAAGTTGAGGTATTTTGTACTTTATTTCTATATATATATACACATATATACATATATATACATATATATATATATATATATATATATATATATATACATACATATATATATACATATATATACACAGATATAGATATACATATATACACACACACACACACACATATATATATCTCTATACACACACACACATATACACACACAAAGATATATATATATATATATATATATATATATATATATATATATATATATATATATATATATATATATATATATATATATATATATATATATATATATATATGTATGTATGTATGTATGTATGTATGTATGTATATACATATATAGATACATATATATACATACATATATATATATATATATATATACACACACACAGATATATATATATATATACACATACATACATACATACATACATATACACACACACACACACACACACACACACATATATATATATATATGTATGTATGTATATATATGTATATGTATGTATGTATGTATATACATACATACATATATATATATACATACATACATACATACATACATATGTATGTATGTATGTGTGTGTGTATATATATATATATATACATATACATATACATATACATATATATAATATAAATAATAATAATAATAATAATAATAATAATAATAATAATAATAATAATAAAATATATGAAAAGTTAAAAACTAGAAATGATAACTTTTCAAAAATAAATCAATAAGATTAGTGTTTAATAGTATACTGTATATGCCTTTCAATTAACTTATATGGTCTTTTTATCATAGGATAAGTGGCAGCCTAAGGAACAAAGACACCATCACAACTAAGTTGAGGTATTTTGTACTTTATTTCTCTATGTATAGAATTAAATATAACTTATCAAAATGTCATGTCTATCCATTTTTTAAAGGAGATTCTTCTAAAATTGGAAAATTCTATAAAAAGGGGGTCATTAAAAAGGTCATTTAAAAAAGTGAAAATGTTTTTTCTAAAGAAAAGTATGAATTGGGATATGTATATCAAATGTGACAAGTGACATAATGTCACCATGATGACATAATTTGAAAAATCATGTGGGAAACACATTTAAAAAAATAAGAATAATAAGGATGCTAGCTCAAGGCACTTACCAAATTCATTGGGAGGTGATGACAACAGATTTTAGCATGAGGAAAATGCCAATGGTTTATTTTAGGTCCTTTCCAAATCTCTCCACATGCAACAATAATTGCCTTTTTTCCAAAAATGGTTACACCCCATAATTCACTCCAGTTTCAAGGTATCCCTAATGCTAAGGTGATATTAATTACAAAGTTATTTAAGTGAGTCATGATTCTTTTAAATCCTACTCATAACAAAAAAACCAACTATCCTACTCAAAATCTCATTCCACCTTTGCAATGTGCCTTCTAAAACCTCTTTAAAACATAAAAATTCTTTGATAAGAGCTATAAAAATGGGATAAAATAAGAAATTAGAACCATAGTCCATAGAATAATTGTTAAAAGATAGCGCAATTATTACCATATTTGAAGAGGTAGGTTGGTTAGAATTTCTCAATAAATTTAGGGATTTAATGAACAACTTGTCAAGGAATTCATCACTAACCTAAAAGGAGACCATTCTAAGGTGAGGGGAATTAATATTTATATAAGTAGTCATGTCATTAATTAAATTTAAATAATTCCAAGTACATGTTTAAGAAATGTAGGAAGATATACCTTTAAAGACTGATTAAGATATTTCATGAAAATGGGGAACCTATGCCCGAATTGATTGTCAGCCCACAAAGTGTCACAAAGGTAATTTAAAGAGATAGTCTATTAGAGGCCTAGATTATAGTTGTATTTTGGGAAATAAAGTATTTTAATTATGATGGGAAATATAGTTATTTTAGTTATGATTCAATAAGAATCTTTACTCACCTCAGACAAGGTCTCCATAAGCTAGAATGGAGAGTGAATTTACTTGAATTTTTACATGGAGCTATTTAGAACATGATAGAGAAATATGTGTAGGGAATAACTTCCATCAGGCATCATGGGCTTATTCATCTCATTTTCCAACATCATTTCATGAAGACACAAGATGGAGAGGATGCATGGGAAGCATTCCTACAAAATAAGCTAAAATAGAGATATGAGGCAAAAATGAGACCTCTTTATTATTCCCTTACACCAAGGTCTTGTTTAAAATAAGGAGCTTCTAGTGAAGATCCAATTCTAGGGGTAACGAAGGAAAATAAATTAAAAATAAGGGTGTCTAAACCTAGCTCCATAGAAACCTTAGAACCAACCATTGCCCAAGTTCCTATCTTAGAAAATTTTGATGCAAAGAGACCAACCCTAGAATTATCACCATCTAAGTCCTAAGGAGAAGTTCAAGAATAAAAAATCCAAGGGAGGAGTCTAGGCCATTACCTCTGCCAAAGAGAATAAGAAGACTTTTATTGCAAGATGATGATAAAGAGAGGGATGCTACAGAGATCCTTGGTATCTTAAATTAAGGACATCTTGTTGAAACTCTAGGGATTGAAGAAAGATCTATAGAAGAATAAATAAGAGAATACCTATAATTCAACATTGAAGAATTGGTAACTATGGTAGAAGCATTTGAAGAGAAGAAATCCCTCCATCTTCTTCATCTTGACCAAATGATAAAGAAAAACCCCCAATCTTAGAGATAGAGGAGAATCACTCTTATAATGATGATGAAGAAGAAAACATACATCAAGCTCTAATCCTATCCAAAGTTAAAGCTACTATAAGGTAAAAAGAGGAAGATATTTCCTTCCTCAAAATGAAGCTACAAGGTAAGCACAACACTATTTCATATTTACAAAAAGAATTAAAATAAACTAAGATTTAATCTTTGAATAAATATAATGAAATTGTGTCATTGAAATAAAAAGTAGTTGGGCTAAAAACACAATAAGACCAAGGGGTTCAAACAAAATTGTTTTATCATGACATCATGACCACTTAGAATGAAACTTATCAATAATTAGGAAGACTCAAGATAGAAAACAAGAAGTTGAGGATAGATCTTGAAGAGGAAAGAAAATAGAAAGAAAAAGTAGAGTCCACCCTCCAAGTAGCTTCTAAGCTAGGGGAGAAACTTTTGGCCTACAGGAGACTTGCTTTAGTATATAGTATTATTCTCTATGAGTAGTTCCTTATATGGAATCACTAAGGATTTCTTGTGGACTGCCTCATGACTTGGAAGATGAAAATCAATTCATGGAAGCTTATAATACAAGTACCCTGGAGCAACATAATTTATTCGATGAATTCTATTTATTTAGCTTTCTCTTGGGTCATATGTATTATTTCATGATCAATATATTTGTAGGATAATCCTATCTTAGAGCTTACATTTCTATCATACAAAACCAAATTACATGAAATGCAAGAACTGATGAATATTTTGAGCAAGCAAAGACTATTGTCCTTTACATGAAAGCTCAATTTTCTGATGCAAAGGAATAAATTATGAAGTTAAGAAGCCTTATATACCAACATACATTCAAGGAACACTATCCACGAGTTCTACAAAATAGTTTTATAGATTTTGAAGAATATGTGCAATACCATTTTAATGAAGCATTGATTTCTTGTGATAAAAGATGGGATAATTTGAATATCCCATTGAAAAGAAGAGAGTTGATTTGTCCCACCAAACTTAGATGGAATTTTAGAAGAGCTAGGTTAGTTGTTAAGATAATTCAAAAATTCAATCAAATATATGGACAAGAGTGGATAGGTATGAGATTTAGACCTCCACTCATCCTTAGCCCTATGTTTCCATGGTAGAATATGGCACATCAGTATGTTAAGTAGTTTGAAAAATTGAGAGAACTAGTTTAGAGACATAAAGGATTTGTTGATCCACTAGAGAAAATTTGGGACACATACTATGATGTCTATGAACTCAACCAAAATTATGAAAAGTGAGTGTTCAATCATGAGCAAGGAATATAGTAGCTTGCAAGAGGACTTACAAGAAGTAAAGTGTGGGGGAATGATGAGTTCATAAAAGAGATCATTATATCCAAGTAATGACCATATTTATCCCCTAATAATCTCCCTCTTAATGGATTTGAATGTTCATTTTATAACTTATTTCTAATATAAAGTAGAATATGAATAATTTTACCTTGATTAGTATGTGTGAGTAAATGTTAATTGTTTTCACCACTTCATTCTAACCCTTTGCATGAAAAACTACCAATTTTATATGTACATGTTATAAATGCACTATGATAAAATACTATGGTTTTTGCAAACAAAAAAACCCATGAAGACTAGTTCAACCCACCAAGCATCAAATCAAACTAGCTCTAGAGTTCATTAGTCTAGCTCCAAAGTCCATCAGGTTGGATCTAGAATTCTCCAATCTATCTTTGAAGTCCATCAAGATAGCTCTAAAGTATGCCAGTATGGCTCTAGAGTTACATATATTAGTAATAAAGCTCATTGAAATACATTTTGGAGGTCATATATCAATAGGCACATCATGCATACCTGATCAATGATATTCTGAGCTATCTTTGGGTAATTCCAAACTCATATAGAAACTTACCAAAGATAATATTCCTATTTAAATACATAATATTTATAGTAAGGTTTTATAATAATGTCACTGTGGATATTATGGAAGATTGGTTATTGGATCGTACAAGATTGTAAATAAAATATATTGAAACTAACTGAAGACTCTACATGAGCACTTACACCATCTCTTCCATTGTTTTACCTTAAAATGTGGAAGACAATTGTAACCTTTTTCTATTTTTCAAATAAACAAGATTCCATTAGCAATCTTGTTAGGAGATTAGTTGTTTTTAGATTAGCTATTGTACAAGCATTATGGTATATAAAAAATGCATTGTTTCTGATATAGGAGGATATAAGTAAGAAGCATCTAATTTAAGCATAATTATTTGCATATTTCTAGATTGTAATCCTTTCAATATTTAATGAAGAGTTGATGTTCCTAAAGATTTAAGTGTTGACTTATATCCTACTCCAACAGAGAGCAAGGGCTCACTTAACCAAGGAATTTGGATCCTACATGTGGTATTTTATGTTTTATATTATTATTAATTAATCTTTTTAGTCTTTAAGTTGAATGCATGATTTGATATAAACTGTAGGTCTGTGTGTGTGTTCCTATTTCAAGATTAGTTTATGTATCTTTGATTTCAAAATTTCCTTTCTAATCACTTCATTCAAGGCACAATTACAATAGATTAATATGTGCTTTATTTTATATAAATTGTGTTTATTTACAAAATAATTTAATTTACAACAAGTATGCTTATCTCTAATCAATTGTGTTTACTTTTCAACATTTCCAATTCTGTAAGGTGTGTTTATTTTTTGAAAAATAGGTTAAAATTTATTCAAGAAACTAGAATAAATATTTAGGATAAATGATCTATAACACCCCCACCCAAAAGATAATTGTTAGTTACTATTTTGAAACCTTACTATTGACTGCCACTGGACACTAAACCTGATTTGATATGACATCAACCAAGTTGAGTTGATATAAATTAAGAGATTAACAACACTCATCACATATAAAAACATGGTTGAAAATACACCTTGAATGCCTAGGGTTAACATAACTACATGGCCAATTTATTACCTACATACTCACATGGATGAAAACACATATTTATATGGTTGTTCATACACTAAAATCATGGTTGAAAATTTATTTGAATGGTTGGGTTTAAATACATTTTGTATGGCTATTCATGCATTCTTTGAGAGGCTGAATTATCACTCCTTGTGTGGGTTAAAAACACTTACTTAAGGGCTGGGTTAATGCACTACATGGCTGGATTATCACACCTAAAAACAATGGCTAAAACATTGTTTTGAATGGCATGTTATTTTATTTGAATGGGATGAGTTATTACACCTTACTTGGCTGGGTTAAAACATGCTTTGATTAGATAATTTATTATGCAAAAATTATAGTTGAAATCATACATTTGTATTGTTGGTTATTGTACCTCTTGTGGGGCTTAAAATATGAATTTTAAAGGCATTACATTACATTCACCATGGTTGATTTATTACACCAAAACCATGATTGGAAATATGTTTGGAATGGTTGGGTGCATTCATCACCATGGCTGATTTATGACACTATAACCATGGCAAAAATTATACTCTAGAAAGGAAAGTGTAAACTCTTGAATAGTTGATTTGAAACATACATTAATGGGTTGAGCATATACATGTGTATGAATTATTTTGATTTTCTTGGTCATGTATACATTTTGTGTGATCTGAGCATATACTTGTGTAGAGCTGATTTTTTATTTGTATGGGTAGAGTATACACATTTAGATGGCTTGTGCATTCATTGTTTGGATTATGAAAGCATCGATATGGCTGGACCATTTATATGGCTTGTGTATATGTTTTTTGGATTGTGAAAATAGTTGTATGGTTGGACTATCCTTAGATGGCTTGTGCATATGTTTGTTTTGACTTCACATTGAATAATTTGACAACTAAGTATTATATTTGTATGATTGTGCATACATTTGTATAAATGGGATATAATTGGATAACATGTGCATACATTTTTATGTTGTGCATATCATTACGTGGTATATTTTTTACTTGATATGGTTGTACATAGTACTAGACATCTAATTTCAGACATTTGAATGGTTGATTTCATACACTAAAATTGTGGTGGAAACTATGATATTGAATGGTTGATTTCAACATGCATTTTTATTGCTGATTTATGTTCTTAAAATGGTTGGGTAAACATACATTACAATGAATGTTATGCAATATAGTGTGATCATAAACATAATCTTGTATGGTTGATTTCATGCATTAAATGGTTGGATTTAGACATAAATGGAATGGTTGTGAAAATACTCTTTGTGTGGTTGACTATGCATACATTACAAAATTTATGTGATCATTTGTATGGACGTGCATACATGTGTAAGAGATGATTTTATACCTTAATTTGAATTAACATACATATGCAAAAGATGGATAAGTATTTTATATCATTGTGCATATGTTTGGAAAGGTTAATCTAAGCATTCAAATGTCTGATTTTATATGCACTTGAATGGATATATATATATATATATATATATATATATATATATATATATATATGCATTTGAATGGATGATTTTATATGCACTTGAATGGATGAGTATATGAATTTGAATGATTGAGATATAGTATGCATTCACATGGTTTATCATACATTTTGTATGGCTAAAATTTTTCACACTTGGATGGTTGATTATTTACCTTGTGTGGTCGAATATGAATGTTTCAATGGCTGTGTGTGAACATTGCATTCACATATTTGAATGTCAATGTGCAAATATTTACATACATAATTTTGAATAGGTGTGTGTGAATCTCTTTCATACATGGTTTTGAACAATTGAGTGCTTATATAATTTCATACATGTTATGTTGAGCAAGCTAGGGCATTGTGATCATGGTTAATTCCATTTGTTGTGTGCAATGCACAATTACATGACTTAGTTAATTTCATTGCATGCACGTTAAACAAATCATATGGCTACCCATTATGATGTGGATGAAGTTTCAATTCCATATGGATGATTTCTTTGTTGTGCACATTAAATATAATTACATGACAAAGTTTATTTCATTGCATGCACATTGAACATCTAGATGGCTGATTATATTATTTACTCTTTTTATTTGGATAGTGCGTGTATGATTTTTAAACACTTGTGGCATATTTAGAACAACTAGGTATATTGAATTACTCTTGTTGGATAACTAGATGTCTATTATATGCATCATTGATTTTAGATGGCTGATTATGTTGTTCACTTTATCACATTGAAAAGTGTTTAAATGAGGTATTCACATGTTTATATAAAATCATATATGTTGTTAATATGCTCTTGTTGGACAATGATATGGTTGTTTCTTTTAGCATATATGGCACTAAGAATAGTGTTTGGCTATACTTACCCTTTGTTAAATGCTTGAAAATATATGCATACAAGTTAAATAGTGGAGAATACACTTTTTCATACATGTTTATGTTTGAAACAACTGTGTTGTTAATATACTTTTGTTTAACCACTAGATGGTTGTTATACACATTTTATTATAGATAACTGATTATAATGTTTACACTATTGTATTGAAAAGTGTGTAATTGAGGCATGTACATGTTTATATTTAAATCAACTACATAATGAATATGTTGATTTGTGGCATTTGATTAACTGAGTAGGTAATAGTAGCTATTTTGTTATATTAATGTTGCATCTTTATTTGTGCCAACTATTGGAATTTGTGACCCCAAATATTTTATCATCTTATTGTTATTTCTTACAAACAATGGATATGTTGATTTGTTGGCATGGAAAATAATAGATTCAAAAACTATAGTTGTATTGCTATGTAGGTTTTGCTTCATTATTTGTGCCAACTATTGGAATTTGTGACCCAAAGATATTTGATCATCTTGTTGTTGTTTTTTATAATAAATAGATATGTTGCTTTATGGAATACAAAATAATTGAGTAGGTAACTATAGTTTTTCTAATATGTTTGAGTTTCTTATTTATTTGTGCTACTGTTGGAATTTGTGATCTATGGATATTGGATCATTTGATTGTTATTTTTTATAATCAACAAATATGTTAGTTTGTGACATTCAAAATAACTAAGTAGGTAATAATATCTCTTTTACTATGTTTATATTTCATCATTATTTGTGACCATTATTATAACTAGTAATCTATGGATACTTAGGTCATTTGATTGTTGTTGTTTCAATCAATACATATGTAGCATACAAAATAATCAAGTGGGTAATGATAGATGGTCTGCTATCATGTACCACGTTATTCATGCCAATTGAGGTAATGTATTAAGTATGTAATTGATACTTTATGTAATTAACAAACTTATGATTTATGTTAGCCACATAACTACATTGGCCCCTGATCTCATACTATGGGTATGATTGGCAACCATGGAGGTGTGGGCAAAGGTTACTTTCAATATGGGTTGTCCCTATGCCTTGGTTTGAAAGACCAAAGAGTTCAGTTGAGCTCAAGTGTTTTGCTCATGATATATTGGGTGAGGTGAAGCCTTTTTATTTCATGTAAATGAACAAGAGTATGGTCATATCTAAATAGAAATAAAATGAAATGGATAATTGAGGGTTTAATTTATCCTAGCTATGATTAGTCATTTTACGTAAAACAAAGTTATTTTTTAGAGTATGGTCATACTTGGTAAAATAAAGTTTGTGGTTTAGATGTGATTGGTTACCACTACAATTGATAGAGTCAATCTGATTTTTAATGTTTGATCTACTCTAGGTGTTAGAGTAAGATCACTACAACACTCAAGTGACTTGAGTAATGTGTTGTGTGCTATTTTGGTGAGAAAATAAAAATAAAAATAAAAATAAAAATTTGAGGCCCAATTTTGGGGTCATTACACCACTTCAATCTCTCAGCTTTAAATTAAATCCTAAAGGGTGAAAATAAATTAACATATAATAGCCACAACTTGTGATTGGTGTAGGTAGGTAGAGTGATAATATCGATGCCCAATGCTTTTAGTTCCTAGATTGTACCATAAAACACATGGCTAACATGGACATCAAATATAAGGACATGTTTGTTTAATGGTGAAACACTATGTAGAAATGATTTTATAAAATGGTTTATCTAATTGAGAAATAATTCCTCAATCATCAATGTGTGTGATTGAAATGTCATACATGCACTGAGCTCATAGTTTGTAATGTAATTCACTAACTACCCTTATGCGTTAAAATGATAGAAACCTAATATACTTTACCATGTTACATTAACATAATAAAGGATAATGATCCACTCTCCACTTATTGGAAATATGTGGAAACACTCTTATTGCCCATCTTTGAAAGGACCCTAATCCCAAATTTCATACTAGCTTGCATGCCAGTTTCATCTCTATTACATATTTTATGAGGTTCATATTGCTCACCTTTATATATCATGTCTAGGTTGTCATAAAATGATGCAACTATGCTTTGTTTGAGCATGATTTCTCTGTCCTGATCAATGCCTTCTATAATCCTTAGAGATAGATATGGATGCATCTTTTTTAACCCTACCCACTAAAAAACTACCTAGAAAACCATCCTTATCACATATTGTTTTTTTCGTGTTAGGATTGAAGGCATTTGTTGGTGATTAGCATTTTGAAACATAATTAATAATGAAAATATTGGTTTTTGTGCAATCATGGATTGATTTGATTTATATGATATCAGTTCATTTAAATGATGT
This sequence comes from Torreya grandis, assembly GCA_037957365.1. Lineage (NCBI taxonomy): Eukaryota > Viridiplantae > Streptophyta > Pinopsida > Cupressales > Taxaceae > Torreya > Torreya grandis. The sequence goes on along the minus strand of JARHVA010000906.1, from coordinate 3,027,211 downwards.
TATCATGTTTCTATTCTTATGTGACAAAACTAAGATATATATATATATATATATATATATATATATATATATATATATATATATATATATATATATATATATAAATGTTATACACTTATATGGAATAATTATTAGTTATCATGCTTTACTATTTCATATCATGTGATTTTGATATCATGACCTAGATAACTATAGTCTATTTATTTTTCTATGCCACATGTATATCCCCTCAGTGTGAGAGATAACATCATCAAAGATGAGGATCTAGATACACATTATGGGTAGTAGAGAGATAATCTCATAGAATGAATGAAATCATGACAAATAAAGACATATGTCTTGCCTATCTTGGCATGAATACTGACTTGTGGTTTGATGATTATTTAGTTTACTTAACATGGCTTTATATTATGGATTAAATCATGGTTATAGGTTCATTAATTAAGGATTTTTTAGAGTCTTATCAATATATGTTGCAATGTGTGTACTCATTATTACAATATATGCTTTAAATTCCTTATGTATTAGTATGCAATCTAATAAAATATGAGTATATGTTTTTCGTTGAAAACTCTTGTTGACATGCCTCCTCATATTTTATGAATATAAAATCCATACATTATTGATCATTATATCCACAACCAAATGGATCTTTATGGGCCATAATAATTAAATGACATTGACCCTTTAGGCTTTATGTGATTGTTTGACCTAGTCAAAAATCAAAGTTATTAAAGATATGTCTCAGGTTGTTGTTGTATCATGATGTTTCTTTAGTAGATGTCGATTCATAATTGGTGTATAATGAAACAATAAAACCCAATTATTATGGCTTGCTTGTAGCCATTTAGAATTTGTGGTATATGGAACTCTATCTTAATAAAGTGATAACATTGAATTATGTGGTGTTAATAATGTAAAATAACAAGGAATTGAAATTTCTTGGAGATTTAAAACAAAAATGAAATTATGAGAAAATATAATAAATTAAAAAGCATAAATAAGAAAATATCCATGTCATGTGTGAGATTGAGATTAGAGGTGGATATTATGGAATTTTAGGCATATAATAAAATTGATGGCATGGCATTGACATCACATAAATTTTAATGAATGGTTGTAAACATGAATTGTCCTAAATTTTGAAGGGTGATGTGGAATAGACAAATAAAATTTAATATGCCACTTGGGCTAGCTGGAGGAAGGTCATAACTCATATGGGCTGAAATTTTTTCAATCCTAGGAGTTTGCCTTCAGTTGACTCTTAAGACCATTAATTTTTAGTTGTGGTGCCATGATTTTGAACAAGAAAATGGTTGAAAGAGATAAAATAATTTAGTTGAAGTTTTTATATAAAGAGAAGTTGAGATGGATTCCTAAGTGGGGGTAAAAGATTGATTGGAGGATGCTTTTGTATTATTTGAGGACATTTTTTCCTGATAATAAGACGTCTTGGCATGAGGGAAAAATAAGTCTAAGGGAGTAAAAAGATGTGGAATAAGAGAGAACCATTCTTCCAGTAACAAATAAGATGCTTTAAGGAGAAAGACACCCTAATCATAGGAGGATAATAAGAATGAGAACAAGATCATTCTAAGATAGGAGTCTGAAGCATTGAAAGCAAGAACATCACAAGAAGCTTACAAAGAAATGAAATTCAAAGACAAGGAAAATCATAGAATATTCAATGAATAACTTACTTTATACAATGGAGATACCTTGCTTAAGTAGGCATACATAAATAAGAAGCAAGCCTAACTAATCAATGTGGGATAAATCCACAAAAGATAAAACTAAAAAAAAGATGAAAAAATATCTAGAACCCAACAAGCATGAGAAAATACTCTAACACCCCACCTCAAGTGAAGTTGGGGGCTAAAAATATCCAAAAAAGATAAAGTGGCATATCCATAGTATGAGTCCCAATAACAAGCCCTGATAAGGTACTCTTATAAAATATATATCCATGAAATGAAGATGTCCTCATGAACACCCCTCAAGGACAAATTTTGAAACCCCAAGTATGCCACACAAATCAAGGAAACAAGTTGATGAAAAAGGCTTCTTAAAGATGTGAGTAACCTATTGTTGAGTTACAATGTACTCCAAGCAAATACTCTAACCTGAATGTGCTAATGAATGAAGTGCATGTGTATCTCAATGTGATTGGTCCACTGGTGCTCAAATAGGTTATGGGATATGTGAATTTCACTATAGTTATCAGACCAATGTACAATAGGTGAATCTTATGTGAAGCCAAACTCTATGAATAACTGATAAAGAAAAATAACCTACTGACTCACTATAACTATTGCCCTATACTTAGCCGTTATAGATGAAAGTGCAATAACTTGTTACTTCTTACACATCCAAACAACTAAAGAAGAACCAAGATAAAATATGTAGCCAAAACTAGAATGCCTATCATCAAGAGAACCTACCCAATCTGAATCAGTGTACCCAACTGAGTAGAACCCCTGTATAGTGTAATCCAAAATGGGTAGTGCTTCATAGATATTGTAAAATCCTCTTGCTAACTTGCCAATGACTATCATGAGGAACATGTGTAAACTTAGATACAAGCCCAACTACAAATGAAATATTAGGGTGAGTATGGGTCAAATACATAAGACTCCTAACCATCTTCCTATACAATGTAGGATCATAAAGAGGAGTAGTGCAGGTATAAGTGAGAGTGACTCCAAAATAAAAAGGAGAGGGACTTGGTTTGCAATCAACCATGCTAAAATTCTAAAGAAGATCAAGTGTTTACTTCTAATGACTTAAATGAATCCATGAATCTGATTGAGAAATCTACAAACCAAGGAATAAGTGCAAAAGATCAAGATCTGTCATATCAAACTGGATTGAAAGTGCCTACTAAATAGCCTAAATTTGAGAAGAGGAGCTACCTATGAGAAGAAAATCATCGAAATACAAGACCAATATAATAGTATCCTCTCTAACATGCTGGATATATATTATGGGATTGGAGTGGAAGTGAATAAAACCAACAGAGAGAAGAAAAGAATCCATATTCTCATACCAAGCCTGAGGGGCCTGTTTGAGACTGTAAAGAGACCTCGTAAGTTGACAAACCCAGTAGGATGATCCATGTAAATTTACTACTAAAAATATCCATGTAAGAAGGCACTCTTAACATCCATCTAGTACACTAGCTAACCTTGTGATGCAACAAGAGAAAGTACAAGGGGCACATAATCCATCTTGGCAATAGGTGCAAAAGTATCAAAGTAAATAATACCTTTGACTTGCAAGAAACCATTTTTAACAAGATGTGCCTTATACTTTTTAATGGACCCATCAACTGCATACTTGGTGTAGTATATCCACTTGCACCTAACCAACTTTCTTTTCATAGGAAGAGAGACCAAATCCCAAGTATGATTCTTCATCAAAGAAGAATACTCATCTGTCATCATATCATCCCACTCCTATATCCCATGAGACTATAAAAAAGACTATGTATCCCTAGGAAATGCCTAGCACAAAAGTTCAATACCTATATAATGTGCATGATGATGTCTAGTGGGTGGAAGATCCTATATAAAATATGTTACCTCAGAAATTATAGTATGAGCCCATAATGGCATAGTGACAACATTAGTGGGAATAGGATCCTCAAAATCCATAACTTGCTTAGGGGCCTCTTGAACTAGCTCCTCAAAGAATGAATCCTCAAGAGGAGGTGAGGAATCAACAAAAGAAGAAAAATAAGGTATGGAATAAGAATCATGATAAGTGATGTGCTCATCAAACTGAACATGTGTTTGAAAAAGAACATCATGAGTATCATGATCTAAAAGGTGATAAGCTCTCATTTCCTCACAATACCCTACAAAGATCAAGGGTTTGATCTTCTTATCCAATGATTTTATTTTCTTCTTTGGTACAAAATCCCAAGCATGACTCCCAAAGACTTTGAAAAATGAGACATCAGGCTTGGTTCTAGATCAAGCCTCCTTTGAATTTAAATGCTCAAGTGTTCTATGTGGCGTGCAATTCTAAATGTAATTCACACAATTAATTGCTTCTACCCAATAGATGGGATGTAAATCCCATGAATGCATCATAAAATTAGCCATCTCCTTCAATGTCTGGTTCTTCCATTTTTTTAAGCTATTCTATTATGGAGTATATGGAATAGAATTCTAATGAACAATACCATGAGCTACCCAAAAATTAGATAACTCTCTACTGAAGTACTCCCCTCATAATCAGTACACTTTTTTTTGATGCAACTAAAAGACTATTTCTCGACCAAAGCCTTAAAGACTTTGAAGTGTGAAAAAACACCACTCTTATACTTGAGTAAATAAACCCAAGTATGCCTCAAGAAATTATTAATAAAAGTAAGTGTATACTTAGATCCATTGAAAGGACTATAAAAGACCATCAAATCACTATGCATAAGCTCAAGTGGTGAATAAGCTCTCTTAGACATAAGGAAATGGATCTTGGTGTTGTTTCCCTAATGTATAACTAGGTAAAACTCCATCAAGACATAAAACTATATGAAGACCATTAACCATACCATGAGTGCTCAAATCTTTCCAATATATGTAATTAAGATGTCTAAATCTCTCATGCCAAAGCTTACTCTCAGAATCTACATGAGAGACCAAACATGTCCTTATAGGAGGAGTATCATCAAAACCATCAAAGTAATAGAGTCAAAAACTATGATCGACAACACCTTGTGTAATAAGTGTGTGAGGCTTTATCAATGCTCATAATTCAACCCCCTATGGTGTGAAAGTTACTATCTTACCCTGACAAAAATGATAAATATGATAAACAAATATCCAATTTGTAGTGATGTTAGGGATATATATTGCATCATTAATGTAGCCACCATCAAGTTGTATATCACCCTTTCCCTTAACATAAATAAAGGAAGAATATCCAGCCTCAATGTTGGAAGTAGAACTTAAACCAATAGATACAAAGGACTCCTTGGAAGGACTCATGTGGTGAGAAACACTAGAATCTATTACCCAACTATCTAAAATAGGTCACTGAGATATCCCAACAACATTAAGTGCTTTACCATGTTCATTGGGTGGAGTGGAGATAAAAATCTTGTGTTTTTTGATTGTATCCTCCATGGATTTCATTCTCTTAAAACACCTATATTCTTCATGACCAGTCCCCCCCAGAAAAAGAGCATGAAAGGCCTTTACTGGATTTGGAAGATGATTTGGGTTTAGAGTTACTAGATTTATATGCACTTTGAGATAGAGGAGGATTGTTCTTCGATTTACTTTGTGATTTTTCCTTGCTCTTAGGATTAGATTCTACTAATATTTTTTGAGATGTAGAAGACTCAAAGTGAGACAATTTGGATTCCTCCCTAGTAAGTCTTTCACAAAACAACTTGAAATCAAGCATTTGGAATGCAACACCTAAGGCATCCATGTTAGATAAAAAGGTAGAAACAAAGATTTGGAATGGACCTTTCAACTTGGATAGAATTAAGTACACATTATATTCATATTTATTATCTTGTCCACTCCCTTTCAATTGTGTCAACAAGTTTTTAAACTTAGTGAGATAGTCTACAATAGAGGGAAAATCTTCAATATTGAGAGAAGTAATCTCAACTTCAAGCTGCATGGCTCTCATGTGATATATTTTATTAAATAAACCCTTTAGTTTAGCCCATATTTTGAATGAAGAATCACATCCATCTAAATGAAACAAAAGAATGTCACTCACATAAACCCTAATCAAAACCATACACTCTTCAAAAATACGTTGGTGATGATTTTTTTCATATTCTCTAGTGAATTGTGGTTGAACTTCATTAAGTAGGGACCATAATCCTTTATGTTTAATGATTATTTCCATTCTAAGTCTCTATGTATGGTAATTATGTGTAGTTAAAGGTTCACATTGATCTAAACTAGAAGAATAAGCCATACTAGTAAATCACCAAAGATCAAAATAATGCAAAGGGGTGCACAAATTGGCATCGAGACAACCCCCTAAAATATTTGTATTGAGCCCCCCTCCCAAATTGGAAATTTATAGAATCAGTTTGTTTTTAAAAATAGATGAAACTAATGGATAAATAATTGAAAACTATACACTTTTGAAAAAAATTAAACTCAATTTTGAGTTACGGTTCAAAAGATATAGGCTTTATGAATTCCCATAAATGGGTCAAAATTAATAACAATTACACTACAAGCTGATTTATGTGACCAAATTAGTGGTGAACCTAGCCTTCCAACCATTCATTTGAACCTAAATTCAACCATGAACATTATCAAGATAACAAAATTTAAAAAATATCCTGTTGGTGACCCATGTGTGCTTGCAAGTGAAAATTACATCCTCTTAAGGTAAAAATACAACTAGTAAAAATAAATAATGAATATAATAGCTATTTTAAGAGGATTTGAGGTGGATTATAGGTGTCAGGTGTCCTAACCCTAGTTAGGCATCTCCAAGAGTCTTCTAGTTTGAGCAAAAAGATGGGATGCCAAGGAAATGGGGAAGAATGTTGCCTCTATGCACCTTCACATAGAGCCAACATTAAGACTATTTGAAATGCTACCTAATAGAACCATGCTAACTTGTAGATTAATACCAGTGTGGAACACATCTCCAAAACTCAACAAATAGTAGTCTCTAATAATGCAGACCAAGAGATGAACCTCCATGTAGATCAAAATGGCAAGGCAAGGGCAAGTGGAAGGTAGTTGTATCTTTTGCTCTTTGGATACCAACAATGCCAATCCCCTTTTGTGATCTACCACTTTATTGATCACTACCCAAACCACCTAATTGAAAATGTTCCAACACTCCTCTAATGTCCTCCATGCTAATACTACACTCTGATTTTGGCTTCCAACGTAGCCCTTCACTCATTACAAAATCCAGGAGAAACACAAAGCTAAAAAATAACATAGATCCTCATAAAGTTATCCTCCATGCAAACCAAAGAGTGATAGTCTCAATTTTTTTTAATGCAATCACCTAAAATTTGGACTTTTATGCTCCACACAGACCATAAAATTGATAGTCTTAATGAATGTAGTATGGGGTGCTAAGAATCACCAATATAGATGGTGCTTTAACTAGATTGCCAAAGTTAGAGAGCCATGACTCTTGTGCAGTCAAAGTAGCTATGTGACTTGGAGAAAAATCCTATTAATGGGACATTTATAGCTGTGTTGAGTGGAACCTTGCATAAATTAAAAATGAAGGCTTAATCCAAAGCCAAATAAGCATAAGTTATTACTTTTAAAATAACTCTTGTGTGCAGCCAAAGCTGAAGATCTTTGCCAAAATGCCAAAAATCTAGATAGTAACTTATCAATGGATTATTGAAACTCTTAGAAGCTATGATACCATAATAGGAATGAGAACAAGATCATTCTAAGCTAGGATTCAAAAGCATTGACAACAAGAACATCATAATAAGCTTGCAAATAAATGAAATACAAAGACAAGGCAAATCATAGAATATACAGTGAATAACTTGCTTTGTACAATGGATAGACCTTGCTTAAATAGGCAAGGAAAAACAAGAAGTAAGCCTAAATAATCAATGTGGGATAAATCCATAAAATATAAAACTAAGAAAAAGATGAAAAACTATCTAGAACCTAGGAAACATGAACAAATACTCTAATAGAGGAAGGAATGATGCAACATGTGAAAAATCAAAGAAAAAAATTGGGAAAGAAACAATAAGATGCCATAGAGAACTCTCATAGTCCAAGTGCATGTATATTACCTTAAGGTTGTAATTACATGAGTGTTGGTAGCTATTTAATATTAATTCAACATAGTGGCAATTATAATTTAGTGTTTGATGGTTGTATAACTATATTGATAGGTTGTGTATTAAATTAAATTAATAGTTAAGAATGTTTCCAATGCACCTTTATAAAAAGGTTTAGAGAGTTGGTTATTGACCGGCCAGTGAAATTTTCCTAAATCAACCTTTAGTAATTTTCATTAAAACCATTTTTTATTCATCCTAAGCCCATGGTGCTCCATGAGAAAATAGTTGGGCTTGGTCATCTCTCATGAATCCTTAAATGATTGTGATTTAATTTTGTTAAATAAGATGTATTTTATTTTTAAACATCCCACATGACTATAATATACCTCCACATGTTTTTCAAGGCACTTGAAACTGTAACATCTAATAATATTCCCCTAGAGTCATTGTCAATAAACCCATTTTGTTTATATTTTGAATCCATGGCATTTCATGAGATGTCATCTGCAAATTATCTCTTTGTCAACGGCACCTTATACCTTATTCCTTCATATTCTATGATTTATTCAAAATAATCCATATGCCTTGGTATGCCTCCACACACTTCTCTACATTTTATAAAGCACTAGTAATTCCAGCATGTGATAAAAAAAATTCTTCTCTAACAACTCTATTTTGTCCTAGGTCAGAAGTATGATAGAAAAAGTGAATTGATCAAATTTATTATGCATATGTAAACATCTTAGTTAATCCACACGCAATAGTGTTCACACTGAGAATGTATGTGGGTCAAATTTGACAAGCTTATCCTACCTACTATGAATTTATTTAATGTTGATTATCTAATCAATGTCACCCTTCAAATGCTAATGTAATTCACAGTTGAAAAAGAAAACATTTAAGAAGACATATATTTTCTAATTTCCCTTATAGTTTTTATGATCTATTTATATGATCTGCTAAAAAAAATATATTTTATTCTTCAAAAATTTAGACGTACGACCATCAAACTTATAACTTGTCCATAAAAACACAAGAGCAGATTTATTCTCATACTTTTACCATCCTCACTTGGATTTTGAATGTAAGTGATGACCTTATTATTAATCACTGTCATCAATGATTAATCCACATCAAATATAATAAATAGTCCATTTATCAAAATAAATATATTTAATACACTTGAGGAGTCAAACATGATTAAAAATCATTAAATTTGTATATGTCAAGTCAGTGCCTTCATGTTGTGATAATATTGGAAAATAGAGGCTTTTAAATACTAGATGGGACATGAAATATTTAATTTAAAAACCCATATTGAGATTTATCAACAAAAGTAAAAAATATGTGTCATGCAAAAGTGAAACCTACCAAGATCTATGTTAGAAATCGTGTTATTAGACTACCTAGTTAATCTTTGAATACAAATTAAAGATTGTGAAATTTATAAAATATAATTTCACATCATCTATAGTTGTGAGTCTTGGTATAACTCTTGATTTGTCTAACATTGGTGGAAAACCATTTGATATTTATTTCTCTTAATTATTAATGGGTCAAAAGATTTTTATCCCAAAAGAAGTCTCAACTGGGAAATACATGCACTCATATATCTATTTTAGGAACTATAGGAATATAATTAGGTGACAAATCTCAATTTAATAATGAAGGATTTTATACCCTCGTAAGTGTAGTTGGGAAAACAAACCTCTTAATACTATTTATAAATTATTAAATGTGGAATAAAATATGTGTAGAGCCCCAACTAGATAAAATGGCAAATAATGTTATTTAACAAATTGTCAATCTACATGCTTGGGCTTATATTAGTCTTTAATAACAATGATGCTATTATGGAATACCTCTCAATAAATTAAGGCCCTCATGTATTAATTAGGTCTTGACATGCTCATGATTAAATACAAATTTTGGATTAAACTCTTAGATAACTCCAAGGGTAAATTTAATATTGCATACAAGAGCTGGAATCTCATATAAGCATATATGTGTGGTTCAATCATGCTAGATGTTTTGAAATGCAGGATTTGAGATTCATTTGCTTTCAAAAATTAGTTGAAACATTGTTGTGGTTATGTTACCAACATTCAAATAGCATTAAGTAAACCCCACTTCTTATAAATGATATAGGACACTAATAAGATGTGTTATAAGACATGTAATTATATGAATATAAGGATTGAATATGTTTTCTTGAACCCATAACCTATGAAAACTCCTAGACCTTGATCATGTTATTATAAATATCATAAATAGATTTAAATTATGAATTAAAAACTCTAAGATAATTATAAGTCTAGGAATAATCTCATTTTGAACTTCATTTCCATCTTTTGAATTATGAAATGATGGGCAAATATAAGGGTGTGATTTATTAATACTCTTTATAAGTTTTTACAACCTTGTTTAAGTGAATGATCAATCCTTTAATGGTACCTCATAATATAACTTTCATAAATGATGTGGAACACTTTTTTATGGTGTTATCACTTGATCAAAAGATACCTGATGCAAAGGATGATCAACTTCTCACAAACTCCTTGTTTGATGTTCACTCTCTAGACCAAGGTTCATATGGTCATTCAAGGATTCATAAATGCTTTCTCTATCTTGTGGACATTTTTATATTTTAAATGATACTTAAGGTATAATTAGACCTCTTATCCCATTAACAACACTCATAATCACCTATTTTTTATCCTTTGTAACTTTCCCCTTTCACACAATCAACTTTAGTAGCCTTTTTTTAGGATTTTCTACATGCATAACTATGTACAGATGAACCTTGATAAAATAGTGTCAAAATTAGGTACCCTCTATCTTGGTTCACCTTTTTATAAATTTTCACACATAAACTTGGCTTGTAAGACCTTCTTTTGGACCTTTTAACCCATTGTTAGGCCTAATTAGGCCTTTCTTGCATGGGAACATACACAACCCTCTCCCATTATACCAACACGTGTGGAATCCAACTCAAAATTCAAAAAGAACTTTAAATTCATTGAGATCTATAAAATTACTAGATTTTAGGTATATTCACCAGTTCAATCTCCACAAAATCAAGTTTCTAGTTTAAAAACCTAGTTTAGGGTTTACAGTATTTGTTTGAACTTGAGAACACTAAATTAAGAGTTTTGTGCATTGAAAATTGATTCCTAGGTCTATTAAGGTTAATAAAGATTTATACAAACTTAATTCACCTATTTAAATCTTTGGTTCTTCACCAAGACTCCTCCATTCAACCTTTTACAATGTTCTTTGAACACATAGAATGCACAATCACCTTCTATAAGGTCTGTAAGTTATCTCAAGAGGATTTTAGGTTTTAAAAAGGAATTTAAAAACTATAAAAAGAATGATTAGTAATAATAACCTTGAAAACACCTTTTTAAATATTTAATAACAAATTTGATGCCTAAGTTATACTTTCTTACAATATTCTATGAATTGACTATCTGCATACACACACATTACAGGGTGCAGGGCCTACTAGTTATTTCTTTAAAATTTTTGTTCTCAAATTGGGGTTTAAAAATATACATAGGGTTAATAAATATCCATAAAAATTCCCCTCACCTTTTGGAATCAATAAACACTTGTTATAAATTGTTTGCTATATTCTTTTTCACACTTTGGTTGCTTATTGTTTAAAGGTGCCTTACTCTACAAGTATGTAGAGTTCATTAAGAAAAGTAACATGAAAAGTGTTGGGGATCAACCAAAAAAGTTGATTACTATGTGAAAGCAACTAAACATGGAATTAAAACTAGAATGATAAGTAACTAGAATCAAAAATAGCAAAGAATAAGAGATAAAACCACCTTGAAAACTTGTATTAAACTCTTCCAGAAGGAAATACAATGAAGAAACCTCTTTTCTTCCACACCTCTCTCAGATGTACAGATCTCTTTCCCTCAAGAGTTCTCTCTCTCAATTACAATCAATTCCAACAACTTGGAATGATACACATATATTTTACAATACTGTTCTTCAATAACAATTGTGTCCAATTCAATAAGCTATGAAGATCTAATCCTATATATAATATTAGGAAACATGAGCATGCATTTACAACCATTAGATGCACCTCCTAATCAAGGGCTCAAAATAGTCCTACTAAAGATAGAGATGTGGAATTAAGACTAACACTTGATCCTATCATGCAAACAACCTGTTTTGTCCACAAAAATAGACATTTTGGACGCACAGGTAACCGACGTTGGTTCGTGCCTGTCTGCACATGACTGACATCAGTCGATCCTAATCGACGTTGGCATCTCCTAGTCGACCCCTGACCAATGTTGATCGCCCCTGATTGACGCCAGTGACTGTGTAAGTCTAGAAACTTCTACATTCACTCATTTAGTGAAGCTTTTAGCTCCACAACTCAACAATCTCCCACTTGGAGATAAACAGCTGCACCAGTACCTGTACAGCAACATCTTCTAGCTTTTTCATCTCCAAACTCAATCATGAAGACCAACAAAAGTTGAATGAAGATTCAACTTCTCCTTTGTTACCGGCTTGGTTAACATATCAGCAGGGTTCTTATCTGTATGGATCTTCTCTAGCTTCAACTCACCATCCTCCAATACCTGTCTAATGAAGTGGTACCTAAGCTGTGTATGCTTGGTTCTTGAATGAAAAGTTGAATTCTTAGCCAAATGAATTTCACTCTGACTATCACTGTATAATTTGCAACTCTCTTGCTCCTTTCCTAGCTCTTCCATGAACCATGTCATCCATATCATCTCTTTACTAGCCTCTGTGACTGCAATATATTCTACCTCTGTAGTAGACAAGGCAACAACCTTCTGCAACTTTGAAATCCAGCTAACCGTCATTCCACCAATAGTGAAAACATATCCTGTGGTGCTTCTCCTGCCATCCAAATCACCTACCATATCCGAATCTACATAACCATGTAGAGAGGTGTTTGACCCACCATAGGAAAAATGCCTACTGCTGGTCCCTCTCAGATATCTGAGAATCCACTGAACTGCTTTCCAGTGTTCCTTCCCTAGATTGGCCATATACTTACTAATAACTCCCACTGCTTGGGAAATATCTGGTCTAGTACATACCATTGCATACATTAAGCTCCCAACTACAGAAGCATATGGAACTTTCCTCATGTACTTTACCTCATCATGTGAATTAGGACACTATTATTTACTCAACTTGAAGTGTCCAGCCATAGGTGTGCTTATCAGTTTAGCATCCTGCATATTGAACCATTTCAGCACCTTGTTCACATAATCCTCTTGGGACTAAATCAACCTGTAATTTTTCCTATCTCTCTTAATACTCATGTCAAGGATTTTCTTTGCTGCTCCCAAATCCTTCATGGCAAATGTGTGAGCTAATTTCACCTTAAGCTCAAAGATATCCTGCATGTGTGATCCTACAACCAGCATATCATCTACATACAACAACAGAATAATATATCTACCATTATCCAATCTCTTAAAATACACACAATGGTCAGATTGACATCTACTGTAGCCATACTCAGTCATAAACCTGTCAAATCTCAAATACCATTGTCTAGGAGCTTGCTTGAGGCCATACAAGCTTTTCTTCAATCTGCACACAAGCTTCTCCTTACCTTTGACCTCAAATCCTTCCAGCTGATCCATATATATTTCTTCATCCAAATATCCATGAAGAAACGCTGTCTTAACATCAAGCTGCTCAAGATGCAAATCCTCAATAGCAATTAAAGACAATACAGTCCGTATAGAAGTCATTTTAATTATAGGAGAAAAAATCTCACCAAAATCAATACATGGTTTCTATGCAAATCCTTTCACTACCAACCTGACCTTATATCTCATCTATCCATTCTCACCTTCCTTCAATCTATAGATCCATCTGTTCTTTAGTTTCTTCATTCCCGCTGGCAACTCAACCAAATCCCACGTTTGGTTCTCTTTCAAGGAATCAATTTCCTCATTCATGCCTAGCTTCCACTGATTTTTGGATTCCACCTGTATTGCTTCATCAAAACTCTCTAGTTTTCCACCATTAGTAAGCAATAAATAGAATAATGAAGGGGAATATCAAATTAGAGGTTTACTTACCCTTTCTGACCTCCTGATGGGCATCTAAGACTCATTCACAACATGCTGTCTGCCTAAATTCTCTGACAGTGACCGACCTCGATCACTTCTAAGCCTGTAACTGACCGACGTCGATTCCACATGACCGACGTCAGTTCTTGCCTGACCAACATCAATCACTGTCTGACCGACATCGATTCTTGTATTGCCAATGTCGATTCTTACCTGACCGATGTCGGTCTTTGTGTTTTCCTGTATGTGATTATTCTTTCTTGTGAGCTCATTTTGGACCATCACCTCATCCAATTCTCCATTACTCTACTCAGATTGATTCAACTTCTTGAGCTGATCACTATACATCACTTTTTCATTGAAAACAACATCACAGCTCCTAATTATTTTGTTAGTTCCTAGATTCAAAAATTGGAATCCAAGATCATCAGAGCCATAACCAATAAATGTGCACCTCATAGACTTAGCATCCAACTTCTTTCTATTTTCCTTATCAACGTGCACAAAATCTTCACAACCAAAAACTCTGAGAAATGAAAGATCTACCTTTTTACCTGTCCACGCCTCTTCTAGAATTCCACCATCCAGCGCTGTAGAGGGTCCTCTGTTAATAAGGTAAACTATAGTATCTACAGCTTCTTCCCAAAATTATAAGGGCAAACCAGCATGCAATCTCATACACTGTGCACGCTCCATTATAGTTCTGTTCATCCTTTTAGTAACTCCATTTTGTTGAGGTGTCTTTGGAACCATCCTTTGCCTGCGTATTCCATGCATATAATAGTACCATTTGAACTTATAGCTACAGAACTCACTACCATTGTCAGATCTAAGGCACTTCAATCTTCTGCCTGTTTCCTTCTCAACCATAGCTTTCCAAATCTTAAAAGTGTCAAAAACATCAGATTTCTTCTTTATACAATAGACCCATACCTTTCTTATATCATCATTTATGAAAGAAACATAGTACTGTGATCCTCTAATAGAAGCAACCAGAGCTGGTCCCCACACGTTTGTGTGAACAAGCTCCAACTTGTGCTTCTTCTTTATTGACTCAGTCTTGAGAAAACTCACTCTCTTTTGTTTCTCAAAAATACAGTGCTCACAAAAATCTAGATCTATGCTTTTCAAATTTGAAAGCTTACCTTTTGACTTAAGAATTGTCATTCCCTTCTCACTCATGTGGCCAAGCCTTTGGTGCCACAACTTTGCATCTACATCTGAAGTAGATAATACAGAAGGAGAATTATCAGTAATACAATTACATAAATAGAGAGTACCTACTCTCTTACCTCTGGCCAATACAAGTGCACCCTTGGAAACCTTCCAAGATTCAGCTGTGAGAGTTACTATGCTACCCTCATCCCCTAAGTTTCCTACAGAAATCAGATTCCTCTTCAGGATGGGAATATGCATGACATCTCTCAACACCCATGTGTTTCCATTCTGCATTTTCAGCTGCACTTTTTCTTTGCCAACAATTTTACAAGGCTCATCATCCCCTAAATAAACTATTCCAAAATCTCCATGGACATAGTCACTAAAATATTCTCTATTTGGGGTTGCATGAAAAGAGGCACCAAAATCTAAAACCCAAGATTCTATATTATTATGCAAAGAGAATATAAGAGCATCTTGTGCAACAATACCTACAACTTTTGCTTTTTCTTTACCTTCATGTTGATTGTCTTCTTTAGGTTTTGACCAACAATCTTTGCTTATATGCCCTATCTTTCCACAATTCTAGCAGGCTATCTTCTTGCCATTTTTGGATTTGGATCTACCTCTCATCTTTGACTTAGACCTTGATCTCCTATGCTTGCTCTTCTCTTTTTGCCTTCCCCTGCTCTCAAAACTTAAAGCGTTCCTTGATGTTTCCTCTGTGCTTTTCCTATGAATTTTTTCATTCAAAATTACACTAACAACATCATCTACTTTTAAAATATTTGAAGTAGATGCAGTATTACTAACTGCCATTACCAAGCTATGCCAGCTCTCAGGTAAAGAGCATAAGATTAATAGAGCTTTAATTTCATCATCAAAAACTATTTTGACTGAATTTAATTGATTTATAATTCCATGGAAATCATTTAGATGATTAGATAGAGATCCACCTTCCTACATTTGCAAATTAAATAACTGCTTCATAAGATATACCTTATTTGAAGCTGAGGGTTTTTCATATAAATTTTCTAAAGTAGTCATTAACTCTATCATTGACTTTGCTTGTGATAAATTATATATCATAGTAGATGCCAAACTCAATCTTATAGATCCAAGAGCCTTTCTATCAAGAACTTCCCATTCTTCATCTTCCATGTCTATGGGCTTCTTTACAGCCCCACCTAATGGTAAGTATAGATCTTTCTGATACAGATAATCTTCTATCTGCATTCTCCATAATTGGTAATTCTTGCCATTAAACTTCTCCATTCTCAGTTTACTTTCTTCTGCCATTGCTTCTCCCACTCAAACAGAAACCCCTGTGAGTGACCTGTAATCAACAAACACTAGCCAGATCTGAAACACCTGTTAGTCAACCTGAGCTCTGATACCACTTGTTGGGAATCAACCAACAAAGTTGATTACTATGTGAAAGCAACTAAACACGGAATTAAAACCAGAATGATAAGTAACTAGAATCAGAAATAGCAAAGAATAAGAGATACAAGAAACCACCCTGAAAACTTATATTAAACTATTCTAGAAGGAAATACAATGAAGAAACCTCTTTTCTTCCACACCTCTCTCAGATGTACAGATCTCTTTCCAGATCTCTTTCCCTCAAGAGTTCTCTTTGTTAATTACAATCAATTCCAACAACCTGGAATGCTACACATATATTTTACAATACTATTCTTCAATAACAGTTGTGTCCAATTCAATAAGCTATGAAGATCTAATCCTATATATAATATTAGGAAACATGAGCATGCATTTACAACCATTAGATGCACCTCCTAATCAAGGGCTCAAAACAATCCTACTAAAGATAGAGATGCAGACTTAAGACTAACACTTAATCCTATCATGCAAACATTCTGTTCTATCCATGAAAATAGACATTCTAGATGCACAGGTAACCGACGTCAGTTCCTACCTATCTGCACATGATCGATGTCGGCCGATCCTAACCGATGTCGGCATCTCCCAGTGGACCCTTGACCGACGTCGGTCGCTCTTGATTGACGCCGGTGACTGTGTAAGTCCAGTAACTTTTGCACTCGCTCATTTGGTGAAGCTTTTAGCTCCAAAACTCAACAAAAAGGAACAAATGAATTATTAAAAATAAATTAAATAAATGTGAAATAACTAACCAAAACCAAACCAGTCATTATAAACACCACACAATGACTCTTACTTCATTAAGTAATCACATTAAAATAATTTTCCATTTTCTATACACAAGGAAAAATAGGGTTGCAAACCTTCTCCTTAAAACTTGAGTTTATTATTTCATTGTATCTTAGGAATATATACCTTATGATAAAATACAATCTCCAAAAATTATTCAAAACAAAAAATTACATGCTTTATATCTAGCACAACTACCTTAACTACCTACCAATGGTCATAACAAGTAAGTTTGCACCTTACACAAATACCAAGGTAGAATTTTTCATAGAAGTGTGACATAAGACCATGTATATAGACCTAAGGTGTCCTAATTAATATTTAATATTCATTTGAAAACTTGTTTACTTATAGACCTCCTCCTAAAACAACCATTTTATGCCAAGATATTCAAAAATTCAAATTTTCCAAACTGGTAGGAAAACTCCAATTTGAATTGCTAACCTTCCTAAACACTCCTAAACACTTGGAAATCATTACAAGGTGAATGTTTAGAATTATAAAACTTTAAAACATCCTAAACATGTTTATTGACCCTTTATTCACTTGAACTAAATAAAAACTTGCAATCATGTTGCTTCCATGAGTGATGCCCCTACATCATACTCCTAAGGGGAAAAGAAAACAAAACTTAGAGATTGTAACCCATGAATCTTTCTTGATTAATATTATGTATTTTATTTCATTATCCATCATCTTTGTATTATCTTCAATGAGTTGTGGCTTCTCACACTTGACATGGTACTAGTTCCAAGTCTTCTTGTCCTCTTGTTTGTCTAAGATACATTCTTTCTTAACTAAATTGATTTGAGGCAACTGATTTGCCCAACTTGAACCTATTGTATCCACTTCCCTTGATATATTTACACTTCTTGATTATTATATAACATTTAAAATGATTGACATGCCTACACCACTATTCAATTCTTGTTCATATACATGATCATGATGAAGAAATTGAACTCCTAGTTTGATATGATCCGATTATTGTTTCTTCCTTTTCTTCCAATCCCAACAACGCTTAGTAAAATCTAATCTATCAAATTGTCCTATTATTCTCTTTGACATCTGTTGTCTTATTTTAACCTCATACAAACCTTCTAAGAATAAAAAATAACAAAATAAACTAGCACCTTGTTTAAAAGGACTTACTTCATTGTATGAATGCACCTCTTGATACCTTTCTGGCTTATTTACATATGTATGCAATTTTAAAAAGGAATAGAAATTTTACACATTGAAACTAACCTTATAAATCTCAAATTCATCAACTTGTCCCTATACTCTAGCTAGTTTTTGCAATCTAACTTTCTCATCTTGCATCCAAACTACTCTTCCTCTCCTTTGAATAGTTACTAAAACCTTGCCTATTTCCTCCAATGCTTCAGATTATGATTCCAATTGAATGAGCATGTTTATAACATGAAATTCCAAGGCACTTCTTCTTTCCTTCATTTATTGTACTTGATCCTTATGTTGAGTTGTGGAGCTAAAAGCTTCACCATATGAGCAAATTGCAAGGTTGCTGGATTTACACAGTCGCCAGCATTGGTTAGGAGCGACCGGCGTCGGTCAGGGATCGACTTGAGGCTGCTGACGTCGGTTATGGATCGGTCAACATCGGTCATATGCAGGCAAATAGGGACTGACGTCGGTCACCTGTGCGTTCCAAAATTTTATTTTTGTGGGACGAACGGATTGTTTGCATGATAAGATTAAGTGTTAGTCTTAAGTCTTCGTCTCTATCTTTAGTAGGACTGTTTTAAGCCTTTGATTAGGAGGTGTATCTAATGGTTGTATATGCATAGCTCATGATCCCTAATTCTATATAATAGGGACAAATCTTCATAGCTTGTATCAAGAAAGTGTAAGATGTAAGATAGACAATTCAAGTAGCTGAATTGTGTTTGTAATTGAGAGAGAGAACTCTTGAGGGAAAGAGATATGTACATCTGAGAGGTGTGAAAGAAAGAGAGATTTATTCAATTGTATTTCCTTCTAGAAGAGTTTAATACAAGTTTTCATTGTTTCTTGTATCTCTTATTCTTTGTTGATTCTGATTTCTAGTTACTTTTACTTCTAGTTTAATTTCGTGTTTAGTTGCTTGCAAAAGTAATCAATTATTCTTGTTACGATCCTAACAAGTGGTATCAGAGCCAAGTTCACTAACAGGTGGTTTTAGATCTGTTTAGTGTGTGTTGATTACAAGTCACTCACAGGGGTTTCTATTTGAGTGGGAGTATAGCAATGGTAGAAGAAAGTAAACTGAGAATGGAGAAATTTAACGACAAGAATTATCAATTATGGAGGATGCAGATAGAAGATTATCTGTATCAAAAAGATCTGTACTTACCGTTGGGTGGGGTTTCAAGAAAGCCCATAGATATGGAAGATGAAGAAAGCAATGTTCTTGATAGAAAGGCTCTGGGATCCATAAGGTTGATTCTGACATCTTCTATGATTTCCAACTTGTCACAGGCAAAGACAACGGTAGAGTTAATGGATACGTTAGCAAATTTATATGAAAAGCCCTCAACTTCAAATAAGGTATATCTTATGAAGCAATTATTTAATTTTCAAATGCAGAAATGTGGATCTATATCTAGTCATCTTAATGATTTCCATGGTATTGTAAATCAATTAAATTCAGTCAAAATAGTTTTTGATGATGAAATTCAGGCTCTTTTAATTTTATGCTCTTTGACTGAAAGTTGGCATAGTTTGGTAATGGCAGTTAGTAATACTGTATCTGCTACAAATATCTTGAAAGTAGATGATGTTGTTAGTGTAATCTTGAATGAGGAAACTCGCAGGAAAAGCATAGGGGAATCATCAGGTAATGCTTTAAGTATTGAAAGTAGGGGAAGGCAAAAAGAGAAGGGCAAGTAAGGGAGATCAAGGTCTAAGTCAAAGATGAGAAGAAGATCCAAATCCAGAAATGGAAGAAGAATAACTTGATAGAATTGTGGAAAGGTAGGGCATGCAAAGAAAGATTGCTGGTTGCTGGTTAAAGAAGAAAATCAGCATGAAGGTAAAGAAGAAGCAAAAGTTGTAGGTATTGTTACACAAGATGCTCTTGTACTTTCTTTGGATAATAGAATAAAATCTTGGGTTGTAGATTCTGGTGCCTCTTTTCATGCAACCCCAAATAGAGAATTTTTCAATGATTATGTCCAAGGAGATTTTGGAAAAGTTTATTTAGGGGATGATGAGCCTTGTAAAATTGTTGGAAAAGGAAAGTGCAGCTGAAATTGCAGAATGGCAACACATGGGTGTTGAGGGATGTCATGCATGTACCCATCTTGAAGAGGAATCTAATTTTTGCAAGAAAGTTGGGGGATGAGGGTTGCACAGTAACTCTCATAGCTGAATCTTGGAAGGTGTCCAAGGGTGCACTTGTATTAGCCAGAGGTAAGAGAGAAGGTACTCTCTATTTATGTAATTGTATTACTGATTATTCTCCTTCTGTATTATCTACTTCAGATGTAGATGCAAAATTGTGGCATTATAGGCTCGGCCACATGAGTGAGAAGGGAATGAAAGTTCTTAAGTCAAAAGGTAAGCTTTCAAATTTGAAAAGCATAGATCTAGATTTCTGTGAGCATTGTATTTTTGGAAAGCAGAAGAGAGTGAGGTTTCTCAAAACTGGGCCAACAAGGAGGAAGCACAAGTTGGAGCTTGTTCACACAGACATGTGGGGACCAGCTCAGGTAGCTTCTATTAGAGGATTACAATATTTTGTTACTTTCATTGATGATGCTACAAGAAAGGTATGGGTTTATTGCATAAAGAAGAAATTTGATGTATTTGACATATTTAAGAAATAGAAAGCTTTGTTTGAGAATGAAATAGGTATGAGATTGAAGTGGCTTAGATCTGACAATGGTGGTGAGTACTGCAATAATAAATTTGAAAGTTACTATTCTAGGAATGGAATACACAGGCAAATGATGGTTCCAAGGACACCTCAGCAAAATGGAGTTGCTGAAAGGATGAACAGAACAATATTGGAGCGTGCACGGAGTATGAGGTTGCATGCTGGTTTGCCCTTATAGTTTTGAGCAGAAGCTGTAGACACTATGGTTTACCTGATTAATAGAGGACCCTCTACTACTCTGGATGGTGGAATTCTAGAAGAGGCTTGGATAGGTAAAAAGGTAGATCTTTCATTTCTTAGAGTTTTTGGTTTTGAAGCTTTTGTGCACGTTGATAAGGAAAATAGAAAGAAGCTGGATGTTAAGTCTATGAGGTGCACTTTTTTGGTTATGGCTCTGGAGATTTTGGATTTTGGTTGTGGAATTTAGGAACTAAAAAAATTATAAGAAGTCGTGATGTTGTTTTTAATGAAAAAGTTATGTACAGTGATCAGCTCAAGAAGCTGAATAATTCTGAGCAGGGCCATGGAGATTTGGATGAGATTGGGATCCAAAATGAGCTCATGAGAAATCACTTCCAAAAAAACACAGACACTGACATTGGTTAGGTAGGAATCGATGTCGGTCAGATAAGTCAGATAGGAACCGACGTCGATCAGTCAGTAATCGACGTTGATCAGACAAGAACCGACGTCGATCAGGTGGAACTGACGTCGGTCAGGTACAGACCTTGAGATGATCGAGATCGGTCACTGACAGAGCATTTGGGCAGACAACAAGCAGTGAATGAGTCTCAAATGCCCTTGAGGAGGTCAGAAAGGGTAAGTAAACCTCCAATTAGATATTCCCCTTCATTATTCTACTTATTGCTCACTTATAATCATACTTTGAATAATAATGTATATCTATGTTCCACTCCTTGAGATGTTTCAATTGTTTTACCTCCATTCTGGCTGAGTATTTGATCATTAGAATCCTATGAAGATTAAAATCTACTATACTTATTTTTTCCTCCAACATATGAGGTTTATTCAGGTTGTATTGATCTTGTATCACACCATCTTGTCTTGGTATTACTTCTTCAAATTTAAAACAATGCATCATTCCATGCATACCAATGTGTAAGGACCATGTGTATTTATTTCCATACCTTATATCATAATGCAATGTATTATCCATACTTAATAGTCTACTAAGGATAGCTTAAAATCTTTCACATTCCACTGTTTTAGTATCTTGTCTTGACAAGTCAACATGAAACACTCTTCTTGTTTCTTCACCATCATTCTCCTATATGTCTTCCTTGGACATGATTACCTTGTCCCCCTTTAAAACTTGACTATATTGAAATTCATTACCATATCCTTACATTTATGAATGCCTAACTTTATTATGACTTTCCACATATTACCTTTGTACATTGTAGACCTACCACTAGGCAAAGAGTCAACACAAAAAGTGTGAGCTTCAAAATCTTCCATGAATGTACCTTGTTCATCTTCTTTCACATACATGTTTAGTCCTTTGACAATTGTGTCATGGCATCTTCTTACCTTTATAGCTTTGGATTGATATCCTTCATTCTACCTATCTTCTTGATTTGGTATCTTAGACGCTTGACACTTCTCATTTGCAAGATCACTCTCACCCACACATAATAATATAAAGTCTTCAAATGAGATTTACTCCTCCTTAAGTTTTAAAAACCTTCTCCCACTCAAATTTTTCTTGATCCTTGATGTTATATGGAGTTTATTCACTTAGTATGCTCCTATCTTCACTTTTTGACTGCAATGTTATAATTGAACTATCATTTTTATTCTCACATTCTTTGAGATTCTCCTTGTCATAAGCTTGTCCTTCCTTCTTCACATGGAGTGATATTAAATCTTGAGATTGGATTTTTTTCTCTACCTTATCTTTAGATGTAAGTTAAAGGTATCCATGCATATTGCATCTTCTCTCTCACCTTGTTCCTTTGTTCTATTTTGAGTCTTTGGATAGGGTTCTCCCTCCTTGTTCTTCATTTCTTGATGAGTAATAGATTTTATAGGATTAGCATTATCTTCTTTAACCATAAACATCTCTAGTTACTTTGACTCCAAGACTTGATTGGTGGACACTTCTTTATATCCTATATTCACATCACAAAACATATTGTTAGCATTAAAATTTGGAGCCTTCATGGTTCTTTCCTTTTCTTCCTTCTTGGAAACTTCAATGTACAACTCCCTCTCTTTTTTGGTGTCATTATTAAGACACTTCTCATTCATCTCAGCTATAGTTTCTAGCCCTTTTCTATTGGTATACTCACTACCTTCTTGGTTTTTGAATCCTTCACTCTTACATTCCTTTCTAGTTACCAATGCCTTCTCACAAAGATAACTTCCTCTATTCAACTTAGTGACCTTGTCCAACAATCTGCTCTCTTGTTGGTTATCTTCCATGTCCAACTTTTTGGACTCGCATCCCTCCATACTCACCATCTCAAGACAAATTATCTTCATTTCCTTCTTAGGGGCTTTTATCAAATTCAAACTCTCAATAGCTTTACCAAAATATTATTTAGTTGCCATCAACATCACCCTCTATTCCACTTTATCTACATCACCTTTCAAAGGTACAAGGATATACGCCATCCCCTTTTATTCTATAGTGTAAGTATTTAATTGCTCATCATGAAAAACCTTCCTATCAAACTGCCATGTCCTACTAAAAACATATGGAAAATGTCCATGGGCATTACATCACATAAAAATCTATCTTTAAAACTATCTATATGAAATTCAACCCAACTTTTTTCACTTACCATGATTTTATGCCCTTCTTGAACCCATGCTACCTTATAAGGACGTGGATGTGGAATCCTCTTCAATCCTAGCTTTTATGCCATCTCTAAAGACACTATATTATTTATACTTCCTCCATCAATCACCACATTATAACATTTTCCCTTTGTTTTACATCTGCTCCTAAACAAACTTCTTCTTTGAATTAGTTCTTGTACTTATCCTTTCTACTGCAATAATACCCTTTTCATGAACAAGGATTCTCGTCTTACTTTCCTACTTTCTTCATTTGATCCTTTTGCATTATGTTGATCATCCCTACCATAATATGATAGAAATTCCATTGATTTATGCCCTTATTTATTTTAGTACCAACATTATCCTTGAAAATCTAGTCTTTGTCTATTTTTTATGAAACTATCATTAGTTCTTACTCTATCAAATGCAAATGGCCTTGCCTCATATGCATGGTAATGTGGCTTCATGACTTATTGAACTACTTTTACATGATTTTGTGGCCTTATGGCCTCTTTGACTACTTATCCATTCTCTTCTCTAATCAACCTTGGTTGTAAAGGTTCTTCTTGACCTTGGTTTTAAAGGTTCACTAGTTCAATCTTTGAGAAATTGAGTTTCTAGTTTAAAACCCTAGTTTAGGGTTTACAGTCTTTATTTGAACTTGAGAGCACTAAATTAATTGTTTTGTGCATTAAAAACTGATTCCTGAATCTATGAAGGTTCTTCAAGCTTTATCCCAACTACCTTCACCTATTTCAAGCTTTGGTTCTTCACCAAGACTCTTCTATTCAACCTTTTAAAATGTTATTTGAACACATAGAATGCATAATCACCTTTTTTAAGGTTTGTAAGTGATCTCAAGAGGATTTTAGGTTTTAAAAAGTACTTTCCAAACTTTTTCAAGAATGGTAAGTACTAAAAACCTAAAAAATACATTTTTAAATCTTTAGAAATAAATTTGATGCCTAGATTATACTTTCTTATAATATTTTATGAATTGACTGTCTGCACATGCATAATTATAGGGTACAGGGCCTATTAGTGCTTTCTTTAGGAAATTTGTTCTCAAATTAGGGTTTAAAACTCTACACAAGGTTAATCAAGATCCATGATAATTCCTCTCACCACTTGGAATCAATAAAAACTTGTTATGAATCCTTTGATATATTCTTTTGCCATACTTTGGTTACTCATTATCTAAAGGTGCCTTACTCTACAACTCTGTATAGTTTACTAATAAAAGTAACATGAAAAGGAACACATGCATTATTCAAAATATGTTAATTTTTTTGAAATAACTCACCAAAACCAAACCAATCATCAAAAACACCACACAATGACTCATCCTTCATTGAGTAATCACAATACAATCTTTTACCATTGTTTATACATAGGGAAAAATAGGGTTACATATATTCTCCTTAAAAATTGTGTTTCTTATTTAATTATCTCTTGTAAATAGATCCCTTATACTCAAATCCAATCTCCAAAATTGATTCAAAACCAAAATTTACATGCTTTATATCTAACATAACTACCTTAACTACCTACTAATGGTCACAAGTAAGTTTACACCTTACACAAGATCAGGTTAGATTTTAACCTAAAAGTGTGACCTAAAACCATGTATATAGACCTAAGGTGTCCTCATTAAAATTTACTATTATTTTTACACCTTTTTTACTTCTAGACCTCCTCCTATAACAATAATTCTATGCCACGATATTTAAAAATTCAAATTTGCCAAAATGGTGGGAAAACTCAAATTTGAATTATTAACCTTCCTAGATGCTCCTAAACACTTGGAAAGCATTCCAAGGTGCATATTTAGACTTATAACACTAAAAAATCATCCTAAACATGATTATTGACCCCTTATTCACTTGAAATAAACAAAAACTTGAAATCATGTTGCTTCCATGAGTGATGCCCCTGCATCAATACCCTATTTGCCTATTTACCTAAGCTAATCCCAATCTATGAAAATATTAGTATTAGTAATAAAGAATCCAATGCATTTGAATGAATTAATAATAATAATTGGGCATAAATAAATGTTTAGGATATTAATAAACCTTTTCAGGTATTAAAATCTTGTTAGGAAATTTAAGACTTTGACTAACTATCAATCAATGGTTTTGGGTTGATGATTCCTAAAAAAATTTAATTATAATTTTAGATATTGAACTTTTTAATAGATATGGATACTTTTTAGGATGATAATGATATTGTAATTTGAACATATAAATTATGATTTGAATTTGGACTTAATTTACCTTTGTTTGGTTAATTTTTAAGCAATGTATCTTTGGCAAAAATGATATCTTGCTTGTAAAAAAATAACCATAGAATAACACACTAGGAATTATGTGTTTGGGGAAGTCCAAGATCAATCATAAAAAAACTATGGAAGTTGATCAATTAATTCAAATACATATTGGATGATAACTTCTTAGACATTGGAAACCTATATCATGCCTTTATATGTTAGCCTCAACCTTTGATAATAAAATCTAGGTAAAGAAAACTAAAGCTATATTAAGTAATTGAGTACCTTGAAGATAATTAATATAAGTATAGATGATAAATTAATTATTAGCATTTATATGGGTATCAAGCCACTTTATAAGGTTGGAAATTTTAATAAAACATGGTTTTGATCATGTTCTTGAGTTACACCTTATATTAATGATACAATTATGCTTGACATGCATAAAACCTCACTATTGGGATTAACATTTGGTTCTAACTTGAATTCATAATTATTTAATATAGTGGTAACCTCCTATACGTGTAAACCAGATATATGAGATTTAAATGTCTATGAAATGATTTGGGTAAACCTAGAATTGTGAATAAACATTATTGAAAACCTGGTTTGTATGGGTTTTAGGAAATATTTAAGGTCATAGGAAACTAATCCATAATTTAAATTAAAAATATACCTTAAAGAATAATTTGAATTCATCTAGGGTCACCTAATGTTTTCCTCAAGTCACACAATCTTATCCATATAACTAAGTGAATATTAAGAATAACATATCATTTTATACCACATTGCAATGGGAAGTGTTATCACTTGGATTTTGATCCTTTGACGAGATGTATAAACTCTCCTCATCCAAGTGGCATAATTGAAACACCTCTAGGCTGTGGGTAGCCTAAGAATGATGTGAATGTCTAGATAGGGATAACTCCCTTGATGTACCACTTGTAAATCACTACTAAATCTAAACTTATGAGGGAAAAGGGAGAGGGAAAATTGAAAGTAAACTATCATAAAGGAGGTAATAAAACAAAATAGTTGATGAATACCAACCAGATGCATGTTACACATGAGAACAAAAGACCAACCAAACATACACTTCTTCAATCTACATCTTCTCACATCAATATTTCATTATGAGGTTATGGATGAATGTTTAGGTTAGGAGGACAAGACAAGAGGCCTTGAATGGTACTAGTGAATATAATAACTCAATAAACCTTGAAAATTCTTAGAACACTTTAGATGACCTACAAGAAGAAACTTTCCAATTGTAAATAGGTGAGAGAATGAGACAACATGCTAAGGAAACAAGAGTCATCACTAAGCAAGATCAATAATCTAAGTAAAACACACTATGAAAAATCATGGAAGAGGTAAAATTAATTTTTATTTATTGATCCATGGTATGTAAATGAGCAAGGATTCACCATACTTAGGTGGAACATGGTTTAGAAAGGCTAAAATGGCTAGTTCTTGTATAACTTGAGAGAGAGAGAGAAGAAGAGATAAGTCCAAAGGTCACAAGGACACTTGTCAAGCTGAGAAAATGAGTTAAATATGCATTATAATAAGATATTAAATGAACCATGCAAGGTTAAGAAGCAAAAATGTCATCCCAAGTCATGAAACTCTTGAAATATGGCATAGAAATTCTCATTCTGGCTCAAAAAAATGCCTTCATGATTTAGCCCTATTTAAACATCCAAAAATTGACTAGGGATAGGTATGATGATTTTAATGAGAGGTAAATATTTTAGACATACCTCTCCATGCATTTGTTTCAGTCCTAGTCATCTAGAATCTTCCTAAAATGAGATATCACCATCTGCAGTCAAAATAACTCTTCTTTCACACACCCTGCACACTTGGCCTAAAATTTGGATTCAATTTCCCATGAAAATATGTAAAATAAAGTTAATAACATGTTTCAATACCATCCATGTCTTTAGAGTCATTAGGCACACCATAAAAAGACATCCACTTGAAGTTTTCACACTTCTCACCATCTTGTTCACTATGCCAGTTTTGACTGGCTGAGATGAAACAACTAGTTGAGACACTTATGAGCTTTTCCAAGGCATGAAATTGACATGGGGAGTTATCTTAAGTCCTAATTTTCCTTTAATGTTATTGGCATCTCTTGAAACCTCCTAAAATTTCATAATGCATAAAATAGTCAAGAAAACCCTATTTTGTACTCCATTCATAAAATTACGTACAACTAATCCTAATGGTAGGGATCCCAAGCGAGTATTATTCAATTTATAATAATTTTTCATGTAATTATGGTCCATTATAATATCACTTAATTCTCATTTCTCCAATTGGGTCATTATTCAAGGTTTGGTAGGGTTTTAGGTCATTTCCACTCTTAATCTTTGGTCATAAAAATAGGACATTAAATTTACAAAAAAATCTCATGAAATTATAGTTCAGGACTAATGATAACACCTATAAACCTCTTATATCTCCATGCAAGGCATCAAAAGAGATATGAGCTTCTAAATTTGCCCTACTGAGCTCTTTCCTTTCATTTACACAGGCTTAATGTTGCCTTTGGGCCAAAAATGGAGTCCTTTGAAACTCCTCTACCTTAAAAAATATTTATCACCTCTGTAGTGACCCAAAAATCATGATATAATAGGTTAAAATATATATCTAAGGCTAGAAGTGTGAATGACTTCCCATGTGGACACTAGGCCTAAAACTTGCCTAAAAGACCTGAGTTGTCTTAAATCCCAAAATGACCTTTTGATGGATTTAAATGCATCCCAATAGCTCATATACCTATATTTCCCCCCCATAAACATGTATTGGCCAATTTTAATCCACTCTCAAAGTTAGAAATGTCATTGGTCTACCATTTGGGCTTTAGGTCAAAACCCTGCCCAACTAGACTTGATTGCAACCTTAAGGGTTTAGAGCATGATGTTTAGCTTCATAATTATATGCATATTTTATCATATTTTATTATATTTAATTAAAATTTAAAAATCTCCTTTCATGCTCCAAATATATCTTGGTCAATCCATTTATCCCTACTCTCTAAATCTACAGGGTTTGTACATGAGGGGAGTGCCCTTTGTCTGAGACAAAATAGAGGGCATTCCCCTATTTTATAATAAAAATGTGAATATTTTATGGGAATAAACAATTTATGGATACCTACTATGCAAAAATTCATCCCTCTATTAGGTCATTTACCCTCCGAATTCTCCAAAACCCAAAATAGATTGCTAGGCAAAAGATTGTGTGCAGGGTTTACACTTTATGGACTATGTTATGCATCATTAGAGCCCCTTTTTTGATTTATATCTAACTTGAGAGTGTTATTATAATATTATTACTATTATGGAGATTATACACTCTTAATTCACCTCTATAACCACTCACATACTCCTCTATATGCTCCTTATACTCCTGCCTAGTCCAGACTATATGCACAAATTTCTGACTGTGTTGACATATTTTGGGGTGTTGTGCCTATAGGTTACCATGAATAATTCATCCTAATTTTTTTATTATTAAAACAACCTTAATCCAATTTCAATTCCTTTGCACTTTTTTTCATTCATTTGTCTCATATTTGAGCCGAATACATATTGAAAACACCACTTTCCATTTACTATCTATAACAGTCAATAGTAGTTGAATTTTTGAGGTAACATGACCTAGAGATTGGCATTATATTTTGAAGGTTATTCCACATGTTATTTTGAAGTATTATTTTCTCTTTTTTAGTCCCTTTCATCAACCAAAATTGATATCTCAATGCTCAAACTACTCATCATGAATGATATGGAAGATGGGTCTTGGTTGTAGGTGAATAATGTTGGAATTAGGTATGCCTGTAGGTGAAAATGTGGTCAAAACTTAGTATAAAAAATTAATATTATGATATTTTGTTATTTTATTTGAATTTTAACCTGATAATTTTTCTCAAACATGAAAATATGCTTGGCATTACCACCTTGGGAAGTGGGGCTCCTTTGAAGTTCAAAAACGTATAGATGTTAATGAAGGATTTTAGTACATAAACTGACAACTTTAGGATTTTCAATAACCACCATCCATTAGTCATATTACATTAAAATTTTATATATATCATGTCATATGTATGAAATACTATGAAAACACATTTATAAGATTCAAAACACTTGACTATCCTGATGTAAGATTTCAACAAAAAGCTCAGGTACTCTATTTTGCTCTTTTGAGGATTGATCCTTGAATCAATCATTTTAAATTAGAACATGTTATACAACATAAATTTGTTAATATATATTATCAAATAGGTATATAATTTTAAAAAATAAATTATGACCTCATGGATTAATTCCTCCATGTGCTTTATAACCCAAAGGGACTCCTCAGCTCCTTGTTAAGCCACCTGTAGGTGGTTATTTCACTGTGCAAGCAGTATGAGAATGGAAAATATGAATTTTGTTTGGATTTTAATGAGTTTTAGACCAATATAAAAATATTAAAAATATAATCCTTTGATATTCAATAACCTATCTCAGCTTAAAACTCCTTCTCAACATGATGAGTCATATAGGGCACCTGCAAGTACATGTTAAGTTACTTGTAGGCAGTGAGTAGGATTGGTGGGAAGTGGGTATAAAATTTGATCTTAATGGGTTATAAGCATATATTAATGCATTAAAATTACATCCTCACACTTAAAATTAATTTAAACCACCACTAAGGCTCTCATTCTTATCATGATGTCATCATGGGATACCTGTATATGCACCTTGACTAGTATGTAGGCAGTGAGACTGAGTATGGACAATGTGCATAGTTTTTGACCATTTAATGAGATATAAGCCTATTTAAATACTTATAAATTTATATTAAAAACCTTTAATGGATTCACTAGTCTATTTTCCTTGTTTTCATGTGATTTTCCTCTTCTTTCATTGCACCTGTAGGTGCATGTTCATGTTATGTGACTGTGTATGACTAAAGTACTAGTACAGTCCCTTCTTATGCCAAGTGAAGGATCCTAATTTATGTTAATTATGTGAGAATATGTTAAACATAATTATACTCCCAATACACTTCCATGAACATGTTAAACATGTTCTACACACATGCTTTAACATAGCTGCAAGTGAAATTGAGCAAAGAGTTGACTATGAGCATGGTAAGACTAAAATTTTGATCCAAGCATGATGTTATGAGACTAATAATTAAGGAAATATGATTAATATGGAATTTATACATAATAAAAATCATATCCTCTTCACATGAGACCCTTGCAGAGAACCAATCATTTTCTACAAATAAGGAAAACTGACTAAGACTCCACATGGTAGCTCCTTCCTTCAATATGAGATGATTTACACATAAAAACATCATGAAACATGAAAAAAAGAATGGAGAGAATTATATAATGGACTCAAAATATTCTGGAACCAATATAAATAGCTATATTGTATGGACTTATCTAAATTGGAGTAAAACCTATAGGGTGTAGGAAACCGTGAGCAGAAAAACACAGTTAACTTGTAAAGGATGGTTTATAAAGCATGGTTGACATATTAAAAATATTTTTATGGAAATAGATATATATAAGTTTAATAACACCTCCATAAATCATTTAACTTGAAACCTCTTCAACTATTCATACCAAGTGCAAACCTGTTGACCACTTCTATGTGTCTAGAAAATAAAGAAGGAACATAGTGGTTTTAGCTCAAAAATGGAAATTACATAGAATTTGAAGAATGTGAATTAACTTGAGGAAGATTAATAGATGTTCCATTTCCTTCTCCCATGTGTTACCCTCCTTCATGGGCCATACAAGTGCTAAACTCCTCTTTTTCAGTTGATTACTTGATCTTCAGTTAGATAACCTACAATTTTCAAATGGGACTGACATTATTAATAGAGAATCTAACTTATTGGATGTTTGGAAGGAACTTATGATAGTTATACACCTTGAAAACTATGCCACTTACATTTATGACCCCTAAATACCTATTAAATGATTCAAAATGGCATATTGACTAATTAGACCAAGACCAAGGTTAATATGAAATTAAATGACATAAAATGGAATATAAAATACCATATGACAAATTATTATACCATAAAAACACCTAAAACTCAAGTTTTTACCTATAGGGGCCCCAATTTGACCTACAGGGTCAAATTTGGTCAATAAATTTATGACTCATAGGGGTAGTATGCCTGCTAGACTATCTAGACCAGTAGCCTTATCAGTCCATTAGGCTTAAGGAGTCATCTGAATTCTGATACACAACAAGAGGAATTTGATAACAATCTTTGATCAAGACAAGACCAATGACTACCTCAACCACATAAAACAAAAGACACACATAAAGCAAAAACAAACACACATGTGCTTCATGAGAACTTATGGAACACACACACCAAACTAAACAAACTTTCTCAAACACTAACTAAACTAAGATTAAAAATAACTCTTGTATCAAATGGGAAGTTTGAAACCCTTCTTGCTTCATGACATGAAGGAATGAATGAGACATATAGTCTTTTGATCCTTAACATTGATGTCTCCAACTTTTTCATGATGTTTACCAACTTCATTAGCATGATGTTCGATGAGAACAAAGCAATTCTAAATAGGTTAGATATGGAAATTAAACTTATTGCATCCAAAAAACCTCAAACTTCTCATATATACCCTCAATTACAACCTCCAATGGTGGTTCAATAAGGCATACCTTCTTGATATCTATAGTGCTCTTAATAAGATTGGGTTTCTTCTCAGCTACAAGTTCTTCTATCTCATGAAGGAGATTTGCATATTATACCCAATCTTAGTCATTATCCTCCATGGAAGAATATTTCTTCACCTTGTCATGTACTTGACCCTCAACTTGGCAAAACTCTTCAAGCTCTTGAAAGAACTTCATTCATAGCTGCCAATCATCTTTGTCCTCTTTATCATCTAGAACCACTACCTCTTCAATCTTCTTTTCTTGATGTATGAGGTCATAAGATTGGTTTTATTCAAGCTCCAATGCATATAAGTGTGGTTTAAAATTAGGCTAAGGTATTGGGTCATCTTCAAGAATAACAACTTCCACCTTGGTCTCAAGAGATTTTCCTGAGACTAAAACCTCTTTGAGGAAAAGTTGAAATTGTTCTCCATCCTTAATAGCACATTCATATTCATTATTGAGATGATTATTCAAATTTTTTTTATCAAATTTAGAGTCTTATTCAAGTACTTACCTCTTCAAGTGTTTGTCACATTCCTCATAGATAGTTGTAAAAGAGTTTTCAACATGTTTCTTTTCATACATGAAGGCAAAATTACACTTGTGATCACCAAAGGGAGTCCCTATAATGATTTACTCCCATTAAAAATTTAGGACCTATTAAAATCTATCAATTTATATCTCAGATATCATATCCTAACATTTATTCTCAAGGGATGAAAGATCTTCCATCTCCTTCTCCTTCTTGGTGATGCCAAGACTAGGCATATTGAAATCATGTGACTTATCCCAATGAGGCTGCTAAGGAGGTATGATTTATTTAAGAAAGAGTTTTGAATTCTTATCAAACAAGTGATATTATTTAGGTTCACACACCATAATTCCATTAAGGAAAATATTGATAGGGTGAGGACAAGATGAACTAGTTGGTTGAGGTGGAACATAGAACTCAAAATCAGATTGAGAGTGAAATGTAGGGGATTATTTTGGAAGCTCTTGAGGAAGAGGAGGCAATTCTTGGTCTTAAACACCTTTATTTTACTCCTTCCATTTTACCATCACTTCATTGACATCTAATTTAATTTGAAAACTCTCATGAGGAAGGTTATATGGGGTGTGTTTAGGCATAGCATCTTCTTTGGGATCTAAACCTTCCATCACACCTTGAGTTAGCAATTTCATCCTTGACTCTAAATCTTCAATTTGCTTGGCTAGGTTCTCTTGGAAAAGTCTTTATTTAACTTCATAGGGATATTAATGAGGATTAGGAGTAAAAGAGGGCTGACATGGAGATCAAGAGGTCTCTTAAGGAAGGGTGGGAGGGACTTGCATAGGATCAAACTCTTTCTCAACCTCACACCCTTTGTCTAGGATTTTATCTTCCATATTTCCCCATGATTCCATGATCTTATTCCAGCTTAGGATGTTAGGATTAGGATTCTCTTCTTAAGGTGGTGATGTAATTTTAGGAGTGGATGAAGTGTTCAAGAAACTTGGAATCTCCTTAGGCTTATATTCTCCACCTTGTCTCCAACTTAGGATTTCATATCTAAAAGTATTCTCTTGAGGTGGGGGTGTAATGGGAAAGGGTAATGAGGGCTTAAATTCCACTTCCTTTTCTAATGTTATAGATTTATGCATTTTATTATTGTATAACTCAATTTTCCTATCAAGGTTTGCTTTAAAAACATGGTTTGTCTTCCCAACTCTCTCTTTTAACTGATTGGGAAAAAGATGGCTTTGATAAGCTTGATTGGAATCATGAATCAAGATTAGTTAAGACTAATATCAATCCTAGGGAAGTGGATATGAAGGATTATAGGATTGGTCAGGCTGCTTCTCATGAAAATTTAGTCTATCTTCCAAGGATATAACTAGGCCACTCACATATAACATCTCACTTGTGCACCTTTGCCAATTGGCTCTCTTAATAGGTGTCTACTCTTTTTTAACCAGCTCTAATACATATCTCACATTATGAATAAGATGAATAGGAACATCTTGACCATGTCCCCTTAGTGTGTTAAGATCCATCATGTACTTCTCATAGCCCAAAATAGTTTACTTGAAGGTTGAAATGGACTGACTTGAGAAGTGATTAAATTGACTAGGAGGAGTAAGATATTGAGAAGGTTGGTTATAGGGCTGATACACTTCAAGGCCAGGTTAATAAGTGTCATATTAGAGTTGATAATAATCATATTGGAGCTAGTAAGGATCATGAAAAGGCTGATAGGGGATGCCATAAGCTTGATAAAACTTGTCAACTTGTGTAAAATAATACTCAACACTAAAGTCAACCATGAAACTTCATTAGGAAGAAATAACACAAGGAATGGATATCAAAAATATTCAAAAGGAATACCTAGGTTTCTTGACAAGCTAATGTAATCTCAGAGTCACCATTGATGTTTAGATGGATGCCTCCAAAGGTTGATGTGTTGAAAGGCAACACCAAAAATCTTTTAACTTCTTAGACTAAGAGTCCCACTGGACATGACAAAAATTGTTGTCATTGGATTTTCACTCTTTGAGGAGATTTATTATCTCTCCTCATCCAAGTGGCACAATTGAAACACCTTTAGGCTGTGGGTAGCCTAAAAATGAGGTGAATCTCTAGATAGGGCTAGCTTCCTTGATGTACCACTTGTAAATCATTACTACACCTAAACTTGTCAGGGAAAAGGGAGAGAGAAAAATAAAATCAAACTATCCTAAAGGAGGTGATACAACAAAATAGTTGATGACTACCAACCAAATGCATGTTACACATGAGAAAAAGGGACTAACCAAACATACACTTCTCCAATCTGTATCTTCTCACATCAATATTTCATTATGAGGTTATGGATGAATGTTTAGGATAGGAAGAATAGGCAAGAGGAATTTAATGGTACTGGTTAATAAACTAACTCAATAAACCTTGACACTTCCTAGAACACTTCACATGACCTACAAGAAGAATCTTTCCAACTGCAAATAGGTGAGAGAATGAGACATGCTATGGAAACAAGAGTCATCACTAAGAAAGATCAATCATCCAAGTGAAAAAAACTATTAAAATCCATGAAAGAGGTAAAAATTAGTTTTATTTATTGATTCATAGTATTCAAATGAGCAAGGCTTCACCATACTCAGGTGGAGTATGGTTTGCAAAGGCCAAAATGGATAGTTCTTATAGAACTTAAGATAAAGAGAAGAAGAGAGAAGTCCAAAGGTCACAAAGACACTTGTAAAGATGAGAAAATGATTTACATATTCATTAAAATGAGATGTGAAATTAACCATGCAAGGTTAAGAAGCACAAGTGTCATCCCAAGTAATGAAACTCTTGAAATGTGGTGTCGAAGTTCTCATTCTGGCTTAGAAAACTACCTTCATGATTTAGCCCTATTTTAACATCCCAAAAGTGACTAAGGATAGTTATGATAATTGGAATGAGAGGAAAAGGTTTTATATATGCTTCTCCATGCATTGGTTACATTCCAGGTCATTTGAAATCTTCCCAAAATGAGCTATCACCATTTGTAGTCAAAATAACTCTTCTTTCACACACCCTGCACACTTGGACTCAAATTTGGCTTCAGTTTCCCATGAAAAAATATAAAATGAAGTGTGTGACATGTGTCAAGACAATCCATGGAATTATAGGCATTAGTCACACCATAAAAATACATCCACTTTAAGTTTTCACACTTCTCACCATCCTCACCATCTTGTTCACTATGCCAATTTTGACTGGCTGAGATGAAGTAACTAGTTGAAGAACTTAGGAGTTATTCCAAGGAATTAAATTGAAATGGGAATTATATTAAGTCTTAATCTTCCCTTCCATGTGATTGACATCTCTTTAAACCTTGTATAGCCTACATAATGCATAAAATAGTCAATAAAACCCTGTTTTATACTCCATCCATATAATTACATACAAATAATCCTAATGGTAGGGATCATAAGAGATTATTATTCAATATCCAATCAGTTTTCATGCCATTCTGGTCCATTATAATAACCCTTCATCCTCATTTCTCCAATCGGGTCATTATTCAGGGTTTGGTAGGGTTTTAGGCCATTTCCACTCTTAATCTTTGTTCATAAAAATAAGACATTGAAGTTGAAAAAAATATCACTAGAGAAGATTTTAGGACCCTAGATAACACCTATAAACCTCTTGTATCTCCATGCAAGGCATCAAAAGAGATATGAGCTTCCAAATTTGCCTTATCGAGTTCTTTCCTTTCATCTACTTAGGCCTAATGTTGCCTTTGGGCCAAAAATGGATTCCCTTACAACTCCTCTACCTTACACAAGATTTATCACCTCTCTCATGACCCAAAAATCATGTTACAATAGTTTAAAATTCATATCTAAGGCTAGAAGTGTGAATGACTCCCCATTTGGACACTAGGCCTAAACCTCGCCTAATAGGCCTGAGTTGTCTTAAAGCCCAAAATGACCTTTTGATGGATTTACATGCATCAAAATATGTTATATACATCTATTTTTCCACCATAAACATGTCTTGGCCCATTTGAATCCACTCTCAAAGTTGGAAATATCATTGGTCTACCATTTGGGCTTTAGGTCAAAACCCTACCCAATGAGACTTGATTGGAACCTTAAGGGTTTAGATCACCCTATTTAGTTCAATAATTTTGTGAATATTTTATCATATTTTCTTAGATTTAATTAAAATTTAAAAACCTCATTTCATGTTCCAAACATCTCCAGGTCCATCCATTTATCCCTACTCTCTAAATCTGTAGGGTTTGTACATGAGGGAAATGCCCTCTGTCTGAGACAAAATAGAGGACACTCCCCTATTTTATCAAAAAAATGTGAATATTTTATGGGAATAAAAAAGTTATGGATACATCCTATGAAAAAATTCATACCTATATTAGGTCATTTGACCCTCCAAATTCTCTAAAACCCAAAACAAACAGCTAGGCAAAACACTGTGTGCAGGGTTTACACTTTGTGGACTATGTTATGCATCATTAGAGCCCATTTTTTGATTTCTATATACCTTTAGAGTGTTATGAGAATATTAGGAATATAATTTATATGATCCAATATTCATTCATCTCTCTAACCACTCACATACTCCTCCATATGCTCCTTATACTCTTGCCTGGTCCATATTATATGCACAAATTTCTGACTATGTTGACCTATTTTTGGGTACTGTACCTGTAGGTTACCCTACATAAATCAAAATAAAAAATAATGATTAAAACCTAATTAATTAAATTTTAATACCTTGTTAATTTTTTTAATTCATATGTCTCATATTTGAGCTAAATACATATTGAAAACACCACTTTCTATTTACTGCCTATAACAATCAACAATAGTTGACTTTTTAAGGTAACAAGACCTATATATTGGCATTATATTTTGAAGGTTATGCCATATTTTATTTGGAATTATTATTATATATTTTTTATTCCCTTTCACCAACCAAAATTTATATCTCAATGCTCAAACTAATCATCATGAATGATATGGAAGATGGGTCTTGGTTGTAGGTGAACAATGTTGGAATTAGGTATGCCTGTAGGTGAAAATGTGGTCAAAACTTAGTATACCAACTTAATTTGATGATAATTATTATGTTAATTTATATTAATTTTCACCTAATAAGGTTTATGAAACATGAAAACCTACTTGGCATTGCCAGCTTGGGAAGTGGGGCTCCTTCGAGGTTCAAAAACCTATGGATGTTAATGAAGGATTTTAGTGGACAAATTAGCAATTTTAGGCTTTTTAGTAACCACCCTCCATTAGTCATAACCATTTTATTTTTTTATATCTAATGTCATATGTAGGGGATACTTGGAAAACACATTTATAATCTTCAAAACACTTGATAACCCTGATATAAGATTTCAACAAAAAGCTCAGGTACTCTGTTTTGTTCTTTTAGGGATTTGATCCCTAAATCAGTCATTTGACCTTAGAATATGTTTTACAACCTCCATTTTTCAATATATATTCTAAAATAGGTATTTAATTATCCACAATATATTATTACCTCATGTATGAATTCCTCCATGTGATTTATCACCCAAAAGGACTCCTCAGTTCCTTGTTAAGTCACCTATAGGTGGTTATTTCATTGTGCAGGCAGTAAGTATGAGAATGGATAGTATGCATTGTGTTTGTATTTTAATGAGTTTTAGACCAATATAAAAAATAAAAAAATATACTCCTTTCATATACAATAACGTCTATCTCATCTTAAAACTCCTTCTCAACATGATGAGTCCTATGAGGGCACCTGTAGGTGCATGTTAAGTAACTTGCAGGCAGTGAGCATGATTGGTGGGAAGTGAGCATCAAATTTGATATTAATGGGTTATAAACCTATATTAATTACTTAAAATTACCTCATAACACTTAAAATGTATTTAAACCAACACCAAGGCTCTCATTCTTATCATGACATCATCATAAGATACCTGTATATGCACCTTGACTAGTGTGTAGGTAGTGAAATTGAGTATGGATAATGTGCATAGTTTTTGAAAATTTAATGAGACATAAACCTATATAATTACTTAAAAATGTATTTTAAATTTTTTTAATGGATTAAATTTTCTATTTTCCTTGTTTTCATGTGATTTTCCTCTTCCTTCATAGCACCTTTAGGTGCATGCTCATGTTATGTGACTATGTGTGTGACTGAGGTACTAGTACAATCCATTCTTATGCCAAGTGATGATTTATACTTTATGTTAATGATTTTATAGTATTTAAAACATCATGAGACTCACAATACACCTCCATGAACATGCTAAACATGTTCTACACATGTGCTTCAACATAGTTGCAAGTGTAATTGAGCAAAGAGTTGACTGTGAGCATGGTAAGACTGAAAGTTTGATCTAAACATGATGTTATGTGACTAATAATGAAGGAAAGATGATAAATATGGAATTGGGACATAATAAACCTCATATCCTCTTCATATGGGACCTTTTCAATGAACCAAGCATTTTACAAATAAGGAAAATTGACTGAGATTGCACATGGTGGCACCTTCCTTCAACATGAGATGATTTACATATAAAAAAATCATGAAACATGAAAAAAAGCATGGAGATAATTAGATAAGGGAATCAACATCTTATGTAACCAATAGAAATATCTATATTATATGGACTTGTCCAAATTGGGGCAAAACCTATAGGGTACAAGAAATAGTGAGAAGAAAAACATAGTCAACTTGTAAAGGATGGTTCATAAAACATGGTTGAAAAATATTTAAAATATTATTATTAAATGGATCTCTCTGAGTGTAATACCTCCTCCCAAAAACATTTGACTTTAAACCTTTTCAACAATCCATACTAAGCACAATCTTGCTGACCACTTTTATGTGTCTAGAAAGGTAACGAAGGAGCATATATATTTTAGCTCAAAAATGGCACTTCCATAACATGTCAAGCATGAAAATTAAATTTATGAAGATGAATAGATGTTCCATGGCATTATCCCATGTGTCACCCTCCCTCATGGGCCGTACAAGTGCCAAACCCCTCTTTTTCAGTTGATTACTTGATCTTCAATTAGATAAACTACAATTTTTAGATGGGACTAACATTACTGATAGATAATATAACTTATTAGATGTTTGAAAGGAACTTATGATAGTTGGAAACCTTGAAAAATGTGCCACTTGTATTTATAACTCTTAAATACCTATTAAATGACTCACAATGACATATTGACTATTTAAACCAAGACCAAGGCTAATATGGCATTAAATGACATCAAATGGACTATACCATACCCTATGAAAAATTATTAGACCTCTAAAAACAATTAAAACTCAAGTTTTTTCCTATAGGGGCCCCAATTTGACCTATAGGGTCAAATTTAGTCAACAAGAAGCTGCATGCCAAATTATTTCATCTTTTAGGATTCTCTCTTCTCTATCGATTCTATGCATATAGCACCTTTGTGAAAGGGTAGAACCATTCTCAATGGATGAGAGTAATGTAGGGGATTTCAAAGGCTTTATGGCTAGAGGAAAATCCCTCTAATAATTTTCTCCCTCTTTAGTTATCTATATGGTATTTCAACAATAATAATGGTCTATAAAACTCTAGTGGATTTTCTTTATTTAGAATTTTTCCTTTATGATTATATTTGATAGGTGATTGTATTGTGATATGGAGATATAAAACTATGTTTTAATAGTGATGTTGAAAAATAATTGCAAGTTGTTATTTATTTTAATTTTTATTTATATATTACCATGGAAATGGAGCTATTGGACTAACAAAAGATGAAAGTTTATTTGTCTACTTAGATGTCATTGCATTTGTACTTGCAATGAAAGAAAGATGTATTCTTAGCCACATATTGTGAATGGTTGATTCAACTTCCTATGATGAAAAAAATATGAATTATGAACCTATCATTAATTATAGAAGTATATTTTATGGTGCATACCTTGATTTTAACACTAAGTGTGTAATCTGATTATAAGGTGTAAACATGTAATTGAGTTTGCTAGATGAAAACTAAAATAATTCTTGACTTGATAATTATTACATAAATTGAAATTGTGATGTAGATTTAATTAGTTATCATATATGATTGTATTAACAAACTTATTTACCAAAGGAAGGAATCAATAAATACCTTTCAATGTGATAATATAAATAAATTAAAAACAAAAATAAAATTGGTACATTTTTTTTGACACCTGATCGGAGGGTTATTAGTATCAAAGCTTTAGGTTTAACATTCATCCTAATGTGCTCATTCACATTTCTAAGATGCATAGTGTAGACATTTAAAAATCATACACTTCATGCCGATTTTAACCATTTGTGTTAACATCACCATAAATCATCTATTCATACTAACACCCCTAGTTAATTCACTATTCATCCCCCTTGATCAATTAATATTTTCTTCCATGATCCCATACAATCCTATACAAATCACATCACATCATATTAGTTAATTAATGTTTTTTAATTAGTTAATCTCATCAATAATGGAAAATTATGGAATGCACATTAATTATTTTCCATAAATTAATAAATCCTATTTTCCATCTCAACTTTATGACATCATCATCCTCTTTCCAAGGAAAATTCAATGCAATGAGAGAAGTGTGAAAACAATCTATGAAATGTTATTGCACACTCCAAGTCCTCAACAAGTCATCTTATTACACACTCCAAACTTTCATGAGTGGATGTATCACACACATAACTACTCTCATTTTTAAGGTGTCAGACATTTTCTCAACCATTGATCTTGGCCTTCATCCAATGGTTGAGAATCATTTGACAAATATACAAATTGAGGGGCCCTCTCCTCATTCCAATAAGATTTTTGTGCTAAATAGTTACTATTAAATCTTTAACAAATCTTCAATTTGACATTCTAATTGTTTATTTAAATCATCCATATTACAAGGGGAAATTCCATCAAAATGATTATGTCACATTGATCAAAGCCTTTTACAACTATATCTGACCACCATCACATTTATTTTATAGTTAAGAAGGAGATTAAAGGGAAGGTATACAATTGAATTTGTTTGTCTTCTAATTCATTTGATTTCTCTTTTATTCATCTTGTTCATTATAGGACATACACTTAGGCTTAATCGTATGATTTTTAATTTGATTTTAATTTCATACTAATGGAAACTAACCCTTTGAAAATCATGTGTTATATATGGCATGCCCGATGGGACTAACACCCCACATTCTACTCTAAAACATTATATTTATCTTTTAAGGAATAAATTAGCTTAAGGTTGATCTTAATTTCATCTCTTTCCCTTCAAAATTTATCAAATTTTTGTTCTTAGGTTAGCGACAAAAACACTCTACTAATCAATATAATTGTTTAGCAATAACAGTGATATCACCTTTTGATTTGGTAAGATAATTTTGCTTATTTGTCTAGTTTATAGAAAATAGTGAAATTATAGTTGGAAACAATGGGTCACCTTGATAATTTGTGATATTACTCCTATTTTATTTCTTTTTCTTGTGTTTTCAAGGAAACATCAAAATCATGACCATAATTGACATACTTTTACTAAAAAATGATGGATTTGATCTTAGGTTTCACTAAGACTATGATTTTATAGAAATGTCATAATCACAACCAATATGGTGGACTCATTCTAAGAAATAATGATATCAATTTTAATTTGATGGTATAAATAGCCAAATCATTTCTTATTGCATTTTATCTACAATTTTTGAAATCAGTAGGATCACTATATCTAATAGTGATATCATGCTGTAAATTGACATAATCACCCTATTTAACATTGATATCATATTGTTAATAAGTGAAATCACCATTTCTCTATTTTTGTGTTTCTATGACTGAAGATCAATGATATTTCTCTTAGAATTGATGAATTTGCCCTGCTAAATAGTGAAATTGCCTTGTGACTATTTTTTGAGACTTAAAAAAACATCATTTCAATTTCCTTTCGATTGTCAAAGGCCAAAAATCCAAACATTAAATTTATTTCTATAGGTTATGTGAGTCAAATAAGTTATTATTTTATAAAAAACACATTTGTAAACACATTAATTTGGTGCACCTAAATGAACCAACATTTGGATTTGGTGTTCTAAAACATACTTGTATTTTCATTTGTTTGAGTGCCTTGTGTTGTTTGTTTGTGAGTACCTTAGTGTGCATATGCTCTCCCCTTGCCCCCTTGTGGGACCCTAGGTGACAAATAACACATAAGTTACTTTTTTCTTCCCCCAAAAGACACTATATATGCTATCCTCTTTCCTAATTTTTGAAACCTAAAGATCGTAAATAATGAATATTCCTTTTTATTTTGGTCATGTAAGTTAGATTTCATCACCATCATGATTCCTTAGGGTGTAATGTGTATACACATAATATTTTTAAACTTTATCAATTACTAATGTTTTTTCTATTACAGGAACCTATCATATCTCAATCTCTCTGAATGCATGCCTTAAAGGGTGCATCGAGAAAGGGGTAGGTAGACCATTGGTGCTTTGCAAGATTATTTTCCACTATACTACCACTTCCTATCTACACAAACTTCTCCTATGTACTTCCCTAAGCCTTGACTCCTCTCTTGTATGTTTTCCCAAATAATTCACCACCTTACTTAGCACCTTCCTAAGCCTCATATAGTTTTTGATAGTTTAAATTACACTATCAGCCTAAGCTAACCCTGTATTCAAATTGTTAAAAGCTTGTTATGGGTCTAGGTCAGCTCTAGCCAACCTAAACCAAGATCTAACTTATTTTTTTCAATTAACTATACAAAGTTGATTGGGTTGATCATGTTAGCTAAACTTTTGGAAAGGTGTATGGTTAGATTTTATTATATATACACATCTATTTCCATCACTTAAAGAGAAGAGAATAAGAAGAAGAAGAATATATTGCCCATCTACCAATCCACTATTCTACTTGAGGAACATAACTTGAGGTTTCAATAATTTCTTTGGAGATACAAATTTTGTTTTCTAGAGAATTCTTTTGGATGCATAAAGAAGTTATGTTTCCTAGATCCAACTTATCCTTGTTATCCTTACATATGACAACAACCTCTTGTGAAGCACCTTGGCTAAGGGAGAGATTAAGGATCAATGGGTTCATCTTCAAAGGTGATTATTCTTAACTTTGTTCCTCCTTTATAAGAGTAGATAGATTTGCATTTGTACTTCTCTCCCATGTATTAGGATTCTTATACATTGACTTGAGTATAGATATTTTATGCATGTTTACTTTTTATGTTTATTACCCCCACTTTGTGCCATAAGCTTTGGTGATCACTAGATTAGACTTTACTTTACTTTTCATTTACTTTGTGAATATGAAAACATAGGACCTAGCTAGGGTTATTACATAGTGTTGCTTGACTAGAGGCTTTGGAACTCTTTATAGTGATGTTATTATGGTAAGATATCACTTGGT
Organism: Torreya grandis; assembly: GCA_037957365.1. Classification (NCBI taxonomy): domain Eukaryota; kingdom Viridiplantae; phylum Streptophyta; class Pinopsida; order Cupressales; family Taxaceae; genus Torreya; species Torreya grandis. The sequence continues at coordinate 2,982,375 of JARHVA010000906.1, read as the reverse complement.
TAGGTCTAGTAGATTCATATTGGTCATGGGCCTGGATATCTAATGTATCAACAATTGAAAGTGTAAGTGGGATTTATCTTCTCTAAACTAGGATTGATTAATAGGTCAGCTGTATTTTATTTTATATACATTCTGGTGAACCTAACATGAATCGAACCCTTGTAGGTTTTATTTCATGCATTCATTTTTGTCATAATATTATATATTTCTATTTTTGTATTATTGTATTGAACTTTTCAATAGAGTTCTAATAGTTAGTGTATAGGTTGACACATAGTCACCCCAAAATGACTCTATTTTATCTATGCAAGTTTTCTCCAAATATAGGTGATTGGATCAAATAACTTGACTTAGTCTTCTTCAGCTATAAGATTTCATACATATTTGAACTATTAGACTTTATTCATAGTTCTCTTTTTTCATCATACAGGTTTGTAAACATAGTCAATTTAGTCGACTATGTTCATAACTTCTTTTCAACACATAGGTTTTGAAAAATTCATTGAGCCAGTCGACTCTGTTAGCAAAATTTTTGTTTGAATCCACACTTGAACATCACAGCTTAAAATTTTACAATCTAAGCATCTTAAAACCCACCAATGTTCATTATTACTCTCTTTGTCATTTCAATTTTTCTCTTCTAGTACTATTTTTTATAAGTTTTAGTCTATAAAACTATAGCCCTAAAACTAATTAGGTTGACTAGCTCGACACATTTACGTAGTGAATCTTCTATTTAGAAGACAAAGTTAAACTATTCGACTGTGTTCTTTTAGATCTTGTTTTCATAGAATAGTAGCAACCCAATCAAATTTATTATATATTATTTGCATACGATATTTCCTAAATTCATTTGATACTCTTCACAGTCAAAGAATTAACCTATTTTTGCTAGTAATTAATTCACCTTCATTTTAGTTACTTGCATGCTTAGAGTAAAAAACATAGATTAATTAGGTGGTTTTTCAATTTAATAATTTAGTCACACTATTTTTCTCTTTTATACACACTTCCAATTCACTTAACACTAAAAATCATTAAACATTTTCTTCCCAAGATCTACCTACTTGGATTTTATCACTAAGGGGGAAGTCAACTTGGTTTTCTAGCCAAGTATAAACATGTGGTTGATGGTATATATTGGAAAATCACTTGACAGCCTTATCACTATGAGAATATGAAGTGATGGGGTAGGCCCCAATACCAAGACAATATGATTTCCAATACAAATCCATTTTAGCCTAAACTTCATGAAACCATCCTTAGATTGATTTTTAGTTTTTTACTACAACCAAATTCCCATCACATTAAATTCAAAAATTATTATAACTTAATAAAAATTAGGAATGAAAAATTAGTTAGTATTTACTTTCAAGTTGATTCTTTCTCTTTTATCATTGTATTTTGTATTGGAAAACTTACATTAGCCAATGTTGGTGCAAGGTTTGTGCTATGTGTTCTAGTTGGATCAATCACATTGATCCAATTGCTTGTGTGCTTAATTTCATTGGATTATATATTATCTTGTAAAATATTCCTCTATTTTTAGAACACTATCATCCCTATCAAAATAATCACTTACATACTATTCATCTTGATTGCCTTTAGTACATAGTCATCCAATCCGACTATGTCTCTTTATTTTCTTATTTAGTTCCCTATCTAAGCAGTACCTAGTCTACCTATCTGACTACATGTCTTCTTATTTATTGTCCAGTTCCCTATCTAAGAAATACATAATTGACCTATATTATTATGTCTTCTCATTTCCTAGTTTGTTTCCTATTTAGTAGTATACAGTTGACTTGCATGACTATGTCCTCTTATTCTATATCTTGTTCCTTATTTTATAGAACATAGTTGACCTGTACGATTCTATATCTTATTTTTTTTGTCTTTTCATCAACTCTTTAGCCTCTTTTTATCATCATGAATTTCATGTTGGAGGATAATATAGAGTTGAATCCAACAAACATGATGAGTCTTACCCTTCCTAATAGGTTTCCCAAGAAACATCTTGTGGCTTCCACTTTAGATAAAAGCAATGTTCACATTGTCACTCACACCACCAATTATGGGACTCTTTCTCATTAATCCTCAATTTGCAATATTTTTTTTCTTTAGAATATGAGTATGAATTAGAGTACACACCTAAAATTCTCTTCTTCATTAACAAATTTCCTCAACATAGAGGAAATGACCCTTTAACCATTTATAATCTTATGATAGGTCGTCAAGTAGAAGAACCTCTTTCACCCTCCCCTACTTTCTCTCATGGATTTGGGGGAGACACTTTATTTGATTCTCAACCTTTTCCTTCTATATTATATCCTTCACACACCATGACATCTTCTTCTATGATCTCTTCAATCTCCATGCCAAGTATCTCCACTAACATGGCAGGTTTAAACTTCTAGTTGGCCTTTTTCAAATACCTTTATCCTTAATCATTCTACTAGTGCATCATTTTATACCAATGCTAGTCATGATACTAGTGCTTCCTTTTCTTCCAATGCTAACCATTCTACTAGTGCATATTTTACTACCAATGCTAATCATGCTACTAGTACTTTCTTTTCTACCAATTCTTCTCATTCCACTAGTGTAGTACATGCTACTACTCATAGTACAACCCAAGACACTAATACCAATCCAAATGCTTCACATGCTATGCACGCTAGTCAAAATACTTCCCAAACTCATCAAATTTTATTAAAAATAGTTAATCAAATGCATAATTTTCAAAATAATAACACAAATTAAATGATGTAGATGTAAAACCATCTCATTAACCTTCAAAATCAACCTGAACAAATTTCATGGGGGTGCAAAATCCAAATCCCCCCACCCCCCTTAGGGATTCCCATGGTAAACTTATTCCTCAACCACCCCTCATTAATAAAATAATCAAATTTTTTTAAAATGAACCTCTTGTACCTCACATTATTAATAGAAACATAGGAGGCATCACACCTACCATCACCTACAATGGGTTTACTGATCCTACATTAAATTTAAAAACATTTGGTAACCTCCATAAAGATTGGGTCAAACTTAATAATTTTGTTAATACCAAGCTATTATATAAAACACTCTTAGGAGATGCTTTAGATTGGTACAATCAACTAAAAACCCATTCTATCACTAGATTGGAAGATTTGGTTAACTCCTTAGTTCAATAGACTGATCCTACATTAAATTTAAAAACATTTGGTAACCTCCATAAAGATTGGGTCAAACTTAATAATTTTGTTAATACCAAGCTATTATATAAAACACTCTTAGGAGATGCTTTAGATTGGTACAATCAACTAAAAACCCATTCTATCACTAGATTGGAAGATTTGGTTAACTCCTTAGTTCAATAGTTTCAAACTAGTGATCTCCCTGAGAATAACTTAGCTCAATTCATTAATTGTAAACAACTTAAAATTGAAATGACATAAGCTTTCATCAAACATTATAATAACTTGTCTAACAAATGTAAGCATAATATGGTAGATGATAACCTCTTCCACTATTCACTAATGCTCTCTATCCCAAGTTAGGGTACATTTTAAGAGCCCATATACAAAACCACCTTAGGTTTATTTAGATGAATCTAATTTGTAGCCTTGGTGAATATGTACAATTGCCCATCTATATAGTGTAATCAGATGACCTCAGGCACTGCCGGGTTGCAACATGTCATTGGGCAAGCAACACATGTTTCTACTCAGTTGCATCATGTAGCTAGGTGACACTTGTTGTTACCCAGTTGCACCATGTAGCTCGGTGACATCTGTTGTCACCTAACTCCATGATGCCATCAGGTGGTAGAAAGTGTCACCTAATTTCAAGGTATAATGGGATGACAACAAGTGTTACTTGACTACATATTATAGTTGGGAAATAATAGGTTACACTTGACTTCATGCTGTAGTTAGTTGATACTGAACACCACTTATCTATGTTTCATGTGTGATCGAGATTGATTACCATTGGTCACATCTACTAGCCACCTCTATTACACCATGAGCCTATAACAAACACACCCCCTGCCTTTTACCTCATTTTAACACTTTATTCACTTGTTTTTTCTCATCTTTCTCTCTCTAGTTGCACTTTTGATGAATAGGAAAGCTACAATATTTAAATGACTTCAATAAGGAGAACATCCATAGGGACAAGTATCATCTAGAAATATATTTTGAAGAATTTATTATGTCATGACCTTCTCAAAATTGTGAAGCAACCCAAAACATATGTTGATTAGATTGACAAGTGTAATTTTTGAGGCATCATTTGCATGCTTTAGTATGATACCGACATAAACTTGCTCATTTTAATAATCATCTGTATATCTTACATGCATGCATTCTTCTGCATTTTTCTATTTGTGTGTTCTTGTTGTTTATCCATATGGGTGCTTCATGGGTACATATATTTTTTCACAATGTTTTTCAATTATGTCCAACTTAAGTTTTATTTTGTGTTCTTTTCCAAGTTTCCAACTGCATATTGTACATCTGCATTCTATTGGAGTATCATTACCATTTTATGGTTCTATAGGTTCTATAAAGGGATATTTTTCTACCCAGTCAACCTAAAAATACCTTTCAATTGTCCATTTATTTCTCTTCCTCTGTTGAGATTTTGGAATGGAATTTTCAAATGAATTTAGTGTTTGATGAGAACTACAAATCTCTTCTAGTAGATGAATTTCTTCACCATTGTCATCTAGAGCCAGAGGAGTGTCTTCTAGGGATGTCATGTCATCAATAAAATATTCAAGTGGTGAGATGTTATTGTAATTAATTCTTTATAATGAAATATAATCATTAGTGGTGGGGATTTCTCCATGCAAAAGGGTTTTGAAACTATTTCACAATTAAAAAGAAAATTATTATTGTTTTAAATAGTTAATAAGCACCTATATTTGAGTGCATGCTATTTACATGGTCATATTTCTTGGCTTTTTGTTGTGTTATTTTAACATTACTACTTGATGCCATTCTAGTATAGGGAGGATGTAATCAGGTGGTGAGAGGATGCAATCGAGTTGTGGATGAAGTTGGTAGTCGTATGATGGAGCCAAGCGGTAGTAAGACACAATCAAGTAATGAAAAGATGTAGTCAGGTAGTGACAAGATGTAGTCAGGTGATAGAGGTTAGGTAATGATAATACATAGTTGGGTGGTAACATTTAAGTGATAGATAGAGTCAAGTAGTTACAAGGATGTAATTAGGTGATGATAATCAGGTGGATGCAAGGATGAAATTAGGCACCCTCAAAATTCAACTTGGCAATGAGGTAAAGAATGAGACTTGGATGGTAATAGATGTGAAGATATGTACTATATCTATAATTCAAATTAAATGGTTGCCCACAAAATTATTGTAAATGATTAGTGAGCTGACCTATAAAAAAAATTATATACCAAAATTTTAGGTGACTAAGTCTTATGTACTATTAAAAAATCATCAAATACAAGCTCCCAAAAATTGAATATTCATGAATTAATGAATATTCACCTCTAAAATTTACCCTACCCAAAGTTTCAATATCAGGGTAGGACTCCCTCCCCAAGAACTTTGGAAAAATCCCTTGACCAAGCTATGCAACAAAATTTTATCATGCACCAATTTGAACCATCTCAACCTACCAAGGGCACTTACATTCTCGTTAAAAATAAAAAACCATCATGATATCAAGGATGAAATTACCAATACTTATGATACTATTCACAATATTTAAGCCATCATTCCCAATAACACTATGGAGCATGCTCCCCTTCCAAACAACACTTTTAATCCTACTTATTCTCAAAAAAATAAAATCAATGTCCATAAACCATTATCCCAAGTATAGCTTCAAAAGTGTCTTCTATGGCCTCTACCACAAGATCTTGACCCTACTCATCCAATGAAAACATGTTATGATATGAATAATTTTATTGGTTTCATGTAAGTTGGGGTCGTTCTCATGATCTTTGTCGACAATTGCACAATCTAGTTATGGATTTTCTTATTAGCCCAAAATTTGATCATGAATCCCTCATTTTAAAGTACCAACAAACATATGACATAAATTTTAAAGCCCATGGAATGTAAAAAAAAAATCAAGCTTTAAATCAAGCTAATGCTCATCTTGCTATATAAAAAGACCCTCTTCCCAATCATCAAGATAACAATGACAAGCCTATTCATACCAATGCTGTTAAAAGTCTTATAGACCTCACTACTAATAAATAAAATTTGATAACTATGACTAACATGCGAATAGTAGTTGCTTTTATTGATACCAATCCAACACCCATGCATCGAACCTCTCCAAAGTTTTACATCATTCAAGATGCTTCCCCATCTCATATCTCAGATTTGGGGCAAGAGGACATTATAAATTTCTAAGAACCACTTTCAAAAACTTAATTAGATCATACCTCTCATACTATCTCAACTCTTCCTCCAACATCTACACAGATATACAACATTCCCCAACCTTCTAATAATATTTCTTTAATCCAATCACAAGAAATACCTCAATCAACATCCCACCACCTAAGGATAATTAACCTATCTATCCTTAAACTAAACCAAATACATCTTACCAACATAAGTTTAATTACACTTCAAAACCTCTTTCATAGGATCTATTGAAACATTATGCACCTATATCTAGCAATCCCCCATGGGTTATGATGAATGGGACCCTTTTGCAGAATTTTTTTTCTCCCATCTTAAATACCTATTCTCAAATCAATGCAAAATTCTCCCCATCACTAAAACCATCTAATGCAATTTTTATTTGAAATGAACATCCCTCATCCTCCTCTAGCAATATGTGAAGCTACCTTGTCTATGTCCGAAGATGGTATCCTTCAACAATGCAAAGAGATGTACATACATATTGATGAAACAATGGACACTTCTCTTTCCCTTTAGTTTCCTATCACTTCCATGATTCCAGATGAGATTCTACTTCATGCAAATTATCCTCCCATATTCATTAGTGTCTAAATCAATGATATACAAGTCAAGCATGCCTTGATTGATGAGGGTTTAGGTACTTGCATTACCTCCCTTGATTTCATTAAAAACATTGGATTTTTTGAATTCAATCTAAAGTCTACACGTAACACATGTCAAGGTTATAATAGTAGGCAAATGCCTCCTTTAGGTTGTGTGTGGCTTCTTATTACCATCCCTCCCACCACTTCCTATGTGAAAGTTATGATCTTTAACTTTACCCTCTATTATAGCATCTTGCTTGGTATACCTTAGACTCATCACATGAGGGTTCTCGCCTCATTCGTGTGCCAATGTGTCAAATTCTACCATAATGGTGCTATTTTATAAGATTTAAAGAAACATAAACCCTTAGAATTTTGAACAATTCCAAGAATGTGGTGTCTTTAAAATTCTTATCCTTTCACCTTTTCCTAGTATCTCATTTAGGGAATCTCAACATTTCAATTACCCTATCAATTCTATCTAAGGTTATAATGGTCCCCTTGAACTCATTGGGAATATACCACCTAACCTCCTAGATTCTAATGATGACGAGTCAAATGAGATAAACCTCAAGATCAAAAATTCTGATCTATCCCCTCATATCATTGCCTAACTTACTCCCTCTTTGAAACCTTATTCTTGTCAACCTCTTATTGATGATATCCCTATGGTCTTAACTAAGACTAGACATTCTATTTATCATGTGACTTCTGATGATACAATCATACCTACATGTACCATCAACCTACATATACCCAATTATGATGATGGTTATACTTTAGACAACCCATTTCTAGGAAGACTTATCCAAGATAGAGATGTCAAGATTCTTCAATACCATATTTATTTTAGTCTTTTCATTTGTCTTATATCTTTCCTTCCTTCCTTCATAGTGCGTAATTCTAGTATTCTTCCTATTTTTTATAGGGTAGATATAGAGCAATTACATGGTACACCTCTAGTTTTAGTAAAGCCTCTTAGAAGCATGCTCATGGATTATGCCATGATCGGTCCTTACCATTTTACTAGATATCAGGATCCTTCTAGTTTGATTTCCACATAGGTGTTAACTACTACTCTTAATCCTTCCGTGTGTCTAGCTTCACCTTTAATTGAACCTAGTTTGGTTCCTACTCTAGCTTCACCTTCAGTTGAACCTTGTCTAGTTCCTACTCCCACTCTACCTTTAGATGAGCCTCATCCTATTTATGATCTTGCTTAGATGAGCTTAGTCAAGTTTTTATTTCTATCCCACCTTCCCTTGGTGATGGCCTTCTTCCTTTGCTATAGTTTGATCTCATTCTTGCCCAATGAGATGATCAAAATTATTGTGATATTTATAAAGTTTATATTCATTAGACCAAAGACTACTAGTTATATCAGTCTTCCCTAGCTTCCCCTTCTATCTCTTCCATTAGTAGGCCCCCAAAGTTTACTAACAAGTGCATCTGTTACTTTCATGAGATAGATAATCATTCTTAAACTCATTACCACAAACTTAGACAATATATTTACACATTGCATCCCACCATTGCTTATCCCAAAGACAAGGTTATACCTCTTCCCAAATTATTACTTGAGTATATCACCTAATATGGGAAGGTATATTATATTTGGCACCAATTTGATACCCATCATACTGATCATTATCGTATTCTCCAGCAACACTTTCATGATCACCTTATGATGACACCTGTACCTGTTATTCCTCCTTCCACATGTCTCCTATGCAATAAATCTCCCCTTTCTTTACCTATGGTTCCTTTACCACCTATGGTTTCTTCCCCACCTATGGTTTCTCCTAACCTGTGGTCCCTTCCCCACTTGTGGATCCTTCTTTTCCATTGGTGGTGCGTCTTTCTCATCTTACATATACCATTCCTCTTCTAGCACTTATTCCTCTCCTTGATTATTCTATGCATGAGATCCCTCATGAGCATGATCCTTTAGCTACACCTAGATTTTCTATTGAAGAGATTCAGAGAGAGGCCTTTACACAACTTTCCATGAGGATTGATTAGACTCTGGATATCGTTAGGATCTAGTTTCATAAAGATGTTTTTGATGTTGTGGATAAAATTTGTGGGGAAATTTATCAGTATCTATGAACATGACATGGTGTTCATACACTTTATCCTTCATTTTGATATTGGATTAGATTTGTGATCCACTTGTATATATCTTATATCATTTAAATTGTGTTAAATTTGGTTTCACCTATATATTTCACATGGATCTTTATATTATGCTTTATGTATTGTATATGGTTTCTTTTTCTTTTTCTTATGGATTCTTTTCATTATTTCCATGATTACACACTTATGTCTATGTGTTCATTTATTTCATAGATTTATTTCCTCTTTTAATGATTTTTTTCTATTTTATCTCAAAAAACTTAGATAATTATTATTGTGACTTGATTATACAAAATTTGATAACCCTTAATAATTATTTATTTACCATATGATCAATTAAAAAACACAACATCTCATTATCCTATTTTACTGATATACTTTAGATCTCCTCTCATTCCTTTATATTACTTTCACATACTAAGCATACATACAATTTAAACTTGTATTTATTACATCATATATTTAGATACTTAGCTTCCTTTAGCCAAAGTTTAAAGCTCATTTGTGTGTATCACTTCTATCACTCATGTTGGTTTTTCCAAATCCATATGGAGGAGGAATCATAAAATCCATAAAAAAGTTAAATGCCAAATCATTTACATAAAAGGAAATGATACAAAAGGCAACATACAAATTCAAAATTTAAATCACACTAAAATACATGATTCACAATACATATCCTATTTCTAATCAAAGCTAAAACTCCATACTTGGCCTCATGATAGATTTGAGCTCCATTAGAGTGAAATAGGCTAGTAGATTAGGTAAGGAGAATTAAAAATATTTTAGTGCCACCTACTTTCTCACATAAGTACCCAAACTTTGTAGTATACCAATGACTCTGAAAGAGGTCTTGAGGAATGGGGAACATGTTGTGGGAGGGTAGGTCCATTTTAATTTTTTTGTTCATATAACCAGCATGAGTCAATCTTAATCTCTCACTTATTTGCCTATATATCTTTGTGCTTATTGTGGGAAGGTATCCTTTGTATTTTGATGGTCACTAAATTCTTCGTGTCTCTCTTTTACACTTAGTATGCCTTATGTTTCCTAAGGTCTTCTCATAGATGCATATATCATGTTTTTTTACATCCCCTCTTTCATTTCAATAGTCCTAATATTTCCCCTTAAGAAATATTATTTAGTTAACTGATCATTTACCCTAGGGTTTCCCTTTGTGAGTTGTAGTGTAAGACCATGGATAGGACCAAGATCTCCTCACAAATTACCATAATAAAACATTTACTAATTACCATTCACCTCAATGGTGTTCCCTTTGTGAGTTGCAGTGTAAGACCATGGATAAGACTAGGCTCTCCTCACAAATTACCACATTAAAAACATCTTTCAAATCATTTCCATAGTTGTTTCCACCTCATTGGGGTTCTCTTTGTGAGTTGCAGTGTAAGACCATGGATATGATCAAGCCCTCCTAACAAAATATTTCAATACCCAATTCCTACTATAACTAAGTCATAATGAAATTACATGCATCAAATTTGAGATAAGTAGAGTTTGATTATGAATTACACGTCATTGACATACTTCCCATCTTGATTTAGTATATTTTATGCTTACTTCATAAGTCTTTCACTTTTGTATTCTTATTTTTTGTTGTGTGTATGCTTACAGCCATTTTATTCAATTTTTCAAAATTCCCATATTGAATCAGTGTGATTAATTTAATTTCCTCTTTCATTTCCTCTTTATTTTTATACTTCCCGGCTTTATTTAGTATGATTGATTGACTTAATTATTATGTTTTTATACCATTTGTTTTTTATGAGTCTTCCATTTTACTAAAATATTTTCATACATCCCAACATGATATAGTGTGATTTTTTATTTGTTTAATTTGGCGTGATCTTTTACATGGTTTGAAAACATTTGTTACCTTTTTTTCTATCTTTGGTTTATTATATTTAGTCATCTTTTATTTTTAAACATTTCCCATTGTGATTTAGTGTGTATTACATTTGTTTTGATTACTTGTATTTTAAAAATCATTTTTGTATTTTTATTTTTAACCATGCATGAATATCACATAATGATAGAAAAGAAAACACACATCACATATTTATCATAACATATACAACAAAATCTAAATACATGTGCTATAAAGGAAATATATCCATTCATCCACATCCAAATCCAAGTACAACTCATAAGATTAATAAACTATCAAAATAAATATGTTTATATCATGTGTTTTATACAATATAAAGTATAAAATACAATAACCCTAGCTCTTGGGTTGTGCTCCATCTATCTATCTTATGGCCTAGCCATGCTTCCCATAGACATCTATGACTAGCCCCTCTAAATAGTATGTTGTAATGAGTGGGATCTCAATATAGTAACCTATCCCTATAGATTGGCCACCTAGGCTTGCACCTATCCTAGCTAGATGGTGGTTACCATGTGTGTGATTCTCTCTTGTGCTAGGACCTACTAGGACTATGCCTCTCCAACTCCCACCCTTGCTAGTGGCTATAACCTATCAATGTATGCCTACAACTGCCTTACGACCTCACCCACTAACGAGTCTAAACTAGCCTAGCTAGGTTGGATTAGATGGAATCTCAAGATCATCTCGAGTGGTAGGGTCATATGGTGTTAGCACCCCATACGAAATGTCATGGTGAAAAACCATAACTAGGGCTCTTCATCTGACCTCCTCCATCATTGGATATGCAAAACCAAAACCAAATAAACATCAAATTGTGTATATATATATATATATCTCATATCATCTATCTAACACAATCATAATGAAACTAGTGTTCTATATCAAAAAATTAAACCAAATTTAAAACATTTCTCACCAATGCTGGTGTTGATAATCACAGTCTCCCCATCTATCACCCATCAAGCACCTCTTCTATTGGCTGCCTCCATAGGAGTGAAAATACTAGGGTCACCACGTAAGCCTACCATAGTCTTCTCCTTAGTGGTCTCTCTATGGACCAACTGCATCCTAGAGCTATTTTTGGATCCCTATGTATAACATATAGTGCCTATGCCTACTCATGTTGATGATGCCTCCATCTCTAATGAGCACATGATGGTTGCTTCTACCTCTACTATGGTGCTTATTATGCTCCTACATCTACATCCATAATATCTCCTCATCTTGGCCCCACTGCTTCTTTATGTCGTGTTTGACTAGCCCTTGGTCTAACATTATTGATCATTGGTATCTCTATAGGTACCACTATACCTCCTCTCCTTCTCATCTCTCTAACATGTTGTTCCTAATAAGAAAACACTACTAGAAGATCCATTAGATGGGGCAGTCTTAGCTCTCTAGGTATGCAAGCCACTAGATGAGGCTCAACCCATGAAGTGTAGTGTCCCATGATCTACATATGTGCCAACCCTATCACAATAATGGACTAACTAAGCCATATGGCATATATGTATGTGTAAGGTTACCACACTATCTACCCTCTCATGATAGTATGTAAGACTAAAACATGGGGCATGACCTGCAGTACATAGTCATGTCTCCATCATAAGACCTAAGGAAACCTATCATCAATTATATGGGGAAACCCAACCAACTGATACATAAAGAACCTTTCATATATCTATGCACTAAATAAAATAACTAGTCCCATCATCTTCTACCCTTTGGATAACATCCCATACATATCATGCATGAACTAAACCTGGATGATAGACCCAAAATCGTAGAGTGCTCCTTGATCCAATATAGACTGGCATAGGGCTATTTCATACAATGATACCTTACTATCTGACTTGTGACACAACACTTGTGTTGTCATAATTCCTATCACTGCCTTTAGGATGTCCAAAATGGCTACAATATATACATTAAAAAAGTTCACCCTTAACCTAAGGTGGATCCTATCTAAGCATGTATATCATTGAGCTAAGGCTTGTCTCTCATCCTTAGACTCTAGTATATCAATGATCACTGGTGTCTTGCCTAATGAAAGTCTAAGAAATACATGGACGTCCTCTAGAGTAATCCCCACCTCAATGGTGTCTCCTTCCACCTCCCATCAAAAAGTGTTATTCAACCATTCCCATGCTCCTAAGAACATGAAAATGAGATCAACACTTAGAGGGATCCATCTCATCTCCATGATGCCACCAAAGCCTAAGGTGACTAGTCAAGCTTTATCCATGTCACCTAAATGCCCCAATAAATCTGGTAGCCACAATGCATCTACCAAGCACCAATATCTCTAGTGTATCTACAAAAAATAAAATAATGGAGGATGTATTAGATTTTGATGTCATAATAATTATAATACAATCTCAAAAGCTTACAAATTAACTACTTCATCACCTGGTCTGATTTAGTTTCTTATATTTTCTTATTTTTATACACAATCAACCCATTTGATACTAAATTGGCGATATCACAGTCTTGTTATGCACTATTGACCCTATTGTATATAGTCAACCTTTTCTTTTAGACTATATTAGCTTATTTGATAGTAAATCATCCCTTTCCTAGCTCTAACATACTACATTGGCCCTATGGCACATAGTCAACCCCATTTAAAAGTTATACTGACCACATATTACTAACTACATTGGCTAGAGGGTACTATGTCAACCATATACCATTTTTAGACTATTTTGGCCTACTGTTACATAATCAACCACCTTCAACAATACTATATCAGCCCATTGTTATGCAATCAACCCCCTATTTTCTTCTTGCCTTATGAACTAAGTCAACCAAGTTGACTCTATTATTTATCTATGGTGACTTTTTGACCAATTACCCTAAATGCCTTAGGCATTTATTGATCTGATCTATTTCTACCCACTATCACATTCTAGCCTTAATGTGCCTAAAAATTTCCTAGAGTCTATTTTAGTGTCTAAATTTTACCTACCAATCAATTTTCTATATTTAGCCTAATTTCCAATAAAATTGCTCAAAAAAAAATTGAACTATGTTGCACTTGTTGTGACCACTATGCATCCTCATCAAAGTTATCATTTCCTCACCATGGTTTCTCTCTAGAGTCAAACTGGGTCTCTTAGAGCTCTATTTTCTCAGAATAGTAAAAATAACAAATGAATTTTTTTTCACCCTATTCATATTTACTATTCAAAATTATTTACTTGTCAAATATTTACAACCAGATTCCATTTTTTGATCATATATTTATTTCTACTAGATCTTTTTCCAAACTGTAAGATGTTCTAGAATCCTGATATCATAGAGAATCTTTTTACATATTACATTTATTTTTTGCAAAAAAAATGATTTTTTTCTAATTTTTACATGTTTGTTGAAGGTTCCCTACATTGGACACCTTTACATTTCTTTCACTTCATTTCTTATCTATAACACTAAGGTAAGTAAAGGTGTGTTTTTCAATTATCCTTTCATTAATCTTATTTCCTTATTACAATTTATTTAGCTTCAAAATTATGTGTTTCTATATTCTTTTCTTGAAATACCATCCCATGTTGCACCTATGTGACACATGTTGATCTTTGAGTGGGGAATATGTATACACATAATATTTTCAAACTTTATCAATTAATAATGCTTTCTCTCTTATAGAAATATATCAAGTATCAATCTATTTGAGTGCATGCCTTAAAGGGTACACTAAAAAAGGGTTAGGCAGACCATTGGTACTTCACATGATTGTTGTCCCTTATACTACCACTTGATATTTACATAACCTTCTCTTATGTACTTCCCTAAGCCTTGCCTCCTCTCTTGCATGCACCTATAAACAATTTACCACCTTACTTATCCCCTTATTAAGCCTAAAACCTTTTTTTATATTTTACATTACACCGTCAACCTAGGCCAACCCTGTATTCAAATTATTAAAAGCATCTTATGGGTCTAGGTTAGTTCTAGCTGACCTAGACTAGGATCTAACTTATTTTTATCAATTAATGATATAGAGTCAATTGGGCCAACCCTATCAATGAAAATTTTATAAAAGCATTAGGTTAGATTCAACTATATGTACACATCCATTTTCATCATTTAAAGAGAAGAAAAGAAGAAGAATATATTGTGCAACTACTTATCCACCATTCTACTTGAAGATCATAGATTAGAGTTTCAATACTTTCTTTGAAGATATGGATCTTATCTTGTGGAGAAGTCTTTTAGATGAATAGAGAAGTTGTGTAGCCTAGAGCCGACTTGTCCTTATTATCTTTACATACCACAACAACCTTTTGCAAATCACCTTGGCCAAGGGAGAGATTGAGGCTCGATAGGTTCATCTTAAAGTTTAAGTATTCTCAACTTTGTTCCTCCTTTTTAAGAGTAGATATATTTACATTTGTAATTCTCTCACATTCTTTAGGATTTTCTATATATTGATTTTATTATAGATCTTCTATGCATTTTAATTTTTATGTTTATTACCCCCATTATGTGCCACAAACTTTGGTGAGCACTAGATTAGACTTTACTTTATTTTGCATTTACTTTGTGAATATGAAAACATAGGACCTATTTGGGGTTATTGCATATTATTCCTTGACTAGAGGCTTTGGAACCCTCTCTAGTTATGTTATTGTGGTAATAGATCCCTTGGTTAGGTCTAGTAGATCTATCTTGGTCATGACCTTGAATATCTAATGTATCAAAAATAGAAAGTGTAAATAGGGTTTATCTTCTCCAAGATATGATTTTTTAATAGGTCAGCTACATTTTCCTTTATATACATAATGATTGGGATTTTATTCCCCAATGTATGTACCAACCCCATGTTCTATTAGAGAATATAAATTATGAGTAGGTCTCATAAAAGATAATATATTATGTGTTTTAAGCATAATTTAGGAAGATAAAGGCTTTATGTTTGGCATCAAGCTATTATACATCACTATCAAGGTTCAATTTATGGTAGTACTCTACTAAAATCTTATGATTGGAGTGGTTATGAAGGAACTAAACCCTCTTTTGAATGCCTATTATTTTTATTCTTCCATAGTTTGGGACCTAATGTACTACAATGTATATAGGGGATGCACTTAAATAAATCTATTTATACTTATGTTAAGATCATTTAGACACAAAAAAGTTATAGTGTGAGGGAAACCAACCTCCCCCAAGATCTCATGACATATCACTTGAAGTGAGGGTTAAGAGATTAACTTGTTCCTATTTCTTGTGATATTGATACATGGGCTATATATCATATTGCACACCTCTTGATCACTAAACAACATGTGTTCTTGCTTATTTGTCATTCATACCCATATTTGTGTCTTAAACCTATACATGTCTAACAATTCCAATTTACCTAAGTCCCACTTCATCACATTCCGATCACAAACATTATGTGATAAGATTTTACTCTATTGAAATCAGGACTCAATTTATCCTATAATAACATTATGTTGTTCATATAATACCATCATTCCATCCAATTGAAATGATGACCAAAATCCAATCACATCTATTTGGACCAATAGCTAATTACAAATCAATTTATCCAAATCCAATCCTCCTTTTTCGAATTTAATCAAATCAAGTCAAACTGGGTCAACTTTTTAATGCCAAGCCAAATTCAAACTTTACCAAGTCAAATAAAATTAAAATTTGAGGTCTACTTTGACCAAAGTCAATGTCAAATCAGGTCAATGTTGACCAAGTCTATTCAATTCAAATTCAATCAACTTTAACCAAGTCTAATTAAGTCAAATATGGTCAACTTTGACAAGGTCCAATCCAAGTCTAAAGTCAAACATTGAAACAAAGTCAAATTAGGAATATTTTGACCAAGTCACATCAATTACAAATCAATCAAACATCCAAATTCAAATCAAATCTTATCTTTTCATTCAATTTCCTAGCATCTATCAATTGGGAATGACAAAGATCACGACATCCATATTTTCTCCCATCTAAATAAAAAAATCAATAATCAAAATCCAATCCAACATTAATAAAATAAAACATCAAACATCAAATCAAAACCAAAATAAATAATAAAATTACATAAATTAATAAAATCACATCAAGCAATCCTATATTAAATTCCATACAAGACTATGGCATCCAAAATAAATCTAGATGTAGTCCAAATTTAATGGTACCTCTATGAGAACAAAGATGATATCTTTTTATGACTCTTAAAAATAGGTGCCCAACTTCCTACAGATTATGATCCACCATACTTAGGCTCCATACTAAGTAGGTAAATTTAAATCCATCCACATCAAAATAGTCAACTTCAATCAACCATCCCATCCACTAGTTGCAATCTTGATCATCACATCCCCCATCACATCAGCAAAAGGGAAACTATTTTGGTACCCCTATCCAACATCCATCTAGTCCCTAAACCACATCAATCACATCTAGAATCAAGTCTATTCACATCTAAACATGATTTCAAATAGGGATAATGTAATCTTCTTAATGAGCCCTTGGAATAAATATTTTACCAACTGGTCATGGCAAACATGATTATGTATCCACACACCACATATTTTGATGAAAATAATAAATTTTTTAAGTGGTATCAAGAAGATGATTATTACACATATTATAAGATTTAAGGCCATTATCTTAATTTATGTATTAGACTCAAAAGTTATATTCAAAGTTAAATGATCGTAAAGACATAGAAATAGAACAAGATGCATTCATGTTTGAGAATCAATAAACACAAGTATGCCAAGATCCCTTTCTTGATCATAATTAGCCTCATCCACTTCTAAGTCAAGGTCAAGATAATTAACCCATCTTCAACATTTTAAAGTACCTCCATTATAATATGCTTAAAAAAAATAAAACTTCCATATGAAGTTTACAAAAATTGCATAACATGATATATTACAATGCTTTACAATGAGAATATGTATAGAGAAGAAAAAGAAACACATGGCCATTAGGAAGTGACATTTTCATGCACACTCCCCCTAAATAGAAACTTTGAGAGGCTAAACATTGCACAAAACTAACAAAAATTGGTAGCACCAAGTGGTTTTGTGAAGATGTATACCACTTGTTTATCTGTAGGATAAAATTGTAGATCAATATCATAATTGAAGACTTCCTCTTGGATAAAATACACATGAAATTTAATATGTTTAGTTCGTTGGTGCCAAACTAGAATTTTTTCTAGAGATATACAACTTAAGTTATCATAATGAAGTGTGGCACTATGAAAAACATCTAAATGAAGTTCTCCTAACAATATTCACATCCACATGGCTTCTTTATCAACTTCCATAAAACTTCTATACTCTATTTCTATAGAAGATATAGATATAATAGGTTGATGTTTGCTACTCCAAGTGATAATACCTACACCAAAATCATAAACATATAGAAGTATATTTATGATATCACAATATGGTTAAAGTAATAATAACTAAATAAACATAAATGGAAACATATGTTTATCTGTGGTAATACACATTTTAAACAATGAAGTCATGGTTTTAGGCAAACTAGTTCACCACTTATTACTAAGTTAGTGACACACATAAATAATTATATGCAATTCATTAGTGGACATCTCTAATATTGACAAGATGAGTGTCCCCAAATTTCATGTGATGTACATACAAATTTTTTGCTAATAATATGATACTAAGTTTAGTCAAACATTAAATATCTTATTAAAAATATTTCATTTGTAGAAGCTACTAAGCAAGAAAAAACAAATTTTTTAAATGTTGTTATAAATGTTTATTCTTTGATTGCTGAAGGAATTCAATATAATGGTTTATACATGATTTTTTTAATATTTCATCGCATCGTATAAATAGATCTCAATTATGGCATGAAAGATTAAATCATGTTAATTTTATAAGTTTATATGATATGTCTCTATATGATCTTATGATTGGTCTTTCTGCTATTTCTTCTCAACATGAAACTTGTGAGGGTTACTTAAGTGGTAAACAACATACTAATCCCTTTCACAAGAGTCATGATGAAAATTTGTCTCATCCTTTAAGAGTTTAGTGATGTTATAAGACCACTATAAGTTGAATCTCTTAATAGTTATTTATATGCTATTACTTTAAATATACTAAGTAAATTGATAGTGTCTCAACTAAAATGGTATTTGTTAGTAACACTTTTTAGTGTGATTATTAAAAAATTCTAATTACAATTATATTGTAATAGATATAATTGTCTTAGATTATAAAATGAATAAAATATATAATCATTTTATTATTTTTAAAATGATTATGTTTATGATTGTTTTTAATTCATATGAGTTAACATTTAAATAAATTATATACATAACATTGTGCTTCATTTAACAAGATGTTCATGTTTAGTTATTGTATTTAGTAAGCATATCATGCTCTATAAGAAGGATCTTTTATTTTTCAACTGTTAAAAATGCTTTCATTTGATAAGTAGGCAAAATTCATGCTAACATTATTAGATGCTTCATTTGATAATAAGATATGTTATGAAATGCAAACTGTAAATGAAGTTCATATTATTAATTATCTCCTCATTATTTACTTTACTAAGCATTATATTCCTACATATATGAATTTATTTGTTTCAATCTCATATCTGTTTGATTGGATGATTGTATAACATGATAAAATTATCCATATTTGATGTATGAGAGGCTACATACCTTGATATTATATTATATCCAATTCCAGATCATTGGAAAATGGTAAAAAACAAATTATGCTTGCAAATTGTTTTAAGATTCAAATTATAAATATGAGTTATTTCTAATAAGTTATATACTTTTTGGCTAAACTTAATATCGGATTACTAGTGAAATTTTTTATATGTGCATCACATGAAAGTTGGGGATGCTCATCTTGTCAATATTAGAGGCATCTAATAATGAATTGCATACAATGATTTATGTGTGTCACTAACTTAGTAATAAGTAGTGAACTACTTTGACTAAAACCGTGACTTGATTGTTTCAAATGTGTTTTAACACAGATAAACATATGTATTCATTTATCTTTATTTAGTTATTGTGATGCTAACCATAATTTCATATAATAATTCTACTTCTAGATATGTGTTTAAGTTTGATGTAGGTATTATCACTTAGAGCAACAAAAAATAACCTATTGTATCTATCTCTTCTACAGAAGCAAAGTTTAGAAGTGTTATGGAAGCTATTAAAGAAGCCATGTGGATGCAAAGGTTATTAGGATAAATTTATTTGGATGGTTCTCATAGTACCACCCTTCATTATGATAACCAAAGTTATATAGCTCTAGTGAAAAATATAACACAACACCAATAGACTAAACATATTGAAGTTTATGTGCATTTTATCCAAGATAAGTCTTTAATTGTGGTATTGATTTGTAGTTTTATTCTATAAATAAGTGATAGATATCTTCATAGAACTACTTGGTGATACCAATTTTTATCAGTTATGTGTAATGTTGGGCCTCTCAAAGTTTCCATTGAGGGGGAATGTGCATAACAATGTCACTTCCTAATGGTCATGTGTTCCTTCTTCTTCTCTATACTTCTTCTCATTGTAAAGCATTGAAATATACCATGTTATGTGATTTTTGTAAAATTCATATGGAATTTTTAATTTTGTACCCTAATAATTAAAAAAATATTTTAATAGAGGTAATTATGTTATAAAAGGCTCCAAAAATGCTTAGATGATTAGTCATGAGAAACTGTGAGATGTAGTTTCAAGATCACACTATTCTAGACTCACTTTATAGTAATTTATGGATTATATTTCCTTTTGTTTCAAAAGGTGATGTTTGGCATGATGAATCCTTTTAAATCCTTCAAATGTGTACATAGTATAATCCATTTATTAAGGTGACTATGCCATTTATCCTCACTTAGCATTCAGGGGGAGTGTTAAAACATTTAATGTCTAGGTGGTGTAATTATAAACCTTAGGTACATTTCAAGTAAATTAAATAATAATGATTTATTATTTATTAACACAGATTAAAAAACCTCATGTAAATAATTAATAAAACATATTTGTTTATTTACCATTGTTTAAAATGTTCACAGGAAAGGATGGATCCATTGGTTACAACAATCACCTCCTCCCATCCCCATTATAAATAGGGTTTTACCCCTATTGTAAATCATATCGAACACACTCAGTGAAAGCATTCAAATATTTAGTGAATTAATATTTGTGCATGGAAAATATATTATAAAGGCTTTCTAAAGAAGGTTTATCAAATAAGAAGTGAGAAGGATGAAGGTTGTGTATTGGGGTGAATAGTTTCTCATATATGAATATAATCATTTGTGGCTTTTTAACCTCTTGGAGGTTTTTCCATGTAAATTCATGTGTCATGAGTTCATTTATATGTGTGACTTGATGCTTTGCCAATAATTTAAATTTTAGATCCCCTATGTATATTCATTATATATGTATTGCTTCACACATTCTAACACACCCATCCTTGATGAGTCAATTTTTGATTAGTCTCCCTTAGACCATCCTCCCATATTTAATGAGTCTTACTTTGATGAACCTCTTTATTATTATCCACTAGTATTTAATAATTAACCCTTTTTAAATGATACCATATTTGAAGAACCCATCATTGACAAACAATTTATCTTTTGTCCCTTAAACAACATCCCCAAATTTAGGTAATATATTCATCTTGAATCCATCATTTCTAAGTGAAAAGTGAAAAAGGTACTTTTGAGCAATGTAATCGAACAAGCTCTCCTTGTAGCCACATCCAAATTAGAATAAACATCATAATACACATCCCTATTGGTATCATATCCCATATCAAAATTACCATCAATTTAAACATCATAATTAACCTTAGGATCTCATGACATCAGCTATACACCTCCTATAGATTAGTTTGAAGATGTCGATGATCTTTCAATGGTTTTAGACGAGGGTTAATTCAACATCGAAGTATGTTCTCCTAGTAGTCTATACAAGGATTGTGAAACCTTTAATCTTTCCATAAATATCACCCATAATTTTCACACGAGCCATGATATTCCTTATCTTGACATCCAATCTCTCACACCCATCTATTAGGACTAAAAAAATCATACATCATTGGACTTATTCCATAGAGATATATTAGTTGTAGAATTTACAAGGATCTAAAAATTTTTTAGTCAGAAAGCAAGTTCCCTAGTGAAACCTTGTTTGAGGCATTAAGGGGCAATGAAAATCAAAGATTCTAGTCCCCTAGTGAAACCTTATTTGAGGAACTACAGAACCATTGGGATAAAAAATTTATAAATTTATAAGACAAGTTTCCCAGTGAAAACTTGTTTGAGGCACTAGGGGCAATAAAAACAAAAAATTCTAGTCCCTTAGTGAAAACCTCTTTAAGGCACTATTTGATAATTAAAATCAAAATCAATTTAATCAAGAAGACTTTGTTGGTGAAAACCTCTTTGAGGCACCCATAAATGAATAAATTAGTACTGCATTGTTTGATGAAGACATCTTTGAAATCAATATCAAAATAACTAATAATCCCGAAATCATTCAATTCATAATAAATCTCAAGCTTGAAGAGAAAAAAATATTTTAGTCCTCTTGAGAGAATTATCAAAGGTCTTTAACCCCCCAACATCCAAAATCATGTTAAGATTAGAACATCCAAAATCAACAATGATGTGTATGACTATTAATCCCAATTACCTTAGTCCCACAATAATTTTAAATCCATTGATGATCATAATATTCATCCAAATCCTATATCACACCATCACATCAGATCCTTCATCCAATATTTACCATTATTTACCCTCCCTAATGACACTCTCTTTCATAAAGTCTACATAGAAACCTTGTTTAGAGGTTTAGAAGAAGTATAATCAAAAATCGAAAAAGATCACAATAAAATCATTATAGTCCACATCAACACCATGATTCAAGTAGAAAAACTATCTAAAATAGATATGGGATAAAGATCAAAATAAATCAAAATTATGCATCTCGTAACCCTCCAATGAGTTGAGATGCTAAAAAAAATAAAATAAAATAGAAATAGAAGTAATCCATCCAATGATAGAAACCATGCTTATTGCATCTTGGGCAAGTACCATGATGAAAATCAGGTTTCTAGCATCATGTGTAGATAATCAATTATCTACAAGTACCTAAAAACTTTGAGGTAACCCCATTTAGATATAAATCCCTCATCCTATCCATCCCTTTTAAACTCTATTTCCATATAAATCCCTTGTCCTATCCATTCCATTTAATCCATGTTGGCCATCCAAATCCTCATCCCTTTTCGAATCATATCAAACCATTTTATATCTCTCCTTATCCATCCTCTCATGTCCATCCTTTCTTCACGTATTGAAATTAATAAGGATCTAAAATATGTTTTGAGCTCTATTTTGGGAAGCATCTTGGCATGTCCTCCAAATTAACCTTTGATGATTGGGAACTTTGTTCCATGTGGTATGGTCCTTGGATATCCCTAATTCATTCCTAGTTGTCCCGAATCATCCATATCCTCCAATACCATCCTAAATCCATTACATTCATTATCATATCCCATCTTGGTGCTATAAAATTTTCCCTTTGATATTAACTCATTATATATACTTAACTCAAAAAATCATAAAATTCTAAAAACCCAAAAACATAAAATCAATAAAATTAGAAAAGGTTAAAAATATCTTAATGATATATAAAGCCACGAAATCTAATTTTTTTTATCTTGTCCTAAATCAAGTCAAAATACTTAATCAAAGCATTTAAACTACCTTTAGATGTGTCATTCCCAAATCTACCCTATTGGGGCAAGTCAAAGTCATCAATTCCAATTCACAGTTTTCACCCTATTTAGGGAAAATCAAAGAGTGCAACTTATTTTTAGATAACCTATTCCCAATACATCCCCTTTCATTCATCCTTGATTTAGGGCACCATATAGTTATCAATATAATTGAGACTTCACACATGGATTTTGACTTTCTTAATGACAAGATGCTTTATGTTGCTTTTATTTACAAGTTTGTGTGTGTTTGTTTGATTGCTTATTTGTTTGCTTTTCATGTTGTGTCATTGACTGAGTCCATATGTATTAATAGTATAATCATGGTTTTTCTATATCATGGTGCCTCTTATCATGTGCTTTTACTTGATTCCATACATTAGCATATGACAATAATGTCATCATGATTTTTTAATATCATGGTGTATTTGTGTCATTTGTCTATTAGATCAGGGGCTAGTCATTACACACATTGTAATCAAGTCATCATGGTGTTTTATATCATGGTGAATATTATCATGTGCAATATCAAAAATCAAGTTTTAAAATATATGTGGATGTGTGCTACATTAGTAATTTATCTCCTTGAAAAATCATCTATGTCAAATCAAACCATCTTGGCCATTTTTTATCTTCATCCATCATCATATATTTAACTTAGTCAGTCCTCATCATATTACTCCCATTTTAGGGGAAATACATATGACTGAAGTTCTATTTGGAATATGTAGGCAATACTAAATCATATGAAGTTTTTGAGGTCAACACAACTACCATTCTTACTCTTATTTCCATTATCCATTTCTTCTAACTAACAATCCCTTATTCTTAAAGAATTTATCCAATTATCTCCAAACTAACCACACCATTATTAAATCATTATCACATCATTATTCAAGTATTATTTTCATCACTTAGGGAATCCTTGTGTGTTTGGAGTATTTAAAAAAATGTTACACTATTTGCACATACATTTGGGTCAACCTATCAACTTCTTATCATCCATAAACATGATCATATCATATTTAATCTATGAAATAAGCTCAATCCTTCACCTATGCTTACAAATCAATCAATCAGACATCCATACAAGATCACAAATTTTGGTCTATTTGGGGTAAATCAAAGTGTGTAGCTCATCATCAGGATAAATCATTCTCGACTC
This sequence comes from Torreya grandis, assembly GCA_037957365.1. Taxonomy (NCBI): domain Eukaryota; kingdom Viridiplantae; phylum Streptophyta; class Pinopsida; order Cupressales; family Taxaceae; genus Torreya; species Torreya grandis. The sequence continues at coordinate 2,957,391 of JARHVA010000906.1, read as the reverse complement.
TGAATTGCTTGGGGAAATTTAAGACCACAACTTTGTCAAGATATTTTTTGACATCCACCCTATTTGGGGAAAGTCAAAGTGTGCATCATATATTAGAATGTATCCTTCCTAAAAATTTCCATGTTTAGGGAAAATCCATTCATCATCATCATAAATCAAATCATGTAGGCATTAGATCAAGTGGTTTAATCTCATCTATGGGTTAATTTACTCCACCATAATCACATCATGCTTCCCCATCCCTCTTTCCTCATCACCCACCCATTGATTCTTCCATTTTAGCTTCTTCCTCTCATTTTTTAAATCCCATTTGCATCTATTCATCCCTTCATGTCCTCTCAAGGGTACACAATCCATCACAATCTTTTATCATCATTGTCTATTTTTAGTCCACCCTTTTTTGACTTCTTATTTCTTTGAAAAGTCATTTCTCCACCCATCATGTATTATAACACCTTCTCAAAGAGGGGAAATATATATATATATATATAAAATTAGACATTTCATATATATATATATATATATATATATAAAATTAGACATTTCATGTTAGACACTTCATGCCAATTTTAACCATCCATTCTAACATTATCCTAAATCATATAATCAATATTTTATTTGCACTAACATCCCTAGTCAATTCACTATTCATCCACTTGATCAATTAATATTTTTTTCTATGATCAAATCTAATCCTACACAAATCACATTGTTGGGTGAATATTTTGTCACCAGCTAATTGATGGGCAAAATAGGTGTTTCCACCATAGCATAGGGAGATTTATCGGTCAAATGTGTAGGTTTACCACATCAAAAGGGGACAAATATCTCCTCTCATCAAGGGGAGGTTCCCTATAAATATAAGGTGCTATATACTATATATATACTATAAATAAGCTGAAAATAACACTCAGGGTATGATAACACCATCCATCTCTCTTTTTTCAGAGATGATGTTCACAAACATAGGATAATTCTGGTGAAAACACTGAAGGCACTTCTCTTCTTTCAGAAGTGGTTTGCAACAAACAACAAGAATTCTTTCTAGAAAGTAACTAATAAGTAAATGTAATAGGGCACAGTAACACAGTAGGATGAAGTGTAGCACAAAGTCCCCACCTCAACTGCCAAAGAGTGAAATATATGAAGGACAATGGGGGTATAAAGTCATCCCAAGATCCTTTACATAGAAATAGAAAAAAAAACATGCTAAAGACAATTGTGGTAGCACAAAGTCTCTCCACAGTCGGCTTTAGGACACCTTCTTGATTACTTCCACTAGTTCTGCTTGTTAAATTAAATGGACAAGAATGCTTCTAGGAAACAAACATAAGAACAATTTCCTAAATAACACAAGCTATTCCAGCACAAAGTTTGAAAGGTCACTTGTTTTCTCATTCAAATAAAGAAATATGATTAACAATCTGAGCTCAAAGTCTCAGGAAATACCTTTCAATTTGGGCAGAGTTTTACTTCTATAACAAAGAGATCTCCTTTGCATAAAATAAGAGATTACAATATATAGTATCTAAGAAAGACTTGGCACTTTGTTTCATGAAATAGCCCATGCTACATTTAATGCCTTGAATGCATTTTCAGTTTTATCAAGGGGCCATGCTAGAACAGGGCATCAGTCTTAACTGTGGCATGCCAATTCATCTCAAATGTATCCTCCAAAGTATAGGTTGCCTGGTCCTCTTTCTGATATTGGTGCAACTTTCCACTTCACCTTTACTTGATGGAAAAAAATAGGGCACGTCCTTGAGTTCTCATGCTCTTTGATGTTTACTTGGTGGACTGTTCCACCTACTGGAATAACTCCCCTATAGATATTTTAGTATCTCCTATATCTTTCCCTCTTTCCTATTGTAATTTGAGCTCTCAGGCTATCTTCTTACCTTTAGCAGGCTCTTTCAGCTCTTTCTTTAGCTATTCATTGAGTTTGTTCTTAGGTTTGTGCCACATTTGAAAATAAATAGGTATTTTGTTATCTTGAATTTGGCATCTGTGGTGACTTCATTAGTCACTTGGTCACTTTAACCATGTTGAACCTTGAACCATGAGAGTTCATTGGTTTAATGGTTTAATAGTTCAGGCAGTCCAGGTGGTCCCTTGGTTCAATCGCTTCTTTGGTTCAATTACTTTCTTGGTTCAATCGCTTTCTTTCCTCTTCGGTTGAACCATCTCTTCAAACTTGTCTCTGGAATCTTCCAATTCCTTCCTTCACTTGAAGCTCCCTTTCAAACTTTGAAATTCATTGAACCTTTGAACCTTTGAACTTTGAACCATTTTGGTTCAAGGTTCAATGGTTCATTCTCTTTCTCAGAATCTTTTGTTCTTTCAAATTTTCTAGATCCTTTTCTTTTCTGTTGAACTCGTTAAACCTTTGAACTTTGAACTCTTTTGGTTCAAGGTTCAACGGTTCAATGGTTCATTCTTTATTCTTTGAATCCTTTGTTCTTCTAAGTCTCTCAAATTTTATTGAACTCGTTGAACCTTGAACCTTTGAACTCTTTTGGTTCAAGGTTCAACGATTCAACGGTTCAATCTTTCTCCTTCGAAGTCTTCTTTTGTTTAAGTCTTTTGATCTTATTGAACTTGTTGAACCTTTAAACTCATTGAACCATTTTGGTTCAAGGTTTAATAGTTCAATGGTTCAACCTTTCTCCTTCGAAGCCTTCTTTTATTTAAGTCCACCGAACTTATTGAACTTTAGAACTTGCCGAAGTCTTCGAACTCATTGAACCTTTGAGCTCGTTGAGTGCTTAACTCTTTTTTGAACCTTTGAACCTTGTAAGTGGGGTTCAATGGTTTAATTATTCAATGGTTCATTCCATTTGTTTGAAGCCTGCTACTAAGTCTTTTGATTGAACCTTGGCATTGAACCAACCTTGAAATGCCTAAGTGTTAGGAACTTATTTCTTTGTGAGAGTTTGCCTGTTGAATTTATTGAACCTGTGAGTCCCTTAGCTGAAAAAGCTTGAATAATTGAAGAATTGGAGCACTCAAAACATTTTTTGAGAAGGAAAGAGAGAATTTTGGCCTACAGGACCAAATTAGTTGATATGTTGTCCTAAAAAATGAGTGACAAATTTTGGAAATAATAGCTAGCTCTAGTTGGGGAACTTCCATCGATTGTAAAAATAATTGAAGGGAGTAGAAACTAGAATCTCTAGTGCCTTAAAGTATGCCATTGGGCTACGGAGTCATGCTACCCAAAAAAGAAAGGTGCCATTAAGAAATGAAAATGAAAAGCACCAAATAAGACTAAAGACTATACAAATATACATATGTACAATTGATGTCACTTGATACTTCAAGGATTGAAGTACTTCAGATGCTGCCCATTGTGAGGCAGTGAAAAGGGCATGCCATCTTGATACTTCAACAAGAAACTATTTTTGCCATTGAGCTGATGAATAACAAATGGGCCTCTCCATAAGGAATCAAATTTCCCATGCATTTCCTTTGGTTCTCTTCTATTGTCCCATAACAGAACTTGATCACCAATCTAAAAATTATGGGATTTTGCTTTCTAGTCGAAGAGATTCTTCACCAAACTTTGATGCATAGAAATTCAGTCCACCACCATAGTTCGCTGCTCATCCAGCTCAGTCAAGCACATGATCCTCTTGTTGATGGAGCTTTTATATGTCTGATCTTTGACCGCTTTTGCCAATTTTAATGCTGGTAATTCTAGGGTGATTGGTATCTCTGCATTGAGACCATACAAAAGTTGGAAAGGTGACATACCTATTGACCTCTTGGGTGTAATTCTGTCTACCCATAAACCATCAAATAATGCTTTATGCCAGGTTCATTGGTTGTCATCTACCAGCTTTCTGATGATGGTCACCAAGTTCTTATTTCTCAATTTTGCTTGGCCATTTCCTTGTGAAAAATAATTAGAAGAGTGGGAGAGAGTAACCCCATAATAAAAGTAGAACTGAGTAATCTCATGGGAAGAGAAATAGGCTGCATTATCTGTCACAATCTTGGTTGGGACCTCAAACTTGGAAATGATGTTTTCCTTGAGGAAATAACATACTACTTCTGAAGTAGCATGCTTGGCTGGAATAACTTTCACCCATTTGGTGAAGTAATCTATGGCTGTGAGGACATACTCATATCCAACACTTGAAAATAGGTTTACAACACCTATGAAATCAATTCCCCATTACTGAAATGGCTCTTCTATTACCACTGGCTTAAGAGGCAAAGTAGCTAACTTGGGTCTTCCAACGAACTGTTGGCACAGTTCGCATCTTCGTACCCATTTGTATGCATCTTGAAACATAGTAGGCCAGTAATACCTAGCTTGTAGAATTTTATGGGTAGTTACAGGTGAAAAAAATGTCCTCCACAAGCTAAATTATGGAAAGATTCCAAAAATTTGTTCTGCTGCACTTTATCCATGCAGCGAAGGAATACCCCATCAAGGTTTCACTTATACAACCCATTGTCCCATAGGACAAAGTTAGCAGCATTCAACTTGACAGTTCTCTTTCCTTTATGAGACAGATGAGTAGGAAACTCATTGTAGCTAAGGAAATGAGCAATATTTGAATACCACTCATTCATGGTGGTGACAAAGAGGACTATTTGCGTGTCTTCAACCTCTATTTCTTCATGCCCTATTTCTTCTAATATGTTTTCAGCAATCAATTGGTAGAGGCCCCTTCCCCACACAAGCTTGGTTGGTTTGATAACAAGATCAAACTCTTGGATTTTAGCATCATAATTTCCCCTTTTGGTTCCAAACTCCTGCTGAGTTAATATGGATTTGACTGTGGTATTAGGAACCAGGGCAATAATGTGTGGATTCATGATGTAAAAATGGAAGTGCTTTACTGCCTTCACCACTACATAAGCATGCTTCTCCAAATTTGAATATTTAAGTTCATAAGCTTTGAGAGGACAACTCATGAAGGATATGGGAGATTTCACACCTTCTTTGTTCTATTGAACCAAAATTTCTGAAAGTGTGTGCTCAAAAGCATAACTGTACATTATGAAATCTTTGGTGTAATCTGGACAAACTAGAATTGGGGTATGGGCAATAGCTGTCTTGACGTCTTGAAATGCTGATTTTCTCTCTTCAGTCTCGCTAAAAGTGGCCTTTCCCTTCATCATGTCTACAATGTGGTGAGTCTTCTCTATAAACTCAGGAATGAACCTTCATAAAAAATTGCCTTTCTAAAGAAAGAGTGAATTGTAGTCTTACTTGTGGGCAGAGTAAGCTCCTAGATGGATTTGACTCTTTCTGAGTTAATCTTTATGCCTTCTCAGGATACAATATGTCCAAGAAGTTTCCATTTTATTACTCAAAAAATAGACTTCTTTGGATTTAGAGAAATGCCATTTTTTCAACATCATTCCAGCACTTGTTGTAGATGGCGTACATGATCATGACGATGCTTGGAAAAGACTATTAAATCATCAAAGTATACCACAATGAACTTACCTATTTCATCTTTGAAAGCAAGGTCCATTGCTCTCTAAAAAGTGGTGCTAGCATTTATCAAGCTGAATGACATTCTTTGATACATAAAGGTGCCCCAAGGTGTGATAAAGGCAGTCTTATGTTGGTCTGCTTCACCAACTTCCACTTGATTGTACCCCGAAAAGCTGTCCAACATTGATAACATCTATGAACCAGTCACAATCTAAAGGACTTGATCCATGATGGTTAGAGGGTAATTATCCTTTAGGGAGGATTGATTCAAATTCCTAAAATCCATGTAGAGGTGAATTTTGCCATTCTTTTTTCTCACAGGAACTATGTTTGCAATCCATGTGGAAAATTGGATTGGGAAAAATATTCTAGTGTTCAGCATTTTCTATATTTTAGACATAATAGTACCTGATATTTTTAGATTATACTACCAAGATTTTTGCTTGTAAGGCATTGAATCACTCTTGAGAATAATTTCATGACAAATTTCTTCAACCCTAAGTGACTTCAGGTCATCGTAGGAGTATGACAGAACATCTATGTATGGCAGAGCAAAGCAGTAAACTTGAACTTATCTTCTAGAATGCAACACTTCTCAACATTCACCATCTTGAGATTTTATTTAGTACCCAAATTTATTTGATCAAACTCCTGGGAGGAGCTTGAATCCATTTTTTGCTGTTTGATGAACCTATCATGCTTGTCAAATAGTTTCTCAAGGGAAACTGATCCTTTGGGAATTTTATTCCCTTTTAGCTGTAAGAATTCTTCACCTATGTTTGAACTTATTTCAGGGGTTGATTCAAGTTTTTGAGGCTTACTGCCTTCAAAGTGAAGCTGTTCAAAGCTATCTTTTTGCTCCAAAAAGGTGATGATTTGGTTGTCACCATTGAACACTTGCCAATGATTGGCATTGTCAGGCACACTTGGTTGAAAGACTAGTTTGGTAGTGTACCTATCTCCCTTAAAATATGGGAGAGGAAGCAAAAGAGTTGTAAAAATAGCTAATGCATTAGCTCAATCATTGAATTCCCTAGGTACTACAAAGATACTAAAAGCATCAAAGCTTTCAATTTGATCCCAAACTAGATTGCGATAATGGCAAAATCTCTCATTTTTGGTTTGATATATGTTCCTGACCTGGAAAACCACCAGCTTAGCATCTCCTTTGGCATGAAGGAGTTTGATGCCCCTATCTTGAGTGGCCTTTAATCCGAGCGATATTGATTTATATTTAGCAATATTATTGGTGTTGCTAAACTATAATTTATAAGAATGGGGGAAAATATCTCCTTGAAGAGATATCAACACAATCTCAGCTCTAAAACTAGTAGAGGAATAACTGTCATCAAATTCTAGAATCCACACATTATCAAAAACTAATTTTTCCTTAAATTTCTCTTTAATTAGAGGGGAGGATTCTTCCACACTTACACTGCGTCCAATCAATTTTTTTGCAATTTTATTTGAATTAATTGTTAGACTGTCACATTCAAAAATTTTGTTAGATGCCACATGAACCTCCTCCATGGATAAGAAGTAATTATCCACGCCTGAAGACTCAAACAGAATTTGAGATTCAGGCGCTGATGTTTGAGTGACAACCTATTTTGTCTCCTTCTCAGGGAGAAATATTTACATGACACCTTTGATAGGGATCATCACTTTAAACAGGTCCATGCTCAACTCACCACCAACATCCTTGCATAAAATTTTCCCAAGAAGAATGCCATATGAGGTTAGGACGTCAGCCACTAGGACTGTCATCTTAATTCTCTTATCTAGGAATGCCACAAATGCAAATTGGGCATCCTTGATTTTTCCCAGTAGTGGCACTTATTTGTTCTCCAAAGAGAAACATCTCCCAAAGGTGTTGGTTAGTATGAGTCTAAGAGATTCTACCACTTTGGCAGGCATGACATTGTCAGACACACCTGAGTCTATGATACAATTGTTCAACTAGTGTCCATTTATCAACAGGGAGACATAAAATGGTTTTGTCCTTCTGGGAGCAGTAGGAGGAGTAATGACAAGGTTATTTTGGATGGATGTGGGAGTCACCTTTGGAATAGTTAGTCTTGCAGGGACGGTTTTATTCTTTACACATTGAACCAACTTAGCCAACTGCTCAGAGTTGGATTACAGGAATTCAAATTCAGACATTTAAATTTTGGTTTTCTTGACATGGTCGATTATATCAAATGTCTGAAATAAATTAATAATAGGGGAAGGCAGTTCATCCTTTTGGTTTTTAGGAGGGGTGGTATTGTTCTGTGAATTTAAAGTTGAAGATGAAGGAATGCTTGACGTACTTACCTTTTTAATGATCACCGGGTCCTTTGATTGAAAAGGTAGAGTGGTTCCCTGCTTAGCAAATGAAATTACTGGTTAAGAATGTTCCTCTATGTTTTTCTTATTAGCTTACTGGGCTGACTAGTTCTAGGACTGGGTGAATACAGTGTATGATCCATCAAATGCTTCACCTTTACTTCTAGGTTTATCCTAGTAATTTAGGAAACCAATGTTGGAGTCACCAATTGATTCTTATTGGTTTTTTATGAAGAGATCAACGTTATCTTCTGGGTTCAACTCAGGCTAGAAGGAGAAATTATATTCTATTTCAAGTTATCCAAATGCTGAGTTGGTTGGAGCTGCTTCAATAGCAAGTTACCCCTGAGGGGGAGGAAGACAATTTGGCTACCCTTGATTCCTAGTAGTGTTACCTTAGTATGACTGATTGGGGAATGTCCTGCTTAGTATATCTCTATATGAATGAGTAGAAAAAATCCCTTGCACCATTTGCTTCCTGAGAGCTAGCAACTCATTTTCTAGCTTTTGCACCATTGGATCGTGGTGCCTATAGATGGATATTCAAAGGATGAAGAAGATTTAACTCTGTTAAGATCTCTTTTTATCTTCCCTGCTAAGATGAGATCATCTTCCACCTCAATGGCCAAATCCTAAGCAACAGTAAGGTCTATGTGGCTAGCACGTCTCAACAAAAAACTCACTTTAGGCAGCTGAGAGTTGATGAAGAAGCATTTGAGATTCTTAGCTATTGGCTGAGTAATTGTAGGAATCCTATTCCTCAACTTGTAAAATTTGGCAATGAAGTCCCTCATAGGTTCATGAGGCTCCTTCTTCATTTGTGTGAGCTGGGCCAGTAGGGCATGCACATCTTCTGTAGGCTTAAACCTTGCTTCAAACTTAGCTTTGAGGGTGTTCCAGTCAGTCATAGTCTGGGCCTGCAGATGATAAAACTAGTCTGCAGTAGTACCTTGTAATGTTTTCACAAATAGCCTGACTGCTACGTCCTCATACTCCATGCCTATCACACCACAAGCTATGCTGAAGGCTAAAATATGTTCATTAGGATGAACTCTCCCATCACCAAAGAACTTAGGGAAATTCTTCTTTGAACTATGTGGTACCTCATGTATAGGAGGAGTTAAATTGAGTAGGCTAAAAGAGTTACCCCAAGGGCCTTGAACTGCCATTATTTGACTAATGAAGGGAGGGATAACAAATGCTTGAGGGGTATGTGTTGACAAAGCTTTGCTAATAGCAAAAATGGATGCTTTTCCTGGTAATGGAGACTTGAATTTTGTAGAAGAAAAACTCTTAGTTCACTGAAGGCGAGATGGAGAAGGAAACAGGTCAAAATCACTTTGCTATACCAACTCAAATATAAGGTCGAGAATACCTTTAGATCTCTAGCTTTGTGTATACCATGGATCTACTAGAGTGTAAAAATTGAAATGGATAAGGATATGGACTACTTCAATTTTAAGCTTGAGGCTTCAAACTTCACAAAATGATCCCCAACAGAGTCACCAAAAACTGTTGGGGGAATCTTTTGTCACCAGCTAATTGATGGGTCAAATAAGTGTTTCCATCACAGCATATGGAGATTTATCAGCCAAATGTGTAGGTTTACCACATTAAAAGGGGAAAAATCTCTCCTCTCATCAAGGGGAGGTTCCCTATAAATATGAGGTGCTATATACTATATATATACTATAAATAAGCTAAAAATAACACTCAGGGTAGGATAACACCATCTATCTCTCTTTTTTCAGAGATGATGTTCATAGACATAGGAGAATTTTGGTAAAAACACTGAAGGCACTTCTCTTCTTTTAGAAGTGGTTTGCAACAAACAACAAGAATTCTTTCTAGAAAGTAACTGATAAGTAAATGTAACAGGGCGCAGTAACACAACAAGATGAAGTGTAGCACAAATTCCCCACCTCAATTGCCAAAGAGTGAAATATATGAAGGATAATGGGGGCACAAATTCATCCCAAGATATTTTACATAGAAACAAAAAAAATATGCTAAAGACAATTGTGGTAACACAAAGTCTCTCTATAATCAACTTCAGGACACCTTCCTAATTACTTCCATTAAATTAAATGGACAAGAATGCTTCTAGAAAACAAACAAGAAAAATTTCCTAAATAACACAAGCTATTCTAGCACAAAGTCTAAAATTTCACTTGTTTTCTCATTCAAATAAAGAAATATGATTAACAATCTGAGCTCAAAGTCTCAGGAAATGCCTTTCAATTTGTGTAGAGTTTTAATTCTATAACAAAGAGATCTCCTTTGCATAAAATAAGAGATTACAATATATAGCAACCAAGAAAGACTTGACACTTTTTTTCATGGAATGGCCTATGCTAAATTCAATGCCTTGAATGTATTTTTAGTTCTATCAAGGGGACATGCTGGAATAGGGCATCGGTCTTAACTGTGGCATGTCAATTCATCTTAAATGTCTCCTCCAATGTATAGGCCACCTAGTTCTCTTCCTGATATTGGTGCAGTTGTCCACTTCACCTTTACTTGATAGAGAAAAATAGGTCGTGTCCTTGAGTGCTCATGCTCTCTGATGTTTACTTGGTGGACTGTTCCACCTATTGGAATAACTCCCACGTAGATATTTCAATATCTCTTGTAGCTTTCCCTCTTTCCTATTGCAATTTGAGCTCTCAAGCTATCTTCTTACCTTCAACAGGCTATTTTGGCTCTTTCTTCAGCTGTTCACTGAGTTTTTTCTCAGGTCTGTGCCACATTTGAAAATAAACAGGCATTTTGTTACCTTAAATTTGACGTCTATGGGGATGTCATTGGTCACTTGGTCACTTGAACCATGTTGAACCTTGAACCTTTAAACCATGAGAGTTCAATGGTTCAATGGTTCAATGGTTTGGGTGGTCTAGGTGGTCCCTTAGTTCAATCACTTCTTTGGTTCAATCACTTTCTTGGTTTAATCACTTCTTTGATTCAATCACTTTCTTGGTTCAATCACTTTCTTTCCTCTTCGATTGAACCATCTCTTAGAACTTGTCTCCACAATCTTCCACTTCCTTCCTTCACTCGAATATCCCTTTCAAACTTTGAAATTCCTTGAACCTTTGAACTTTTAACCATTTTGGTTCAAGGTTCAATGGTTCATTCTCTTCCTCAGAATCTTTTGTTCCTTCAAACTTTTTGGATCCTTTTCTTTTCTGTTGAACTCATTGAACCTTTGAACTTTAAACTCTTTTGGTTCAAAGTTCAACTGTTCAATGGTTCATTATTTGTTCTTCAAATCCTTTTTCTTCTAAGTCTCTCAAATTTTATTGAACTCATCGAACCTTGAACCTTTGAACTCTTTTGGTTCAAGGTTCAACGGTTCAATGGTTCAATCTTTCTCCTTCAAAGTCTTCTTTTATTTAAGTATTTTAATCTTATTAAACTCTTTGAACCTTTGAACTCATTGAACCATTTTGGTCCAAGTTTTAACAGTTTAATGGTTCAACCTTTCTCCTTCAAAGCCTTATTTTCTTTAAGTTCGTCAAACTTATTGAACTTTAAAACTTGCCGAAGTCTTCAAACTCATTGAACCTTTGAGCTCGTTGAGCACTTAACTCATTTTTGAAACTTTGAACTCATTAAACCTTTGAACCTTGGAAGTGGGGTTCAATGGTTCAATGGTTCATTCTTGATTGAACCTCGGCATTGAACCAGCCTTGAAATGCCTAAGTGTTGGGAACTTGTTTCTTTGTAAGAGCTCACTTGTTGAAGTTGTTGAACCTGTTGAACCTGTGAGTCCCTTAGTTGAAAAATCTTGAATAATTGAAGAATTGGAGAACTTAGAATATTTTTTGAGAAGGGAAGAGAGAATTTTGGCCTGCAGGACCAAAATAGTTGATATGTTATCCCTGAAAATGAGTGACAGATTTTGGGAACAACACACATCAAATCACATTATTTAATTAATGTTTGTTAATTAGATAATCTCATAAATAATGGAAAATTATGGAATGTACAATTACTATTTTCCATAAATCAATAAATCCTATTTTCCATCTCAAGTTCATGATATAATCATCCTCTTTCTAAGGCAAAGTTGATGCAATGAGATAAGTGTGAAAAAATGATATAACATGTTATTACACACTCCAAGTACTCAACAAGTCATCCTATTACACACTCTAAACATTCATGAGTGGATTTATTACACACATAACCTCTCTCATTTATGAGGTTTAAGACATCCTATTGACCATTGTTCTTAGCCTTCATCTAATGGTCAAGAATCACTTGACAAATCTATAAATTGAGGAGCTCTCTCCTCATTATAATAATATTTTTGTGATAAGTATATGCTACTAAATATTCAACAAAGATTCAACCTAACATTCTAATTATTCATTCAAATCAGCCATATTACAAGGGGAAATACCATTAGAATGAATATGTGACATTGATCAAAGCCTTTTGTAAATATATATGAGCACCATCATGTTTTTTTCCTAGCAAGAATTAGAGCAAATGGAAGGTATACAATTGTATTTATTTGTATTCTACTTCATTTGTTTTCTCTTTTATTCATCTTACTCAATTAGAGGACATATGCTTAGGCTTAGTTGTTTGCTTTTCAATTTGATTTTGATTTCATATTAACATAAACTAACCCTTTATAAGTCAGGTGTTACACATAGTGTTGCAAAAACATGCTTTCAAATATAAGTTAATAAAGTCAAAACCTTGATATAATTTAGAGTAAAAGAATAATCTATGTGAGTAAACATGTGAGAATAAGACTTAAATTGTACCCCTGATTCCTTTAAGAAATTATCAAATCAATAAGATTTTATTGACATTTTTAAGTCTGAAGTGACTTAGAGCCTATTCAATGCGATGTTTTGATGTGTGAAACATCATGTCAAAAGAGATGAAATATAAATAAGATAAATTAGAATCATAATAGACCTAGGTTATTTATGAATCCCTAATCACATGGAGTGACGAATATTGATGACTGATCTCAAGAAGTTTTCTTGAATATAGACTATAATAAATATTGAAAATGGTTACAACATGGAAGCGTGAGTGAGATATCACCTCAAATTGATGGTATGGGATGTCTACATAATATGTTAACCCACATGCACTTTTTGAGAGATAATGAGGTTGGATAGACCTAAGGGATGAGTGGCGGGGTAAGAACATGAGTCATAGGTGATGAAATAAATCTTATTTAGTCTCATAATGACTTAGCAGTTATCGAGTCTAGATACAATAAGGAAAACTTGTTGAATCTAGTCTCATGGCCATAAAGATGTATACTTGGGATTGCTTTATTCTTTAATCTTTATATACATTGGAAATATATCATTACTAGTTCCTATTCATTGTCATACTTATCAAGAGCTAATTGGAGTAGTGGTATTATTGACTTGTGCACACTATCCTTTTGTAGATTCCCTGATACCTTTCTCATAAAAAGGAAAACCACTCTCTAGGTAGAAGAAATTTACCAGGGATCTATGAGGATTTTTGGGAACTTTTTTTATCCACTTTTTAGCTTTAGTAATGATATATTATGTTATTGATGCTCATAACAAGGGAAGAATTTAGTGATCATGTGTATGTGTTACTAAATAATGTTATGATAAATAAAAATCTAATCATTCTTGTAGAGGAAAGACAAAAAATTAGTTATTTAAACTATAGTGAAATTTTAGCTTAAGAATGAATCTAAACCTTTTTGTTTTCCATTTACATGAAATTAAATGGAAGGGGTGCATCTAGTTTTTGAATTTTTTTGCTTCATAAGTACTGTCTGATCAATAGTACAATTGGATAATTTTGATAAAGTCTACTAAGAATTCCCCCCCCCCCCCCCCCATATTTCTAATCAATATAAAGTTAAATAATACATTAAGATGATGCCTTTTTCAAGAAGAGAAGGACATCACATAGCATTTTTCTTGTGCCAGGATTGAAGGCACTTGTTGGTGATTAACATTACAAAACTTATTTAATAATTTAAAATTTGGTTTCTATGCAATCAAGGATTGATTTGATTTATATGATTTCAGTTCAATCAAATGAAGTTATCATGCTTATATGTTTATGTGACAAAACTAAGATATATAGATGTTATACAATTATGTGGAATAATTTTTAGTTGTCATGCTTTACTACTTCATAGCATGTGATTTTGATAACATGACCTAAATAATTATTATATGTTTATTTGTCTATGACACAACTATAGCCCCTAGGTAGGAGGGAGAACATTATTAGAAAGGAAGAGATAAATATAGACTATGGGTAGTACAGATAGAATTCTATAGAATGAGGTGAAATCATAAGAAATAAAAATATATGCATTGCTTATCTTGGCACAATTACTAACATGTGGTTTGATGATTCTTTGGTCTACTTACCATGGATTTGTCTTCTAGATTAGATTATGGTTATAGATGCATTAATTAAGTATTTCAAAGTGTCTTTTCAGTATACATGGAAATGTGTGTACTATTTATTGTAAGATATGCCTGGAATGCCTTACATCCTAGTGTATAATGTAAGAAAACATAGCTATAGGTGTTTGGTCATCAAATCTTGTTGACTTGCCTCATCACATTCTATGAATAAAAAATACATACATTATAGATCATTTGGGTTCAAAACCAAATAGATTTATATGGTCCATTGTAGTTAAACAATAATGACACTTTAGGATTTATGTGACTATTTATCCTAGACATAAATCAAAATTATTTAAGTTAAGTCTCAAATTGTCATTGCATTGTGACCATTCTTAAGTAGATGTCGATTCATGATTGGTGCATAGTGAAACATTATAACCCACTTATTTTGGCTTGCTTGTGACCACTCAACATTTAATCTCTATGTATATCTGTCATAATAAAATGATAAATCAAATAATGAGGTGTTAAAATGTAATATGAATATGGAATTAGAATTTATTGGATATTTAAACAAAAATGAAATAGTGAGAAAATATAATAAATTACAAAGCATAAATAAAAACTATCCATATCATGTGTGAGACTGATATTAGAGGTGAATATCAATACATTTTAGGTGTATTATAGCATTGATGGTATTACATTAACATCACATGATTTTAAATGAAGCATTAAAAATGTGAGTTGTTATTCAATCTACTCCTACCTCATTGAAATTAATCCAACTCCCTTTTATTTAACCATGATATTTCCTAAGTTTTGAAGGGTAATGTGGAATAGACAAAAAAAATTTAACATGCCATATGGGATGATTGGAGGAAGGTCATAACTCACATGGGATAAAATTTTGTTAGTCCTAGCAGTTTTTATTCAATCAAAACTATTCAAAACATTAATTTCTACTTGCTATGACATGATTTTGAGCAATAAAATGATTGAAGGTAATAAAATAATTCAATTGAAGTTTTTATACAAAGATAAGTTTATATGCCTTCCTAAATGGGGGAATAAAGGTTGATTAGAGCACATATTTTATTGATAAGAGGATGTCCTAGTAAGAGGGAAAAAGAGGTGTGAAGGAGGAAAAAGATAAGAAGAAAGTGCCATTATTAAACAATGAATATGAGGATTCAAGGATAAGGATGGCCTAATCAGAGGAGGAAATAAGGATGCATTAAGTGAAAAGAGAATAAAAGTGAATGGGAAAGGATCAATAAGATGCCATAGAGAATTAGTGTAGTCTAGGTGCATGTACAATATCATAAGGTTATAATTGTTGATGTTGATGGCTATTTAATATTAGTTTAACATACTGGTAATTATAATTTAGTGTTTGATGGTTGTATAAGTGTATTGATAGGGTGTGTATTAAATAAAATTAGTAGTTAAACATGTTTCCAATGTACCTTTATACCAAGGTTTGGAGTTTTAGTTATTGATTTGCCAATGGGTTGTTCCTAAAACACACTTCAGTATTTTTTTATTAAAACCATTTTGTCTTCATCCTAATTCCATGGATCTATATGATACAATAATTTGGCCTAGTTATCTCTCAAAAAGCCTTAATGTCACCATTTATTTTTCATAAATAAGATGTAATTTATTTTAAACATCTCACACCACTTGGATATACCTCCATGTGTTTTTCAAGGTTATTACAAATGTAACATTTGATAAAATTACACCAGAGTCATTTTTTCATTAGAATTAATTCCACGGTGAAAACCAAGTGATACTTCCCCACATCCATGGATGGTACTAGAGGTAAAGCCACCAACATTTATGTTTCTCATCTTCTTGACCCATTGGGGACATCATGTGGGGCCCAACATGATAGAGGTGGACAACCCAGTAGACTAGACCCTGAGACCTCCCACATATAACATTCAACACTCAACCACATGAGCTAACCTTGCAGGCTCACCAAAGTTATTGCCAATAAACCTTTTTTATTTATATTTTGAATCCATGATATTTCATGAGATGACATTTATCAAAGTACATCTTTGTCAATAGTTCCATCTACCTTATTCCTTCATATTTTATGATTTATTCAAAAAAGTACATACACTTTGATATGCTTTCATGCTCTTGTGCATATTTTTCATATCACTCACAATTCCAAGATTTAATAAAAATACTCCCTAACAACTCTATTATGGTGTAGGTTGGGAGTATGCTAGCAAAAGGGAACTGATCAAATTTATTATGCATATATCAATGCCTTGGTTTACCTACTTACAAGAGTGTTCACATTAGCAATGTATGCTAGATAAAATTTAACAAGTTTATCTTGCCTGTTATGAATTTATTTAATGATGATTATCTATTCAACTTTACCCTTCAATATTAATGTTGTTCATAGTTGAAGAGGAAAGATTAAAGAAGACATATATATTTATTATTTTCCATTATAGTTATTGATGATCTACCTATATGGTTTAATAAAACAAATTGATTATATTCTTTATAAATTCAGCTACACAACCATCAAATTTAGGACTTTTCCATAGAAATGCAAGAGTATATTCATTCTCATACTTTTTCCATGAGTTCTTGGATTTTGAATGTAAGTAATGACCCTATTATTAATCACCATCATCAAGGATTAAACCACATCAAATATAATAAATAAAATATTTATCAAAATAAATATATTTAATACCCTCGATGGGTTAAACATGTTTAACAAGTGTTAAAGTTTTATTTATGTCAAATTGGTGCCTTCATGTTGTGATAATATTGGAAACTCAAGGCTTCAGGATACTGGATGGGATGTGTAATATTTACCTTAAAAATATCTAGTCATCTAAAATGTCATTATAATGAAATGAGTGTCACTTGAGACCACCCTATCTTTAGCTTAGCTCTAGACCTATATTAGGGCCTCTTTTGATCCTTTTCTAGCTTCTAGGCACATCTAGCCCATGCCCAAATATAACAAAATCTACATTCATCCATCACCTAGGTATCCCTAATCCTTTTTAACACATTCCAACCACTTGGACATTAACACAACCCCATTAGTCTATAGCATAGTGATCTATTGGTAAAGGGGGCAATGCTATTGAGCCTTAACTTTTTTGCCCCTAATGGATATATTTCTACTCCTTGAAGCATCTTAGGGTCGACCTAGACTCATTTCATGTCTTGACAAGCATCAAAGCACTATATAAAGACCATTCTCATTCATTTATTCCTTAGATGGAAATTCTCATGAATAATATAATAAATAGTTGTGTAAATTAAGGCTTTTGATCCATATTTATTCATACATCCATCTAAAACAACCTAGAGATTATTTTTATTTAGGTTTCCAATCTCAATTCACATTCAAATCATTCAAGTTAGCATTCATACTCAGGCATACTAGCATCACTCTCACTCACCCCAACACTTAGATTTGGAGAACTACATCAAGCTCGATCCCTTTTCGAGTTATTGGTATGTAGGCAATGCTCAAAATATGGGGTGTTGAGGTCTTACCAAACCTACCCTACTAATGCCACTCTTATTCCACTTGTGTTCATAAAAATGCTAGAAAGTATGGAGGTAGAAGATTCCTAAAATAGAGTGAAGGTCTGCCCAAAATTTCATTGCTTCACCTACACAGGGTCATTAGTGCTGCAAAAAAAGTTAATAACATAGTGCGTTATTGGAAAAAAGGGTTGTGATATTATCCAAAGAGGATTCTAACACCTTTTCTCCATTTATGACACTTGAACCTTGTCCTACATCACTTCTTAGCCCACCACTTGTCCATATTAGTCATATTTTTTTGGCTAAGTACACCTTTTCTAATTCATTGCTATTTATAAAGTATTTAGATAAATTAATTATTATACAAATAAGTGGTTGTTGATGTTGTAGTATTTCATTTCCTAATTTATTACTCAAATTTTATCAACCTTAGGGTTAAATTCCATAATCCTAAAAAATATAAATCAGAACCCATATTAATACAGAGTAATACAAGTTAAAAATATGTGTCATGCAAAAGTGAAACTTACTAAGATCTATGTTGTTTAAATGATTTTAAGAATCATGTTATTAGATGACCTAGTAAATATTTGAATATGGATTGAGGAGAATAAATTTTATAAGATAATTTGAGATCATTTGCAATTGTGAATCTTGGTATAATTCTTAATTTATCTAATAATGGTGGAAAACATTTTGAAATTTAGTTAGTTTAATGATTATTGGGTCAAAAGTTTTTGTCCTAAAAGTAACCCAAACTATGAAGCAAATTCTCATCATTCTATTTAAGGATCTATAGGAATACAATCAAGTGACAGACCCCAATATAATAATAAAGGGATTTCTATACTCGTAAGTGTAATCATGAAAACATGATCTTACTCTTCCTATCCTAATACAGTGCCCCACTTATCCCCTAACCCCCAATTCTTCCCCCACCCCCTCTATATATGGAGAACATAATATGCATAGTGTTGTAACCAAACAAAAGGGAAAATAAATTTAATCAATAAATTTAAAATCCACATGGTTGGGCTTGTTGTAGTCTTTAAATATGATGATGTTATTATGTTATAGTTATCAATCAAATTTGAATTATACTATTAACAAACTCCAAGGGTATATTAAATATTGCATACATGAGTTTGAGTCTTGTAAAATCATATATGTGTGGTTTCATCATGCTAGATGTTTTGAGATGTGGGCTTTGAGATTTGTTTACCTTTAAAAATCAACTGAAATCTTCTGTTTTTCTAACCAACCCTTGCATTAGTATTATGTAATCCATGCTCTTTGTAAATGATATGGGAAACTAATAAAATTTGTTATAAGTTATGTAACTATATGGATATAAGATTTAAATATGTTTTCTTGAACTTGAAAGCTATGAAAACTCCTAGACCTTTATCTTTATAATATAAATATTATAAGTAGATTGGAATCATGAATTAAAGTTTTTGGGATATTTTTCAGTCTAGGAGGTAATTTAATTTTGAACTTCATCACCATATTTTGAATTATGAAATCTTTGGAAAATATAATGGTGTGATTTATTAATACTGCTTGTAAGATTTTACAACTTCATTTAGGTGTATGACCAGTCTTTGTAATGGTACCTTGTAATATCACTTTCATAAATAGAATGGAACATTTACATATGGTGTTATTACTTGATCAAAGGATACCATGTTTGATAATCTACCTAAGCTAATCCTAAGCTATAGTTATATGTCCTTAACCTTTAGTGTGTATAGGGATATGTGTGGCCAACTTGTGGCTTGCACAAATCTTAATTAAGTCATATAACCATTTTTTATAATTTCATATTGGTATTAGGGATGGCCTAGGGTGTATTTATAACATATTTAGGATATATATAGGAGGTAGTAGTTATTATTTGATCATCATATTACAAATTTTGTTTTATTGTATGGTTGTGGAGGTTCCCCCCTCAGAGTGGCTCATCATTTATTCATATATTGTACTTTATTTTAGTCATATTTTTATCTATTTATGTTATTCCACTTAATTAGTGAAGTAATTTCATTATATGTGGTATCAATGTTTTGATTTGGGCATCATCATGGGTGAAACCCTAAATTTTTAGAATCACATATATCTTGCAATATACTATAATTTTTTATACAAAGTTTATAATAGAGTTAGAGAATTATCAAGGACACTACAATAAAAAAATTGAGGTTGGATGATCAATTTTGAGTGAGTTATTATTATTTTATAAATTTTCATAAATTCATTATACAGGCTAAAATTTAAGGATTTTTTTTATTTCTTTATATTTTAAGAAAGCTTACAAAAATATAGTGGGGGTTTGTTCTTTAAATTTATTATTTTAATGTTAACATTAGTTAGAAACCTTTAGATAAAAATTGGTCAAAGGTGAAAATCAAAGACAATATTGTCAAGATTTGGTATGGAAGCACTACAAACTAAGCTCGAGGTAAGGGCCCTGAAACTCTAGGCAAAATTTATAACAAAGAAGAGATGTAGTCAAAAGCTTGAGATAGTGTATGTTTTATTCCTAATTTTTTTGATAGATCATAAAGTGAGCCATATCGAGTACAATGCTTAAGGCATATAATTTGAAATGATCTCAATTAGAGGAGAATTAGTGAATATCATGATAGCTTTGAAAAATATTCAGAAGAATCAACCACCTATCACCATTGTATAACCCAATTGAGTTGGATCTTCTAGCCAACCCCATATAAATCTAGGCATAAAATATGATACTAAAAGTGAAATGTGTAAGTTCGATGGGAAATATATGATCACCTAGATCCACCAAATGGATTTTATTGATGTCCATCAAATTCCATGTGGAAATAAGGTGGTCATCTCATCCTTATATATAAAAATAAAATAATTCATTTGGTATTGATGGTTGTGTATGTAAAATAATAAGGATCTTAATGTTACTTAGCTTTTATAGAGGAGATGCAGACACACTATAGCAGTAACATGGTAGAAAAATACTTCAGCCAATTGGAAATCCTTTATCAAACATGTTTGGTTAAGGATTATATTCATCAATTTTAGAAACTATATATGTGTGAAAAATATTATAGATGATAACATAGACAACTTATTTCTTGGAAGTCGTAAGGACCACATTCAACATGAGGTACACATGTTTAATCCACTTAATGTGTGTAATTCTATTCTCATGGCATGAAAGATAGAGGAAAAAATAATTTTCCAACAAGAGGCAGACATTCACTATCATAAGAGATTATGGCATATTGACATCATCATAAACTTAGCCTACTAGGTTGACACATCAATAAATTAGTGGAAAAAAGGGAAAAGGGTCATGTTTTAATTGTGATAGAAAATATAGTTTAGGACATAAATGCACTAAAAATAAGTTGTTCTACATTGAGTGTCCCAATGAAGAAGAGGATGAAAAAGGCACATTAGGGTTTGATGATGAAGAAGAGGATGAGTTAAGAGATCCCTAACCAACAATATATTTCCATTCACTTTTATGTATTATCACCCCACAAACCCTCAAGGTCATGGTTTTTTTTAAAAAGTATAAGGTGATAATATTGATTGACTTAGGAAGTACTCATAACTTCATCAACCATAAGTTGGTAAAATGTGCTTGAACTATTTTATTTATCTAGCTTTCGAATTTCAAGTTGTGATTACAAATAGGGATATAATAAGTTACTCAAGGAGATTACATAATATAAAACTCACCATGGGTGACTACCTAATAAATTTTCCCATGTTTTCCATTCCCATGGGTGGATCAAACATTATTTTGGGAGTTTAATGGATCTTTACCTTGGGAACTGTTGAGATGAACTTCTAAGAGTTGTTCATGCACTTTCATTCAAAGGGAAATAATTTTTAGTTGTGAGGGTTACATGAAAAATATACAAAATTGGTGAGCTCTCATCATATGAAAAATATGATTAACAAGGGTGCATATGGGTTTGTGGCAATTTTTTTTAATTTAGAGGCACAATAATCCAAGGTGTCTATTTTTCCATATATGCAGGCTATTATAAATAGGCATTCAACTATTTTCAATGATATGCCAAAATGATTCCCCCCCAAAATAGATCATGATCATGCTATTAAACTAGTACTAGGGATTCAACTCTAAAAATTAGACCATATAGGTACCAACATGTGTAAAAAAGTGATATTAAGAAGATGGTATACGAGATGTTGGAAGCTGGTATTATTTGTCATAGTTAGAGGGATTATTCTTCTTTAGTGGTAATGGTGCATAAGAAGGATGATACTTGGCACATGTGTTTAGAATACAAAGAAATCAACAAGTACATGATAAAATACAAGTTTCATATTCCAGTAATTGATGATTTTTTAGATGATTTACATGGTGTTGTTTATTTTACATAATTATCTTTGATCATGTTATTATCAAATCAGAATCAGATATGAGGCTAGTCATAAGATGATATTCAAGACACATGAGGGCCACTATGAATTTTTGGTATCATAAATGCACCATATACATTGTGGAGTTTGATGAATTATATCTCTAGGCCATTTGTACAAAATTTTATCTTGGTGTTGTTTGATAATATCTTAACCTATAATAAATCATGGGAGGATGATCTACATCATGTGATTCAAACTTTGGACATTATTTAATAACATCATATTTATGACAAGTTATCTAAAAATGATTTTATATTATTTGAGGTGGAATACTTAGGTCACATTGCCTCTCATGAAGGAATCAAAG
The DNA here is from genome assembly GCA_037957365.1 of Torreya grandis. Taxonomy (NCBI): domain Eukaryota; kingdom Viridiplantae; phylum Streptophyta; class Pinopsida; order Cupressales; family Taxaceae; genus Torreya; species Torreya grandis. Next base: position 2,934,935 of record JARHVA010000906.1, on the reverse strand, counting down.
TGGACCCTCACAAAATCAAGGCCATTATTGAATGTAAAACACCTAGGACCCTCAAGAACCTATGGCGATTCTTTAAGCTTATTGACCACTATCACATGTTTGTAAAGAATTTTGGAAACATATAAACACCACTCATAATGTTATTAAATAATGACTCTTTACATTGGAATGAGGTAACCACTAGATCATTTGATAAATTGAATGAGTCCATGTGCACCACTCTAGTTATTGCTACCCTAAATTTTTCCAACACCTTAATTGTTGAATGTGATGCCTTAGGGTCTAGTATGGTTGCAATAATGATGTAAGAGGGACATCATATTAAATTTTAGGGTCACCAACTTAAAGGCAAGAATATATTGAAGCCCATTTATAAGAAAGAAATGATGAGTATCCTTCATGTAGTCAAATTATGGAGACCTTATCTAATGGGAAGACACTTCAACACAATGACAAATAATGATAGTTTGAAATAATTCTTGGATCAATGTTTCTCATCCAGGAAATGAAAAAAATGGGTCATAAATATGTTGGGTTATGACTTTGAGATCATTTACAAAAATGGAAATAAAATGTCCTGGTTGATACACTATCTAGGAGGGATGAGTCCACAGAGGCATTATTGTGCACTACATCCATATTACAAGTAGATTAGGTAGATGTAACAAGATCATAATATATGAATGACATAGATACATAAATATTCATTTAAAAAATAAAAAAATATCTAAACATGTTAGAAAATTTTTATATGGAAATGGGATGATCTATGGTATAAGAATAGGTTGTACCTATGCAAAAGCTTGACCTTAAAAAAATAAAGTTTTTTTGGACCTCCACACATCTCCAGTAGATGGGAATTATAGGTTTTTTAAGAATTATCATAGAATCAAGAAGGATTTATTTTGAGAAGGTATGAAAAATGATGTCTAGAATTTTGTGGAAGAGTTCATGGTGTGTTAAAAAAATAAGGGTGAGACAATTAAGACCCTAGGTCTTCTACATCCTCGATCCATTCCTTTACAAAGGTGGAAGGATTTTTCCATGGATTTTATCAAAATTTTTCATATATCTAAAGGGATAAATGTAATCATGATGGTCATGATAGACTCACAAAATATGCCCTATTTTATGCCTTGTCATACATATTTGCAGCAGGTATAGTCGCAACAACTTTTATGAATATGATTAAAAATCTACATGGGACACCAAAGATTATCGCAAGTGATTGTGATCCTATATTTACTAGTAATTTTTGGATTGATTTATTCTCATGTTTTGGTAATCATTATTGACATAAATTTTACATAAAATTATAAGTTCCTAGTTTAATGTTTTAAATATAGTTGATGGGTACATGGAGAGTATCATTTAGGTTATTTTAACATACATTGATTAATTAAACACAAATAAGTATTTCATCGATAACACATAATATAGACAATGACAATTGATTCACTTATTAATATATTTCACACAAATACATAGTTTATACTTTACTTAGTTTAAGATATTAAGACAATTTTACCTAAAAGTCATTGTTAAGATTAAATACAAATAATGTCTCAATAGAAACATCTCTTACTCATGACTATATGTTTTTATCTATTTTTTGTCAAATGTTGTGAAGTACAATTGATATCATGGAAGACATCTGTGGATGTTTGATACCATGATATGTTCATGAAATCCCATGGGTTGCCTTGCATTAAATGTTCCCATGAAGAATCTTGCTAACATCATACCCATAATTAAACCTTTTCTCATCCTAAAGATAACCAAAATAAAAAATCTTGTATATCTTATGAACTTGTACATGGCTAGAAAAACTATTGATGTTTTGCTATTAAAATTGCCTCAAAATATTTCCATTATATAATATATCCATTATCTCATTGTAATTTTTTTCCAACTAAATATATTTGTGGATCAAATATGTAGTTAATTCTACTATAAGATGGCTAGAAATGGAGTTGTATGCAATATCTATCTCCTTCGTGACTTGTTATAGCTTTTACATAAACTGATTAAGGAGGTTGACAGATTCCTAAAGAGTTGTGATAAGTTGTGCTCATTGATCTCATTTATCACAAAATTACTTTCCCAAATCCAAAATCATTTCCCTTCCTATGCCACTTTGGTCTTTGGTGATGTCATATTGGGGTGTGGCTTGATTTAGTTCTTCCTCCAAAACATCCAATGATTTTTTCTACTAGTATTACCACCAACCACCCTTGAGTAAATTCAATGTCAGTGAAAACATCTGAGATTAATTTTTGAAGAGAAACAATGTGTGTCTTAATTGTACTTTGATGTTGGGAATTTTTTCCAATGGTTTTGTATTATGTTGAGGCTTGAATTCCTCCACAACAGTGACGTATATATTTTACTTTGGTGCTTCTAATAATGGTTGATGTTTTATCATATTTTTCACTGTCTCTTATAGGCATTATTCCAATGGACATTTGGGATCAACTTCATACTATGGGTTTACCTTATATATATCCTATATTACTCTCTAGATAACCTCTTCCAAAATAACACATTGTTGCATCCAGTTGTGATTTGTATTTTCATGAAAAATAGTCCCCAAGTGTTGATTTTGTATTGGTGATAACATGTTAAGACATATGTTAGTCTCTTGTGGTGTGGATTCCAAAATTACTGGGGCTAATTAAATGGTTTTTATATTTCATAGTTTAACCAAAATTGCTTTGATCTGGGTGATGGAGTCTTGCAGAGTGAGGAGTTGTGTAGGGGGAGTGGATTGGGAGGTGGAAAGTGTGGTAACTTATTATGCAAGGATGGATGGTGGAGTGATTTGGCATGGGGGAATAAGTGGTGAAATTAGAGTTTGGGATGTCACCCTCTTGGTGGCTTTATTTGTAGCTTGATTTTATTTTACTTATTCAACAACTTATGTTGTCACTTTTATCCTTTTCTCTTCTTCTACCTTTACGAAAATGTTTGTTGCCAATTTATTTCTATCTACTTCTATTTTCTAGGTGGATATCATCTATTACATTTTTATTATTATCTTTTTATTCCTTTTCTCTTATCTATTTTTCCACTTTTTGTTGTGTAAGTTTTTCTTTTTGAATTTTTTTGTTGCTTATTTTTCCTCTCATTTTTTCTTCTTTTGGGTTGCTAAGGCCTTCTTAGATTTATATTTGGTAGTAACTTCTTCCTTGAAATTTTTATCTTGTTCCATTTATTCTTTCTTTTTCCTATCCTCCTCTTATTTTCTTTTTCTTTTTAATTATTTTTTGGTTTCTTCCATTGTTCAGTGACTTACCACTTTTGTTGTTCCTTTGGTAATTTTACCTTTACAAGTGTGACTACCATTTCTTATTGGGATTTGGCTAATGCTATGTCTATAGCTATCTCTAGCATGATTTTTAGTGTAAATTATTTTTATATTTATTTTTGTGTCACTTTTCCTTATATCATATCTTATTCTATGGCCAAATCCTCCATAGTTTATATTTGATCCCATGGTTGTTCCTCTTCCATTATATTTGTATCTAAGATATTGATTGTTGCATCTTTCTAAGGTGGACCCAATTTAGGGATTTGAAAGTAGTCTTTTTCCCTTTCTTATTTTTGTCTCTTGGGTGGAAACATATCATTTGGATTTGCTTTTGAATGTGTGCTTGCCTTTTTGTGCCCCCATCTGAGATATCAAATATGTACTTACCCTATATATTTTTGTGGTGATTCAATATCCTTCATTTGATCCATCAAAAGGACTTCTCATATTTTAGTAGATCTTACTTTGAATTGGAATGGGATCACTAGACTTACAAGATTTGGGTTGGAGCCTATGACTTGTTCTATATTTTTCCTTCTTCTTATCCTATTATGTGAATGTCACCTTGGGGTTAACCTTATGTTTTTTCTAGAACTTCATCTATTGTGACATTAATGTTTGGTGGTATAAGCTTACCAAAGACCTTGGGGGATGATTAAATGATATAAATAGCTTGCTTGAACTCTTTATTTGAGACTTAAAATGGGTTTGGAGGAATGATCTTGGAACATGCTTAAAAAGGATGGATGTAAAGGAAATTAGTGTTGAATAGGAATACAAAATAATTGGATAGTTTCTCAATAATATCTCTAGAAATATGGGCTCTAATAGATAATTTTATTTTTAAATGACCCCCCACCTTAGCAAAATTGAGATTTTGTTTTAGGTATTAAGGGAATCCATATGTATCTTGATTTTATCCCTTATAGATTTATCCTGCACCCACTGTACTTTTCCTTTTCCCCTCGCAAGTGTATTGGTATAATACATTACTAAGTAGATGAGCAATGAACCATAACATAATTCATGCTTATCATGTTTTATATTCTTGACATCAACATTAAATTGATCTAACAACCTTGGAAAAGATTGTATTTGGTCTTCAAAAAAATCACATCAAATGTCACCATCACACTTTTGGGTCTCACAATATCTTCCCTATTTGTGAAATAAACTTTCCATGCCACTACCTTTGATGATACCATGAAATGTCTCATTATATAAATAAATAACACCATTTTATCTTTCATAAATCTTATTTTTAAGTGGACAAATGTGATTTTAATAACTTATACTTGTTTAGAATGAAATATGGGTTATATCTAGTCTATTATTTAAGAGTTATTACATTATACATTGTTAGTATTTGTGATCTAGGAATTTGACTCAAGAGAGGATGGTTAGAATGAGGTTAGTTCCAAAATGAAAATAAAATGAAAGAAACAAACTAACTAGAATAACATCTCTAGGCCTAGACACTAGGGAGAGCTTAATTAACAAATATGAATAAAACACACAACTAAAATGCAAAAGAAATCCTCTTTTACCTTCCTTGGATGCTCCAAAATTCTTGTTGTAGTGGCTTGCTCAGTTTGTGCTCATGAAGTCCTCATCATTGGAAGCTTGGCTACCTCCATCTTTTCTTGGCACCTTTGGCTTGTGGCTTGGATTGGTTTGAAATTAATTTTGAATGGTAACATTAATTGATTGAAGTTTTATAATCAATTCTAAATTATAACTTTGCATAATCATGTCTTTGAAATGATGTGGTAAGGCCTCTTATTTATATATTTTTGAGATTGATCAGTATCAGCTTGAATCGTGCATCCTGAGATTGAGATGTGTGGTTGAGGATTAATTCAATTTTTGGAATTAAGTTTTTAATTATCCCCATAATAAAATTGGAAGAAGTGGAAATTAAGAGGCATGAAGGGCATCATGGAAAGCATTGATGAGGTATGGAGGGTATAAATCCTGATATTTGTGGCATTTAAGGCCTAGGGATGTCTTCCCAAGAAATGAGGTCACTTGATGATGCATATATTCAATATCTATTTCTAAAAATAATCATTTAACAAGTTTCCATGGAATTATTAATTATGCCTTGATTTTGATTAATTAGCTCTTAAGCATGATTAAGCACTTTGTGCATAAATTACTCAAATTGATCAAAATGCCTTGTTATTGGTCCAAAATTTGACTGGATTAAAATTGTAAGTCCATGTCAGATGCGTTGGAACTATATTCCCATTTAGGATGTTACCAATAACAAATAACAAAGGCACACATCTTGTGCAAGAGATTTGATAGAAAAGATCAATTTAGAGCACCTAAGTGCAAAATTGGAATTTTGAATCGAAATAAATTGATCAAAGTTAGTTGGCCCATAAATTACATTACCCCAATTAGTGATACCCTAGCCAAAATTGGTACTTGAATATGCCATTTTCACATCATTTAACATATTTTAGTGTTTTTAGGCTAAATTGTGTATTTTAAGTGGAAATTGGCCAAAGCTTGATTGGAGGTTATTGGTGCCCAGATTTAAGTGTCTATAATTTGCCCTTATTTGGGAAGGCATTACAAGCTATAAGCATAGTAATGTATTCTCAAAGAATGAAAATGTCCTGCATGCCTATAATTACAATGATGATAAACTAACTATATGATGTCCCCTCGAGGGAACGGTTGGCATAAGTAAGTCAGAAAATGGTCCCTCAAAAAGAAAGAAGTGAAACAAGGGGATCAAAGAAAGGAAAGATGATGGGGTGAAAACATAATGATATTGAAAAATTAGTCAATATCATTGAGAATGAAAGTGGGATAGTGTAAAATAGTTTGCTCAAAGGTGGTTATAAACATTGTACCCTGATAGTGGCAATGTGGTATGATAACACAATGATTTGCCCAAAGGTGGTTATAATCATTGAGAAGATAGAGCCACCCCATTTAGGATAGACAAACAAGATAATAACATGCCTCTATATAGGTAAAAAGATTAAAGTGATGACAACATAATGATTTGCCTAAAGGTGATTATAATCATTGAGAAATGTAGGTGGGATGGTGAGCAATGATTTTCCCATAGGCGGTTATAATCATTAGACCCCGATTATGGAAAACATGATAAACTTGGTTGAGGAGGATGATAACTTAACATAGAGGGTAATGATGAATTGGAACAACCTACTAGTAGGGAGATGCTCATCCAAACTAATAAAGATTAATTTTTTTTCATGTTTAATTACTCTATTTGGGATATGATTGGGATTGAATCAGGTTATCAGTGTCAAAGAGATGTCACCATTACTAAATAGACTTATTGAAGCTGAGGTTTTTATTAGCACGTGTCGGTAGATATCATGGTATAACATCATGAGGACTTGGCTAAAATATGCATGAGGACTGACTCTCATAATCTAATACTCAATAGAAAACAATGCACCACTGATAGAAACCATGATGACAATGTAAACATATGAATATAGATGGATTCATGTGTAAGTGTGGGCAAGGAATCACTTAATGAACACACATAAAATGAATCAAGGCAATAGTGCTGAAAGCAAATAAAAAAGCAGACACACAAATAAAATAAGAAGAAATAAACAAACAAAAAATGCAATAGAAACTCTATGAACATTGCACCTAGAAAATAGGAGACAACTTAATAAATAAAAAAAATTGAGGAATAAAAGAAGAATAAGGGGGTGGCTAAGTTGTCTCCATATGCACTAGGCAAGTGGACACTACTTACATAGTTCCATGGATGTAATATCCAATTAAAAACTTTAGGCCAAATGTAGTTCTCCTAGGGAATGGGAAGAATGTGATAATAGAATGGATATGATATAATAATAGGAATGGTCTTACAAAATGATAAGTGTATGAGAGAAGAGGCCAAAAGGATGGGGAAACTAAATGACAATTGATTTGCTTGTAACTTAGTAAGGGTTCCTAGAATCCTTAAGGCAAATAAGTGGTCAATGTTTTTATTCTTTTCTAATGATTTTTCAAATGTTTTTGGATTTTTTTGAAGTATCTCAACTCAATCGAGAATGATGAGACACTAAATGGTTCAAGCTCATAAAATGGTGAGAGCGTGGCTTAGGTTGCTCATAAAATAGTGAGATCATGGATTAGGTTACTCAAAAAATGGTGAGAGCATGGATTAAGGTGACTGAGCTGACCTTAACAAGTATTGAACACTGCCTACATAGTCCCAGAGTAAGACCTCAAGTCATTGTAGTTCTACCATACAATAGAAAAATTTGACTAGTGTAACAGTTGATTCAAACAAAATAGACATAGTTGGTAAAAAGGCATAGTAAGACATAGGAAGTGGCAAGCTGGTATGTCAAGGCTTAATGTTGACCCTAGTTTACCCATAGGTAGTTATAACTAGGACATAATAGCTTAGATCAATAGTATTAATTTTCCCAAAGGTGGTTATAATTAGTAGCAAGGTTGGTTGTAAGAAAGGAATAACAAATGAAGGATGCAACTGCCAAAACTTCTATCACACTATCCCAAAATACAATCTCTATCTAAAGTACTTAAACTAACTAATAAAATTTATTAGATACCTTGATGTTGAAAATATGTAATGAATATAAAAAAATGAAGTCAAATGAGCTAGGCTTTAGAACACACTGGATATATAAAATGAAAGTGAAAAGTGGATATGGTGAAGAGGAAAAATAAGGATGGTATTTATACAAAGAAGAATAGTAATAAAATGGCATAATTGAAATGGTACTTATAGACAATACACCTTAAAATTCAAGCATAGTACAGCTTGAGATGAATAATATTCATCAGCTCAGGAAGTTCATCTCCATTTGGTGTGGTAAGCCTGTATGCTTCTGATCCATAATCTATAGTAATGATGAAAGGCCCTATCTAGTTTGGTTTGAATTTCCCTTTATGCTTCTTCTTAGATGTTGTATTCTTTAAGAATAAGATCACCAAGTTCAAATGTTCTATACTTAACACATTGATTATAGTGACCTTTGAGTCAGTTATGATATGCTTGAAGATTATTGAGCGTAAGTGTGTAATTTTCATCAAGTAGGTCTAGCTCTTATAGGCGAGTTACTCGATAGTCATGATCATCTAGGATATATTTGAAAGAGATGCATAGTGAAGGTAATTTGACCTCAATGGGAAGGATGGATTCAGTACCATAAACAAGTGAGTATGGAGTGGATCCTATGGGAGATAATGATTAGTATAATATACCCAAAGGGTAGGGAATATTTACAAGTGCCAATCACGACTGGTATCATTGAAAATTTTCTTGAGAATATTGATAATGGTTTTGTTGGATGCCTCAGATTGGCCATTACCTTGAGGGTAATATGCTATAAAAAATGTTGTGTGATGTTATATTTAGTACATCGCTGGTCTACATCCTTATTCTTGAATGATCCTCCATTATCAGATATAATGTCAGAGGGGATACCCTAATGACAAATGAGATGGTTGAAAATGAATTTGGAAATTTGCTTTCTAGTCATGTAAGTGAGGGGTATAGCTTTAACCCACTTAGTGAAATATTTGATGGTGATAAGGATATGTTTACGATATTCAGATGAAGTGGGGTTGATCTTCCCAATGAGGTCAAGTCCCCATGTAGAAAATAGACATGGTGTCAACATCAGTTTTAGAGTTTTTTCTCAACCATGAATTAGATTAGCATACTGTTGACATTTGTCACACTTTTTTTACATATGTAGCAGCATCTGCATCCATTATGGGATAATAATAACCAATACATAAAATCTTTTTAGATAGGACTGCCCTGCTAGAATGAGCTCCACATACTCCATGAAATTTTATTAACACTAGTTTAGATTCTATCGAAGTTAAACAACGAAGCAGAGTTCCATCAAAACTATGATGATAAAGGGTGGATCCTAATAGAGTATAATTAGTGGAATGATGAATAAAGGTTTTGGTTTATTTTCAAGATAGGTTAGGTGGAAGAACTTGGTCATGAAGGTAGTTGTAAAGGTCTAAGTACCAGATAGAATTAGGACCAATAATATCATAAATCATTGCAATGATTGAAGGTTCATGAGCTAATGCTAACAAATTCTTAATGAGGAACTGATACTCTCTAGCTTTATCTATTTGTTGAATTAGAGAGCCAATAGTAACCATGGCATCTACAGTTCTATTATTAGCCCTTGGTATGTACTCAAACTAAATGTTGGTAATTTGTTGTTTAAGAGTGTCGACCATGACTTGATATGAAACTAGCTTGTCATCTTTGGTCTAAAAATGATGTGTGACTTGATTGATGATTAACTGAGAATCACCATAAACTTGGAGATGAGATATGTTCCAATATACTGCTTGTCAAATCCATACAATAAGTGCTTCATACTCAACCATTTTGTTTATACAAGGAAAGTTGATTATGAAGGATTTAGGGATTAGATCCCCTTGTGGTGTAATAAATAATAAGCCTACCCCCAATTCATGTGTAGTAAATGATCCATCAAAATACAACTTCTAATGCTACTCCTCAAGGGGTGTGTCAATGATGGTCATTATGGATTCATCAAAAAATTGAAATGTGAGTGGCTGTGTGTCTGTGAGAGGTGCTTCAATAAATTGATCTGTAAGAACTTGTCCCTTGATTGCCTTCTGATTGACATACTCTATGTCAAACTCACTGAGAAGCATGATCTATTTAGCCATTCTACCTTGTAAAGCTATTTTAGATAGTAGTACTTGAGTGGATCTACTTTTGAAATGACCATGGTCTTATTATTCAACATGTAATGACATAGTTTTTGAGCTATGAAAACCATGGCCAAACAAGTTTTTTAATAGGTGCATAGTTATATTTATACGTAAGTAAGGTATAACTTAGGTAGTATACTGCATGCTCTTTTCTGTTATCATCATGTTGAGCCAAGAGTACGCCTAGAGCATGTCGGTAGCTGATAGGTATAACAAGAATGAATTTATTAGCATAAGAGGTAATAAAATAGGAAGATTAACAAGATAGTCTTTGAGTTGTTGAAAAGTTGTTTAGCAGTGATCATCCTAGTGAAATGTAACTCCCTTCTTCAAAAGGTGTGTAAATGGATGGCACTTGTCTACTAACTGAGAGATGAAGTGTTGGATTGACTAGATCTTACCTTGTAAACTATGGAGTTGCTTTAAATTGGTTGATGGTGGCATCTCAGTTATAGCATGGACTTTAGCTAGATTGACTTCAATACCTCTATGAGACATGATGATGCCAAGTAATTTCCCTGAAGTTACACTGAACACACATTTCTTTGGATTGAGTTTGACTTTGTACACCCATAATATTTCAAATATTTTATGTAGCACTACTAAATGGTCAGTTCTAGTTTTGAATTTTCCTAATATTTCATCAACATAGTCTTCAATAATATCATGCATCATATCATGGAATATGATAGTCATGGCCATTTGATATGTAGCTCCAACATTCTTAAGTCCAAATGGCATTACCTGATAACAAAATGTTCCCCATGGAGTGGTGAACACTATTTTATGTTGGTCTTCTGGTGTTATTTTGTTTTGATTGTATCCTGAAAAGCCATCCATGAGTGAAAGCATTTCATAACCTATCATGGAGTTGATGATCATATTGATATTAGGCAAGGAAAAATCATTTTTAGGACAAGCTTTGTTGATGTCTCAAAAATTAGTATAAATTATGATCCCTTCAGGCTTTTTAATAATAGGTAACATATTAGAGATCTATTTTGAGTAGTCAATTGATTAGATACATCCTACTTCTAAGAGTTTTTCCAACTCTTTATTTACCAATACAAAAATGCAGCTTACATAACTTTTGTTTTAGTAGTTTGGTGTCAAGATTAACCATAAGGTGGTGCAGAACCAAGGCAAGGTCTAAAGCTAGCATATCATAATAGGCTCATGCAAAGATATCTACAAATTCTCTCAACAGAGATGTAAAGATGTCACATTCCTCCTCAGTGAGGTATGCTCCTAATTTTATCAATTTTAGGTTTGATAGAGTCTCGATATTTACCTTTATTGTATCTTCAACTAGAAAGGTCAAAATATCTTCTAAGATAGTAGGTAATGACTTGAACTATTGAATTATGTTAGGGTCCTCCATTAGGACTTGCTCTTAAAATTCTCTTAAGCATGATGAATCTGAGTCTCCTAATGGGAGATCTAGCCATGTGATACAAATAGTTGGAAATTCTTGAAGAATTTGATCAAATACTTATTTCTCAAAGCTAAACTTGAATCCACAGGCAAGTTTATTATTGGTGGTCTACTGGTCTAAATTTGAAGAAGAATGAACACCCCCATATAATGGTGCCTGAAATAGGTCTTTACCATTATACTATCCTTTATCTTTACTTTTTCTCTAGTTAGAAAGTGCCTCAAAGAGGTTTTCACTTTGGGACCTCAATATTTTACTTATTTGTTTTTGGCTAAGGGTGTTCACTCGCTCTCCAAAATAGGCTATAGGATCTAATGTGATTGAGAATCTTGATTTATGATCTCCCAATAGAACATTGTCTCTAAGGCCTAAATTGTCACAAAATGCCTCATCATTTTGGAACTCATTAATCGATAGACTTGATTCTTATTGGTCCCAATCTATCAGTTGGGGATAATATAATGGAAATGGATTATGATGAATGGTCAAGGTAAGGGTATAAATGGTATTGTTACCAAACAAGTTGGTTTTAGCTAGGTCATCAAAGGTGAGGCTATGATCAGACTCTACTTCACTGTTGGCATCATACTCACAAGTCATTGGTGAAGGAGTTAGAATAAGATATGTGGGGTCACCCCCAAGCAATTTAAATCTCATTCCATAAGGTCTTTCATAATTAGTCATGGAAATTAGCTCAATGGTTCCTTATTGATTCAATTCAAGGCCTCTTCCTTCATAATTTTGATGCTCCATGATCCTATTGGGAATAGGATACTTTGCATTTTTATAAAAATCAACTTGGTTTTTGTTGTATAACCATGATTCATCCCCTTCAAGAGGTTCAAGTACTAGGCCAGATGTTGGTACAAATGTTAAAGGTCCCTTATCTTTATTCTTTTGTTGCCAATGCATATGTGGGGTGAATTTAGGTTGCCTAAAGGTTTTTGGATTCTGAGGAAGATTGTCAATATGAAATGTATCATGGGTCACATACTCTTTTGGTCCATTATTTAAAATGGTGAAATGATTAGAAGCTTCAGGAGGTGGCATGCAAGAAAGAGAATATAAGGTATTAGGATCTATGTAATTATCTGGTGAAGGATCAATAAGTATAGCCTTTCTTTTATCTTACTTGGAACTTGGATTCATGTTGTACTAATAATTATAGCTTTGAAATTTGGCCTCAAGATGATTTTAATGTTCATATGGATGTAAATCTCTTGGAAAATTCACTTCCATTCTTAAGTGGAAAAACTTGATACATTGGTGCAGCATTGATGGGACTATATGAATCTCATGTAACCAAGGTCTGCCTAGAAGCATATTTTATGATAAATCAAGATCAAGCACATGGCAAAGAGTATCATGGGTCAAAGGCCCAATGATAACTAGTAAAATAATGGTGCTTTGTGATTCTCTTTCTTGATTATCATAAGCTTTAATGGTTATTGTTTCTGGATAAAGATCTACCATTGTGCACCCAAGAATCTTGATGAGCTTTAGAGGCACTATGTTGAGGATGGATCCATTGTCTATAAGGACACATTTAACTTTATGCCATATTATATAAACTTATATGTATAATAGATTATTATGGAGTGGGCTAAGGGAAGACAGATCACTTTGGTTGAATGTGACTTGTTGGGCTAGAGCTAGGTGTCCAACCAAAACTTGAAATTTATCAAGGGATATGTCACTAACAACTGTGGATTGGGTCAAAAACTCATTCAAGATGTTCTTGTGGATTATTGATGTTCGTATCAAATTTAAAATAGAAATTTATGTTGGTGTCTTCTATGATTATTTCACAATATCAAATTTCTTGTCTTGGTTAGTAGTGAATGGTTTATTCTGAGGTTGAACAATTGTTTGAATGATAGGTAAAGTGTTGTATGGTTGTGGGCCTGGGATTGTAATCTTTGACCTCTGAGTTGTGATTACACAATCAAGATTAAATACTGGACCACTATTGTTAACTAATATTGGGAATGGTGTGGGATTAGACATGACAAGTCTTGGTTATCAGTGCACTTACATGTGGTCACATGGAAAGGATGAGTTATCGATATAAGATCCAAAAGGGGAAGTGAGGTGGTGTTCATTTGACCCCTTGGTCTTAGTTACAAACTTTGAAAACATTCACCATAAACATCTAAAATTTGTTTTTTATTAAACACCAAAACAAAGTTCCTAATTGATTTTTAAGCATGTAAAAGGTGATCTAAACATGTTTTTAGAAAATGTCAAGCTTGGTCTTAGAAAAAAAATGTTAGCATGTCCTTTAGCCTTAAATATATTTTGGATTTGAAATAATGAACTTTAGAAAAAGAGCTCTCAAGTCTATGTTTTAAGAAAAACACAGTGACCGATGTCAGTTTATATAATCGACGATGGTTACATTTTCTAATCGATGTCAGTTATCCAGCCAACATAAATTATACCAATGTATCCAATTGATGTCAGTTTTACTAAATGATGTCAGTTAAGCTATGCAATCGATGTCAGTTTTACTAGCTGACGTTGGTTACTGTGTAAACTCGTGACAAACAAAAGTGGCAAAATAAAGCTAGAAAATCAAATTGCAAGAGTTTTAAGGGTCCAAATAAATATTTTAAAGATGTAAAATGATCTTCTTCATGTGTGGGATGCATCTAGTCCCACCGGGAGTGCCATTATGTGATCTAAAAATTTGACTCAAGAGAGGATGGTTAGTTCTAAAATGAAAGAAACACACTAACTAGCATAAAATCTCTAAGCCTAGACACTAGGGAGAGCTTAATTAAAAAACATGAATAAAACACAACTAAAATATAAAATAAATCTTCTTTTACCTTCCTTGGATGCTCTAAAGTGCTTGTTGTAGTGGCTTGCTCGGTTTATGCTCATGAAGTCCTCATCAATGGAAGCTTGGCTACCTCCATCTCTTTTTGGCACCTTTGGCTTGTGGCTTGGCTTGGCTTGGAATCAATTTAGCATGGTAACACTAATTGTTTAAATCTTTTTAATCAATTATGCATTATAAATTTGCATAATCATGTCTTTGAAATGATGTGGTAAGGCCTCCTATTTATAGATTTTTAAGATTGATCAGAATCAACCTGAACCATCCATCCTGAGATTGAGATGTGTGATTGAGGATTATTTCAATTTTTAGAATTAAGTTTGTAATTATTCTCATCATGACATTATAAGAAGGGGCAATTAAGAGGCATGGAGGGCATCATGGAAAGCATTCATGAGGCATGGAGGGCATGGATCCTGATATTTGTGGCATTTAAGGCCAAGGGATGTCTTCCAAGAAATGAGGTCACCTGATGATGTAGATATTCAATATCTATTTTCAAAAATAATTATTTAACAAGTTTCCATATAATTATTAATTATGCCTTGATTTATATTAATTATCTCTTAAGCATGATTAAGCACTTTGTGCACAAACTACTTAAATTGATTAGAATGCCTTGTTCTTGGTCTAAAATTTGACTGGATTGGAATTGAAAGTCCATGTCAGATACATTGGAACCATATTCCCATTTAATATCTTACCAATAACAAATAACAAAGGCACGTATCTTGTGCAAGAGATTTGATAGGAAAGAGCAATTCAGAGCACCTATGTGCAAAATTGACATTTTAACTCAAAATGTATTGATCAAAGTTAGTTGGCGCATAAATTGCATTACCCCATTTAGTGATACCCTGGCCAAAAGAGGCACTTGAATATATCAATTTCACATCATTTAGCATGTTTTAGTGTTTTTAGGCCAAATTATGTATTTTAAGTAGAAATTGGCTAAAAGCCTAATTGGAGGTTATTGGTGGCCAGATTTAGGTGTCCACAGTATTTTATAACAAGTTCTTAGAGAATATATGTCACATTATGTCTATGCAAGTTGAAATGAGTCATCAATATAGATAGCAAGGTTTGAATTGATAAAATATTACATTAGGGATAACCTTGAAAAAACTCTAAAGATCATTAGTA
Source organism: Torreya grandis (assembly GCA_037957365.1). Classification (NCBI taxonomy): domain Eukaryota; kingdom Viridiplantae; phylum Streptophyta; class Pinopsida; order Cupressales; family Taxaceae; genus Torreya; species Torreya grandis. The sequence goes on along the minus strand of JARHVA010000906.1, from coordinate 2,919,452 downwards.
GATTAAAAGACACACACACACACACACACACACACACACACACACACACACATCATTTGTATATTTATTCATTAGTTCTTGAGATATATAGACTAGTGATGCAAAAGCATCCAAGGCATATAAGTAACCTTGCATCAACCAAAAAAAGTTGGTGCATTTCTATGTTAGTTTATTTATTGTTTTGACATATGAAGATAAAAGACTAAAATGGATAGGTTGTGGCAAAAATAAAAAATGGTCATAAAGAATACATTTCATTCAAAATATGATTACTTAAATGCATTTTTCTCAAAATGATATATAAATTAAAAAAATCATTTTGATCTGAGTATGTGTGCAAAAATTACAAGCATTTAAAACTTGATTAGGAGATGCCCATAATTAATTTTGGGATATAGAAAACCAAATAAATAATGAAATAATATTTTGGGATAAGTTTTATAGTATTTATTTATACTTCTAAAAATATACATCAGCAAAAATCAGCTCCAAAAATCTGTAGGTTCAAGAACATAAAGCAAAGAGCTTCAAAGATGATTGCTACCTATTTAATAAAAATATTTATAAGATATATAGTTATAGAATTTTTAAAAATAGATGTGTATAGAGGAGACAAAAATTTGTAGTATTTAAACTACTATGAATATCTCAAACATCAATTTATTGGAAGAAACCGAATTGGTCAAGATTATGATTGATTATATCTAACAAAATTGAAAGTTGTTGGAAAGAAAATAAAGAACCTAGATTCTCTCCAATAAACTAGAAGATGGTGGATATATGAATATAATATTTCTTACTATTTTATCTTTCAATAATGAGGATTGTTAGGACTTGTTCCAAAGTCTTAACATTAGGTTAGATTTTTTGGTAGGTTAATAAATAATTATTGTTAATGGGGCATGCATCTTTTTAATAAAGACACCCCCATAAAATAAAGTTACATAGTTTTAGTTTTTAGGTAGTTTTTATGTTTTGTGCTAATTAATTAGAACTACCTTACAGGTTGATTTCTCGTAAATAGTTGGTTATAGGATTAGTTGGTTTTACCGGTCATGGGTAAAATCTATATAATCTATGTTTGCAATGGAAAAGGGTTAACAGAGTAAAGTCACCCTTATGTACTTGGTTTTTGAAAATTAATAAAATACTTGTGTACTCACACTAAGCGAGGACAAGGTTCAAATTATTTGATTAAGGAGTTATCAGTAGTATCAGAGCTTGGTTTTGTCCAACACGGTGAATTTTGGGAGCTTGGTGAATTTGAAAGAAGGCAATGTGAAAAGTTTAATTCATGAGAACTCAAATGGTGTGAAATAAGGTATGCCATATCAAGAAAATATTTCATTGGTTTAAATATAATGTCAAAAGTTTGAAAAATTATTAAATTATTTTAATTTTTTAAATATTTTTGCATTTAAACCTGAGTATTTCTCTTATATGACCATCTGGTCATTTTGACCATTCAAGCTCCATTAAATTATGTTCAAACTTCTCATATGGCATTAAAAATGAATTTCTTAGCATTTAAATGTTATTAAATTCATTATTTTTTGGCAAAAACAAACTTGTATGGCCTGTTTGTATATTGAAAACCTCTATAATTTTCATCCATGGTTGCCATTGTTGATTGCATTCATTCTCAACCCTTTTGAATCCAAAAACACCTGCAAATCTGGTTAAAACCTCTATTTTGAATCCTCAAAAGAAAATATGGCATTTTTTTAGATTTGTACGGCCAATGGTACGGCCTTCCAATGCCCTGACTAAAATTTGAAGCTATTTCTAGTAAAAAAAATACCTCAAAAAATTGTTAAACTTAGCCAAAAGCTGTTTAATACTATCTGTATAGATTTGTATGGCATCAAGGTGTGAGAATAGGTGCAAAAAAAATTTCTAGGAGCTGCCATGGCATCCTAGGCAAAAATGGCACTGCAAGAAAATTGACATATATTTTTTCTATGTTTCTAAAGTTTTGGATATAAAAAATTTGCCTTAGATGGGTCCCACATGAGAAAGCTTGGCTGAGAAGGTTAAAAAGGGAAAAATCTTGGATTTATTTACATACATGTAATTTTTTTTAATTTTCCCTCATAGACAAAATCTAGCATAAGTACAAGTTTCTGAGTATTATACTTTGAAAGTGATCTTAGAGCAATTGGTTAAAGTCATTTTGTAAGAAGCTTGCAAAGAGGAGGTCAAGGGTTCAAATCCCTTCTTTTTGGAAGAAATTGCTTTAGAATATACTTTTTGTAAAAATAATATTCCCTTTTAAATATGCTTTTTTTATGCCTTGAAAGTTATGAAAAGCATATTTATTGTATAGTGTTATTTTAAAAATAAGAAAATGAGAACTAAATTCTATTTCTTTTACATTGTTATGGTGATATAAGGGTGTAATTGGTGGAATAAGGAAGTAATTTGTCAAAATAAGGGTGTAATCAATTTATTTTTGGTGAGGTTAAGTGCAAAACCCATCAAAAATTCTTGTTTTCTTTTTTTTTCTCTATGTGGAGGTTAAGTGAAAAACCCCATAGAAGCAGTGTCTTGTGCAGTGAGTGTGATATTTGTTTAATCTCTTTTGCATTTTTTCACACTTTTCTCTATTACACTTGATTTTATTTCAAGATGCCGAAAATTCAAAACTTGATTTCAGATGGTGATAGATTAATAATTTCCAATTATTCTGATTGGAAATGATTGATGGAGGCTTCACTAGTTTTTAATGAGTTATGGGATATTATCAAGAATGAAAATCCCACATTGCCAACATAACATGCTAAATTAGATGTATTCAATTTGTGTGATTCTAAGGCCTTATCTCTTATTAAATGTTGTTTTATTTGTGATACTTATGTTCATATTGAAAATTCTCCTCATAGTTACACTGCATGGAAAATATTGTCAAATTTATATGATAAGAAACCTAAGTATAAGAAGATAGATATTCATATGAAATTGTTTACTTTGTCATTAGATGAAGATGGGGATATGGGAGAATATATGTCTAAGTTAAAAAATATCACTACTGAGTACACTAAGACTGGGTTTGGAGAACTAGATGATGACCTCATAGTCACTGCTATTTTAAAAGGACTACCTGGGTCCTATAAATTTTTTGTTGAAATGTTTCATGTATATGACAAGATCACAGGCATCACCTTTGATAAGTTGGTTGAGTTTCTCATCCAACATGACCTCTCTCTACACAAAAAATCTAATAAAACTAAATAAGCCCATGTTTTAAAGTCAAATCCTAGTTCATCTTCATCTGGACATCAAAACAATAGAGGAAACATTTATAGAGGGGGTCGAGGTTACAGAGAAGGAAGGTATCAAAATAGAGGTAGGGTTTATTCAAATAACCAAAAATCTAACCAATCACATGAAAAAAGTGATCGAGGATGTAGTCACAACTCATATAGGGGTAGAGGTTGAGGTAGATCAGACATTCAGTGTCATAGATGTGGAAAATTTGGTCACATTGCCTCACAATGTAGGATTCCTTTTGATAAAATTTAGAGGCCACAAAAAGTGACTAAGTCTAAATTTGCTCAGTATGCCAATCATGACTATGATGAGTCTAGTAATGTTGCCCATGAATTTGCATTCATTACTTTGGGACACATTGATTATATTGAATATGAGGCTAGAGATGAACTCACAGATGTATGGGTTTTAGACATAGGAGTAACCAAACACAAGACATTTAGGAGAGATTTATTTGATCATTCAAGGAAGCTTCTTTCTCTCTATTTGCCTTGGCAGATAAGTCTATGCATACACTACTAGGACTTGGATCTATTTGGATTCTTCTTCCTAATGGGTCTATAAAATACTTGGAGGATGTTTGGTATGTTCCCACATTGAAGACACACTTACTTTCTTTGGTAACTATTCAAAAGAAAGGCTATCAAATTGTGCTTTAAAATGGGCTCATTTACATCAATTCAATGAAAGATTATAAAAAAATTTATACAGGATATGAAGATGGAAACTTGGTTAGATTTCATTGTAAAGTGCTTCCTCCCACTATAGAATTTGTGGCAGTTATTGACACAGGTATAGGTACTATGTCTACACAGTGGTTATGGCATCTCCGCTATGGACATTTGAATAACCACTCTTTAGTGGATTTGCAGAGATATGGTATGGTGAGTGGGTTTCCCACTTTTCACAAAGATATTATTCTTTGTGAGTCATGTGTTTTGGGCAAACAAAATCAAGAAAAATTTCCTAAACAATCATCCTGGAGAGCTAACAGGTGTTTGTAGTTAGTTCATAGTGATGTATGTGACATGAAAAAGTCATCCATTGGTGGGTGTAGATACTTTGTCTTATTTATTGATGACTTTTCTTGGATGACTTGGGTATTTTTAATGGAAAACAAATATGAAGTTTTTGCTAAGTTTGTTGATTGGTTACACTTAGTCGAAAAAGAAATAGGTTCACATTTGGTCACTCTTCATTCAGCTAATGGAGGTGAGTATACCTCAAATGAATTTTTAGAATATTGTCAAGAACATGGCATTCATCGACATATATTAATGCTTATACTCCATAGAAAAATGGAGTATCTAAATGAATGAACAAAACTTTAGAGGGCACAACACGTGCCATGTTGCACTATAAAAAACTTGATGATAAGTTTTGGGCAGAAGCTATTGGCACTGCAGTGTATTTGAGAAATAGGTCCCCCACAATTTCACATTTGGGACAAAATCCATATGAGACATGGTATGGGTTTAAACCAAAAGTTAAACACTTGAAAGTGTTTGGATGTCTTTGTTTTGCTTTGGTTCCTATTAAACACAAAACTAAGTTGGAACCATGAAGCTGAAAATGCATCTTTCTTGGATATTCTGAAGATAAAAACGGGTTTCGTTTGCTTGCATAGGATACAAGCAAATTCATAGTGAGTTGAGATGTAATATTTGATGAGTTTGGGACTATGAACACTGCAGAGATTGATTCTTAGCTTGATAAATTAGAGAGGAAAAATTAAAAAAAAGATAAGGGTTTGAATAATGGGGATAACTCTTCAAAGTTATGGTATGAGACTCAAATTCCTTCACTTTCCTCTCCATCTACAAGTTCATAGGTTGATGACTTAGAAATTGTTGAAAATTCTCTAAGTCCCCCTTCACATGATGCACATAATGAGAATCCTAGAGTTCCTGATTTGAATAATTTGACTAAGTATCCAAAATAGGCCCAAAGTACTTTTTTTGACTTGAAAGCAGATGAATTTGGTTTAATAGGGCCCAAGAATTCTCAAAAATAGGTAAACTATGCTATGGTTGTTACTAATTCCTCTAAGCCATCCAATTTTGAGGATGTATCTACTGAACATGTTTGGTAATAGGCAATGAAAAGTGATTATGATGCCATACTTAACAATAATACATGGGTTTTAGTTGATCCTCCTCCACATGTTAAATCCATCAGATATAAATGGGTTTATAGGACTAAGTATAAATTAGATGGCTCTATTGATAAACATAAGGCAAGACTTGTTGGAAAAGAATCTGCACAACAAGAAGGTATTGACTATGAAGAAATATTTATACCAAATGCCAAATGGCACACTATTCATATGGTACTTGCCTTAATATAAAAAAATGGTTGGAAAGTACATTAATTAGATGTTAAAAGTGCTTTTTTAAATGGTGCTTTATAGGAAGAAGTATATATGAAACAACCATAGGGTTTTGAACAGGTGGGTGCCAAACACAAAGTGTGTAAATTAATAAAAGCTTTGTATGGGCTCAAATAGGAACCTAGGGCTTGGTATGAGAAAATGGATTCATACTTGAAATACATTGGCTTTCATCACAGTGAATTTGATGATATTCTCTATTTTTGAGTGCAGGGTAAGAAAATGGTGATACTTGTTCTCTATGTCGATGACTTGTTTATCATACGTAATGATGAAAATCATAACAAGTCTGTGAAAAAAAATTAAATGATGGTTTTGAGATGACAGATCTTGGACTTCTTCACTACTATCTAGGCATAGAGGTAACTTAGAAAGAGCATAGTATTTTCATTTCACAAACTAAGTATATTTCTAAAATAATTAGAAAGGTTTGGCATGAGTGATTGCAAACCTTCCCTCACTCCCATGGAAACTAACTTGAAATTGTCTAAGGATGATAGCAGTGCCTTTTTTGATGGCACCACATATAGACAATTGGTGGGAGGTTTGATATACTTGATGACTACCAGGCCCAATTTTTCATTTTTAGTTATAATTTTATCTAGGTTTATGCATGAGCCTAGACAAATTTATTGGCATGTGACAAAATGAGTACTTCATTACCTTCAGGGAATGAAAACATATGCCCTTGAATACTGCCACAATAAAAACTTCAAACTTGTTGGATATTGTGATGTAGATTTTGGTGGATGTGTGGATGACAGAGTGACAACCACATGATACACTATGCATATGGGTTCAACTGCCATTACTTGGTGTTGTAATAAGTAGGATACAATGGCAAATTCGTCAATAAAATTAGAGTATATTGTAGCATGGGATGCTTCTAGAGAAATTGTTTACCTACGTCTTATACTTGAAGATCTTTAGGTTTCTCAATTTGCTCCTACATAGTTATACATTGATAATCAAAGTGCAATCAAGATGTCCAAGAATCATGTGTTTCATGCCAAAATAAAACATATGGATCTCAAATACCATTATCTATGAATGCTGGTGGCAAAGAAAGCTCTTGATCCAATATATTTCCTAACTGCCGATCAGACAGTTGACATCTTCACAAAACCCCTTGACAGAATCAAATTTGAAAAATTTAGAAAAATTCTTGGTATGTGTCCAAGACCTGACTTTGGATCATAGAGGGGTTTTTTAGGACTTGTTCTAAAGTCTTAACATTAGGTTAGATTTTTGGGTAGGTTAATAAATAATTATTGTTAATGGGGCATGCATATTTTTAATAAAGACACCCCATAAAATAAAGTTACATAGTTTTAGTTTTTAGGTAGTTTTTATGTTTTGTGCTAATTAATTAGAACTACCTTACAGGTTGATTTCTCGTAAATAGTTGGTTATAGGATTAGTTGGTTTTACCGGTCATGGGTAAAATCTATATAATTTATGTTTGCAATGGAAAAGGGTTAACAGAGTAAAGACAACCTTATGCACTTGGTTTTTGAAAATTAATAAAAAATTTGTGCACTAGCACTAATCGGGGACAAGGTTCAAATTATTTGATCAAGGAGTTATCAAGGATTGTTTCTATTCTCAAAATAATGTAAGAATCAATTTTTTTATATTGTTATATTAGAATAAGAATCAATTTCAAAATTGATTTGTTAGATTGTTAGCCTAGATTAAAAATCAATAGTAAACTAATTTATTGGTTGTTAAGATTAGAAAATCAGTTCTAAAATTTATTTGTTAAGTTTTTATTCTTGAACAATAATTTTTTAAAGGAATTGTATTATAAATACAACATTTTCAATCATAGTTACTACTAGAAAATAATTGTAAAGTTGAAAGAAAGATTGAATAAATTATTTGAGTATTTTTAAATATTTTGTTTTTAATCATTTTTTTAAAGGGATAGCAATGACCCACTCAACCCAAGGAAAAAGGTTAGTTTGTATTTATGTTTTCTAAATTAAATTTATTTATGTTTGATTTTTATTTATAAATATTTATTTTATTTTAAGAATATCATTTAACTTGAAAACTAATTGGATTCATAGACCAATAATTATTTAGTTTCCTTTCGTGAAATAATGTTTTAGTTCCTAAAATTTTAATTCTACAAGTGTGTTTACTTTTATGAAAATGTGTTTACTTTCTTGTAAACATGTTTAATTCTACAATTTCAATTCATGCAAGTATGTTATTAAGAAAAGAACTATTACCTGAAAGTATTTTGTGCCATATTGCATATAATCTTCGAACACCAATATTGATTTGATATGAGATTAATTGATTTCAATTGATTAAATGAATAGGATTTATGACACTCATAATTTTGACACCATTACCAAGAATCATTAGTGTTATTAGTGAATTTCCAATATTGGTTTCTTTGTTAAGATTCCTAGTGAAGTTTAAAGGGTTGCAGTAATTTACTTTCTTCATAATTTGAAGTTAGTAAAATGTGATAGAGATTATTATATAAATAGTTATTCTAATATATTCCAAAGGAATACTCCACAAAAAAAAATTAAAAAAAACTAAATCTGGGTAAAAGAAATGATGGCTAAAAACTTCTTCATGGAGATCTAGCCATGAATGTTATTGTAGGATAGATGAGAAATACATTTTTAATTTATGTATATCAGGGAAATTTAACTCCCAAAGATATGATATAAGACCTACTACAAGGGAAAATGATTCTTGAAACAAATTTTTTAATAGAGATAAAAGAAGAAAGAGAAATCATATCTATTATTCCTGTCTAACTAACATAAGATGATGTAGAAATAATTAACAACATGCATGACATTCATGACCTTAAGTATGATATAAAATATGAAGACAAAATATTCATAATACATCTACAATTTCTTATAACACTCAACTTACAACAATCCTATATGAACTTGTTAATGAAGATGGACTAGTAACAATTGTTGCTCCATCTATTGATATAAAAAGAAACACTATTACTCTAAAAAGGTTAAATTTGATATTTCACCTTTTGGCATGATAATTAAATCTATAATAGTTGATATTTTTTGGTTAACACCTGAGCAAGAGAGTATAATTGAAACAATATTAGGAGAAATATTTCAAGAATAAATAACAATTTTTTTTGATTAAATGTTATTTTGAAGATGTTGAGCATGAATGTCAGGGTCTTTGTACAAACACGACTAACATACATAAATAATAAATGCATGTAAATGGAAGCATGAAAGGGTTATTTATAGTTTCAAGAAAACTATGGCCACAATCCAAGAAGTTTCAAGTATGTATTTTTATTTTTCAAATAAATATAGATATGTTTTTTATAATTATGCATTTCATACTTAGAGCAACATACCTCTACCATTTAAATATTTTTTAAATTATTTAAAAAAACACCTCATTAAATTAATATAATACCAAACCCATACACGGTATCCTCCACCCCAACATTAACATTATGTTGGTTATAGGCATCTCAAAAATAAATGAGCCCAACCTTATCTATATCATTTATCAGTTAATGTTTTTCCGACATATAGATCTAGTAATACACTAATTTAACTAGTGTATATCAATGAAATGATAAATTTATCACATTTTGATTCCATCCATAATTAGGGACTGTAGTATGACTCTATCCAAAATTAATCATATTATTAAAACCCATCTAAGATAGTTCTTAAAGCCATAATTAGTCTTAAATAAACTAATTACTGAGCCATATTCATTTATAAGAAACGATGTTTCATTGTTTCTCAATTTCTTTTTTTATGCATGATTGAGACAAACAAACTTTAGTAACATGTATAATTATGCAAACAAGATATCAGATGTAAGGTTTACAAACCACCCATGTTCTTAGATAGTTAACCTTTTAAAATAATATTATATTTATTTATTTAAACTAACATTTGATGATTGAGTGTAGTTTACTAATATTAAATATTATATTTTTTCACTTTTTGGTTTATTAAAAATAACTTGGTTGCAACATAGTCTTCCTTGTATTTTGTTTTGACTAACAAAATCACAATTTAATGGATTTGGATCAGATTTTGAGTAAATCTCAAGACCAATGAAAACCTATAAAGATTGATTATGAAGATGATGCTAAACATAAGTCACTTATATTTTAGAGGTTTGTTTTACTATGAAAGACAACAAAACATGAGTGGTGTAATAAGTTCAAAATTCTAAAATATAGTTTTTGTTATACATCAGATTTGTTTGACAACTTGCTAAAAATATTATTCAGATTAATTACAAGTATATAATCAAGGAAATAAAGATTCATCATTTTAGTGGTCATATAGTTTGTCAAAAATATATGCACCATTCATTTGATAATTGAGAAGCTTCAAAAATCACTTGATTTTATAAAATAATGGGAGACTTTTATCCATGTATTTACATATAGGTTAATTTTGATATAGTGGAATTAAAAAAATAAATTATGAGTAAAATTAGCTTTACAATTGATTTGAGTGTTGTACTTGGGACAACCACTTCCTAATTTTTCATCATGTTATCAATTTGTAAAATGAAAAAAAGTTAAAAAAATAAAAATAAAAAATAGAAAGAAAATTCAACACTGAAAATCCTCAAGCATTGTTGATGGTCATGGTTATAAATCCAACTTGTTGGTTATCTATGTACTAGTAAAAGAATCTTGATAAAAAAACCAACAAATGGTTGATCAAGAAAAAAAGAGAGAAAAGTTGAAAAACAATGAATGATTACTTTCTTCAAACAATAATAAAGTTGTACTTGATCAACCTTGACTTTCGCCTCTATTTCCATATCAAATAGATTTAAGCATGTCAATGTGAAGGAAAAAAAATAAAATTGAGAGTATGACTAAGTATTTATTCTATTATTTTATTTTAAAATATAGTACTTGATGAACTTATTGGAAAGAGAATATAAAATAGGACAAAAGAAAAAAAATAAAAAGTTACAAATAATCCCTCCATGCATGAGGACACACATAAATCTAATTGTTTAAGAGAGGAGGAAAAAATGGTTGAAAATTAGTAAATAATAGCCCTTTTCAATACTTAATGAATGCATCACTGATTTCAAAAGGCTCTTTTCAAACACTTAATAAATGCATTGTTGAATTCAAAAGAATTTTCATTGTGATCTTTCAGTTCATCTTATATGGTTTGAAATAAGAGATATGATGCATCAGTTAAGTCTTTAAAAATGGAGAGCTTCTCAATAAAAAACAATTTTCAAATAAACAAAAGGTCATTATCATAGAACATAAAAATGGTAGATCAAAGTAAGGTACAAATATCCATTACTCCCCCAACATAAACTATAACAATAGAACAAGCCTATGAATATTTTGAAAGATGAAAAATATTACTTCTAAGTAAAATAAATGGACTAATTTCTATTAGAAACATGGTTACAATAAATGATTGAAAAAAACTAAATCTAAAAGTAACACAATAACATGCATGAGGACATACATGAGTTTAAGTGTGGGAGAGATGATGAGACCACAAAATATTTCATTATATTAATAAATAATACCATTTTGTCTTTCATAAATTATGTTTTAAAATGGATTTAGATGTAGTTTTAAGAAATTATGTTTGTTTAAAATGAAACATGAGATATATATCTAGTCTATTCTTTATGAGTTATTATAGTCTACATTATTATTGTTTTATAACAAATTATTTGGAGAATAAATGTAAAATGATGTCTATGTAGGCTGAATTAAGTCATCAATGTAAACAAAAAAGTTTAAAGTGTTAAAATACTAAATTAAGGACAACCTTGAAGCAAATTTGAAGATCATTAGTAGCTTCAAAGACCTATATAAATCATCTCCAAATTTATTCAGTAGCTTTTGAGATATATGGAATAATTATGTAGGAGTGTCTAAGGCATAAAAATGACCTTACATTGACCAAAAAAAATTGGTATGATTTTGTGTTGGTTTGTTTGTTGTTTTGGAATATGAAGATAAAACATAAAATTGAGAGGTGGTAAGAAAAGAAAAAATGGTCATAAAGAATATATTTTGTTATAAGTATGATTACATAATAGATTCCTTTAAAAAAATATGAAAGTTAAAAAAAAAATCATCTTGATCTGAGTCCATATACAAACATTATGAGTGTTTGAAGCTACCTCCAAAGATGCACATTCTAGCTCCATAGATGCACAGTTTGGCTCCAGAGATGTTTGAAATTGGCTCCAGAGATGTCCAAAATTAATTTTAAGATATATGAGATGAAAAAAATAATTAAAAAAGGTTTTTGGATTTTATATATATATATATATATATATATATATATATATAAGTAGAAACTTCTAAAAATAGACAAAACAACAATCAACTTCAGAAATCTGCGGGTTTAAGAACATGAAAGAAAATAACTTCAAAGATGACTGCTACCTATTTTTAGAAAGTATTTCTATGAAATATATTTATGATATTTTTAAAAATACATATTTGTAAAGGATGAAATATATTTATAATATTTCAACTACTATAAATATCTCAAACATAAATTTGTTGGAGGAAGCTGAATTGGTCAAGATTGTGATTAATTCTCTTGAACAAAATCAGAAGTTGTTGGAAAAAAAAACACCTAGATTTTCTCCATCAAACTAGAAGATGGTGGATTTTTAAATCTAACATTTCCCATTGTTTTCTCATTTAATAATGAAGATTATTGTTAATATCAAAATAATGTAATAACTAAGTTCTTATATTGTTGTCCTAGAATAAAAAATAGTTTCAAAACTAGTTTGTTAGGTTGTTAACTTAGAATAATAATCAATTGTAAATTTATTTGTTAGGTTGTTAAGATTATGAAATCAATTCTAAAACTAATTTTTTAAGTTGTTATTCTTGAACAATAAATTTTTGAAGGAATTATATTATAAACGCAACCTTCTTATTCATAGTTGGTAGTAGAAAATAATTGTAAAGTTAGAAGAATGAATAAATAAAAGATTTGAATATTTTTAGAGTTTCCTATTTTTAATCCTTTTTCTAAAGGGAGAGCATGGTCAAATAAACCCAAAGAAGAAGGTTAGTTTGTAGGATCCATATACCAATAATTGTTTAGTTTCCTTTCATAAAATGTGTGTTTTAATTCATGTAATTTTAGTTCTACAAGTGTGTTTACTTTCTTGCAAGTATGTTTAATTATATAATTTAAATTCATGAAAGTATGTTGCTAAGAAAATAACTATTACCTGAATGTATGTTATGCCCTATTACATATAGCCTTCAAACACCAACCATGGTTTGATATGACATTAACTAAATTTGGTTAATTAAATGAAGAGGATTGAAGACACTCATCAATATTCATAACATATTAGAATAGTGGATTTATAATGGAGGTAATTGTGATGTCTCAATTATTTATAATAACTCCCAAGTGTTAGGTGGATTCCTTCCCTTTGAAAGACACTTTTATTTTTATATTTGTTGATATTATGTCCTTCATTCATCAACCCCGTCACTTGTTCAATGTCCTTGGTAGTGATGTGATGTGGTTGGTCAAGGAAAAATATGTCATTATGGAGGCAACTTATAAGAACATAAATTGTTCCTGTATTCAGATAGAAATGCATAAATATGGCCCATATATCTAATTTCACCTACAGTAATGTTTGTGCCTTTGTAATCCACTCCCATTGGAAAGTTTTTATAACCTTGTGAATGAGCTCCTCTTGGTCTGTCTCCATATTTGTATGATCTATCTCTATAAAATTTATGTGAATGTATATGAATGTATCATCCAAGTTCCCTACCTTAAATAGAATGGACAATAACTATCATTTGGGATTTAGTATTAATACTTTGAGTTAGACATGCTTGTCTTTGGGAATCAATAGGGTTGTGTTGTCTATAATATTTGGAGTGCCAATTTTTTATTTGTTACTTCTTTGTGAGATTTCTAGGCGAAGATGATTTTGATAAGATTTGGCTAATCTCAAATATTATGTTTCAAAATGGGATACGTGAGGGCCTTTATATATATAATTTTCTGGTTTGAATTTGATTTGTTTCTTGATTTTATAGCATTGAATGCGTTTGTGATGTGTAATCAAAACAAATATTTTTGTTGACCATGTTTTAATGGTTTTTTGAGTTGGCCCACACTTTTGGCTAATTGCCATTCATTGCTTCTTTAATTTTATTGATTTGGTATGCTTTGTCATTATTAATTTTGGATTTTGATTTTGATTATTATTTTATTCTCTACTTATTTATTGTCTGATTTTTATATCTACCTAAATATTTATAGCACGATCAATCAACTTTTTTTATTAAATATCTAGCATAGTTTGTTGCAACATCTTTGTTTACTTGTCCATCATGGCTCAACTCACCCCATAATATTTACAAGATCAATGATACTCTTCCCAAGGTTTTTTGTTTATTTTATTTATCTGTAAGCCACTGTTTATTGATTTTGACTTATGATTTTCTTGTTTAAAAAAAAATATGACTTATTCTGTTGTCTATGGTATCATTCCATATTAGGTAGCATGGTATAGTTTTATGTGGGCTCCATTGATAAACCTTCATTTCTCAACTCCTATTAATGTTTTAATTTTTACTACTCCCATAAATATAATTTATGTGACAATATAAGGTCCTAACCATATAATTTTTAACTTGCATAAATTATTATATTTATGATCGTATAATAATACATAATCTCCCTTAGGAAATTATTTGTATTTTTAGTTTCTGTCATGTCATGTTTTTTGGCATTTTTCTCCTATGCTTGGTTATACATCACTATAAATATTTTCTCATCTAGTTTTTCTAATCTGATCAATTTTTCATTAAGTGAATGGTCTTTTTAAATTCTGAATGCTATTTCTAGTCTTAAACTTGGAATAATGAATTCTATCAATACCATAACTTTTAACCCATAGACTAATTGAAATAGGCAACGCTTTGTTAGGAATTTATATGTTGTGTGGTATGCCTAGAGTATCACAGGTATTTTTTAGTCTCAATCCATGTCATTAAGATTACATGACTTTGTTAATACTTTATTAATAACTTTGTTAAAATATTTTACTATATCATTTACCTGTAGATGATAAGGTGTAATTTTATTATGGTTAATCAAGAAATGTTTAATAAGTTTGGTAATTGTTAAATTCACAAAATGTTTTCCTAGTTTATTGGTGATACTTGGTAGACATTTGAGCCATGTAATTATGTTTTCATAAATGAAAATTTATATGATTTTCATGATGGGATATTTTGTAGGGATAACTTCAGTTGATCGCATGAAATACTCCATTTCTATGATAATAAATTGGCTTGAGATCTTCTTACCATTGGTTTAATTGGTCTAATGAAATTAATCTCCCATTTTTCAAAAGGTGTTAGATTAAATACTAGTCTTATTAGTATTTCATCCCTATCATTTAGATTTACCACTCTTTGGCAAATGTCACATTGTCTCACATAAATGTGGTCATATTTGAATAGGGTGGGATGCTATAACTCAACCCATAATACCTTCTTTGTGGTTACTTCTCTACCATTATGTCCTCCCGTGATTCCTTATTGGGTTTCTCTTAGTATGTTTTGCCATTCATAATACAATACCACATATTTTAGGATTTCATCCCATCCCTTTTTTATGATGCTCCATCAATTATTGTAAAAGGAAATGCTTGAATAATCAATATTTTCTTATCTTTTTTTGAATATTTCTCTGGGAATGCTCATGTTTCCAAAAACTGGGCAATAGTATCTATGCCTTTGGGAATTATTTCAAATCTAAATATGTGCCTTTAAGAATTCATCATAAATTGGTCCTTGATATTCTCCATTATTTATTCAAGATAAATAGTTTGACCATTATTTAATTTCTTAGGTTTAACTGTTATAGTGAAATAAAATTATTGAAATAACATTAACCATTGCATATTTGCCTTAAAGTAGTAGTTTGTTTAACAAATATTTTAACAACTCATAATCAATGTAGAACATGTATGGGGTTTCCAATAAGTAATATCTAAAATTTTAAAGTGAAAAGACCATTGCCAATGCTTCCCTTTCTATAGTGGAATGATTTTGTTCAACCTTATATAACTTGTGGATTACAAATGATATTGAAAGATCCATATTATCTTGTAGTTATTCTTATACCATTCCTATCTCTATCCCTGAGGTGTCAAAATGTATGTGGAAGGGAACCTTCTAACCTAGATATATCAATTTGAGTGCATTGAGGATTTTTGTCTTTAATGTTTTAAATGTTTCTTGACACTCTTTATTCCAATCAATTAGCTTATTATCATTTTTATTCAATAATTCCTATATAGGGGCATTGATCGTGACATATCCTCTAATGAACTTTTGATGATATATTATATATCCTAATAATGTGCAGACCTCTTTTTGTGTTTTTGGTGGTAGCAAATTTACAATTCTAGTTGTTATTTTTGGGATCAATCATCAATCTTTCCTTGCAAATTATATGACACAATAATTTTCTAAAAGGTATAAAAATATGTATTTCTTTAAATTTAATACTATATGTAGCATGTGACATCATTCAAACATCAATCACAGTGCTTGGATATGATCTCTTAACAATCCATACATAATCTAATTGTCTAGATATACTTCTAAGAAATCATGTATAAAATATTTAAAAGTTTTAATTATGATTCAAATAAAAATACTTGGGGTGTTATTCAGATTGAATGGCATTATGGTGTAGATGAATGAACCCCATTTCATAGTGAATGTTTTTTGGTCTGTCTTGTTTATCAATTTGGACCTAGTGATATACTAAGAATATGTTCATGAATTAATATGGTTTTCTTCTCATAATGTTTTCCAAAAATTCTTCTATAAATGATGTCGAAAAAGGGTCATGGATACAAGATTTATTCAACTCTCTTAAATCAACACATATTCTTACTTCCCTAGCCTTTTTATTTTGCACCAACATTACACTAATCCATTCCATATCATCTACTAGTTCTATGATGCATGCAAGTAACACTTATCAGTTTTTATTTTTTTAATCTTTATGTTAGGATTTAGTCGGTAAGGTATTTTTTAGTCTAGTTTTGCTTCTAATTTGAAATGAATGCTCATTGTTCCTAACTTTAGTTTAATGTCATGAAGTTATTTGAAAATTTTAGGAAAATTATATTCATACTCTTTTAGTAGTTCTATTATTTTCAAAATTGTTGATTCTTCCTACTAATCTCTAATTTTTACCAATTTAGGATCTCCTTCAGTTGTTATGTTTTCTTCTCAGAATTTTAATGGTTCATAAAAGTATCTTGTCTTGTCTTGATCGGTTTCAACCAATTATCTTTCCCCCTCCTAGACAATATAATTGATATTACTTAGATTTCTCTCTTTTTCTTTTTTAGGTTCGTGTTTTTCTATTTTATAGCATCTTATCAAGATATTTTGATATATTTTATTTAGGATTTGCATGGCTTTTTGATTTTTTTATCTCTTCTATTGTTAGATATTTCCTTGCATATATTATATCTAAATTTTATATAAAATTTTGATTCTCTCTTTTCTCTATTATTTCATGTTTTCCAAATCTTGATATAGTGTCTTCATCAAGGTGTGTTAAAAAATATTAGATTTTTTTAGAGTACAACATATTATTCTATATAGATCCTAAAAGTTAATTATGTGATAAAAATTGTTAAAGATTTGATCCCAACTTTTGGTATCTCCTCGTGTTTCTTGATGTATATACCATGCCTGCAGAATATGTCCCAAGGTCTAATATAAATATTATACCCATGATTTTGGGTTTGTTTCTCCATTCTATCTCCAATATGTTTCACATTATTAATATGTTGATGTAGAGTTACTTTTCATGTATATTCAATAATATCCTTTAACTTCCCTTCTTCGTGAATGTACTGTATCTCAACGAATATGACAAGGATGTTATAATATTTGATATATACTTTATGTGTTTACCACCATCTCATGAAATTTATGATTATTATATCATCTAGAGGTTCCATTCATGATTTTTCATTGGGAAATACTTTTTCCATTAATGATAGATATAATATAACATTAGTAGTCCCCGATAATTTAGGTAAGTTATGTGTGATGTTCCCTTGCCTAATCAAAATGACCTTTTGATGTGATTTTGTGGGGTATTTATTATTCTTGTTTCTTATTGTCTTTTGATATACTCTTTTCTTCTTCTTTGTGGTATCTTTTATAGTTTAAATGGTATCTTTTGGTAATTTTAGTATGTATAGTCACCTTTAATTTTCAATTGTTATAATGTATTTTTTTAATTTTTTATCAGAATTCCATTCTTATTTATACATGTATTTTTTCTAGATTTCATGAGTATTTTGGTATTATGTGGCAATGCTCTTTATTTTCATGGTATTGCAATGTTTTGTAGTATGTTCCTCTTTGGAATTTTATGTGGTATGCAGTAAACTATTTATGACATGCTTAATAATTTTGTGGTATGAATCAGGTGACCTATGGTATATATTATGTGTTTGGGGGTATTTATTATATGTTCTACATAATTACGAAGAATTCTACATTACATTGTATTGTGTATCATTTTTATGTCATGGTCCCATGTTTATGCAGTATCATAAAATATGTCCTCTTCCTTATCTATGATTTAATGGTACTTAGTTTCATCTTCCTCAACTAAATAATAATATTTCTCATTGATTGATTCCCTAAGGGATGTGTTATTCATTTGTTTCATATTAATTATTCTTAAATACAAAATTTACAAACTCTTATTTTTGGTGTCCTGTATAACCATACATCAATTTTATTCTTTAGTGCCAAACTCAAGTTTTTCATGTTTTAATTAGATCTCTCCTTCTTCATTAAGTTCAAAGTCCTTGTTAAAATGAGATAATTACTCGATGGCATAAATATTTTGGATATCATCAAAATCTTCTTCTTCATATTTATTTTCCCATACTTTTTTAGTCCAAGCAGTACTCGTACTTGTTTCTAACAAAACATGGGCTAGGATTACATTAGCTTCAAGGGTTATCTCTTCTTACTCATAATTTAAAATACAATTGAAATATGCAAATAACCGTAGTGATAGAAGTATTGAATCAGATGGGTTTTTAGAAAAACATTTCATTACCTCAAAGTTTATAGTTTTGGTTATCCCCATGAAATGTTGGGAAATAAACCGGAAGCACACAATTGATTACCAAACCAAGCAACTTAATATGCGGAAATAAACCAGATTCACCAAGTAACTAGAATTCAGAATAACACATGATATGAGAGACAATACACAACTTGTATTAACACTTTATACAGAAAAGAATACAATAAAGAAGATGCCACTTCTTCTCCACCACCTTACAGAGGTTTCCCACACCTCAAGTGAACAGTAAATCTTCTCCCCAAAGCTCTCCCTCTCAGGTCCCAACACCCAACTCAAATACAGAGTTGGTGTTCACCTCCTGTGCTCCACGCACACCACAAGTGCTCCACGCACTCCATAAGCACTCCACGTGCTCCACAAGTACTCAAGGTACTTCAAGTAGATCTCCCATGAACCTGCAATAACCTGCACTTCAACATACCATACTTATGGAAGGAACTCCCTTGCCTTCCTCTCTGCTCTATCCGAGTACACACCTATACTCCAAGTAGATCCTGCCTGATACTACTCCCTGTTGTGTTGCTGTCTATATGATCCTGCACACCTGTAAATCAACCCGGTTCTGCTCACCTGTGAACCTTGACCTTGCACACACATACACCTGCAGATCAATGATCTTACTTACCATGTAGATCTCCTATATAGGCCATGCACCTGTGACCAAGATCCTACATACATGAAGAACCCTGCTGATTCTCCAATCTAACACCTACACCTGGTACTGTGGAACTAGGAGGAACACCCTTGCTCACCTCACACACAGAAGGAACAAACTTTGCTCAACTCAAACTAGAACACTTTTCCAATACAACCATGAGTCTATTATATAGATCTCATCCAAACAATGATTAGACATCTAATTACAATAATTAGATCCGCAACTCTCAGTCTAAAAATAGATCTAAACATGCAAACACTTGGTTTGTTAGCTAACTACCCGTAATAAGCTCGCAGTCAAACCACACAGGCGACCGACGTCGGTCCCTGTCTGCCTGGGGGTCGCCGACGCCGGCCGACTACTGACCGACGTCGGTTGCTTCCTGTCTCCTACCTGCCGACGTCGGTTGGCCAGACCAATGCCAAAGACTTCTGACACTCAGCAACTCATCCTGCAACCTCCTCCATGTCTGCATCAGTGAAGCTTTTAGCTCCACAACCTAACAATCTCCCACTTGGAGATAAACAGCTGCACTGTACCTATACCTATACCCTGTCTAATCTGTTTCCTGGTTTGTATCCCTCTTCAAGCTCAATCCTGAAGACAACCCACCACACATCTCGTGGTGTACCTCCTGTCATCCGAGTACCCTGCCACATCCAAACCTACAAACACATGTAGTGAAGTCCTGACCCTGCATAGCATGAATCCCTGCTGCCGGTCCCTCTCAAGTACCTGAGAACCCACTTCCCCGAATTGGCTCCTAACTCTCTGACAGCTCCCACTGCATGGGAATACTCAGGTCTATACCAGACCTCATGTGATTTCAGACACTGTACCTGTCCAGCCCTTAGTGTGCTCCAGCTCTGCATCCTGAACCTCACTAGCACCTGATTCACATCAGCTCCCACTCGAGACAAAATCAACCTATGATCTCCATGTCTCCCATGTCAAAGAATTTTGCTGCTCCAAACTCCTCATGACATGCCACTGAACTAATCTTACCCTTAGCTTAGCAAAACCCTATATGTACACCCCTGCTAGCTAGCATACTATCCACATACAACAATAGAATGATGTCATGACTCATCATCCACCTAGTAAGGCAAACCACAGTAGTTACCCTGACATTGACTGAAGCCATGCTTCGTCCTCCACCTGTCAAAACCTGTACCACTGTCCTGTAGCTCCTCAAGACCATATACCTGGTCTTCCGTCTCACGTATCCATTCTCTCTATTCTTCAACTAAGGTATCCATTCGTCTCTGTGCTTTCATCTAGCTGACAACCCTACCAAAAACACCTGTTTAGTTCTCCTCCAAGGAATCACATCCTCATCCATGCCAAGCTCACACCTGTTTCCTGGATCCTTCCTGCTCTACAATCAACATGTATAAAGAAGAGGAACAACAAATTTGAGGGCCTACTTACGTCTTCAGTCCTCCATATGGGTGTTTGAGACTCCTTGACAGTGTGCTGTCCACCCAAAATCTGTTACAGTGACCGACCTCGGTCACTCCACAGTCTGCATCTGATCGACGTCAGTTCCATGCGTCTGTCTTTGACTACCGACCCTGCAGATATCGGTGTCCCTGCTGCCGATGTCGGTCCTCCTGACCGACATCGGTCTTACCTACTGCCGACGTCGGTCCTCCTGACCGACGTCGGTCTTACCCTGCCCGACATCGCCGGCTTCGGTCTACACATGACCGACATCGGCACCTGTCTGTTCGACACCGGTTCCTCCTGACCGACATCGGTATCTATGTTTGCCTGTGAGTGATGAATTTTTACCCGCGAGCTCCTTTGAATCAATCCCCATGTCCAAACTGCCCTGCTCAGAAGTATCCAACACCATCCACTGGTTTCTATCCACCATCTCCTCCAAGAACACCAAGTCTTTCCAGTTCTTAAGCCTGTCAAATATATCTGTCTTCCGCTTAAGAACATGCATCTCCTTCCTGCTCATGTGACCAAGCCTACGAAGCCACGTCTTCACAACAAAAGAAGAATCAGTAATATAAACAAGTAGATAAAGGGTACCTATTTTCTTACCACCAGCTAATTTAAGTGCATCCACTGTGAGAGTTCTTATGCATCTCTCATCACCCAACCTTTCTGAAGAAATTAGCCATGTCTCCAAACTTGGGACCTACATGACCTTCATCAACACCGTGTGTTGGCCGCCTGCAATTTCAGCTTCACTTCCCCTTTGCCAATTCTTTGGCAAGGCTTACTAGCTCCTCTACCTGGGGCTGCATGGAAAGAGGCAACCGAATCTTTTATCCAAGATTTAACTTTATCCAAGAAACCTCCCAGAGCATCCTGTGCAACAACATCTACTACATCTGCTTTTTCAGTTTCTTCATGCTGATCTGCTACCAACCAACAATAATCTTTTACCTGCTCTTTCTTTCCATAGGACCGTGAGTGACCATCTGTGCTTTTCAACTCCTCCATTCTTAGCTTACTTTGATCTGCCATTGCTCTACTCCCACTTGATCAGAAACCCCTGAGAGTGCCCTGTAACCAAACACAAAACCTACTTCCTGCAACCTTAGCTCTGATACCACGTGTTGGGAAATAAACCGGAAGCACACAATTGATTACCAAACCAAGCAACTTAATATGCGGAAATAAACCAGATTCACCAAGTAACTAGAATTCAGAATAACACATGATATGAGAGACAATACACAACTTGTATTAACACTTTATATAGAAAAGAATACAATAAAGAAGATGCCACTTCTTC
Organism: Torreya grandis; assembly: GCA_037957365.1. Taxonomy (NCBI): domain Eukaryota; kingdom Viridiplantae; phylum Streptophyta; class Pinopsida; order Cupressales; family Taxaceae; genus Torreya; species Torreya grandis. Next base: position 2,897,193 of record JARHVA010000906.1, on the reverse strand, counting down.
TCCACCACCTTACAGAGGTTTCCCACACCTCAAGTGAATAGTAAATCTTCTCCCCAAAGCTCTCCCTCTCAGGTCCCAACACCCAACTCAAATACAGAGTTGGTGTTCACCTCCTGTGCTCCACGCACACCACAAGTGCTCCACGCACTCCATAAGCACTCCACGTGCTCCACAAGTACTCAAGGTACTTCAAGTAGATCTCCCATGAACCTGCAATAACCTGCACTTCAACAGACCATACTTATGGAAGGAACTCCCTTGCCTTCCTCTCTGCTCTATCCGAGTACACACCTGTACTCCAAGTAGATCCTGCCTGATACTGCTCCCTGTTGTGTTGCTGTCTATATGATCCTGCACACCTGTAAATCAACCCGGTTCTGCTCACCTGTGAACCTTGACCTTGCACACACATACACCTGCAGATCAACGATCTTACTTACCATGTAGATCTCCTATATAGGCCATGCACCTGTGACCAAGATCCTACATACATGAAGAACCTTGCTGATTCTCCAATCCAGCACTTACACCTGGTACTGTGGAACTAGGAGGAACACCCTTGCTCACCTCACACACAGAAGGAACAAACTTTGCTCAACTCAAACTAGAACACTTTTCCAATACAACCATGAGTCTATTATATAGATCTCATCCAAACAATGATTAGACATCTAATTACAATAATTAGATCCACAGCTCTCAGTCTAAAAATAGATCTAAACATGCAAACACTTGGTTCATTAGCTAACTACCTGTAATAAGCTCGCAGTCGAACCACATAGGTGATCGACGTCAGTCCCTGTCTGCCTGGGGGTCACCGACACCGGCCGACTACTGACCGACGTCGGTTGCTTCCTGTCTCCTACCTGCCGACGTCGGTTGGCCAGACCAACGCCAAAGACTTCTGACACTCAGCAACTCATCCTGCAACCTCCTCCATGTCTGCATCAGTGAAGCTTTTAGCTCCACAACCTAACATGAAATTCACATATACCCATTTTAATACTCCTATTGGTGATTTAAAGCTAACATATGCTATCAAACTACATAATCCACCATATGTAATATGGGTTTACTTAATGCTTCCCATGTTCTTTTTGATATAACATTAACATCAAATCCTAAATCTAGTAGTGCCTTTGTGTTACACCCTTAGCTTATAACATGTGTTGGGATATTTATAACCAACTTATGGCTTACATAACCTCTTATTTATTACATTTATCTATGATCTCATTTGGTTATTTAGGTCATATTATGGAGCAACCATAGCCTAAGTAGACTCTAAATAAGGGGTAAGTGATCATCAAATTACAAATTTTGTTCTTATTGTAAGGTTATGGAGGTTACCCCCTTTAAGTGGCTTGTCATTTATTCATAGATGTTGCTCTATTATAGTCATATTTTGATCTATTGCTATTATTCTACTTTATTAGTGAAGTAATTTCATTACAAGTGGTATCAAAGTGTCAATTTGGGCTATGAGTGGGTGAAACTCTAATTTTAAAGAATCACTTATATCTTGCCATATATATGGAATTTATCTTCAATTGTTTACTAAATATGGAGGATTATTCAAGAACATCCCAATAAAAAAATTAGGGTTTTAGGATTAGTTTTGAGTGATTTACTACCAATTTAGTGTTTTTCATATGTTTGCTCTATAAACCACTTTTTTTTTAATTAAAATTTTTAGAAGTATTTCAAAACTATAGTTGGTTTTTATTATTTGTATCTTATGATTTGAGGCTGAAACCATTGTAAAAACTCTTGTTTAAAGTTGGGTGAAAGGAGACAATCCAGATCAACATTGTCAAGCCTTGTTATGATAAGACCACAAACTAGGGGTTGAGGCAAGGGTGCCAAAACTCTAGGTAAAAATCATAACAAAGAAGAGATGGAGTCATAAAGGGAGTTATTAGATCATTTGTTTTAGGATTTTTTGTGATGGATCACAAAGTGAGCCAACTTGAGTATAATATATAAGGTGTATAATCTAATATGCAAGGCATGTTATCTGATATGAAGGATTATAATATAATTTGGTGGATATCATGATGAATTTTAAAAATATTTAGAAAAACCCACCACCTATCACCATTTTAAAACCCAACTAGGATGGATATTATATCCAACCCAATCCAAATCCAAGTACCTCGCAACCAAGGAACATGATGCCAAAAGTGTAAATGTGAAAGTCTGTCAAGAAGGATTTATCACCTGGATTAACCAAATGGTATTTTTTTTGATATATATTAGATCCTATGTAGACAAAATGTTCATGGCATCCATATATATAGAACCAAAAAAAAACACTTGGTATCGATGGTTATATTCTCAAAATAAGTAGAAGGATCTCAATCTCACTTGTTATGTTTTTACTAAGGAGTTGCAAAGACACTATAGGAATAGTATAAGTGATAACCATTTTATCCAATTGGTAAAGTTATGACAAACAGGGGTGGTCAAGGATTATATTAATCAATTAGAAAACCTATCTTTGTGTGGAGAACATTATTGAGGAACACCTAAATGACATGTTTCTTGAAGGCCTCAAGGACCACATTGAACATGAGGCATGCACGTTTAATCCACTTACTATCTATGAATATATTCACATGGATTATAAGGTAGAGTAATTTTTTTAATATAGTAAGAATAAGTCATTCACTAACATAAAATATTGAAGCAACCTGCCACCATCATTCCATCAACCTATCAGGTTGGCATAACAATAAATTGAAGAGAAACAAGTGAAAAGTTTATAATTCAAATATGATAAAAAATGAAGAAAAGGACATAAATGTGCTGATAAGAAAATATTATACACTAAAGGAGTCAATGAGGAAGAAGATGATGATGAAGCATCAGGTGAAGAAGAAGAGATGCCAAAGTTTGAAACTAAAGAGTCTTAACCAACTATATCCTTTCATACACTTTTGGGTATCAGAAGTCCTCAAACCTTTAAGGTTGTGGCTTTGATCAAGAAATAGAAGGTGACAATGTTGACTAACTTAGGGAATACATATAGCTTCATAAAAATAAGTTGGATAATCATTTCAACTAGAATTTTAGGTCATGATTGTAGATGGTGGTAAACTCCATTATTTTGAGAAATGCCATAATATTAAACTTGTTATGGGTGACAATAAGATATATTATCATATGTTTGTTATTCCCATGGGTGGGGTAGATATTATTTTTAGATTCAAATGGATAACAACCTTGGGCACAATAGAGATGAATTTATAGGAACTTTTCATACACTCTAATTTATAAATTAGGACATTGAACCATGTGTATTATGTGAAAAATATCCACAATTGGTTAGTTTACATTAGGTGACAAAGATTCTAAAAGGGGTTGAATTATTTTCACATGATTTTTTCATAGATGTTCAACCAAAAAAGGTGTCTACATATCATGATCTACAAATAATTATTGATGACCACCCAAATAATTTTAGTGTCATGCCCAAATGACTTCCACCAAGAAGAGAACATGGTCATGCCATATGACTGATTCTAAGGAGTTAACCACCAGACATCAAACTATATAGGTATCCATATGCCCAAAAGAGTAAAATTGAAAATATGGTACAAGAGATGCTAGAGGTGGATATAATCAGACATATCCAAAGTGGATATTCATCCCCGATGGTCATGACGCATAAGAAGGATGAACTTTAGAGGATGTTTGATGACTATAGAGAACTCAACAAGTACACCATAAAAAATAAGATCCCTATTCTAGTAATTGATGATTTACTAGATGAGTTAAATGTTTTTATTTATTTTACAAAATTATTTATTTGTTCTAGGTATCATCAACTTCGGATTAGAGATGAGGATATCCATAAAACAACTTTCAAAACTCATGAAGGCCATTATGAGTTTTTGGTCTCACAAATGCACCATCTACATTTCAGAGTTTGATGAACATTATTTTTAAACCTTTCTTAATGAAATTTATGTTGGTGTTTTTTGATGATATCCTAATATATAACAAAAATTGGGAAGATCATTTTTAGCATGTGAAAAAAATTATATTAATTCTAGAACAACATGAACTTTATGCAAAACCTTTAAAATGTGTTTTTAGAGTCCAAAAGGTGAAATATTTGGGTCATATTATTTCACATAAAGGAGTCAAAGTAAACCTTAAGAAAATCAAAACTATGATGGAGTGGCAAGTGCCAAAAATCCTCAAGAATATTCAAGTCCTTTTGGGGCTAAGAGGTTACTATCATAAATTTTTGAAAATTTATGGCAACATAGCAATACCACTCACAACTTTGTTGAATAAGGACTCCTCCCATTAGAATGAAATAACTACCATGGCCTTTGAGAATCTGAAGGAGGTTATGTTCACTACTCTAATTTTGGCTGCCCTTAGTTTTTCCAAAAACTTTATTATTGAATGTGATGCATAATGATATGGCATGGGGCAGTAATCATGAAAGAATAGAGACCCATTTCATTTGATATTCATTCACTCAAGAGTAAAAACATGTTAAAACCAATATATGAGAAAGATATGTTGGCTATTATTCATGCAATCAAGCAATAGAGATAATTTTGATGGGTAGACACTTTAAGGTAAAGATTAATCATGATAGTCTATAATATTTTCTTAGAATAATGATTGTCATTAAAAGATTAAAAAAATTATGTGACTAAGATGTTGGGATATAATAAAGGAAAATACAATGTTGTAGTAGATGCACTATCCGTGAAGGATGAATCCACTTAGGCATTATTATGTGCATTAACAATTTGGCAGACAGTTTGGTTAGAAGAGGAAAGATTAGAATGGGAGAATGATAGGGATACATAGGTTTTGATTAATAATATCCAACCTAGTTGTGGTGATTTTGAAAAATTGTAGTGGAAAGGGAATTATGTTATAAATATTGATAATACCTATGTAATAATTTTATCCTCAAGCACAAGATACTTCAAGAGCTTCATGTATCTCCAATGGGGGGCACTCAAGGTTTTTGAAAACTTATCAAGGAATCAAGTAGGATTTATTTTGGGAAGGACTCTAGGGGGATATACAAATATTTATCACTAATTGCATGTTGTGTCAACATAACAATGGTGAAAGACACTAGTTCTTCTACAACCCTTATCCATTCCTAGCCAAAGATGGGAGGAGGTTTCCATAGATTTCATTATAGGGTTGCTCAGGTTTGAAGGTAAAAATGTCACCATGGTAATTGTGGATAGGCTCAAAAATTATTCTCATTTTTTCTCCTTATCAAAACCATTTTTAGCTAAAATTATAGTTGCTGCTTTTCTAGATATAGTTTAAAAGCTGCATGGTACTCTTAAGATCATTTTAAGTGACCATGATTCTTACTAGTAATTTTTAGACTGATTTATGCTCATGTTTGGGTACTTATTTGGATCATATCTTGTCATATTATCCTCAATATAATGGGAAAAAAAAGGTGGTAAACAAATTTCAATAAGGGTATCTCTATTATTTTGCATTTGATAAACAAGAATGGTGGCTTCATTGGCTACCACTAGTAGAATGGTGGTATAACACTTCCTTCCAAAACTCTACCAAATTTATTCATTTGTGGAACTTTATGGTTATCATCCCCCATCCATTGATTCATATTGAGGATGTAAACCTAAGGTTCAAGCTATTAAAGAACACATTCAACATCAATATGAGGTACTAGCTACTCTAAGAGAGAATTTGGAAATCACACATAACATAATAAAGTAGAAAGTGGATTAACATAAGAATGAATGACATTTTGACATAGGTGATTGATGTTTAACCCTAAATTTAGATAGGGGGAAGGGTTAATAATATATAAATATCTCAAGCATAAGGGTGATAAACTAATATATAACATGATTATTAATTGTAAAAATCATATAAATGAATATTCTGACTTATAATACCGAGATATTCTAAATATATAAAATATTAAATATTAAAGATGTTCAATTTATTTCAATACCAAATAAAAATGATATTTAGTTGGGTTTATTATGTACAATTATATTTGGGTTAGACATAGGTAGAAGTGTGTCAGATCAAGGTCTTGTACGATTTGTCAAATTATGGATTTTTTTTTGTAACCATACACACTACCATTGCCTTCTAGACACTACCATCAATGTAGGTGTTTGTACTATGTTGCTATTATAATATACATAATATACACTAGATCTTGATGTGACCAACTTCACTATTCTAGCTTTTTTATCACCTTTCTGATGATGTCTTCAAATTTGGAATATAGTTTTTCATTCTTCTCTTATTAATCAAACCCTAGCTCTTCACCCTTCTTCACCATTAGAATGAATATTGTTAAAAATGTGTTAGTGGTCTCATGGTTTTGAGTTGAATTTAAATACCACTCTATCAATGAACACTTCTTACATAGAAAATACTATAAGGAGGGCCTCAAACTTATGTAGTTCTCCCCAATGTGTGGGAATGTTTGTGCATAAGGGTGTACTATAATATATGAAGATGCATGTAATGATATAACTTGTAACTTGAAAAATATCACACATGAGATGATCTTTGAATACTTCAAACCCTTTATATGAATAATCCTATGATTAACAAATAAATATGGATGAATAGAGTAGAATAATTCAATTATGTGATTGATTGAATGAGTATTGGCAGGTGCTTTCTTATTATACACTAGATGAACAATGAGAAGTCTTAGATTTGTATTTATACCACAATTTTTGAAAATATCTCATAGTAGGGTTTAATAAGACAAATAGGCTAACCCATAAGTTTCAAATAGTTTGAAATTTGGATGAATTTTGAGAACTAGACACTAAATAAGTATAAGGGCACTAACATCAATGCTAGTGTCCTCTATAGTTAGTAGTGTCCAAAAGGCTAGAAAATAGTTATGGATCTGTGACTAATAGTGAAAGATATTTATTAGGTTTTAAGTTATTTTTAGTGTACAGGTTGTCTACATCATCAAAATGATATGGTCTAGACTATAAAATAATCATTTAACACAATGAGATGGTGAATATGAGCCTTTCAATAGTGGGAAGATTTATAACTAAAGGGTTGAGCCATGATAGGTATTTGTCAAGTATATAAGATCGAGATGCTATAAATATTTAGTTTTAGTAACTACATTACATCCCCTTTCCATTTAATTTAGTAATGCATAAGGATGAAATTACACTTTGCCTTGCTTGAGACCACTTTGAGTGTTTTGCTAGTGTATAATTTATAACCAAGAGCATATTACAATATAAATCAAACCATGTAATCTAAAATTTGACATAATTGAAATACTTGAAAATAAAGAGAGCAAGAAATGAGTACACTTGTGTGTCGATGCAACCATGTTGCCTCTTGGTATTTTACTTGGTAAAGATGCTTCCTTTTGATGCATTAAAGCTTATATATGTTAAAAACTAAACCTTAGAGATTTGAAGAAGGATATTGGAATGTATTATTACCCTAATATGGTGTAGGGATGAGTTGTGACACAACCATTAATATCACTACATCTCAATCATAAAACCCAAGGGTGAATATATGATCTAGTGAGGGTAAGAGATTTAATCAACTCATCCTATAAATATAGTGAGATTGGATCATTTAATCAACAAAACATATAAATATGGTAAGCTTGAATGATATAATAAATTAAACCCATAAAGAGAACCAACTTCTGCAAATAGAAAAGGTTTGATAACTTTCCTTCTTGATGAAAATGATGCTTCTTGGTGATAATATCTAGAGATGTAATTGGTAAAATTTGAAATTTTTAGTGCAATAGCATGAAATATAAAACTCTAATATGTATCACAGTTAGCAAATAAGTGCCATCATTTCATGCACCTATTGAATAAGGGGGTCACTTTTCAATGGGATGTCGAGTGTCAACAAGCATTTGCAAAGCTCAAAGCATACTTAGCCAACCCACTAGTTTTGAGATCGCCAACACCTAGACAACCATTACTTATCTATATTTTATCCATAAAACATGCACTAGGGGCACTCTTGGCCCAACATGAGGAGTAAGGAAAATAACATGTAGTCTATTATTTTATCCAAATGCTGATAGCATATGAGCATAATTATATGCCTATTGAGAAGGCTTGTTTAACAATGGTGTTCACTTTCCAAAAGTTATGAAACTTCATGTTGAACAACAAAACTATTGTTATTGCTAAAGTATACCCTCTAAGTATTTATCTTCCAAAGAAAATATTATAGGCCATATGGTTAAATGGGTTAGTATCTTGAGTGAATTTTATGTTAACTACCACAACCAAAAGGCTATCAAGGGGAAGGTCATTGTAGATAAACTTGCTTAGGCTCATATTGTAGATACCCAACCACTCATGTTTGATTTTATAGATGATTCTATCATGGTGTAGAAGAAGTGGCTTATGAACATGAATAGAGGAAGTTATACTTTTGATGTCTCCTTTACATCATGTGGATTTGGCATTAGTATTTTGTTGGTCATACCACAAGGGGATTTCATTCCCAAGGCTTTTCATATTAATTTTAATTACACCAATAATATGGCTGAGTATGAAGTTCTTATTGTAGGACTTCATCTTGTAATATAGTTGGATTTACAAACTTGGTGGTTTGTGGAGATTCTTAATTGATTATTAATCAAACCATAGACCAATATTAGACTTGAGATGACAAAATTGTACCCTACAAGAACATTATGGACAATATCAAGTATCCACTTTAAGTTTCTATAGTTTGAAAAGGTGTCATGGGCTAATAATAGATAAGTCAATGCAATGGATATAATTGGGTCCATGGTACAAATTTTTAGTAGTGTCAAAGAGTATCATTTTCTCATCAAGAATCTTTTGTATCCCACTCACATATTGCTAGACTTAGAGAGGGTATGCATAATTTCTAGTCCCAATCCCCTACTTGAACTACCTTGGTTCCAAGGCATTTATAATTATTTCTATGACCAAGTTTTTCCCAAACCTTTCACATAATTGCCAAAAAATATTCCTTCATCGCTTATCCCATTATATACTCCTGGGGGATACTCTTTATTGTAAGGGCTATGATGAAACACTTATTTATTATTTATCTTTGGGAAAATCCAAGTTAGCACTTAGGCAGGGTCATAAAGAAATGTGTAGGGTCCACACTAGTGGTGTAGTCTTAGCTAAGAAACTCTTTATAGGGTATTATTAGCCCAAGATGGAAACAAATGCTTGTAATGATGTTATGAAGTGTGTTTCTTACCAGTAACCTAGTAATTTGATGCACACACCTTCCTTGCCACTATAATTGATCACAACACCAACGCCATTCTCTACATGGGGTATTGATATCATCAAAAAAATAAACCCAACCTCTTCTTATGGCCAAAAACACATTTTAACTGTTACTGAGTATTTTACTAAGTGGATTGAGTCCATTCCTCTAACTTACATCACCGAGAATTAGATTGCCAAATTTATCCATTATCATTTCAACTGTCGATATGGTATCCCAAACCATATTATATTTGATAATGGTGGATCATTTATAAACATAGATGTTAAATCTCTTTGCACCATATTCAAAATCAAGCATAAAAAGTACACACCATATAACTTGCAAGGCAATAGTCAAGCCAAGGTATCTAATAAGACTATTGTTATAATCCTAAAGAATATTGTCAATGATGCTAGCTATAATTGGCACATGTAAATTTTTCCTACCTTCTGGGCCTATCACACTAGTCATCGCACCCCATAGGAGCCACTTTATATTCCATAGTTTATAATATAGAGATTATTATCCCAGTCGAGGTCAAGGTACCTTCATTATGGGTTTTTTTTAAATAGCATTATCGATGATGAAGATTATAGAGTTTCTAGGTTGAAATAGATGGAAATACTTGATGACAAGCATTTGGATACCCTAGACAAATTGAGAGCATATCATAATAGATTATGTCATAACTATAATAAGCATATTCTCCCTTAGGAGTTTGAAATTGGTGACTTGGTCTTGAAAGAAAACCAAAAGAACACAAATGCTAAACATAAGAAGAAGGGTAAATTCTAACCCAATTGGCTAGGCCCATACATGGTTACAACAATCTATGTTTCAGGGGCATATAAATTAGCTACTCCAAGTGGTGAAGAGATCTTAGAGCCCATGAATATTGTGCACCTCAAGCGGTTTTATGCTTGATAGCCTTTTTATGAACTATTGTATACAAGGGCCCTTACTTGGGGGAAACTTGTGCCAAAGTCATTTATTCCACCCTAATACTTATAATCTAGACTATTGTAACATTATATACCATTTTATTCTAGATCATTGTAGCCCTAGACCATTATAACCACCATACCCTAGACTATTGTAACCCTGAACCATTATCATTTGGATCATTTATATTCCATTGAGCCATATTTATTTTCAATCTGGACCATTATAACTTGAATCATTATATATAATTATAAATTATGAACCTAATTATGATTCAAATCATTATGGACACATGCAATGCACTTTCTATGAAGCAACTTAGCTAAATTAGTATTTGCAACCTCTTTTATAGATAAGTGTACAAGGATATATTAGCACATGTTTTTTGCCTACAAAATGGTTCCTTGGATTTCTTTGCTACTGTGTACTACTCTATTTTTGCTACTATTTGGCTGACATTATTGCCTTCATAGGATCATAATACCATTGTAATTGGTTTAGCTATTACTTACATGTGGATGTATAACTCCTTAGCTAAGTGGTTTTTTGTACAATTATTTATATTCACAATCTTTGTTATAACCAATTTAGCTATTATTAGAACTCTTACCTGTGGAAGTGCATCTCCTTTGATAATTAGTTTCCCAAAAACATAAAAACATTACAAATTGATACAGTAAAATACTAAAAAAAATTACATTTGAACCTTTATTTATTCTAATATGAAGTGTTCTTGTCATTTTCATGAGCAACTAGATCCATTCTCTCCCCACAAGCAAACCAAGTCACACTCTCACCATTTTATGAGTGACCTTTGTGTGTATTATTCATTTGAACGAGGTCTATTCTTGCACTATTGGGTTTTTCCATGCTCTCATCATTTTGTGAGATCTTTTATCTTTCTCAACTTAGATGTAGTAGGCACTCTAAAAAACACTTCAGTTGATTTTTGGCTACTCGTCTCTTATATTTTAGTATGGTTTTAAACCTACAACATACTTTCTTTTTCACACACTCATTATTTTACAAGACCATTCTCATATTCCTCTACATGTTAATAAATTATTTGTTATCATAATTTTTCTTCTATCCCATATCCTATGAGAACTACATTGAGCTTAAAGTTCATGTTAGATCTTATGTCCATGGAACTATGTAGGTGATTCCCACTTACCTTGTGCATCTAGAGTCATCTTAGCTAACTCTTACTTTTCTTCTCTTTCCCCATTTTGTTTGTTTGTTACATGGCCTCTTATAGCCTAGGGGAAATTTTTATTTGTTGTGTCATTATTTCCCTATCATTTGGGGGCAAATTTGTCTCCATTGTTATTGTTTTATTGTGTTGGTGTCATTAGCTTAGGGGTCACCCTATCACAAAGTGTAACGCCTCTATTACACATGCATAAACAATTTGTTTTTTGTCTGCACTAACATTGTGATTAACTTTTGTTTATTTATGGTTATTAGAGATTTATTATTATTTTGTTCTATTTTATTACCTCTTCATTTATTTTTGTTGATGTTTTATTATTCATTCATTAGTCTCCATTCATGTTCTGTTGTGTACTTATTTTATTTCTTGGTGTTTTGTGTTTTTATTGTTGTGTTTTTATTTTGTTATTTGTTTCTTGGTGTTTTATTGTATTTTTTTTATTATTGTTTTATTATGTATTTATTCATTTTCTTGTTGTTTTATTGTGCCTTTCTTCTTGTCTTTTGTTTTACTATTTTATCTTGTTCATTATATTATTTTTATATTATGTTTGAATACATTCTATAAGCATTTTGAGTCTATCCTTAACTTGGGCTTGACTTATTTACATTTGTATTTAATTATTTTATTATTGGTTAGTTTTTCAAGTACATATTGTTCATACACATGGATCTTGATTATTCATATCTTGATTCCAAGTTATTTAACAATTTGTTCCTATTTTATTATCATTAGTTTATGTTTTAAATGTATTTTTATTCCTACTTAAGTCTTGATCATTCATATCTTTATTTTAAGTTAGGTTAATGTCGGTGTTCTAGATTGCACCCTAGCTGAGTAAGGAGATAGTTCAAGTCCTCTTACACAAATCTAGTCCAACATGGGAATGACCCTAGGCTGTGGGTCACCTAAACATGGGTTAAACCTTCAGAGAATGATGGATTCCTTCTATATATATATATCAAATAAACTAGATCTAAACTAAAAATTACTTGAAAAAGGGGGGAGAGAGTAACAATAATATATGAAAACATATAAAATGAAGTGATGCAGCAGTAATTAGAACACTCATACTTTGCACAAAACACACTATAAGACACATTCAAGACCAAATAAGATCAGTCTCACATAAGTATTTCACAATAAGGCATTAACCACCTATCAAACTAGCATGAGAGGGTAGATATCCACTTACAAGCTAATCAATAAACTATATATTGCACTTAAAATGACTTCTAAGGACTATAAAGCACTTAATGAAGGTGAGGAAACTTAGACATAGGCACAGAAAGCATATATTCACTTAACCATACAACTATGACTTCAATTTAGTTTGAAACAATGATGGAATTCAATCTTTATTACATCAAAAGGTGTTATAGTATAAATTTTGGCATAGACTGAGCAACCCAAAGCATAAGAGTCTATTTCTCTAAAAAATCTTAGATATTTCTTGTCTAAAAAATTCTAGAGATCTCTTTATTTTACAATGTGGAATAAGATGGAACATATATAGAAAAGGGGGAGAAGAGAGGGAAGCTATGATGGATTAGCACTAATTTGAGGCTACTAAGTCATGATCATATCAAGAAAGAATCAATATTTAAAAGATTTGTAATATAATTGAATTCCCATTGTCCTTATCTATCCACTAGGTCTCCTCATTGAAAATCCATGCCACCTTCCATTTGATCTGTTGATGAGGACACACTTCTCATATCTCAAAACTAATAGCTTCATGCCACATCTACTTTAGATGGACATAGGTACTTGTTTATTGAAAATGTGACCATATCAAAAGATGAGGAACTTCCCCATAATCACATTTATGTCTTTATTTACTCCAACTTTAACATAGGTCCACCATAGGTCAAAAACCAACCCAATCTATTAGTTTTCACATAGTCACAATATCCATGAAAGTCTGACAAACATTTAGTCTTGCTTGTTCTATGTATTAGGCCCAAAAAGACCTATTTTTCTTATAAACCATGTGAGATCCAAGAAGCTAATCCATGTGAGGATCTTCAATCTAGAATATCAATGAACACATGAATATAGTAATCCTACAACAGGGTCGATAGGTTCCAAATTATCGATCGAAGGTCCTATCTAAACTTAATTGCAATAAAGCTTTATCCTTGACCATATTTCATGTATGAATACATATTATATTTGACCAAGATATAATGGTGACATGGATCTTTGAAACCTTCATTCACCTAGGTCAAAAATTAGTTCATCAACCTCCATCGAAAGCTTTTAGATTTTCCCTTTGCTTATTAGTTGTCGATTACCAATTCAAACCTATCAATTTATGCCAAACTATCTTTTCCTTATTGGTCACCAAAATATGTTGACTCCTTGAATTTAACTCACACCATTAAATATAGATGTATGAATGAATTCACATTGTAGATATGCCTGAGATACACCATTTAAACTCAAATGGCTAATTTATGAGGCCCAAATTGACATTTTGCATAAACATCTTAGGATTTTTTAAACCCTAATGGTTATTTATTATGGCTTAAATTTGACATCTACATGCCCATAATTTGACATCCATGCAATTTTAAATAATGTCTGCATGACCATTACACTTTGGAAACCAAATGGTTAATTCATGAACTTTACTTTGACATCTACATGACCATCTTCATTTACTTTTTCTACTTTGAAGGCTTATATCTCAAGATAGAGAACTTATCGAGACATGAAATTTAAAGAGGATGATCTTGGAATTAAGGGCATCATTTCCATGCGACTCTTTTAGCCTACAAGGTTCTCTAGGTGAACTTATTAAATATATAAGTAGCTTGTTCCACTTATTCTTGCATGATGTCTTGATGATGGTTTGGTCCTTAAAAACTTGTGCTTGAGATTCTACTTGATCTTTGAAAGTTCTAATGATTTTTTGAGGCCCATGTGAACTCATTCCATGATCCTGATTGCTCAGACACCATGAAGACCTAATTTTAAACCTATTCTTTTGAGATCAATAAATTACAATTTAAGCCTATTTTAAAGTGTTTCAAAAGGTTGTAAATGCTATGTGATCTCCTCTTGAAGTCTATATGCTCCTTGTGATATTGGGTCACTCTTCAATCATGACTTTGCTTAGATTCTCATTTTGAAATAGGCATGTATGTCAAATTTGGCCAATATATTTAGTGACTTGGTTGGGTAGAATGCCTGTTATGCTTGAGAACTTAGACCATTTACATGATACATAGACCATTTACATGACTCTGATCCATGATTGTAAGAAACCCTATTGACTTGCAAGGATAATAAATTTCACTAAATAGGGAAAGAAACAAACAAGAAAGGAAAACTAACCTAATAAAAGTAAATGTGTAAACAAAACACTTATTTAGGATAAAAATAGAAATAAATTAATGTGTCAGAACAACATTTAGAGGAAAACAAGGCCAATCATGTACATGAAACTTAGCTTCCTCAATAGCAGTGTTTTAGATGTATCCCATTGATTAGGATAGGAAGCTCCTCACCATCCATCTTTACAACTTGGAAGGCATTATGGGATTTGTGGCTAGAGATTGTGTATGAACTACACCAAAGAGAGTTAAACTTTGTGTGCCTTCCTAGATTAGCTTTGTCCTCATCCCACTTAAAGACCAAATATCCCTCTTTGAAGTCTCTTGAATAAACTCCTTTGTCAAAATCTCTCTTCCCCTATGATTGATGGGCTTCCATGACCAACATAGACTGGCATCTTGTCTCTTCTAGTTCCATGATCTTAGCGTATCTAATTTTTATTAGCTCATTCTCCAAAATCTCAAGTTGATGCATTAGTTTCAAAATAGGAAATTCAAGAGAAAAGGGCATTCTTGCTTCTTTACCATATACCAACTTGTATGGAGAATTGGCTATTGATCTCTTATAGGTGATCTTACCATCCCATAGAGATGAGTTCAATTTGAGATGTCGTGATCTTTGATTATTTTCAATAGTCCTCCTAATGATCTTCAACAGGTTCTTATTAGTGGACTTAGCAAGGTCATTGCCTTGTGGATAGCAATTTGATGAAATACTAAGAAAGACACTGTGTTAAACTGCCCACTGGATGATTTTATATCTCACAAAGGCCATAACATTGTCAAAAATAATGGTTGAAAGGACTCCAAATCTAGTAATCAAACCTTCATAGAAATCTAGAACATTAGACTCATTAGCTTCTTTCAATGCTACTGCTTCTGTCCATCTAGTAAAATAATCTATAGTAGTCAATATCCATTTATGTCCTAATCTTGAAGGGTGGTTAATGAGACCAATAAAGTATAATCCCATTGAAAAAAGGGTTGATTCATTGTAATTAGTTGGAGAGGTAAGGCTACAAGTTTCACCTTTTCAACAAACATAACACATTATCTACATTTCCTAACCCATGCATGACAATCGCAAAATATGTTTGGCCAATAATACTTACTTCTCATGATCTTATGGGATATTGTTCTAGATAATTAATTTCCTCCACCATGTCCATCATGGAATTTCTCAAGCAATCTCTATGTTTGACCTAGATCTATGCACCTTAGCAACATGCCATTGATATCTTTCTTGAATAAAACAATATCAATAAGGAAAAAAGAAATTTATTGCAATATAAAATATCTCCTTTTTGAAGGGGTCAAATGAGAAGGATACATACCATTCTAGAGGTATCTTACCATGTCTTTAAACCATCTAGAAGGTGAGGTGTAATTATTTGCAACTTCTTCATCATTTGACACCATAACCACTCCATTAACCTCTTTCAAGTCTTAGGCTAGATGTTCACAAAGTCCTTTGCCTCTAACCAGCTTTGTGGCCTTGATCTCCACAGCATACTCTATTAACTTGGTTATCCAACCAACTCTTTTGTAATTTATATCCTTATTCAAGTGAAAATATTTAATACTTTGATGTAAAACCATCAAATGTATTTTATTATTGGACAATAAGTATCTAAACTTCTTGAGAGACCTTATAACTAAAAGTACATGATTATCAACAAAAGAGTAACTTGTTTCATATTATTCCAAGTCTTGACCAAAGAAGGCTATTGGCTACTCTAAATCCTCTTGATTCTACTACATGAGAATACACAAAATTATGTCAATGTTAGCATAGATATAGAAGAATAAATCCTTTGTGAAATCAAGGTTCAGGAGTGTAGGAGCACTAGCTATGACTTTATTGATCTCTTCAAAGATCCTCACTCCTTCCTTGGACCAATTGAAAATCTGAAATTTACCTTCTTATAAAATTGATTTTGCCTAAGAAGCTTTGCAAAGATTTCTTGTGTTTAGGCAAGGAAAGTATAAGAATTGAATCTATCCTATCAGGATCTATACTTGTACCTGTTTTAAAATCACATGTCCAATAAGCCTACCTTCATGAATAGAGAAAACACACTTTTTGGGATTAAAATACACCTCAAATTACCTGTACCTTTCAAACACTTTTCTAAGATTAATCATGTGCTCATATACATTCTTAGAGAACACTATTATGTCATCCAAATAAACAAGTATAAACTTGTTGAGGAGACCCTGAAATGCCATATCCATGGCTTTTTGGAAATTTGCCCTAGCATTGGATAAACCAAAAGGAATCTTTCTATATGTAAATGTCCCCCAATTTGTAGTGAAGGCTATTTTGAATTGGTATTCTTATTTGACCAAAATATGATTGTAACCACTATATCTATATCCATCCAACAAGGAAAACCTTTCTAAACCTACAACCAACTATAAAATTTGTTCCATTGATGGAAATGGGTAGTGGTCTTTAAGGAAAGATTTGTTCAAGTCATGAAACTCAATATACAGTCTATTCTCACCATTCTTTTTCCATATTAAAATAATATTTTCCACCCAAGTTGAGTGCTTAATTGGAAATATTATAAATGACTCAATAAGCTTATGAAGCTCAACTCTCATCAAAGGCTCAAGCTTTGGATTAATAGGCCTTTGTCTTTGTCTTACTAGGTTAGTATCATCTTCTAATGCAATGGGGTGTTGAGCTATACTTGGATCAAATACTTTGAGGTCACTGTACTGCCATGTAAAGACATCTACAAAACTTGAATATAACTCAATGAAAGTTTCTTTTTCTGAAGGAGGGCAAACTTTGCCCAACTTCAAGTTCTTACCACTTGTAATTTCCACATTTGTATAGTGTTCCTATTTTCAAGATAATGAAAACATTTCTTTTCTCAACTCATCATCTCTAATAAATATATTCTAAAGTGTGACCAACCCTTTGGGAAACTTATTTGTCTTCAATTGTACAATCTAGTCATCATACTATTGCAAGAGCGTATCTTGGTTCCTTGAGGAAAATTCAGCTTCTTCTTGTAAGAACCTAAAAATCTAATTGTCATATTCAAAAACTTACTAATTGTCATGGTTATCTAGAATATAAGGTCTTACAACCACCTTGATGTGTGACTAAACCTTTTCATTCTTTATATTATCTGGGCTATTGAATTGTGACCCAATGATTGCTGACCTATCTACATGTTTGTTTTCATTTCTTGATATGGCATAAGTATTGAAAGCTTTAAAGTCTTAAAGTAAGTACCATACTTTATGATTATAATAATTAAGTAATGGATTATTGAAAATATTTAGACCTATTACTTGGTGAACTATCAATTCACTATCACCAAAGACTTGTAAGGTATTGACCTTCATCTTTCTTGCCCATTAAAAACCATGAACTAGTGCCTCATATTTAGCAATATTGTTTGAACAACCAAAATAAAACTTGAGAGAAGATAAATAACTTTGATTATATAGATAAATTAACATCATTCTAGCCCTAGTTCCATGTTTGTTCCTTGATCTATCAAAATATAATTTCCACAGGCCATCACCAGACTTATCATCCTTCATCAAGGATGGAATTGGTGTATCTTTTTCATGAAGGCAATAAACACCAAGTCCTTATTCAATTAACTTATAAGGATCATGTTCATGAAAATCAAAGGCCCATTAATCAAGGAATAGATATGAAACTCCATATAGAGGTGAGTCAGTCTCTATTTTATTAGTTTCTAGCACCTCATTTGAGATAGTACAATTAGTGTTCACCATACTTGGCATATATGGCTCCACATGAAAACATGCAATAGGTTAAAAATGTATTGTTACCTTAGTACTATACCTGGTCTTGAACATCAAATATGTTTAATCAGATGATAAGTATCCTCCAATATTTTAGGTAAAGTCCTTTGAAAGACACATGACAAAATAGGGAGGCAATTCCACTACAACTACATCTTGTTAATGGTAACATTGGGATAAGCATGTAATGTCAAATTTATATCTTTGATGACACCTACTATTTTTTTTGGTGACCCATGTAGTTGTAATAATCCTTTATTATTTGGTTCATAGACAAGACCAAGATTATCTACAATTTATTTAGGCATGACAATGCTACTGGCTCCACTATCTACCATACAAATATGAACTAAATAGTCACCAACTATCAAAGAGAGGTAAAAAGAAAGAGTCTTGTTTGATTTGAAATTGGTTTTGTCTACCTTTTTCAATTTATCTACCTATTGATCTTATTTATTGGTTGGCTTTTTGAATTAGCTAAAACAACACCTTGTTTCTCAATTAATTCTTGAGACATCTTGAGAGTTGAAAACTCTTGGATGAGCATGTCCTTTTTCCCTATAATAGAAAGGGAATCCCACTTGCTAATGCTAACATTGGATTTATTCATCTAATATATTATATTGAATGAGGTTCCACTAACATTTAGAGAAACTTTGTGAACCACTATTTATTTTCTAATCAGAGGTACTTGAGGGATCTTCCCAGCTTCTACATTCTAATTCTTCTATGCTATAGGGGAAGTAGGTTGATCTTCGATACTCTTGGGAATAATTTTAGGATCACTGGAAGTATTACTCACATCTTGAGCTTCCTCAATAGCTCTTCTTTTAGCTCTAGTCAGAGCTGTAACTTGACTACTTATGTTGGTAGTCTCACTAATCTTATTGAATGTAACATGATCATCTATTTGCTAATTCACATTAATGGCATTAGGATACCCTTGAACTTGGTGAGCCTCTCCTTGGGATATCAATTTTGTCTCTTGATATGGACCTGATTGAATATAAAAATCTTCTTGTGTCATTTGTGGCATAGTAATATCCTATGATACTAAGGCTTGATTTTGCATATCATTGTGATTAAAAGGCTGCCAACCTAGATCTTGCATCAAATTTTTTTGAGGATGTGTGAGAATAATGACTTTTGAATTGGAGGGTACATTAGGGTCAAGGGATGCATATGGTTTAGCTTGGGTTATGGTTCTTTGGGATTGATATGGTGGTTTATTTTATTTGAAAGGTTGATAAGAAGGCCTTTGATTATTGGAGGGTTGATAGGTGTTTTGGTTTTGTAGATGATAAGGCCTACCTTGGTACTGTTATCTCTTGAGTTGAACTATCTCATTTATAAAAGCTTGTAACATACTTTTTAAATCTCTAATCTCACTAGCCTACTTAAAAGGGGTTACAACTTGTGCTATAAAAGATGGAATAGGAGATTTAGATGGGATTTGAGGAACTTGAGGAGGTGGAATAGGTTGCATTTTTAGGAAAATAGGCATTAAGGGCCTTGGTAAAAGTTTACCAACTTGTATCAAGTTTTTTAGTTCTATGCTCTTATTACAATCTCATAGGAATTTGGCAAAGTATTACCACCCATGAACTATATCATCACACTAATATCATAATTAAGGGCTTTTAGAAAGTATAAGAATGCATATTATGGGGATGGTCTAACCAATGTAGGTATCCTAGTCTATGTCTTTTAGAATCTAAGGTTAAGATCAGACATGAATTCACGGGGGTACCTTTTAATGGTAGTCAATAATTCAACTAAGGATAAATGATTAGATTTGTCTTCAAATTTCCTAACTAACACTACACCTAACTCATCCTGGGTAGTAATGGAGGTCAAAACAAGATTCATATAACATTTCAATGCTTTTCCTTTGAAGGAAGTAACAAGCAATCTGATAACCACATTATCTTGAATAACATTGCGAATAGAATAAAGGTTGGAAAAATATTGGATATGCTTAATAACAGTTGTTTTATCCCATTCTCCTGAGAATAAAGGAACACTCTTAAGGGTAGACATATGAATGTCATCATATTGGGCTAAATTCAGGGGACTACCTCTATTGAATGGAACAAACACTTGATTCCTGATAACTATTTGGGTAATGGGGCTAATAGTTTAGACTAATATAATAGGATGACTAGGAGATGAATATTTATTTTGAGAATAAAGAAGTGTCCTATTGAATCTTGATTTTTTATAAGAAGTTGAAGGCAATTCAATGTGTTTAAGAGGAGTGCCTTTACTTATTTTTCTTGTAGTAATCTTTGGCATGAAAGCACTGTTTGGATGATGCTACTGCAACTTAAAGAATATTCAAATTTTGATGATGGTAGATGCTTCCTCCCATTGCAATTTATTCTTATCAATATTTAAACTTTAACTATGCCAAGGAAAACTCTATCCCATTGGGCATGCCAGAACTGTTGGTGTTCTATATTGCAACCTAATTGAGTAAGGAGATTTTTCAAGTCCTCTTACACAAATCTAGTCCAACATGGGAATGACCCTAGGTTGTGGGTCACCTAAACTTGGGTCAAACTTCTGGAGAAGGCTGACTTCCTTTTGGATCTATCACCTAAACTAGACCTAAACTAACAATTACTTGAAAAAGGGGAGAGAGAGTAACAATAATATATGAAAGCATATAAAATGAGGTGATGCACCAATAATTAGAACACTTATAATTTGCACAAGACACAATATAAGACACATTCAATACTAGAGAAGATTAGTCTCACATAAGTATTTCATAATAAGGCATTGTCGAGCTATCGAACTAACATGAGAGGGAAAATATCCACTTCCAAGCTAATCAATAAACTATATATTACACTTAAAATGACTTGTGAGGAATACAAAGCACTTAATGAAGGTGAGGAAACTTATAAATAGGCAAGGAAAGCATATATTCACTTAACCACAACACATGAATTCATAGAACACACTTCAATTCAATTTGTAAAAATGATGAAATTCAATATTTATTGCATTAAAAGGTGTTACCTTAAAATTTTTGGCATACCCTGAGCAAGCCAAAGCATAAGAGTCTATTTTTCTAAAAAATCTTAGAGATTTGTTATCTAAAAACTTCTAGAGATCTCTTTTTTAACAATGTGGAATAAGGTGGAACATATATAGAAAAGGGGGAGAAGAGAGGGGAAGTTGTGATGGATTAGCACTAATTCGAGGCTACTGAGTCATGATGGCTATTTTTTATTGTTTAAATTTTAAATTTGCGTGCCCATCATTTTATGTCCATGCGACCATTAATGACATTCGCATGATCATCACACTTTGGAAACCAAACAATTAATTCATGAGCTTTACTTTAACATTCACATGACCATCTTCATCTACTTGTTCTACTTTGAAGGCTTATATATCAAGATAGAGAGCTCATCGAGACATGAAATTTATAGAGGATGATCTTGACATTAAGGGAATCATTTCCATGTGACTCTTTTGGCTTGTGAGGTTTTCCAAGTGAACTTATTAAATGCATGACTAACTTGTTCCACTCATTCTTGCATGACATCTTGATGACAGTCTAGTCCTTTAAAACTTGTGCTTGAGCTTTTGATTGATCCTTGAAAGCTCCAATGATTTTTGAGGCCCTTGTGAATTCACTTCATGATCCAAACTTTTTTGACACCATGAAGACCTGATTTCAAACCTGTTCCTCAAAAATAAACAAATTGAACTTTAAGCCTATTTTATAGTGTTTTATAAGGTTGAAAATACTATGTGATCTCCTCTTGAAGTCTATATGATCTTTATGACATTGGGTCATTCTTCAATTAGGACATTTTTTAGCTTCTCATTCTAAACTAGGCATGTAGGCCAGATTTGGCCAATAGTTACATTTTTTATTTTATTTTATTTTCTTTGTTTTATTTTTTGTGTTTAAACTTAAATATTTATAAATTTGATTTCGGTAATTTTTATCATTATCCTTAGTTATAATTATTCACACTTGAATCGGTCAATTGCAAAAATAAATATAATGTTATTATAAGTTATTCACACTTATGATGCATAATTTTAACTTGATAAAGTAAACACCAAGTGATCTAAAGTCCAAAATTCAATGCAATGCTGAATGTCACCTCTGAACACACCATACTAAAAAATGTAAACAAGATATATCCTAGGCAAACATTGGAAACAAATAATACTATGCAAGATGTGCATCTCCTATCATACACTTTGAGTATGGATGATTATTTCTATGATTAGTTTTGGATGTGTATATCCTAAATTATCCTCTAGCATCTAGTCATACATGAAACAAAAACATAAATACATCAACATCCATATGCTAACTAAGGAAGTGCATCTCTTGAAACTAACATATATCAACATATCATAACAAAATAAATATAAATGTAAACATCACGTGATAATGAAAAAATATAAAAAGTCCATATATAAATAACCACAAGCCAAAAATAAATGTCATATATATTTCTCAAAATAATGTTTTATACATCATGAGAATATATATATATATATATATATACATCTCATAATACAAAAAATAAGAGCTATAAAACTAGCTTTGATCATGGTCATCCTTAGGGGGACTCTGATGGAAGCTCTGGCCCACACTTAAAGCTATATATGATGGTGGAATGGTGGTGGAGGCCCCATGACTATCCACTATGTTGATAGTTGTGCAATTGAATGCTCTAAGTTACTAGCATGTCTAGACTTGGAGGTCTGACTAGTCTATTGTGATCTCCTGTAATCCCTATAGGATGTCACCCTCCTCTATTAAAGAACTACCACCTCATATACCTGCCTCCAGTAGGTTATATCATCCTTGGAACATAGGACACCATCATTTTCATTCAAGGCATCATCCT
Organism: Torreya grandis; assembly: GCA_037957365.1. Taxonomy (NCBI): domain Eukaryota; kingdom Viridiplantae; phylum Streptophyta; class Pinopsida; order Cupressales; family Taxaceae; genus Torreya; species Torreya grandis. The sequence continues at coordinate 2,873,749 of JARHVA010000906.1, read as the reverse complement.
TGGCCATAATCATGTCATCTAAGGCTCTAGCTACTCCTAAATCATTGTCTATGTTAGATCGATGAACCTCATCCTTTTCCTCTATCAGTCTCTCTATCTAGGAGGTCAATCTCTCCCTTTCCAATTGAGAAAAATCCCACTCACCAACCACTATCAATAGCTCCATCTCCCATGTAGCCAGATATTATTGAAACCCTATCAAATACATTACCTACCCTCTTAGAGGGGTAATATCTGCATCTCTCATTTAAATGAGATGATGTAGCTAGTTGCCTCTCCTTGAGTTGTAGCCAATTGTGCCTATAACCTAGCCATAGTATTCTATAAACCTGTAATATTTTAAAGTTGTGTAATGATCTCTCTGAAGCCTATCAATGAGTTCTTGGTCCTTTGTAGACCCCCATGTATCAGAGGGCCCTACCTTTCTTGTACTTGTACCTATATAAAAGGGCCTTGCCTTTCTTGTACCTATCCCTATGCCTATCCTATAGGTCTTAGCCTCTCTTGTGTCTATCTTATGGCCCTCATCACCACATAGGGCATCCACCATATCAATATCCTATTTATGCAGGTCAATCATCTCTATATTAGCCTTTAGATCCTAATGTACATATGTATAAACTACATGTAATGGAAGGGCATACAGAATAGATAACTATGTTGGTGCCAATCCCTATCTCAGGTCTAGACCTTGATCTCTCCTCAATTTGACCCACCTTTGATGTAACACTGGTTGCTATGGTAGTGGCCTAGTCAGTCAGATTAGTCTAACCCCAATCCATCATGTTGCTTAAGTATCAATCACTCTTGCATCTATAACATAATCCCATAACACATAGAGAACCCTATCATAGTATGTGACTACCTCAACCCTAGGTACTGGTGACACCCACTCTCAAATCTCCTTGATAACATGGGAAAAATAGTATAAACCCTTTAGAATATCCTATTGTAATTTGAACTATCAATGAGCTCAATTTGGCCTATACCACTCTACCACATAATTGTGGTGACCTATAATATAAAACTAGATGATCATATAACTGATCACAAATAAATATTCAATCCAAAAGTATTATGTCACTATATAGGGGCACCAGATAAATTCCCCATCCTCTATCTCATCTATGGCTCATCGATAATAAGGCAAGTCCCATATATGACCTTATAACCTTGAACCTATAAAATACCATCCCAAAAACATTATATCATCTAATCCCCTATGGTATCTCATTCCCACTGGATGCTCAATAACAATATGCTCCTAGGCTCAGACTTGGAGAAGTGTGCTATGGTCAATGCTACACCCTTCTTAGTAAGTTATCATATGTACATCTCTATATAAATGGGCCAAGATAATTGACCCCTAATAAAACCATGCTAGGTGATAAAACATATCCTGGATAACCCCTAAAATATTGAGGGGGAAAAATCTTCCACTCTTATCAGGCAACATGAGGCTACTAACAAGAGCCATCGATATCATAACTTCTGAGGGGACTATCCCCTATCCCAATACTAATCCATCAGCTAGAGGCCATGCTATATGCTCTAGTGTATCAATATCAATACTACTATCTACCACTTTTAAGTCTATGATAACACCTAATAAGTCATCTAGAACAACCTGTTAGCCTACCGACATCTAGATAATCATAAGGGCTCACATTGGTGCTCATAATATATGATGCACATCCTCTAATGTCACTGTAGCCTCCCCAATCAACAAATGAAATGTTGAGGTATCTAAATGCCACCTCTCCACCAATGTTGATAAGTATGCCCTATCTACTCAAATCAATGGCAATTATGCCAGGTGGTATAACTCCATAGCATCCAAAAACCCCATGAGCTCATTGATCTAGATCCCCTATCACTAGAGAATTCATGATCATCACTCCCATGATGTAATAACACCAACTCACTCCTACAAGTCACAAATGGTGAACCTAGTTAATTATTTTTCCTTTCACTAATTAAATCTACCTAGATTCTTATAATATTGGGGCCTAAATTAATCATCTATCAACCCCACCCTCTCTTCTTCTAATTTTGGGCATAGATTAATCTCCTAAGGGCCCCATCCTTCTTTATCTTGGCTATTTAATCATTCTACAAGGTGATTACACCACTTAATAGGGCATTTTTTCTATTCTTAGTGAACCTAATGAATTGCAGGTCATTCCCACCAAAATATAGGGTGATCCCACTACTATTTGCTAAATCACCATTTATTTGGTGTTTTTTGCTTGAAATTCTAAATTCACTAATGAAATAGTGAATTTACCATTTTGACCCATGATCTCTCTAAAATGTTGGTAAATTCATTGATCTCATGGCAATTCTACCATTTTTATGGGTGAACTCATCGATTGCCAAATTGGGTGATTGACAAGATTGCCAAATAACCTACTTCTTATGTGTAATAAATGCCATAAATGAAAAGAATAAATACTAAAAAGGCACCTACCAATGGTCCACTCCTTGGTGGCATCTGATCTCTCTCACATGTTCTCCAAGGTGATGGTGATGTAGGATATTAGCCATATTTCTTAGCTCTCTCATGTGCAAATCTTAGAGCTCTAATTTACTATAGCTAGGGGTGAAAATGAACTATTTTTACCCGCTTGGGGTCAAAATATAGTAAATATTTCAATTTTTCACCCCCTAGGCCTATAGTTGAACCATTTTACCTCTTATGGGCTATTATTTTAGCCCTATTTATTCATTTTTCCTCCCTCTTTCTTCTAATTATTTCATATTTTAGCCTCTTTTATTGAAATTAATGTGATTACTATTTCTTCTGATCGAGGGCCAACTCATCAAAAAATTCAAATTTGTTATCTTCACCTCGAGGGGGCATCATGGGATGCCCAAACACTATTTGGGGTATTTTCATAGCCCTATTTTTCCATAAGTCATGCAACATTTAATGGATAATATGATTGAAATTATTTCTTCTAATTATAGTGACCTTTTCATTCTTTGAAAAGATGTTGCTTTGATCGAATGTCTTGATACACCTTATCAAATAGGGGAAAACTGTAGACATCTAATTCCTATCACTATTGTGCTAAAATTGTCAATCTAAATGATATTTTATGATAATGCATAATCTAGACTAAAAACACTAAAATGCTCTAAATCATTTGAACTTATCACGTGTAGGTGCCGATTTGTGCTAATGTATCCTTGAATGGAGCAATGCATTTTAGTTGATTATTATCTTTTATTAAATCATTTCAAGTCAAATTTTGACCACATAAAATGATGTCTTAGATAAGTAAATTCTTTTAATTCGGTAGCACACATCACATGCATGTGTTATGTTGCATCCATAATACCCTAATTGAGGTATTATCCCATATGCAATTGGCACCTTATTCTAATTATACTCCAGTCAAATTATGACTTAGTAAAATGACATTTTTGACTAGGTTGATTAAACATGCAATAGATTTCCAAAGAATTGCATAAAATTAATCAAATCCACTTAAGCAAATTAAACCAAATCAAGAGCTTAAGTAAAAATTCCAAGAATGTTATTGAATATCTAATTAGTAAAAGTTCATTATTCAATTCTACATCATCTCATGAAATCATCAATTAGGTGGCATCCATAAGCCATTAATGGGATAAATATCAAAATTAAGCTCTTCCATACCTCATCAATGCCCCATTATTCCAAATATTAATGACATTATTTATTGCTTATCTCTCCAAGGTTAAATCAGTCCGTGGCCACACATCTTGATCTTAGGATTGATGATCATGGCTGATCCTAGACATTTTTAGAAAGATATAAGTAGGAGGGACAAAACCACCATTTTTAAGCTTCATTTATACAAGCTTACTATCCAAAAATTTATATAGACAAGCTTCACCTATTTACAGAAATTGACAAAATATTGTGAGCCTAAGCCATTGGTGCACTAAGAGATGATAGAGGCTCATGTTACTCTTCATTGACAAAGACTTGGAGAACCAAATCCTGGGAAAAGCATGATTTTTGACTGCTTGTGAGGGAGAACAACTACTTGGGCAGTTTGATGGTATTCCTTTCTTAATTATCTCTTTGAAGGCATTAACAATGTCCCTTGAGGGAGTAGGCTTGATAAGTTAGGTCTTTATGCTTATTTTAGAGATTTATTGACAAATTCATGATCTAACCTTGTCTTTTAATCCTAATATACATTTTGGCACACTCAATGGGAATAATGCAGGCAAAGAAGATCTTTGGACTTGTTCTATCTAGAATTATGTTTTTGGAGGTAGTGTATGTTGTATAATTTTTATGGTTTTTCATTCTTAAACCATTCTAAGAATATATTATAGAGGTTGTTGGTGGATTATAATTGGGTTTTGGAGGTTCTGTTTAATATATATATATATATATATATATATATATAGGGTTTTATGTGTTTAAACCTATGGATGGATATGACCATCTAGAGGGATGAGAATATATTAAACCCTTCCCCTTCATTGATTATGACTGTGTGTGTTTTTGGTATGGTTATTATGTTGAAAGAAACTCGGATAATAAACTAAGGTTTTAGAAAATTTAAGGGTTTATGGGTATGATGGTTTATACATACCATTTTATTTAGGAAATTTAAAGGAGTTTTAAGCTTTTACATGTTTTAGTTGTTTAACTAAATGTGTGTGCAGTCGGTTATGACTTAAAAATGATAAAAAGAAAACCTAGAAATTAAACTAGGGTACCAAGAAATTTATGGATTATAAAGTGTAAATAGTTTTTATATTTGGGATAAATGTGTAAGGGTTTCAACCCTACAATTATTTTAGATGTTTTTGAATTATCTTAAATTGTTTGAATAACTAGAATTCAGTAGTTTAGAATGGTTTTGATAATTGTTGTGGTTTGAACCCTTTAATAGGGTCGCCCTTACCATTTTGTACATAAAAGTGAAATGTTATGTTTAGTTTCGTAATAATGTATTAATTTATAGTATTAAGGTTTATATTTTAAAATAATAGTAATATATATCTGGTTCATTTATACATGACCCTGGGGATGGGTTCGACCCATCCATAGGGTCAAATATGAATGAACCCCTGTTCCAATAGCTAGTGGCTGGAAACTTTGTGTATGGGATTGAATATTTTGTTAAATATTTAATTGAATATGTATAATTTTTATATTGAATTATGATCTTTAATTTTAGTTGATCCATAGATATAAGGATTTGGACAGGGTAGATGAGTATTTAGATTTATTGATATTTAATACGACTGAATTGGTTTAGTTTTGAACAACATTTCTAGTTTAGGTGGTTTCATTGGAAAATATAAAAAATATGGAAATGAGTAAATAGACTAAGTATTATTATGGTATTCATTTAAGATTTGAATAAATATTATTCATTTGTTGGTTAATAGGAAGAATCAATTCAAATCTGTGCTATGTTACATTTACCTAGTCTTAGGACTATAGGTGCATATATATTTGAACTTAAAATTTAATTACATGGTTTTAATAAGTTATAAAGGTTTCATTAGTTTTGTTACTTATGAATACTTAGTGTTTTTAGATAGCTAGAGGACCAACTATTAATAGTCATGCTTGTAGCTATTATTCAGTTCATGGCTATATTGAAAATGCATTTTGTGTTATGAAATAATATTGAACCAGTTGATTTTATATGGTTGTAGCTTAAACTGATAGGAATAAATTATTGATACTACATGTTAGATCAATTAACTATATCCTATAATGCAAGTAAATAATGCAAAAAATAAGACACACAAAGAATAGACAAACAAAAGGACACATTACTTAGAGATTATGTGGAAACCTTCCAATGTGCAAGGAAAAACCATGGGCAAAATGGTAGCTTCTAGACTTTATTTCTTTAACATCAACTCTCTTTTACAACAAATCCTCTAGAAAATCCATCAATTATAACATATAAGCACTTAGTGCTTCCACCTGAAGCATTTAGGTTATGAACCAAGTTAAACTAGCCTATAGGATCCAACCTCCAAGCATGCAATCCCAAAGCTTGCATGGAACCAATGATTAGATAAATTATAATGAGAGAGATAATGAATATTTATGCATTTTAAAAAATGATAGAAATAGGGGAGAGAGAATTAATAGTGGCATCAAATAAATTTGACCCACACATGAGTGGGGTGTCATGTGATCTCCATAATGATGGTGGTGTTGTCTCCATGTGCAAAAAGTCTTCAAGGCATATCACTTTAGACAATAACATGTGCCACCTCCATATGGCCCCAAAAACATTGTCTCCCACACACATGTGAGGTCAATATACTATAGTAACTTTCTTATATCCATTATCCATGTGACCATATGAGTCCAAAAGATTATTGCAATCACCTTTTGACTCTTTCCACATATGGGAAACATGGAGTCCCTCATAAATTTAACCCATACCAACCCTTTTATATTTTTCACCATGTGACACCACCCATGTGACTACCAAGGGTAAACCCATCTACTTTGGTGGAGTGTTATGCCCCACTCCCATCACATCAACATGATCACTCATGGGATACCCTCCCTGGGTCCCTACCATATGAAAAATTAGCCATATCACTCACAAGGCACATCATTAACCATCCAAATCACCATTGGGCCATGCCATCATGAATAGTGACCATGAATAATGCATATGAATAGTGATTTGTGAATAGTGACTTCACATCCTAACATTCTCCAACTTGAAGTCAATATACACAAGCTTTTACCACATCTAAGTATTTTGCAACCAACAGCTCATCCATGCCCTCTGATACCCTAACACAAACACATTAGAATTTTTATTGCACTACTAAAACTTCTCTATATTTATTAGATTTATCAACATCTATTCCACCATAGCAAATTGTAAAATTAAAGTGACAAATCACTGCTTCACACACAGACCAATCCTCCAATTGGGATTCTACCATGAACCGCTCATAACTCCCATTGCTTGGGAATATTTGATCTAGTGCTAACCATGGCATTTTGAAGCTTCTTATTCCTAATAAATATAATACATAGGACATAATAACATGTCTTCTCCACTTTTATAAGACACTCCTGGGAAGATAACTCAATAATGCAAGAAGTGGGGTACTTCCTTCTTTTCATGTCCTTGTGCATCTCCATCCTTGGTTTGCTCCACATACCACCTTCATCACATATTTGTCACTGAGACATTAAAATATTGATCATATTGGGGCCTACATCCAACATGTCATAACACATAGGCTCTCCATGAAGGTACTGAATATCCTATACTACATGTGTGGCACCTGTACCAACCAATATAATGATTTATTTAAAATATAAACCAATAACTATTTGCCTTATCACTTTTATTTATCTCTCCCTAATAAATATCACCATGTAGGAATTACACTACTCCAACTCCTTGAACAACAACTAGTGCATATAGCACTCTTGATAGTAGTGAGGTGAGAAGATCTCATAGAAGTCAAAACTAGACTTCTCCACATAAATTCTAAGCTATCAATATGATACAAGTGGACCAATCATAGCTCTAGAGAAGTCTTTATGCTACTCGATGCATCAATACACCTACCAAATTTTTGATCCAACATATAAAATGCACCCTACTCTATTGAATATTACCAAAACACCAACTCATGTGCATCCAGTGTTAGTCTATGCATTGTTCTACCTATCTAATGCCACAACCATATACACAACAATCCATAACCCTAAGTTAAATGGTCAACATCAACATTTTCCCTTCTGAGAACACTAGGTTTTACTTGTTCATCTATATCTTCATCTTCGTCTTCCTTAGCTACTTCAAAACTAGGTACAACTTTAGGTTTGTTTGTACGTCCTTCCTTTGTATGGATTTTACTTAACAACAACATCTCAACTAATAACATGTGGTCAGTATGATACCACATCAACACCCCTTCTATTTGTCTCCAATAAACATAATAAGGGGATTCCTTATCTATCACCTCCTCCAAAGGAGTCCAACTTTCTCCTTAAGATATAAAGTTATTCCATCAACATGAACACTATGTAGGCTACCGACTTGTCTCACAAAGCTTTTCCAATTTTCTCTTCAACTCTCCTACAGGATTATCCTACTCAACATGAAGATATTAGTATCTTCACCAAGATATCCTCCACTTTGCTCCAGAGAGAGATACCTATCAAAAACAAACTTTTTCTTCTTCATTAATCTCTAAGCCTCTCTTCCTATCACAAGAGCTTCACCTTGCACAAAACTAGCTAACAATAGAAAAATCTCACACATGGAATTTCTTACCATGGATTTGATACTAGATGTTAGATCCATGCATTGTTCACTTCAGAACCAAATATTTGATACCAAATGTTAAGAATAAAGTCCTGATACTACATGTTAGATCAATGAACTATATCCTACATTACAAGTAAATAATTTAAAAAATAATCTACACAAAGAATAGATAAGCAAAAGGACAAATTACGTAAATATTACATGGAAGCCTAGTAATGTGCAAGGAAAAACCATGGGCAAAATGGTAGCTTCCAGAATTCATTACTTCAATATCAACTCTCTTTTACAACAACTCCTCCAACAATTGTTAGGACATTTACCTAGTCTTATTACCATAGGTGCATGGATATTTGAACTTAGCATTTAATTATATGGTTTGAATAAGTTATAAAGGTTTCATTGGTTTTGTTACTTGTGAATACTTAGTGTTTTTAGATAGCTAAAGGACCAACTATTAATAGTCATACTTATATCTATTATTCAATTTTTAGCTATATTGAAAATGCATTTTGAGTTGTGAAATAATATCGATCCAGTTGATTTTATATGGCTGTAGTTTGAAAAAATATATTAAAATGTTAATGTCTATATATATATATATACATATATATATATATATATGTATGTATGTATATATATATATATAATATATACATATATACATACATATATATATGTATGTATATATATGTATGTATGTATATTATAGATATATACATACATTCATTCATACATAGATACATACACACATACACACATTAGTATGTAGTCAAGTCTTATAAGTAAATGAAATGGTTGTTTATTTCCAAATGAATTATCTAGTATGTTATATATATTATCATGTTTTAAATTAACTTATCTAAAATCTAAACTTGGACTTATTTCTCTTAATTTAAACATGAGACGTGCTTGAATCAAAGCACTGTTGACATTTTAGGAATTAATAAATGATTACTTATTAGTAATTATGTTTGGATTTATATAAAGGAATACTATGGGTTTATATGACTATCATGAGGACATAGGATTCTGTATGTTAAGATAGTATTTAATGTAAATATGGATATATATGAAAACTAGTTGTAAATAAATGAACATTAAGTTTAGATTGAGAGTTAAATGTTGCTACAATTATTTGTATAGTAAAATGGAATCAATTGTTTGATCAAAAAGTGTTATTAGAATGTCTATTAATTCTAGTATATAGATGCTCATAATTATATATAAGAAAGATTATGATGTTTTTGTATTCACATATACTATGGCTTCCATTATGTAAATCTTTATATGATTAAAACATGTGGATTTTAGCATTATTATGTTTATCTAGTATTACTGACATTAAAAAAGTAGGTGTAATGGAATTTACATATTTAGTGCCATTAATAGGCAGATTGGAGTTGCTCAAATGAGTTATGGGTGTGAAATTAACAAATCTTGAGATCTGGAAAACTATATTAAAACTTTGGACAAAATTATGTTTATGGTTTGAACATTGTTATTTCACCTGTTTGATTTAGTTTTCATGTATTACATGATATCATGTTAGAACATATTTTTTTATGATATATTGCATGTGATAGTTATCTAACAACACATAGGTTTTTAGTTGAATTTCTCAATTTCTGCACTATCACTATCTTCCCATCCATGAAGGAGTGTCATTCCCTTGTTGAGAGATTGTGTGGGGGATCAATGGTCTATGGTTGATGTGGAAAAGAAATTTGATGATACTCTCCCTCCCCTTTCAATAGTCAATTGATAAAGGCTTTACTTAGGATTACTTTTGGATATTAATGAGTTATTTGAGACTCGTATGATGTATGAAATATTATATAATTGTAATCTATTATTCAGATATGTATTATTATATACTTGTACTATTTTATGTAATTATATCACAATAGCAGTTGGCTGTAATCTATTTGTACTTATTAAATGACTTAAATCAATAATGGCTAAATTATTAACTTAGATTATTATTATTATACTGATATTCTTAAATTAAATAAAAGTAAATTAACATGTGTTATATTAAACACAAGTTAAATGAATCACACTTAACCTTATGGTTAATAACATAGCTATCTTAAATGATGCATTTAATTAAGGATCATTAATACTGAGTTAATTTTGAAGTTAAATTAAAAAAAATTAACCTAACTCTAGTTAACCTTGAGGGGTTCTTATATTGTGGTATTAGAGCTGAGGCTCAAACTCTTGGACTTAATGAGTCCACTAACATATTATTATCTTCTTTATTTATAAATAAGAATGTTGTGATGAAGGCTAGCTAGCAAGGGTACATAAAATCTGAATAATGCTAACCCTCTAGTTGACCTAAATCAATTTACCATTAAATATATTGTAAATCTTGATCATATTCTCTTAGCCATGAATGGGACTAGAGACTGTATAGCTGCCCTTGAATAGGAAGTTCATGGCCATTTTTAGGAGAACATTTAGAATGAACTTGAAGAGCATCCTGCTAATCAAGAAGTTTCTTAGGAACCTAGGCAAGAGAAGGTACCTCAAGATGTGAGATAACATATTGCTATTGAGCTTTTACATGACATGAAAAAGGTTAATCTACCCAAGTTTGATGGAGACCTTTTTAGAGATGGATCTAAAACATGGCTAATTGAGATGGAAAAGTATCTCAAGATTTGAAATTACTCTAAGATTACAAAATCAATTTGGGAAGCTTACTAATTGGCTGGTGAAGTAGATACATGGTGGGCAAATAAGAAATTAGAGATGAGCCTTGACTCTACCACCACCACATAGGAACAGTTTGTGACCCTATTCAGATCATTATGGTTACCCAAACTCTATTTTAATTAGAAGATAGAATATTTTTAGAATCTAAAGTAGGGAGACATTACATTGAATGAGTATTGGGAACAATTCACTAAGCTCTTAAAGTACATTTTGTAGTATCAAGTAGATGAGAGATTTACGTCAGGAAATTCTTTATGGGATTAAAACCTCAAATTAGATGTGAAGTGGATGTGCATGGACCATTGTAACGTCCCCATTTTTCTATAACATATAATTATAGAATATTATTAGCCTATTTATTTTTTGTAGGATAAATTAGGTGATGTCAAAGAACATTAGTGTGGGAAACACTGTTCATAAGGTACTATTCACTAACACTATTCATGGTGATATGGTAGGTGATGTAGCATGTGATGTAGAAAAGGAGGTGACTTGTGGAATGATGTGGCATGAACCACATGAGAATTTAAGGCATGTGAAGAGGTGGGGCATAATACTCCACTTGGTGATATAATTATTTATCTTTTATGACTCACATGATAAATAAAGATAGGGGTGAATAGTTGGGGCACCCCACTTGGGAAGATGCTTAATTTGGAAGGAAAGAGGAAGTTAAAAGATAATTAGTCATTATTTAGGAATCTTGGGAAGTGGGAAAACACATTTTACTATTCCATATTTCTCATATGTGTGAGTGGGATGAATTTTGGAGGCTTATGCATCTGGAGAAAGATTTGTAAAAAGTGGGGAATCCACTTTTGACCCTTGAAGAAGACTCCAAGTTATTTAAAATTAAATAATAGTGGTGACACTAAGTGTGGTTCATTTTTACCTTAGACATGAATTTTATTCTCTCTTCTCTCTCTCATGATTTTCTATATAAGCATACTTCTCCATTGTATTTGATATGTTAAAGATTATAACCCCCCTTTTGTAAGAATTGAACTGATGCTCATTATTGAATCTTGAACCTAGTTTAACTTGTCCCACTACTAAGGATGAAACCCTTGGAGTGAAGAAAAATTTGAGGATGAAAACCCTCTAAGGTTTGCTAGTCTCGATGGTGAGAGATCTTCCCTAGCTGGCTTTGGTGGTTTCATGTAGAAACTACATTTGGAGCTTCATTGGAGTTTGTAAGAAGTGTTATAATTCAATGTTTTAGTTTATATACTATTCAATAATATCAATGTAATATTTTAGTGATTTAATATTATAATTGGAGTGTTTATCAGTTTAGTATCTCTCTATTATATGGTTGTGTTTAAGCACAAGTGTTGAGTTTGAATATGGAGTTTGAGTGTTAATTTAGGAATATTCCAATTTGGGGATATTATAATGGTATCATAGCTTATGATCCTGCCATCTTGTGAGGGCTTGTGTTTTAGTTTTGTGTTGATAGAGCTATAGGGATCATGGAGTGGAGGTGGATTCCAAAATTTTGGCCTCAAAAGAAGAGGTGTTGAGAAAAAGACAATGAAATATTTTTGCAAATAATCAATGAACATTTCCAACAATTTTTAACAACTCTTTGATAGGCTACTTCAACAAATGAAAATAAAATTTTCATGGGCACATGCAGAGAGGTCCTCCATCCAAGTAAAGGTTAGAAATGAGTTGCTTGTTCAAGAATCACCCATCCAAAAGGATGATTTCATTCAATGTGATTCTCTAGAAGTGATTCAAAATTATAAAACTAAAAGGGGTGACGAAAAATAAAGCTCTTTGGAATAGCCAATGCCTATATTTTCTGAGTCTCACAATTCATAAATTTTGTTGTATGAAGATGAAGAGGATAAGGTAGAAGGTGTCACAGGTAGTGAGGTAGGTGACTCAGGTGGAGATCAAGAGGAGGTAGACATGTACTCATCAGAGGAGGTGTAGTTAGATTCTAGCTCAGATAGTAATCAAGAAAAGGTTGATGCAGAACAAATCTAGGATCAAGTAAAAGAAGAAAGAGCCAAAAAAATTAAGCTAGTAATTTATGAGCTTGATTTATTGTAAGAGGAATATGATTTAGAGGTTTTACCAAAGAACCAAAAAGTTGCAGGTGAAAATTTAGATCACCTAGAGGGATTTGAGCAAGGAGGTAGAGGTTTTACAAAAGGATGGCATATGCTTCCAACTGTGGAGGATGCTCATTATAGCCATGTTAATTCTAGTTTGGTGCAAATTCAGAAGTTCTAAAGGTTGTAACAAATAAATTTATCACCAAATTTATATATTTTATTAGAGTAGCATAGTGGAAGCCTAGTGGAACATCTCTATCATAAAGAGGTTTGTGGATTGGGAATTGCAAATTCCCACAGTTGATTTGGGATCCAAGTATTTGGACCCATGAAGTTAACTAGATAACTTGGGGATAAGAAATATTTGGGAAGGGAGGATTGTGATGTCCCCTTTATCCCCTAACATACAATTTTACAAGACCATTAGCCTTTTTGGTTCCTATAGGATAAATCGAGTGATGTTAGGGAACATTAGTGTGGGAAACACTATTCACAAAGTACTATTCAATGACACTATTCACGGTGACATGGAAGGTGATGTGGCATGTGATGTAGCAAAGGAGGTGACTTATAGAGTGATGTGGCATGACCCACATGAGAATTTAAGGCATGTAAAGATGTGCGGCATAATAATCCACTTGGTGACATGATTGTTTGTCTTTTATGACTCACATGCTAAATAAAGATAGGGGTGAATAGTTGGGGCACCCCACTTGGGAAGATGCTTGATTTGGAAGGAAAGAAGAAGTCAAAAGTTGATTATTCATTGTATGGGAATCTTGGGAAGTGGAAGAAACATTTCACTATTCCAAATTTCTCACATGTGTGAGTGGGGAAAATTTTAGAGGCTTATGCATGTGGAGAAAGATTTATCAAAAGTGGGGAATCTACTTTTGACCCTTGAAGAAGATTCCAAGATGTTCACTATTCAAGAACAATGGTTCCACTAAGTTTGGTGCATTTTTGACTTGGGCATGAAGTTTACTCTCTTCTCTTTCCCTTTTCTCTCTCATGATTTCCTATATAAGCATGCTTCTCCATTGTATTTGATATGTTGAAGATTATAACCCCCTTGTAAGAATTTAACTGATGTTTATTCTTAGAGCTTGAACCTGGTTCAACTTATCCCACTACTAAGGATGAAACCCTTGGAGTGAATAAATTTTTGAGGTTGAAAACCCTCTAAGGTTTGTTAGTCTAGATGGTGAGAGATCTTCCCTGGATGGATTTGGTGGTTTCATGCAGAAACTACATTTAGAGCTTCATTGGAGTGTGTAAAAGTGTTGTGATTCAATGTTTTAGTTTATATATTGTTCAACACTATAAGTGTAATATTTTAGTGATTGAATATTATAATTGGAGTGTTTATCAGTTTGGTATCTCTCTATTGTATGGTTGTGTTTAAGCATAAGTGTTGAGTTTGAATATTAAGTGTGAGTGTTAATTTATCAATATTCCTATTTGGGGATATATACCACTACAATATCCCTTAAGGATATTTACTACAATTTTTAAATTTTATGAATAAACTTACAAATATTGCAAACCATGAAATGGAATTGTTGGAATTAATACAAATTCAAACTATGATATTTAATCACTAAAAGAGATTACATTAATAATACTAAATTATACAAACATTGAATAATGCATAAACTAAAACACTAAATTAAAACACTTCTTATAAAAGGGAGGGGGGTTATAATATTTAACATACATTATAATGGGAGAGAGATCTATTTATATAGAATTTACAATGAGAAGGGGAGAGAGAAGAGAATGAGGAGAGATAAGAAATGGCACCCCATAATAGTAACCCATGTGAAGAGTGAACCATGCAATGAAAATATTAAAACTGCTATAAACTCCAACTATGATATTTAATCACTGAAATATATTACACTAATAATACTAAATTATACAAACACTGAATAATGCATAAACTAAAATACTGAATTACAACACTTCTTATAAAATGGAGAGGGTTATAATCTTTAACATATATTATAATGGGAGAGAGCTCTCCTTATATAGAATTTACAATGAGAAGGGGTGAGAGAAGAGAATGAGGAGAGAGAACAAATCATGCCCCATAATAGTAACCCATGTGAAGAGTGATGTAAGTTAGTCAAAAAGAGACAAACACTATCAATCACTCCCATGTGGATCCAAATTTTGTACCCCACCTTCACACATGTGTAAATCTAGAATAGTGAAGTCCTCTATGTACTTCCAAAATGAGTGGGAATCTCCTTTTTCATTTTTCCCCCACTTTAATAAGGAATAGTGATTTGATGACCCACTATCCCATGTGTCAACAAAAGGACATCACATGCCAAACACTCTATTCCTCCAAAAAATGGTGCCCAAACTATTCCTCCTTGTCTTATTCAAGCATGTGATTTCCAAAAAATAAAGAAACTTGTCTTTTGGTCTCCCGCTCATTCACATGCATAAGATAACCTTGTGGGCCATACCAAATCATCTCCAACTTACTTGCTGCATCACCTACCACATCACCATGAATAGTGATAATGAATAGTAATTTGTAAATAATGCTAGTGAATAATAACCTATGACTAGTGACTCTCACACTAATGTTACCTAACATCACCTAATTTAGCCTATGGGAACCAAATAGGCTAATGTTCTTATACAATATCACTTTAGGAAAAATGGGAACATCACGGTAATCCCTTCCCAAATATTACTTATACTCAAGTAATACTTATTCAGTTCATGGTTAAAATACCAAGATCCCAAACTAGCTATGGGAATTTATAATTCCCAATCCTTGAACCTAATTATGATACAGTTTCTCCAACACAAGTCTATTGTGCTACTCTGATATAATCAATAACTGAGATCCATACACTAAGTGATGCTATAGAAAACACTTTATTCATAGCAACTGAAACACCTACATCCACATCACATGCTTAGGTTGTACATGCAACCTCACCATCTAGGACCTCCATCCACTTAGAATCATGATCCTAGGTGCACCACTTGTCATAGTAAATCCATATGCCATCATCACCCTGTTGTCTTGTAGATAAATATCTTCATATGGCTTATCACAATTACTAATTTATCAAATTCCAAATCAACACATTGAACACTTTCAAAAACATTTATGTACTCTTCACTTGTGGGAGCACATTAAAATTCAACTTCATCAATATCTTCTACTAAGACCTTCTCTTGATGAACATCCAAGGTCTCTGTACACAACAAATATTCTAATTTGTCTTTAGCAACCTCTCTTGTCTCCATTTCAAATTGAAGACACTCACCCAAAGATGGACCTACACATTACACAAACATATAATGGGAGACATAATCTCCCTTAAAAAGCTCACCATTTAATCCATTAGGCCCCAATAATGTGTTATCTGACTCCTCTTAACTTGTGGTGCCTCACATGACTCTGTTTATTGTTCCTTCTCTTCATAGGGAGGGACTTTAACATTCCTTGATCTTCATCTGGGCTAGAGTCTCCTTTCTCCTCCTCTTCCTCTATGTTAAAAGTAACCTCAATGTGATGTACCTTACCTTCCCCAAGGCACCTGTGTCTAGGTTCCCAAGGCTCCCTGCATGAGAAACAAAGATTTTTACTTTTGAGCTCATTCCTCGCCTATGTATCCACATTTATTTCTTTGGGAAACTCCTTGTGAAAATATTTATTAAAAGGGAAGTATTTTCTCTGAACTCTATTTTTTGGAGATGATAAAAACTCCATATCCTTTGTATCAAATCTAGTAATCAATCTTTGCCTAAAGTTTGGATAATATATGATACTGCCATGTCCCAAGGTCACCAAACCATGGTACCACCACTTATGAGTTCTCCATCCAAATGAAGTGTTGCATACTCAATGGATTATTTTTATAACATGGGGTTAAGATAAAAGTATTTATTAATTTTTTTCACCCACAAACATGCACTATACTTGTTGGAACCATCAAAATAAGGAATAGATAACTTACTCTCTTTCTGTTATAACTCATTGATATGTGGTCTTCCACCTTTACAGGGTCTATGCCTTTGCTTGAATTTGAAATAGTCATGAAATGACATTTGATCTTGGAGACCTACCTTAAATCCTCTCTAATATCTCATTAATTGAGCATGAAATTCTTGATCAATGGGTTCATTGATTTATTGCATCATGCTATCCTTCCATCTTTTCAAGAACACCTCTTTTTCTGTGGGCAAAAATTTTGGAAGTTGTTGCCACTCCATGTTTCCTATAGCTCTATTATAGACTGTATTAGATCCTTTAACCATAATTTGTGTAAACAATTGATTTAGTTTTTATTATGTTTGAGCCATTTTTTGCATCAAATTCTCCACATTGGATGGCCCTCCTGTCCTATCTCCCATTTCAAAAATATTTGTATTTTACCTACAATGGATAAATCTACACATACAATGGTTGAAACTTGACATGATATACTAAAATCCTCAACAAGAGATTAAAAACCAACAGGATGACATGATACTCTGAGCTCTGATACCAAAATAAATCCCCAAAAGGGAATATTGCTAAATTAACACTCACACTCAATATTCAAAATCAACACTTATGCTTAAACACAACCACACAATAGAAAGATACCAAATTGATAAACATTACAACTATAATATTCAACCACAAAATATTAAACTAATAGTATAGAAAAATATATGAACTAGAACATTGAATTACAACACTTCTTACAAACTCCAATGAAGCTCCAAATGTATTTTTTGCATGAAACCACCAAAGCTAGCTAGGGAATATCTCTCACCATCGAGACCAAAAAACCTTAGATGGTTTTCATCCTCAAAGATTTATTAACTCCAAGGGTTTCATCCTTAGTAGTGGGATAAGTTGAACTAGATTCAAGATCTAAGAATGAACATCAGTTCAATTCTTACAAAAGGGGGTGGGGGTTTATAATCTTCAACATAACATTTACAAAGGAGAGGCTCTCCATATATAATATTTTTACAAGAATGGAGGAGAAGAAGGAGAATGGGAGGATACAAAATAAATTGTGCCCCATAATAGTAACTGATGTGAAGAGTTATGTCAGTTAGTCAAAAAGATACATATAAGATCAATCACTTCTATGTGGCTCCAAATTTTGTGCTCCACCTTCACACATGCAAATCTAAAATAGTGCAATCCTTTATGTACTTTCAAAATGAGTGGGAATATCCTTTTTCATTTGTCCCCCACTTCAATTATGAATAGTGATTTGATGACCCACTATCCCATGTGCCTTCAAAAGGACATCACATGCCAAAAACACTATTCCTCCAAAGGTCGCACCCAAACTATTCCTCCTTATCTTATCCAATCATGTGCTTTATATAAAACAAATAAACTTGTCTTTTAGTCTCCCACTCCTTCACATGCATAAAATAACCTTGTGGGTCATGCCACATCATCTCCAAGCTGCCTAACTTGCTGTATCATCAACTATATAACCTGTCACATCATCATAAATAATGACAATGAATATCAATCCGTAAATAATGCCAATGAATAGTGACTCCCACACTAATGTTCCCTGAAATCAACTAATTTAGCTTATGAGAACCAAATAGGCTAATGGTCTTCTACAATATCACTTTAGGAAAAATGGGGCTATTACACTCATCTACCATGGATCAAGTCTTTGAAAAGGAAGTTAAGTAGGAGTAGAAGTTGAAGTCACTTGCTCAGGTCAGAGAGAAGTTTAATAATTTTTTTGGAGATCCTAAAAAGACTTTCAAAAATAAGAATTAGAAGAAGAGTGCAAACTCTAAAAACCAGTTCAATAATTAGAATGCCAAGTTTAATAGTGATTCAAGAAATAAGAAAGCACATAATGGTTTTGAAGGAGGTTTTAGGGGAATCAACAATCTAATAGGAAAGAACCACCTAGTGGATGCTTCATCTGTGAAAGTGATCATTATGCTAGGGAATGCACTTAGGGTAAATCATATAGTAAAAATAAGGGTTCCACTCTGTAGTAGGGATATTTTTGGTAGATAAGTCATGTAATTGTGGACAATCATCAAGCTGAGTTTTAGGGTTCTCCTATTGAGCTATCAGGTACTTTATTTGGTCAACCAATTTTAATTTTGATTGATAGTGGAGATATTTAATGTTTTATTGCTCCTAATATGCATAACAAGTTTTCTAGAAAATTTAGAGTTATGGAAAACACATGGTCAGTTTAATATGGGAATGAATCTAAAGTCAAGGTCGATAAATGTTTGGTGAAAGCTAAGATCAATCTACCTAAATTCACTATGGTAGTGGATCTATTTGCAACTCCATTGGGGTCATATGATGTGATCTTAAGAGTAAATTGGTTAGCTCAACATAAATGCAAGGTAGATTTCCCACTTAAAAGGGTTGAATGTCTAGATGATTTAGGTAATCAAACCCAAATTCAGGGAACACAGAGGGATCTTAAGTTTATTTAGATTTTCATAATTTAGTTAAATAAAGCTCAAAGAAAAGGGGGTCAAACATATATTTTAAAAATAAATAGGAGGGAGGAATCAAAGGAATCTTCTATTGAAAATTATCCTTTTCTCTAGGATTTTCAAGATGTTTTCCTGAAGAATTATTAGGTTTACCCCCTAAAAGAGTATTTGATTTCTAAATTGACATCATTCCAAGGTCTACACCATATTTAAATCCCATTATAGAATGACAACAACCAAGTTAGTGGAATTAAAGGATCAACTTCAAGAGTTGTTGTCTAAAGGGTTGATTCAACCAAGTGTGTCACCATGGGGTGCACTAGTTATGTTATTTAAGAAGAAGGATTAAACCCTTTGCATGTGTATTGATTATAGGATGTTGAATAAGGAAATGATAAAAAACATGTATCCTTTTAACTCTCATTGATGATTTTTTTGATGAAATACATGGAGCATTAATTTTCTCAAAGATTGATCTTCGAGCAGGATATCATCAGTTAAGGATTTGAGAGGAATACATTCCCAAAATATCCTTTAGAACTTGATATAAACATTATGAGTTCATAGTTCTTCCTTTTCAACTGACAAACGTGCCAACAACATTTATGAATCTCATGAGTAGTGTGTTTAGGGATTATCTAGATCATTTTGTGTTATTATTTTTAGATGATATCTCCATTTATTCTCAATCTATGGAGGAACACTTAAAGCATTTAAATTTGGTTCTACAATGGTTATGGAAGCATAAAATTTATGGGAAGCTATTAAAGTGTGCCTTCTTTCAAAAATAAGTACAGTACCTTGGGAACATTATATCTGTAAAAAGAATATTTGTGGATCATTCAAATATTAAAGCCATTATGGAATGGTTAGTACTTAAAAATGTCCATGAAGTTAGGAGTTTTATGTGTTTAACAAGATATTACAGGAAGTTTGTTTCAAACTTTTCTAAGACAACAAATTTGATTACCTCTTTTCAACAAAAAAAATAGAAGTTTGTGTGGTTAATGAAGTGCATGGAATATTTTTAGGAGTTGAAAATAAGACTTACCTCAACACTAGTGTTGAGAGTTATTGATCCAAATGACCAATTATCAATAATAATTGATGCTTCAAGAGATAGCCTTGGAGGAGTTCTCATGCAAGAGGGTTCTTTTTTATCTTATGAGTCCACAAAGTTGAAATTATACAAGGTAAATTATGCCTTACATGATCTAGAATTGGGTACAATTATTCATGCCTTGTAGGTTTAGAGGAATTATCTATTAGGAAAACCATTTGAGCTCAATATTGATAACTTGGGGTTCATGTATATCTTCACCCAACCTAACCTGAATGCATGTTAGAGATGATGGTTAGAGTTATTTTTAGATTATGATTTTGATATTAACTACATTAAAGGCAAGGAAAAAAGGGTATATGACCTTAGTTTTTAAAGGTATGTAGTATTTTTGGCTACTATCAGGAGTACCTTTCATGATCAAGTGGTGAAATTCTCTCCAAGAGATGAATTTTATGAACATGTAAATCTAGTATTGGTTCAAAATGCTTAAGATCCTAAGTTTGAAGGATTAAAATTCAAAGATAATGGTTTTTTGAGATACAAAGGAAGGATTTATGTACCAAATAAGTAAAATTTAAGGAGTGTAATACTAAAAAAACTACACAATGTTCCTTATTCAGGCCATCTAGGTGTGATTAACCTCTTAGCAGAGCTGAGGCCATTGTATTTCTATAAAGGAATTAAGAAAATTGCATATGATTTTATTTTATTATGTTTATAATGTCAGCAAGTTAAGGCTAAGCATGTGCTTCCTACTGGGTTTCTATACCCACATACTGTACCAAAATGGAACTAAAAGGTCATTAATATGGTGTTTGTTCAAGGTTTAACAATATCTCAAAATTGTCATGACATGATTTTGGTGGTTGTTGATAAACTCATCTAGGTATCTCACTTGATTCCTGGTAACATTACAGATGATGTAACTATGATTTCAAATATATTCATGAAATAAGTGTATAAGTTACATGGGTTTTTGAAAAATATTATTTTGGATAGGGACCTAAAAATAACTTCTAGATTCTAGTTGACTCTTAATTAAGCTTTAGGTACTTAGTTAAACTTTAGTACAATGTACCATCCAAAAATAGATAGATAAATAGAGAGGGTTAATTAGGTGTTAGAAGATATTCTAAAGATGTAATGCATGGATCAACAATACATGTGGAAATAATACCTTTTATTAGTTAAGTTTACCTACAATAAATCATACCAATTAGTGTTGAAAATGGCTCTATTTGAGGCATTGTATGGAAGAAGGTGTAGAACATTAATTAGTTGGGACATGTTAGAAGACACGGTATTATTTGGTCCATATATGCTTCTTGAAATGAAAGATCAAGTTAAGCTAATAAGGTATAGGTTGGCTAAAGTCAATGATAGGTAGAAGAGTTATGCTGATCTAAAAAGAACAAAAAGGTAGTTTTCAATTAGAGATAAAGTATTTCTATGGGTTAAACCTAAAAAAATATCGATCAAATTTAGAAAATCAACCAAATTATCTCCTATATATTTGGGACCTTCCGAGGTCTTGGAATTTGTCAATCCTATGGAGTATAGACATGCTTTACCACCAAATTTAACACTCATACATAATGTTTTCCATGTGTCTTATCTTAAAAAATATGTTATTGATCCTTCTCATGTGTTGGATTAGAATGCCTTACAGGTTTTGGATCATGGGGTGGTCATAATACCCTGATTTTCCTCTAGACTTGTTATTATTGATTTTGTGGTTAGTGATTAGTTTACTTGATATGTTAAGTAACTGAAATTAGTTGTATGTTGGACAATGTTTGTTTTTAATGATCATGATAGTTAATTGGTAGTTATCTATTTGTATTATATTATGGTACATTTTAATTATGATTATGCAGTACATTCTGTTACAATAGTTTATTATGATTTTTACATGATATGGTCTAACTATTGTTTACTTGTATTGAGGTGGATGTAGGATGGATTTACCCTCCTGATTATCACCAAGGGAGGGTATCAATAGAGAGGTGTAGATGGAGACAAATGGGAGAGGAGAGAATGAAACGAGAACCCTACACACACCACATAGAGTAGAAATCTTCTTATTAATTGATTAGTTGGTTAATATTGTTTGCAACATGCATTTAGTTATTAATGTATTTTTTACATTTGGATATGTTTGATTATCATGTTTGTATATTTATTTAACCCTGGTAGTGTGTTTGCATTTATGAGATATTATAATGCCTGAGATTCTTATATGTTTATCTTACTCCATTGTTTGCAATTATATACCATATGGGTCAAATGAGTGTGGCATATGTTGCTGAGGTAAATTAAAATGTTTTACTTAGCTTACTTCATGTATTTATATTTTCCATAACTTGTTCTCCACTTTCCTTGATTGGTCTTGTTGTGATGCCAAGTCTAATTTTGTTATCTTGACATGGTTACACTTTTATATGATAATATATGATTTGAATAGTATAATAGCATTAAACATAGAATGATAAATATGTTGTTATAAAGAAAATTGTTTTAGTATAGGGTTTTCAAAAAAAACCTTAGGACATGTTTTGATTTGGTTGAAGTCATTGATATAATTAAATGGAATTGAATTGTATTATTGACAAGGTTTTAACCGTAGGCCATATAGAAGTTTGTAAATGTATTGAATATTAAAATCATGGAATATTACTTATGGTAAGGTTGAAGGCATAGTTTAAACTTATGAATAAAGGAATGATTTCTAAGTTTAAGTCAAAATCCTTTCAAAACATATCATTTGCATGGTAATTTGTTGATATTTGCTTGGGTTAAAGATATCATTTGGTTCTATAAAGTTTAAATGATTATATATATTATGGCATATTAGAGAATCTAGGGTTTGTAAAATTTGGGATTCTAAAGTCTTCGAGCCATAATACAAAATTGGTTGACTTCGATTAGTTGCATGGTTTTTGCGATGATGAGTTTTGACTAGTTAATTGACTTTTGAGAAATTGGAGAGGTCTATGTCAAGATTTTGGCATGTACATTGGGAAAATATGGAGATAAAGGAGAGGGGACGATGGAAATATAGGATGGAAGAGAGCATGGGATGAGGAATAACACATGTAAAGAAGATCTCTATGGAATTGTGTTTTTAGGGGTAGAGTTTAGTGTATATTTTTATAGTTTTTCATTCTTAAACCATTTTGAGAATGTATTATAGAGGCCATTGGTGGATTTTAGTTGGGTTTTAGAAGTTTTATTTTATTTTTATTTTAAAATATCTATATAGGTTATATGTTTTTAACCCTATGGATGGTTACATCCCATCCAGAGGGTTGAACACATATTAAACACTTCCCCTCCATTGATTATGGTTGTGTGTGTTTTTGATATGATTATTATGTTAAAAGAAACACAAATAATAAACTAAGGTTTCAAGAAATTTAAGGGTTTATGGGTATGATGGTTTATACTCTCTTTAGGAAATTTAAAGGAGGTTCAAGCTTGTACATGTTTTAGTTGTTTCATAAGTTGTGTTTGTGATCGATTATGATTTAAAAATGATAAAAAGAAAACTTCGAAATTAAACTAGGGTATCAAGAAATTTATGGATTATAAAGTGTAAATAATTTTTATACTCGGGACAAAGGTGTAGGGGTTTTGACCTTAGAATTGTTTTATTTATTTTTGAATTAGCTTAAGTTGTCTAAATAATTGTAATTCATTAGTTTAGAATGGTTATGGTAATTTTTGTGGTTTTAACCCTTCAACAGGGTCATCATTACCATTTTGTGCATAAAATTGAAATGCTGTGTTTAGTTTGGTAACAATGTATTCATTTATAGTATTAAGGTGGTTGTTTATATATATATATTGGGGTCATTCATACGTCACCTTAGGGATGGGTTCGACCCATCCATAGGGTCAAATATGAATGAACCCATATTCTAATAGATAGTGGCTGGAAACATTGTGTATGGGAGTGAATAGTTTATTACATATTTAATTTTTTATGTATAATTTTATAATGAATTAGGATCTTTAATTTTAGTTGATCCATAAATATAAGGATTTAGACAGGGTAGACGAGTAGTCAGATTTGTTTATACTTAATATGATTGGACTAGTTCAGTTTTGAATAACATCTATAATTTAAGTGGTTTCATTGGAAAATATAGAAAATATGGAAAGGATTAAATAGACTAAGTATTGTTCTGGTATTCATTTAAGCTTTAAATAAATATTGTTCATTTTATGGTTAATAGGAAGAGTCAATTCAGACATGTGCTATTTTACATTTACCTAGTCTTAGGACTATAGGTACATGGATATTTAAATCTAACATTTAATTATATGGTCTAAATAAGTTATAAATGTTTCATTGGTTTTGTTACTTTAAAATAATTAGTTTTTTTAGATAGCTAGAGTACTGATTATTAATAGTCGTGCCTATAACTATTATTCAATTCATGATTATATTGAAAATGCATTTTGTGTTATGAAATAATATCAACAGTTCATTTTATATGGATGTAGCTTGAATAAATTTATTAAAATGTTAATGTATGAATATTATATATATACCTATATATATGTTGTATAGTATGTGTGTGTGTGCACGCGCATGCGTACATATGTGCATGCATACATGTGTGTGTGTATAAACACACACACATGTATATGAAATTGAGTCTTATAAGTAAATAAAGTGTATGTTTATTACCAAATGCATTATCTAGTATTTTATATATATTATCATGTTTTAAATGAACTTATTTGAAATCCAAACTTGAGCTTATTTCTCTTAATTTAAACATGATACATGCTTGAATCAAAGAACTATTGATGTTTTTAGAATTAATAAATGATTACTTATTTTTAATTTTTTTTGGATTTATATAGATGAATACTATGGGTTTATATGACTATCATGAGGACATAAGATTTTGTATGTTGAGATAGTATTTAATGTAAATCTGGATATATACAAAAGTTGGCTGTAAATAAATGAACATTAAGTTTGGATTGATAGTTAAATTTTACTATGATTATTTGTATATTAAAATGGAATTAGTTATTTGATCAAATAGGGTTATTATAATGTCTATTAATTCTGGTATATAGATGCTCATAATGATGTATAAGAAAGATTATGGTGTTTTTGTATCCATATATACTATGGCTTCCATTAAGTAAATATTTATATGACTAAAATATGTATATTTTATCATTATTATGCTTATTTGGTATTAATGATATTAAATAAGTAGGTGTAATAGAATTTATGTACTTACTTAGTGTCATCAGATTAGAGTTGCTCAAATGAGTTGTGTGTGTGAAATTGATTGATCTTGAGATCTATAAAACTATATTAAAACTTTGGCCAAAGTAATGTTTATAGTTTAAACATTATCATTATATATGTTTGATTTAGTTTTCACGTATTTCAAGATATCATGTTATAATACATTTCTTAATGATATGCTACATATGATAGTTATCTTACATTACATGAGTTTCTAGTTGACTTTTGTGATTTTTGTACTATCACTATCTACCCATCCATGAAGGAAGGGTCATTCCCTTGTTGGGAGATTGTGTGGGGGATCAATGGAATATGGTTGGTGTGGAAAATCACTTAGATTATACTCTCCCTCCCCTTCCAGTAGTCAACTGATAGAAGCTTTACTCATGATTATTTTTGGATATTAACAAGTTCTTTGAGACTTGTATGCTTTATGGAATATTATATAATTGTAATTTGTTATTCAGATATGTATTATTGTATACTTTTACTATTTGATATAATTATATCACAATAGTTATTGGTTGTAATTTATATGTACTTATTGAGATACTTAATCATCAATGGCTGAGTTATTAACTTGGATTATTATTGTACTGATATTATTAAATTAAATAAAAGCAAATCAACTTGTGTTATATTGATCACTAGCTAAATGAATCATACTTAACCTTATGATTAACAACATGGTTATCTTAAATGATGTATTTAGTTATGGATCATTAATTTTGAGTTATTTGAAGTTGAATTAAAAAAAACAATTGAGATAACTCTAGTTAAATTTGAGGGGTTGTTACACATGGCAACACTTAGAAAGTAACAGTACAAGCTCAATAATCAATCAAGCACACACACAAGAGCACTCAATGTAATGCAAAAGGAATGGTCCAAGGAGAACTCATACAAGGGGCATGTTCAAATGATTCCAAATAGAAAGGAGATGACATATTCAAATTTATAATCAACATAGAATGACATATTCAAATGTCTAAATAACATACAATGGCATAGGGACCAACAAGCAATTAACATATTCAATTGTTCAAACATTAATACAAAGCAATGAAAAACACTCAAGGAAGAGAAAACATGAATGAATGAAGTATAAGAAACCAACATAAGTATATCATACTAGTCCCTACATATATGTGTTAGTAAAATATGTCATGTAACATAACATATCAAGTACAACGTGAAAAATATGAGCATGGATATAAACATAGGTAAGAATTATTATATAATCTCAAACATGATAATGAATAAATGATCATAAAATGATACGTAACCTATATTAATCATGATAAACAAATTAGATTCCCCCAATGTACTATATGATGTAGGTAAAGGAGAGGTCCAACATATGTATGTGTATATATCATGGATCTAGGCATGCATGTATCACACTCAAAGATGTGTGAAACATATGTGCATATATAAAGGGAATGATATGCTATTTACTAACATTAAAAAACAACATAGATGTTGAGGAGACAATAAACATGTGCATGCTAGGAATGTTTTTATATTTTTTTGGATTTTTTAATTTTTTGTATTTTTTGAATTTTGAATTTTTGTAATTTTTAAAAAGCAAGAGATACCTAATTATCCCATATAAGGGATGATCATATTGTGATTTATAATCTGAATATAGTGAATTATACTATTTATATTACCAATGAATATGTATAAGTGTCATATCTAGATCTGGAGATTAGATAATACTTTGTGTGCCTCATAGGAATATGTGGTCATGAATCAAGAGTAGTAGTAATAGTGGTTTTTGGAACCCATTTTTGAGTGCTCTCTTATTTCTATGAAGTAGTAGAATTGGAACATGTTTAGTTGCCTAGGTAACTAGGTATATTATGTATAAGTTGATGAGTATTCTATGGAATCCACTGTATATCTCTGGTGCAAAGGCCTATCAAGTATGGGCCACCTAGGAAAGGAAATTACCTATTGCTTACCCTTTCATGAATGATGAACCTTAGTAGGTTTTATAATTCATATAAGCTCTTGTATATTTTACCCATCAAGTTTGAGGAATCGCCAAAGGGGATACAAACACTTGTGTTGAAATAAACATTAAAACTGGTAAATGTGTTGAAGTTGTAATGGTTTCCATGGAGGATATAACAATAGTTGTGTTGGTTTTGGGGAGCAATGGTTTAAACACACAACTATTAACCCTACTAGATGTAGTATGTAATGTTGTACTTTAGGGGGGGCAGGGGAGATGAGAATTGAGGATATATAAGGATGTCCCATAACTTTAATAACATGATCAAGAGATGAACATGGTTTTTAATCAATGTTTTTAGATTTTTGAGTATTTAAGATAATATAGAGGATCTTATGAAGATCTTCAAAATTTTCATGAATATGCTCACGAAATAATGTAATAGATTTTGCTTGTTCTTGATCTACTTGTTCATTTTCATTGTCTTGATGTATTTCATTATCCTCATGATCAAATGTATCTTGTAAAAGATTTTTTTTAGTATGTTACTCATTGTAATTATTTGCACTTTCATTATTATCAAAATTTGACATGGTATTAACTTGAGACATTTTATATTTCTCAAGAAGAAGCTCAAGATATTTAATAAGAACACCACTTCATATAGGGATACACCTAGGTTGTATACAAATGATAAAAAAATGTGAATAAGTGCAACAAATAAAAAACTTAAGAGGATGAAAACCCTAGAGCAAGTTAAGATTTGCATAAAGAGACATAGGGGTTAGGTTTACCAAATGTTTAACTCTAAATTTAGATTGAGGGTAGGGTTAAGAATATAGAAATAACTAATACACAAGGGTGATAAACTAATATATAGTAGGCCAATTATTTACAACACTTAATAAAATGAATATTCCCAATTATAATACTGAGATATGCTAAATATATAAAATAATAGATTTGAAATATATTCAATTGATTGAAATACAAAAGATAAATGATAATTACTTGGGTTTACTATACATACTAAGATCTAGGTTAGACATAAGTAGAAGTGTGTCAAATCAAGGTTCTAGAATAGTCATTAGATTTTAGAAATATCATTTATATAGCTATGGACACTACCATCACCTTATGGGCACTCTTGTCGATGCAGGTGTCTGTGTTGTGGCACTACTCTCTTGTACAAAATGTCCACTATATATCAATTTAACCAACTCCATCATTCTAGGTTTTCTATCATCTTTATGATGATGTCTTTAGATATTGAATATAGGTTATCACTCTTCTATTATTGATCAAACCTTCTCTTTACCCTTATTCACCCTTAGAATAAATCTTTCTAAAAATGGGTTAGTGGGCTCAAAATGATGAGATAACATCAAAAACCCCTTTGTCAACCAGTGCTACCTACATAATTAATACTCTATAGAAGGAAACATAATTATTTATGTCTCTCCTATGAATGGGATTATGCTTACACAAGGGTGCAATATACTATATGAAAATGTCTACAATGATATAGCTTGTATCTTAACAAATATCACTCATGGACTGATATTTGAATGATTTCAACCTTTTATATGATTGCTCCTATGACTAATAAATAAATAAGATTGAATAGAGTATACTAACTTAGTTTTACAATTGATTGAATGGGCCTTGGTAGGTGTTTTCTAGATGAATAATGAGAAGGCTATGACTTGTCTTTTTACCACACCTTTTGAAAATATCTCATGGTATTATTCAATAAGACAAATGGGCCAAACCATAGGTTTTGAATATTTTGTAATTTGGATGAATTATGAGTACTAGACACTAAAGGATTTGGACACTAACATCGATGATAGTCTCCATTTATTACCAATATTGTATAGAAGGTTAGTAAATAGGTATGGATATGTAAGTGATAGTGAATGATGTTTATTAGGTGTTAATATTTTTGTAGTGTATAGGTTGTCTAGGTCATCAAAATAATATCATTAAAAATATAAGATAATCATTTAGGCATAATGAGATGGTGAATGTGAGCCTTTCAATAACAATAAGGTCTCAAATTGAAGGGTAGATCCTTAATAGGTATTTGTCAAGTATACAAAAATGTGATGCTATAAATATTCACTTTTAGTATCTACAATTGGGTCTTGTGCACTTATACCATATAAACAGATGTCTCTAAATAAAAAAGTGATAGTAAACTTTATCTAAAGTATTATGGCCCTTATAAGCTCCTGGAAAAAACTGACATTGTTATATATAGGCTAGAGCTACCCAGTCCACTTGAATACATCCCATATTTCATGTATCATGCCTAAAGAAGGTAATTAGATAGAGAGTTTTTACCCAAAATGAGTTACCAAAATTGGATGAAGAAGGCCAAGTAATTTTATAACCTAAGGCAATCCTTTATACACACACTAAAATGTTGAAAACAAGATAAATTAAGGAGAAATTGATCAAGTGGAAGAATA
Source organism: Torreya grandis (assembly GCA_037957365.1). Taxonomy (NCBI): domain Eukaryota; kingdom Viridiplantae; phylum Streptophyta; class Pinopsida; order Cupressales; family Taxaceae; genus Torreya; species Torreya grandis. The sequence goes on along the minus strand of JARHVA010000906.1, from coordinate 2,843,434 downwards.
TGAACCATGAAGAGGTAACATGGGAGGATGAATCTTTTTTACAATAACATCTAAAGTTGTTCAATGTTGAGGACATTGTTATTTTGAAGGGGAGGGGCATATTATGCCTTTATATTATAACATGTGTTTGGATATGTGTATTCAACTTGTGGCTTACATAAGCCCCTCCTTATCATATTATATTTCTCTATGATCTCATTTGGCTAGATAGGTTGGCCTATGGAGTAACCATATCTTAACTAGACTATAAATAGGAGGTAGATACTAGTACTTAATTATCATATTATGAATTTTGTTCTTATTATAATGTTGTGGAAATTTCCCATCGAAGTAGCTTGTCATTTATTCATATAGTTTATTTTAGTTTAGTCATATTGTGATTAATTGTTGTTATTCCTCTTTATTGGTGAATTCATTTCATTACACTGTAAACTTGTGACTTTATACTTTGAAATATAGGTATGCTATAGAGTTTTTCCATGCTCTTTTTGTATGAAAATGTTTTTCTTTTTCTTTTTAGTTTTTTCTGCTCTTTGCATGAAATATGTTCATTCTTTTTTATTCTAATACTTAAAAAATTGGTGAAGCTTTTCTAGAAAGCCTTTCTCATGTATCATTTTTTTTATTTTATTTAACCCTGTTGTTTCTTCTTCTTGGAAATAGGTTTTCTTTTCTTCTTGCTTTTGTTGAGATTTTTTGACTATATTTTTGCTTTATTTTACTATTTTATTGTCAGTCTTAATATTGGACTATATTTATTTATTTATTTCATCACTTGACACGTCTCCCCAATGGAACTCTTTTATGTTTTTTCCCACACTACTCTGTGTTAATATGGATGCTCTCCCATTCTCTATGGTTTTATCAATGTTCATTTGCTTTATGGTTTTGTTGTTCCAAATTTATCTTAATTATTATTTTGCTTTCAATTTCTTTGACATAATCCCACCTTGTCTAGAGGTTTTTGGTTGTTCTTTTTTTACTCTTCCTTATTTTCCCATGGTACCTTCTTCAAGTGTTAAGCTCATTTTGTGGCATCATTTAGGGCATCTATATTTTTACCACACATTTTAAATAATTGGGAAACTTGGGACAAGTGTATACATCATATGTGCCCTTTTCATGACATAAAGTACATTCTATTTGGTTTGGTGTAGTACAAGCCCTTTTGAGGTGTCCTGTTCCATGTTTGTAGTATGTAGGGGGTCATTTTTTTGATCCACCTTATCCTCCCTGATAATTTATTCCTTGACATATCCTCCTCTCTAATAATAATTTCCTTGGTATCTCCCACAGTAGCCACTCCAATATCCTAGTATATAACTATTTCCCTCTTAACCCGCATAATATCCTCCTTGATATCCACCTTGATAAACTCCTTGGTAATTGTTAAAATTTTGTTTAGGAGGGCCAACCATATTCTATGGTGCCATAGGTTCTTTTTACATGTTGTGTGGGATCTAGGTATGTTATTATTGATGGAGGGGTTGGTAATTTTGGTAATTTTTCTGTTGTAGTATCCCTTGCTTGCATTTGTTTGAGGTCCTCTAATTCATGTACTCTAGGGAAATTTTATCGATAATGTCTTAATGTTTTTCAAATCATATAGAATCTAAGTTTATCTTTAGGAGGATATACTTCCATTAATGGACACATGTTCTAATTGTGTTGATCATAAACCTTGTAAATTACACACCATAGTCTATCCTTTATAATAAGTTGTTGGATTGGTGGTGTCATCTAAATAGTGTTGGCTTGAGATAATGCCACTCTTCTAATATTTTTAGCATGAGGACACTCTAATTTATTTTCCCTTCCTCACAAAATATTACACACTAAATTTTGGGCCATGTTGAGTTTGTGGACAAATTATTTTCTATTTCTAGTTTCATCTGTATTTCTTATCTCAATCTTAATTATGTCAATTCTTGTTCCATTTTCTCAAATAAAATTTGCATCATTGTATCTTTCTCTCACCTCCAAGTTTTTTCTTCTAATAGATCCACCATTTTAATGATTTAGTAAATTTTTGAAATTATTTTCCATTAGTATTTTCTATTAGATGTGGTAATAACCTAGATATAAATTATTCAATATTATACTTTTCTGTTAAAGAATTCATCAACTTCCTTACTACCACTTTAAATATTTTATGAATTTTTTTCAGTGTTTCTTTTTCCCCTTGATTAATTATCTCATCTTAATTACATTCTCTATGGGGGTATTTGGATAGTAAAATCACTCTAAAAAGCATCTTTCATGTCATCACATGTCTTGATATGGGGAGGACTAATTTTTTATATACCATTTTAAGGTATCATATTTTAATTAACCCATAAAGTCAAACAATTTAACTTGGTTATCTCTAATATTATGAATTCTTTAGTATGCATCTAGGACAAAGATATGTGTTTCTGCATCTTTTGTATGTTTACCAAAGATGGGTAATTTAGTCTTCTAGGCCATCTTAAATTGGTCAAAACTTGCCTTTTCACTTGATGATTTAGTATTAGTATTATTTTATTATGGGGTTTGTTGTTTCTTGTATGTCTTCTCCTTTTATTGTTCTCAATAATACCATTGTTTCCATATAACCTTATTTTTACCCTTTTTTTAGGCAATTCTGTCTCAAAATAATTTTTTCCTAACACTTCTTTGAAATCTCTCACTATTTCTTCTCTTTTCACATTCTCAAGGTTGGATTTTGTATAGTTTTCTCTTAATTCTTCTCCTATATATATATATATATACACACACACACACACACACACACACACATATATATATATGTATATATATATATATATATATATATATATACATATATATATATATATATATACATATATATATATATATATGTATATATATATATGTATATGTATATATATATATATATGTATATATATATATATGTATATATATATATATGTATATATATATATATGTATATATATATATGTATATATATATATATATGTATATATATATATATATATGTATATATATATATATATATATATGTATATATATATATATATATATATATATATATATATATATGTATATATATATACCTTCTTCAAGTGGCATATTTCACAATTTTTGAAGCAACATGAGGGATGATGATTGTTTCAAGGGGTTCATCTCCTCAAATAATATCTTTTGGCTAGGGGGTACATGTCTCATTGTATCTCATTTAAATTTTTATTCTTTATCTTTATTTATTATTTCTGACTAATCTTTCCTCCTCATATTCATTTGTATTGTCTATTCCTTTTTTTACATTGTCTTCTTCTTCTAACAATGATTCCCAGTTATTTTATCTAATAATTTACTCTAATATTTTTTAAATTGATCTCTCTAAATCTACTTATTTTTATTTTACATTGATTCCTTCTCTTTCTATTCTATTCTTATTTTTTGGTTATCTCACTACTCTCTTCTTCATTGCTTTCTATACTTTCTTATTTTTATCCTTTTGTCCAAATAAGTCTTCTTGTATTTGACATATATCTTTTTTGGCCTTCTGTTTCCAAATATTCCTCCTTGCCTTTTCTATCTAACATCTTTAGCATTGATTCCAATGATTTATTGATACATTTATTTATTCAACTAAGTTTGTGTGCGTAATATGTGATTATTGCATATATATTCTATTTATTTCCAATATTCCTTCCATTCTTATTGTTGATTTAGGTGTTGTCACAACTAGTTCCAAATTTTGCATCATTCTCGATTGTTCTATATCATCTTTTTACTTAAACTCTTATTTTTTTCCTTTCCATGGAAATTTACCCTAATGTTTCCTTTATTGTTTCTTTCTTTAAAATAAATTATCTCATTCTCTTATCTCTTTCTAATTTTCATTTTTATAGCTTATCTTCTAATTATTTCTTTTTTGCTACTAATCTCATATGTTCTTCTATTTTTATCATTTTACTTCTCTCTATTCCATAATTTCATTTCTAATTTTTTTCTCTACTTTCTTCTTTATACTCTTCTTCAATTGCTTATTTTTTATTTTTATTTATTTTTTTCCTTCTTACCCTCTTTCTTTCTTTCTTTTTCTCTCTACTTTATCTTATCTCATCTATTCTCTTTCTTATCACTATTCCTTGTTCTAATATTTTGTTAATTTATTCCATTCTTCTTTCTTCCATTTATCCCCCCAATTGTTGCATCTTATCTTTCCTCAACAATCATCTTTACTCAGATCCCGCCTCTTACCTCCTATCATCCCCTAGGTGCATATTACATATATAAATTGTTTATTTTTTCTTATCAATAGTCCTTTGACTAACAACATGCATATTTATGTTTAAAAAATGTGGAAACCGTTTATTGCTTCTAATAACTCTACTTTATTTGTGTAAAAAATAATTATTTCCTAATATTTCCCATGGTATTATAATGAGTGTAATATAATTTTAATCCAATAGTCTACTGCTTGTGTCAACGATTCACCTACTTCTTCAAGACTTTCTTATTCATCCACTATATATGTTTCTTAATTTGTAACCTTGAACCTTTGGTTGTATCTGATAAACTCAAGATCTAGGCCACAATAGATTTTCATAAGTCACCCAAAATTATTCATCTTGTAGTTGATAAAATTCATCCTTAACTTAATCAACTATAATTTTTGTTTTTTAATTCTTGTTAGATATATTGTTTTTTTGTTTCCCACTGATATTGCATCTGCCTTATGGTTGGATTCTATTATTCCAGGGGGTAATTTTCCTTGGGCATTAGTTATATAAAACCTAGGATTAGACACCAAATTTGAACATAAATTCTATGTCAAGTTGTGAGTTCATAGTTCACTATTTCAAATAGAGTTTATGTGTATAGGGAGAGTATCATTTAGGTTATTGTAACATACATTAATTAATTAAACATAAATAAAAATTAAATAGATAATGTATAATATAGACTTTGATTCACTTATTATTAATATATTATGCACAAATATAGTCTATACTATGCTCAATTCAAGAGATCAAGATGAATTTTACTACAAGTCATTATTAGGATTAGCTAAAATATAACATCTCAATAGATGAATATCTTCTTCATCCCTATAAATTTTTTCTTATTTTTCATGAGATCTTAAAAAGTACATTCATTACTTTATAAGATGTTTATGGATGTCTGATACCATGTTATGACCATAAACTCTTATGGTTTGCCTCTTGTTGAATGTTCCCATGAAAAATATCGCAAACACTTAGCAAGTTCATAATTAATCATATCATCCCAAATATGATAGAAAAATGGAGGTGGTAAATAATTATTTGAAGTGTTATCTTTGTTTCTTTGCTTTAGATAAATAAGAGAGATGGGTTCAATTAATTTCACTCATAGAATGGTGGTATAACACTTCATTCCATACCTCATCCAAAATGTCTCCCTTTTAGCACTATATGAGTACCATACACCATTCATAAAATAATTATTGAGGGTCCAACCAAAGGTTTGATCAGTTTAATAACAAATGGAACACCAACATGAGGTACTTTATAGTCTTAAAGAGAAATTGACATGGGTGCAAAATTGTATCAAGCAACAAGCTAACTAACACCATAGTGAAAGACATTTTGAATTTAGAGATTTGGTATTTGTGTGATTAAAATCATATAAGTAAATGTATTTGAAACAAACAAATAAGGATAAAAAAAATTATCCTAAGTATCATGGTCTTGATCAAGTGATGTAAAATATTGGTAGTTTAGCATACAAATTGGAATGACCTTAGTCAATGAAAATCCATCTAATATTCCATGTTTCTTTCTTGAAGAATGTTTTTGGATAGAAGGTTTCCTACCAAAAAGATTTATATCACTTGATGAGGAGGGCATAGTAAATTTATAACTTAAATTAATCATTCAAACATGTACTACGAGGTTATAGATGAGGGTAATTATGTAGTATCTAATCAAGTGGAAGAATCTGGATAATGAAGATGCAATATGGGAGAATGAAGAGTTTATACAACAACATCTAAATAATTTCAAATTTAGGGACAAAATTGGTTTGGAAGGGATGGGAATGTTATGCCCTTAACATTTAGTATGTTTAGGGATATGTGTGGTTGACCTACGACTAGCTTAACCCTTAATTAATTCATATGATCATTTCTATAGTTTTATATTGGTAGTAGGGTTGGCCTAAAGTGTGTCTATAACATATCTAGGTTATATATAGGAGGTAGTGGTTAGTATTTGATCAGCATATTATGAAATCTATTCTTATTTTATGGTTTTTAAGGTCTCCCTCTCAAAGTGGCTCATCATTTATTCATATATTTATCTCTATTTCAATCATATTTTGATCTATTTGTGTTATTTGACTTATTTGGTGAAGTAATTTCATTACCTACATAAATATTAGTATTGGTCATAAAGAATATAATGAATTTGAATGAATAAATAATAATATTTAGGCATCAATAAATGTTCATGAGTTTATAAACCCTTGTTGGGTATTAAAATTTTATCAGGAAATTTGAGACTTTGACTAACTATCAATCAATGGTTTTTCCTAAAACAACTTAACTATATTTTTGGATATTGAACCTTTTAATATGTATGGATACTTATTAGGATTATAAAAATATTGGAATTTGAAAATTTAAATTATGATTTGAATTTGGACATAATTTGCCATTGTTTGGTTGATTTATAAGCATTGTATCTTTGGAAAATGATATGTTTCCTATAAAAAAATAACCATAGTATAACATATTGGGAATTGTGTGTTTGGGGAGCTCTAAGATCAATCTTAAGAAAATTGTGGAAGTTGATTAATTAATGAAAATATGTATTGGAAGATAAATTATTAAAATTTGGAAGCCTATATCACACCTTTGTATGTTAATCTTGACTTTGGATAATAAAACCTAGGTAAATAAAACTAAACCTATATTAGGAAATCAAATATCTTGAAGAAAACTACTTTAAGTATATATTTTAAATTCATTATTATAAGTTCTATGAGTATAAAACCAATTTATAAGGTTGGTAATTTTGATAAATATGGCTTTGATCATGTTCTTGGGTTACGCCTTGAATTGGTGACATAGTCATGCTTGATATGCATAAAACCTTATAATTGGGATTAACATTTGGTCCTAAATTGAACTCATATTTGTTCAATAGTGGTAACCTATTATATGTGTAAAATGGATAGATAAGATTTAAATCTCTATGAAATGATTTGACTAACCCTAAAATTTTGAATAAACATTGAAAACTTGGTTTGTATGGATTTTAAGAAATCTAAAAGGTCACAAGAAACTAATTCATGGTTTTAATTACAAATTATACCTATATACTAAAAGCTGAATACATTTAGGGGTTACTTAATGTTTTAAAAAAATTCATGTGATCTTATACATATACATAAATACATATTATGAATGTCATACCATTATATACTTATTTTAACCTTTTAGGATTTTACTAGTGTAAATATTAAGTTTGATTAAAGATCTGAGTTATCTAAATCAGTGAAATAATATGCAATAAATAACCACTAATTTGAAATAGAATTTGACTTGATTGGAATTTATAAAAATAGTAATAAATATGTGAAAATAGAGACTTATCTATAAAATAACTATCATAGAAGATATGAGTGCTAAAAATTGGGTTACAAATAGGTCTGAGTGTTGTCTATAGGATCCTTGAGTTAGATCCCTCCTTGAACAATAGTTTCATGTGGCTCTATGTCTTGAAAATGGTGCTAGTGTCCTTTTTATAGGACTATTCCTAAACTTTAGGTGTACCTATGCCTATGTTTCTGGGTTTATTCTTGCACACACAAAATATGGAACTCTATATTATGCCTATAACAATTGATTTACATAGTAAAACTTAATCATCCTTAAAAGTATGACATGAGATAAAAATGTGTGCTCATTAGTAGGATAGGATGTACATCCTCAACACCCCATTGTGAAGAGAGTTGCCTACATACTAATACTCTGAGGAGGGATTAAGCTCGATGTAGTTCTCCCACGTAGTGTTTGGTGCAAGTGCAAGTGAATGCTAGAATGATAGTGGTATTAAATTCCTTGAGTGTGTTTGATATAATAAATATTTAAAATTTGGGCTTAGGGAATATATAGATGGTAGTATGCAGAAGTAGGGTAGAATAGGGATTAATAACCTTGATTTTTTTCAAATTATTTCTTATTTGAATATGCTTTTTGCACTATTTTCTATCTAGTCGATATAGGTCTAAGAGTCTTATATTTATAGTGTTTCAAAGCTTGTGTAGATAATAAAATGTGCTTAGACTAACCTTAAGAGTGTTACACATTTGAAAATATATCTATTCAAGGGAGTTAGGGCAAGGGACACTAGCACCATGTAGATCTAGTGTCCTTAATGTGACACTAGTGTCCAACTAACATGCTACTAGGCATGAAGGTCTATGATCTAGGATTGAAGGTCTAAGACTATATTTGAGCTAATTAAAGACATTTATGGTCTACACAATGGTTGGAAAAGTGTGATAAAAGATTTAATATAGGTCTATGGCTAAGTTAGGAATAGGTTATCTCAAGAAACACTTTTAAAATCCAAATACCACTTTTAGATGATTACATTTACCTCCCTTAATTTTATAAATGTAGCAAAGTGAAATGACTAGTATAAAGGAAAACAAAGTGTACCTGGACTTACCTAGGAAGTGAAGCTTGTGTAGCTGAGTCTAAGTATGTGAAGTTGGATTTGTGTATGTGAAGCATGATCCAAATCATGACCTAAAATGAAATGTGTATAAATTAGTCCTTAATAGATATCAAAAATAAAATATTATGTTGAATAAAGTAACTGAGTAAAACTAAGTAAAGAAATGAAAAAGAGGAAATGAATGAATACAACTCATAGGGTATGTGAACCAATGCATGAACCTAGTGACAACCTCTGTGTGTGCATATGTAAATAATGATTAAATAATTGAATATCCTAGACTGAGCTAATATCTTATTCAATCCTCATGTATGGGTGGCTCAAGAACTTAATTCAATTTTGACTCCATCATTGCCCACCCCTACTTGGTAGATTATAACCTGTGAATGGCTTGGATTAGATTGTAAGTGTGTCTAACCATCTCATATGGGTGGCTCAAGAACTAAAGTAGGCTATGACTCCATCATTTCCCACCCATGTATAGTAGATGCATCTAAAAATAAACTATGCAAAGTTCTATAAATTTCTAATTGGGTATATCTAATTATGTATGTCAGCTCTATGGCCACTTAGGTACATTAGGTGGCTCTAAGCCACTCAGGAATTCCAACCACTATATATGGAGTAAGGCATGAAATTGGTGACAACCTAAAATATGATGTCAATGTATATACATCATATAGAATGACATGGAGTTTATCATTCTATTTGATCAACCTATGTGTAACTAAGTATATGGAAACTATGTGCTGCACACATGTTGCTAATCTGATATCTAAGTATATTGATTCTAGAATGATTTGTAATAAATATATCTATGTATTTGAATTGAATATGGGTATGATCATGCCATGCAAGATACCCCCAATTTGAGAAATGGATATGAATTTGAGCTAAACTAGTATGAATATGAGCAAAATTTAAACATAACTACCAAACCTATAATTGTATTTGTGCAAACCTATATTGTACTTGGTGTATTATTTTGGCTAATATAAACTAACCTAAAATTGGGGATATTGGATAATAGCACCATGTATTGGACATTATTTCCATGTGGAACTAGTGTCCCAATTTGGGTGCTAATGTCTGTCTAGTCTGAAATCTAAGTGACTGAACTACTTTTTGAGTCCCTATTTTTTCTTGTATCTTACTTATGCCTGATTTCTTGAAATTGAGCTTGTGTGCTAAAAATGATCTATGAATGTAATGTAGGATCCTGATCCTTATGACAAAACTTTATGAATTCCCCCTCTTTTGAGGGTAGTTGTTGACCTATGGTAAAACATTACTCAAAATAATTAGCTCTACAAAATGTGTTAGTCAGAGTATATATGATAATTATGTGATAATACAATACAATGTGAAAACATAAAATCAAAGTGTAAGAGAATCTGAGCATAATTATGTAATGTAAGATGTATGTTTTATCTATCATTACATAGGGTGTTAATATAGATATAATCAATGTGTATGTTATCTAATTTCTTGAAACTAAGCCTTTATGTTGAAATTGCTTTGTGAATAACAATTTAGGAGCTTAATCTCTGTGATAAACCCCTATGAATGCCCCCTCTTTTGAGGGTAGTTTTTAACCTATGCAAGAACTGTCCTAAAAAAATAGCTCTACAAAATGTGTTAGCTGGAGAATATATGATAACTACATGATAATCCAATACAGTGTGCAAATATAACATCATAACAAAAATAAATATAAGCATAAGTATGTAATATAAGATGTATGGTGTATCTAGCATTGCATAAAGGTGTTGAGATATATGTAATCAATGTTTATATTAGTGGCATGGCATAAAAAAGTGATGTGTGTAACAAGTAAAGATAAGTGCCATGGCCATGATGCACATAAGAAAACATACATACAAATCACATGAGGCACACAAAATAGGCCAAGGGGAAAAAATACAAGGGACATAGGCACATGCCACTAAATCTAAAAAAATAATACATATAAGGACATGTTAAAATGTCCACGTATACAAGCAACAAGTAAGTTGGCTTAGAGCCACATAGAAGGGCATGTTCAAATGTCTGCATACACAATCAAGAAAGCACACATAAGGGACATGGGCACTTGTCCAAGTCTTACATGAATAAAAGTGGTGTAGAGCTAAAGAGCAATGGCATATTCAAATGCCCTTAAATAGAAAAAGCATAGGAAACACAATCAAGTATAAACTAGGAAAGCTAGAAATGAAAGTATGTATGAATGTAGTACAAATCTATGTAAATGTAAGAATGCACATATGTTGAGTCTTAACTAGTGATAGTTGGGAAAAAATCTAAGTATGAATAGTAATGATAATTATCAAGATATATCAATGCAAAAATTAGAATGTAAGGATAAAATCTGGTAATATAAATTGTGTATGAGATGCCCCCAAGTGGGAAAATGTATCAAATGAATAAACCCAAATCAATGTATATGCCCCCAGTGGGTAGATGATAGTAAGTCTAGATCAGTGCAGTGGACCTAAGTACTGTATATAATCTTCAACCACTCAACAAGAACAAGTGAAGCATGTATGTATGATAAAACTAACTATACTAAGATAGCTAGCCTATGTAGTGTCTATAACATAGAATAAATGTAAACATAAAAATTCATATAATCTATAAAAATTGTGTTCTTTGAGTAATATTTGGATGTTTTTGTGTTTTGACATGTTATATTATTTTTGTATTTTTTGGATATAAGTTATGGACAAGTAAATGAAAATAAACTATGCATAAGGAACAAGAGAGAATAAAGTATGTATAAGGGGGTAGGAACCATACTAACCGATGAGTTTCATGGGAAACTCACTATCACTATGACCTATGTAAAATAAGGGAACTATGATTGCATGTGATGTGTGAATGTTGTGCTCTAGTTGAATGTTGTTGTAGTAGGAATCTGAGTATTGTTCATCATCAAAATCATAATAACCTAGAATACTAGAGGGAATTTCCTAATATTATGGAGTTGGCCTTTATGAATTATGATTTGGCATATTGATTGTGATTTTACCTTTTTAAACTGTGCTTATTGTAGACATGCGGTGTTGTGAAGGCTCTTTTGATAGAAAACCTATTTTGAGAATGTTTATTTGTGTAGCATGATTTTGAGTTTGTAACTTAAGTTCTTGCTCTTTTTGTAACATGTCCTATGTTTCTTAATGTTTTGCATTGATAAATTGTATCTGTGACTAATGTGCCTTATGATGTTCAATAAATCCCAAACCCTATTGACTAATATTATCATCTACTAGAATAGGAGTGATGCCTTGAGCCTACTCCCAAACCTTGACCATGATAATAAAAATGTTGTAGATATTTGTGACTAAAATCATACCATTTTGAACATTGAGCCTCATTTTGGAGAGGTATATTTGCTTGCTTTACCTATGCTTGTTGTATTATTTCTTGGTCTGATTATGCTTTGTGAACCTTTTGTTGTTCTGCGTTATGATTTGATAACCATTTTTATACTATTTTTAAATTTGACCCTGTTTGAATTGGTAGATGTACCATTGTATGTTGTTTGGATGAAGTGTCCCTTTGTGAGTAAGCTATATCCATTATCTTTTATATTTTACCTTTTAATGCTAAACATGAATCTATGTGGTGTCCATCCATTCTATGATATGCACAAAAATATCTAGATCTCCTCATTGGGTGTAGAGGGGGTAGGTTGATCAACTTAGATTTAATCATTTCCTTTAGTAACTCACTTTAACTCTTATTTGACCTTTGATTTTTTTTTGAATAACTATTTGTATATGTACTTTGTTGTGATTTATGATTTGGATATGTAACATTGTTTGCCATAAATTAACTAGGTGAAGATACATATACATGATTTACGCTATTGTACCCTGGAGGCCTTTATATTGTAAATTGGTTTTCCAATGTTGTAATATTTTCATGTATTAGTTTATTCTAATTTTTTAATCATGCAATTATCTTAATTATACTGATAATTTGATCACATAGAGTCTCACAAGTGAAAACCCCATCTTTTTTTGATTAAACATGTAAGCACACACATTGTATAAAAGAGGTGTGAATAGGCTGAGTATGGGAAATAGTGACATTGGTATAGGATTTTGCATCTCATAGAGGAATAATATCATGAACCTAATTAGAGGGAAAGTAGCTATCACCCTCATAGAGATGAGGAGGAGAAGGATATTCTTTTTTATGTGTAAAATATGACATTGAAACTTGAAACATAATTGTTAGCATATTTTCTAAATCCTTTGTGTATGGGTTTTCTTGTTAATGAAATTTCACACAGGAGAAAGATAACATGCTATGAGATATGACATATATTGCAATTGATATAAATCATAATCTATACATGTGGTTGTCTTTTTTGAGTTTATTTTGAATTAAAGGGAACAAGCATGCAAATGAAAGTATGAAAATTTGTAACAAAAAGTGATTAATTTATTCTATCATTATGCTCATGATTATATTGAATACAAATCAAAATATATATGGATCTGATTTCTAAGTTTTGGAAATGTAAACCCTAGGTTTATCTAGGGTTAAGGTTTTAAATTAGGGTTGTTTTACAAAAATTTAAATTACATTAAATAAATGAAACCCTAATGTGGGTTTAATTAAATGATCTAGGTTATGCCAAAAAAAATAAAAATAAAATTGTAACCCTAATTTAGTGCACAAAATTTGGGAAAAGGTAAACCCTATGTAAAATTAGGGTTTTAAGCAATATTCAAAGTAAGTCAGGTTTACCAAATATTTTTACCTTTTAGGGTTTTATTATGTAAATCCTAAGTTTAATTAAAGGGATGATTTGTTTCAATCAATGAAATAATATGAAATAAATAACCACTGATTTATTACATAATTTGACATCTTTTGACTTTCTAAAAATAGTAATAAATATGTGCCAATAGAGACTTATCTAGAAATCAACTATCATAGAAGATCTAAGTGCTAAAAATTGGGTTATAGATAGGTCTAGGTGTCATCTACAGGATCCCTAAGTCAGATCCCTCCCTAGATAATAGCACCCCACTTGGACACTAGTGCCATGTGGCTCTAGTGTTCTAAAAATGGTGCTAGTGTCCTATTTTTAGGATTGTTCCTAAATTATAGGTGCACATGCACTTGTGTTTCTGGGTTTTGTTCTTGCATGCACAAAATCTATAAATTTTTATTATGCCTCTAACATCTAATTTACATTGAAACCCTAATCCTCCTTACAAGTATGACATGAGATGAAAATATGTGTTCATTAGCAGGATAGGCCAAACATCCTCAACACCCCACTATGAACAGAGTTGATACCAATACTCTGAGGAGGGATCAATCTTGATGTAATTATCCCACCTAGTGCTCGGTGTAAGTACAAGTTAATTCTATAATGATATTGGTCTTGAATGCCTTGAGTGTGTTTGAGATTATACATATTTGAAATCTGTATTTAGGGTAATTGTAGATGGTAGTATGTATAAGTAAGGCAAAATAGGGATTAATAACCTTAATTTTTCACAAATTATTTCTTATTTGAATAATATTTTTGCATCTATGTTCCATCTAGTGGATAGGTCTAAGAGTCTTGTATTTATAGTGTTTTGTAGATTATGAAAAAATAGAATGTGCTTAGGCTAATCTTAGGAGGGTTATACATTTAAAAATATATATGTTCAGGAGAGTTTGGGCAAGGGACACTAGCACCATGTTGGGGATACTAGTTCCATGTCGGTCTAGTGTCCTTAATGTGGCACTAGTGTATATCTGGTGGGCTGTTGGGCATGAAGGACTAGGATTTGGGAATAAATTTTTGGGATTGTGTTTGAGTTGACTAGGGACATATGTGGTTTGTGCAATGGATGGAAAAGTGTGATAAAGGCTATACGATAGGTCTAGGGCTAAGATAGCAATAGGTTATCTAAATAAACACTCTTAGAATCCAAATACCACTTTTAGGTGATTAAAATACTGCATTACAATGGGGAGTTGCATGCTAAATTATTTTATCTTTTGGGATTCTCTCTGCTCTATTGATTTTCTACATCTAGCACATTTGTTGAAGGGTAGGGAAAATATTAGTTGATTAGAGAAGTGAATGGGATCCAAAAGGATATGAGGTTAGAAAAAATTACCTCCAATTATTTTCTCCCTCTTTAGTTATTTGTTTGGTATTTTAGCGATAACAATGGTTTAAAAAGCTCTGGTAAATTTTCCTTAGTGTAGAATTTTTCATTTGTGATTATATTTTATAGGTGATTGTATTATGATATGGAGGGATGAAATTATGCTCTAATAATGATGTTGTACAAAAATGTAAGTTGTTAGTAAATTTAATTTTTATTTGTATATTATTGTGGAAAAGGAACTATTGAACTAACAAAAGATGAAAATTTATTTCTCTACTTAGATGTCATTATATTTTGCAATGAAATAAAAATATATTATTATCCATTTATTGTGAATATATGCTTCAACTTCATATAATGAATACAATATAAATTATTAAGCTATCATTAGTTGAAGTATATTTTATGGTGCATAACTGATTTTAGCATTAAATCTATAATATGATTATAAGGTGTAAACATGTAATTGAGTTTACTGTGATGAAAACAAAAATAATGCTTAACTCAATAAATATTATGTATATGGATTTGTGAGGTATCTTTAATTAGTTATCATGTATGATTAGTTTATGAAAAAATTGGTTACTAAATGAAAGAAACCTTTTAGGATGATAACATAAAGAAATTTTTAAAAATTATCATACATTTTTTCAGTACCTAACTAGAGGATTATTACAATACTTGAATGTATTAAGTCTAATTTGACATATGTGTGCCATGTGAGCCTTTATTTATTATATTTATAACTCATGACCCATAACTACCAAGTCTTTACACCATTGCAAAAGTTTAGTCTCCTCTTCATTTTTTTAGAATGGTTGGGGTCTCTCACATTTGGTTCTTGTGAGATTCCACACCAGGTTGTTAATGTACTAAGAGGGATCCCTGAATTACATTTATTAGTTATTTTTGGTAGAAAATTTTACTAAAAATCACTTTTTTCTTGTTTAATTTCTTCCTCTATTCACTCTTTTTTGAAGGAAGCTTTCTTTGATGTATCAATATTATTTCCATTAAATTTAACATTCTGCTCAATATATTTTGACAGATTAGTTTCATGCCAAAAATTTACATGATTAAAACCACAAAAAAATAGGATAATATTTTTAAGAATGTAAAACACATTTTACACAATTTTATTACCTATAGGATATCCATTTTTATGGCACAAGATGCATAAAGCATCCAAATAAGCTCACATGCCCAAATGACATGGTTGGAAATGCCCAATTGGTTACACAATTTCTACACAACCATACTAGCCCCACTTACTCTAATCAACATATAAAATATTAGATAAACCTACAACTCTCTAAGTTGACCTAGTATACATCATGGCCCCAAGGCCCAAAAAGTACATTTGAGTGAGGTGAGGTGGGTTTGAGTAACCACTAGCTCGAATGAATCCATCTAAATTTTTACGATCCTTGAAAACATCTTTAGGTAAACCCAACTAATCACAGGGTTTGAAAACACTTATGTTGTAATTAAAAAATATTTTTGAATTAAGTCAAAGTCAAGGAAATTACTCAACCTAAAATCATATAGTCCCCATATGACCTTTAAAGGGTTCTAAAATATCTCAATTAATCTCCCTAAGGAAGGAACACTCCATCTCAATCATTGGATGATTCAACCTTGAATATCAGATTTGATCAAAGATGATGAATCCATATAAATACTTATGTAGGTCAATAAAGGATTAAAACTAGTCATTAATATACAAACTCAATTCTAGAAAGGAGGGAGGAGGTGTTGGAATATGAATTGTTCATAGTCATCCCTCCTCTCCTTCTTCAACCTTGGATAAATACCATTAATTGAGTCTCCAAGATTTTTCTATTTTTTTAAATTTTATTCAAATTAAAAAAAATATTAGATACATGCATGTTTGATCTAATTATGTAGGTAACCATCTTTACAAAATGTTTCTAGATGGTTTCAGGGTCCTACAATTTTTGAAAATGTCTTTGGGAGCTTCAAGCTCCATGACAACCATTAATGGTCACAAACCAAGTCAAGAAGGAAGTACCATAATTTACCCATTTTAAGATATAAAATTATTTCATGTAGAAGGGTAAAAAACAAATGGGGGATTTGTTTGAGGTCCATCAACCCCTAGGCTTTTAGAAGCCTACAAACTAGGTCTAAACTGGCATTCTCAAGATAAAAGCATCAAACATTAAAAACAGTGCCACTTCAAGTTATAAAACCTCTTCCAAGTAGAAGGCCATAAAAATTTTATGGGGTTCCCTACCTTCAAGACTCAAGGTATTTGAAATTGGATTCATAGAAAAAGTCTATCTTTGTTGTAACAGTTCCACTTTTAAATTTAATAATGTACATGAAAAGACTTTAGGAAAGCACAACTTAAAAAAAAAATTAAATGTCATAGAAATTTATTAAATGATTTTTTATTAAATCATATTAAATAATTAAATCCCTATTAATTTAGTTTAAAATTTATATTTTTTCAAAGTAGTTTACCGCCCCTTTAAAGTCTACAAATACAATGGGAATTCACCTACACAATTCACCCATGCCATTTAACTTAGCCATGACATCTCCGATTTACCAATTCCACCAGGCTTTAGGGTCTAAACACTTTATATTCTATCTTTATAGATGTATTCAATAGAAATAAAGTGTTTGTGACCTTCCAAAGGGCCTATGTATTAGAAAAGTGCCCTACAAAATACAAATTTTTAATTCACCACAACCACACTATAGGCCCAAAAATTATAAAATGAGTAGTGTTCAATCCCATTTTTTTCATTTTTATTATAAATTTATTTTTGGCACAATTCAACCTCTTTTTATGTGACTAAAATTTGTGCGAAGTAGGAGTGGATTACAAATGAGATTTAGGTAGAATTAGGAGTTTTGACATAAAAAATTCATATCTTTCTTTTCATGACTCCAAAAATTAATTCGTATAATACTAAAGATTCTTGGTAGAGTCTAGTTTATTAATAGATTGTTTTTTAGAGGTTTATGTAACTTTTAATATGCATAAGAATTACAAAACTATAGTAACCTCTTCAAGGACTTAAACTAAATAAGGGGTCTTATAAATTCCCAAGCGAACTATGAATTAATATTATATTATGCATAAAATAACATGTATTATAAGATATTAAGAACATAAATACACTTTTAATTTTCAAAATTAAAATATTTATTTTCATTCATATTATATTATAATTTACTTTTAAGAGAGTGCTAGAGAATAAGTATTCACAATTAATTTTAATGCCTAATATAAGTTTCCTTTTGCTTTACACATTAAAGAAAAGGATACTAGTTAATATTTTAAATTAATTAAGGGTGTAAAAATATCCCAATATAAATATTACATTCATATTGTAAATTTTTCCAAGTTCCAAGAATTTACAAGCTCAAAAATATACTTCTAGTTCCAACTAAAGGACGGGCTTACCTCCCATCCATTTTCCATCATTAGGCAACTGCCCTAGGCACCCCCAAACCTAGGAATCCCATCTATGAGCATAGTGGACATAAAGTATATGAGGTATTTCCAAGATAGCAACATGAGAATTAGGTTGGTGGGTAAAACACTCAACTAAGCTACTCAAACTATAAGGCTAACAATCATTTATTTTACTAGAGGCTTCTATAACCCAATAAAAAACATTCAAGTACATAAAATAAAACACCATATGTAAGCAAAAAATATCAAGGAAACTACAAGGTCAATCCCCAATATAATAAGGCTCATCAAGGGAGAAGGAGAACGTGGGAATGGCTACCTTTTATCCTAACACTTCTATTAGTCATAGAAGGACCTTATCCTAGTCAACCATGCCAAATATCCACATATAAGGGAATGGAAACCATATTTTATTAGCTACTACCACTATGCCAAAAAAACCCATAGGAGGGCATGAGAACCTAGTTTTGCTAACTACTACCACTACCCAAAAAAAGGAAAAAATAAGATAAGAATCTAAGCCAAAATGGATAGCCTATTGACATCAAAATGAAACAAGAAATTTATTTTAAATATAACCAGTAAAAATAGGAGGTTTGGTGCATCTCCAAATCCAAAATGGGTAATAAATTCCATATGATTTACATAGGCATAATTGTGTTAAACAAAGGTGAAAAGAGTTAGGCTAAGTGACCCTACACCTATTGAATATAAAATAACATAGGGTGAAAATATTCTCTTTAAAATTAGTATTAACATTAAAAAAATATCAATGACATGGAAATTTACCTTGGTTTTTTACTTTATTCCACATAAAATAACTCCTCTTCATAATGGTCGGGTTGTTTCACTTATTCACAAGACAAGGTCTCTTCCTCATTCCCTTACCTTCTGCTTCCCTCCTCTATCTCTCTTCCCACTTATAGAATTTAAAAATGGAAAAAGGTTCTCCAAGGAAGGATTTATTTCTTCATATAGGAAAAACACTCACATTCATTTGCCACTGGGAAGGTGACATGTGGCTCTTCCCATTCCTTGGCTCTTAATTGCAAAGACCACACAAGCATTAAATCGTCTTAAAATCTCATGTGGGAAAGCAAGATAAGTAAATGGTTATTCAATTCTCCCACTATATCATGCCATAAATAGGTACATGGGATACTTTAAAAGTATTCTTTAGCTCCTAGAAAGATTCTTAAACATCCCTATTGGTAAAAATATTTGCAAATTAACACAAAATATCATCAAATCACTCTATTTCACACTCCAAACTTAGATTATCAATTCATTTAGGTTTTAAAAGTGGTGATAATAATTTGGATCTCTTTTTAACCTTAATACCTACTATATGTTCCAAAAAAAATCTAAGGTATGGTACAGAGGGAAAGAATAGTGTCAAAGGAGTGAATAGTGTTAGGAGAGGTAAGAAGATCCACAACTTATGACTAGGTTAAAACATGACATTATAATTGGGTTTATATTTTTAAAATTTGAGTAGTAATTACATCACTATACCAATGATGCACTCATTATCAACATAGTCCTAGTTCCATCATTGGCCTCCCTTGTCATCTTTACATCAATTTGAGTAATGAAATGCACTAGCCTAGATAGCCAAAGATATAGAATGTAAAAAACACAAGTAATCTCAATCCATACAAAATTCATATGAATATATCAAAGGCATAATATCTCAATGGTAATATACTCATTCAAAACATCTAAACATCGATATAATCAATCCCATGCTAAAGAAACACTAGTTATACGAGTAAAGAAATTTAATGTGTATTTCAATAAACAATTACAATCATCTATCATCAGTGCCTAAATCACACTAAAGTACCTATAATTACACAAAATCAAGTTTATAACCCATTTAATTAGTATTAATTCAATAATCACATAATAAACATAACATTGAGTTTCTCATGTCTCGATAATATAAGGAGCATCATATCAGGACATGCATATAATAACAAAATGTCCAAAAGTAAGCACTATGAAAATAAGGGTCTTGTAATTAGGTTCAAGTTATTTAGGTGGATTTGAATCAATTAGTTATTATATATTTATAACATCATTTCTCTCCTTAGATTTAGGTACATCAGTCAATCTCACTCCCATTTTTTAGGGTTCATCAATGACTTAGGAAATGGATTCTTCCATTTATTCCTTTATACCATGATGATCTACACAAAAGTAAATAATAAAAAATTATTAGTAATATAAAAAATATTGAATAATTATTATTACTATAAAATAAAATAATAAATATTTTTTCTACTATGTTTATCATTCATGTTGAAGAAGTTGAGACATGAAATTAGAAATGTGGTGAGATGATGTAGGAACATCACTTTTAGGGAACAAATTTTGATTTTTTTTGGTTTGATGAATTTTATTAGGTTTAATAATACCTTGGATGGATTTATATGTCCCAAATAATGCTTATATTTCCTTTTTATATCTTATAAATGCATTTTTGTAGACTAAAATTCAAATTTTAGATTTCTTGCCAAAAGTAGTAAGTTTAAAAATTTGAATTTCTATTGTGTGTTTCGGACTTGCAGGGTATGATAAGTTCTGATAAAATTTATCAACATGTTTGAAATGTATTTTAAGGTGCCTTGAAACATTAACAAGGACCAAAAAGTGCTATATCCTTAGAGTTCAATGTTAGTATTTGATCACCTTATTCAAACTAGTCATGTGACCATTAGAAAACCTCTCCAAGGTGGTTACCAAATAGTTTCGTTCATATAAAATGTAATTTTTTATAATGTGGATAGGTTGATGCATGTTTTTAAGATTCCAAGACTTCAATGAATAAGAAAAAAAAAGGAAACATACCCTGTTTAAGAAAAAAGTGTGAGCAGACCCCTTATTTTGTGTTTCTTGATTGTATAGTAGACTGTGAGTATCAAATGTGTTGATCAATGGCATTAGATAAAAATGATGCACATTTTTAAAGGATTATTGATGTTTTTTGATATTAATTTTTTTAATATTTATAATCCATTTATTAATGTTTGAGGATAGAAATAGGCAAACCCTTGTTTTGGGAGTGTTTTTGGTTATGTGCAGTCTGATTGTAATCTTGTTGAATGAATGATCATTGGAAAAAATTAGAATTATGTTATCTTGAATATACCATAATTTTTAATTGTTTAATAAGTGTATTATAAGTGAAGGAAAGACTCAATTATATTTTTGGTGCTATTAAATTGATTAGCAACCTTGTATACTATGACAATCAATGCATGGCATATGTTGACTGTATTTCATGAAGGATCTTCCAATAGATCGTCAAATGCTTTAAGGCCATAAGGTGAGTTTTTTAATTTTTATTGTTAGGTTTCTTAACATTTAAACTATATTTTCATGTAACATAACTAGTTTGATAGCATATAGATCTATAGATGGTCAATATTTGTTCACAATCAAGTCTATTTTAGTTTAGTTAACATGCCTAGTGTATTGGTTAGCACCTAAAAAAAATTAGAAAAGATAATCAAGGTCTAGACAGACCCTAAAAATCAATTTTGGAACCTTTAAATTATTTAAAATTTGCACAATGGATTTTTTATTACTCATGGGTTGTGATAGTGTGTTAAAATCCTTAATTTAGGGTTTCCTCAATAATTCAAGATTGAACTATAAAAATTTCTCAAAAACTTGTATTATGAGTGATTTTTATATGCTCTAACATTATTTTGAGGTTTTAAGAGTGTAAGGATAGGGTAGTATGGAATTTGAGTGGTTGATGGTGAATTATGCTTAAAAAGGGCTAATTGAGGAGGCTAAAAGTGGAAAAGTGGACCTAGGGAAGGAATTATGCCACCAAATTTGACACACAAGTGTGTCTTGACTTGATAAAATAGAATACATAATTGGTAAGTCAAATATAAATTTAATTTCTCTATACTAATGAAAAACAATCAAATAGGGCTAGTAGGAAGTGACTAGAAGTTTAGTGTGTTTGGTGAAGAGTTGAAAGTTGAAACCTTTTGCAAGGGAACATTTTCATCATTTTGGTATCAAATCCAACCTTGGATACCTAGGAATAAGTGGGAGAGAGACTATTCTTGGGGAAAGAGAATAATAGGTACTTGTTTAACAGATTGCCTATACAAGGTTCACAATGCCAACTAAGAGAAATAGAGGAGGTGCAACAAGAAACAAAGGGAACAAGATGATGTGTTGGATGAGTTGAGAGACATTAAATTTAGCTTCAATACAAGGATAACTATTATATAAAGAAACCAAAGAAGAGGAGCCCTAACAGGGGACTTGAGTGACGGAGAAGATGAGCCATAAGACCAAGAAGAAGTAGAGGGAGAAGAGATAATTGAAAGACCTAAAGATCAAGGTGTAGAGAGACTCATGAAGGTGCTCAAAAGTCAAGGGTCCAAACAAAATGTGTAATTACCCACCTATGAAGGTGGTCTTGATGACAAGAAGGTCAAGTTTGAAAGAACCAAGCTGAAAGGGCATGCCTAATTATGGTGGGAATTCACACAATATTAGAGAAGAAAGAAGGGGAAGAATAAGATCACTTCTTGGGATAGAATTGTTACCAATCTCAAAGGGAAATTCTTGCTAGGTGACTATGAGACAAATTTGTTTAAATAGTTACAAAATTTGAAGCAAAAGAAAATGAGTGTGAAGGCATACACAGAAGAATTCTATAATATAACCATAAGGTTTGGTCATGTTGAAGAGGATGAGGAGAAGGTTTTAAGGTACTTTTATTGGCTTAAGATATAACCTACAAGATGAACTAGCACTTGTGAGCCCAACAACACTAGATGAGTGCTACTAATTTGCACTCAAGGCTGAAGATAAGTTGAATAGGAGACACAATAAAAAATAGAGGAAGGGGCATAAATTTTATAGGTAGAGGATAGAAAGAGGTATAAATACCTCACAAATAAATATTCAAAATGAATAAAGGAATTCACAAGAGAATTCTACTCAATCAAGAGGTGGATTTAGAGGTAGGAGACCTTACAATAGAGGTGGTTATTCATCAAGGGGCAGAGGATTAAGTGGATTTGTAGGAAAGTGTTTCATGTGAAATAAGTATGCTATCCATAATCAATGGGAATGTTTAGAAGACAAGCCAATAAGAATCCCAATAAATGAAGGGATAAATCAGATTGCACAAGGAGGAGAAAAAGAGAGCATTTTATCTCCATCATAGATGTTAGAACCTAAAGTGGGAGAATCTTACTCATGAGGAGGGTGTTGATCAAGCCACCTAAGGAGAAGGAGCCACCATAAAGGAAAACTCTCTTTAGGACATCCTGGAAATGCCAAGGTAAATGTTGCAAGATGGTCATTGATTTAGGAAGTGTGGATAATCTTGTTTCAATAGAAATGGTTAACAAACTTGGATTGAAAAAGCTACCTCACCCCACTCTATATAAGGTGTCATGGTTGAATAAGGGACACCAAGTCTTAGTGAGTGAATAGATTTGAGTAGAGTTTTAAATTGGAACATATAAGGATAAGGTGCTTTGTGATGTCATCCCCATGGATGTGTGCCATGTGATTTTTGGAAGGCCTTGGTAATATGATAAACAAACTACTCATGATGGAAGAAATAATATGTATTCCTTGACTAAAGATGGAGTTAGTTACACTTTGTTTCCATTAAAGGATGAAGAAAGTGATCAACAGTTTGGTTCACATGTGCTGTTGATAGGTGGCAAAGAGTTCTTGAATACCATGCATGAAGAAGAGATAGGCTTTTCTTTGGTCATCAAGCCTAAGACTATATGACAGCCACTAAGATCAATGATCTAAACTTATAGATTCAAGAAATGTTAGAAAAATATGCTAATATAGTTGTTGATAAGCTACCCAACACATCGCCACCAATGAGGAACATAACACACCATATAAATTTTGTACCTGGAACAAGTCTACCAAATAAGGCTGCATATAAGATGATCCCACAAGAATGCTAAGATGAAGAGATAAGTATAGGAGTTGTTTGATAAAGGGCTGATCAAAGATAGATTAAGTCCATGTGCACTACCCAAAGTGTTGGTACCAAAGAAGGAAGGTGAGTGGAGGATATGCATTAATTCTAGGGCCATTAATAAGATCACTATAAGGTATATATTTTCACTTCCTAGGATAAAGGATTTGATGGATTGCTTGGGTGGAACAAGTTATTGTTACAAGATAGACCTCAAAAGTGGATACTACCAGATAAGGATTAGGAAAGCTGATGAGTAGAAGAATATTTTCAAGACAAATGAAGGTTTGTATGAATGGCATGTCATGCCATTTGGTTTGACTAATGCACCTAGTACTTTTATGAGGTTAATGAATGAAGTTTTGAAATATTTCATAAGCAAGTTTGTGTAGTTTATTTGGATTATATATTGATTTACAACCAAACCAAAGAAGATAACCTTCATTATTTGGAGTTGGTGATAATAAGGCTACAAGAAGAGAGGTTATTGATCAACCTAAAGAAGTGTGACTTGATGAAAAGAGATTTATTATACATCAGGTTTGTAATTTCACAAGGCATGCTAAAAATGGACGAGAACAAGGTGAAGACAATCATAGAATGGCCAACACCTAGGACAATAGGAGAGGTAAGGAGTTTTCATGGTTTTGAAAGTTTCTATAGGAAGTTTATAAGAAACTTTAGTGGAATATGTGCTCCCATCATTGAAAATATCAAGGGAGATAAGAAAAGCTTTGTTTGGAATGAGAAGGCAGAAAAAAGTTTTCAATACTTGAAGCAAGAGATCATGGAACAACCCATACTAGCATTACCATACTTCAACAAGGTGTTCCAAATAGAGTGTGATGCAAGTGGTGTAGCCATAAATACTATCCTAAGCCAAGAGGGCAGACCTATAACCTACTTCAGTGAGAAGTTGAAAGATGCTATGAAGAGATATTATTCCTATGACTTGGAGTTTTATGCAATGTTGTAAGCATTGAAGAAATAGAGGAATTATCTCATGCCAAAGGAGTTCATAGTATATATGAACAACCATGCACTTCAATTCATATCTAATCAGCCTAAGTTGAACCAAATACATGTCAAATGGGTGGAGTACATGAAAATTTTTACCTTTAACATCAAGCACAAACAAAGACAAAGAAATAAGGTTGAAAATGCATTGAGAAAGAGGGTCTTATTGGTGCATGAAATTCAGTTAGAGAGTGTTATCATTGAGGCACTTAAGGATTTGTATGAGGATGATGAGGACTTCAAGAAGGCATACCATGCATGAAAGCACCCAAGTACACTCAACAAGGAGCCATGGTTAGATTATGTACTTTAAGATGGATTTTTATTTAAGGGAGTATAGTTGTGTGTACCAAAGAGCTCAATAAGAGGAAATTTTATCCAAGAAAGCATAGTAGAAGCATGGAAGGTCATTTTGGGCTTGAAAAAACATTGGAGTTTCTCATTAGGCACTACTATTGGCCTTGAATGCAAGCATAAGTGAGGAGGTATGTAGAGAGATGTAAAAATTTTCAATTATCCAAGGGTAAGAGTACTAATGCAGGTTTGTATTAGTCCCTACCAATCCCAAATAGGTCTTAGGAATCCATGAGTATGGAGTTTATGATGGGATTGCCTAGAACACAAAGGGGTTTTGATTTCATTTTTGTAGTTATTGATATATTCTCTAAAATGGCTCATTTTATACCATGTATAACTAATAATGATGCAACGCATGTGGCTAATTTATTTTTCAAGGAGGTTGTGATGATTCATGGATTTCCCATGAACATTATTTCTAACAGGGACACCAAATTTCTTAGTCACTTTTAGAGGACATTATGGAAAAATATAGGCACAAATTTGAGTTTTAGTTCAACTTATCATCCTCAAATGGATGGGAAAACTAAGGTAGTGAATAAGAGTTTAGGGAGATTTTTGAGATTTTTGTCCAAGGATCATCCCAAGTAGTGGGATCTTGTGTTGTCTCAAATATAGTTTGCTTAAAATGAATCAACCAATAGAAGCATTGGAATGAGTCAATACTAGGTAATCTATGGCTTGCATCCAAGAGGTTTATATGAGGTTAAATATATCAGACATATAGATAAGAGAAGTGTTGAAGGTGAGGAGTTTGCAATGGCAATGAAAGAGGTGCATGAATAGGTGAAAAAGCATTTAGAATCTAGTGTTGACATGTATAAGAAGGAGGTAGATTTGAGTAGGAGAGAAGTGAATTTATATATTAGGGACTTATTCCTATATTATCTAAGTAAGTAAAGGTTCCCAATGGGTGAGTACAATAAGCTGAGGATGAAGAAGATAGGTCCTTGCAAGATTCTTAGGAAGTTTGCCAATAATGCATACAAATTGGAATTACCTGGTGGAGTTGAAATTTCACCTATTTTAAATGTTTAATATTTGTAACCTTATATATAAGGATATGAATCATTAAACATAGTATATGAAATAGCTACATTAAAACCAAATTGGGCAAGGTAGTTTCCTAAAGCCAAGACAGATGAAATGGAGTGCATTTTGGACAAGCAAGTGACTAAAAGAACTAGAGACAAGTAGTATTTCAAATATTTGGTCAAATTGAAGAATAATATAGTTGAATATTTCATGTGGATTATTGAGAATGACATAATAAAGTGAGGGAGTACTCTAAAAGCACTCATGGGTAGCAACCCATGAGTTCTCTTTTCCTTCCCTGGGAGTATGATGCAGGAACATCACTTTTAGGGAACAAATTTTGAATTTTTTTGGTTCAATGAATTTTATTAGGTTTAATAATACCTTATATGGCATTATAATGCCAAAATAATTCATATATTTTATTTTTACAGCTTAGAAATGCATTTTGGTAGACTAAAATTCAAATTTTAGATTTCCCACCAAAACTAGTAAGTTTAAAACTTTGAATTGCTAGTGTGTGTTTAGGACTTGCAGGGTATACTAAGGTTTGATAAAGTTTGTCAACATGTTTTAAATTTATTTTAAGTTTAATTTAATCATTAACAAGGACCAAAAGGTGTTATATCCTTAGAGTTCAATGTCAGTGTTTGATCACCTTATTCAAACTAGTCATGTGACCATTGGAAAACCTCTCTAAGGTGGTTACCAAATGGTTTACTTCATAT
This sequence comes from Torreya grandis, assembly GCA_037957365.1. NCBI lineage: Eukaryota > Viridiplantae > Streptophyta > Pinopsida > Cupressales > Taxaceae > Torreya > Torreya grandis. Next base: position 2,816,030 of record JARHVA010000906.1, on the reverse strand, counting down.
AAAATGTATTTTTTTAGAATTTTTATAGGTTGATTCATGTTTTTTATATTCCAATACTTTTACGAATAATAAAAAAAAGGAGACAGACCTTGTTCAAGAAAAAAGTCTAAGCATACCCCCTATTTTGTGTTTCTTGATTGTATAATAGACTGTGAGTATCAAATGTGTTGATCAATGGAATTGGATAGAAATGATACACATTTTTTAAGGATTATTTATGTTTTATAAGATTAAATTTTTAATATTTATAATACAATTATTAGTGTTTGAGGATAGCAAAAGGCAAACCCCTATTTTGGGAGTGTTTTTGGTTATGTAGTCTAATTATAATCTTATTGAGTGAATGATCATTGGACCAAATTGGCATTATGTTATATTTCATCTACCATCATTTGGAATTTTTTAATAATTTTATAATCAAAGGAAAGACTCAGGTATCTCGTTGGTGCTATTAAATTTATTAGCAACCCTATATACTATGACAGTCAATGCATGGTATATGTTGACTATATTTCATGAAGGAAGGATCCTCTAATAAATTGTAAAATGATTTTAGACCATAAGGTGAGTTTTTTTATCATTATTTTTAGGTTTATTAACATTAAATGAGCTTTTCATGCAACATAACCATTTTGACAGCGTACAGACCTGTAGATGGTCAATATTTGTTCACAGTTAAGTCTATTTTGGTTTAGTTAATGTGCCTAGTGGATTAGTTAGTGCCTGCACATAATTAAAAAAGATAATAAATGTATAGACAGATCCTACAAAGAAATTTTGGAACCTTGAAATGTTTTAAAGTTTTCACAATGGAATTTTGATTGCTCATGGATTGTGACAGTGTGTTAAAAGCCCTAATTGAGGGTTTCCTCAATAACTCAAGATTGAATTGTCAAAAATTATCAAAAACTTGTAGCCTAAGTTATTTGGCTATGATCTAACATATTTTTGAGGTTTAAAGAGTGTAAAAAAGGGTATTATGGACTTTGAGTGGTTGATGGTGAATTAGGCCTAGAAAGGGCTAATTAAGGAGGCTAAAAGTGGGAAAGTGGACCTAGGGGAGGAAATAGGCCACCAAATTTGACACACAAGTGTGTCTTGACTTGAAAAAGAAGAAACCATAAATGGTAAGTTAAATATAATTTTTTTTAAAACTAATTAAAAAACAATAAAATAGGGTTAATAGGAAGTGACTAGAAGTCTAGTGTGTTTGGTCAAGAGTTACAAGTTGAAACCTTTTACAAGGGAACCTTTGCATCATTATAATTCATTTGGTTAATTTATAAGAGCTAAAATGGATCAAATAATTGTATATTCCAATCTTAGATCATAACTTATTATAAGTAGTGGCTAGAATTTGAAATGCCATACCATAATTAAGGTGGTCCATACTTGGAGGGCATGTCATAGAGGCTATGGAATATTTAAAAAGGGACACATCCATAATAGTGAAATCTTTATAAAAATCACACCTACATCACAATAAGGTGACCCACTATATTGGTGTTGGACCCTAATCAAACAAAATGATAGCCATAGGGTCTGCCTATGGTAAAATGGTGGCCATTGTTGACTAATTAAGCAAATCACTATGTAGAAGAAAAAAAATATAAATATTTGATTTTAAGGTTTCATATGTTATAGTTTGGTAATTAAATAATTATATATGAAGTTTTAAAATATGAATATATTTTCAACCCAACTAAAAATGGAGTTTTTAATGTCAAGTATTGGTCATACATTAAAAAATTATATATATTGACCTATAAATTGATTATATCATAAAATTTATAATTAATTATACCTATTCTTAGATATACATCTTCAGATAGATAAGTTACAAAACTACACACAATAAAATTTACTAATCCCTTAGTAACATCATATCTTATAGAGCTGAGCGTAACTTAAGAAGTGAAGTGTAACTATAGAGTGATAGTTTCCTATTTAATTCCAAATATTTTTTTGGATCCATGTATTAATATGTATATTTAATTTTCATTACCTTTGGTTCATTTTGAATGTTTTTGATCTCATGCATGGTGGTAGTGCATTTTGTCTACAATTTATCAATCTTTAAAAGTTGATTTTACCTATGGGGGGTTGTGCTCGTGCATAAACTCCCATACATTTTATATATATTTATATCCATTTTCATTCCCTTGAAATCTTGGAATTAGTCTCAAAATTCATAACATGCTATGCAATAAGTTCATAACAACTATACATACGAAAATTTGAAATATGTAGCACTTATCCCATGATGGATTATGTTTTATTGTGAATACATTTTGGAGACTTTCCTTTGTTTATAGGATGATTGAGGAATAAATTGGGAGGAATATTATAAACTATTGATTAGGGAAAATAATTAAATGCTTCTAATTTATGTAGAATATCTCTCATTTTTTAAGTGAAAAATACTTGTTGAATGTGCTGCAATTTCTAAATTAAATAACTACATATTCATTAATAAATTATCCTCATGTTTAAGAACAAATTAGGGACATACATTATATTTTATTCTTTAATTATTTTAACAGGTACTATTTAACTATCAAGATGTATTCTGACACATTAAGTGCTTTAGACTCTTGCCTTTTTGGCCAAGATGCATATTAGAAATCTGTATTAATTTGGAGTTTTCTTGTTTAATATATTTATATGATATTAATGAAGTAACCTGCACATCCTATTTATATATTTATTTAGACACACAAATTTTATCCTTAAGTTCTTGGTAATGTTTGTCTTAACATATTTTACTTATTTGACCTATTCAACACTCTGTTAACTTACAATCTCTACAAGAACCTTCACTATTCTACTCATTATATTGTAATTGTTGATAACATCATTCAAACATATTTATTATACTTAATTATTCCCTTAATCCAAGTTCCAATAGTCTCTTTTCTTATGGGATAACACTACACTAGGTTTGATGGGATACAACTTGACCTTGTCCACTAATGCGACCTTGTATCTTATGTTTTCATGGTTACTTTTCAAATTTGAGACACTTCATGTTTCCTTCAGGTGATTTTAGAAAATTTAATTATCTAAAATATTTCAAATCTACCACTTGTTTACCCTTATAATTAATTAGTGAATGTAAATTAACTCTAAAGTATTGTAAACTTAAAATCTGATTTAAAAGAGATAAATAAAATAATTTACTATAAAAACACATTGATAAACAACGTTTACAGAAGTTATAAATTACTAAAAATGGTAACTAAGGTTAAGGATAGAGATATGTCCTTAAAAATTAATTAATTTTTTATGTATTATGATTTTTGTCGAATGTGACTGTATAAAATAACTGATAGAGACCTATAAACATGTTAATTTAAAACCTTGCTTTGCTACACTTTGGTATAAGTGTGTAGCAGCCAGACATGATTTTAGTGCATCATTTTTATCTACTAAAACTTTTTTAATTTTAATTATATGCTAAATTTGAAATTTGGATAATGTTTGTATTATTTCTAGATTAACTAATTTTCTATGGAGTCTATTTAGATGCATGTATCACCTACAAAATCAAAACCCTAACCTGCACAAGGAAACAAACAAGATAAAATAAAAAAGGAGAAAAAAATGGGGAAGTGGGACATGGCTGAGCTATCCTTAGAAAACCCCTTATTGACTAAGTGTTACTTGCATAGTCTGAATGGACCTCAGGTTGATGTAGTTCTCCCTATGGAGAAAATCACAAATGAATGCAACTAGTAATTTGTATTAGAATTCTTGACAAATGGTGGCCTCAACCTAAAATAAAATAAAATTAAATTCTTAAATGACTATATTATTGTTCTATAATTTTATTAGGGCTCTTTGCTAAATAATTAAGTTCTTTCGAATTGCCTTTGCAAGAGAGTGTTGGCTAATGTAATTGGGGGTTTGAATTGATATACTTGATGTGATATTATAGGATAATATTTGAATATTTTTGATAACTAACCTTTTTTACATATGTACAACCCATTAATAATCATGTAATTCTAAGAATTTATCTATTATATCATTTTGGACAAGTTTGCACTAGTGAACATGTGTGCAGTTCATCCCTATCTACTTAGTGCACATTTGACAAAATTTGATAGAGGCTTATAAAACTAGATTGACAGTGAAGTATCTTATAATTAGGGATGTTTAATAATAAATTAGGGAAGTTTATAAGATGTTTTTGTTAATTTTAAGACTTAGAAGGCTCTCATATAGATAAATGGTTATTGAAATGATGAGTTGTCCAAGCAAGGTAAAAGATGTCAAGGACCAACAATGTCAAGCATTCATTGATCAAATTTTAGTGTATACATTTTCCCTCCATTTATTTTAGTGATTCATAATATACTAGAGTAAAATAAATATGATACTTGAATGCATATACACACTTTGTCTTTGTCATAGAGATGTACATGCCCCCTTGTTAAAGCATGTGGAGAAGTGTTGAATTGAGAGTGATTAAGTCTCAATTTGAAAAATTAGTGTATATGATTGATTTGTAAATATATGTGTTCCAGCCTCATAGATTAATTTTTAATGTGAGAAGAGATGGGAACTAAAAAAGTGGTTTGCTAAAGTGAAACCAAAACACTAAACATCACTAAGCTCTCATGTAGTCCAATTGTTAAACTGAAAGAGAAGAGGTGCAAACCAATAAATGGCTCACTAAATTTAAACCAAGATGTGGAGCATAAATAAGGTCAAACATGGTCCATTTACAAAGGATAATCACAATGTTGTAGATGGATCTAGATTTGAACTGTAAATTCTTGAAAAAATGATATATTTTTTTTGAAAAAGAGAAAATCTTATTATTGTAAATTAGTAGTTTGGTCATGAATACATATCATTCTCCATGTAATGTATAGAGTGATAAATTTAGTATTTTTAAAAACTGCTTGAAGCCTTATAACTATCTTTTCACAAGTGTGTATATGCTCAAGTAGTTGAATGAGTGGAGAGTGCATAAGCTTAATACCCCAATAATTTGGAATTTTTGATTTTTGCACATTGTAAATTTTCATTTCTAAAAATGTATTGATTGTAACATCCCATTTTTATGCACCCCTTTTGAAATGAGGGATATTTACTCCAAATCACTTATTTTAAAATAAAAAGTGAGAGTGTTTGTGAAATATAGATAAGAATGTAATATCATTTTCACATATTGGATTTACGTTAAATATTTTTAGATATAACATTGAAGAATTTAAAATATTTGTGTATTTGTGTTGTATCATGTAAATGTGATATAACATTGTATTAATTAATGAAACATGTAAAACTTATGATTGTTACATATGTATTGTAAACATATTATGTTAAAAAAATTAAACAATTGAAGCACATTGATAGTATGTGCATGATGTGTAGCATGGAACCATAGGTAGATAAGTAAATACATAGTAGTGCATGATAAGAATCATGGCACCACAATATACAAATAACAAACATTAAGCAAAGTCACATAATTGTCATGCAAGAAGGCCTAAAGGCTAAATACAAAGGACATGTAAAATGTCGCATAGAGTGTCAATAAAGTTTACATAGAATTGACACTTTGGGCCTAAAATCTGAATACAAGGAAAATGAAAATGTCATAAAATTATGGAGGGCCAAAGGCCACACACACAAAGCTTGGTTATTCCATACAAATAGAGTGTATATTGAACATACCCAAGTCCAAGGGCCACATACAATAAGAATTTTTTTTTTTGAATCATGTTATGAAAATGAAATAAGTATGTTGTAGCAAAATATAACAAATGAAGCTATAATAAATTAAGAATATGTATCTATGTTTTAGTTTAACAAGTAGCATATTGACTAATACATATATGAAGATAAAGTGAAATATTAAAACATGTATTTTCATTTATAGCTCATCATGGAAAATTCGTTGTTGATAAATACAACTTGAAATGTGTTTGTAAGGAAAAACATGATGCCCCAAACTAAGAAAGGTTTTTGGGTAAAAGGCTTGACTAACATTGAAATCATGAAGAAGTATGCCTTAAATTGAAACTTGAATGATATCTGAATGTTCATTCTATTATGTGTGTAAAAAATATGTAATAATTACTTGTGACTATGTTGTAGTTGAAAATAGAGAGAAAAGTTGTATATGGATAGGTGCATAGTAGAGGATAGGTGTACAACATGACTTCCAACTGTGACTTTATCTAAATTGACCATATATAAAAAAATTGACCGATAAAGCTTTTACTATGTATGAAGATTGTTTTGCACTATGATATTTTTCCTATTTCATAGTCTAATATCTTGTGATAAGTATTATGCCTTAAAAAGATACTATGTTTTGAAAATAAATCCAGATGACATAATAAAAACATACAGAGATGTCTAATGGTCATGACTTTTTTTTTTGTTTTTGAAAATATTCCAAATTGTTAGTATTTTTAGAATATATGAATGTTTTTGTATTTTTGCATATTTTAAAAAAGAATCATACATAATGGACAATGAACAAAGATTATGCAAGGCAAAATAAGAAGCATGGATAAATTAGAAGAATAAGAGGAGATTTGAACAACCCTTAACAAGGTGTTGAAGCAAATCATGACAAGGAGGAAGGCATGTGAGATTCGCCTAATGTAAATTTAGTGTTGTAAATATGGTAAGCATGGCCATGTAAATAGTAGGTAGATGTGAACATGAAACTATATATGAGAGATTAGAACATGTATAAATGTGAAATAGTGAGAAAATGGTTTTCCATGAAAGATATTTATATTGAAATCTTTAGTAATATGGTGTTTTTGGTTTGATCAAATGGGTTTTGAAAAAAATAAGGGAGTTAGTGACCCAAAATGAAAAGATAAAACCAAGAGCTAGAAGAAGTAAATGAATAAGCAACAAAGTATTATAAATAAGGAATCTATGCATAATTAAGGACTATGAAAGTATGCTCAACTAATGATCTCATCAATGGGATGAGCATACACATACCCAAATCTTTAATAGGAAGGAACAAACTCTTGTGCCATAGAAGTAGTGACAACTATAAAAAAACATTGAATCTAAAGAAGAAGAATATGTATTAAAATAACCTTTTGAATCATTTTTCATATATCTATCTAAACCTATATCCACATGCATGAGAAGAGATGATGCAAAAACTAATACCTAGTATGAGCCTTCTAATTAACATGTACTTGTGTAGGAGTCTTCTAAATAGCATGTACTTATGTGGGAGTAAAACCATTATTTTGCTTTTCCAAATGACCATGCTCATGTGTAATCATGTTATGTTCAACAAATTAAATATATTCATGCTCATTAATAGGTAAATAAACTAAAATATGCTTGTGTTCATGAATATATGTAAAAACTAATTTTGGAGTATGCCTATTTGAATGTGAATCATGATCTTGAATAGTAGTATATACTAGCTCATTACCAATTTTTTCAATAATTGTACCAACCAATTGTTGTGGAATTGGAGTAATTACCATAGGTTCCATTGGATATTCATATTGAATGCCTAAAATTTTAACCACTTGATTGTCATGAATAAACTTTAGACACTTGTGAATTATAGAAGCAACTGTTCTAATTTACTATAACCAAGGTCTTCCTGTTAACATGTCAAATGCACATGTGCTTGGTAACATTAAGAAATACGTGGGAAAAATGAGAGGTCCAACTTAAAAATGAAAAATAATGTGTCCAAGAGTGTCTTGCGTATGTCCATCAAATGCCTTCACAAATCTAGATGTATGTTATATATCCTTTTCTGTATAGCCAAGGGAATGCAAAAGTGTTATAATGCACACATTTTCATTTGATCTATTATTTATCATAACACTATGAATTTATTACATGGAAATATATGCTTTAATGAATAATGCATGTCTATCATAATCATCATTAAGAATTTCAAAATCATCAAATGTAATAGATGGGTAAGAGGATAACTTACTTATACTTTATACCACTATTTTTATCAAGTGGATACCAATATGTACTTAGAGGAGGATGAGAAATATATGCATAATGTACTTCATATTTTACATGTTATCTTGTTCCCCATGGCTGGGAAAAGGACCTTGATATATTTGAGATTTGCATTGTCATTTCATTATGGCCTAGCCTCTTCAATATGTGTACTAATGTCAATAATGTTCTCACCAATGATATCTTGATTTTTATGATTGATCTTCATACATATATTAGTATAATGTCCCACAAATCTATGATAGTCACAAAATGCATTGCCATCAAAACTTATATGTGAAATCCTAGATGGACCTATTTCACATGGTGGAGTAAGTTTAATAACATGGCATTCAAAAATATTTTGTATTAGCATGAGGTGAAGGTAACCTTGAAAACTATCTCCTTGGTGAAGATTATAATTATATATTTTGTGGTGGTTGAGATATAACATTAATTATAACTTTATCCTCAATTTTGTCCTCATTAAATTTTCTCATATAATTAGACTTGCTTTGAAACTTGATAGTAGATGTATAAGGAAAATTAGAGCTATACTTGAGCTTGTTTAATGTAATGAAGTTAACCTCATGTTCCTTAACTATATGACATATCTCATCAAATGATTTAAAATTATCAAACATGATAGACTCTTTAATAGTAGTAAGTAAGCTTTGGGTAAAAATGTCTTGAAGCTCATTATTTTCCATTTGATTTGACATTTTGGCAAGCATAGTGTTATATCTTAAAACATACTCGCTAAGTATCTCATTTGGACCTTTTTTGATCTTTGAAATTTTATCATAGGATTAATTATCACCAATATTAATAGAAAAAGGTGCCAAATTTTGATTTTCTAAAGGATTGAAATTTGTAATTTATTAGAGAGGAAAGAGCTTAGTTAACAATTTATTTTACATAATCTAGACAAACTGCATAGAAAACACATAAAAATTATTCATGGTCACCTTTTCATTCATAAAGAGGAAAATTGGGAGCTATGAAGCCAACTAGGAGAGGTTAGGATTTAATTTGAGGATCCAAAATATTATGCAACAAGGTACCATAATCTAAGAAATGGCTAGCATGAGAAATGGTTTACTCAATATTAGCTAGCTTGGCTTATAAAAGGAAAAGGGCTTACTCAAGGGAAGCATTAGTTGTAGTAATGGGAGGAGTGTAGGTAGTATGGGGTGTATAAATAGGAATAGACTCAATGGAAAAATAAAAAACATGGGAAAGGCTAGTATAATTTGATTTCTTAATTTTATCTCAAGCAACATAGAGAAATGAATCAATATTTTCTAGATGTGCTCTAACATAATCTCACATTTTAGCATGGTTGATTTTAACATCAAGGTCAAATAAAAGGGCCATGATGTGGAAATTGGGAGGATGAGGGGTGGTTTATATGACATTCTACATGACATAGGCTTTCTCTTCTTCTAAAATCATTAAAATTTTGACAAAAATAATAGGTTCAAGTAGAGGACAAGATGAGGTAAAACAAGTATTTGGATTAAGAGGAAGAGATGCAGTATGAGAAGAAGATTATTTAATTTATTTATATGGACTCTATGAATAGACATAATGAATAACACATTACAAAGGAACATTAGATGTTATAATAAATCACATGATTCTATGCAATAAATTATAATAACATGTATAAACTAAACACATGATGAATACATAAATGAAACAAGCAAGATTGTAATCTAAGAAGATAGTGAAATAAAAAATCAAAGATGAGAAGGGTGATCTAAAAGGGTTTTAATTAATTTTTAAGCTCTCAAAGATACTTTCTCACCTATTGGAAAGTGTCATCCCAATATTTCAAAGCACTGAATATGGAGGTAGAACCATACTCATAGCCCGCTAAACCTAATTTTGAGGGTAAGCTGAGATTAACTTCTTGGGGCTAACCATTTATCAGTGCACTACATAATTAAACAGATGGTTTAACTTCTTATTGGTGTAAAAAAGGGGATCCTATGTATTTTTGATATACCATGAGGTAAGTGTAAACTAAATTCCATGTTTATATCTATATTATGGCTATGACTATTAGGGTAAATCCCTATTGCCATGATGCCTATAAATAAAATGCCACATATCCCTTCATGACAATAGCTAAGTAGTTTAAAATTTGATAAAACAAAATTTATAAAACAATAAAATGAAAAATAAAAAAAATGAAATATTTTTGTGTATAGGAGACAATAAAATTCAGCCCAAAGTTAAAATAAAGAGCCTCTATATTGGTATTTATCCGAGGTGACAAGAAAAAAAAATTAGTGTTAAATTAATCCAAAGTTAAAAAATTTGAATCATTATGTTAAGGATAATATCCAAGGTTGAGGATTGTATTGTTTCAGTGTCAAGAATTGACAAAATTAAATTGAAACCTTATAATCAACAAGTATAAAAGTAATGTTTTATTCTAAAAGTGGGTTCACCAAAATATTTACCCTTAAAAATAATTAATGAATCGAAATTAACTCTCAAGTATTGTAAACTTGAAATATGATCTAAGAGAGATAAATAAATCAACATAATGATATGTAGATTTTATAGAAGTTGTAAATTATTAAAAATGGCAACTAGGGTTAAAGTCAAAGAGATGTCCTTGTAAACTGATTTACTCTTTTTTAATTATATTTTTTCCTGACTGTGACTATATAAAACTAATAATAGAGACTTGAAAACATGGCATAAATTTAAAATCTTTCTTCTCTATAATTTGGGATAAGTGCATAGTAGCCAAACATGGTCACAATACATCATTTTCCTTTACTATGACTTTGTTCATTTTAATTATGTGCTGAATTTGAAAGTTGGAGACTATTCAACTCTGTTTTTAGATCAATCAATTTTTTGTGGAGTATGTTTGGATGCATGGATCACCTACAAAAGCAAAAACCTAGCCTATACAAGGAAAAAAATTATCAAATGAAAAAGGGTGAAAAAGTGGGGAAGTGGGATATGGTTGAGATATCCTTAGAAAACCCCTTGTTGATTGAGTGTTGTCTACATAGTATGAGCGAATCTCAAGTAGATGTAGTTATCCCTATGGGGAAGATCATAGATGAATATAACTAGTAATTTATATTAGAACGTTTGACAAGGGTGGCCTCAACCTACAAGAAAACAATTTTAACTTGGACAATGACTATATTACTATGATATAATTGTAGTAGGGCTCTTTTTTGAATAGATAAGTGTTTTTGAATTGCCTTTACAAGAGAGTGTTAGTTAATGTAATTGGGGGTTTGAAGTGGTACACTTGATGTAATATTATAGGATAATTTTTTTAATTATTTTTGATAATCTACCTATTTTTTCATGTGTTAAATTTGTTAAGAAGTGTGTCATTTTTAAAATTTAGTTTATATAACACTATGGACAAGTCTGCACTAGTGGACAAGTGCATAATGTGTCTCTATCTACCTAGTGCATACTTGTCTAGATTAGACATAGGGTCATGAAACTAGAAATATAGTGAAGTGTCTATTGATTAGGGATGTTTAGGAATAAATTATGGAAATATATAATATGTTCTCAATAATTTCAAGACTTATAAGGCTCTCATATAGATAAATGGTCATCAAAATAGTGATTTGGACAAACAACGTAAAATATGTCAAGGACCAACAATGTCAAGCATTTATTGATTAACTTTTAGTGTTTAAATCACTATAGAAACACATCAAGCCCACTCAACCTAATAAATATAAATTGACAAAAGGAATCTCTATTTAAGTTACTGCACATTGAGTAAAAGAGTCTTATTCTTCCCAATTTGAATTCTGATTTATTCTAAAGGTCATAGGCCAAGTTTGATACTATTTTATTTTAGGTCAAGGGCATTAATTATTAAGTATTTAAGTTATTTTATTATATCCATCCATATATATTAAGTAATAGGATTCATACACTCACTCTAAGAGGGATAACTACATATCCTAAAGCCATTTTGGGTTATGTAAGTAGCACTTAGATTATGTGGGATTTTATGTGGATAGCTTAGATATTCCCCTTGCCCAATTCCCCCCTTTATATCTTATATCTATTTGGTTTAAGTCAAAGAATTAGGGATTTGTTATTTTATGGAATTCCATGTGATAACTCAACACTTTCAAACTACCAACAAACCACCTTTGATAGACACAAGTACCCAAACATGAAAATCATCTATACAATCAACATAAATGTGTTTGTAGTCAATGAGACTTGGCTGAAATATACCCCTATATACCATTGTGTGGCTCTATACTGCTGTATATAAAGATTTTATTTTCAAACATGACATAATTTATATATCCTTTGAGCTAATTTTACATCAGCGATCTCCCTGCATAGTGAACATAAGTCATATTTAAGAAAGGTTTTCATATTTCATTTAAAGTTACTATCTATATGTCATTTTGGTTTATATAATTTACTATATTTACATTCAAGTTTTGTATATTATATAAATTCAAATCAATTTGAATAGTTTAATGTTTATTGAATTTAATTATTAAAAAATAAATAAACATATTAAACATTTTAGTGAACTCATACTTTTTTTAAAAACACTTATTATTTGCTTGATTTTTGTCCTATGAATTCATACAAACTTTGGTAAATTATTGATATTGAAATAAATGAAATCTAAATATGGATATAAATACACAACCATGAGTCAATCTTCTTTGACCTTGGAATCTACCCAAACACTAAAGAAATTATCTTTTCACCTTGGATAAAATTTAACATCAAAGCATTTTCTTTGACTTTAGGTTGAATTTATTTGATCTCTAGACATAAAAATAATTAAAATTTTATTTTCTCTTTATTTTATAATTCTTGATACTAGTTTTTAGCAACAATGTTCCTATAATTGTAAAACTACAGAGAGGTGTTTTAATTTTTGGCTAAGAAATGACTTATTTTATCAACAATGTGAACTGAGGGATATTATCCTAATACCTAGGCCTTAGAAAACACAATACATGGATTTTAGTTTCCCTAAACCTCAAAATATATTAAAAATACCTAGGTTCCCTTTTTTACACCATAAGAATCCTATTTATCCATTTGATTTGTGGTGCACCTGAGATGAGCATATCACCCATGGAGATGAGATAGTGAGCTATATGTATGGTTTAGTCTCTACCATTAGTGCTCTGAAATGTTGGGCCAACACTAGTCTATGAACAAGCATGTATATTTGAGAGCCCACACAATCATTTAAACCCTTGCCTACATCACCCTTTATAACTTATTTTTTCTTGTAATGTATTCATATTCATTAGCTCTATTGATTTATATTATATCATATGACTCTAAGGTGTATTGATAAATTAAGTGGTATTCCTTTATCATATATGGAGATTCATTTGGCCTCTTATAGAATGAAAAATCATGATGCTTTTGATTAAAATAATAATTATATTGTTCAAATTACTTGGTCTATTATAAATAACATTCAAATTGATTTTGATACTAAAAGTAATGAAGATTTCTATGATGTACACACTGAACATGAAACCCATATTGATCTATAAAAGCTTAATGTAGATATCCAAACCAAGTGAAATAATTATCTAAAAAATTATTCAAGGTATTCAAGATCACCCTTAATAAGTGAATAAGATCATTAGAATACTTCTAGCATAAAAATATGAGCATCGAGTTAAACTGGCCACATCTCCACCACAATAAATGCATTTTCAAGTTGTCAAATCCCATACTCATAATGTTTCCACTCCTACTATTTATTCCATTCCTATTTATACACCTATAGTTACTTCCATAACATCATCCCTTAGTTTGGGACCATATCTTGGTTTCTAATAGTTATCCATGCCTATACCTAATCAACCTATTTACACTTTCCCACTTGTTTCTACAAATAATAATCTTGAACATATAGTTCTTACTTTACAAGCTAAGCTATCTCAACTTGAGTAAAATATTTCTCATACTATCCCCTCCTTGAATTCATTTCTTTGTTACATAACCTTTGGAACCCAAAATTACATCTCATTTATTACTAGTTGGCTTTATATCTCCTAAGCTTCTTATATATGAAGGCAACATGGATCCTAAATAAAATTTATGTATATTTCGTGTAGCTTGCGTAGACTATGCAGATAATGAAAAATTATTGATAAATATCTTTCCAAGAAGTCTCAAAGAATACGCTCTTACATGTTTTCATGATCTTCCTAGTAAATCAATAAAGGCTTTCAATCCATTGAAAAAATAATTTTTAACACACATTTTTATTAACATTCATGAAAAGTTATCACGTGATCAAATTAAAAAGCTTAAACAAGGTCCGAATGAAATAATTATATAATATGTTCTAAGATACAAGACTATGCTATCAAAAATAACAAACCAAATAGGTGATAATGAAATCCAAGATATCTTAACTCAAATATTTCTATCTCCACTACAAGATTCAATCATTTTTTATAATCTCAAATTGTTCAATAATTTATGACATGTAGTTAAAGAGTGTGAGGTCAAATTGTTTAATTTAAACAATTTAAAATATACTTCAAATTCTCCTTATACTTCAAATGTTTAGTTTTAAAGAAATCTAATTAATAAGAGAAAATCCAATGAAAATAAGAGTGAATATAAGAATATAACTAATAATATCTCACAATTAACATAAAATATTGAATTACAATCTCCACTAAGGAGGCAATTCTCAGGGATACCATCTCCTCCTCATGTGTTATTTTAAAAACTACTTAAATGCAATCTCATCTTTCTTCCTCCACCATTGGAAGTATAAATGTCTAAAACATAATATAAAAAGTTTTGATATAAATGCATATTATGACTACCAATTTTGTATTTCACATTCTAAAAATAGATGTTTCAAGCTCAAGCACAATATCCAAGATCTCATTGATGAGAATATTATTGATATTAGCACACCTAATATCAATGATATTAGGTAAGGCCATAATCAAATGACAATTCAAATCTAAAAATGTTCAAATATCCTTTTTCAAATGATTAATCAAAGGATAACAAGGACAATTCTAAATTAAATTATGCATACGATGCTTAACCTCTTCCTTTTACATATGAGCATCTAATTGATAACATCATTGGTATAATTAAAAGCACTTAAACATCATTAATTATGATCACATTTGATGATAGTAAATTTATTGATGATGACTTAGATATGAGTTCTTTATTTGAGCATATGTTAACAAGAAATCCATACATGGTGTTATGATAGATAATGAACCAAGCAAAAATGCATGCACCATAACACTCCACTCTCTTGGTTATATATAAAAAGATATTTATAATAATTATAGACTTGTTAAAGCATTCAGTGGTCATTTATAGGATACTCTTGGGAATATAATACTACCTTTATAAGTGGGACATCTCACAGTGCCGACTCCATTTTTAGTTATATTAAGCACAAGGGTCTTTTATATTCTATTAGAATGCCCTTGGATATAAAAAATTTAATCTTTAACTTCTATAATGCATACATGTCATGAAAATATTAATGGTAAAATTGGTCAAAATTATAAGAATCCAATATGAATATCCTTTGGATCCAATGGTATTTACTCTTCCTATAGAATAGTTGGTTTGTACATACATTGAGAAACATGATAATGGAATAGTCTACATAACTATTCAAGAGCATGATCTAATTACACATGAGCATATTACAAAAGTAGTTTTTCCATCTATATATGAGCATGATCTAGTTACACAAGAACATATTACATAATTAACTTCTTCATATATATATGAACATGGCATAATTACACATGATCATAATTAGTTACTTCCAAAGAGAATGGTACATTATCTTAAGCAAAATGTGGCACCTAAAAATAGGTATTTATTTCCTAAGACACCAGAGGTTATTTAGAGTGATTCACCATATGTATAAGTATTCATGTCTTCTACTATTACACATGAGAATATAGGTTCACATGGGTATATGAACAGTGATTCAAATGGTTACATAACATCATATTATTCTTATTTATAATCAAGACACTTCCTCTTAATAGGAAGTCACTCCTTCATATCACGTTATGTGTTATACATAAATGACTCCAATTACAAACATAATTGGTTAGATACTTTCATATTTTCCTTTGTACATAGTTTATTTACTTATATTTCATTGCTACTTCTTTTATCCCTATCTGATCATTCTTCTAGCCTTTGGATTTGTTTTCACTTTGGGCACTTTCTCTTTTGATTTTAAAACTAATTCGAACAATACAAATAAAATATCTTACAATGTTTTCATTACACATTTATTATTTGCATATCCACTATCTACTCTATATAATTATGATTCACATACACATCATTGAGGGCATAGTGATTGCCTTCCTTCTTACCACACCATGCTTTATCACCTTGTTGCAGATTATTATAATCCCTCCCATTTATTTTATTTTCAAAACCTTGAATCTTATTAATTTTCAAATCTTTTAAAAATTTTCAATTTTGAAAAAATTCAAATAAAATATATATTTCAAAAATACAAAAAAATCAAAATCAGGGCCTTAAAAGCTTTTTCTTATGTTGCTAGTTCACTTCTTTCTATATGATTTTTGTTTCATGTTAAGTATATAACATATTTAAATTTCAATACACATCTATTTTCACAAGGTATGCTAGTATGATATAAAATACATCGATACGTGGTTCTTTGTTGTCGGCTTTTCATTTTACCCAACAACCTTACTAGGATAGGGGCATCTCTTCATTATTTATAAACATTTCAACATGTTATATCTACCTAAAACCTTTATACCATGTTGAGATATATATAATTAAAGTGTTTTTTTACTCATTCACACTTTACATTGTGTTACATGACTATACTATTTACTAATAATGACATTGATACATATGGTTGATGTAGTCTAACATCATTTACTCTATGCTTATTTTTAAAAAAATTACTTTACTACATGTTGAGTTAGGAATTGCTTGTTTATTTTGTGTGTCCCTTGGTCTTGTGTGTTCAACATATACATGTTCTTTATTGTATGACATTATCACAATATTTGAGTCTATCGCTTGGCCTTGTTTGTTAGTGCAACATTTATATGTCCCTTATACATGGCCTTATGTGTGACATTATGTGCAAATTATGTGACATTATTTGTGTGTTCATTATATGTTACTATGGTTCCATGATTCATATCATGCATCACTTATATTTTATACTTTTTGTGTCATGATATATATCATGCATATGTTGCTTATATGTCACAATGTTATACTTGTCTAACACATGTTTCATATAAAATTCAATGTTATATTCAATAACATGATGCAATATATTTCAAATGTTCACATGATACTACATGATTCTATATTTCACATTCTACAAGTTTTATTTTTATATTAGTGACTTGTAGGCTACATTTCTCATTTCAAAAAGGGGACATCAAAATGGGATTGCCTTGAGAATTCAATCCCTCATGAGTAATTTTTTAAAATTTATGATAAAATATTATTTTCAGAATTACTATATGATTCAAAAAAATTAGATTATGAGAGCATATGACATGCATGTGTACTAATTATTATAATTACTCGAGTACATATTCATATATACTTTATGCATATGCATGAGCATGAGCATGTGCAAAACATTTACATGTTTCAAATAGTTAGAAGTCCACTTGGAATTCTATATCAATTCAATATATATACATGGGACATGATATTCATTAATGTTCATGTTTCTACATTACAAATTTCAAATTTCTAAATTTTAAAGTTCAAACATTTCAAAGATATAAAAGTTCAAAGAGAATATAGATCCATCTATAGTGGTGTGATTCGTCTCATTTTTTAAATGGGCCACATTAGAGTCTAGTAATACTAAATGTCTATGGTTGGACTGTAATGAGACAAATTTGATTGTTCCACCCATTCTTATTCTACTAAAATAATTTTATAGAGTACTCCACACATTCATATAAGATTTGGAGCATACAATATTTCCAACTCAAAGGCTTTTACTGGTTTTCAAAAAATGAGACTTGATCACCTTCAATTTGCCCCAAGATTCAACATTTATCTAAATGC
Organism: Torreya grandis; assembly: GCA_037957365.1. Classification (NCBI taxonomy): domain Eukaryota; kingdom Viridiplantae; phylum Streptophyta; class Pinopsida; order Cupressales; family Taxaceae; genus Torreya; species Torreya grandis. The sequence goes on along the minus strand of JARHVA010000906.1, from coordinate 2,797,958 downwards.
CTTAACAAGTGAGCACACACTTATCCACTTTCAAGTTATAGGGTAAATTAGATTACATAATGTTTCAAGTGTATTATATCTTTTCTCTCTTTTCAAAATTCAAATATCAATTTTTATATTTTTAATTTTAAAATATGGATAGTGACAAATTTTAGTGGCATTGGTGCAAGTTTTACATTAAGTCAGCTTGCACAATCAATCTTCTCATAAAAAGACAAAGTGTGTATACACACTTATGTTTGCATATCCTAAACTCTATAATTTTTATTTAATTATAATAGTAGAATAAAGGAACATAAAATCTAGACACTCAAGAAATCATTAAGTGATTAAAAATGTTTATCTTGACATATTTTCCTTACTTGACATATTCAAAATTTTGTTAAGTCGAAATCTCTATGAGAGACTTTAATATTCAAATCATTGTATATGAATTATTTAAAACATAATTAAAACATATCTATTATGCTTATAGATTCCTATGAGCCAAGTTTGAATAGTCTTTGGACATGACAATACTGCACTAGGTCAAATGGACAACAACCTGGCCTTGTTCACTAGTGTGGGCTTGTCTCCCATGATCTAACATGTACTTTCAAAATTTGAGATGCTTCATATTTTCCATCCTGAACTTCTATAAAATTTGGTTGATGAAAATATTTAAAATATATGACTATCTACAATCAAGTCCACTCAACTTAATAAATGGAAATTGAAAAAATCATTCTCTATACAAGCTACTTTAAATTGAGCAAAAGAATCCTATTCTTCCCAATCTTGATTCTAATTTATTTTAATAATTATAGGCCAAGTTTGAATCTATTATATTATAGGTAAATGGAATTTAATATAAAACATTCAAGTTAATTTATTAGTTGCATCCATATAGAGAAAGTATCAAGATTCACACACTCACTCTAAGAAGGATAATGACATCAACCTGAGGCCATTTTTGGATATGTAGGCAACACTCAAATTATACAAGGTTTTATAAGGATAACTTGACTATTCCCCTTGCATGATTCCACCCTTTTCATTTGATACCTATTTGGTTTATGTGAATGGACTATGTTTTTGTTATTGAAATCACTTCCACATGACAACTCAACACTCGTATACAACTAGCATACCATATTTGATAGGTGCAGGTACCTGTATAGGAAAATCATTCACATAGGCAACACAAACACAACCATAGTCAAATAGACAAATATGTATTACACCCCTATCTGCCCTTATGCAACCCTATCCCAACACATTATAATATTCTATTTTTAGACACACCACACTTCATAGATTTTTCCAGCTAGTTTTACATTAGTGATATGCCTGCACAATCAACATAAATAAGATTCAAGGTATGTTTGCATATTTTAGTAAAAATTACTATTTATATCTCACTTTAGTTTCTATAATTTACTATATTTTACATTTACGTTTGTATATTATGTAAATCTAAATCAATTTCAATAATTTAATGTTTATTGCATTTAAGTGTTAAATAAAAATAAACCTATTAAATAGTTTTAGCATCTCCATACACTCAATTTTCATAGTACATATGGCTTACTCATTAGCAATTTTCATTGAGATTATATGTTTATTTACTAGTTATGAATTGAATACTTAGATGAGCTAAGTCTTTAATGAATGTTGTTATTGATGTCTTGATTATAATGACTACTAAATACATCATAATTATTTGTGTAATTTTCTTTCTTATGAAGTCTTCCCAAATTTATTTTTCTAAAGATGGAATGCAAAAAATTATTTATAATTTATATCAATATTAAAACTTCTAGCCATGCCTAGTATTACTTGCATTACAACCTAGAATTTTAATTTTATGTAAGACCAATATCTCTTCCTCAAATTGCAATTGAAATAGATATATTTAAATTAATTATATTTATACCTTTCATATTCTTTTTCTTACTACTATTTATAATACATCATGGTTACTTATATTTATGTGTCCATTGGGATGTGTTCTAGTTAAAATGAGGTGTTGCCTTAAAAATAAGTTGGGTCTAAACAACTATTTATTTGGATCTAGTGAGGCTCAAGGATATACATTTTAAAGCTAACCCATGCTTATTGGGGATTTCAAGTTCAAAGCTCACGTGTTGATATTTATTGAGCAGAGGGTACATAGGTCATCATGTAGAGCCTAAATTTGATAGTCATATGGTCATATTTATGTTTTTTAGTCATAAAATACAATCAATTTTGTTATGAGACCATATTATATGCAAGGTAAAAGAATTAGTAGACCATCAAAAACTATAAAGGATTATCATACACACACAAACACACACACATGTGTGTGTGTGTGTCTATATATATATAATGTTTACTTATACTATGAAATACATTAGCCTTCAAAGGGAAATGTTGAATAGATAACTGCCATCAAAAAAATATGACATGTAGGGTTGACCATAAAATTTAGGCCTTGATCAGAGGCACCTAACCATTTAGAGGAATCATCCCAACCTTATGATTAAGGGTTTGGTTTTTTGAATCCTATTACTTAATGGTAATAATAATTTTGGTTTCAATAAAACATAAGCACATTACATATGCCTAGTAACATAATTAGATATTTGAAATAAAAATAAAAATAACTCTCAAATTTCAAGATTGGATTGTGAAGGTGGGTTTCATATTTAGTAAAATATATGAAAGCATGTTGGTGTATGTTAACTCAAATTTCATAAAAACAAAAACATGTTAAGGATGAATTATATTGATTAAATATTTTAATTCAAATAGATTTAAAAATGGATATATTTTTAATAAAAAAATTTGTGGCACAAAATTACACACAAAATTATCCATATAGACCAGATTTGCATATGCTAAAAAAACCTTCAAAATATAACTTTAAATACTTCAAATGTCTTAGTTTAATTTTTTTATATAATTGGGATTAATTCATTTACCTACCAATTGTGGTGTTAAAAATTGTTGGAATTTTTGTCAATCTTCACAATAGGCAAACTTTGATTAATTCATTGGTTTAAATATCTAGTTTGTAACATGGTTTAAGATAACCAAGTCTTTAACTATATAGTGTGCAAAAATTGAATGAAACCATTAGACATCCTCATGCCTCTAATTTATAAAATTTTATGAAATTAAAATTAAAATTTTGATTGAAATTTTTTAAATTAGAGGGATTAATGAAAATTTGGAGGGATTTTTAAAAATGTACCTCAATTCTATATTTCTTGAAAAATGGTAACCCTTAATACTATTTTTTTTAGGTACTAGCTTTAATGGAGTTGAAGGTGTAATAGTTGTGCATAAATACCCATATAGGTGAAATTGGTAGAGTTGGATATTGGGATCAAATGGTTGATTTTATATTCAAAATAATTAAAAATTTAAATATATTGTTTCAAAAGTTGAACATAAGTGGTCATATATATGTATTATTATTGATGGTTATATGTAAAAATTAATAATTATCAATTAATGTTGACACTTAATTTTTGAAACTTGTCACCTTAAATGAATGTTCATACACATATTCTTGATTCTTAGAGTTTAAAAATATATTCAATTTTAGGTTTAATATATTTTTAGATACTATTATTATCATATGTCAATATATTATAATTGGTACATCCTCGTACAAATATACAATTAAATAAGTTTACTATATAGATATAAAAAAATTAATTATGTACTCAAATATGTTCAATTAATGATCCTTACCTTAACAATTAGTTGTTCAATAATTGGTATATGCTTAGATTTTAGGGAATTTCTCTTAGCTGCATGGTTAATTTTTTCACCTAATGTGAGATCATAGGTGAGGTTCTTGAGATCATGATTATTTTCATGAAAATGTCCTATATTAAAATTACACCAAAAAATGTACCGAGATTATACCATGGTGGTATAGGCTTAGAAGTATCAAAGTTATAGGTTGAGATGTCAACATTCTTTACTTGAGATTTTAAGTACTCAAGGGTTGGTGGGATGGGTTTGGCTTATTTGAAGAAGAGGATACTCTTGGATTAGATGGACAGGGAGGTTTGATTTGTGAAAATTTAGTGGTGATATCATTTACCATTGCTTTGAAATAATTATTTACATATTTTTGATATGGATCACATTGGTTCATAAGTTAATCTTATTGTTTAGATTGATCAAAGGCTTATTCTAAGTTTTCAGGAGAGAAAGATCTTACTTTATATGGAATTTTGAGGTTTTAAAGCACCGCTAAAAATCTTAAAAAAGTTTTCCTTGATAATATTGTGATCATATTTATGCACCAAAGACTTCCATTTCTTGATGAAATCATGGGGAGAATCATGTGATAATTTCTTAGCATTGATAAAATTTTCAAAGTTATTTTTGAGAAGATCATACATTAGAATTATTTGATAAGAGAATTGACTAGATCTTGTAGCCTATAAACTAAATTGACTAGGCATTAGCTGTACCATCCTAATACATTCCTAGTTATGGTTTTTTCTATAAGATTTGTAGTTGCATAAGCATTTATTTTTATCCACTCTTTGTATAGGTTTCCAAATGTTCTAAGATGCAAGGAGGGATTAGTGGACCCATTATATGTGATGGTTGGAGACATACCTCCAATGTCCATAGAACCAATATAAGGAGCTAAATGATCACCTTATAATGTTTGAAGCATAATTTTTAAAATATGAGGTTGAAGAATAGGAGTCCCATTAGCATACATGTGGGTTGGATGTTGGGCATTTATTAGGTTGTCCTAGAATAACTTGTTTTGATTGATTTTTCATTTGTAAGAGATGATTTTTCATTTGGACATGTGATTATTATTCGTAACTTACATATAAGCAATTTGATCAAACATTTTGGAAATCACTTGGGTTGGCTAGAGTTGTTATTAAGAGCATTGATAGAGGATTTGTTGTTGTTAAGAGTGGGGGGTGTAATTTTTGATGTCCTAGCCATTAATGTAGAGTTATTTTGAGGTGGGGGGAATTTTTTAAAGTTTGAATCCTTAGAAGTGATATGAGTAGTGATTTTTATCTAGATAATTTACATTCTTTTTGGGATCTTCTTGGTCAAATTCGAAAGAGATTGAAACCATGTTGCATTGAGTGGTCTAAATATATTGAGATTGAATAAAATTTTACCATGAGATATTGCTATGTAATAGGCATGGGAGGGGTAGATGTGTAAACCATTTAGAATCTAAATGTGTTAAGGGTTACTATAAAAACTCTAAGATGAGACATCATTAAGGATTTTTGAAAAAGGTATGAGAGATAATATAAAAATATTGAAAATAAAATCATGGAAGTGACCCAACATAGTGGTGGGTAAGATTCACATTAGATTCACCATAATATGTGTGTTAAGAATGATCAACAATCAAATGTATAAAACCCTACTAGATCCAACACACACCTATTACATTGATCCACAAAATGGCTAAGGACTATAGAAAAGGGTCAATATCAAATAAATTTTTAAGGGATCCAAGAGGGGAATCATAAAATAACACACATAGGCATAACTAGATCCAAGATGTCATCAAAAGATAAATAAGAGGTGTAAAGTAAATCAATCAAAATATATATAATGCCATTAAGAAGTAATCATGAGGTATCTAAACTAATGGCTGTAAGTGTTTCCTTATGTAGTATCCATGAGGTGTAAATGAAGGAAAACAATTGAAAAGATAACAATGTACCAAGAAACATATGCTAATCTAAGCATGGAAGATATAAAGATATTTATAGACACCTCATTTTGGTTAAAGGCATATTATTTGAATTTTCTACGGTTTTTTTTTGGATATGGGTCATTATTTCCTATTAGGGTCTTATTGGTATTTTTTCACATGCTTTTCTCATTCTCTTTCTTATCTATGTGATTTGATTCCCTTTTATTTCATCTATTTTCTCTCTTTATTCTATTTCATATTTGCTTGTATGTCTCTTGTGTTTCTTTTTTGTTCATCCTATGTCTTTTCTTATATTAGGTTAGAATTGATGGTATACTAATTTTATCGTGTACACAATTTATGGTCTACCGATTTGTATACCTTTTGGTCTTATGAGAACTCTACCCTCCGTTGCATATTTTTTGGTGTTTGGATCAATGATTGTTGATCATTTACTTGGATTTAATGCTAGTAGGTTCCTAATTCAAAATTGAGACATATATATATATATATATACAAATTATCTTAGAGTCATTTCAATAAAAAATAATAATACTAAAGTCTAGGCACACACTAAACTACTATATTTATTCTCTTAAAAAAATCATAAAAAGCTATTAGTTACATCTTATACCAAAATAAGGGTAGGATAATTTATATTTAGTTTCACTTAAATTAGGGATAGAAGGTAAAGTCTTTTATATTAATTTCACTCACATGAATAATATAACTACAATGGCTATGATTCCAAGGGTGCAGGATGTGGCTGAAACTCCTTAATGAGGTTTCTCAAACTAGCTAGCCTTACACTTTTAATATTCCTATTGCATCAGTCTATGGTGAATTATGTTAAAAATAAAAATGAAGATAAAATATGACATTTCATTAACCAATTTAATTAATCAAGAGAAAAACTCTATTCATCTCTACCAACACACCTACCCAAAAAATTATAGCATCTAAAAATTAGCATTTGGTGCTTAGGTACACATTCGATAGTGATAGAGGTTCATATTTAACACTATGCTGATTTTATACTATACATTTTTCACTACCTACTAATTATGTCCCAATACAGTCACTATTTCAAATTTCACATAGTATCATAGCTAGGTATCGAACCATTATCCATTGCAAAAAAATATAGTACATGCATTAGGCATGTCAATTTTTATCTCCCTTATTCATTTCATTACTTCTCATTATTTATTTAATCATTTTACATGATTTTAATTACTATTTTAAGCCTAAGTTAGGTTTGATTATTTTATTTTACTATTATATCACAAACCTAGATTTTGCCCTAGTTTTAACATGTTTTTCATAGGTAAATTACCCTTGTGCACATAATAGTTAGAATAATATCAGTATAATGCAACCACCAAATTAATAAAATTAATATTATATTGATAAAATACTTTCCTTGGGATGAATTTTTAGCACATTAATACCCTTTTATTTCAAGTTTCACTTTGTAAGAGATGGTCTTAGGTGAAGTTAATATGGAAATAAGAAGACCTGTGTATCCTTAGTTGTGGACTAAAAAGACTAGGTGAATCTTCTTGGTTCAACATATCTTCTTAATATTTTCCAGTTTTTGTATAAACTAATCTTCTTAAATTGATCCATACATAACTTTTGATTTGGTTTATACACATATCACATGGATTTTGGGTTCCTCATATTGAGATATCGCCAAACACATGAATAATCGTATGATGTGAGACCCTTATTTTCATAGTGCTCACCTTTAGACATGTAGTGTTTTACACACATCTTATTGAGATGTGCCTTATATATTTTTGAAACACAAGATGTTATTGAGTCTTCATGATAAAGACAAAGATTTTATATGTTATGAGATATTATGTTTTATTTATGTAGGAAAAATAATATGTTTAGATTAGATGATTATTCTATGAATTATAAAATTAGTTCTATTTACGTTATTTTGGTTTTTAAGTATGATGCATATTAATTTTACCCACTGTAGATAATGTTTTAAGCATGGATTTGAATTCTACATATGTTTAGATTATTGATATTAGTTTAATACCATTGATATGTAATGCCTTGGGTATGTCATGTGCATGTTGTGTGGATTGAGATCACTTGTATTGGTTATATTTTATAACTTTGGCTATCTATGGTAGAGAATTTTTATGTGCACAATGTTATGTAGGTGATAGGGGAGGTTGACAAGGGAATTAGGACTATGTCATCCATGAGCACATCATTGGTAGAGTGGTGACATGTCTACTTGACCCTTCTGTGATCCAAACAACTTCTTGTATCATTTATGGACCTAGTCATAAATGTAGACTTCGTTAATCCATTTCACACTATTCACCTCCCTCACAAGGATACTATTCACACATTTAATTCTCAACCTTAGGATTTATATTTAAGTTTTATTTCATTCATAACATGTTTTTTAATCCACTTAAGTGGCCTCCTTGAATCAAAAACTGGATGGATTGCAAGAGTCAACTTTAGAGAGTGACAAATTAGTTTTTAGATATTTGAGTTGATTTTTGTGTCATTATCCCTATAGGAAGGTTGGAGAGTCTTTCTAGGAGCCAAAGAGGAATTTTTAGGTATCCCATGTGCCATTTATGGCATGGGATAGTTAGTTCATTTATGAGGTATGGATTTGTTTGCTTGCCCACATGGGTTTGTAGGTGGAGTTATGGAGAGGGGAGACTTTTGACCTTGAGCCAAGGGATGGGAAGTGAGACATGTCACCTTCCCATTGTATTATATATAAATTATTTTAGCCTATACAAATAAATAAATCCATCCTTGAGATTGATCTTAAAAGGTTAGTTAATTCAACTACTCACTACTTCATTTGTTTCAGATTCTTATTTAATCTTTCTCAATTTCCCATAATTTAAAGTGAAAATTGGCTTAAATGATTAAAAATTAAATTAAAACTAATTATAAATATCAAGAAATGATAAAAATACATAACAATACAAACCAAATTGATAATAGAATTCATCCAATATTAACTACATTTTTAGGTCTGCCTCAATGTACGAATGTATCAATTCAAACAATGTAAAATGCACTGTCTTACATAAATTTCATTCCAATACAAGGATTTCAATATGCATCCAAGTCTTTGATGTCATATAGGTAGGATCTATAATAGGCTCTTGACCTTACATTTTCTTCTTCATGTAATTTTTTATTAGATGGGGTAAAATATATTGGTTTATAGTGCTCTGACAACTCAAGTTTAACATCGTAAGACCCACAGTCAAAAAACAAATCCCCACAAGATGCAAAGCAAAATAACTTCAATTAATCTAAATCAACATTACCAATAAGACAAAAATTAATATTTAAAAAAATTAGATAGAACCCTAAACAAAAATTGAATGCTCCTTAGAGCTAAACTTCTCCTGTGATGTAACTTGTTTTATCTCCTTAATCTTCTCTAATAGTAATTCTTGATTAATTCTGCCCTGGGTACATTTGTAGGTTCTTTCTAGGGGTGATATTTGGACTTTTTCTAAGGGATTTTGATGGTCCTTTTGACTTTTAGAGTTTGGGTGTCTTCAATATCCTCTTATTCTTGCTCAACAGTGATGTTTTTATCTAGAAAAGGGGTTTCCTTTTCCTTACCTTTGTCCAATTCCTTATTAAGATTAACTATTTCATATTTTAGTTCAATCCAATCCTTTATGAGGGAGGCCTTGACCCTCCTTATTCCCTCCAATTTATCCAAGAAAACCCTAAGTTTCCTAATGTGGTCCCTATTTATTTCTGTCATGATGTAAATTTCCATGCTCCTAGAACTATCATCTTATTTCCAAGATATGATAATTTTTCTAGGATTTTTTCTTGTAGAGATAGGGGAAAAGCTATTCATGTGTTTAAATGGGGAATTATCAAGTCCGTAAATGGGGGAAAAGGGTTGGGGAAGATGAATGTAGGGGACCCTTCCTCTTTCTCTGAAAGACTAGATTCTTCTTCATAAAATAAATTGACTATAACTTGCTTATTTGTCTCTAAATGAGGCCATTTATCCTTGCAAAGGGCTATCTCTTCTTAAAAATGGTAAAAAATATTTCTCTCTCCTTTACAAGGGATAACTTATGTAAAATATCCTTTACAAAGGGCTGAAATTGTTCTCTCCTTTACAAGGGAAATACATTCTCATTTACAAAGGAAAAAATTGCCAATAAGGGCTACAAATTTCCATTTCAAGTACAAAATCCTCCTTATAGTGTTTTAGAGGTATTCATTCCATTGGTTGGGTTGTTATTATTATTTCATGAAGATTGGGGTTCAAATCCTACTTCCAACACCTCATTCTAAACTTAGCTCAAAATTAAAGGACAAATATAAATTAATTTGATTTGGTTTCCAAATATAAGCATGGTTGAGTTGGTAAAGACCCAAAAATGGGTTGTGGGAGATTAGGTTTTCCACTCTCATGCCTTGTATTTTGGCTTATTAAATATTAAAATTGACAAGATAACTATAAAATCTTGTATTTTGTTCTCCAAATTTAGTTATATCCTAACAACTAAGACTTAGAAATAGGTGCATGAGGTTGGGGGGTTGAATCTCCACTCCCAACTCCCATGTATTTTATTATGGGCTAAGTTCAAAGTATGTTTGTTGGAGGAGTTTAATCTCACATTGATGTGATAGAGATGACAAAAAAACTTTAAATAACATCTTGGTCACCCTTTGAGTTGCTCACGAGGACCATTTATCCTTTGGAACTCAACCAATGCTTGGAGCATATATGTTGGAACTTGGTCAATGGTCTCGGGGGTTGTTTTAGATGCTCCATGTGGTAATTTTTAAATCCTTACACTTGTCTAAATCACTAATATTTGAAAACACATGAAATTATAATCTCACATTGATGGTGGGAATGTCATTTTAAAGTTTTATATGGAAAAATCTTTCCATAACATAGTGAATTGGCAGTAGCGTCCCCTTCCATACAAAAAGTGAACCCCAACCAGTTGATGGGCTGCGAATCAAAAAATAGTGTGGCCCCCACTAAACTCAATTTTTGATAACTAGAGGAAGGCTACCATATGTCACAAAAAAACCTAACAACCCATTTACCATTCTCTACCATGTGTTAGCTTGTGATTGGTCCACTTGGTAGGTTGTGTTTGGTCTAGCTATCAAATTTGTATAGCTCAAGTTAGCTTGCTGATGTCATCACTATACCTACATATATTTTTCTCCTTGTTTGATAATAACTTTAATGGGCCATAAATTTTTCATATGTTGTCAAAATGACTCCATTAACATTGTGTTGGAAAGCTCTTGATGAACTCTTCACTATGTGGGCAATTTCAATAGAATTTAGAACCATCTAAATGTGTCAAATTTGGGGATACTCCCAAATCACACCTCTCCACTAAAAAAATTGTATACCACCAAAAGTATGATTTCATTAATGAAGGTACCCTTTATGATGTTCTCTCTTATTTAAATAATAAATTCTTCCTACAACTCATCAAGTGATTCAGGAGAAAAATATCCATAGATGGAATTTAAACACTCTCACATTGATCTATGATCATAGGAGGCTCATATAGTTTCAAGTTTACCATGACATATATCTTCTTCTCTCTCTCTCTCTCTCTCTCTCTCTCTCTCTCTCTCTCTCTCTCTCTCTCTCTCTCTCTCTCTCTCTCTCTTATAGGCTCATGTATGGAGTTGAATGTGTTTCTGTCTCTTGGGGGCTGGTTGTCCAAACTATAATCTATCAAATGACCTTATTTAACTTTTGTTGTCTTGGTATTTTTCTTGGTATATTCTATTAGCCACTGCATTTCTTATAGACTAGAAAGAAGCTCTCACATTAAAAGATGCTTTGTTCATTCTCCTTTCTATTTCTCAACAAGGGAAAAATTACATTGCATAATATCTAAGTGTATTATAATAGGTCACCAATTTTATAATTTATCCTTATTTGGGTCTTACAATCAAATTTAACATGCATGGATTTAAACATACTTCCATTTACAAACATTACCTGAATTTGGATAGTTTCAAAATGTGTATCCAAAAAATTACACATACATTAACAAAATCTATTTCCAATGAAAGATAAAATATGCCAACAATCATCCATAAAAAAACAATGCTCTTATTGAGTGATAATCACCATAAAAACACATCTCATGTTGATTGCATGCCACTTCATCTTCCTCTCAGAAGAACACTTCAACTTATCAACATGTTTCTCTACTGTTGTCTAACTTGGATGTCAACATGAACATGAGAATGTAAACTAGAAAATGATACAACCTCTTATAATGGGCTTCTCATAATGTGATTCTCAACTTGGATGGCTACTCCATATTCATCCTCAATGATTGGTCTACCTCCACACTTGCTCATACACATGGGGTTAGTTTCCTTCATCCTTATTCAATAATGGAAACCCAAAAAGTGATTTGGAGGTGCTATATAAGCATGATAAATTAAACTTAGCTATGTAATATGTTATCCATGAAAATATATAATATCTTATCAATCTAATCTGGTGGACTATCCTCTTTGGTTTGATCCCTCTTAATGGGATCTTATATAGATAGGTGGGATTATTCATGGGTGATACCTCTTGGACTATTGGTACTTGACCAAATATTTCATATGCTACCTCTTTATTTGTATGGGTTTGAATAACCTCCTTAATTGTAGGTGCTTACACAACTTAATTCTTGCATGTATTTGGATGAAGTTGTGGATGAAGCTTCTAGTATTTGTCAACCCAATGGCCATTTATATTACAATGAGAACAATAATTCTCACCCAATTTCTTAGACAATAATCCCTTATTACCATTCTCCACATTTTGAATTGGAGAGTGGTCTTTAAAATGAGTCTCCTTCTTCTTAAAGGACATAGACTTATTTAGGATGGAAATTCTCTTCCAACACATGGCCACACAATGGTTATTCATTCCAAAAAAATAACATGGATATACATACTAGATTTTTTATGTTAAAGGGCCATTATTCTCATAATTAAAGTAAACATTGGAATACTTATATTTTTCATACCTTTTAGGGTTATCCTATGTGCAAGTCTAATGAAGGGAATATGTGTTACCTCCTCCTTTGGGATGTTCATCTCTCTTTCAAGATGCTTTGCATTCTTTCTGGATTTTTTCCCCATGATTAAAAGGTTGTCTTTTTCTTGATTTTATATTGTATTCACTCTCACCATCATGGAGTGATGGTGTGCCATCTCATTATATTATTTGTTTTTATAGAACTAGTGGCTTGGGCTCTTTAATTTTAGAATCTTGTCTTTCTTCAGCTATCTTGGAACATTCTCAAACTTTTCCTTTACCACTAACATATCCCAAATCTGTATAACAAGGTATTTCCTCAACCTATATGGAATTAGTCATTACTTGGCTATTGATTCTAAATCCCTTTCCATCAAAATCCATCTTGGTTGGTAACTTAGATCCAATACCCCAAGTATGTTTCTCAAATTCACCAAAAATATCATCTACATCATGATGGGAAGAAAGGGAAAATGGTGAATTACTTGATGTTCATACCTTAGTCATGGTTTTTTCATATGTGGTATAGGGTGGTCTCCTTTGCATGGTAGACTCCTATTTGTCCTCTAATCCACCATTATGGAATTTTTCCAAAATCTCTTTCTTGGCTTGCAACTCAAGTTGAAACTCTTGAATGACTCCTATGAGACTTTCTCCCTAGAACATCAATCAATCTTTTAGGTCTTGTATCCCATCCTCTAAAAAATAAAATAATTGTCATAATTTAGATTTTTCTTCCTAAATGTGCCAGTTTATGTTTTCAATCTCCTAAAGCCTTTCTCTCTCTATAGATTTGCCCATGGTTGTACTTTTTCAACTAATAAACCTACACTTCTAAACTATAAATTGCACAAATGGAAGAATATTAAACACAAAGTGGAAAGGGTGTTATAAAACCCTATGGAAAACCATTTTGATACCAAACTTAATATGAAAAGGTTAGTTAATATAACGTCCCAGTAATTCATACATTTCAGATTCTTATTTAATCTTTCTCAATTTCCCATAATCTAACATGAAAATTAGATTAAATAATTAATAATTAGATTAAAACTAATTATAAATAAAAATTAAATGATAAAAAGAAATAATAATGCAAACCAAATTGATAATGGAGTTCATCCAATGTGGACTACATCTATGGTTCCACCTCAACATATGGATCAATCAATTAAAACAATGCAAAATATAGTGTCTTACATCAATTTTCTCCCAAAATGGGGCTCTTGATTTGTATACAAGTCTCTAATGTCCTCTAGGAAGGCTCTTTAATAGGGTCTTAGACTTATAATTTATTATTTCTACAATAAATGGACTATATCTTGCTTCTTTCTCTCTAAATGAGTTTATTTATCCTTACAAAGGGTTATCTCACCTTACAAAGGGAAAAAATCATCTCTTCTTTACAAGGGCTAACTTGTTTATTCTCTCCTTTACAAAGGGTTAAAATTGTTCTCTCCTTTACAAGGGAAAATACATTCTCTCATTTATAATGGCAAAAATTCCCAATAAGGGATAAAAATTCCCATTTTAATTACACAATCCTCCTTCTTATAGTGTTTCAGAGGTCTTTATCCCATTGGGTGGGTCACTAGTCTTTTTGCATGAATATTTGGGTCCAAGTCCCCTTTTTAATGCCTCATTCTAGGCTTACTTAGCCCGAAAGTAAAGGATAAATATAAATTCCTTCAGTTTGGTTTCTAAATATAATCATCGCTGATTTGGTAAAGACCCCAAAATGGGTCGTGGGAGGTTAAGTGTTCTACTCTTCCACTCTCATGCCTTATCTTTTGGATTATTGAATCCCAAAATTGACAAGATAATTATAAACTCTTGAATTTAATTTAAAAAATTTAATTGTATCCTAATGACTAAGACTTAGAAATAGGTGTATGAGGTTAGGGGGTCAAAAACCCACTCCCAACTCCCATGCCTTTTATCTTAGGCTAATCTTAAAATGCATTTATTTGAGGAGTTTAATCCCACATTGATGGTATAGAGATGAAAAAAAAACTTTAAATAGTATCTTGGATGCCCTTTGAATTGGTCATGAGGACCATGTATCCCTTATAACTTAGTCAATGCTTGGAGCATATGCATTGAAACTTGGTCGATGGTTTTGGGGGCTATTTTGGATGCTCCATGTGTCATGTTTGAAGCCTTACACTTGTCTTACTCACCAATATTTGAAAACACATGAGATTTTAATCCCACAATGATGGTGGGAAGACCATTTGGAAGGTTTATATGGAAAAAGGATTCCATAGCATAGTGAATTGGTAGGAGAGTCCCCCTCCATATAAAAATAGACCCCAATGAGTTGATGGGACCCCAAATAGTAAATAGTTTGGGACCCATCAAAATTTATTGTCGAAGACTGGAGGAAGGTTGCATAGGTCACCAAAAAACCAAACAACCCATTTACCTTCTCTACCATGTGTTAGCTTATGATTGGGCCACTTGAAAAGTTGTGATTGGTCCAGTTGTCAAATCCATACATGTATAGTTAGCTTGATGATGTTAGCATTGTACCTACATATATTTTTTTACATATTTGTTGATAACTTCAATGGGCCATAACTTTTACATACAATTTCAAGATGACTTCGTTCAAATTATGTTAGAAATATCTTGACAATATCTTCAATGTGTGACCAATTTTAGTAGAATTTAGAACCATCTGAATGTGTCAAATATGCAGATCCTCTTGTATTAGAGAGGAATTTTGCTCATTTGAAATTTTGGAAATTAGAAGTGTAGAAGAGAAGAAAAAAGAGGAGGAGGAGCTTAAAGGAATAAATTAGAGAAAGAGGAGGATAGCCATTTACATAATCTTGTAAGAGGTTTTATTGAGTGGATCCAAGAAGGAACTAAGGTAGGCTTCCATGCCCCTTTTGATTTAATATAATTTATATTAAAATTATCTTTCTCCTTTTAATTATAATTTTCAAGAGGTGTAAGGCCCTTTGGCTTACCCTCTTTATTTAATTTTATTCCACAGTTGCACTCATGGTCACCATGTGGTTTTAATGCCCATTTTATCTTGAAGATGTAATATCCATCATAAAATATTGGCTATTTTTTATGATATTTTATTATCTTAAAATGGTAGAGTTATGCTACCAAAATTTATGTGATTTTGCATGCTCGTGTACACTCCTACATAGTGGTAGTGGTGATGGAACCATGTTTTAATGCCCTCCTACATGGTTTTATTATACTTAGTGGTAGTTGTTAGGTTGTGGAGCTAAAAGCTTCACCAGGATACAAACAAGAGAAGTTATGGAGGATGCAGAGTTGCGGGGAGTTGCAGAATCAATTGCAGGGAAAATGGCGTTGGTCTAATCAGCCGATGTTGGCAGCCTGTGCGTGAACAGGCAGTTCGCATGTTGATTCTGGAGAGTCTATTTTTGGACTGTTTGTTTGCATGTCAAAGGCTAGTCTTAGTCTTGAGTTGCGTGTCTAATTATTATAATTATGATAGTCTAATTATTGTAAGCATGAGATCTATATATGGACTCATGGGCTATATTGTAAATGTGTGCTAGAAAACCATAGAGCTTTTAGAGAGAGCTAGTGTAGCTCCTCCTAGTTCCAAAGGGGTGCTGAGTGTGTATGATCAGGGAGAGTTGCAAGGTCTGCAAGGTCAAGGAGCTGATCCACCGGGGTACTGGTTAAAGAATCATAAGGACTTGGTGAGGCAAGGACAAGGGTTCTTCAGGGGTGTAGAAAGATCTACATGGTGAGTAAGGTCTAGTGATTTGCAGGTAGCAGCAGAGAGCAGGGGATCTACTTGGAGTACGGTTGTGTACTTGGTGAACTGGCAGCGTGTTACTGACTGGTTGGAGAGGTGAACATCAATTCTATATTGGAGTTGATTGTTGGGACTGAGAGAGAGAGGGAAGAAGGTCTTGAGGTGTGGCGAACCTTTGAGGTGGAGGAAGAAGTGGCATCTTCCTTATTGTATATTCTTCTGAGTGATTATTAATACAATTGTGTATTGTCTCTCAATTTCCTGTGTTGTTTCATATTTCTAGTTACTTATTGATTCTGGTATAATTCTGTGTTTAGTTGCTAATACAAGAAGTAATCATATGTGCTCTAATTGGTAGAGCAAGATCCTAACTAAGTAGGCATCGAAGCATGTTTATTGTTCTAGGTTCCTTGACAAGTGGTATCAGAGATTTTGGTTGGGTTGACTAACAGGTGGTTTCAGATCTGGTAGTGTTTTTGATTACAGGTCACTCGCAGGGGTTTCAAATTGAGTGGGAGTATAGCAATGGTAGAAGAAAGTAAGCTACGAATGGAGAAACCGAATAGCACGAATGGTCTGATTGATGGAAAGAAAGAGCAGGTAAATAAAGATTGTTGGTTGGTTGCAGATCAACAGGGAGGAGCAGATGTTACACAGGATGTTGCATAGGATGTTCTGGATAAAGTGGAATCTTGGTTCACAAATTCTTTTGCCTCTTTCCATGAAGTTTGAAATAGAGCATCTTTTCATGGGTATGTCTTTGGAGACTTTGGAGAGATTTATCTAGGAGCTGGAGAGCCTTGTCAAATTATTGACGAAGGGGAAGTGAAGCTGAAATCGCAGATGGATGACACACAGTGGTTGAAGGAAGTCATGCAGGTACCAGTCTTGGAGATGAGTCTAATTTCTTCAAGAAATTTGGGTGATGGGAGATGTACTGTAACTCTCATAGTGGATACACTTGAATTAGATGGTGGTAAGAAAGTAGGTATCCTTTATCTATCTACTTATATTATTGATTCACCTTCTGTTGCAGAGATGTGGCTTCATAGGCTTAGTCACATATGTAGAAGGAGAATGCAGGTTTTGAAGCGGAAGACAGATGTTTTTGACAAGCTAAAGAACTGGAAAGCCTTGGTGTTCATGGAGGAGATGACGGATAGAGATCAGGTTAGGGAACTGAATTATTCTGAGCAGGGCTATGTTGATTTGATTAGGATTTTGATCCACGAAGAGGTCACGGGTAAAAAGTTATCACTCACAGATGAACACAGGTACCGGCATCAGTCAGACAGTAACCGACATCGGCAATAGGAAGACCGACGTCGGTCATGAGGGAACTAATGTAGGCAAAAAGGATACCAGCGTTAGCCAGGGAAATGATGTCGGCAGTCAGGGTCAGTGCAGGAAACTGACATCAGTCAGGAGCAGACTGGGAGATGGTCGAGATCGGTCACTGGAACGGATATTGGGCAGACAGCAAGCTATCAACAAGTCTCAAATGCTCATGTTGAGGTCAGAAAGGGTAAGTGAACCTCATATTCATTGTTCACCTTCTTTATATTTCTTATTGATGGTCAAGAACTAGGAAGATGCAAAGAGGCAATGCAGGTAGAATCCAGATACAGTGGGAGCTTGGCATGGATGAGGAGTGTGAGTCCTTGGAGAAAAACCAAACAGGTGTTTGTTGGTAGAGTTGTCAGCTGGAAGTAAGCACTGAGAGATGGAATGGATTCCCATTTTAAAGAAGAGAGTGGATGGACACAAGAGACAGAAGGCCAAGGCATATGGTCTTGAAGAAGCTGTAGGATAGTGGTACAGGTTTTGACAGGTGGATGACTAAGCATGGCTTCAGTCAATGTCAGTGTAACTATTGTGTTTATCTTACTAGGTGGATAATGATTGCAACATTATTCTATTACTGTATGTGGGTGATTTTCTAGTAGGTTTGTACATACAGGGTTTTGCTGAGCTAAAGGTAAGGTTAGTTCAGAGGTGTGTCTTGAAGAATTTGGAGCAGCAAAATTCTTTGGCATAAGAGACATGGAGATTTAGTCTCCAGTGGGAGCTGATGTGAATCAGGTGTTGGCAAGGTTCATTATGCAGGATGCAGAATCGGTAAGCACACCAATGGCTGGACAGTTCAAGCTTAGCTTGAAATAGGGTTCGAAATCGCATGAGGTCTAGTGTAGGCCTGAGTTTTCCCAAGCAGTGGGGGTTGTCAGAAAGTATGGAGCCAATTCAGGGAAGGAGTACTGGAGGGCAGTTTAGTGGGATCAGCAGCAGGGATTCTTGTTATGTAGGGTCAAGTTCTTCACTACATGGATGTGTAGGTTCGGATATGGCAGGTTACTTGAATGATAGGTATAGCATCACAGGTTATGTGGTGGTTGGTCTTCAGGATGGATCTTGAAGAGGGATACAAGCCAGGGAATAATTTAGATAGTGTACAGGTATAGGTACAGGTGCAACTATATATCTCTAAGTGGGAGATTGTTAAGTTGTGGAGCTAAAAGCTTCACCAAGATGCAAATAGGAGAAGTTATGGAGGATGCAGAGTTGCAGGGAGTTGTAGAATCAGTTGCAGGGAAAATGACATCAGTCTGATCAGCCGACGTCAGTCAGATGGCAGTGAGGACGTAACCAGTGTCGGTTACCAGTCGATCGACATCGGTCATGGAGGAGCCGATGTCGGCAGCCTGTGCGTGAATAGGTAGTTCGCATATTGATTCTGGAGAGTCTATTTTTGGATTGTTTGTTTGCATGTCAAAGGCTAGTCTTAGTCTTGAGTTGCGTGTCTAATTATTGTAATTATGATAGTCTAATAATTGTAAGCATGAGATCTATATATGGACTCATGGGCTGTATTGTAAATGTGTGCTAGAAAGCCATAGAGCTTTTAGAGAGAGCTAGTGTAGCTCCTCCTAGTTCCAAAGGGGTGCTGAGTGTGTATGATCAGGGAGAGTTGCAAGGTCTACAAGGTCAAGGAGCTGATCCACCGGGGTACTAGTTGAAGAATCATAAGGACTTGGTGAGGCAAGGACAAGGGTTCTTCAGGAGTGTAGAGAGATCTACATGGTGAGTAAGGTCTAGTGATTTGCAGGTAGCAATAGAGAGCAGGGGATCTACTTGGAGTACGGTTGTGTACTTGGTGAACTAGCAGCGTGTTACTAATTGGTTGGAGAGGTGAACATCAATTCTATATTGGAGTTGCTTGTTGGGACCGAGAGAGAGAGGGAAGAAGGTCTTGAGGTGTGGCAAACGTTTGAGGTGGAGGAAGAAGTGGCATCTTCCTTATTGTATATTCTTCTGAGTGATTATTAATACAATTGTGTATTGTCTCTCAATTTCCTGTGTTGTTTCATATTTCTAGTTACTTATTGATTCTGGTATAATTCTATGTTTAGTTGCTAATACAAAAAGTAATCATATGTGCTCTAATTGGTAGAGCAAGATCCTGACTAAGTAGGCATCGGAGCATGTTTATTGTTCTAGGTTCCTTGACAGTAGTGGCAAGTGAAACCATGTTATCATGCTCTCCTACGTGTTATTTGGCATGGTCAAAGATGCATATGTCCTCCCATGGCCAAGAGATGGTAGAAAAAGGGTGAGGAATTCCCCACATTCTTCTTTTCCTTCCCTGATCCTTTTTGGTGTTGTAAACATGTTATTTTTATTTGTTATCATTTGATGTTGATATTGTGTTTTGATTTCCTTGTATGTTGGTTTTAACCTCCTATATGTGTTTCCTAGTGAGCGTTCCTTGTCAAACTTTAGTTTCCATACAAACCTTATTTTTATTGACTTATACACATTAAACCATGACATTATAATTCCTAAATCTAGGAGTCTTAGGTTTGAGGGTGCTTACGGAAATTGCCTGATGATGGCAAAAGGATGGAAGGTGAGCCCTTGTTTCGATTGGCCTTGTGGTTGCATGTGGAGTCCATGTGAATACCAATGTGTTCAATACTTTTGTATAAAATTTTAAATAGTTTTTATTGGATTTTGAGGGCCATGTTATTATTATTAATTTAATTGAAAATATGTATTTATTGGAAGCAAATTTCTAAGAGTCATTGACAATAGCATGATGTTTCTTTATCGCTTGCATATTCTTCTTATTAAGTTTATTGAATTATAAAAGTAATGGAAATGATTATTTTGTATTCAAAATCAAATAATATATGCCAGTTGGACATACATTTAATTATACATTTGACTTAAAATAAAAGTTTTTTCTTTTATAAAATTTTGAAATTCACCAATTTGTATGAAGTCAAGAAAGACTATATGCGTTTGTATAATTATTACAAAATTTTAAACTTACTTAAATTTAAAAAAATAAAATTTATTATAAATTAGGCCTTCTCAAGATTCCATATAAATTAGTTGAATATTTTTGTGTTACTGTTTGAAAGTTATGAATTATAAGCTTCAACCACTAAAAATGGTTCATTTCCTTTACAAATAGTTTGAATTTTGCTTAATTTTTATGCACATTTATCAAGATATAAAACCCATCCAAATAATTTTAACATGAAATTTTGGATTTTTAAATTATATTCCTTTCATTTTGTATTTTTTTAATTACAATTATATTGATATGAATTTTATAAGTTATCTTATATGTAGGGTAATTTGTTGGCACACAAGGCCTTCTAAAGGGCATCACACCATTTTATAAGGCCATTGGTAGTTTGGCCAGTAGTCACCCATGGGGAAACATGATATATGGAGAATCCCCAAGGGGGTGACATGTTATCTAGTTATCCTCTTTGATAAAATACATAGTGTGGGGGAGCGGTCAACCAAGGTTGACTGTTGCCCATTTTAATATGTGGTTCATTTTATTAAATTTCCAACTTTATTCACACACACACACACACACAGACACACACACACACACACACACACACACACACACACACACACACACACACACACACACACACACACACACACACACACACACACACACACACACACACACACACACACACACACACACACACACACACACACACACCCACACACACACACACACACACACACACACACACACACACACATGTATTACACACACACATATATCTTGTGTTATGTAGTTAACCATGCCTTAATCATTTTTTATATTAATTATTTTATTCCATTTAATTTTTTAAAATTAATTTATGTATTTTTAAATTTTTTAAACTTACAACTAGGAATTAAAACCAAAAACATTACTTACCCTAAATATGAGTTTTTGTTCAGCCAAATCAAATGAGTTAAAGGTTGAGAGGTGGGATGGCCCAAAAAGGACCCCTATAAAATTTACATGATATTCCACATTATATGAATTTCAAGACCTGAAACATCATATTTTTTCATTTATGATCTGTTTCTCCTTTGGGATGCTTTAGACCTATTTTGTAACCTAGTTACCAATTTTGGTACCCATGATTGCAGAGATCCAGTGGCTCAGAGGTAGAGGAACCAAAAATGGAACCCCATTAAATTTTCATGCCCTTATACATGGAAGTATATTTAGAACTTGGAACCTTTTATTTTCACCTTTTTCATGTTTTATCCTTGGGAGACCTTTTTGGGCCTTGTTGGCCATCATAGACTTTTGGGAGCCCCAAAATGGACTGCCCCAAAGGGGAACCTTAATATTTTTGTGTCCCTTTAAGTTTGAGACAAAATAAAATCCAAAACTAAAAATTTTATGAGATTTTACCTTAATCTTGTGGTAGTCATTAATAGTTGTGGTAGATCTTGAAGTTCTCAAAACCTGTTTGAAAACCATGAGAAACTAAGACTTCCTAGAATATTTCCATCAAATTGGGTACCTAAAAAAATATCCCACATATTTATATCATATTAGATAATTGAAAGTGAATTAAATGGTTTTGACCAAAATTTTGGAGACTTCATTAATGGCATTTGTCTAGGGTAGAGGAAGGAGAGGAGGGATGACTATGGGAAAAGTTATCCTCCAACACCTCCTCCCTCATTCAAAAATATGATTTCTCAACTCAATTAATTATTTGGAGACAATATGGAATCCATAAGGTTTTTTAGGTCACTTTTTAATTTGACTAGATATGACGATCAAGGTCCATTTAATATGATGGTGGAGATAGGTTACTCCAATCTCAAAGGGCTTAAATGAGATATTTTAGGCCCCCTTTTAGGTCCTATATGGAATAATTGATATTTTTTTAAGAATTTTTATATAATCCAAGTCAATGTGAGATTATAATTTACTTGTGACTTAAGTACGGATCGAGGCTTGTGATTGGTTAGAATCACTCATAACCCTCTTTGAAAATTATTGTGAGTTACGTCACCTCATTCAAGAAAGTGGTTACTCAACCCCACCTATGTTTATTAGTGTCTCCCTTTTTATCTTGAGGGTGATGGGGTCACTAGGATTGTTTAGAGAGCTATAAGATCAGGTGAGACCTTGTAGTCTAATTAGAGTAGGTGGCACCTACATGATTGTACAGTGACCTTGTATCCACTTGCACGTTACCTCCTTGTTTCTTGGGAAATGTAGTTATGTAAAATTTGCAATGTAAATTCTATAAAAAAAATTAATATATTTTGTGTGTGTGTTTCCCTTGTATAAGTTTTTGGGCATGACATATGATATCTCCCTAATTTTCCATAAGACCTTACTCTTTGTAGTGTATAATTGCAACACCATACATTCACATTTGGATTCTACACAACAATACATTCACCTATAGCACATGTGTACCAATTATATCACTTTTTGGTGCCTTATGAGTTTCCAAAAAACATTTTTTCTTAACAAAAACATATCTATTGTGTTGTGCAAGGATATCTAAACTTAGCATCCGTGTGTCACGTCTTTTCTTCCACACATAATTCAAATTTACATATATAGTTTTGTATAACATCAAAAAAATTATAAAAAAATGCCACACACATTTAATTACAATTTCAAACATGTAAGAATATCAAATTTAACTTAACTAGAAGATGAAATTCCATAATTTTGTAGCCACTTCTTGTAGTGATGTATATATTATAGCCATATGACCCATAAGGTAAAAAAGATGAGAGAGACCACACATATCCCAAATAGGACAATTTTCTCATGCTTTATATATATATATATATATATATATATATATATATATATATATATATATATATATATATATATATATATATATATATATATATATATATCATTCACACACATATGTAGATATACATTCATTCATTTAGTCTAGTCTAATTATTAAGAAGTATTTCACCTTATAATCATAGGAACTTAAATTCGTAGTAAAATTGAATATTGTAAACACAATTTTCCCTAACTTGCATATTGAATAAAAGTTTCATTATTCTACATATTAGACCTACACATTCAAATGTGTATTTGGTATTATATTTTTAGGATTACATTATATGCATTCTTAAATATGTAGCTTGTTAGAAAGTATTACATTGTCCAATGTATATACATCCTATGCACTATGGTGCAGATCATTGGTACCACAACAACATATCTCATAAACCTAAAAAGATGCAAACATAACATAATAAATAAGTACTACCAATTGGTTTTATTTCAAATCATATAAAATAATTCCATAATAATATCAACACAGTTGATTCCTAGTGAAACATTGAGACATTACCAAAGCATCCATGAACTCATTATGTAGACCCTTGAGGAATTTCACAATGAAATTTGGCCATTTTTTAAAAACTCATGATGTATCTTTATCCATAATGCAAACCTTATTTTCAACCTATGTATCTGTTGTTTCAACAAAAAATCTCCTTAAAAGTGTAGTTTGAAGGAAATTTTAATGCTACAACAATAGATACCTAGATTAAACAACTTTAGGCATAATTCTTAGTCAATCATTTCATTGATGTGGATAAAATCATATTTATAGTTTTGAATATGTATATTTTAGTGTCCCACTAAATTAAAACATTTAGGGAGTAATGTGAGAATGGATAAGAGCCCATGTAGTCTTGGAATCCTTTATCAACACATTGAAAGAGAGTATTACCCCATAAAACACTATAAGGATGAATACAATAAGTTCATGTAGTTTCTCCATCATAAAGAGTATTCAATTTACCTTATACTAAAAATTTTCATTACCAATCTATGTGTTTACCTAAGGGATTAATGGAGAAACATAAGGTGATAAAGTAAATTTATATACTCTCACCTTATATTCACACAAATATCAATTTCTTAACTTATAGAAAATTAGGTAAATCATGTTACAATGAAACCAATATCAAATCCAAGGAAAATATGAAGTAGAATTTATCTTATTCATCTAGAATCATGTTCATAATTCATCTCATACATAACTCACCATCTAACCCTACCACACATAAGTTAAAAAAATTATGAAATGGGGAACAACCAAATAAGGCCATACAATACCATAATACCTCAATGCATTTTGTGTTAGACATAGGTAAGAGAGGTAATGTGACAAGTGGTGTCATTGACAAGGTAAAATCTCACACAAGTTTCAATTTTAAGTGCAACAATCCTTCATTGTGTAGTCTACACAAAGTCCCACACAAATGGATATAATTGCTCCATATGCAACTTTTATGAGCACCAATTCCAATTTCATATATATCTCTAAGGAATGATAGTGTATCTTCCATACTATTTTTTTAGGTGAAGGTTTAATCTCTCCATGTCATCATTAGTAGTGGGAGCCAATAGAACATCATTTCAGAAGTAAAAGCTTAGTGGATAAGCCTCATCGTGAAAGCACATCCAAAACCATATTATTTTGGTTGGATTAAGAAATAAAAGGTTATATAAGTCCAATAACAATGTAGTTTAATTTACAAATTCAATCCCATGGAGGATGTAGTAACCTATTATGTTATATGACTTAAGGTTTTTAACATTTTGCTTTGAAGGCCATTTTTTATGACCATAATGATACATATAAATCCAAGCTATAATGGTGGAATATGCATGTCAAATATTAGTTCTTTAACCTCTTGGAGTCACTCTAATAAGCAAAATTAGTTTGGTATCTACCAAAAAATTCCACAAGAACATCTCACACATGTAAAATTTTGTGTCATGGTTTACCTAAAAACACCTATGTAAGAAATAAATCACACA
This sequence comes from Torreya grandis, assembly GCA_037957365.1. NCBI lineage: Eukaryota > Viridiplantae > Streptophyta > Pinopsida > Cupressales > Taxaceae > Torreya > Torreya grandis. Next base: position 2,772,325 of record JARHVA010000906.1, on the reverse strand, counting down.
TTAGAAACATTCCATGCTATGAAAACACCACTATAACAAAAATAACTTGGTAAGATATCATTATTGAGAATCATTTGAAGATAAAAAGTGTTTTTATACAAATTAATGGGAAAAAACACTTCAATTTGGTCTTTGGATCCCCTCTTCCAAACTTCCCATTATACCACATGTCCATTTTGGATAACAATGAATTATGATACCATATCCAATATATTTTTATCATGGAAATATTAGGCTAAGCTCATATCCTTATGAAATCATGATAGTCCTCATTCCAAATAAATGTGGTATTTAGAAATTGTACTTTGAATACTACACATTAAATAATATAATGGTGATGAATTAATGCCTTATATACCATGCATTGAAGATGTCCTAAACCAATGTGGACACCTAAATTTGGTCATAGGTACCTATGAATTTTTTAATTCTTAACACATCTTAAACCACTTAAATGAATCCCAAGTACATGAATCTTATATTCCATTCCTCTATGCCGTTTATCTATATGATGGCTTGACCCTCTATTCACCATAATTGATACACAATAATTTCTAAGTCAATGCTCAAACTATCTTATATCACTCTAGAATGTTATAACCTTATAAAAATTATCCTTGATCTTTTGGGATAGGTTTTTTCTAAGAATACATGTATAATACAAGAAACCTATCCACATAGTGGGGCCTCATCTCCATGCCAATTAATGGCTAGTTTTTAAATTTAAAATATTCATTTAGGTATTCCTACACATTTCCCAAGGTTGACTAAAGTAAATTATTAAAATACTTCACTATAAATACAAATTAAAGGTAATTTATTATTCCTATCTTGGAACTATCTATTGAGCACATAATACACTACTACACACCAAGAAAATATTCCCTATTCTTCCCAAAATCAAGATCATTCACCAGGTGTAGTCACAAGTCAAGTCTAAAACATCTCAAATCAAGTCAAGATCTAACATTTTAAGTATCAAATCCAAATTTATAGTTGTATACATATAGTCAAGGATCATAATTTCATAATCACTCTAGGTGGAAAAACTACATGTGGCTTGATTCCCTCCTCAGCTTATCTAGATATACATACAACAATCGATCATCTAAAAAGGTTATTGGGGTCATCTCAACCCATTACATTCCCCTCTATTTTTTAAGTTTATATCTCTCAAAAATACCCCTAGGGTTTTAAGTTGAATATAGGGCAAACAATAATTTTTGTGTGGAAATGACATAAATAAAGGATTTTAAATCTCTTAGCAAACATAGGTACAGATTGTAAAATCATCACAATTATGTCATAGTCAAATCAGATAAGTCTATAGTTAATAGATGTGATTGGTCTATGTTGTTATCCAAGGAGTGTGGACCTATCCAGACACAGTTAAAAACTTTGCTCTTAATCTTGAGCTATCATGGTCTTATCTCATTTTTATTTACATTATCATATATTAGTTAGATTCAATTACAGATCATAAAAATTTAATTGTCTTATATTTATTGTATTTACTATTTTTAGCATATGCCACTTGTTAATTTTAGTTTTAGTCAATTCTGATTTATATTTAGTTTTATGCTTAAATGTCATATATTAAAGTTTGAATAGATCTACGTCTAATTTTATACTTATTAAACAATATTCATTTGTTAAATAGAACATATTGGTGCACTTGTACATTTTTTTAGCATTGTTTCTTTTCAAATATTGTTTTAGTATTTTATCTACATTCATGATTCCCATACACTAAAGAGAAATATGATCATCCTTTATTATATTTTATTGAGCACTACTTTAATATTTCTATTTGACCTAGGGGTTTTAGATTGGATTCATGATTTTTGTTCATAAAAATATTTTCTTATAGTTGATTTCAATTTTCTTTTCTTTCTTTTACGTGCTTTATAGAATTGATTTCAGACAATTATAAAACTCATAGGATCTATTATTTTGGGTAAAGTGATCTTTAGTTTTACATGAACCATGGTGTGAAAGGAAGGTGATATAATACTCAAGCCATTAGACAACACTATATATAGACTTTAGTTTCCATATACCTCATGGTAAATTGGAAACACCTAGGGTTTTTGTTTTCAACCTTAGGAAGCCTCTTGGCAATTTGTTATTGTAGTGCACTATTAAATGATTAGCTCCAGGAAGTTACTTTCAATATACCTTTTAAATGGGATAATACGGGTATGGGAGGGTGGAATACTTTATATCTAGTGCCCTTTTGGGCCTTTTTCACTATTTATGACTATGATTGATATATTTGAGAGCCTAAAAATTAAACACACCATGTATAGTTACACCATTAATGCCATTTTCAAATTCAAAGTTTGAAAATAAAATCAAGGATAAAATAAACAAGGTAACATTTCAAGCATTCCTCAACTCATATTGTTTTAATATTATACCATGTCATGATTCTCCTAGGATACAAGCATCATTAAGATATTTTTTTATAAAATCAAGTATGACTTAGGAATAATAAGATTTGTACACTTCAAATCTGATAATACATACTACACACCATATTGATGGACTTGTCATGACTTTGAGAATGATAAAACTAATAAAGAACAATAGGATTAAACTAATGACAAAGAATTCACTGAATATCCTTATGCCAATCGATAAAAAAATGACTCCTTACTATACATTATAGAGATGAACAAAATAAATTGGCTCGAGATTCTACTTCCACTTCAATTATTCCAATTACTAATATCACTTCATTTACTCTATTGACATCTCCAATTACATATGTAACACCATCCTTATGTATGGGGACATCACAAGGTTACCAACATATTAATATACCTATTTATATATAGGTATCATACACACCTCCTTTGACTACTACATATGGTCTATCACTAACCTCACCTAATGTACACTCTTGAATAGATTATTATAAATGCATGCTAAAGTATTTCAATTAGAGCAAGGTGTTTCTATAGCTAGTCATTCAATGAAAACTCATAATTTGATTCATAATTTTTTGGAACTCGAGATAACATCTTGCCTATTCCTCTCTAGATTTTTAGTTCCTAATCTACCACTATACGAATGTAAAGGTGAAATTGAACAACATCTTTGATAATTTCATGCAACATGCTTGGATTGTGCTTACAATGAAATTTTATTAACTAAGTTTTTTCCATGAATCCTCAAAGACTATGCTTTGGAATGGTTTTATGATCTTCCACTCCAATCAGTGAAAGCATTCAACCCTTTGGTAGATTATTTTATGGCACACTTCTCAATCAACATTGGTAAGAAAAAAAAATCTTATGCACAAATTGATAAGCTAAAGCAAGGGTCCAATGAACCAATATGTGAATATGTACTTTGATACAAAGCAATGCTAGTTAAGATGAAAAATTCTATGACAGAGAATGAGTTACAATACATCTTCACATATATTTTTTTAACACCACTTCATGAGTCTATAATGTTTTACAAATCTAAATATTTTGATGATTTATGCCATATAGTCAGAGAACATAAAGTAAATATCATAGCTTTGAACAAACTTAAATATGCAACAAGTGCTCCAACTACTTAAAATACTTAGTTTCAAATCAAACCAAGCTATAAGGTAAAATATAATGAAAGTAAGAATGAATCAAAAGTAACAATCAATGAAATGTCACAACTAATGAATAAGCTTAAATTGTAAACTCCACCAAGGAGGCAATTTTCAAGGCTCCATCACTTCATCATGTCTTGTTACAAAACTATTTGATTACAATCTCATATATCTTCCTCCACCATTAGAGGTTGATAAGACTAATATCAATAAGTTTAAACATAAATGATTCCATATTAATACATGTTATGACTATCAAAAATGTATTGGGCATTTTAAAAATGGTGCAATAGGCTATGGCAAAAGATACAAGATCTTATTGATGGCAATACTATTGAGCTAATCACACCCATAGAGAAGGATATAACATAGAAAAATAAAAATATAAAGTTTAAAATATTCAAAAATCCATTTCTAAACCATGTCATAATAAAAAATATATATAATTTAGAGGTACACCATGCTTACACCGCATATCCTCCTCCTAAAAAATATGAACATCCAATAAATGGTATTATTGGTATATCTACAGGTTCATTACCACCATGTCTTATGATCAAATTTGATGATAGTGAAATTGTTGATGATGGTTTTGATAAAAAAATAACCCACACACATTGTCATGATCAACAATGGGTCAAAGTGAATAAACATATACAATGACACTTCTACACTCTCTTGTGTACACAAAGTAAGATTTATAAGTGACATCAAAAGTAGTCAAAGCATTTTATGGAAATTTAAAAAATAATCATGGGCATATAGTGATACGTCTTTAGGTTGGTTGACCAAAAATTGCCACTTCAATTTTAGTCTTACCAAACACAATGGTATTTGATATGTTATTAGGATGTCATTGGATATAGAAGCTCCGTGTAGTGCCATCCATAGTATATCGATGTCTCAAACATATACATTGTAATTATGTGGTAAAATTTTTATGAATTTGATATGAGTACCCTCCATAGTCAGTGATATCTCCTCCTCCTCCTCCCACACCACCATTACAACTGATTATTGCACCTATTCAAGAGAATATTACAAAGATAATTATTTCACCTATTCAAGAACATAATAGATAGATAGTTGTTGCACCTATGTAAGATATTTATATATAGTCAGTTCAAATAAGAGTAGTAAACCCTCCTAAGTATCGAGTTTCACATAAGATATTTATTCAACATTTATACAAACCTTCATCTTATATAGTGCATCCTAAGACAATACTTTAGATAGTCCAGTGTGTTTCATAGTGAAAACATGTAATGAAATCTTCTCCTACTATATAGCTAGCTTCACTATACCTTATAGAGTTTCACACCCTGTAAAAGATACTATGAATATTAATCAAGATAGTTATGTTACTAAACTCGATTTAATTTCAGATTTAAATGTATCTAGATACAACACTTTTTGTTCACAGAAAGTCACCCTCCAACTCTATGATACATGCATGCATTATGCTTCACCCATTGATGGGAGGTATTTTCTTTCAAATATTTCAAAAAATACAAAAAAAATGACAAAGATACAAAACATTCAAATATTTTTAAATTATAAAAAAAATTAAAAATGTCAAAAATATAAAAAAATGCAAATATTTCAAAAATGCAAAAAAATAAAATATTTAAAAAAATATTCAAACTACTCTCAAAACATAAAAAATAGAACCTGATCATGACATGAATTTCTAGTTTACTTCTTTACATATGATATTTATCACATACTTGGTAGACAACATATTACTTTTATACATGTATGCATTTCATGAAGTATAAGAGTGTGATGTAGGATGTACATATCATAAATGGATTATTATATTTTATAATTTATTTTATTTAATGTCCATGTCTATGTTGGGGACATATTGATCTACAGTTTACATTATCATAAGTTATATCTATATATGACCTCTCTACCATGTTGAGATACATATCTTACAAGTGTCTTGCTAATTAATCATATCTTACATTGTGTTACATGGATATGATACTGTTATATGGTGTGACATTGATACATATGGATGGTGTAATCTAGTTTTCATGTGTTATATGATCCTTTGATGTTGAAACTTTATTTCATGATAGGATAGACATTGCTTACTTATTATGTGAGGCTACTGGGCCTTATGTGTGCAACATATTTATATCCCTTATTTTCAACATTTTTAATATCCTTTGCTTTTTTCCTTTTTCCTTCCTCATTGTGACATGTCCACATTCATTGTATGTGGCCCTTGGCCTTATGTGTGACATTGTGTGATGTGTTTGTTTCACTTATTTTTCTTGATTAATGGTGTCATGATATATATCATGCACTTTAATAAATAGTCTAATTCAAATATGGTTACTTTATTACATGCATCATTAATATATCTATATAGACATGACTTGTATGCCTTGAAATACATATGTTTTATACATGCTTCAATGATAATTACTATACTATGATAGCATACTCTCCACATGTTGACATAATTCCACATGATTATATCATTATCACATGATACATTTAACTCTTATTTTGAGATGAGTGACTTGAAAGATGCATCTTTCATCTAAAATGAGGGGAATTCTAATGGGATTATCTTTGAGATTCAAGCATTTATGAATATAAAAATTATATTTCATGATATAGTACAGATTTCAAAGATTCAAAATAATTTAGAAATTAGAATTTATGATAAAAATAAATGTTTTAAAGATTAAAATTTACTCAAAAATCAGATTTTATGATAGAGTAATGTTTAAAAGATTCAAAATAATTTATAAATAAAAAACATGACATATATTGGCATAATGATACAAATTATGGGGGAATATGACATGCATATGCACTCACTTTATAAAGACTTACAGGATAAAAAATTACAAGCTTCACATATAGTTACAATTGAGCATATAAATGCATAGCATTCTATATCATTTGACAAAAATTCAGGGGTCATGATACTAGTTTAGGTACACATACATTTTTCAAATTTCAAAAGGCATGATACTAGTCACACACATATACATAACAATAAAATTTACATATTCAATGGCAAAAAATTTATTGTACTTCAAATCTATTGGCATTGTGGTCATGATGGGGGAATGAATATTATTCATTCTCTTTTATCATGCAAATAGAATCTAAATCTGTCTATAGTGGTGAGATTTTTTTTTAATGAATAATGTAAATTTGAGTCTAGTGACATTTAATGGACTTGGAATTACTTCTAGTGAACCCATTGTAGGTTTCCAGCATATATTAAGCATGATGTACATTTGAGTCTACAGACACTCAATCGACTTAGCACCAATTATAATGAACCCATCATGGTTAGAACTTCATTTAGATCAATACATTAGGTACTTCTCCCCATTCTTTAGAGTTAGAGCACAAGTCTTTCCAACTCAAGGGCTTGATTAATTATTAAAAATTAAGACTTGATCACTCTCAATTCACCAATGGTTCAATGTGAGGAACCATATCATCATATTCTTCAACAATGGGACACATTCCTCTAATTATTTATAATCTTATACAAGTTGTAGAGAAATATGGTTTCATTTCCCTACATGTGTACTCCTTCCTTGCTCTCTTTTCAATTTTCAATATTTTAAGTTCAAAATTTTCAATTTTCAAATATGAATAATAACTACTTCATGTGTTGGTATAGGGTTTGTTAAATAATTTCCATGAAAAATTAGAGTATCCAATCAAAATATAAAGTGTGTTTTACATATTTAAGTTATTTTTGTTTCTCCTTTACTCTAATAATTTCATTACCAGAATGAAAGGGGAAATACAGACACCTAAACCTGGTCACAGGTACTTAACAATGTTAATGTTTGACACATCTTCAACCACTTGACTTATACTCAAATACATAACTTTTATTTTCCATTCCTCTAAACCATTTATCTATATGCGGTCTTGACCCTCTGTTCATTATCACTGCTACACAATAATTTCCAAAGTACTGCTCAAACCATCTTATATAACTCTTATATTGTTGGTAACCTTAGAAAAATTGTCCCTAATATTTTAGGATAGGTCTATTTTTAAATACCTATCCACCTAGTGTAACCTTGTCCCTATGCCAATTGATGGCTAGTTTCTAAATTTAAAATATTCATTTGGGTCTTCCTACACATTGTATAAGGTCGGATAAAGGATTTTTCAAAGGCTTCACTATAAATAAAAATAAAAGGTTATTCATTATTCCTATCTTGACACTATTGATTGAGCACTTATAAAATATTTCACATTGAGAAAATATGTCCTATTCTTCCCAAATTCAAGATCATTCACTAAGATCAGTCACAAGCCAATTCGAATACATTTCAAGTCAAGTCAAGAGATAGCATTGCCAAGTATCAAAACCAAATTTCTAGTTGCATAAATATAGTCAAGGAGCACAATTACACAATCACTCTAGGTGGGGGAATTACATCTGGTTTGATTATCTCCTTGGAGTATCTAGATTTATAAGTAGTGGTAAATTATCAAAGGGGATGATTGGGATCAACACAACCCATTACATTTCTCATCTCTTTTTACAATTTTTTAGCTCTCACAACCAACCCTATGGTTTCTAAGGCAAAGAGAAAGAAAAAATATTTACATGTGTAGATATGAAAATAAAATAATCTTATATATCTTAACAAATACATGAACAAGTGGCATAATATTTATGATTGTATCATAATCAAAGAAAATAAGTCGGTAGTCAATGAATGTGAATAACCTACATTGTTATCTAGGGAGTACAAACTTTCCAAAAATAGTCACAAACTCTACTTCTGATCGTCAGCTATTATGGTCTTATCTCATTTTTATTTATAGTATAATAAATTAGTTATAATCAATCAAATATTAAAATCTTGTATTTGGTTGTAATTGATATTTTTATCATATGCCACTTCTCAATTTCAATTTTAGTCAATTTTACTTTGTATTCATATTTATGCTTAAATGTCATATATTACTAAATAAATCTATTAGGTTTTATATGTATTAAAAAAAATTCATTTTTTTAATAACAAATTAAGCTAAAATAACTAGATACAAGGTGCACAATACTTTATTAAGATTAAGTTAAAGTTGAGTTATCATTAGTTACCATCACATCATGATGATGTTTGGAAGACAACATTCAAGATAAGGGATGGATTGTATGAATTATTTGTTATCTCTTTTAGTTTGGATGATGGGAAAGGATAACTCATGCACTTAATTAAAAACCTTCTTAGGCCCTTCCTCAATCCCTTTGTCATTGTCTACTTATATGACATCTTGATATTCATTAATACTTGAGAAGAGCATGTAAAGCAGATCTTATATGTCTTAAAAAATTTACACTAACATACATTTCAATACAATTTAGAAACATTAACTACACAAACATCCTTGTAAATATAGATAAGATCAATATAATCCAATAGTGGCCAACTCTATATAATCTCACTAAATTGAGAAGTTTTCTTGTACTTGATAACTTCTAAAGTAATTTTATTCTTAGTTTCTCACATAAAATTTTATCTCACTTAAATCATGCATACCAAAAAAGCATTCTAATGGAAACCTATAAAATAACATGATTTTAAGGAGTTTATGACATGCCTATATGCAATACCTATTTTAGGATTTCCTGACATTATCCAGTCCTTCAAGATTCACATTAATGCATCTAACTATGCATTTGGTGTGGTACTCACATAACATGGACATCTAGTCTCCTAATTCTAAGATACATTCAATGACAAATTTGAGTGTCAATCCACCAATGAGATATATTTATGCTATTTTTAAAGCAATAAAGCATTGGTGCCACTACATATTGGGTAAGGAGATATAAATTCATAATGATAATAATATATTTCAATTATTACATATGTAAGGTAAGTCAGATAATGTATAGTACATGAATCAAATTAATCAACTAAAACAACTCCATTTGGTGATAAATCACAAGAAAGAAAAGGAAAATAAGGCCATATATTTCCTTGGATGACCATTAGTTCATGTGCCCATCATAGTGTTAGAGACATGTGAACATTTTTTTTAATGTATAGGTAATTCTCTATTCAATAGAGAAGGAATTCATGGAAGCTTATAAATCTATTATACATAGGGAAAAGGTTTAGGATTTATGTGTGTACAATAAACTTCTGTACAAGTGTAATATCTATGTTCTTGATGGCACACCTCACCAAAGACTCATTTTGGAGGTGCATTGCACAAAGACAAAAAGATACTTTGACATTACTAAGAGATTAAAAACATTAAAATGACAATTTTATTTGTTGCACATACATAAATATGTTGAGTTCCACATCAAGTCTTATATTCCCTATTATATTTCTGAGTAGACATACCAAAATCTAGGACTTTACACATCATTTCTAGTTCTATTGAGGCCATGAGAATCCATCAACATGGATTTCATGACTAGACTCCTTATGAAAAAAACAAGAATGACTTTGTGTTTATCATATTTTATAGGTTCTCTAAGATGGACATCATATTTACTTATAAGAAGAGCATTAAAAAACAAGAAACTATGTTATTAGTTTATCAATATTTAGTTTCATTTTAGTTTATTTACATACATTGTATATGACCATGACCCATGATTTTTTAACCACTTCTAGTAAAATTTATGGGATATGATGGATACATAGTTGGAATAGTATATATCATTTCATCCCTAAACATATGGAAAAACAAAATTTCTAACTTCAAATTTTTTAGTTTACTATTCATGTACAACATATCACATTCCCATACTTGGGATGATAAATTATTATACATTCAACATGCCTATAACATAGATTTATGAAAGTGTATGAGTCAAATTCTATTTCAAACATGTATTTTGGCCCAACCAATAATACCCTTAGACATATTCTATCATGCAGTGTTTAAAAAAAAGTTACACACATAGGAAGAGAAGTGGATAAGGTGCAAAAGTTTTTGCAACACATTAAAAACACTCTCAATAAGTTTAGTAGATTATATCATGCCAACTAGTTAAATTACAAAGAACACAACGATACACAATGCATGCTTCATGAGTTCAAGGTAGGTGATAATATATAGTTACATATTCAAAAGGAACACTTTAAGGGTCAATATTTCAAGATCAAGCCTTTGTGATATGGTCCATACACTATCTTAGGTCCATTTAAATAACTCTTTTATTCTTGACCTTAAAAAATACTTGGGTTTGTATTTATTTTTTAATGTGAAACTCCTCAATATGTACTTCCCATTTTTACTTGAGCCAAAAATTGTGCAACATATAATTTTGGAGATTTCATGAATACTTACAGTAACACCAAAAGATCATATATTGAAGTGAAAATAATGTGCACCTGTAATAAACTCATCATTTAATATGAGTGCTCATTGTTGGGCAAAACATTGATGAGGATAAGTGGTATAACCTTTAAAAATATCGATTTCAATTTTCATAGCTATGTTGAGAGGTATTTTGACACATCCAACAATAGGCAGGGGTTGTTAATCCTCATCTCTATTGAAAGGTGAATTTTTCAAACAAATATCCCCAAGGTATTGGTACATAAGGTAACTCAATTGGCTCATTATGATCATTACATATCAAGGGGATTTGGTGATTATTTCAGACTAATCATATGCATCTAAATGTAGAGTTTATGCCTAGATAACCAACACAATGATTTAACTATGTGAATGCAGCTAATTCAAACATGTTTATATCATAAGAGATTCAAAAATGGGAAAGCTTTTATAAGAAAAGAGCATGCAATCAAAATAAAACATTAGATTTAGATTTAAATTAGAAACTAAACTAATCTAATTTAATTGACTAATAAAAAAGAGAAAAAGAGCCCACTTTATAATGGACCTGATCAATTCCTCTTGAGTAAATAAGTCCCTAGATAAACTAGTCCTTAGTTGGGCAAGACCTAGCATAACTGTAACTAAGGATGGTGCAAGAGTCTATGGAATGGAGAAGTAGAGTCAATGAAGAAATTAGATTCACCATAAACATGTGTAGACCAAATCTATCAAATGACAAAGCTTTTAGATAAATATATTTCCATTAAAGGGGTAAATTATGAGTTCATCAGATACTCATGTGAGTTATAGGAATGGATTCTAAATAACATTGACTCAAAAAAATAATATAAAAATTAAAAAATTATGTGAAATTAAGTGATAGGTCTACTACTCTAATGCTAAGAATAAAATGAGCCAACCAAGCATAGTCTCACTAATCCTAAAAAGACTAGCTCCGGATCAAAAAGAGGGTCCCTATTTTTAGTTTAAAATTTGGGCATGTTGTGTAAAAAACAATAAATGGTGAATCCTACTAGTAGATATTCCTAAGTACCTGAATAATCCATAATCTATCTTAACTTGTGACATACTAGGCTATAATCTTGCTAAATACCATCTATTTGTGTGATCAAGTGATTAATTCATTTTCTTTACATTTACATGTAGTAATTCATATTTGTATGAAAATATAACTACTGAAGGAAAAAATATTTTATAGTTTAGCTTGGGGGGAAGTGGTGTGTGCATTGCTCTGCTACCAACTAGGCATCTATAGCCCTAATAAAGATACCTAGGGCCCCTTCTAAAGGCCTTGCTTTACTTCCAACCAGGATGGAAAGCCTATGGTAGAGGCTACCAATATCAAATTTTGACAAAATATTTTACAATAGGGTAAATCTTATTTTGAAATAATATTTATATTTTCATCCATAGAGGGTTGGGAACCAAGCCACATGTATAAGTAAATCAACAAGTTCATAAAAACTCAAGACAAATTAGAATTGAATCAAAACTTCATTTTTATTTAGATATTTATTTAAGTGTACTATATGGTTTTGAAAAAGACAATAAATTTAATAAATTCACAATCTCTATTATGAATCATTGACCTTTAAAATTTAGGAAATGAACAAAGCAATCATAATAGTTCACATAATATTTTCAAGCAAAATTGTAGTTAGGATCTTTGAGTGTTGTCTATGCTACTTATTCAACAATATTTCATTCCATTTCCTTGATTAATAGGGTAAACCTCAAGACAAAAATAAAGGACTAGATAAAACAAAATAAAAAAGGGAAACTAAATTAATAATAAGGGATAGGTAATAAAAAATAAAAAATCAAACAAGGAAGGAAAGGAGAAGAGTATTTATAGGGATGTTCAAGAGATTACATGATTGAACTAGTTAGATACCTGATTCTTTAGGATTTTTATAAGGGCAAAGGAAACATGTACTTGCGTCTATGTTATCATCTATGTTGGAAAACACTAGGTAAGTGCAAAGAGTTGGGGGATAATTTTGTGGATATTGATCATAATACGTACATGTTATAAACATTACACATACTCATAATGCCCATAATGCATATGTATTATTTAAAAGTAGGCGAATAAATATTGAATCTAAACATGTGCATTTTATAACGTGTAAACATTTTATATAGTGAAATGAGCATGTACACATTATAATATGTACACATTATGTATAGTGAAAGGAACACATATGCATTATCTTCACATTGAAAAAAAGCATGAAAGATATATTAGAAGTTGAATATGGTCCACTAGTAGATGGTTTACTAAAATTAATGTTAAGTATTCATACTTTAAATTTATTTTAGTAAATATAATAAATTATGGTCACTTTGCATCTGATAAAATTGGTCTCATAGCTACATGTCTAATGATGTTGAAGATAGTTTTTTAAAATCCAATTTGGTCAATACTTAGGCATTTTCAGGGTCTTAGTATTGAATGTAGGGATATTAAGGCATAATTTTTAAATTGATGTCCATTTTTGGTAAACATATAGTCATTTTTTAGGTTTTTGTGCCTTCTAAATTGTTTCCTAGTATTTTTAAGAGTCCTAGGTTTTTCAAAATTAAAGTTTACAAACCACTCACTTTGAACTCAAGCCAAAGTGGTGTGATTAAGGTAGCGTAGGTCACATTGATGAGTTTCACACATCAAATGACCCCTTTATGTTAATTTAACTTGGTCATTATCCCTCCCTCATTCCTAGTCACTTCTTCCCCATCCCTCATCACCCCTAGTCACTCTCTCCTCATTCCTCATTGCCCCTAATCACTCCCTCATTGACCCTCATTGTCCATCATCATCTCTAATCACTTTGTCATCATAAATAATCACTCCTTAATTGACCCTAATCATCCTTAATCATTAATTCATCATACCTAATCACTACCTCTTCATCCCTAATCACTCCTTCATTAACACTCACCATCCTTTATCATCTGTAATCACTCCCTCATTATCCCTAATCACTCCCTCATTGACCTTCACCATCCCTCATCATCCCTAATCACTCCCTTATCATCTATAATCACTACTTCATTATCCTTAATAATCCCTAATCACCCCTCCTCATCCTTCATCATCCCTATTCACTCCCTCATTGACCCTCATAGACTTTATGTGATAACTTAATGGACAAAAACATAGCTATAAAAAATGTAGCGGTAAAAACGTAGTATGAAAAAAATGTCACGAGGACAAAACATAGTGAGGAAAAATGTAATGGTATTGGTAATGTCACAAAAAAATTGTGAAGAGCATAATTGGGACATTTTAGTGATTATCACATTGTTTATTTGTTTTCTAGTTTATTTTGTTGATAGTAGTTAAAATTTCATGGTGGTAAAGTAATGCACCTAGTTTATAAGCAAAATAATAGAGTAAAATGTTATTTCATGAGTTTGGACTCTTAGTTGAAATTTTTTTCATAGTATGTGTGAGTGCATCCTTTACTATGTTTTGATCCTATGATGTTTTGCCCTTGCTACATTTTTTCACACTACATTTTTAACTGCTACATTTTTGTCCACTACTTTTTCGATAGATGCCACCCTCACCATCCCTCACCATTTATAATAAATCCTTCATCATCCTTAATCACTCCCTCTTTGACCTTCACCATCCCTCATCATCCCTAATCATCACTTTCTCATCCCTCATCATCCTTGATTACTCATTCCTCATCCCTTATCACCCCTAATCACTCCCTCATTAGCCTTTACCATTCCTAATCACTCCCTCATCCTTTCTAATTACTCCCTCATTGATACTTACCATCTTTAAACATCCCTAATGATTCACTCATCATCCTTCATCATCTCTATTCACTCCCTCCTTGTCCTTCCTCATCCTTATTCACTCCATCTAATACCGTTATGGTGGGTGTAGTAACTTATTATTTGTGTCCAATTGGCTTATTTTCTAATTCCAAATTTTAATCATTCAAATAAGACCCAAATAAACTCTTATTTCACTCATCCTATTTCAATAAAATAAGGAACTCAAAGATATCATCTGATTGGTTAATGGAATTTTAAGATATATGTGGTGATTCATGGCTAGGCTATGAAGAGTGTGTGTATTCAAAGCTCTAGACTAAAATAAATAGGAAATAAATCAAGAAAAGGGTGGAATGAAATTTTATTACTTACATATATATATTAGGATTTGGTCATCTAAGAATCCCAATCATATAATTGAGAACCCAAATTTATATCTATATAAATATGGGTGATTGGAGACTAGTTAATAATTCCAATCCCAACCCCATTTTTGACTGTATATCAATAGTATACCAAATAAATAAATAGATAGATAGATAGGCAGTCACTAATATGGTAGAGTGTATTCTAATATGGTATCTGATAAGGTGTGTTTACTAACCTAATTTGATTAATACCTAGCTCGATCTATACCCAACTTGATATATAAAGGGAATAAAGGGCATATGCTTTAATCTAGTATATTGAAGAAGAGCTAGTTAGATCTTAGCCATGGCTCAATGGGACCTAAAGGCCAAATTGGGGACTTTCCATACTCTTAGTATTCCCCTATCCCCAATATAATATATCAAAGGATATATTTTTAATTGGGGGCCTACCATAAATATATAAGGGGCACCATTCTAAAGGGCCTAACCTGATTTCAAACTTTCCCTACCCATTAAGGCAATGAAATATTTCCCTACCCACTTCATTAATTCCAAAAATTAAGGGAAACTTTCATTTTTTATATCAAACTTTACTTCACCTAATAACATATTAAAGGAATATTTCCTTCTCAATGGATATCAAGGAGTAAGGCACAACTATCAAGGGAAACTTGACTTCTTGGTATCTAGTTTTACTTTGCTTCTAGATTAAGGCATGGCTATCAAGGGAAGCTTACTTTTTGATAGGTATATTTTTTATTACCATAACTACTTAGATATGCCCTAATCTACGAGTCAAGGGAAGATTAATTATAGATATATATCTTTATTCTTGTCATACCTACATCCATTTCTAGGATAGATTCTTAGATATCAAGGGAAGCTTACTTTTTTATCTATAAATTAGATATATTCTTCCATGTATACTTAGTTATTCCCTACCTACTTAGCTTTTTTTGTTGGTAAGGGAAACTTGCTTCCCAATAGATAGAATGAGAAATGAAGTTTTGAAACATTTTATGTGTAATAGATATGAATACCATTGAGTATGCCCTACGTACTTTACCTACTTGAGTATGTCATACCTAATTTACCTACTTGAGTATGCCCTACTAAATTTAATATTTGAGCCATATCTTGATCTTGAGTATGCCCTACCTAAATACCCAAGCCTTATGTTGATCTTAATTATGCCCTACCTACCTATCCTACTTGTACTTAAGTATGCCATTACCCTACCTACCTATCCTTCTTACCCTACCTACTTGTACTTAAGTATGCCATTGTCTTATACTTATTTCCATACCTGCTTGAGTATTCCCTATCCAATAAAACACCCAAGCCATATATTAATATTAAATACTTGTATCTAATCTCGATTGTATATATCTTACCTAATAATATATTTAATACTTGATACCTAATTGAATACCTGATTGAATACCCAAGGTGTATCTTTAAATGAGATGGGGAATTATAACCTATTTAGAGAAATAAGTGGCTAGGGATGATTGGCTAGTCTCATCTTTTATGTCTAAAGTGGTGGGCTCCCCATCCCCATCCCCATCTAGATAAAGGAAAGGAAATGAAAGGGGAGGGAGAGGGCCTAATCGATAATACTCTATTATATAATTCATAAAAGTACAGGTGGCCATAATTTATATATGGGTCTAATAAAAGGAAAGGTGCTTGATGGCATTTACCTCCCCTATTAGGGTATATCTATTTTAGGACTACGTGCCCCATATGTCAATCATATGTGCTTTAGGGTTCACTCTATGAAATTAATAGAGACCACCAGTGAAGAGATCTAAGGATTCCTTGATCCCTCAATTCCAAGACTTAACCCCAAACCCAAGCCAATATTTATTAATCCCAAACCTAAAAGGGCACTGGGTTAATGGTTGGCTAGTTTCTCATCCCTAAGAGAGGACTGAAGAAGCACTATCAACCCTAGACCTAAAGTAACTATAGGTAAAATAACCATGTGCATTCAACCCAAGAACAAAGGTACTTACTTGAAGGGCCTGAGGGGCAGAGGGGGATGAGGAAGAGCCTACCATAATGACTAGATTGACATGCCCCCTCTCCATTTTATGGAAGGATGGCCACATGGAGTTTAGTTTAATTAGTTATATCTTTGAGGAGGAGGGCCTAATCACCACCTAACCCTCCCCTAATATATTACCCAACATCATATTTACCCTATCTATAAACATGTCCCACCCAAATAGATATAGGTTTTGTAGGTATTATTTCCTATAAAATATTGTAGTTGATAGGATAGAGAACTAACCTACCCATGCATTTTAAGTTGGCACAAATGGGACTAGTGATGTATGCAAGGTTAGATAGATAGGCATGATCAGACATATGGGTATGGTTAGGTTGAATAAACAAATACTCTATATGGATTAGATGGGGAGTTAGATAATCAAATCAAACTCCAATTAACTTAGAGATAGAGCTATCACATATATAAAAAAATATGAGATTCTATAAAAAAGAGTAGGTCACTAATGGTATAGGGATATAGATAGCCAGGAGGTCAATTCCTTGCCTCAGTATTCCATATAGTCTCATCCTCATAGTGGGTCAATTACACTCTATCTTATCCCAATCTAAAATGTTATCTTCTCATATTGTCTTTTGTGTTTCATATTCAACTATATATATACTCATAACCAATAATTCCAAATTGATAATATCTAGTTTATATCTCTTAACCTAATCAAACATATCTATCTATATCTATCCTAATCAATCAATAAGATTGGTTAACTATATATACCCTCATATCTAGTTAGGTTAATATTTATCAATCTGAATATGTAGGATACCCATCCCCATCCCCATCTAGATAAAGGAAAGGAAATGAATGGAATGGAAAGGAAAGGGAAGGGAGAGGGCCTAATTGAGAATAGTCAATTAAATCTAAGGAACTATCTATATGCCCAATCAATCCTAGATGCTCATAGTCAGTCTTGTCTCGAATGACCATTTGTATTTTAATCGATAATAAATGGTAAAATATAAGGGACTATCTATATGCTCATTCCCATACCAATAGAGGGCCTAATATATTTGGTTGATCCCTCTCTATTAGTAGGATACCCATCTAAATAAAGGGAGAAGGCCTAGTCGAGTGTATAGTGGGATACCCATATAGATATAAGACCCATGTATGGTGATTCCAATCAATTCGTAGGATCCTTATACCATCTAGATATAGGGCCCAATCAAGAATAGCTGAGTTATATAGTTTTATATATAAGACAGTTTTTTATATCAATATATTCATTTTCATTAAAATAAAACAAAAGATAGGGAAGACCTTTCACCTGATTTGGTTTATTCCCTCTTAGTTATAAATATCTATGGTTATGAAATAATGGAAATGGATATTGAATATGGCATACTTATGATAATAAAAATCAAACATAACAATGTCTTCAAGTTGATGGATTTATGACACACCCCAAAGGAAAGGTATAAATATGGCTATAGATATAATCTATAGATACCTCCCTCAATCCATAAAATATATCCCCTATATATACATCTACCTACTTTTTGACCCCTATATCTCTAAACACTTGCACCTTCCATCTTTCCTTTCCCCTCTCGATCGATAATAGCTAAGCAAATAACAACTACCTATATATCTAGAATCATGCTAATCACTTAGAATGAACTCACTATGAGATAAACAGGCATATTACACACTATATAGCCACTATTCCCACAAAAACATGATTAGAATAATGGAATGGCCTTTAACACAACCCTATATTGTAGTGTAGTAGTAGTCACCACCATGAACTACATATATAGTCTTCCTCCCCCCGAGGAGCCCCTATCTATATATGGGCCAAGTGGAGTGCATCCTACCTAGCGAGTAATAAATCAAGAAGGAAGATATATGAATGAAAGCAACAAACCCATTTACCTAAAGGCCTTTTTCTTTAGGCCCTCTAATTTATCCCTCAAATAGATATATGTATGTATACATATAGATAGCATATAATTATCTAGATAGAAAAAGAGTTATATATATCTAGGATTCTCATATCCTAGATAGATAAAGATGGCCTCTAGAGGCCCAAGGGGGAATCAATATAGAGGTACATGAGGAAGAGAGAGACCCAAGGCTTGAACCATGAGAGAGGTCAGTATATCATATAAAGGGGAGGTAATAAAAACCCTATGTGCTTAGCCACTTGGGCCCAAGGAATAATCCATTACTATCATAGATAGTATAAAGGCCCCATCTCCTTTAGAACCTCAATCCCCCACCCACTATGGATAGGTTGGGAATCTAAACTAGATATTCTATCTATCTATCTATCTATATAGATGTAATGTAAAGCACATGTATAGTCATAATTGGCACTCAGCCAATGGCCTACCCCTCCACTATAGAGCTTAAGCTTATATTTTGGATTGAATAACCTAGTTAAGAACTAAACCAAACACTCGAGGAGGGGACACAAAGAATCAATTGATAGAATAAATCAATTCAAACATTGAGCCCTACACTCCTGTTACATATATAATATATATAAATCACATATATCATATCCAATTACTTGTGTTTCCCATCATATATAGTCAAGTTACACATATATTTAAGTTACTCATGTTTTCCCATCCCATAGAGTCACCCCTATAGTGATTCATGTTACCCATCCCATAGAGTCATGTCATTAGTCAATCAATAGTGCAAAAACAACTCTATGCATTTAGTTTAGTTATGTTATGTGAAAATGGCCACCCAAAGGGTGAGGTAAACTAGAAAATAAAATTAAGTCTACTTGAAGGGCAAGGTGTTGAGGAGGGTAGAGAGAAAATACCTTATGATTGATTAGAATTTACTACCTTAGGGATAAAGAAGATGAAAAATCAAATTAGGCTCCAATTAAATTAGAGATAATCATCTCAATCGATTAGGAATGATGAAACAGTGACTAGGGATGATGAGGGATGGTGAGGATCAATGAGGGAGTGATTAGGGATGATGAGGGATGAGTATGGAGTGATTAAGGATGATGGGGGATGGTGAGGGTCAATGAGGGAGTGATTAGAGATTATGAAGGAATGATTAGGGATGGTGAGGATCAATGAGGGAGTGATTAGGGATTATGGAGTGATTATATATGATAAAGGATGATGAGGGTAAATAAAGGAGTGATTAGGTATTATGATGGATGAGGGGGAGTGATTGGATATGATGAGGGATGATGAGGGTAAATAAAGGAGTGATTAGGTATTATGATGGATGAGGGGGAGTGATTGGATATGATGAGGGATGATGAATGAGTGATTAAGGATAATGAGAGATGGTGAGGGTCAATGAGTGAGTTATTAGGGATGATTAGGGAGTGATTAGGGATGGTTAGGATCAATGAGGGAGTGATTAGGGACAATGAGGGATGAGGATGTAGTGATTAAGGATGAGGAGGGAGTGATTATGGATGGTGAGGGATGATGTAAAGATTAGCGATGATGAAGGATGATGAGGGAGTCAATAGATATGATGAAGGATGATATATATATATATATATATATATATATATATATATATATATATATATATGAGGGAGTGATTATGGACAATGAAGAATGAGGAAAGAATGATTATGGGTGATGAGGGATGAGGATGAAGTGATTAGGGATGAAGGAGGGATAATGATCAAATGAAATTAACATAAAGTGGTCGTTTGATGTGCGTAAGTCATCGATGTGACATATACTACCCCAGTCACACCACTTTGGCTTGATTTCATAGTGATTAGTTTTTAATCTTTAATTTTGATAAATATAGGACTCATAAAAATGCCAAGAAATAATTTGGAAGGCACAAAAACCTAAAAAAGGACTATATGTTTACCAAAAATGGACATCAATTAAAAAATTTATGCCCTGCAATACCTAGGTTCAATACTAAGACCCTAAAAATTCCTAAATATTGACTATATTTGATTTTTAAAAACTATCTTCCACATCGTAAGGTGTGCAGCTATGAGACCAACTCTATTAGATGCAGAGTGACCCTAATTTCTTCTATTTTATAAAATTAATACAAAATATAAGTTTATGTAAACTTATACTCAATATTTATTTTAGTAAACCATCTATTAGTAGACCATCTACCCCTTCCAATATATCTTATATGGTTTTTTTGTGCAATGTGAAAGAAATGCATATGTGTTATAATGCATACGCATTCCTTACACATTACACAAAACAAAGTAGATAACCCTTCAAATAGATATTTATTGATTTTTAGTGCAATGTCAAAGGAACATGTATGTGTTATATCACATACACATTATAACATGCACACATTATGTTTAGTTTGAATTCAAAAACCAAGACTTTTAACTCATAAATGGGTTAGATTCTCAAGCTAAAGGCTTGAACTTGTCAACACATTACCGAATTAGAGTTTTGATAGAAAATAAAAAAATTCAACTTCCATCACCAAATACAATAATAATTTCAAATATAAAATTCATAAAATTATTACCACAATGGTGAGCACACTCTCCTCTTTCCAAATATATGATTTTTATAATTTTTGGACTATTTTACGATTTTAATCTATGTTGATTTATAACTATAGATTTTTTAGGCCACTACATGCCACAAATATACATTCTTGTATATGTTTTCATATATATTTTTATTTTATCTAAATACATACAAATTATGCCTCATTCTAAATGCATTAAAAAAAAATCTAGTTTTTCATTTTTTATGTAGTTAGGCGCTGCACGGTTGACTATCCATAGTTTTATTAGTTTTCAAGATCTATTTAATTTTAAAATTAAAAAAAAAAACTATTCATCAAAAAATTATATAAAAATATAGGTTATAAACTAGATGATCTTATCTAAAATTTCACCAAACGGTTTTAAAAAATATTAAATGATGCTCAAAAAATGAATGGCCACATGACCAGCTATCTACATTATTTTCATAAGAAAACATGAGTTCTTACTGACATTTTATATGTTTTACCTAGTTATACTTTAAAAAAATAGTTTTTTGGAAACTAGACTCAAAATTATACAATTTATTTTCTTACACCATCCTCTAATTTTGAGTGTATCCATCTCAAATTATCTACAAAAGTTCAGATTTCTTAATTTTTCAGTAAAAACATGTTCATGGGTAGGCCCATTTTTGTCCCCAAACTTTGTGAACTTACCCCATTATCCCACAAATACTTATCAATTTTCTTCTAAGGCAAATTGAGAATATCAACATACCAAACTGATTGGGATATCCAACTTGAAAGTGGCATGTTCTTTGATGTAAATGGATGCCTGCATAACATCTTCTTTGTTGTCTTTTTCATCCAGAAGGCATGGGAGTGGTTCAAGTACTTATCATAACAAATACCTTATAATTTTGTCATCAATGGTCAAAATATACAGAGAATTAGGCTAAATTAAATCATTCTTAGCTTAAATCTCCATTGGCATGATTTCTTCATTTAGGGCCCCATGTTGTCATTCTTCCCCTTTGACTACCTCTCCTATTGATGGAAACACTTGAGTCCTATCGACTGGTTTGAAGGCAAGGATAAATCATGGAGATAAATCACTCACTTTGAGTTCATCCAAATCATTTTCCTCAAAGAGATAACCCCCCTTTCTTGGTTTTATTCTTATTGTCACCATTAGTCTAGCTCAACATTGTCTTCTTTAGGTTTATCCTTCTCTAATGATGAGGAGGAAGACAAACTACTACCACCAAGTTATTGACCATCTTCGATCAGTTTGTTTAATATAGGAGTAATATCAAAGGGAAATAATATTTTAGATGCATGACATGCATCTTCCTAATCTAATAGCTCCAACCCCTCTAATTGTTATTCTAGTTAATTACAAGATATATCAAATTATTCATTTTGTGTAGGTAGTTCTTTATCAATTTGATTTTTAGCCATTAATTTTCCATTGACAATTGTTGCTTCCTCATCTTCAGAATCATTTTCACCACTATTTTAGCATTAAAATAATGGACCAGGGTTTTAAAATGGGACATTCTCAGCTTGCATGATCAACTCAACATTAGCAACATAGCTAGGTTCATAGAATCTAATTAATGCATTAGAGTATGCAACTTCATAGCTTGGATTGCTTATTCCTTGTTGATTGTATCTTGTAAAAAAATGGTATTTTATTAGTAACAACACCTAAAGATACTGAATCATTGAAATAATATGAAGTAGCCTAGTGATTATACGTAGAACTAACTGTGTTATATGGATTAAAAGAGTAATCATGGTTCTCATTTGTAAAATGGGAATTTAGTTAATTGTAAGCTTGGGGAAATGCTTAATTATGAGGCACATATTGATCCATGGGCTGGTTTTTAGGCATGTAACTCAAAGGATTTTGGGCATAAATGACCTGTTATTCTAAAAAATAAGAAGGGAAGTCATCAAATTCTTAATTCATTGATTGTTACTCTGCATTAACAACCTCTTAGTAAACCAACACTAAGGATGTGAGAGCATATGGGTTCATCTAAATGAATATGATAGTCAAAGGATGTAAATCATTCATCTATATTCCAATCATTGCATCCTTTATTTATAGGAAATGATATTTTAACCTAGTATATAGTTGATGGAATCTATTATTGAATGAAAGAATTGGCTCATTAGGCTCTTTATGAGCTATGGAAAATTAATAAAACAATATATAAGGGCCAATAGGCACATTAAAATGGTTGAGAAATATATTTTTGAAGATGGCCCATGAGGTGATGTGCCCTTCTAGTAGATTAAAGTACCAAGAATAGGCCATTTGATCAAGTGATAAGGGGAATAGGTGACAATCCACATCCTCATGTTGAATCTACCTTCTAATAATGGCTTCCTTAAAATCTTATATGTGTTCCATAGTATTATTGACCCCACCATGGATATAATATACACATAATTTGTGAGGGTTCGTGGGAAAGTCATAAGAAGGTCTTGGAATATTTTTAGGACAACTACATCATCCTAGCCAAGCTAAGGCCATTGTACTACTCAGATAATCAATTTTTCCAGTCTAAGAACCTAGAAAACAACTAAGAAACTCCTTAAAAATTAAAAACAAGTCTAAAATACATCAATCAAACCCTCCTTATAGCACCAAACTATTGATAAGTCTTTTGACACAGCTAACACTAAGTGGGGGTTGTTAATCCATGTCTCTCCTGAAAGGAGACTTGCATGAAAAAATATCCCCAAGGTCTTGGTATACAGGGTGACTCGATTGGCTCATTGTGACCTTTCCATATTAAGGTGCTTCGATGAGTATTTCAAACTAATCATATGCATTCTAAATGTAGAGTTTATGCCTAGAGATCCAGTAAAATGATTTAATTATGTGAATGTATCTAATTCAAACATGATTATAGCATAGGAGATTCAACAACATGAAATATTATATAAACAAAGAGTGTACAATCAAGATAAAATATTAGATTCAGATTGTAACTCAGAAACTAAACTAATCTAATCTAACATGTTGATAAAAAGGATAAACAAGGTAAGGGTAAGGAGAAAGGGAAAAATATTTTGCTTTCTAATGGACCCAATTGGTTCCTCTTAAATAGACAAGTCAATAAATAAAATAGTCCTTAGTTGATCCAGACCTAACACAATTCCAATTAAGGATGGTGTAAGATTCTATGCAATGGAGTAGTAGAGCTACTGATGGAAACAAGGTCACCATATACATGTGCTTACCAAGTATATCAAATGGCAAAGCTTTTAGATAAATATATTTACATTAAAGGGATAAATTGGGAGTTCATCAGATACTCATGTGAGTTACATTCATGGATTACAAATAACCTAAACTCATAAAACTAATCTAGAAAGTAGTAAAATACTTGAAATCAAGTGATAGGTTCACTAATCTAATGCTAAGACTAAAAGGACCCAACCATGCATAGTCTCATTAATCCTAAAAAGACCAGTCCCAAAGCAAAAAAAGGGTTATTTTTTTTATTTTGAAAATGGGGTGTGTTGTGCAAACAACAACAAGATGACTAAAGACACAATGGGGACTATTACTCCTATAGAAGGGGTGAATAATCCATGTGTAGCTTCCATGTAGGGATACACATTTGTCACATGGACTTTGGGTTACTTTCATGTGTGACATATCACAACATGCATGCAACCTTGTGGTACCTCCCTAATTTATTGCAATACCTTTATCTTTGATATCATAATTTTGATACTTTGCATGCACATTTTGGCTCTACATGAAACACAGTGATATATGGCATACATGTGCCACTTTTATAACCTTGTGATACCTCTCTAAGTTGTCACAACACCTTATTGATTATTATTGTTAGAGGTAAAATCACTAAGAAGGGGGGTGAATTAGTGAGACAAAATTATCCACCTTCAATTTCAATCTTTACAAACACTTAATCAGTTACCACAAGTATTCATGAAACATACACATCATTCATAGCAATGAGCAAGAGAGATAATACAAGATCAATCACATAACACATGACATATGTGGGAAACCCTCTTGGGGGAGATAACCAATTGAAACCTAAAATTTTACTACTATATTATAATAATAAGAACTAATTTAGACCATCTGCAACTGATCAAGGAACTACAATCCTTATTTAGTGAGACTATAATCCCATAAGGTGCTACAACACTTGTCTAGCTGAGATGCAATAAAAACCAAAATTTTATCAAGTTTCACCTTTCAAGGAGGCTATAACCACCTTATATGCTGAGCTACCACAACAACACCTATGAACTAATGTCTTCAACACCTGATGATGGACCTTTGATTATCACGCTTCACCTTCACTCATAGTCAAACATCAAGAGCACTATTCTACCAATATAATTATGACCTTTAGGTCATAAAAATAGTCCTCAATATATTATTCTCTTCAACTAATCCATAGGGAAATATACACCTCTTTTTATCCATAATTCACACACACAAGCCTCTCTCAAATCTCTCTCAAGTCTCTCACACAAAGTCTAAAAACCAACACATTTGGTTTCACTATTTATGGAGCAAACATGATAATCACTACCTTGGTCAAAAATTAGGCATGAATTAATCATTAAGGCATTAATACATGGCTCAAAAAAAATCTTCATAGGTGAGCCATAATATCTATGGGTTGCCCTTAAGGAACTACACCTTTCAATTAGGCCCTTGTAGTCATTATAAGTCTCATGTGAACCCATTCACTCTTTTAGCACTTCATAAAATAAAAAAAGAACATATAACCAATATAAAAAATATGTAACCATTCCATATGATATATAGGTCCCCCTTAACTACCAATAACCAACATATAACCCTTCTGTTTAAGCACAATTTGCTCAAACAACTCTTTGTACACATAGTCATTATGAGTGAACACACAATCACTTTATAAGCCTTTGTTCATAATGCATATGATTGATCAATCCTTAATAATACACAAAAATACTCCTTATGAAGTATACAAAACCCTCCAATAGATAATTCACCATTAAACATCAAAACAAGGTCTATATAAGCTCAATTAATCTTCTTGGATCACTTGCAGAATAAGCACGCACACATATTCAAATTTGAACATTAATATATTTGACTATACACACTTTAAAATATTTAAATTATGTAATTAGATGCACCATGGAGTCCTCTTAAAATTTTATTTTTATACCATTAGTAAATTCATCTTAGATCAAAAGTTATGGGCAAAATATCACAGATTGGTTTTTTCCTTTGTAAAATTCAAATATTTAAATGTCAACGTTCACAATTAAACCTCGACCACTTTGATCGCATCTCAAGTCCTCACTAATAATATTAAATACACACCATAAATCTTATTGTATGAATATCAATCTTTAACATATATTCCTCCAATTCCAAATGTTAAACTTTGAACACATTGACCTCATCTCGTGAAATCTTGCAATGTTGACTCATCGCACACCATCAATCTCTATGGATCAGTCAGGTCCTTATCATACAACACTCACCATTTGATCTTGATTAAAACCCCCATAATCATGACACTTTTCACCATCTCATTACTTCCTAAATTCTTGGAATAACACACTTTTTTGATGTTGTTTGAACTTTAACTTGTGCAAAAATGACTATGGGAACCTTGCTTATCTGTTTGGAAGGCCAACTTTGCACAGTCATATATTTTACCTTGCTCACTCACAAGTTCTAAAATTTAGACCATATAATATCCTCACATAGGATAATCTAACCATATATCAAAATTATCTTTTAAACCTCACATTTTTTAGATATAACAACATTAAAATTCTCACTCATATTTTTTTGCCACATAGCCAACTATGTCAAAAACTTGTCTGAAAGGCCAACTTTGAACATGCATATATTTTGTGACACTCTAGTGATTGACCTAAAAATTATAAAAAATCAACTAGGTACAAAAATAAACAAACCCATATGATTAAATTCTCTTGAAACATCCACATGTTTAAGATATGCTACCATCAAAATGCTTACTTGGTTATTTCTTGCCTCATACAAATTTGGCTATGGGAAAACACTATCAAAATACCTAGGAGCCCAACTTTACACTTGAATATCTTTTGAATATCTTAGGTTCATGACCTAAAATTTATCGCATAGTAACCAGGGATTAATTTTATCACAAGCATATGACTAAATCCCCCTGACTTATCTACACATGGTAATGGTGATGTCAACAAACTCCACTAGACCCAATGTGTCTAGATGAAAACTATGGACAACCAAATGAATTCCAATTATGCACACAAGAAATCAAAACATAAAATACATATTAGGGACCTGTTTCACATTATCAATACTCCATACTCATACTTGAACATCTCTAATCATGCCAAAAATGGAGATCAACCAAGCCAACTTCTAGCACACTTTGTCATTGTTACTTAGGATATCAAAGTAATTCATCCACTCACTAGGACACCTACATGACATCACCATGACATTATTGAAAATTCTCCAATAATTTACCCCTTTATCATTGATGTTAACAACCATCATATAGCAATATATAACTCACCTTTCTTCTCTTTTTTCAAGCACTCTTACAACAAGAACTTTCTCCCCCTTTGAAACAATGAAAAAGTGGGCACCAAATGATCCTAAGGACCATAAAATAATACCAATAAGATAGGACCATCTTGAAAATATGATACAAACTCCCCCTTACCTTAAGCCTACCTCTTCTTGCCTTGATAACTTACGACAACTTCCTCTTGCTCCATGCCAACACTCTCTTCAACCAAACACTGCAAATAATGAAGAAAGAACACACAAAAATACTTAAATATTATGGAACTCACCAATAAGAATCTAAGAGGGAATCCCACTAATATTTTTGAGCCATTTCACATCTTTATCGACTTCATATCTCCACACACCATGAAGAACCACCACACATGCTTACTAGTCTTCTCTCTCAAGCTACCACAAGAACAACCAATAGAACTTCATGCCACTCACCAAATAGGAAACATGTTCTAAACCAACCTGATAACTCTCTTTGAAACAAATATACCTTTCTCTTTTGGAAAAATTGGGCAAAAAACACTCTTATTCAAACTAGGCCTGTCTAGCCTCCTTATAGCCCTACTTGGAATTTACAAAGCCCATAATTTTTAGTAGACACATCTTCAGGACTTGAAACTTCATATCAAAATCATTATTATATTCCCCCTCAAGTACACCAATTTACACTACATATATCATCTTATGTAACCTACTTTCTTTATAAACCTATTAGATAATTAGGCCTCCATTTTGACAAAAACATGAATAACTTGAGAACCACAAATATTTAAATCTCTGTGAATATTGATTTGATAACCCATTTGTATCACTAAAAATATTAATAATCCTTATACCTTAACTAATAATTCAAACCACTTTTCTAGCATAGCCCAAAACCTTAGAATCTCAAAAATAAATAAGATCAACAAACCTCCTTCTAGTAAACACACACCTCTAAAACTTATTTCACACCTAGAGACACCCATCACACACCTCTAGATCAAAAAATGAGACTTCATACATTTGGTAACATAGACTTCCTATAACCCATTTTAGGCCTACTTACCCTTAAGCCAAAAATTGAGAAAACTGAGAGCACACAAAAATATTAAAATTGACTTCAACATACCTTCAGACCATAGAAATACATAGAGCTCATCACAAAGAAATGCATAGACCTTTCTGAGCACCAAACTCTTCTTGACATACCATCAAACTCATTAGGCCACCTTGAAACACTCATTCTGACCCTATATTATAGCTCCTTCACAAATCTATGGAACAAGCTCATGATCTTGTTTCTCCCCCTTAACCAAAGACCTTTTTTGATTGGCATTATTATCTTGATCACACATCCTTACTTTTACACAAGAAAAATATCTCCTAAGAAGCCTAGGTAGAGACATCATCTACACCATAATGCTCTACCATGGTGTGAAACTAAGAGTTGCCCATACCTCCTCATATTGCTTCTCTTTCTTGGTCATCTGATACTTATTGTTCTTTTTCTTTTTCTTCTTTGGCTTAAGAGAAACAGAGTCATCATACACTAAAACATTCTCCTTTTCTTATATGATTGAATTGACAATACATGGAGATAACATAGATTCATGACATACCTTTTCATCTAAATAATCTTTCTTGCATCTTAAAACCTCATCAGTAGGCACAAATAATTGATGTTATTAATATGATACATGCTTAGCAATAGTAGGATGTTCGCTTGGATCCATACATACCTCAATACTAGCTTCAACCAACACCTTGGTCTTCTCTTTGAGCTTGGTTTCTTCACTCATAACATGAGCAGATAATGAGATCCCTTGGCACTCTTCAAATTCTAAAGCATTCTCCACCATATAAAACATATTACTTAGACCTATATCCTCATCATGACTCACAATTTTCAACTTTGGCTTCTATGTGTTAACATGCCTTCTTTCTTACATTCTAGGATCCTCATTAAACCTATTCTAACTTGTATACCTTTGCTTGCAAAACCTAGCAATGTGACCTCTCTATTCATAATTGTAGCATACCAAACTCCTTGATGGAAACACAATTTTTCTTATCATGTTTGGATAGAAAATTGCAATATGTCCTTTTTGTGACAAAGAAAATAACCTCCCCCTATGACTCACCTTGTTTAGTCTTATGTGTAAAATGGTTTGTAATGTGTACCACATCAAGACAGTTAAATAACTTAATTTTTTTCACCCCTTTTAAGTGATGACCCCCATCGTATTCCCATGCAAACTCATTTCTAACAGGTCTCTTGTATTCTCTAGCTCTATTCCTAAATTGGTTATATGTGTAACAGTAACCATTGAATCTTGCATACCTCATGGCATTAGGTTGTCTGATCTAATTTTTCTTTACTATGATAGACCTTCATTCCTTTTTTGATGATTTATCTTCAAAGTATGATTGTCTTGGTTCACATTAGTCTTTATCTTGTCTTGAGTTACATTCTTTTTTTCTTCTTCATATACAAGACTAGTTCTATCACTAACATTCTTTTAACCACTCAGAATATTATCTAGACCATATGAGCTATTTTCAAATATCACAAATGTCTTCACCTTACTAAATGTATTTTCTAACTCATTTTCAAAAACATGCCTTGAGCATTCTTCTTATTTGGCTCTTAGACTTTTAGACATAGATTCCAACTTAGAATTAAGAAACATGACAACACCTTCATGCTCCCTAGAGTCTTCAACTAATCTTGCCTCAAACACACTAAATTTTTCCTCATAGTCCTTGAGTTTATATTTCATCTTCATATTGATCTTCTTCTCAATCTTCAGTTCTTAAGAGCATTCATCAATATAGTCTCATAGTCCACCTCATCCTCATCATCATCTAAATCACTCCAATTAGAATCCTTCTGATGTGAGTAACTTCCTTCCTTATCCATGAATAGAGCTTCATCTTTAGTAAGACCATTATCTTCATGATCATATTATGAGTCACTATCTTCACTCTCATCTGATGAGATACAATCTTCTTTGGTGTAAAGACTCTTCTTTTTATTGAATGACTTCTTTATGTTGTTAAACTTTTTGAATCCTTTCTTCTTGTATGTCTTATTGTCATCATCTTGGCCTTCATCATTCTCTTAATCATCTTTATTCTCATGCTTATGAGGGTACTTATGAGCAAAATGTCTTATCTCTCCATAGTTGAAACATTTAAAGGGTAGTTTACCCTTATACTTCCCTGAACCTGTGTTTAATTTCCTAGTAATCAAAGCAATTAGTTCAACCTCATCAATGTCAGATATGTCATCCTCTTTGTGTTTCTTATCTTGGAACTTATTCTTAGGCTTCATCTCTATCTTGAATTAAACTTCCTTCTTTGGTGGTATATCATCATTTACTCTCATCTCATATGCAATAAGGGTGACATGCAATTGATCCATCTTCAACTAAGTAATATCATGACTCTCTTCTATTTTAGATACTTTTGGATTAAACTTGAGAGATAGATACCTTGATACCTTTTGTACTAAAATAACCTCTTCAAGGTTCTCTCCAAGACCTCTAATGATGTTCACATTCTCATCAACTCAGTGTAGAAAGGATGCCACAGAATCTTCTTCCTTCATCTTGAGACTTTTAAATTATCTTTTGTGAAACTATAACTTAGCAAGATTGACCATTTAATTTCCTTCATAATGATCTACATTTTGTCCCATATCTCTTTATCATATTTACAATGGATTACCTTGGTGAACTTAGTCTTTGTAAGACCACAGGGGATGGTATTTATTTCCTTAAAATTATTCTCAAGTAGCTTCTTATCTATAACACTAGATGGAAGAGTAGAAGGAGCAACATAACCATTCATAATATATTATCATACATCAAACCATATAAACATAATGTATGTCCTCATCCTTACTCTCCAAAAATCATAATTGGATACATTGAACATCGAAACCTGCTTAGTAGAGAAACCTCCTTGATGACTACCCATATTGTACCTTGGATCACCTTCAAGATGTCAAGAATTTACCAAAGGACCTACTCTGATACCAATTGTTAGAGGTACAATCACTAGGGGGTGAATTAGTGAGCCTAAATAATCTAAATTCAATTTCAATCTTTACAAACACTTAATTAGTTACCACCAAAATTCATGAAGCATACACATCATTCATAGTAATGAACAAGATAGACAATAAAAGATCAATCACATAACACATGACATATATGGGAAAACCTCTTGGGGGAAAAAACTAACTGGAACCTACAATTGTACTACTACCCTATAGTAAAAATAACCAATTTAGATTAGTTTCAACTGATTAAATAACTATAATCCATATTTAGTGAGATTACAATCCTACAAGGTGATATAACACCTGTCTAGCTAAGCTGCAATAACAACCATACTTTTAGAAAGTTTCACCTTATAAGGAGGTTGAAAATACCTTAGATGTTGAGATACTATAATAAAACATATTAACATATCTACCTATTAATTTTTGTCTTCAACACCTAGTGATAGACCTTTGATTATCACTCTTCACCTTCACTCATACTCAAACAATAAGAGCACTATTATACTAACAAAATTATGACCTACAAGTCATATATAAAGTCCTAAATTTGTTATAATATTTAACTCATCCATAGGGAACTCTAACCCTCTTTCAATCTATAATTCACACACACAAATCCTCTCTCAAATCTCTCTCAAGTCTCTCACATAAAGTCTAGAAACCAACACATTTGGTTTCACTATTTATAGAGCAAACATAATAATCACTACCTTGGTCAGCCATTATGCATGCATTAATCCTTAAATCATTAAGCCATAGCTCAAAAATAATCTTAATATGTCATCCATAGCATCTATGGTTCACGCTTAAGGAACTGCACCTTTCAATTTAGGCCCATGTAGTCCTTATAAGTCTCATGTGAACTTATTCACTCCTTTAGAACCTCATCAAATAAAAAAAGAACACATAACCACTATAAAAAAGATGGACCCATTCCATATGATCTATAGGTCCACCTTAAGTTCCAACAACCAACATAAAACCCTTATTCTTAAGCATAATTTTCTCAAACAGTGCTTTGTACACATAGTCATTATGAGCGAACACACAGTCACCTTCTAAGCCTTTGTTCATACTGCATACGATTGGTTAATCCTTAATAATGCACATAGATAATCCTAATAAATTTTAAAACACTCCCAAATATCTATTTCATCATGAAACATTGAAATAACATCTACATAAGCTTAATTACCCTTCTCAAGTCACTTACAAAACAAACACAAACACACAGTCAACTTTGAACCTTAATATATTTGGTTGTACACACTTTCAGATATTCAAATTAGGTTCATTATATGTGACATGGATTATTATTAAACTTTTATTTTTATACAATTAGAAAATTCATCCTAGATCAAAATTTATGGGCAAAATACCACATATTGTTTTTTCCTTTGTAAAATTCAAATATTTAAATGTCAACAATCACAGTTAAAACTTGACCACTTTGATCGTATCTTGAATACTCACTAATCAGATTAAATATGCACCATATATATTATTATATTAATATTTATCTTTAACATATATTCTACCAGTGCCAAATTTTAAATCTTGAACACATTGACCTCATCTCGTGCAATCTTGCAAAGCTGACTCATTATGCATAATCAATCTCTATGGATCAATCAGGTCCTTATCATGCAAGGCTTACCATTAAATCTTGATCAAAACCCCTATGATCATAACACTTGTCACCATCTCATTTATTTTTGAATTTTTGGATTAACATGCTCTGTCGATGCTGCTCAAACTTTAACTTGTGTAAATGGGAACCTTACTTATCTACTTGGAAGGCCAACTTTGCACAGTCATATCTTTTACCTCATTCACTTGCAAGTTCTAAAATTTTGAACATATGATCTCCTCATATAGGATAATCTAATCCTGTATAAAAATTATATTTTAACCCTCACACATGTGAGATATAACAACATTAAAATGCTCACTCAAAATTTTTTGCCATAGAGCCAACTATGTCAAAAACTTGTCTGGAAGGCCAACTTTGAACATGCATATCTTTTGCTACGCTTTGGCACTTGACCTCAAAATTATTAAAAATAAACTAGGTATAAAACTAAATAAACCAATATGATCATCTTCTCTATAAATTTCCACACGTGTGAGATATGCTACCATCAAAATGCTTACTTGACTATTTTTTGCCTCATGCAAATTTGGCTAAGTATGGGAAAACACTATCAAAATCACTGGGAGACCAAATTTGCACTTTTATATCTTTTGACTTGATTATTTAAATGAACTTAAATATATTTTATAGTAACTAGGGACTAATTTTATCACAACTATATGACCATCCCTCCATGACTCATCCACATGTGGTAATGGTGATGTCAACAAACTGCCTACTCAGATTTTTTTGCCATTAAACCCAAAGTGTCTAGATGAAAAATATGGACAACTAGATGAATTCAAATTATGCACATAAACACTCAAATCATATAAAACATCATCTGGACCTCTTTCACATACTCAATACTCCATACTCATCCATGAACATCTCTAATCATGCCAAAACTGAAGATCAACCAAGCCAACTTTAAGCACATTAGGACAAGCACATTGCACACTTTTTCATTGTTACTTAGGATATCAAAGCACTTCATCCACTCACCAAGACACCTAAATGAAATCACCATGACATCATTGATAATGCTCCAATAATTGCATAGTCATTTGTGTTACCAAAAATGGATATACACACTCAACATCCACGTGTCATGTCTCCCATTCCACGTGGCATTCCATAAAGCCTTTATGTTATGGTCCATACCCAAAAGAAGAATAAATATCCTTCTAAAACCATCATTTATTATTACCAATTATTATAATGATGTATATATTTTAACTATTTGACCCATAAGAGATTAGAGATTAGAGATATCACACATATATCAGATAGGATGTTGTTAGCATGATTTGTGTATATAGTATTCACACACATATGTAGCTCTAAATTATTCTATTTAATCAAAACAAATAAACAAGGAATTATTTCACCTTATTATCACAAGAACTTATAATCCTAGTCTTACTGAATCTTATACACATTTATGTTTTTTATTATTTTTCATATTGAATAGAAGTAGAAGTATTCTACACATCAAACTTCTACATTCAAATGTGTGTTTGGTATTTTTTCCTCGATTACCTTCTATATATTTTATAATCTATATATTTTTTCCAAATGCAACAATGTCTACTACATTGATACCCTAGGCTCGATGGTGTAGATAATCAAGTCTAACTCTCCTTGTCACATCTTGATTTTTCTCTCTAAGTTTAGTTACCTTTTATCCATGGATTATTATGGTTGTTAAATTCATTAAATAGTGTTTAATTAAGCTATATGTCATTATTTGTTTATGGTATAGTTGTATGTTACTTAGATTACATGATTAAATTACTATGAGTTAGCTATATTTGTATATTCTTTACATTATGATCATGTTAATTTATTCATCAGTATTTTATGGTTATATGATGATATTATGGAATAACTTCCTTCTTTTTTGTGAGTTGGATGTAGGATAGATTCATCCCTCAGAGTGTGACAGAGGGAGAGCATCATCAGAGAGGGTGGCATAGATTGATATGTTGGGGGATGATAGAAGAAAAGCTAGATGCCTACGCACACACCACATTAGAATAATATGTTTGTGATTATTACTTATTTTGTGATAGTTGTAGTATGTCTTTAATTTATGATATATATGTATGTTATGATCATATTTTATGTTGGATAATTATGTGGAGTTAGTTGTGTGACTGCATTATTAATATTCAATGTTATTGTTTGAATTATTTGAGTGAATTTGTACTTGACTTACCATTGCCTTTGATATGGTTGAGTATTTTTTGAATAGTGTTATGTTTGATTTAATGGTTATAACGTTTGATAGACCTTTATGTGGTCAAAAGTCTAGTTATTGACTTTATATTAGTTGTATTATTATTCAAAGTCATAATGTTGATAACATTTTCTAATTTGATGCCAAAAATTACATTGTTACCCTAAGAAACTAACCCTAGATAGAAAGATTAATAAATTGATGATGGTCTTTATACTTGT
The DNA here is from genome assembly GCA_037957365.1 of Torreya grandis. Lineage (NCBI taxonomy): Eukaryota > Viridiplantae > Streptophyta > Pinopsida > Cupressales > Taxaceae > Torreya > Torreya grandis. The sequence continues at coordinate 2,735,985 of JARHVA010000906.1, read as the reverse complement.
TTACTTATTGTAAAATCAACATCATTGTGTTAGGTGGGATTGTCAATTAGTTGACATTACATGGGTTATAATGTTTAAAGACTTTATAAAGTTGACTCATGATTTTAACTGAAGTCAAAATACCATGTAGATATTAGAGGATTAAAATAATGATTAAGTTGTTTTGGAACACTCAAGAGATTTAGGTATGTTTTGTTTGGTTCAAACTTGAGTTAACCTAGATTAAGCAAATGAATTTTTGGATAATTAGGTTTTTTCATGATGGAAACTATGGTGAATTATGAGTTTTGATGTTATAATTGAATGCATTGAATGTGAGAGAGAGGTTAACAGAGAAATTATAAAAAGAAGGATTCAAAGAGAAGGGAAAGGGATGGAAGAGGAAGGAAGAGTGAGAAGAGAGAAGGGGATGAAAAATATTTCGGTGCAAGAAATTTCAAAGTTGGAAGCTATTTTGAGGTTGGTAAAGTTATTCCATTATTTTGTTGTTTAAACACAAGAAATTCTGTGTAAAATTGTCTTACTATGGTTTTTGGTGGTTCCCTAGCTATATATTTTTAATAGATACATATTTAGACTTGTGATGTATTGGCCATCCACAGAACTAAATCTATATCCCTAAAATCTTTAAATTTGAGAACTAGGATTGTGTTTACTTAATATGGGTAGAATAGGTTTTAGTTTTGGTGTGATTACTATAATGCTCAAGCCATGAAATTTTAGGATTTCTACAATTGGGTTTTAATATAAATAGACTGACTGTGTATTTTTGGTTTTGAAAACCTTTAACCCATATATGTGGTTATAAATATTCCAAAACCCTGAGCATATATATATATATATATATATATATATATATATATAAAACAAGATTGTGTATATGTTTTTTATTTCCTTGAGATAAAATATATAAGTTTGAGTAAAGTTTGTTGCATGACTGGGATGGTATTGAAATTATGTGTGTTCTTATTATAAAATACCAGCCCAACTATTAGATTTAAATCCTATTAATGTATTTTAGTCTATAAATAATGGACTGTGTACTTTTGTTTCTGAAACCTTGAACATATATAAAAGGATTGTGAATATATTTTTATAAACCTTATGATGGTAAACATAGGTTTGAGTAATTTGTTTATGTTTGGAATGGTTGATAAAATAGCACCATCCTAGGGTAGGTTCTAAGAGTGGCCATATTCCATTTAAATATTAAGTTTTATATTTATATGGAAATCTTTTATTATGAGGAGACTATTATACCCATTTTAGAATATGATAGTGTATAAATGTCATTGATATTATGACGAGATGGATATATGTATATCAAATAAATACATATACACATATATACAGATCATTATACATGATTTTTATAATGTTTATGTGGTTTGGGTACTTGGTTTAATCCCTTTTTGTGTTTAGAAACTTTTAATATGTTATAAATTCATATGGTGTATTCATTATGTTTCATAAAATAAGTCGACTGAGTCAAACCATAAAATTTGCATGAGATATAAAATTTAAGATGAAAAGATATGGTTGAATATTCTTAAACAATTTGAAAGAAACCATTATGTTTGACTGGGTGTGGATTTGTTGGTTACACAATTATCATAAATCTGAGTTGATATGTTAACTTGGTAACTTGTTGGTCAAAATGAAATAGTGTACCTATTTAAAAAAAACACAGATTATGGGTGAATGAGGGTAAATGGGTTTTGATTAGTTTCAATTGATAATGGAATATGTTTTGAAAGGAAATATAGAGGAATAGAGAACTAGCGTTCATGTGATTAGGAATATTTATATTTGATTTTGTTATGCAATTTCCTATATAGGTATTTATATTAATTTTGTTCAAACTATTTGAAATTCATAATGGAAAATATAAATTGAATGAATAATAGATGTATACATTATACTCTAAGGGTAAGACATACAAATACTTAGAGCATAATGGATACACTCTTAGTTTATGCCATAAAATTATTTTTGATATATGTCTTCTGACAAGGATAAATTGTGTACATACTAATATATATGATATATAATTGAATGAATGTGATATATATATATATATATATATATATATATATATATATATATATATATATATATATATATATATATATATATATATATATATATATATATTAATGAGATGTATGATTATAAATATGGTATATGTTATGACTATTAATTAAGTTATAAAATATATGAAGTGACATACCTTGTTTATATGTATACAACTCATTAAATGTACAACCAGTTAATATGAAAGTTGGATTATTATTTAATGTGAGTTAAGACATTAATTATAAGGTAATTGATCCTTAAAATTATTTATGATTGGCTTGTTGTTATTTTATAAATGTGAACATGGAAATAAACTATGATAAATGTTGTTTGTCATAGATGGTTCTACATATGAGTTACTTTTGAGATTTAGTAACATGTAGACTAAGTATATAATATACCGAGATGGTATGGACTATACCTATTTATGTTTATTAATTATATAATAAATAATATTATTTTAGATTCATTTCATATGTTTGATGGACTAAATGTATGTACTTTGATTATTTATGTACTTAGCATGTTTTATGCATGCTGATAGGAAATAATCCGATTGGATCTATTAGTTATATTTTAATTAACCAAATCTTGCATTGATAGAAATAAATAAGTAGTGTGATAGACTTCACTAGCTTACTTAGCTTCATCAATAAAAGATGAGGATAATCTGATCAAGTGGTGTGTATGAATTTGATTAATCCTTGAGATCATTAATTTTTTAAAACTTTGGCCAAAGTAATGTTTTGGTTAAACATTATCATTTTATATGTTTGATTTACATGTTTTTACAATATCATTTAGAATGTATTTTATTTGTGATACACCTCATGTATTAGTTATCTTACAACACACATGTACTACGTTGTCTCTCTGGATTCTCACACCACCACTATCTACCCATCCATGAAAGGAATGTTATTCCCTAGTTGGGGGATTGTGAGGAGGATAGATGGTCTATGGTTGGTGTGGATAAGCACTCGAATGATGTTTTCCCTTCCCACAATAGAACTTAATTGGAGACTACAATTGATATTACCATAAGATATTAGAGTTCATTGTGACTTATGCTTCATGGAGCCTTGTATTCATTTATATGTTGACAATAGTGATTATAATATTGTATCAGCCATGGTTGAAATTATGTATTTACCTCTTGGAATACATGTAGTTAGATTGAGTAAATTAACATTGTACTTGATTTACTTATTTATTATCATGGTGATCAGTAACTAAAATAATTGTTACATGTCTATTTATGGTTAACATACTTTGTGCCTATAATTTGGATCACTAGTTAGATTCTCATGGTGAAGTCTAATGTATGAATACATGAAATAAAATTTTAAGAATTTTATTTATGTTATTCTAGTAAATCTCAGTGGGGATGTTACATTGTGATATCATAATTGTAGCTCAAACTCTAGGACTTAATGAGTCCACTAATGTTTTCTTATCCTTCTATTTAATATAAAAGATAATGGTGAAAGCTATAGCATCTAGTGAGGGTCCTTCAAATGTCAATAACAATAACCCTCCATTTGATCCTAATCAATTTTTTGTTGAGTAAGCAACAAAGATCAGATTCTCTCAACCATGAATGAAATTAGGGATCAAATTATAGCCTTAGAACAGGGAGTTCATGGCCATGAAGAGGAATACCATTAATATGTACCTGAAGAACATCCTATTGAGTAGTAAATTCCTCAAAAGTGGAGGCATGAGGAAGTGCCTCAGGATGCAAGAGCTCATATAGCTACATAATTAGATAGAGATATGAAAAAGGTGAATCCACCTAAGTTTGATGGAACCATTTTTGGATACAGAGTTGAAACATGGTTGACATAGATGGAGAAGTATTTTGAGATTTAAAACTACTCTGAAGTCACTAAATTAGTTTATGGAGCTTACAAATTGACTGGTGAATTAACTATGTGGTGGGCCAATAAGAAGTTAGAAATGAATATTAAATCTACCACCAACACTTGGGATCATTTTGTGACATTATTTGGATCATAGTGGCTTCCATAGTTGTATTTTTATCAAAATCTTACATATTTTTAGAATCTTAAGTAAGGATACCTATTAGTGAATAAATACTGGGAATAATTCACCAAACTTCTGAAGTATGTACCTCAATGTTAGGCAAATGAGAATTTAGAATTAGTAAGTTCATCATGGGATTAAAACCCAAATTGGTGGTGAGGTGGACATGCATTGGCCATCTACCATAGATTAGGTCCTTGAAAAAGTAGTAAAGCAGGAACAGAAGCTAAAATCTCTTGCTCAGATCATAAATAAGTTTAAGAAAAAGTTTGGAAGTTCTAGACCAACATTTAAAAATAAGAACTGGAATTAAAGAAATAGAGACTCCAAGAGTCAGTTCAATATTTAGAATTATAGATTCAATAGTGGCATAGGTAATAGGAAACTTGCTAATGGTTTTAAAGGTAGTTTCAAGGGAAACCAATAGTCTGACAGGAAAGGACCACCTAGAGATTGTTTCATTTGTGGAGGTGACCATTTTTCTCATGAGTGTACCTATGATGAGTTGAATAATAAAGATTCTAATCTATAGTAGGTAAATTTTCAACAATGGATTAATGTAGCAGTTGACAATCAACAAGATGAATTCCAAGCTTCACCAATAGAATTTTTAGGCATTTTGTTTGATCATCTAGTTTTTAATTTGATAGATATGGGGGATACATAATATTTCATTTATCCTAAAATGCTTAATAAGTTATCTAAAAAAGTTAGAGTTATGGAAAATGCATGGTCAATACAATATGGGAATGAGTCAAAACTCAAAGTTGATAAGTGTTTAGTCGAAGTTGAGATCAAGTTACCTAAATTAACTATAGCAATGGATCTTTATGCAGCACTGCTAGGGTCATATGATGTGATACTAGGAGTAAATTGGTTTTTAAATCATAAAGCCAAGGTTGAAATCTGAAAATGGTTGAGTGTTAAGATTATTTTAGAAATCAAACACGATTTCAGAGTGAGAAAAGAGAGTTGAAGCTTAGGCATTTTTTTTAATGCAACTCAAGAAGGCTCAGAGGAAAGAGTGCCAGGCATTTATTGTTAAGGTAAATGAGATGGAAGAATCTAAGGAACCATCCATCAAATATTATCCTTTTCTTAGTAATTTTCATGATATATTTTCATAGTAATTTCCAGGATTGCCTCCCAAATGTGAGTTTGATTTCTTGATAGATATCATACCTAGATCAAAATTGTAGTCTAAAGCACCATACAAAATGACAACCACCAAATTGATTGAGTTAAAGGCTCAACTTTAGGATTTTTTAACAAAAAGGTTAATTAGACCAAGTGTGTCACCATAGATTGCACTATTAGTCTTTATCAAGTAGGATGGTACTCTTCACCTTTGTATTGATTAGAAAATGTTAAACATGGTGACAATCAAGAACAAATATCCATTACCTCATATCGATGATATTTTTTATCATATGTGAGGGGAAATGGTCTTTTTTAAGATTAATCTTATATTAGAGTATCATCATCTAAGGATAAGAGATGAGGATATTCCAAAAATAGCATTCAGAACTCGATATGGGCACTATGAATTCGCAGTGTTACCATTTTGATTGATAAATGCTCTTACAACATTTATGAATCTCATGAATAGTGTGTTTAGAGATTATCTAGATCATTTTGTTTTGGTTTTTCTGGATAACATCCTCATATATTTTAAGGATTAAGAAGAACATCTTCTAAATCTATAATTGGTTTTACAATGTTTGCAAAAGCACAAATTATATGACAAGTTATCTAAGTGTAAATTTTTCCAAGAGAAAGTGTAGTATCTAAGACATATTATCTCTGTAGATGGTATTTACGTAGACCCAATAAAGATAAGATCCATTATGGAGTGGTTGGCACCAAATAATGTGCATGAGGTAAGAAGTTTCATGGGAATAGTAGGCTATTACAAAAAAATTGTTTAGAATTTTTCTAAGATAGCTAATCTTATTACCTCTTTGTAGCAGAAGAATCAAAGTTTCATTTATTTAGATAAGTGTGGAGTATATTTTCAAGAAATAAAAGTGAGGATTACTTCAACACTAGTGCTAATATTTCCTGATCCTAATTACCAATTCTTAGTGATCACCGATGCATCTACAGATGGACTTGGAGGAGATCTTATGCAGGATAGTGCAGTGGCAGCCTATGAGTCTAGGAAACTAAAGCTTTATGAGGTGAATTATGCATATCATGACCTAGAACTTGCAATAATTATGTATGCCTTGCAAGTTTAGAGACATTATTTGTTTAGAAATCCATTTGAGCTCAAGACTGATAACTTGGGACTCAAGTACATCTTCACCCAACCAAATCTAAATGTTCGTCAAAGAAGCTAGTTAGAGTTCTTATCTAATTTTGATTTTGATATTAACTATATCAAAGGTAAGAAAAATAGAGTACCTGATACACTAAGCTATAATAAGTACATATTAGTTGTGGCTACTATTAGGAGTACTTTCAAGGATCAAGTGGTCAAATTCTCTCCAGGTGATGAATTCTATGATTAGGCTAGGAAAGCATTGTATGAGAATGCTTAGAATCTTAATTATAAAGGATTTAGAATAGAGAATGATGGTCTTTTGAGATATAATAGAAGGATGTATATACTAGATAAAGAGAATATGAGGAGTACATTGCTAAAGGAACTACACAATGCCCCATATTCAAGATATCCAGGATTAAACAAACTCATGGTTGAGCTTAGACCACTCTATTTCTAGAAAGGAATCAAGAAATATGTAGTGGATTTTATGTATTATTGTCTAGAATTTCATCTTTTGAAAGCTAAACTGTGCATTTGACTAGATTGTTGTATCTACATGACATACCAGAATGGAAGTGGTAGGTGATTAGTATGGAATTCATCCAAGGTTTACCATTATCACAAAATAGGCATGACATGATCTTGGTGGTATTTGACAAACTAATCAAGGTAGCTCACTTTATAATAGGCAACTTGATTGATGATGCACCTACTCTTATAAATATATTCATACAGTGTATCGGTTACATGGTTTTCCAAAGAAGATCATTTTGGATCATGATCCAAGGATGACTTCTAGGTTTTATTTGACTCTGAATTCAACTCTGGGTATGCAATTAAACTTTAGCATTGCATATCACCCACATGTTGATGGTCAGATAGAGTGAGCTAATCAAGTTTAATAAGATCTCCTTCATATGTATTACATGGATCAATAATACAAGTGGGAGGAGTAACTTCCATTGGTTGAGTTTGCTTACAATAATTCATACCAATCAACATTGAAGATGGATCCATTTACATCATTGTATGGAAGAAGGTGTAGAACACCAATCAGTTGGGACAAGTTGGAAGACATGGTAATGTTTGGATGTGAGATGCTTTTAAAAATAGAATATCAATTCAAGACAATCAAGCAAAGGTTGGTCAAGGCCAATGATAGACAGAAGAGTTATGTTGATTTGAAGAGAATAACTAGGTAGTTTTTAGTAGGTGGTAAAGTATTTTTGTGAGTTAATCCTCAAAAAATCTTGATTAAATTCATGAAGTTAGTGAAACTTTTATCGAGATATGTGGGACCCTTCAAGTTTTTGGAAGTGGTCAACCTTGTAACATATAGGATTGCATTACCACCATTCGTAGATATTTTTCATAATGTCTTCCATGTGTCTTATCTTAAAAATTATATATCTAATCCTTCACATGTGTTGGTGATGCAAATATTATCTTACTTTTTCCATCAATGTTATGAAAACAAGAAACATAACCATTAACACTACTCACCTCTAACAAAATATAAATTGAATCTAGTCTCTTAGTTTACTTACCTTCATGTTATATCTCCTTTTTGGTCCCTTTTCTTCAATTTCTTAGTCTCTGTAATCTCATTCACCATTCAATCTTGATCACACTGATTAGATCCTACTTTGTTCATGATTAGCAACTTTACTTTGACTTGTTCATGTTTATACTAAGACAACTTAGTTTTAGATTAAGGATCATAGATTCACATTCTTATACGCAATGATAAGAATCTTTAACATATTCATTAAATTATTTTAGAACCCCTATTACACTCTCAATATTCCTCAATACTCTTCTTATACCAACTTCCTTTCTTGCTTATTAATAGGCTTCCCTTTGTAGCCTTCTTTTTAAAAAGGTTTTCCTTTTATACAGAAAAGCATGGATCTTTATGGAAAAAATAACCTCATATTTAGACACCATTTATCCTTCTTTGTATTTATATAAATTTTTAGACCATAGTTCATAGATTTGACCCCATTTTGAATACCTTTCAGGCCACTGTTTAGGCCTGTTAAGTCTATTTGACTCTATTTTACCCAAAATCATTCCAAACCCATATGATACTATACTTACTTAAATTAAAACCCTAAAAATACTTTAAAACACATTTCTATCTATATTTTCACAAAGTTATAGGTTTTTCCATGGGCTAAAACTAACATAATCCCCATTTTTGACTAAAAACCCTAGAACAAGGTTTGACATAGTCTGAAAGACCCAAGAAGGGTTGAAATTGTATTTCAAACTTAATAATGAATTTAAAATCACAAAAAGAGTTTCTTTAGGTCTATCCTTCACCTTCTTCATATATTGGTTTCTTATTTCAACACCTATATTCCTCATTTGTCACACAGTTTCTTTAAACTGTGTTAACTATTACAATACCCTATAGTCCTTCTATGGGTTTATTTCATTCAATAGTAATGAAATGAATTGATAAACATCCAAATACCTATTGAGAAATGGAAAGGAGTCCTTCTCAATGTTTATAAACAATCTCTTTTAATCTTCCAATAATTTTGCCTTGGGGAACGTCTGTGTATACTTATAAAGCAGCGAACACAAAAGAAACATGTAGGCTCTATTTGATACTTTTGTAAATACATATCCTAAATATTAACCACTTTATATGTCATTATTTCAAATATTCCATATTCTTTTTCTATCATCTCCCTTCTTGGATACACCTATTCATTTTTCACTTCTATCACATTCAGTCTTGAATGTACATAGTGTTGCTTAGTCTTGTAAAGAAATATTTGATAGAACTATTAGATGAAAAAAAAATGTTTTCCTAAAATTTATAAACATAGACTCATCCCTTTTAAGATCACAAACATTATAACATCATATCAAAATGATGCCTTCACCTTCACTTTATTTACACAGTCTTCATATTGCACGTGCAACTCATAGAACTAAAAGCTAACATGTTGAATACTTGATGAAACAAAAGGATATAGATAATTCACTTACCAAAACACAATATTCACGACAAATTATTTTCATTCAATCTTCCTTCATTCTTTGACAGACAATCACATTACATTTGTACAAGAAATACAGGGTTCGTATTCTTTGTTTATACAAGTAAGAATATTTTCCCCACTTATTCAAGGTTTAATTTTTTTTTCTAATTGGAATCAACCCCATAAATATTATAAATCTTGAATGACTGGAATCTTTTGAAACACCCGTAACCATCTATAGAAAAAGACTCCATAAAACACTATAAGTAACTTGTACATTGCAAAATTGTCTAACCTACAAGCCTTGTCACTATGATGACTCATTAACCCCTTAGTTGAACCTAGTCACCTAATAAAAACATTAGAGATCTTGAAACAAATAAGTATATCTCTTACTTTACACAACAAATTTGAAATGCAAAGGAGTGGCTTTTGGTGGGAAAGTTCATTTCCACCATAATTCAAATTTATTAAAGTCATAACACCTCAAAATGACTCCTAAGGACCTCTTATGACCTTGAACACCTCCTAAAGGCTCAAAACATGAAAAATAAAACACTATTTACATTAAATAGTGGTCTTCCTACATCATTTGTATTGGAATGCTTTGTAGGTTCTAGATCTCGAGGTGGTCATGGTAGAGCCAATTAGAGTAATTGATACTCACAAACTCTATTTGAATAATAGAGAAGTGTCATAGTGCAAGGTATTGTGAGATCAATACTCTAAGGATAACATCACTTGGGAGGCTATGATGAGTTATATATGATATTTCTACATTAGTTTGCTTGATGTATTATTGGATTTTATTTTTATTTTTATGTTGATTAAAGTTAAAATTCAGAACTAGTGTTTAAACAAATGTCATCAGGACAATGACTAGATTTAGGGGGAAGGAAGTCACATCCCAATTTCTCTGTCTAAGATTAATAACCTTTTATTCATGGATTAATATGTTTCTTAAATTAATTAAGTGTTGTATAATTAATCTATATGTCATATGTTATTTATGGGAAAGTCGTATGTTGCTTAGATTATATGATTAAATTGCTATGAGTTAGTTGTACTTGTATATTATTTACATTATGATCATGCTTTTAGTTTATACAACAATATTTTATGGTTATATGATGATATTATGGGCTAACTACCTTATTTTTCATGATTTGGATGCAAGATAGATTCATCCTTCAGAGTGTGACGGAGGGAGAGCATCATCAGAGAGGGTAGTGTAGATCAAGATGTTGGGGGATGACAGAAAAAAATCTAGATACTTATACACACATCACATTAGAATAATATGTTTATGATTATTGTTTATTTTTTGATATTTTTAGTATGTCTTTAATTTATAATATATATGCATGTTATGATTATATTTTCTATTTGAGAATTATGTGGATTTAGTTATGTGACCGCATTAGTAGTATTTGATGTTATTGTTTGGATTGCTTGAGTAAATCCATACTTGACTTACCACTACCTTTGATATGGTTGAGTATTGTCTGGATAGTGTTGTGTTTGATTTAATGGTTATAACATTTGATAGACTTGTATGTGGTTGAAAGTCTAGCTATTGACTTTATATTAGTCACATTGTTATTCAAAGTCATAATGTTAATATACTTTTCTAAGTTGATGCTACAAATTACATTGTTACCCTAAGAAACTAACCATAACTAGATAGATTAATATAATTGATGATGGTCTTTATAATTGTTTACTTGTTGTAAAATAAACATCATTGTGTTAGGTGGACTTGTCAATTAGTCAACATTACATGGGTTAAATGTTTAAAGACTTTATAAAGTTGATTGATGATTTTAACCAAAGTCAAAATTCCATGCAGATATTATAGGATTAAAATAATGATTAAGTTCTTTTGGAACAATCAAGAGATTTAGGGATTTTTTGTTTGGTTCAAACTTGAGTTAATCTAGATTAAGAAAATGGATTTGTGGATAATAGGGGTTTTGCATGATGGAAACTATGGAAAAATATGAGTTTTGATGTTACAATTGCATGCAATGAATGTATGAGAGAGGTTGATAGAGAAATGATGATAAGAAGGAGGCAGATAAAATGGCATAGGATGGAAGAGGAAGGAAGAGTGAGCAGAGAAAAGGGGTGCCAAATTATTTTGGTGCAAGATATTTCAAAGTTGGAATCTATTTTGAGGCTGGTAAAGTAATTCCATTTTTTTATTGTTTAAACACAATAAATTCTATGTATAATTGTCTTATTATAGTTTTGGGTGATTTCCTAGCTATATATTTTTAATAGATATAGATTTAGCCCTATGGATGGCTTGGCCATCCACATAACTAAATCTATATCCCATGAATCCTTAAATTTGATAACTAGGACTATGTGTACTTATTATGGGCATAATAGGTTTTAGTTTTGGTGTGATTATTATAACTCTCAAGCCATTAAATTTTAGGATTTCTACAATTGGGTTTTAATATAAATAGATTGACTGTGTATTGTTTATTTCAAAAACCCTTAGCTCATAGATGTGGTTATGAATATTCCAAAACCCTGAGCATATATATATATATATATATATATATATATATATATAGTAGGACTATGTATATGTTTTTGATTTTCCAGAGATAAAATATATAGGTCTGAATAAATTTTATGGTAAGAATGGGATGATTTTGAAATTTTGTGTGTTCTTATTATAAAATACCAGCCCTACTGTGATATTTCAATCCTATTAATGGGTTTTAGTCTATAAATAATGTACTACGTACTTTTGTTTTTGAAACCTTGGACATATATAAAATAACTATGAATATATTTTTATAAACCCCACGATGGTAAACATAGGTATGAGTAAGTTGTTTATGTTTGGAATGGTTGATAAAATAGCACCATCCTAAGATAGGTTCTGAGAGTGCCTATGTTCCATTTACATATTAAGTTTTATATTTATGTGGAAATGTTTTATTATGAAGAGATTGTTATACCCATTAGAATTTGACAGTGTATACATATTATTCATATTATGATGAGATGGATATATGTACATTGAATAAATACACATACACATATATACAAATCATTATACATAATTTGTATAGTGCTTATGTGGTTTGGGTATTCATTTCAAGCCATTTTTGTGTTTAGAAACCTATAATGTGTTATAAATTCATATAGTGTATTCATTATGTTTCATAAAACCATTTGACTGAGTCAAACCATAAACTATGCATGAGATATTAAATTTAAGATAAACATATATGGTTGATTATTCTTAAATAATTTGAAAGAAACCATTATGTTTGACTGAGCATGAATTTGTTGGTTACATGATTATCATATATCCAAGTTAATATGTTAACTTGGTAACTTGTTGGTCAAGATGAAATAGCATACCTATTTTAAAACAAACCCAGATTATGGGAAAATGAGGGTAAATGGTTTTTTGATTAGTTTTAATTGATAATGGATTATGTTTTGAAAGGAAATATAGAGGAATAGAGAACTGGGGTTTGTGTGATTAGGAATCTTTATATTTGTTATGCAATTTCTTGTATAGTTATTTATCTTAATTTTGTTCAAATGAAATGAAGTTCGTAATGGAAAATCTAAATTGAATGAATAACATATGTATACATTAAACTCTAAGGGTATGACATACAAATACTTAGAGCATAATGGATACACTATTAGTTTATGCCAAAATAATATTTTGGATATATGTCTTTTGATAAGGACAAATTGTGTACATACTAATATATATGGTATATAACCGAATGAATATGATGAATATATATACATATATGATATATATTTGTATTAATGATATTTATGCTTATAAATATGGTATATGTTATGACTGTTAATTAAATTTTTAAATTTGTGAAGTAGCATACCTTGTTTATATGCATACAACTCATTAAATATACAACCAATTAATATGAAAGTGGGATTATTGTTTAATGTGAGTTAAGACACTTATTATAAGGTATTTGATCCTTGAAATTAATTATGACTGGCTTTTTTTTATTTTATAAATGTGAACATGGAAATAAATTGTGATAAATGTTGTTTGTCATAGATGGTTTTATGTATGAGTTACTCTTGAGATTTAGTACCATGTAGACTAAGTATATAATATACCCAGATGGTATGGACTGTACTTGTTTATGTTTATTATTTATGTAATAAATAATATGGTTTGAGATTTATTGCATAAATTTGACAGACTAAATGTATGTACTTTGATAAATGTTGTACTTAACATGTTTTATGCCTATTGATAAGAAGTAGTCTGATTGAATCTATTGGTTATGTTTTAATTAACCATATCTCACATTGATGACACTAAATAAGCAGTGAAATAGACTTCACTAGCTTGCTTAGTATCATCAATACAAGATGAGGGTAATCCAATCAAGTGGTGTGTATGAATTTGATTGATCTTTGAGATCATTAACTATTTTACAATTTTGGCCAAAGTAATGTTTTAGTAAAACATTGTCATTTCATATGTTTGATTTATATGTTTATGCAATATCATTTATAATGTATATTCTTTATGATACACATCATGTATTAGTTATCTTATATCACACGGGTACTAGTTTGTCTCTCTACATTCTTGCACCATCGCTATCTACCCATTCGTGAAAAGAGGGTCATTCCCTAGTTGGTGGATTGTGTGAGGGATCGATGGTCTATGATTGGTGTGGAAAAGTGCTCGGATGATGATCTCCCTCTCCACAATAATACTTTATTAGAGACTAAAAATTACTATAAGATACTAGAGTTGATTGTGACTCATACTCCATGGAGTCTTGTATCTTATATTATATTTATTATTGTGACATTATTCTTGATGAAAATATAATATTTATTAATTTATACATTAACAGTAATTGTATCAGCCATGGCTGAAATTATGCAGTTAATTGAGTGAATTAGCATTATACTTGATTTGTTTATTTATTATCATGGTGATCAGTAACTAAATGGATTATTACATGTCTATTTATGGTTAACATACTTAGTGCGTATAATTTAGATAATTAGTTATATTCTCATGGTGAATTATAACGTATAAATACATGAAATAAAATTTTAAGAAAAAAATATGTTATTCTAGTAAATCCTCTTGGAATACATGTAGTTAATTGAGTAAATTAGCATTATACTTGATTTGTTTATTTATTATCATGGTGATCAGTAACTAAATGGATTATTACATGTCTATTTATGGTTAACATACTTAGTGCGTATAATTTAGATAATTAGTTATATTCTCATGGTGAATTATAACGTATAAATACATGAAATAAAATTTTAAGAAAAAATTATGTTATTCTAGTAAATCCTAGTGAGGATGTTAAATTATGGTATTAGAGCTACGGCTCAAACTCTATGAATTAATGAATCTACTAATGTTTTCTTATCCTTATGTTTATCATAAAGGAGAGTGGTGTGAGCTGGAGCATTTAGTGAGGGTCCTTAAAATGTCAATAAAAATAACCCTCTAGTTGATCTTAATCAATTTGCTACTGAGCAAATAGTAAAGTTGGATCAAATTCTCACAGCCATAAATGAATCTAGGGACCGAATTGTAGCCCTAGAACAAGAAGTTCATGGTCATGAAGAGGAAGGCCATCAGGATGTACCTAAAGAGCATCTTGTTGAGTAGTAAATTCCTTAAGAGTAGAGGCATGAGGAAGTTCCTCAGGACACAAAAGCTCATTTAACTACATAATTGGCTAGAGATATGAAAAAGGTGAATCCACCCAAGTTTGATGGAACCATTTTGGGAGATGAAGCTAAAGCATGGTTGATAGAGATAGAGAAGTATTTTGAGATTTGAAACTACTCCAAAGTCATTAAAATAGTTTTAGGAGCTTGCCAATTTCTTGGGGAAGTAGCTACATGGTGAGCCAACAAGAAGTTGAAAATGAATCTTAACTCTACCACCACCACCTGGGAGAAATTCATAACATTTTTAAGATCATGGTGGCTTCCATAGTTGTATTTTAATCAAAATCTTATAGATTTTCAAAATCTTAAGCAAGGAGACCTATTAATGAATGAATACTAGGAATAATTCACCAACATTCTAAAGTATGTATCTCAGTATCAAGTAGATGAGAGATTCAAAATTAAGAAGTTCATCATAGTATTAAAACCCCAAATTGGTGGTGAGGTAGACTTGCATGGGCCATCTACCATGGATCAAGTCTTTAAAAAGGTAGTCAAGTAGAAATAGAAGCTGGATTATCTTACTCAGATTAGAGATAAGTTTAAGAAAAAGTTTGGAAGTTATAAACCAACATTCAAAAATAAAAAATAGAAGCAAAGGAGTGGAGACTCCAAGATTCAGTTCAAGGGTCAAATGTTAGTTAGATTCAATAGTGACACAGATAACATGAAACTTGGTAATGATTTCAAAGGTGGTTTCAAGGTAAACTAATAGTCTAACAGGAAAAGAGCACCTCGAGGTTGTTTCATTTGTGGAGGTGACCATTTTGCTCATGCGTGTACCCAATATAAGTTGAATAATAAAGGTTCTGCTCCATAATAAGGAACTTTTGGTTAGTGGATTCATGTAGCAGTTGATAATCAATAAGTTGAATTTTAAGCTTCACTCATAGAACTATCAAGTATTTTTTTGATCGTCCAATTTCTATTTTGATAGATATGGGGGCTAAAAAATGTTTTATTACTCCTAAAATGCTTAATAAGTTATCTAGAAAAACTTGATTTATGGAAAATACATGGTTAACGTAATATGGGAATGAGTCAAAGGTCAAAGTTGACAAGTGTTTAGTCGAAGCTGAGCTCAGGTTTCCTAAATTCATAATAGTAATGGATCTTTATCTAGCATTGTTAGGGTCATATGATGTGATCCTAGGATTAAATTGGTTTTTGAAGCATAAAGCCAAGTTTGAATGCTATTTGAAAAAGGTTGAGTGTCAAGATGATTTTGAAAATCAAACACAAATTTAGGGTGAAAGAAGAGAGTTGAAGTTTAGCCATATTTATGCAATGTAACTCAAGAAGTCTCAAAGGAAAGGGTTCCAATAATTTATTGTTAAGATAAATGAAATGGAAGAATCTAAGGAACCATCCATTGAAGACTATGCTTTTCTTAGGAGTTTTCATGATGTGTTTCCATAGGAATTGCCAAGATTGCCTCCTAAATGTGAGTTTGATTTATTGATAGATATCATACCTAGATTGAAACCATAGTATAAAGCACCATACAGGATGATAACCACCAAATTAGTTGATTTGAAGGTTCAAATTTAGGAGTAATTATCAAAAGGGTTGACTAGACCAAATATGTCACCATGGGGTGCACTAGTAGTCTTCGTCAAGAAGAACGATGGTAATCTTCACATTTGTATTGATTAAAAAATGTTAAACAAGGTAATAATCAAGAATAACTATCTTCTACCTCATATTGATGATGTTTTCGATCAGATGTGAGAGACAATGTTTTTTTTTTAAGATTGGTCTTAGAGCAAGGTATCATCAGCTAAGGATAAGAGATGAGGATATTCCAAAAATAGCATTTATAACTCGATATGGGCACTATAAGTTCACAATTTTACCATTTGGGTTGATAAATACTCCTATAGCATTTATGAATCTCATGAATAGTGTATTCAGAGATTATCTAGATCACTTTGTTCTAGTTTTTATAGATGACATCCTTATATATTCTAAGGATTAAGGATAACATCTTCAATATTTGGAATTAGTATTGCAACATTTGTGAAAGCACAAGTTGTATGGTAAGTTGTCTAAGTGTGCATTTTTACAAGAGAAAGTGTAGTATCTAGGACATATTATCTATGTGGATGGTATTTTGGTAGAACCAACAAAGATAAGAGCCATTATGGGGTGGTCGGTACCAAATAATGTGCACGAGGTAAGAAGTTTTATGAGATTAGTAGGCTATTACACAAAATTCATTCTAAATTTTTCTAAGATAACTAATCTGATTACCTCTTTGTAGCAAAAGAATCAAAGTTTCATCTGGTCAGATAGGTGTGAAGTAGCTTTTCAGGGACTGAAAAGGAGGCTAATTTTAGCACTATTGCTAAGAGTTCCTAACCCTAATGGTCAATTTTCATTGATCATTGATGCGTCTAGGGATGGATTTGGAATATTTCTTATGTAAGATAGTGTAGTTGTAGCCTATGAGTCTATAAAATTGAAGCTTTATGAGGTGAATTATGCCCCTTATGACCTAGAAATTGCATTAATTATGCATGCCTTGTAAATTTGGAGGTATTATTTGTTAGGAAAACTATTTGAGCTCAGGATTGATTACTTGGGACTCAAGTACATCGTCACCCAACCAAATCTAAATGTTCATCAAAGATGTTGGTTAGATTTATTGTATGATTTTGATTTCAATATTAACTATATCAAAGGTAGGGAAAATAGAGTAGTTGGTGCCTTAAGCCATAGGAGGTACATAGCAGCCATGGCTACTATCAATAATTATTTCATAGATCAAGTGGTCAAATTATCACCAGGTGATTAATTATATGATCAGGTTAGGAAAGTGTCATTTGAGAATGCTCAAAATCCTAATTATAAAGGATTTAGAATAGATAATGGCCTTTAGTGGTACAGTGGAAGGATGTATGCACCAGATAGAGAGAATCTAAGGAGCACAATGCTAAAGTAACTACATAATGCCCCATATTCAAGACATCTAAGAGTAACCAAACTCATGGTTGAGCTTAGACCACTCTATTTTTGGAAATGAATCAAGAAAGATGCAATGGATTTTGTGTGTTTGGAATGTTAGCATGTGAAAGTTGAACATGTGTATCTAGATAGATTGTTGTATCTAAATGACATACTATAATGGAAGTGGTAGGTAATCAGTATGGACTTTATCCAAGGTTTACCATTATCACATAATAGGCATGGCATGATCTTGTTAATAGTTGACAAACTAACCAAGGTAACTCACTTTATACTTGGCAACTTTACTAATGTTGCACCTACTCATGTGAAGAGGTTCATAAAACAAGTGTATCAGTTACATGGTTTTCTAGATAAGATCATTTTGGATCATGATTCAAGGATGACTTCTAGGTTTTGGTTGACTTTGAACTCAGCTCTGGGTATGCAACTAAACTTTAGCACTACATATCACCTCTAGATTGATGGTCAGACAGAGTGAGTTAATCAGGTTTTATAGGATCTCTTTCATATGTATTGTATGCATAAATAATAAAAGTGGGAAGACTACCTTACATTGGTTGATTTTTATTATAATAAATCATACCAATCAACATTGAAGATGGATTAATTTGAAGCATTGTATGGAAGAAAGTGTAAAACACCAATCAATTGGGATAGGTTGGAAGACAAGGTAGTCTTTCGCCCTTAGATGCTTTCATAAATGGAAGATCAAGTCAAGATAATCAGCCAAAAGTTGGCCTAAGATAATGATAGATAGAAGAGTTATGATGATCTGAAGAAAACAACTAGGAAATTTTCATAAGGTGATAAAGTATTTCTAAAGGTTAAGCCTTAGAAAAGCTCAATTAAATTTGGGAAGTCTGGGACCCTTCAAGGTTTTGGAAGTGGTCAACCCTATAGTATATAGGCTTGCATTTCCACCATCCCTAAATATTTTACATAATGTCTTATATGTATTTTATCTTAAAAAGTATATAGTCGATCCTTCACATGTGTTGGATTAGAATGCTTTGCAGGATATGGATCCCAGGGTGGTCATGGTAGAACCAATCAGAGTAATTGACACTCACAAACTCCAGTTGTGTAATAGATAAGTGTCATAGTACAAGGTCATATGGGACTAATACTGTGAGGATAACACCACTTGGGAGGACTATGATGAGTTCTACAGGCTATTTCCATATTTATTTGTGTGATGCATTGCTGGATATTGTTTTTATTTTTCTTTTGATTAAAGTTAAAATTTAGAACTAGTGTTTAAATAAATGTCATTGGGAAGATGACCAGATTTAAAGGGGAAGGATGTCACATCCTAATTTCTCTCTCTAAGCTTAATAACCTTTTATACGTGGATTATTATGGTTGTTAAATTGATTAACTATTATTTAATTAAGTTGTATGTCATATGTTGTTTATGGGACAGTTGCATGTTGCTTAGATTACATGATTAAATTGATATGAGTTAGTTGTACTTGTATATTATTTACATTATGATCATATTGTTAGTCTATACAATAATATTTTATGGTTATATGATGATATTACGAGCTAACTACCTTATTTGTCGCGAGTTGGATGTAAGAAAGATTTATCTCTTAGAGTGTGATGAAGGGACAACATCATCGGAGAGGGTGGTGTAGATCAAGATGTTAAGGGATGACAGAAGAAAAGCTATATACCTACACACATCACATTAGAATAATATGTTTGTGATTATTGCTTGTTTTGTGATAGCTATAGTATGTCTTTAATTTTTTATATATATGCATGTTGTGATCATCTTTTTTGTTTGAGGATTATGTGGGTTTAGTTATGTGACTGCATTAGTACTAGTTGATTTTATTTCTTGGATTGTTTGGGTGAATCCGTACTTGACTTACCACTACCTTTGATATGGCTGAGTATAGTTTGAACAATGTTGTGTTTGATTTAATGGTTATAATGTTTGATAGACTATTATATGGTCAAAAGTCTAGCTATTGACTTTATATTGGTCACATTGTTATTCAAAGTCATAATGTTGATAACCTTTTCTATGTTGATGCCAAAAATTAAATTATTACCCTAAGAAACTAACCCTAGATAGAAATGTTGATACAATTGATGATGGTCTTTATATTTTTTTACTTGTCATAAAATCAACATCATTGTGTTAGGTGGACTTGTCGATTAGTCAACATTGCATGGGTTATAATGTTTAAAGACTTTATAAAGTTGACTCACGATTTTAATTGAAGTTAAAAGACCATGCAAATATTAGAGGATTAAAATAATGATTAAGTTGTTTTGGAACACTCGAGAGATTTAGGGAATTTTTGTTTGGTTCAAACTCAAGTTAACTTGGATTAAGCAAACAAATTTGTGGATAGTATGGTTTTTTCATGATGTAAACTATTTCAAACTGTGATTTTTGATGTTATAGTTACATGCATGTAATGTATGAGAGACGTTGGTAGATAAATGAAAATAAGGAGGCAGAAAGAAGGGCACAAGATAGAATAGGAAGGAAGAGTAAGCCGAGAGAAGGGGTGGCAAAATATTCTGGTGTAAGAAATTTCAAAGTTGGAAGCTATTTTGAGATTGGTAAAGTAATTCCATTATTTTATTGTTTAAACACATGAAATTTTGTGTATAATTAACTTACTATGGTTTTGACTGATTTCCTAGTTATATATTTTTAATAGATACAAATTTAGCCCTGTGGATGGCTCAACCATCCATAAAACTAAATTATATCCCCAGAATCCTTAAATTTGTGAACTAAGACTATGTGTACTTAATATTGGAGTAATAGATTTTAGTTTTGGTGTGATTCTATGATGCTCAAGACATGAAATTTTAGGATTTCTATAATCGGGTTTTAATATAAATAGACTGACTGTGTATTGTTTGTTTTGAAAACCCTTAGCTCGTATATGTGGTTATGAGTATTCCAAAACCCTAAGCATATATATAACAGGACTGTGTATATGTTTTTTATTTTCTTGAGATACAATATATAGGTATGAGTAAAGTTTGTTACATGAATTGGATGGTATTGAAACTTTGTGTGTTCTTATTATAAAATACTAGCCCAGCTATGAGATTTCAATCTTATTAATGGGTTTTAGTCTATAAAGAAAGGATCGTGTACTTTTGTTTTCGAAACCCTGAATGTATATAAAAGGATTGTGATATATTTTTATAGACCTTGCGATGGTAAACATAGGTCTAAGTCGATTGTTTATGTTAGGAATGGTTGATAAAATAGCGCCATCTTAGGGTCGGTTCTAAGAGTGGCTATGTTCCATTTAAATATTAAGTTTTATATTTATATGGAAATCTTTTATTATGAGGAAACTGTTATACTCATTTTGGAATATGACAGGGTATACATGGCATTGTATTATAACGAGGTGGATATATGTACATCGGATAAATATAAATACACATATATACATATCATTATACATGATTTGTATAGTGTTTATGTGGTTTTGGTATTTGGTTCAAGCCTTTTTTATGTTTAGAAAACTATAACGTGTTATAAATTCATATGGTGTATTCATTATGTTTGATAAAATGAGTCAACTGAGTTGAAACATAAACTGTGCATGAGATATAAAATTTAAGATGAACATATATGGTTGACTGTTCTTAAACAATTTGAAAGAAACCATTATGTTTGACTGAGCATGGATTTGCTAGTTACATGGTTATCATTAATCTAAGTTGATATGTTAACTTGTTGGTCAAAATGAAATAGTATACCTATTTTAAAACAAACCCAGATAATGGGTGAATGAGGGTAAACGGGTTTTTGATTAGTTTCAATTGATAATGGATTATGTTTTGAAAGGAAATATAGAGGAATAAAAAACTAGGGTTCATGTGATTAGGAATATTTATATTTGATTCTGTTATGCAATTTCTTGTATAGGTATTTATAGCAATTTTGTTCAAACTATATGAAGTTCATAATGAAAATTATAAATTGAATGAATAATAGAGGTATATATTACACTCTAAGGGAATGACATACAAACACTTAGAGCATAATGTATACTCTATTAATTTATGCCAGAATAATATTTTTTAAATATGTCTTTTGATAAGGATAAATTGTGTACATATTAATATACATAATATCTAACTGAATATATATATAT
Organism: Torreya grandis; assembly: GCA_037957365.1. Taxonomy (NCBI): domain Eukaryota; kingdom Viridiplantae; phylum Streptophyta; class Pinopsida; order Cupressales; family Taxaceae; genus Torreya; species Torreya grandis. The sequence goes on along the minus strand of JARHVA010000906.1, from coordinate 2,713,744 downwards.
ATATATATATATATATATATATATATATATATATATGGTGTATGTTATGACTATTAATTTAATTATTTAATTAATATTCATAACATATATATATATATGAGATGTATGCTTATAAATATGGTATATGTTATGAATGTTAATTAAATTATAAAATCTGTGAAGTAGCATACTTTGTATGCATACAACTCATTAAATGTACAACTAGTTAATATGAAAGTTGGATTATTGTTTAATGTGAGTTAAGACACTAATTATAAGGTGTTTGATCCTTGAAATTAGTTATGACTGGCTTCTTGTTATTTTATAAATGTGAACATGGAAATAAACTATTATAAATGTTGTTTGTCATAGGTGATTCTACGTATGATTTACTTTTGAGATTTAGTAACATGTAAACTAAGTATATAATATACACAGATGGTATGGACTGTACTTATTTATATTTATTATTTATGTAATAAATAATATTATTTGAGATTCATTGTATACGTTTGATAGATTAAATATATGTACTTTGATAATTTTCATATTTAGCATGTTTTATGCATGCCGATAGGAAGTAATCCAATTGAGTCTATTGGTTATATTTTAATTAACCAAATCTCGTATTGATGAAACTAAATAAGCAGTAAGACGGACTCCACTAGCTTACTTAACATCATCAATGCAAGATGGGGGTAATTTGATCAAGTGGTGTGTATGAATTTGACTAATCCTTGAGATTATTAACTATTTTAAAACTTTAATCAGATTAATTTTCTGGTTAAACATTGTCATTTCATATGTTTGATTTACATGTTTGTGCGATATCATTTAGAATATATTTTATTTATGGTATACATCATGTATTAGTTATCTTACAACACATGAGTATTAGCTTGTCTCTTTGGATTCTCGCACCATCAATATCTACTCATCCATGGAGGAAGGGTCATTCCCTAGTTGGAGGATTGTGTAAGGGGTCGATAGTCCGTGATTGGTGTATAAAATCATTCGAATAATGTTCTCCCTCTCCATGATAGTACTTCATTAGAAAGTACACTTGAGATTACCATAAGATGCTAGAGTTCATTGTGACTCATGCTCCATGGAGCCTTGTAGCTTATATTATATTTATTTTTGTAACATTATTCTTAATGAAAATGTAATATTTATTCATTTATACATTGACAGCAATCGCTGTAATATTGTATCAACCATAGCTGAAATTGTATATTTACCTCTTGGAATACATGTAGTTAAATTGAGTAAATTAGAATTGTACTTAAATTGCTTATTTATTATCATGGTGATCAGTAACTGAATGGATTGTTACATGTCTATTTATGGTTAACATACTTAGTGCGTATAATTTGGATTGCTAGTTAGATTCTAGTGGTGAAGTCTAATGTATGAATACGTGAAATAAAAATTCAATAATTTTTTTTTTAACACTATTCTAGTAAATCCCAATGGGGATGTTACACTCCTCACCTTAATTTGTATTCTTCTCACTAACGTGTATTTACTTGCATGAGTAGAGTGAATTAGATGTCTTTCTTATGAGAAATTATAAAGGGGAACCATATAAATATGGTTCAAAACCTAAAAGATTGAAGGTGTATAAAATGTATCCAAAAGACAAAACATCATTATCATGGCCAATGATGATATCAAAGTAGGAGAGATATGTAGAATGTTATTGGATACGCTGATTACATTAGGGAGAAACACACAAAATAGAAAGAAGATGAGAGGAAATGGGGAACAAGAACAAGTATATAATAATCAAGTTGAAGACATGTCATGAATGAATGAAGAAATAATAGAAAATGATCAGGATGGTGAAACTCTTACAAATCAAGGTATGAAATTGATCTATTATGATCCCAATGTACTCTTTAGAATGTATAGTTAAAGAGATTGATGCACCGATATACCCTGCAATAGAAATCATTAATAATAAAAAATAAAATGTATATAAATAATACTCATGCTTTAGATTTTATATATTTTATTAATTATTTTAATTCAATTAATTATGATAATATTATTAATTAATTTTTTTAATTTTGTAATGGATTATGTTTATAACTTATCAAACTCTATTATCCTTTCATTTGTTTTACTTCATATTTATTTATGTTGTGTACCTACTTATCTAAATGTCTTCTTTCTAGTCAATATTATACTATTATATTCCACCACATGAAGCCTTTTTTATCATTCTATCTAATTCTTCTTTGTTTTCCCTCAAAAAAATTCCTCTTATATTTCTCGTCATGATTAATTTTCTTTATACTCTAATTTTTTACTTGATATCCTTATTAGTACTTTTTTTTTTGGCGTGCGACTATTATTTTGTGTTGAAGAACATTGACTACCAATGAGGATTTGTTGTTAGCAGAAGACCAAAATTGTTTTACAAACTCCTGTGCAAAATATTAATATTTTATTGGGCTTTCTAGTTGCGGTTAAAGAGGCAATGTTTGTCTCGTAGGTGGAAAATAATAGAGTTCTATTTTCTATGTTCACCTACGAAACTAATAGAGGCATATAGAATATAATAGATTAGAATAGCTGGAACATGGTCGACATTTAGTACAGGGGTGGAGGACGTGTCTCCAGTCCACAGTGGATAGACTTCTAGACATATGCGGTTGGTATTGCCACTGCGCGCAATTATAAGTGAGGTGTCAATTGGTTTTTTTTTATTGCCAAAAAGACCCTTCAGTGAACGTATGTAGCGCAATGCACAGGAAACTTTATGTAATTATCCCTTTCAATTCATTTTTCTTATAGGTTTGGCCTTCAACAGCCGCTAAATTTTGAATCCATTTGCATTTACAATGTTATTTATTTGTTTTCGATAATATTTCACTCTTCACAGAAGAAAAACAAAAATACGTTTAATTTTTTTTTGCTTTTTAAATATTTTCAAATTTATTTATAATTTTAATGTTGTTGATATGTTTTCAATATATATATATATATTTATATATATATTTTTCTATCGGTTGCATTTGTCCATTTTCAAACTGGCCTTTTTCATTTTTATCCCAGTCTTGTTAGTCCATACTAAGATTAAAACAAAAATAATTGCATAAAATCTTAATTCAGGGAATAGATGCATTCTTGTTTTACTCTGTTGTCCTCCATAAAGGCTCCAGCTGCACCCTAAATTTTTCCATGGCTGATGTCAAGCTCTCCTCCTCCTCTATGGCTACTATCACAAGCAGATAAACTGATGCCATTTTATCTTCTAGTACTCTCTATTGCACCATCCAATGGACAGAATGACTTGTTCTTTACTTGTTTTATCTATAATGTGTTTTGTTTTGACAACACCAGTTAATAACTGACTAAGATTTCATAGAGGCTTTAACCTTCATCTCCAACTGTGCATACGTAGAAGGTCATTTACCCTTGTGAAAACATAATAAGGTTAATTGCAAATGACGCCAAGTCTAATACTTATAAAGATCTTAACCACAACCTCGCTATTTGCGAGTCTTTTATTTCTGCAACCCATCTTCCAAAAAGTCTATGTCTTATTTATGAAAACCATATTCGAGAAGGTCTATGTCTTACATGCAATATCACCTCTACTACCCTTACTTAGATTTACTCCTGAAATCAAAATTTTAATGATATTATCCCCCCAAAAAAAAAAAAAAAATCTCTTTGGCAAATGTAAAACACCACTATGAAATAGATACTTTGAAATCAATGTTGATCTTAGCTCTCCCCTGTAGGCCTATAATTTCCTAAAACCAAAGACCCACGTGAAACAGAGAGAAGATCCAAATTGCCCCAACATTAAATGTCATTGCCAAATCAACTGGTTTTGAGTTCCATATGCTCAACATCCAATGTCGTGTATTAGATAAATGTTGTTTATGTTAGACTATTATAAATGCCAGTTGTTGAAATTCAAAAGGTTTATGGTTATTTCTATCGCATTATTTATGTACAGTCATTTTATCCATGTCACACTTGACCATACTAATAAAGGCAATGATCAGATGGGTTTGGCAACCTTAAGTTTATCTTCAAACATCATTTTTCAATGTTATGGGTGTGCATCAGCATTATGGAGATCCTGGGGATAACTGGTGCATACATACAAACAATAATTAAATGCACATCACCAATTAAAAAATGGCCAAGGCCTATAACCTATACAACCCTGTACGCCATCTATCCGTACGTAACAATCATGTATGTACAGCTGGTTCCAGAACATGCTGGGAAAATGCATTGGAAAGTTATTTTCAAGGCGAAGTAATAATCAGGTTGGTGTAATAATCAAGTTGGTGTATTATCTTACTTCTATCAAACCTTTGGAGTCAGTGGGCCAACCACTTCTAAATATATTATTATTAAAAGTTAACTACTTCGAATATAGTTTTGAAGTCCATATGCCATGGAGATTTCATGTGAAAGGGAAATTCCCTTATCTAAATATTTTATTTGGAGGAGCTTTTAAATTTAATTGTATAATATCGAGACCATTTATAATTTTCATTGAACATTACAATTAGAAAATGAACTATATGTAGCCCACACGGCATGCTAGCACACAAATATGAAGGGGAATGGTCAATATGAGTTATAACTTAGAAGCTAATATGTTATTATTATTTTTTAAATAGAAATTTTTGATTTTAAAAAAGTTTTTTAAAATATTGATGTTTAAATATAATAATAAATATATTCAAAATTTTAGAGACACAATGATATATTTAAAATGTGAAACTTTTAAATGAATCTAAAAAAAAATTTAATAAATTATAAATTATATTCAAGATTTTATTTAAAAAATTGTCATGTTATTTATATTTATTTGTTGTATTATCTATTGTTAGTGAGTGATGTTTTAGCAAATGAAAACTTGATTTTGATAATATCTCAAGAAATTATTTCTCTATTTTATAAAAGTTACGGAGATTTTGACTTATCCTACTACCACCAAATGTTCCATTTATTTATTTATTTATTGATTATTGTAGCAAATTGACTAAAGTGACCCTCAAAAAACATTAGCTTGCATAAATACATTAAATTTTTTAAATTGATGAGCTTTAAGATTTCACTATGCTCTTTTTATGTTGTAAATATGTAATGCCTATAGTGGCTCTACAAACTATGCATGATCCCTATCAACACAAAAATAGTAATTAGTTATGCATAAAGACATAGAAGAACAATTTATGATCCTTTAGGCTTACAATACATAAGTAATCCACATTTGATAAACAATGAATGGCATTAAGATATTCATGATGATAGTTTTTACATTTGTGAATTTTTATAAATTTTTATTTATCAACATTACATGAAAATTCTGGTTTACTGTAATATATGGACACAGAGCTACTTGTTAAATCTCAACAAGAACTTAGAGAAATAATGGGCAGGCTTGCTTTAGAATTTATAAAACTATCAAAATTTGAGACTGAAGAGACTGATTTTAATGCACAGAGACTTCGTGCAACACATGCCAAGCATGTGACAACTGATGTTATGCAAAATGATAGGTACTAAATCCATAATATACCACTTGTTTGCATATGCCTCACTGCATTATTTCATCTTATTTCATGTTATTATCTCTTTCCCAATTTTTATGTTCTTTATAAGCTTTTTCCTTGCATTTTATTCACCCAATTTTGATTTTTTCTTGCAGTAGTTCTTTTATTCTTCTTACATTTCCTTTTTCTAGTCTATTTCACCCTAATCTTATTTACTTTGTCCCATAAAAAAATTCCATGATAAAATCTTAATGATGATGGCACATTTATTTTTTCAACATGTTGGAACTCAGTTAGAAGTTGTGTAGGGTTAAAAAACCTTGTTCGTTTCATGTTTCTTCTATGCGTAGGTCTAATTTTGTTTTCTTTGTATATGATTGGTTATAACCATTAGACATTTTTTTAATAAGATGTAATGAGTATTATATGTCTTCTAATTTTTTTCCCTTCATGTAATTAAGTGGTGTTGGAAAACTATTGGTACATTATGATTGTGTTTCATGTTCATATGATATGCCTATATATAAATCCTTTACTTCATTATTATTCATAGATGTTATTGATTTTATTTTTAAAGTAGATGTATGTATTATTTTTCATAAGGTTACAAGTTCATAATTTTATCTACACGATAAGATAGAGGCACATCTCACATTTTCTTGGGGGTAATTATGAGTGCATTAGGGGGCATTTCCTTGCTCCAAATATAAGTTATATATAATTAATTTCTCATTTATGTGATACTCAGTGCTTGCCTAATATAATGCTTTATGTCTCCAATATGTATTCATGTAATTTAGTATAGCTTATTTTCATGATATATTCTCATGTGTTTGGTGTATTTTCATGTTCTTGGCATGTCTTAAACTACCTAATGTATTTTATGTGTTTCACATGATATTTACTTTTTGATATTATTCTCTATGTCATTGATATATATTATGTGATTCTATGCTTCTTATATGTATTATTTTCCCTTCATAGTGCTTGTCATGATCCTACATGAAGTGCCTACTCTGTGCATTGGCATATACTTGGCATTCCTATTCTAATGATTTCATTATCTTATGTGCACATTATTTTATGTGCTTGAGTTTACTTCAATGTCATGTGTGATTTCTATGTGTTTGGCATGACATCAGTGTTTGAAATATTTTTTATGTGCTTTGTCATACATTTGAAATGTCTCATGTTATGATTATCTTAATTAGGTGTTTGGTTAATTAGGTGTTTGGTGTATTTGTTGGTGTCATGATCTATATTGTGCACAAAGTCTTTACAAATTTATTAAGTTTCTCTAATCCATATCATGCATCCATTGGAGGGATTATGTTTACATTTTACATTTTTATATCTTGTGATGTTGATGTTGTATGTTGTATTTATTATATTATGAGTTTGCATGGGGCATATTACTCTTGATCTTACATCATTTATATCATGGGCCCGTATGGGGATTTTTTTCATAACATATATATTATGAAGGTTATATATTTCTATGTTATACACCAATAAATTCATATTTTATCTAACACGTGGTACATTTAAGTCATTTATTTTTAGATGTGAGCTTCCAAATTCCATCCAAGATCCCTGAAAGGGGCTTATATTCCAATCATCATATTCATATTCTATCATCTCATATTTTATTCAACTTTCCCATAAAGGGATATACTTAGGACATTATTCAATTTTGTTATTTATTTAACACTAATAATTTTGCACATAATTCCATCTAAAACTTTAAATAAGTGTGGAGGCCCAAATGATAAGGTGCCTAACTCCTTGCCATTTCTTAACAAAATCAACTATATCATTTGAAAATTTCTTATATATTAACATATTATTATTTGTCACTTACCTATGCATGTGTAGGGAAAAAAGTCAGGTTTCTATGTACATTGAATTCTATTTTAGCACTCTATACACACAAAAATTTACATGTCCACATGCATTATTTTACTTTGATGTGTGCAAACACATATCAAAGTGGAAAAAATTATGTACAACTACAAATAGTCATAGGCCTTTAGTATTTGTTAGATTAAATTATTTTAGGATATTTATACTTGTTGATTGTTGGTTTAAATTAAGCATTATTTGTATTTTTTTAACTTTTAATGGTTTCTAACCCTTCTTCAAATCCAAAATAGTCTTCATTTTATTTTTATTGATTTAATTATGTTCAAAGTCCCTATATGGAATGCGTAATAATGTTATATAAAGTATGGAATTTTAGTGTGATGTCCAAAGAAATTTGAGTGGCCCTTGTAGTTAGGGTACACTTGCCTTCTTTGTCCATCTTTTTTCTCCTTGTGACTATTTGATGTGTGCATTAATATTTTCCTAATTTAAATACAATATGTCTATATATAAATTAAGGATTATACTTCTTATAGATATACATAATCCATTTGTAATTAACATAATTATTTGAGTAATTAAAAGTATTCTAAAGGAAATAAAACAATCATTAGAGCATTCATTGAAGCACATAAGTTTATATTTCAATTCATACTATAAGACATTGGTTTGTATACTATTGAAGCTAATTTAATTTTTGAAGTTAGTTATTTTTGATATTTTTAATGTATAAAGCCTTGAAAAATATCAAGATATTTCAATCATTCTTTGGCTAAATACATGCCCTAAAACAAATTTTATTTTCTTTAATTTTTTAGATATTACTATTAAAATAGAGAAAGAAAAATAACTCTATTTTGCATGTGATTAGAGAAAAATATCAGTTAACTAAGCGAGGATTTTAGAGGTTAGAACCAAATGAACATAATTATTAGATTATTTTAGGCCTATCAACATGGTAATGCATGGTTTGAACTCTCAATAGTGTAACTCTACAATCTATAAAAGTCGCTTTAGGCATCATATGTTATATGGATTAAAGTTGTGTCACTCACATGAATTTTTGTTGTCACTTCTTGACAACTAATGATCAACAAATCACAAAAGAAAATTAGATAAATTTCAATTTGATACATGTTTATCTTATTTTTAAATTTGATTATTATTTTAAATATATTATCTAACCTAATTAAATATTTGTGTTTGTAATTTAATTGAAATCTATTATTATTATTACACTTATAATAATCTCTAAAAACATTAATATAACATGAAAGGGAAATAGCCATTATTAAAAAATGTTGAAAATGAGTAGTATGAATTTGTGCTAATTAATCTAAATATTTTTTAAACAATCTAGTTAGGTTATTAGTTTTTCATAGATTTTTAGTTTATATTTAAAAAATTATTTTAAAATCAATTTTAAATAAGAAAAAGTATTGCGATTTTAATTTTAATTTATTTATTTTATATAAAATAAAATATATGATTTATATTAAATGAATTGTAATTCAATAATGAAAATAATGATGGAAAAAATGTTGCTTAACTATTTACCAAAATATAAATCCTATAAAATATTTTTTTTAAAAAAAGTTTGAGATCATATCCAAACAAATTTAACAAAATAAAATACCTCTCAATTTTTAACACTAAACTGAAAAAACATTCTCTACATTTAACTCATATAAAAATAAAATTTCAATCCTTTCCAAAAAAATATATATATATGAATGATTTATACATAAAAATCTAGTCTATATATATTAGATTATTGGATTAGTATGTGCCTTCCCCCTTAGCCCTGCAATAAATTGGTGTCGTTCAACGACCTCTTACAGTCATACACAGAGCAGAAGGCCTCCAAAGATTATGAGTGCAGCCAATAGAGAGAGGAACTGCCATGAACCAAATATGTATTTCCTCACGTATTCCATCACGGCGACGCTCCATGTCCTGCCGTAATACCTATTTACGTCGGCGATAACCTGGTCCAAATACTTCGCTTTCGTCAACTTAACACATTTCCCCATTCCGTTCCACAGGCTCGCGACTTTCCCATCGCTTTCCAGTCGATTGTAGATAATTCCGCTTTTTCTCAACAGTCGAACATCTTCCCCTCTGTCGATGATGCCGTTCATGAAGTCGGTGCAGCGAGTGAAGATGGATGCATCAGGCGCCGCCGACGCCTCCAGCGCCACCAGATTTCTGAGAACGACTTCTGTGTTTCCGTCCAACTTCACTCTGGGAAGAAAAAGAGTAGCAGTCGATTGGTCGAAGCGTATCGTGGTTGGGTCTCCCTCGCTGGGAGCGAATTTCACTCCCGCTAAATATAAATCGGCAACGCAGGGAATGGCCAGCTCGTCCCGCGTAGGAAGTATCTCCACAGAGGACATTTCTTCTCCTCCTCCGTCTTCATTATCGGTGGCGGAGAATCCGAAAAGAAAAGTGAGGGGACCCTTGAACAGGCGCAGTACCGGCAGATTTCCCAGAGCAGACAGAAGACGTAAGGGCAACTTCATCAGGAACTGGACGACCCTCCCTTTCAGCACGCGCTCAGGCAGCGTAGTAATGCGTCGAATGGGGCCGACGTTCAACGATGACAGAGCCTTCTGTAACAAATTGAACTCTTGTCCGGTGTATCTGGTCGACGGGCGAAGGCTGCTACTCGTCTTCTTCATCGCAGTATCCGTTGGTATCAGGAGGCGGGACAAGAGAGTAATAGAGCGCTTCCAGGAGGTGACCCGTCTCTTTTATACTGAGCTTTGAACTATCAGGCATCTTGAACATGAATGGCGAAAATTCTATGCACGCGAATAGTACCAGGTTGCAGAGCCTCTCTTCTGCCTTGTCTGGAGAACCCAGCTGCATCTCCAACAGCTTTTGCAAGACGAACAGCGGCACCTGGTTCTCGAGCATCACGACGTCTCTCATCATTGCGTTGTGGGTAGCGCTCTTGCCAGATGGATCTAAAACTTTGCCCAGCTTGGCTTCTGAACAGGTTTTGTCGGCCTGCTTGACGAAGAACTGCAAGCACTCCAGGACGAAGGCGGCATCCAGAGCCATGAGCCATGCCAACGCTTTCTCGTTGTAGTCCAGGTATTTCTGATAGCAGCTCCGAATTGGTACCTCGTACTTCTTTACCTCTTCCACCACAGATGCGAACTTGTGACCATTGATCCTCTTCTGAAATCTTCGAGCAGCAACGACTTGTATCTCTCCATTTCGTACAGCTCAGATCTCCAATGGTGATATGGCCCGATAGAAACAAACTGCGGAATGTATGCTTCTGGCTTAACTGCCAATAATTCCTTAGGCACAGTGAACACAGATATGCGAAATTCTTTTTCTTCGTCGTCTTCTTCCTCTACCTCTAGATAATTCCTTATTTGAATAAACCAGTGATCTTGATCCATTTTTACATCAATATTATTCTTTGATTCCATGATTGACAAATTGGGGAATACAGAAACGAAGCAGAAGGAAAAATTCGGTAACACGCGAAACAGTGAGGTGGAGAGTGTTATATGCAATTTCGGCCTTCATTTGGCCGAACACATGTAATTAGATACGTTCTTCATGCAAACCATTTTCAGTCTTAGAGAAAAATATCAGTAGCCACAGAATCCAACAGAATCCTTTAACAGTAAGCAGAACATGGTCGACATTTAATGCAGGGGTGGAGGACGTCTCTTCTTCCCACAATGGAGACACTGCCAGATGTATGCGGTTGGTGTTGCCACCGCGTGCAAGTACAGGTGAGGTGTCAATTAGTTTTTTGGCCTGCCAAAAAGAGCCCTTCAGTGAAAGTGCACAGCACAATGTACAGGAAAGTTTCTACTTTTATCCCTTTAAATTCATTGTTCTGATAGGTTTGGCCTTCAAGTGCCATTGAAATTTGAATCTATTTGTATTTCCAATGTAGTTTAGGGGAATGGTCTCACTAGCTGCACATTTTAATTTTGGACAGTAAATTAAGGTGTCATAATATCACTTTAGATTTCAAAAAAATTACCCATTTTAATATGTCATTTTGACTATTTATAACTAAAGTTTTAAGATCTAACATATTATACATTTTATGATATAATCGATTTTATCACGAGAAGTCATAAAATATATTTTTAAAACTTATGACCAAAACTTAACTTTTGGAGTACCAATGGTTGTGCATTAGAGTATCAATACTTGAGTCTTACTTGTAAAGATGTGATTGATTACTTTTAATTTTATAGAATAAATGTTGAACAAGTATTAGATACTAATATGTTTCATCGATGGGACACATGTTAACAAAAGCTTTGTTCAACAATTGGAACATGCACAATGATTGGGACCTTTCCCCTATTTGTTTTCCATAAATTTTTGCTCTTTACATAAGAAAAGAAAAATACATTTAAATTTTGTTGTTTTTAATTAGTTTCGAATCCATTTACAATTTTAGTGTTACTAATGTGTTTTCGTTATATATGTATATTTATTTATTTTGTTACTTACATTTTTCCATTTTCAAACCGAGCTTTTTCATTTTTATCCTAGTCTTGTTAGAATATATTAAGACCGAAACAAAAATAATAGCATAGAATCTTATTTAGGGAATTGATGCGTTTTTGTTTTACTCTGTTGTCCTCCACAAAGGCCCCAACTGCACCCTAAATTTCGCCATGGCTAACACCAAGCTCACCTCCTCCTCTGTGGCTACTGCCATGAATAGATAAACTGATGTCATTTATCCTTCTATTATTCTCTTTTGCACCATCCAATGGCTAGAATGACTTATTATTTACTTATTTTATCTATAATATGTTTTATTTTGATAGTACCCGTTAATAGCCGATGAAGATTTCACAGAGGCCTCGACCTCCATCTCCAACCGTGCATACATAGAAGGTCATTTACCCTCATGAAATTATAATAAGGCTAATTGCAAATGATGCCAAGTCTACTACTAAGAGGATCTTGACCATAGCCTCATTGTTTGCGAGCCTTTTATTTTTACAACCCATCTTTCAGAAGGTTTATGTCTTATTTATGCAACCCATCTTCTAGAAGGTCTATGTCTTCTACGTACATATTGCCTCTATTTCCCTTGCTTAGATTTCCTCTTGAAATCAACATTTTTATTGATATCATCTAATTATTTTGTCTTTGACGAATGTAAAACACCACTATGAAATAGATATTTTGAAAGCAATGTTGGTCCTAGCTCTTCCTTTGTAGGCCTTGTAATTCTCTAAAACCAAAGACCCACGTGAAATAGAGAGCATCTCCAAATTGCCCCAACATTAAATGTCATTGCCAAATCAACTGGTTTTGATTACCACATGCTCAACATCCAATGCCATGCATTAGATAGGGGTTACTTATGTTAGACCATTATAAATCCCAACTATTGAAATTCAAAAGGTTTGTAGTTATTGTTATTGTATTATGTATGTACAGTCACTTTATCCATGCCACTCTCGTCTAAACTCACAAAAGCAGTGCTCAAATGGGCATGGTGACCTTAAGCTTATCCATGAACATCGTTTTATAATGTTATGGGTGTGCATGAGAACTATGGAAACCTTGAGGGAAATTGAGTTATACATCCAAACAACAATTAAATGCACATCACCAATTAAAAAACATCCAAGGCCTATATCTTATACAACCTTGTACGCCATCTATCTGTACGTAACAATCCTATACGTACATATAGTTCCAAAAAACATCCAAGGCTTATAACCTATACAACCTTATACACCATCTATCCGTACGTAACAATCCTATACATGTGTATAGTTCTACAACACGCTGGGAAAATACGTTGAAAAGTTATTTTCAAGATAAATTAATAATCAAGTTGGTATAATAATAATAATAATAATAATAATAATAATAATAATAATTAATAAATAAATAATCAAGTTGGTGTATTATTTTACTTTCCATCAAACCTTTGGAGCAGTTGACCAACCATTTTTAAATATATCATTATTAAAAATTAACTAATTTGAATATAGTTTTGAAGTCCATATGCCATGGAGATTTCATGTGAAAGGGAAATTCCCGTATCTAAATATTTTATTTGGAGGAACTTTCAAATTTCATTGTACAATATCGAGACCATTTATAATTTTTATTGAACATTACAATTGGAAAATGAACTGTACGTAGCCAGATGGAATGCTATAGCACATATATGAAACGGAATGTTCAATATGAGCTATAACTTAGAATATAACATGTGATTTTATCTCTTTAAATAGAAAATTTTGATTTTGGAAAAATGTTTTCGAAATATTAATGTTTAAATACAATAATAAATATATTTAAAATTTTAGGGACATAATGATATATTTAAAATATAAATTTTTTAAATGAATCAATCATAAATTATATTTAATATTTTATTAAAAAATTATTATAATATTTATATTTATTTATTATTTATTGTTAGTGAGCGATGTTTTAGTAAATGATAATTTGATTTTGGTAACATTTTAAAAAATTATTTCTTCACTTTATAAAAGTTATGGTGATTTTGACTCGTCCCACTATTACCAGAGGTTCCATTTATTTGTTCATTGATTATTATAACAAATTGACTAAAGCAACCCTTGAAAACCATTAGCTTACATAAAAACATTAAAAAATTCAACTTGATGAGCCTTAAGATTTTAGTATATCCTTCTTCTTTTGTAACTATGTAATACCTACAGTGGCTTTGTAAACTATGTATGATCCCTATCAACACAAAAATAGTAATTAGTTATGCATAGAGACATAGAAAAGAAATTTATGATCCTTTAGGTTTACAATGCATAGGTAATCCATATTTGATAAACACCAAATGGCATTAGGGTGTTCGTGATGATAATTTTTATATTTGTGAATTGTTATAAATTTTTACTTATCAACATTACATGACAAGTCTAGTTTACTATAATATATGCACGTTGAGCTACTTGTTAAAGCTCAACAAGAGCTTGGAGAAATAGTGGGCCAAGCTTACTTTGGCATTTATCAAGCTGTCAAAGTTTGAGACTGAAGAGGCTAATTTTAATGCACATAGACTTCATGCAACACATGCCAAGCATGTGGCAACTAGTGTTATGCAGAATCGTAGGTACTAAAGCTACAACACGCCACTTATTTACATATGCCTCACTACTAAGTATTTTCATTTTGTTTCATGTTATTGTCTTGTTCAAAAAATTTATGTTCTTTATAAGCTTTTTCCTTGCATTTTATTCACCTAATTTTGATTTTTTCTTGCATTAGTTATTCTATTCTTCTTGCATTTCTTTTTTCTAATGTATTTCACCCTAATCTTGTTTACTTTTTCCCATACAAAAATTCCATGATAAAATCTTAATGATGATAGCACGTTTATTTTGTCAAAATGTTCGAACTCAGATGAACTCAGTTAGAAGTTATGTATGGTTAAGAATCCCTATTCGTTTCTTATTTCTTCTATGCATAGGTCTAATTTTGTTTTCTTTTTATTTGATTGGTTATAGCCATTTATACATAGTTTTCATAAAATGTAATGATTATTATGTCTTCTATTTTTTTCCTCCTTCATGTTATTAAGTGGTGATGGAAAAATATTGATACACTATGATGTGCTTCATGTTCATATCATATGCCTATATATAGCGGGCTTACTTCATTATTGTTCATAGATGTTATTGATTTTATTTTTAAGGTAGATCCATGTATTATTTTTTGAATACGATTACAAGTTCATAATTTTTATCTACATGGTAAGATAAAGGCACATCTCATGTTCTTGTGGGGGTGATTTTGCATGCATTAGGGGTATTTCCTTGCTCCAATATAATTTATATTTAAAATTATTTCATCATTTATGTGATACCCAGTGTTTGCCTAATATAATGCTTTGTGTCTCCAATATGTATTCACATAATTTAATATATCATATTTTCATGATAAATTCTCATGTGTTTGGTGTGTTTTCATGTTCTTGGCACATTTAAAACTACCTAATGTGTTTTATGTGTTTCACATGATTCCTGCTTCTTGATTTTCTTCTCTATATCAGTGATTTATATCATGTGATTCTATGCTTCTTATATGTATTATTTTCCCTTCATAGTATTTGTCATGATCCTACTTGAAGTGCCTACTCTATGCAGTGGCATACACTTGGCATTCCTATTCTAATGACTTCATTGTCTTATGTGCACATTATTCTATGTGCTTGAGTTTACTTCAAAGTCATGTGTGATTTCTATGTGTTTGGCATGACATTAGTGTTTGAAATGTTGTTATGTGTCTTGTCATACATTTGAAATGTCTTATGTTATGATTATCTTAATTAGGTGTTTAGTGTATTTTTTTGTGTCATGATCTATATTGTGCACAAAGTCTCTACAAATTTCTTAGGTTTCTCTAATCCATATCATGTATCGATTGGAGGGATTATGTTTGCGCTTTACATTTTTATATCTTGTGATGTTGATGTTGTATTTATTATATCACGAGCTCACATGGGGCACATTACTCTTGATCTTACTTGGTTTATATCATAGGCCCATATGGAATTTTTTTTCATAATATACATGTTATCAAGGTTATATATTTCTATGTTATACACTAATGAATTCATGTTCTATCTAACACATGGTACATTTAACTCATTTATTTTTAGATGTGAGCTTCCAAAGTCCATCTAAGATCCCTAAAAGGAGCTTATATTCCAATCATCATATTCATATTCTATCATCTCATATTTTATTCAACTTTCCCATAAAGGGATATACTTAGTACATTATTCAATTTTGTTATTTATTTAACACTAATAATTTTACACATAATTTCATCTAAAATTTTAAATAGGTGTGGAGGCCAAAATGATAAGGTGCCTAACTCCTTGCCATTTCTTACCAAAATCAACTATATCATTTACAAATTTCTCATATATTAGCATATTATTATTTGTCACTTACCTATGCATGTGTATAAAAATAAAAAATATTTTTCCAAAGTCCTATATACATTGAATTCTATTTTGGAGCTCCATGCATATAAAAATTTACATCCACATGCATTCCTTTACTTTGATGTGTGCAGACACACATATCATATTGGATAAAATATATATACAACTAAAAACAACCATAGGTATTTATTGGTTGTTAGATTGCATTATTTTAGGATGTTTGTACTTGGTGATTGTTTGTTTAATTTAAGCGTTATTTGTATTTTTTGACTTTCAATGGTTTTTAACCCTTCTCCAAATCCAAAATAGGCTTGATTTTAATTCCCTTGATTTAATTATGTTCAAAGTCCCTATATGGAGTGTGTAACAATGTTCTATAAAGTATGGAATGTTAGTGTGTTGTCCAATAAAATTTGAGTGGCCCTTATGGTTAGGGTGAACTTGCCTTCTTTGTCCATCCTTTTTCTTCTTGTGACTATTTGATGTGTGCATTAATATTATCCTAATTTGAATGCAATATGTCTATATATAAATGTAAGGATTGTACTTATTATAGATATACATAATCTATCTATAATTAACATAATTTTTTTTAGCACTTACAAGAATTCTAGAGGAAAGCAAGTAATCATTAGAGCATTCATTGAAGCACATAAGTTTATGTTTCAACATACACCAAAAGACATTGGTTTGTATACTATTGGAGCTAATTTAATTTTCGAAGTTATTTATTTGTGATATTTTTAATGTATAGGGCCCTAAGAAATATTAAGATATTTTGATTATTTCTTGGTTAAATACATGCCCTAAAACAAATTTTATTTTCCTTAATTTTTTAGATATTACTGCTAAAATAGGGAAAGGAAAATAACTCCAGTTTGCACATGATTAGAGAAAAATATCAGTTGTCTAAGCAAGTGTTTTGGAGGTTAGAACCAAGCAAACATAGCCATTAAATTGTTTCAAAAATATTGACATGGTAATGCATTGTTCAGACTCTCAATAGCTTAACCCTATAGTTTATACAAATTTCTTCAGGCATCATAAGTTGTGTGGGTTAACTTTGTGTCACTTTTAAACATGAATTTTTGTTGTTACTTCTTAACAACTAATGATCACCACATCACGAAAAAAAATTAGATAAATTTCATTATTATACATTTATCTTATTTTTAAATTTAAAATTAACTAATTAAACTTAATTATTATTTTGAACATATGATCTAACCTAATTAAATATTTGTATTTATAATTTAATTGAAATAAATTATTATTATTATTATTACACTTACAATGCCAATAATAATCTCTAAAAACTTTAACATAAAATAAAGGGAAAATAGCCATTATTAAAAAATATTGAAAATGAGTAGTATGAATTTGTGCTAATTAATCTAAAGATTTTCTAAGCAATATTATATCCCAATTCCTTGCCAAGTAAACTATCTGATTATCTGTGAATATTTATAGTTGACAAATTTGGATTTTGTTATTTTTAACTAAGCTTTGAGATATATGATATTCTGAGACAATAAGATATTGCTTAAGTTACATGTTACATTTCTATAAGTTAGTTGTAGTGTATATGTTTACATTACAAATATATTAGTTTGTTATTTCAGCTATATCTTATGATGTACGTTTATTATGTTGTTATGGTCTAACTACCTACTTGTTGTGAGGTTGACGCAGGAGAACTCATCCCTCAAAATGTGATGGAGGGAAAGCATCATCGAATAAGGTGACATAGATGGAGATGTCAGAAGATGACAAAGAAAATTGAATAAAACCCTGCACACATGATAGTAGTTAACACATGTTAGAATGCATAATGAAATGGATAACATAGTGTGTTTATTACTGCTTGCATTAGAAATTTATTTTCACATAGTTTGTTAGCATAGTCTAAATAGTTATTTAGAATTTGTCTTGCGTAATTTGTGTGTGTGAGTATTAATGCTTTCAAAAATGTAAATTTACATAATTAGTGAAAATTTGAGGTTAATGATTAATGGACTTATTATTAAATGATTTTGACATTGGAGATGCTAATTAAATTAGTGAATTTAATAGTTTTTATATTTAATGTAAAAATGAGTAAAATTTATAAATTTCCTATTAATGGAAAAAAGGGAAGAAAAAAAAAATCAAAAACAATAAAAGGGAAAGGTCTAAATTTAACAAAAACTAAAAATAAATAAATACATAAAATATTAATAAAAATAAAAAAATAAAGAGGAAAAAACTCTTAAAAACAAAATCTATATTTTTCTCAAAAAAAGGAAGAAGGTAAAGGAGAAAAGGAGGGTGCATCATAAAAGAGAGGAGATCAGATAGGAAAGGAAGCAGCATGGGAAGAGAAAGAACCTAGTTTTGAGAAGGAGATTGGACTGCAAGAAGAGAAAAAATCTTTTGGTATGGTTTGGATGTCAATAGAAAGTTAGTATTGCCTTAAATTAAAAAAAAATATTATATTTGTTGACGTCCAATTTAATCAAAGGTATGAAAATTATAGTCACCAATAATAGATTATTAGTTTATTGACATAATTATAAAATGCAATAGAAGTGTATGATAGTGTCGTAACACTCCATAGTATGGTTTTATTTACCTTACTATTTATTATTGTGTCTTTTTACTTATTGGATCTGGAATAATAAGTGCCTAATTCTATATATATTGGTATTATACTTATGTATATGCCAATAATATACCAAACTCAATGACCTAGAATGGCGACTTGGAAGAATTTAACTGTTTGGGTATTTAGTTACAATAATTATTTTGTTAAGTATGGTAACTTAAAATTAAGGTAGTGATTCATAAGTAAAGTGCAGTGACTTATCTTATAGTCTTTTGTTGCAGTGATCTACTATGTCATGTAAGTTTTGTTCAATTTTGTTACATCCCCACTATTCAATGTTGTAGTGATGAAAGATAATATGTGATCATGATCATAACATTACAATATTTAAGAGTTGTGAATATATACAATTGTTACAACTATACTAATTAATATGCATGGAATATATGATGATTGACTATTCCATTGATCATGATATTGTAATGTAAGTTATACACAGTACATAATATGCAATGATGAAAGATAACGATGATCTATTTGTTAATGCCTTTGTAATACATTATATTACATAAAGAATGATAACTGAGCAGTGTGTTATAGTGCTATGCATTACAGTTATATGATCTTTTAAATCAATCCATAAATATATTAGCATAGTATAAATTTTGTTGTATTTACTTGAGTAGGGAATCATAGGTAGTGACTTATGATGAAATACAAAGGGCTTAGTTATTGCCATTTTATTAGGTGAATCTGATGCCAATAAATAATACAAATAACTATTAGCTAATTAGAGATAATTTGTGGTATCAAGTTATTAGTATATAGCTAAATCGTGGCATATTAGGTGATCTAATGTTAGATATTGTTACTATATATATATATATATATATATATAAAAGTTATTGTAAACAAAGACACAATAATATAACATATAGAGATACAAAATTGATATATATTTCATCCATTATATTTTCAAAATAGTATTATTCGCCACATCCCACACAGATTGTAGATAATTTTACTGAATGTGTTTCAGCATACAACATTGAAAATAGCGAGTTAATTGGCAAATAAGGAGAAGATGAACAAATGATCCAATTTCTACAATCAAATATCTCTTATGAAAAAATCCAACTGTGAACATCATGAAGATGTTGATAAGGCCTTATTAGGTTTCTTTGTTGTGGACTCAGATCCACCAGACTCTAAAGATGTGGTTTTGTGGAGATTATATGACCACAAGGATATTACATTACCACATTGATAGGCCCCTATGCGATTGGACTTGGAAGTGGAGGAAATTTATCCCAAAAGTGTTTTGATCAAAGTGTGCATCACAAAGGCAGGCATTGCTTCCATTTTGTGATTTGATTGCCTATTGCAAGGTCACAACAATAACTTTATCGTTCATCAGGTTTCCTACCATGATTTTCCCCTCTATCTACAACCTTCTAAATATTGGGGTCCCACTTTTAAGTCGATAATATTTATACCGAAAAGAACCAAAACTTTA
The DNA here is from genome assembly GCA_037957365.1 of Torreya grandis. Lineage (NCBI taxonomy): Eukaryota > Viridiplantae > Streptophyta > Pinopsida > Cupressales > Taxaceae > Torreya > Torreya grandis. Next base: position 2,693,318 of record JARHVA010000906.1, on the reverse strand, counting down.
GTTCTTTACTCAAATCCAAAGTGCATTTGAAAGCTACCAAAATACTTGGCAAATTGCATCATACATTCTAAGAAAAAATAGATAGATTTGCCGTTAGCAGAGGTTGTTCCCTATAAGGAAATTATTTTATAATTTTAAATATATTTTTGTAATTATCCTAAAAATGCATTAAGAGTAGTCTTATATGGCACAAATGGTAATCGTGTAATACTTTTTATTTTATGCTTCACGTATATTCCAATGCAAAGTGTCATTTTGAGGTTGGGCAAAGAAATATTTAAAACTTACTAAGAATTTTGTGTTAAGCCTTATGACATGCTTGAGAACAAATCTGTGTCGATATAATATTATATGAGCTATGTATTTATGAATAATGGTATGTTTAATGTGAATATAGGTATGCATGTCCCTATTAACATATGAATGTACATAGGGGTGTGTACTTATGATTATAGTTCCTCAAGTGGTTATCAATTGTATTATATATATTTTTGAATTAGAACATTGTTTATGTGAGCATACAACCCCTAAGAGTATAGTGAATGCTATAATAAAATATTTAATGTTCGTGTGCACTAAGACTCTCTTTGTTATGTTTAGTTGCTTGAATAGAAGCTTATGTGTCCATAAATTTATGACTAGTTATGGTATTTAGTAGTTATGCTTAAGAAAACCATACTATGATAATATGAGTTATCAAATGGTGTAGTATATTTGAGAAACTATTTTTAGGTAGGGATAAAATTGTGAAGGAGTATTAGGATATTGAATCCCTTAGCTTATAAAAATGTCAAAATAATCTGAGATCACATGGAGTTTTTGACTTAGAAATATAGTTTCCCCTTGATATAGTATACATTACATATTATGTTGTACAATTATTTGTATATAGGTGTATTGGGTCATATGCCTAAGCTTGTAGCTAAATGCGTGGTTATATTGAATCTTAAGGTGTCTAAGAGACCAGAACTATATCCATAAAAAATCAGTCACTAGAAATGAAATTAAGTTATTTAAATAAAAGATTATAGTACAACGTGGTTATGGTTTATCTAACTCTTTGAAAATAGTGTGATTGATTATTATGTATATATTCATTCAATAATGAAAACCGATGAATGGTTCATATTATGAGTAGACCTAAAGGTACAAGTGTTTTGATATATATATCATACACAAGTGCATCATGATGAGTGCCTATAGATTATGTTTCCTTTTATTGCTAGTATACGGTTTAATCATTAATATACTCAGTTGGTATAAACTATACTAGCTTTCCTAATATTTAGGATTGTGGACTTTTGATTCTTGTAATTTGTGAGACTAATTATTGGTGAATGAGTAGTGTGCTCATGTACAATGATCTGTGATATTATAGAATGCCATAGAGTGTTTTTATTTATAAATTACAGTCTAAACGTATGTTATCCCTAGATGGTAAAAATTATAATTAATATGTCTATATTTATTCATACGTTTGACAGACTAAATGTATATATGTGGTATATTTCTAGGAATATCATATTTTATGTCAGTCAATAGAAAGTGATATATTGTGTCTGCTTATGAAGAATATAGTGTGAAATGTAATATATATTATACTTGGATGGTGTAATCCAAATGTTTTGCTTATTATTTCTAGTATGGGATAGAAAATAATGTGAGATTCATTCATATATTTGATGGAATAAATGCATACTATTAGATTTTTTTATGCTTAACATATTATGTGATATGACTGCTAGTAGGATGTGAATTGTATGGATTTTTTAGTTATATTATGTTAATTGATCTCATATTATTGATATTGAGTAAGGAGTGAGACAGAATTCACTGACTAACAAGTATCATAATGCCAGATGAAGGCAATTTGATCTAGTAGTGTGTGTAAATTTTCATTGATCTATAGATCACTATTATCTATTATTCTTAAAAACCTTGGTCAGGTAAGTTTTAGTGAGACATTATCATTTCATGAGTATGATTTAAATGTTTATGCGATATTTTTCAATAGAATGAGTTTTTTTATGATACATCGTATGTTTAGTTTTAGAAATCATACAACACATGGGTGTTTGCTTGTCTCTCTAGATTTTTGCATTGTCACTATCTACTCATTCGTGAAGGGAGGGCCATTCCCTAATGGTATTACTATGGGGGATCATTGGTTCATGATTGGTATGAAAAAGTTCTTGAATGATACTCTCCCTTCTCACAATAATATTTACTTGGAGATGACACTGGAGATGTCATAGATACTAGAGAGTCTGAGGAACTCATTTTTTGGGGAGCCATGCATCTTATTAATGTAGATTGTAATATGTTGTATTTATTATTGGAAACATTATCATGAAGAGTTGTAATACCTATTTATTGTGGATTGATAGTAGTGGTTGTGTATTGTACCAGCGTTGGTTGGCTATTTGTAATTACTTTATATGTTTTTATTATGATGTGCTTCATATGTTGATAATAATCAGTGACTACTAGATGTCACGTGTTTCTTTATAGTTATCATACTTAGAGTACTTTGTATGATTATGGCTTAGATTCTCATGGTGTAATCTATTCATAGTATATGTGTTACTGTGTTTAATTAAAAAAAAAGTCACATTTTCTAGTTAGACCCCAAGGGGGATGTTACATGCAATTTAGTTAGGTTGTTAGTTTTATTTGAGATTTCTAGTTTATACTTAAGCCATCTTAAAACGAATTTTATAAATAATTATTATTCAAATAAGGATATGAATATAATCAATTTTAGATAAAAGGAATTATTTCAATCTTAATTTGAGTTTGTTTATTTTATATAAAGTAAAATATATAATTTATATTAAGTGGATTGTAGTTTAATCGTGAAGATGATGGTGTAAAAAATATTGTTTAGTTATTCACTAAAATATAAATTTAGAAGATATTTAAAAAGGATGAAACTAGAATTATGCCCAAATAAATTTAACATAATAGATACCCCTCAATATTTAACATTAAATCGAAAAAACATTCTTTACACTTAATCCTAGTAAAAATAGAATTTCAATCCTTAAAAAAACATATGATTTATCCTTAACCTGATTTAAGAATCTAGTTTATATATTAGATTAGGATGTGCCTTCCCCCTTAGTCCTACAATAAATTGGCGTCGTTCAACCACCTCTTACAGTCATTCACAGAGCAGAAGGCCTCCAAAGATGTGAGAAGCAAGATTATGAGTGCAGCCAGGAGAGAGAGGAACTGTCAGGAACCAAATATGTATTTCCTCACATATTCCATCACGACGACACTCCATGTCCTGTTGACGTAATACCTATTTACGTCCGCTATAACCTAGTCCAAATACTTCACTTTCGTCAACTTAACACATTTCCCCATGCCATTCCACATGCTTGCGACTTTCCCATCACTTTCCAAGCAATTATAGATAATTTCGTTGTTTCTCAACAGTCGAACATCTTCGTCTGTGTCGATGATGCCATTCATGAAGTCGGTGTAGCGAGTGAAGATGGATGCACCGTTGAAGCCTCCAGTGCCACCAGATTTCTGAGAACGACGTCTGTGTTACCGTCCAACTTCACTTTGGGAATAAAAAGAGTAGTAGTCACCTGGTCGAAGCGTATTGTGGTTAGATCTCCCTCGTTGGGAGCGAATTTGACTCTCACTAAATATAAATCGACAACACAGGGAATGGACAGCTCATCCCGCGCCGGAAGTATCTCCACAGAGGACATTTCTTCTCCTTCTCCATCTTCATTGTCGATGGTGGAGGATCCGAAATGAAAAGTGAGGGGACCCTTGAATAGGCATAGTACCGACAGATTTCCCAGAGCAGACAGAAGATGTAAGGGAAACTTCATCAGGAACTGGATGACCCTCCCTTTCAGCACGCGCTCAGGCAACATCATAATTCATTGAATGGGGCCGACATTCAATGATAACATAGCCTTCTGTAATAAATTGAACACTTGTTTGGTGTATATGTCATGGGGCGAAGGCTGCTGCTCGTCTTCTTCACCGTAGTATCTGTTGGTATCAGGAGGCGAGATAAGAGAGTAATAGAGTGCTTCCAGGAGGTGACGCATCTCTTTTATACGAAGCTTTGAACTATCAGGCATCTTGAACATGAATGGCAAAAGTTCTATACATGCAAGTCTTACCAGCTTACTGAGCCTCTCTTCTGCCTTGTCTGGAGAACCCAGCTACATCTCCAACAGCTTTTGTAAGACGAACAGTGGCACCTGGTTCTCGAGCAACACCACATTTCTCATTATTGCATTGTGGGTAGCACTCCTGCCAGATGGATCTAAAACTTTTGCCAGCTCGGAGGACGTGGATGTGGCTTCTGAAGAGGTTTTGTCGACCTGCTTGATGTAGAACTACAAACACTCAAAGACAAAGGAGGCATCCATATCCATGAGCCATGTCAGGGCTTTCTCGTTGTAGTCCAGGTATTTTTAATAGTAGCTCTGAATTTTTACCCCGTGCTTCTTTATCTCTTCCACCACAGATTCAAACTAGTGACCATTGATCCTCTTTTGAAATCTTTGAGCAGCAACGACTTTGTATCTCTCCATTTCGTACAAGTCAAATCTCCAATGGTGATATGGCCCGATAGAAACACACTGCAAAATGTATGATTTTGGCTTCACTGCCAATAATTCCTTAGGCACACTGAACACAGATATGCAAAATTATTTTTCTTCCTCATCTTCTCCCTCTACTTCTGGAAAATTCCTAATTTGAATAAACCAATGATCTTGATCCATTTTTACATCAGTAACATTCTTTGATTCCATGATTCCCTATTAAAGACAAATCGGGGAATATAGAAATGAAGCAGAAGGAAAAACTTGGTAACGCACGAAACAATGGGGTGGAGACTGTTATATTATGTAGTTTCGGCCTTCACTTGGCCGAACACATATAATTAGGTCTCCTATCGTCGTTTATCTTCTCTCTGTTTTCTCTTATAAATATATATATTAAGATTCACGCGCACTTAGATAGAAAAGCTAACTTTTAAATATTGTAGTTTATTCCTACTTTATTGCAGATGTGAGGAACCAATATCTCCTTTTTCAAACTTACTCTTATGAGAAATAGACGTTGATACTTACTTTAACGGGGTTTCATTCTCGTTAATTGTGGGGATGGCTTGTTTTTATGATTCCATTGTTACGGTGACGGTATCTTCAATGGTGAAGTGTTTCCCAATTCAATTTTATTTAATTAATTAATTAATTTTTATCTTTTAAACACGTTTTATCATTTAAATAGTGATATTATTTTTATCAAAGCATAAATATTCTCTTATCATGTAGGTTTTTTTGACCATTTGACTAGGCTTTTGGTAGATAGTGAGCTCTAAAGAGTTTTAACGTATTGTGTTTCATATTAGGAAAAAAAATCATAGATTTGATCCAATTTTAACAAAGCCTTATTTTAATAATAGAATAAGATATATGATTTAATTCAAATTCAATGACAATCATTTAAATTAAAAAATAAAATGGAGAACTTAATTTGATATTAATAATATTCATTTGAAATAGAAAACAACATAAAATTTTATCCACCACGATTTGAACCATATATTGTTTTGCCACAATGTGCACCATCAAATTCAATCTCAACCTCATAACAATATATAGAGGTTCACTTTGTACATTGACATTTATAAGAAAGCCACGTAGTGCCTTGCTTTGCCCTGAAGGAATTTTTATTCATTGTTAAAAAAATTATAGAATAAAAAATATATCAAATTTACTACAATGATTTCAGAATATGCACAAAATGACTCAAACATATTGGACAATATGTAGAAAATGGATTTGTTGAAAAAGCCTTAGAAACTTCAAAGCAAATGCAACTCGCAATTGTAAACCTAGAGTAAGCAAACTTTCCTAGTGTCCTCCTGACTGCTACCAAATGGAACACTACATCTTAAACTATTGCCAACTCATTGGTTAAGCTTTACCATTAATGGGTGTGTTTTTTAATTGAAATAAGGGCAAATGGGGATAGCTTTTGGGATAGAGGCACATGACAAATGTTGCATATCTCCCTCAATTTTATGATGCTGACAAATATAATTATTTCTATAAAAGAAGGTCTTATTTCATCCCTAATAATCCCTAATCACCCTCTCTTCATCCCTCATCATCCCTAGTCACTCCCTAATTGACCCTCACGATCACTCAACATTTCTAATCACTCCCTCATCATCCCTAATCACTCCCTCATTAACCTTCACCATCCCTAATCACTCATTATTCATCCCTCATCACCCCTAATCACTCCCTCATTAACCCTCACCATACCTCATCATCCCTAATCACTCCCTCATCCTTTATAATCACTCCCACATTGATTCTCACCATCCCTAATGACTCCCTCATTGTCCCTCATCATCGCTATTCACTCCTTCCTCGTCCCTCTTCATCCTTAATCACTCCATCCAACACCTTGATAGTGGGTGCAGTAGCTTCTTGCTTGTGCCCGATTGGATTATTTTCTAATTCCAAATTTTACTCACTCAAATAAGGCCCAAAGAAACTCTTCTTTCAATCATTCTCTTTCACTTAAATAATGAACTCAAAGATATCATCTAATTATCTAGTAGGATTCGAAGACCTATATGGTGATGCATGCCCAAGCTGTGGAGAGAATGTGTATTCAAAGCCTCGAATTAAAATAAAAAGGCAAGAAATTGAGAAAAGGGTGTGATGAGATTGTATTACTTACATATATAGATTAGGATTTGGGCATTTAAGAATCCCAATCACAGAATTGAGAATCCAAATTTATATCTATATAGATAGGGGCGATTGGAAACTAGTTAATGATTCCAATCCCAACCCCATAGTTGACCATCCATAGTATATCCATAATAGACTAGATAGATAGATAGATAGATAGATAGATAGATAGATAGATAGATAGATAGATAGATAGATAGATAAGCAATCACCAATCTAGTAGAGTGTGTTTCAATATGGTAGCTGATAGAGTGTGTTACCTAACCCAACTTTATTTATACCAACTTGATATATAAATGGAATGAAAGGTATATGCCTTAATCTAGTGCAGGGTTAATTTTAAGAGGCCCTACTAGAAAATCTATTAGAATTATTTGGTGAATCTATCAAAATATGATTCACAATTGTGGTGAATCCTATATGGGTGATGACGAATCCATCAAAATTATAGAGAAATGAAATCGGACAATTTCCTAAATTTTACATTTTTTCCATACAATCGTTCAAATGCACTAAAAGATAGACGTCAAACAGAACCGCCAAAAGGCTGTACCAAATGGTCCATGTCAAATAGTTACATCAAATGGTATGAGATAAATGGTGGACACTGAATGGTTTATGCCAAATGGTAGGTATTGAACAAAGACACCAGATGATAGGTGTCGAATGGTTGTTTGTCAAATGATGGCTACTGCGTAGTTCTTATTGAATGGAAGTGTCAAATGGTAACCATCAGATGATGATGTTGAATAGTTGGCCTGAACAGAGGTGCCAAATGGTGAGGTCAAATCATGGTGTCAAATAGTAGTGCCAAATGGTGAGGATGTTGCTCCTAAGAATGTTGTTCAGTGCTATCGGATAACCTGTGTAGTCGGTATGCTAGCCGGTTCCCTGATCACCACCCTCAACCTATAAATACCCACCCTTTACCCTCATTTTAAACATTTTGTAGAATAATTTTCTCATCTTCCCTTTGTCATACCCACAAAATTTCCCTTACTAACGTAGTCAACTAACCAACCATGGAAATAAAATACATTTTGAAAAACTTTTTATGACTGGATATTTTGAAGCTACTACAACAACATGTTGCCTACAATGATTGGATTTTTAAATGTAGCTTTGGAGGATTGCTCTACATGTCCTAGTATGAAATAGACCATGGACTACTCAAATCACTAATGTCTTCCTATGACCCTAACAAGAAGAGGTTCACTGTGATTATCGACTCTAGAATGATCTGCTTTGGTACCTCCCCAGAAGAGATTCATTATCTGACAGGGCTTCCATTCCATAATGCTAACCCTATGACTCCAAAAATAATTTTGATAGATAATGATAATAAATATTTAGAGTCAGCTTTTATCTTGTAGATCAGTCAAACCATTATGTAAATTTGTTTTTTATATTGAAAATTCAAATTTTGATATGTAAATTTCTTTTTAATATTGAAAATTTAAATTTTCATTCTTGATTTTTCACTTTTATTTCAGATAGTTTCAAGAGGGGCCTTTACATGGATGACATTTCTGACCCTTTTTTTAAATTAATGGTTCAATTTTTCCTTGCAAGAACAGAATTACAAGGAAGACCAGTAAATATTCCCTATTGGGTAGTTATTTACATTCTTCATACTCTTTCTAGTTTGAGATATGACTAATGAATTTTTATTTCTTTTAGGATTAGGACAGAATTAAATTATGCTTGTACCAATTCTAGTTCCACATTTTCATATTCAAAATTTTATTATGGCATTGTACTATGAAGCTTTATATAACCTTAAAAAAACTATGAACACAAAATCTTTATCCGTTGATGAATAGGAGTTACTTTACCTTTTAAACAAATCACCTGTATTAAAGATTAATTTTTGTTTGTTTGTTGATGAACTATTAAAAAATTAAGGATTAATATATGTTTAAACTTTGTTTTTTACATGTAAGATTCTATGCTTTTATTACATGAAAACAATCTACCTCAAAAGGACAATGTGCAGTTGAAGCATCTACAGATTTTGAGTTTGTAGAATCATCCTTGCATTCATTTTAGATTTTAAAATGTCCAAGAGTTTCTTCCTCATCGTCTCCGCATGCAGGTTTAGTATTTAAAACTTTCAAATGACATTTTAACTTTCAAGTTACATTATCTTGTTTATTTGATTTTTGTAGTTGTCTCAGTATTGATTGAGGTTGGCATGGAACAAAAACAATCACAACAAACTCCAACATTTCATGTGCCTTCTTGACCCTCTATGTAAGGTATTTTACATTCCATATTTTGGTTTTTTAGTTGAAGATTCCTTGATTGTAGATTTTTATGACTAGAATTTTGCCTATTGTAGCAGCTCAAACCACCCCCATCATTCAAAATATGGCATGTAAATTCAAGGAAATATTATCTCCAAATACAAGTATTAAACCTTTAATTTCAAATTAGCATATAGTTTTGTTTATTAAATTTACCATTTTTCTAAAATAATTTACATTTTCAAGGCACCCTCAATATCTGAGGAAAAGTATGTTGCCACGAACATAATTTGTATAAGGGGGAAGATTCTTCCATTACCATAAATGTCAACACCTAGCAGAGGAACATTACAATTATCAAGTTCTAAATTCCCCACTTTATCTATCAGAGGTATCTCGAGTGTACAAAGATTACCTTGTTTGTAAGAAATTGATCTTGATGAGGAATATCTTGATATTGAAAGTGGAGAAGTTGGTGGTGTTGTTTTCAATCAACATGATTTTATTCAATGTGTAGATGTTCATGTAACTGCTCAAGAGGAACCTTGTACTTTTTCAACCCCCACCCCACCAGCGAATGTTGTCTTATCTAACGATGCCATTACATCTTTTTCATTAAATAATTTATTATTAGAAAGTATTATTTCAAGTCTTAAGGAGGGAATTATAGATGAGTTAAAAAATGTATTCGTTTAGGAGTTTTGAGCCAAGGCATTTATTAAAGAAATAAATGCCCGTTATCACAACCACTCTTAATGAGAAAATTTGTTTTCATTAGTGCAACATGAACCCACAAAAATTGATGATTTGTTTGGTCAAGCTAAATCTAGGTTCATTACTGTATCATTATTTATATAAGAATACTTTTAAAAAGTTGAATATAATTAATTTTAGATAAAAAGAAGTATTTTGATTTTTAATTTGAGTTTGTTTCCTTTTTACAAAATAAAACATATGATTTATATTAAGTGGGTTGTAATTTAATGATAAAGATGATGGTGTAAAAAGTGTTGTCTAGTCATCCATCAACATATAAATGTCAACATATATTAAAAAGAGATAAGACTGAGATCCTACCCTAAAAAAATTGACAAAATAGATATCCCTCCATCTTTAACAAATCTATATAAAAATAAAATTTCAATCACAAAAAGAGGGGAAAAAACATATATTTATCCTAACCTGGTATAAGAATCTAAACTATATATTGGATTAGGATGTGCCTTCCCCCTTACTCATGCAATAAATTGTTGTTGTTCAACCAATGCTTACAGTCATACATAATGCAGAAGGCCTCCAAACATGTGAGAAGCAAGATTATGAGTGCAGCCAATAGAGAGAGGAACTGTCATGAACCAAATATATATTTCCTCGCATATTCCATCACGATGATGCTCCATGTCCTGCTGTAATACCTATTTACGTCCTCTATAATTTTATCCAAATACTTCACTTTCATCAACTTTACACATTTCCCCATGACATTCCATAGGCTTGTGACTTTCCCATCACTTTCCAGTTGATTGTAGATAATTTTGTTGTTTCTCAATAGTCAAACATCTTCCTCTCTGTCAATGATGTCATTCATGAAGTCGGTGTAGTGAGTGGAGGGATGCATTAGGCACCACCAAAGCCTCCAGCGCCACCAGATTTTTGAGAATGACTTTCGTGTTTCCATCCAACTTCACTTTGGGAAGAAAAAGAGTAGCAGTCACCTGGGTGAAGCATATCATTGTTAGGTCTCCCTCGTTGGGAGCAAATTTCACTCCTGCTGAATATAAATTGACAACACAAGAAATGACAAGCTTGTCCCATGTAGGAAGTATCTGTATAGAGGACATTTCTTCTTCTTCTCCATCTTCATTGTCGGTGGTGGAGAATCTGAAAAGAAAAGTGAGTGGAGCCTTGAACAAGCACAGTAATGGCAACTTCATCACAAACTAGATAACCCTCACTTTGAGCACATGCTCAAGTAGCATCATAATTCATCTAATGGGGCTGACATTCAATGATGAAAAAGCCTTTCCTAACAAATTGTAGTCTTGTTCGATGTATGTGTCGTCTGATGAAGGCTGTGTTGAAAATTGTAATTCCACTCATGAAAGGTTTGTCAAACTCCATGTGCGCTGAAAGGAGACGTCCACCTTCTTTCAACCACCATTTCCTACCCCCATTGAAAGTTTGTAGATCTTTTATTTAATGAGGCATTTGTAATGGTTTTCTTCAAGCAACGAACAACTTTTCTCATTATCTTCATGGAGTGTTTGCATTTGTGTTAATTTGCAAAGGTTAAATCCTTTAGTCTGGTATTAGAGCTAAAAAGATCATGAAGAGCCCCACTCAAGCCTAGGGTTGGAAGAGTTGGAGTGCAGTAGAATCTGCAAAGTATGAGAAGAGTATCTTGGTTGATCGTGGATCTAAGAGGAGAGTTGAAATAGAAGGAGAAGAAGCTACTGAAAAGAGCCAAAGAGGCACAATCACTGAATAATATTTGTGAATCTTGCAAACTATGAAAAGAAGAGTTGATGAAGGCATTTTGATGGTGAAAGAAGTAGTGAGAGTATGAGCTGTAACGCCCAAGTTAGAGGCATGCACAATTGAGAGTTTACTCAGGTAGGATGGGTCTATGTACAGACAGCTAGAGGAGCATGAAGAAAAGAGCATAGCCTACAAGCTAGAGCAGTGGTAGGCTAAGGATCATCAAATAAGAAGATCACTTAGGAGCTACAGAAGTAGAATTGATGGAGAAGAGCAGCTCTGCCATTGGAAGGAGATGAAAGCATTGGATTGAAGTTGGACGTAGACACTACCATAGTCGATGCCAAAATAATGAAGATCTTTTCATCAAATAAGAGATGCATTTGCAGAGATTCAAAAGCTATAGGAAAGAATCCGTAAAGAAGGTTGTGTCAAAGAGATGTTGCTAAAGAAGAAAATAACGTAACTGGTAGAAGCATTGAGCTGCTATAGCAGCATCAGCAGAAACATTGGTGAGAAAAGTTTTTGGTAGGGAAGATTAAAATCCTAGTATTTAATTTTTTTTTGGTGTATTTGTTTTTTCTTTGTTCCAAGAGAGTCAATAAGTGTTTTTTAAAAAACCTGAAGCTTTCACCTACAAGAAAGGCTGGCATAAAGGGAAAGAGTTGGCAACATCCGCCAACGTTCAATTGTCAAAATTATGATGTATGGGCAAAGAAGATGAAGATGATAATAGTCGCCAATGACCTATGGGATTGTTTGGTCACCAGATTCATAGACGTGACCAATCCAATAGCCTACAATGCATTATCAAATGCCCAAAATACCCTGTTGAAGGAGAATCGGTGAAAAGATGCAAAATCCTTGAACCTGATCGAGATAGCTATGGTAGAAGCTATATACCCCAGAATAGCAGTAGTGAATATTCAATGGAGGCATGGGAAATCCTCCAAAATTCCTATCAAGGTACTAATCAGGTACAATTAGTGAAACTCCAAATGCTTAGAAAAGATTTTGAAACTCTTTAGATGTATGATGTTGAGTCCATTTCAAATTTTCATACTAGAATTTCTAGTCTAACAAATCAGATAAGGATTAATGGTGATATAATAGAAGATCAAAGGATCGTTGAGAAGATCCTACGAAGTTTGCCATTGAGATTTGATCCAGTAGTCATTGCAATTGAAGAGGCTAAAGACCTTTTAGGAATGATAGTGGACGAGTTGATGGGTTCTCTACAAACCCATGAGCAGTGGCTAAACAGATCCACTCCTTCTTACCTTGATCAAGCCTTCAAGGCTTAGGCCAGTTTTAGAGGCAGGGGGAGAGGAAGAGAAAATAGAGGTAAAAGCAGAGGAAGCAGAGGAAGAGGAAGAAGCTACTATCAAAGAATAAGCTCAAGTAATTAAGAAAGAGTAAGCAGCTCACAATCAGAATCCCAGTACAACAAGAGGAGCGGTACCTCAAATCAAAGGTATGAAAAAAATAAAGTTCAATGTTACTATTGTCTCAAGTATGGTCATTTTGCTAGTGATTGTTTAAAGAGGAAGCATGACTGATCAAGCTAAAGAGAAAATTTTGCTAATGAGAGAGTAAGTGAATTTGAACATCTACCAAACATGTTCATTATATGTAACATTGTTGAGCAAAGCAACATTAAGGTTTGGTTCTTGGATAGCGCTTGTAGTAACCACATGAGTGGTAATGAGAGCTTGTTTGCCTCTATTGACAAAATTATTCACTCTAAGATCAAGATGGGGAACAATGAAAAATTTCTAGTTGTGAGCAGAGGGACTATCATCATTCACACCAAGCAAGGTGAGAGAAGAGCAATCTAGGACATCTACTATGCTCCAAAGTTAAAACACAATCTTTTGAGCATTGGATAGTTTCTCCAAAAAGGGTATAGAGTCCTAATGGAAAATGGAGAGTGCATAATCTTTGACACAAGTGGAAGCAAGAGAAATATTGCTACATTTCAAATGACAAAGAACCGCATGTTTCCACTTAAGATGCAAACTGGTTTTTCTAAGTAGATGAAGAATACAATAGGACTACAAAAAGTAGCATTCAAGATAGTCATCCAAAACACATCTAGACTCTGGCATTTGAGGTATGGGCATTTAATTTATTTTGGATTAAGTCTTTTGTCTAAGAAAGATATGGTTAAGGGACTACAAAGAATGGTAGAACCTGATAGAAAATGTGAGGGATATATCTTAGGAAAACAACATAGGCAACCCTTTCAATTAAAGATGTCTAGGAGGGAAAAAACACCATTTGAGTTGGTGCATTCTGATTTGCGTGGCTCAATGAAAACTCTCACATTTGGTAAGAATGCATATTTTTTGACTTCATAGATGACTACAACAGGATGACTTGGGTTTATTTCTTAAAAAACAAATCTGAAGTCTTTGAGAAATTCAAGTGGTTTAAGGCATTGGTTGAGAAGCAAAGTGGTCACTTCATCAAGGCCTTAAGAATAGACAGAGGGGGAGAATATATCTCTAAAGAATTTTTGAGTTTTTGTATGAAAGAAGGCATTGAAAAACAATTTACTACCAGGTACACTACACAACAAAATGGAGTGGCAGAAAGGAAGAATAGAACCATCCAGAAGAGGGCTACAAGCATGTTGAAAGCCAAGGGACTTTCAAAAGAGTATTGGGGTGAAGCTATAGTAACAACAATCTACTTGTCAAATAGAATTCTGACAAAGGCCGTACACAATAGGATTTCACAAGAAATGTGGATAAATAGAAAATACACTATGGAACATCTAAGAATTTTTGAATGCATGGCATATGCTTATGTGCCAAAGGAAAAGAGGCAAAAATTTGATGATAAAGGAAAGAAGTGCATCTTCATTGGATATAGTGAAGAGTCTCAAGCATATAGACTATACAACCCTATCACTAAGAAGATTATAACCAGCAAGGATGTTGAATTCACTGAGAATGAATCTTGGGATGGCATTGTTGACACTACTTTGGGTATCTCATCAACGATACCCATGGAGGATGAAGAAGGTGGAAATGAAGACAAATAAGTTGAACCAATCATAGATCAGCATGGTGAGCCTTTGGCAACACTTCCATCAAGTTCACAACATACTCCTCAGTCAAGCAGCTTCAACAGTAATTCAGATCCAACCCTTGCTTCTCTAATGCCAAGAAAGATAAGGAGTTTGAAGGAGATCTATGATGATACAAGGTATGATGATGAAAATATGAATTTTGCTATATTTTCTCATAGTGATCCTGTATATTTTGAATAAGTTGTAAAAGAAGAAAAATGATGTAAGGTCATGGATGAAGAAATAGATGCAATAGAGATAAACAATGCTTGGGAGCTAGCTGAATTACCTAAGGGTAAATAGGGGATTGGAGTTAAGTGGGTCTATAAGACCAAAAGCACTACAGAAGGGAGGATTGAGAGGCATAAAGCAATATTGGTTGTTAAAGGCTACAAACAATAGCCAGGTATAGATTATGATGACACATATGCTCTTGTTGCAAGAATGGAAACTGTGAGGATTGTCTTGGCAATAGTTGCTCAACACAAGTGGAAGGTATATCAAATGGATGTAAAGTCTACCTTCCTGAATGGAGTACTCAAACAAGAGGTATATGTGGATCAGCCACCTGGTTATGAAGTCCCAAGACAAGAAGACAAAGAAAGCACTCTATAGGCTTAAGCAAGCACTAAGGACATGGTACAATAGAATTGATTCATATTTTACTAGCAATGGCTTCAACAAAAGTAGCAGTGGGCCCACACTTTACATCAAGGCAAGCCATGGTAAGATTTTGATTGTTGTACTATATGTAGATGATCTAATCTTTACATGAAATGATGTTCCTTTCATTGTTGAGTTCAAAGAAGCAATGAAAAGGGAATTTGAAATGACAGACTCATGTTTGTAAAGGTACTTCCTTGGCATAGAAGTACATCAAATGGATCATGGCATATTTATTTATCAATCTAAATGTCACAGAGATCTTGAAAAGATTCAGAATGTTGAATAGTAACGCTGCACCAACACCAATAGCCACAAGTCTGAAATTGAGTAAAGAAGATTGTAGCAATGAGGTGAATCCAACCTTATACAAAAGCATGGTTGGAAGTCTAATGTACTTGACAACTACTAAACCTAATATAATGTATGAAGTAAGCCTGGTTTCCAGATTCATGGAAACACCTAAGGATACACACTGGCAAGCAAGAAAGAGAATCTTGAGATATGTCAATGGCACAAAGAATTTTGTCATCTTCTATACTTTGACTTGGTTGGTTATACAAATAGCGATTGGGTAGGAAGTGTAGATGATAGGAAGAGCACATCAGGATATGTGTTCCACATGGGTTCAAGAGCCATCTCATGGGCTTCCAAGAAACAACCCATAGTTTATTTATCCACAGCAAAAGCTAAGTATATTGCAGCAAATGCAGCGGCATGTCAGGGTATTTCGCTCAGGAGAATCTTAGATGACTTGAATGAAGAACAAGAAGGTAGTACAACAATATATTGTGATAATGTATCATCAATAGCCTTGACAAAAAACCCAGTTTTCCATGGACAGAGCAAGCACATTCAAATCCGTTATCATTTCATAAGGGAGCTGGTTGAGGAAAAATAAAATGAGCTTCAGTTTTGTAGGTCAAAAGAGCAGCTGGCAGACATATTCACAAAGGATTTGGCACAAGAGAATTTTGAACGCTTAAAACAAGATTTAAGCATTATAGATGTTGAAGCTACGTATAATAGGAATTAAGGGGGAGTGTTGAAAATTGTAATTCCACTCACGAAAGAAGGTTTGTCAAACTCCATGTGCGCCGAAAGGAGACGTCCAACGTCTTTCAACGACCGCTGCCTAGCCCCACCGAAAGCTTGATATGTTTAATATTTTCTGTTTTTTGAATGTCTTTGTAAATCCTCTATTTAATGAGGCATCTGTAATGGTTTTCTTCAAGCAATGAACAATCTTTCTCATTGTCTTCACGCAGTGTTTGCGTTTGTGTTAATTTTCAGAAGGTTAAATCCTTCAGGCTGCTGCTTGTCTTCTTCATCGCCGTTTCCATTCGGATCAGGAGGCGGGACTAGAGAATAATAGAGCGCCTCCAGTAGGTGACCCGTCTCTTTTATACTGAGCTTTGAACTATCAGGCATCTTGAGCATGAATGGCGAAAATTCTATACACGCATGTCTTACCAGGTTGCAGAGCCTCTCTTCTGCCTTGTCTGGAGAACCCAGCTACATCTCGAACAGCTTTTGCAAGGCGAGCAGCGGCACCTGGTTCTCGAGCATCACCATGTCTCTCATTATTGCGTTGTGGGTAGCGCTCCTGCCAGATGGATCTAAAACTTTGGCCAGCTCGGAGGACGTGGACATGGCTTCTGAACAGGTTTTGTTGGCCTGCTTGACGTAGAACTGCAAGCACTCCAGGACGAAGGCGGCGTCCAGAGCCAAGAGCCATGCCAGTGCTTTCTAGTTGTAGTCCAGGTATTTCTGACAGCAGCTCCGAATTTGGAGCAAGTGCTTCTTTACCTCTTCCACCACAAATTCGAACTTGTGACCGTTGATCCTCTTCTGCAATCTTCGAGCAGCAACGACTTTGTATCTCTCCATTTCGTACAGCTCAGATCTCCAATGGTGATATGGCCCGATAGAGACACTGCGGAATGTATGCTTCTGGCTTCACTGCCAACAATTCCTTTGGCACACTGAACACAGATATGCGAAATTCTTTTTCTTCCTCGTCTTCTTCCTCTACCTCTAGATATTTCCTAATTTGAATAAATCAGCGATCTTGATCCATTTTTACATCAATAGCATTCTTTGATTCCATGATTCATAAATCGGGGAATACAGAAACGAAGCAGAAGAAAAACTCTTAACACGCGAAACACTGAGGTGGAGAGTGTTATATTATGTGGTTTCGGCCTTCACTTGGCCGAACACGTCTAATTAGATACGTTCTCCATTCAAACCATTTTCAGGATTATTCCCTCCATCGAGGTTTCCTGTCAGTAGTTTATCTTCTTCCTTTTCTTTTCTTTTTTAAATATATATGTTAAGATCCGCGCGCACTTAGATAGAAAAGCTAGCTTTTAAATATTGTAGTTTATCTCAGATGTGAGGAACCAATATCTCCTTTTTCAACCTTACTCTTATGAGAATGAGACGTCGATACTTACCTTTGCGCGGTTTCATTATCGTAATTATGGGGACGGCTTGCTCTTATGTATTCACGTAGTTTAGTATACCTTATTTTCATGATAGTCATGTCTCTGGTGTGTTTTCATGTTCTTGGCATGTCTTAAGCTACTCAATATGTTTTATGTGTTTCATAGGATTTTTTTTTTTTAATATCAATTTTTATGTTTTTGAGATATATTATGTGATTTTATATTTTTTTATGTGTATTATTACTTGTCATGATCTTATTTAAAATGTTTATTTTGTACATTATCGTATATTTGACATTCTTGTTATCGTAACTTCACTATCTTATGTGCACATTATTCTATGTGCTTGAGGTTACTTCAAAATCATATATGCTTTCTATGTATTTAGTATGACATCAGTGTTTGAAATGTTTGTTTTGTGTTTCGTCATTTATTCAAAAGGTTTCATGTTATTATTATATTACTTAAGTATTTACTGTATTTATCAGTGTCATTATTTATATTGTGCAATGTTTTTACAATTATTTTAGGTTTCTTTAATTCATATCATGTATTCAATAAAGAAAAAATATCATGTTCACATTTTATATTTTATATTTTGTCATGTTGATGTTGTATTTATAATATACATGGGGCATATTATTTTTTATTTTACATGGTTTATATCATAGATTTATACGGGAATTTTTTTCATAATATACATGCTATCAAGATTATATATTTCTATGTTATACATTAGTAATTTTATATTTTATTTTACATATGGTACATTTAACTCATTTGTTTTTAAATGTGAGCTTCAAAGTCCATCTAAGATCCCTAAAAAGAGCATACATTCCAATCATCATATTCAAATTTTAGTTACTTGTATTTTATTTAGCTTTCTCATAAAGAGATGTACTTAGAACATTATTTAGTTTTGTTATTTCTTTAACATTAATAATTGTACTCATAATTCCATCTAGGAATTTAAATAAGTGTGAAAGCCCAAATGATAAGGTGCTTATCTCCATGCCATTTCTTACCAAAATAAAGTATATAGTTTGCAAATTTATCATATATTAATATATTATTATTTGTCACTTACTTATTGATAGATTTCGTCAAATCTTTGAATAGCAGCGACACGATGAATGTTGAATTCCTATAGAGGTAGAATAGGAGCTCTGAAAACAAGAAAATTTCACAAAGAAAATATTTGCATTAACCACTTTAGGAAAAAAGAAAGTACATATAGGGTGAGATTAGGTCACCAAAAAGGTAAAACCCTAACTCACAATTAGAACCCACTTAAAGGTAAATGACCCCTAATGACTTAATTAACTAACCTAAGTAAGCTAAAAAGAGATGTAGATAAAACCACTAGGTGGGAAAAAGCTTACACTGACACCCCCCTGAAGCGTAGCTTAGGTGGGTAGAAGAATTGGGTCCCGGCAATGAGGCTTGATGAGGTACCCAAGTACACTACAACTCCAATAAACTGGGGTAAAGGAGAAAAGCTATAGGAACAAAGCTCCTCTCCAAAAGAACAAAAAAGAGAAGAGGGCTAAAAAGCCTCACTAAGGTCTACAATTGACTATAGCCATCCAGTGTCCCCCAGAGGAATGCTCAAAAGTGACTGTGAATCAGAAGTAGATGCAGTGAAGAGTGGATTACCCTGGAATAAAGAGTTTATCTGCCAAGTGCCTAATGGATCTTCAACCAAGGTGTAATTCCTATGAAATAAATGATCCTCATACTGTGAGCTAGGTGTAAAAACTGCTCTATGCCAAGATGGTACAATAGAAGCAGAGGTAAAGAAGGTCTATAAAATTCTTTGTAACTATGGAACAGACTGCTCGATGTCTAATATGTCTTGGATTAGTAGATCGTTACCCTGTAATGTCCGAAGTAGACCAAAGGTAGGTGGATCAAGAACTAACTCTTGAATATCTAGAAGGTGACAAGGAGATGGTGTAGGTGTGTCCACTTCACTTCTATAGTCATTTGTAGAAGAGTTATCAATATCATAAGAATGCTCAGGCTCAAAAGTGTCATCAGGTACAGGTGAGTCTAAAGAGGAATTTGAAGAATCTGAAGGAGAGTCAAGAGTAAAGTGTGAGAAGTTATATAGTTGAGTCTAATGGTCAACCATTCACATAGCCAAAAAGTATCATTGTGTAACTCCCTAATGTACATTGAATCTGGATTATTGAATGTTCCACCACTCACTTCAACAGACCCTCTCCTGAGAACTTGTTTAGAAGTATTGTCACCCACTTGTATAAAGGGCATGTCACATGGTTCCAAGGAACTGAACTCAATCTATGAAGAGGCCATGTGATGTGAAGCCCAGAGTTAATGACCCATGTAGGAGGAGTTGGAAGCACAACTACAACTAAGACTTTGCCCTTATGTTTCCCCTTATTATTTTCTTTTGCCTTTTCTTTGTCAAATTCATTTGCCTTAGTGAATTCATGGGTTGATGAAAATGGTTTGACATAATCTAGAACACCTATGTTATTCTGAATAAGAAGGCTAGTAAGGTGGTCAATTTATTTCCTCAAACATTTACTCTCACCATGCTTACCCGATCAATGCCCATATTTGAGCCACTATTTCTTAGGCTTTTGATTGAAAGAAGAGGTCTCATTGTTTGATTTGGAGGTGGAAATATTTTCACCCTTCTCAACATTTTTATTGCTCTACTTTCTCTCTCTACTATTAGAAGCCTTATATTTCTCAGTGAGCAATGCATGATATTTAGATGACTTCAATGTGTCTATTTGTATCAACTTATCTTACTCTTGAATTAGGTTGGTAATAAAGGTATTTAAATAAGGCATCTTCCATGCAGTTTCAAGAGCACTCTTAGTGGTATAGAAAGGAGACACAAATACAGAATATTCAAGACCCAATTTATAAAGTATTGACAGAACAAGTTGTTCATCTTTCTTATTGATTCCACATGCTTTCAACTGTAATCTCAAAAGTCTAAACTTGGTAAATAAGTCCTGAAGAGTGTCAAAGTCATCTGGGCTCAATCTAATAAGCTCATTTTCCAACGCATGTCCTCTCATCACATCCTAAACTCCAAAGAGCCTAGTGAGCTAGGTCCACACTTCAGTAGGTATTTTGGCAGATTCAATGTGAAAGAGTAGATTTGGGGAGATGGAAAGACACATTATTCAACAGACTTTATCACAATGATTAAACTATTTGATTTTCACTCTAGCATCAGTAGGTTCAGTATTAGTGCCCATTATAATCTGATGGTAACTCTTGGATTGTAAGATAATTTATATTATGGGTTTCCATTCATGATAATTAAATGGTGTAAGTGGACTTATCAAAAAATGAATCCATAGTGAAAAAGTAAGTATTACTGTAGTAAGTAAAGAAGTGATGTGAAAAAAAGAAAGACTGAATGCACAACAAACACACAAGTATCCCCTTAGAACTATCAGACAATGACCTCCATTGAATGTCTCAAATACAAGCATGCTCGTATATATGTTGGATTCAATCAAAAATTCATCTTGAGCAGTAGGTGCATAAGTACAAAGAACAAGAGGAACATTAGATACAATTGATAATGCATTCAAGAGTGTACAAAAAATGTAAAAAAAAGTTATAACTATAGAAGGCCCAATGATAGGTCCAATTTGTAGATTATAAAAAACAAGCACTTTTGAACAAAATGACACTCAAAAAGGAGTTACCGATCAAAATTTATGGCTGGTACAAGTTCTTACTTCAACATATTTCTGGACTCTTTCCAAAAATGGGAATTTTTTTACTTGTGTTTTTTTCACCAAAAATCTAAAAAAGAAAACAACTTAAGTCTATTTCTTCATTACCTTTCACCTAAAATTTGATGGCTTCTAGAACGTCATGTGCTTACTTACTCGAGGTTATGAATGACTTTAACTTCAGGTTCTCAAACTACTTCAACTTATAACAAGTTAGAAGTAGTTGACCCAGAAAAACTTGATTACTTCTTCACAATGTATTTTGGGTTCTTCAAGTTGCTTTACTTCAAAGTTTCAAACAACTGCAACTTATGAAACAAGTAATGAGTAATCAACCCTGGAAAACCCAAATGGGTCTAGTGAACAAGTAATCAGGGTTAAGAAACCTGATTACTTATAAGTTGTCACTCTAGAGAAGCCTAATTACTTATAAGTAGAAGAACTTGAGAAACCTGATTTGGTCTACAAGTAGAAGCACTTCAAAAATCCAATTTAGTTAGTGAGCAAGTAAAAGCACTTCAGAAACTTGATTTGGTCAACAAGTAAGTAGAAGCACCTCAGAAACCTCATTTGGTTGGCGAGTAATCAAAATCACTTCAAAAACTTGATTTGGTTGATGAGCAAGTAAAAGCACTTAAAAAAATAAATTTTGGCTATGAAGAGTAAATCAGGGTTTGCAGGCTAGACTACTTCGATCATACGGATAACGACTAGATAGAAGAAATCAATTTTTTTGGAAAATTCATGAACTTTCTTAGAAAAATAAAAAAACCCATTTTAGATCTCAAAAAACCCACAATATATATGCAAATGTATTTTTCATCAAAGGCCTTTTGACATGAGTTTCAAGGTAGTTTTTAGAAAACACGTCCAAGGTCAAAAATGGCAGTCGTACAGTATGAAAAAATAGCAAGGTGAGTGTAGAAAGATCTTACCAAAGGAGACAAATGCATGAAGCTATCAATAAAGCTCTGGTACCATGATATATTTTGTCAAAATCTCTGAATAACAGCCATGCGATGAATGTTGAATTCTTGTAGAGGTAGAATGAGAGATCCAAAAATAAGAAAATTTCATAAAGAAAATATTTGCATTAACCACTTTAGGGGAAAAAAGTACATATAGAGTGAGATTAGGTCACCAAAAAGGTAAAACTCTAACTCACAATTAGAACCTACTTAAAGGTAAATGACCCCTAATGACTTAATTAACTAATCTAAGTACGCTGAAAAGATGTGTAAGTAAAACCAGTAGGTGGGAAAAAGCTTACACTAACACTTGTGTGTGTGTGTGTGTCTGTGTCTGTGTGTGTACATTGGATTTTATTTTAAAGCTCTATGCACACAAAAAAAATTGTCTATGTACATTCCTTTACTTTGATGTGTGTGGACACACACATCAAAGTGATAAAAAATATATACTACTAAAAACGGTTCTAAGTATTTATTGGTTATTAGATTGTATTATTTTAAGATGTTTATACTTGTTGATTGTTGGTCTAAATTAAGGATCATTAACATGTTTTTTGACTTTCCATGGTTTCTAACACTACAATCCAAATCCCAAATAGTGTTTATTTTATTTCTTTTGATTTAATTGTGTTTAAAGCCCCTATATGGAGTGTGTACTAATGTTCTATATAGTATGGAATTTTAGTGTGATGTCCAAATAAATTTGAATGACCCTTGTGGTTAGAGTGCACTTGCCTTCTTTCTTTTGCCTTTTTCTCCTTGTGACCATTTAATTTTAGTTTGTACGTTAATATTATCCTAATTTGAATCCAATTATATGTATATAAATAAATGTAAGCATTATAATTTTTTTAGATATACATAATTCATCTTGAATTAACATGATTTTTTTTAGCACTTACAAGCATTCTAGAGGACATTAAGCAATCATTAGAACAAATATTGAATCACATAATTTTATGTTTCAACACACACCGCAAGACATTGGTGTATATTATTGGAGCTACTTAAAATTTTGAATTTAGTTGTTTTTTATATTTTTAATGTATAAGGCCCTAAAAAATATTAAGGTATTTCAACTATTCTTTGGTTAAACACATACCCTAAAATAAATTTTATTTTCCTTAAGTTTTTAGATATTATTTTTAAATTAGGGAAAGGAAAAGAACTCTCTTTTGCACGTGATTAGAGAAAAAGAAAAAGATCACTTAGCTAAGTGAGGATTTGGGAGGTTAGAACCAAGCGAACATAGTAATTAAATTGTTTTGGGCCAATTTACATTTTATCTAAAATGGTTGTGCATGGTTCAGACTCTCAAAAGCATAACTGTATAGTCGAGATAAATTTATTTGGACATCATAAATTATATGAGTTAACTTTTTCACTTTTAAACATGAATTTTTTTTGTCACTTTTTGACAACTAATGATCACCAGGTCACAAAAAAAAAAGATAAATTTCATTTTTATACATTTATCTTATTTTTAAATTTGAAATTAATTAATTAAACTTTATTATTATTATTTTAAACATATTATTTAACCTAATTAAATCTTTTATTTATAATTTATTTGAAATAAATTATTATTATTACACTTACAATGCCAATAATAATCTCTAAAAACTTTAACATAACATGAAGGGCAAATAACCATTATTAAAAAATGTTGAAAATGAGTAGTATGAATTTGTGCTAATTAATCTAAAGATTTTCTAAGAAATTTAGTTACATTATTAGTTTTCTTTATATTTCTAGTTTATACTTAAGCCATCTCAAAATGAACTTTATAAATAAATTATTTACATAAGGATACTTTGAAAAAGTTGAATATAATCAATTTTAGATGAAAAGAAGTATTATGATTTTAAGTTGAGTTTGTTTCCTTTCTACAAAGTAAAACATATGATTTATATGAAGTGGGTTGTAGTATATGGTATATATGATGGTGTAAAAAGTGTTATCTAGTCATCGCTCAACATATAAATCTTGAAAAATATTAAAAAGAGATGAGGCTGAGATCAAACCCTGAAAAAATTTGGCAAAATGGATATACCTCAATCTTTAATAATAAACCAAGAAACATTTTATACACTTAATTTATATAAAAATAAAAATTTCAATCACAAGAGAGAAAAAATATGTGATTTATCCTTAACCTGGTATAAGAATCTAGATTATATATTGGATTAGGATGTACCTTCCCCCTTAATCCTATAATAAACTAGTGTTATTCAACCACCGCTTACAGTCATTCATAGAGAAGAAGGCCTCCAAAGATGTAAGAAGAATGATTATGAGTGCATCCAGTAGAAAGAGGAACTACCATAAACCAAATATGTATTTTCTCACATAGAGAGAGCAACTAGATGCAACCACCTGGATGCTTCTAGGTTCTATGTCACCTTCACTCTGGTGTATTCAAATCAAATCATGGACTGTTATTCCTTGTCAAATAGTAAAACCCTAGTTCTTCATTTTCATATTGGATATGAGAAAAATGGGTTAGTGGGCACACAGTGTCGAGCTATCCCAAAGAACCCTTTGTCAATGAGCATTGCCTATATAATCAATACTTTGAAAAGGACCTCAAACTTATGTAGTTATTATCTACATGTTGGCTTATGTGTAAATCATTCAATGTGTTATCATTAAGTACAATAATGACCTAGCTTGAAACTTGGCAAATATAGCTTTTGGGTTGCTTTTTCAGTATTTCAGACTTGTAGATGTGTTATCCGTATGATTGATATAGAAATAAGAGAATAAAAAAAATTGTTCACTTAAGTGCTTCATAGAATGCTTTTGGTAAGTTGCCTTGGTCTCTCTAGGATTGTGCTAGGTGAGGAATAAATGAGGGTTGATGTTGTATGTATACCAATCTCATTGAAGAATATCTCACATTAAATCACTTAGGTTGACCTTTAGGATACATTTTATTTACAAATTGGATGACTTTAGGGCACTGAACACTTGCATTAGGATAGGACACATATGTCAATATAGACATCTAACTGGGATGCAAGTGTTTGGGCAATTGAAAAATAGTTGTAGGTCCAAAACTTGTAGAGATAGATGATAAACATGTTTATAACATTCTAGCCAAGATAGTAGATCTAAGTCATCCAAATAACATATATCAGACTAAGAGATAAGAATTAGGCACAGAGAGATAGTGTATGCGAGTCTTTTAGAAGTAGGAAAGGTATATAAACTAAAGATACATCCATGATATGTATTTTCTAAGTGTACAAGACTGAGGTGTTATATAATTCAAAAATAGTGTCTACATTTTCCCCCTTTAATTTAGTAATAAAATTACTAGTTTAAAAAAAAAAATACATACCTGGGTGTGTATAACATACATTACATTTATTGGATTCCAACCTGAGTGCTTTGCTAGTGACTGCCCTATAACCAAGAGCATGTTATATTATATAATCAATGCATATAATCTAAAATTGAAAGAGTACAAGGTTTAAGAGTACACCTGTGTCTTGATGCAACCATCTTATCTTTTAGCAATTTGATTTGAAAGATGTGTCATTATAAATCACTAGAATTAAGATTGGGACAAATATAAATTAGGAAAGTGCATATAAATAAAGAGATAGAGATAGATATTAAAGGCCATATGCCCCCAACCTTGGAGAAAAAATGAGCTGCCACCCGGAAGTTAAGATTAGCTCAATTGTGTAACCCAATCATACATATAACCTAGTGAGTGTGAGTGAGTCAAGTCAATACACAAAATAAAAATGGTGAGGCTTGATGATGCAATCAATTCCAACCTATAAACTTAGAAAGATTGAGTGTTTTAATCACCTCAACCATACCAAAAAGTGAACCAACTATTATAGTAGACTGGCTCAATATAACCCATAAAAGTCCAACCTGGTGGGTGGTGATAATCCTTAAAAGTATTTAAAATCTGAAACTAATTTAATTTTTCAATATTAGGTGCATATTGCATAACATATTCATCTTAGATATGTCTCATGATGAAATTATATATAACGATGCTACCCGTATGTAAAATTCTAACACAAATGTGTATCTAAATCATATAACTATGAATTTTGGTCAATTTGAAACTGTGTAAGTGTGAAAAACATGTTTATAAAACATGCCCTCATTGTATATATAGGAATATAAAAATTGATATAAGTATCAATGTGGAGGACATGTTTCTAAAACATGCCCCCACTGCAATCAGAAGTTGAGAACTAGTGTAAGTACGGAGAACATGTTTCCAAAACATGCCCCCATTGTAATCTAAATTTGATAGCTGGTGTAAGTGTGAACATGTTTTCAAAACATGCTCCCACTATAATTTGGGTATGTTGAATACTAAATAAGTGTGAAAAACATGTTTCCAAAACATGCCTCCACTGAATCTAAAATTATGACAAAATGTCAAAGTCATGCCTCAATGGCATGCCGCCACTGATATGCCCCTCCCCCCTTTGAGGTGAGGGAATTAGTAAGTATTATTTACCTTACCTCAAAGGGATAATATAACCATGTAAACTATGAAAGTACCAAGTAACATATAGAGAGTACATGTCTAGGTAGATATATCATTGAAGCATGAAGGATGTGAACATACCAAGTCCTAAGATGCATGATGTAGATCATGGAAACATCTAGATAGTAACAGTACAATCTCAACATGTGATCAAACGCAAACATAAGAGCATTGAAAAGCAAATCAAAATAAAATTGTCCAAGGAGACATCAAACAAGTAGTAGATTAAAATTTCACACAATCAAAGGAACCTAACTTAGTCAAACATCCATAAAGCAAGAAATGATATATTTAAATGTCAACATACACCAATAAATGGCATATTCAAACATCAAAGATTCAAATAAAGGCACAGAGGGCAAAAACAATAGAGCATATTTAAATGGTCAAACAAACAAGATAATAACAAGGTAAGACACTCAAGGAAGTGCATAAACAAAAGCATAATCAACCAATATAAACATGTCATACTAGTCCCTAAATATATGTGTTAGAAAAAAATGTTAAGTACATAGATTATAAAGTACACTAAGAAAGATATAAGCATGGACAAAGTCATGTGTAAGTAGATATATGAGCTCAAGCATGATAATGTAAAATGACTATAAAATGATATTACTTAGATGTATCGTGATCATAGAAGGATGCCCCCATTGTCGAAATGGCATGAGTAGAGGGAAAGCCTAACATCAGAAAGTGCATAGATCATGTATCTATGTATGCCTAGATCACACTCAAAATATATGTGAAACACGTGTATATATAAAATATTGATATGCCATCTACCTACATGAAACCAACAATATATATGCCAAGGAGTTAATAGGATATGTAAATGTTGAAAATATTTTTATATTTTTTAAGTTTTTTTATTTTTTTGTTATTTTTTGAATATTTTAAATGAGATATTTACACAAGTGCATGATATTCATTAGAATTTTGAGAGGTTTTCCTTAAAGTGTAGCTAGGTGGTACACCCATTCTCCCAATTTTTATGTAATAGTAAATGGTTCCAACCAATTTGGTTTGAACTTTACCTTCTTGTCTTTATATGCATTGGTGTTCTTTTGATTTCATTTTAATACCAGGTCACCCACAACAAAGCTAGTGGCCAAACATTTTTGTTATACACACACTTAATGCAATCTTGATAAATCCATAAATGTTCAATAACATTTTTGTGTTTTTCACTCAACTGTTCTAATTGATGCAATCTCTTTTCATGGTATTCAATATCTTTATAATATCTTTGAAAGAGACACAGAGGAGAGGTACCTAAAGTTCAATCTATAACACTGCCTATGTATCATAAACCAAGGAATAAGATGTAGCCTGAGTAATGTGCAAACACTAGTATGGTATTGCCATAAAGCGTACACCATCTATTGGTGCCAATCTGAACTGTATCATTCAACTATTTTGCCAAGTATTTTGACAATAGTTTTATTTATTGCCTTTGGTTTTCTATTACCCTGTGGATAGTAAGGTGTATAAAAGGTATGTTTTATTTTTTATTTATTACATAAGATTTTAACTATCTTATTTTTTGATTGAGAATCCATTATCAGAAATAATAGTTGAGGGTATGTCAAAATCATAAATAATATTTATCATCAAAAATATGCATATGTCATTCCCTATAGTAAATTCAAGTGGCATTTCCTCCACCTATTTTGTAAAAAAATTTATAGTTATGATTATGAACTTGTATCCACTAGTGGACACTGGATTTATCTTGCCAACCAAATCAAATCCCCATAAATAAAAAGGCCAAGGTGAGATAATTAGATGTAACTTGTGTGATGCTACATGATTCAAATCATTGTATTTCTAGCATTACAAACATAATCTAGCATGTTCAACACATTCTTATTCCATGGTAGGCCAATGATATTCTTATCATAAGTGTTTTTGGGACATGGCCTTGCTAGTGAAATTTTTGCCACACTCACTATCATGCATTTTTGATATTCTAGTATGTGTGTCATCTTTGCTTAAACATACAATTGGATGTCTATCAAAATGTCATTTTAATAAATCATTCCCAATAATAACATAAAAAAGTGTTTCACGTTATAATTTATTTTTATCATTCCACATAAAGTGGCCTAATATATAAGCTCAATAAATAAAATTATAAATAACTATACCATTCTATGTTCATATAACTATGAGTAATAGCAAGAATGGTTAAGGCATCGAATTTGTCAAAATAAATGGAAGGATCTCAAAACTGGCATGTGGTCAAGTTTATATGATCATCGATGATATCAAAGGTCATTAAGGGCATCGTACTAGTCATTGCATCTACATGGAGATTATCTTCATGGGGGATAGTGTCAATAGAAAATGAATCAAATATTTTTTTTAGTCCATCCATCATTTCTTTATATGGTAGAATATTTTCTTCTTTACTTAGGTAATAATTGGTAACTTGATTAATGATCAACTGAGGATCACCAAAGCCCTGAATGTCCTTGATATGAAGTTTGTGTCATTGATAACTTGATTATCAGTGTTTCATATTTTTTATATTTTTGGTGAATGTAAAGACTAATTTGTAAGATAAAGGCATGCATTTACCCTCGAGGGTGCAAAATATAATACCATCACCCATTCCTATTCTACATATGGATCCATCAAAAAGCATTGTCCATGGAGTTAGATATATATTGTACACCTTGAATTCATCATGAAAACCATTAGTAATTGGAAAATAATCAAGTAGTAGAGCAATAGCCAATTGGTTAGCTAAAACTTGACCTTTTAACATATTTTGGGACACAAATTTATAATCAAATATTATAAGTTACATCACCCATTTTGTGATATAGCCGATGAGGTGTGTTTTGTTCATAATGAACCTTAATGGATCTTCTTTTATTATCACATGGACCTCATTGTTGAGTAAAGAAATTCATATTTTTATGTATCAAGAATTAAGGCTAAACATAACATTTTCATTGCTATATATTTGCCTTCATAACCAACCAATTAGTGATTGATGTAATAGATTGCCCTTTCTTTATGATTATCATCATATTGTGCTAATAGAGCTACAAAAGCCTCCTAAGTTGCTGAGATATAGAGAAGTAATGGCCTATCTAGCATAGGAGGCATGAGTACCGATGGGTTTGTTAAATATTCTTTAATTTTATAAAATCTTTGTTGATAAATGTCATCCCATACAAATTTTGTGTCTTTTTTAGCAAATGCATAAAAGGAATTGTTTTAATTAGTTGGCGGTGGCATCTCAATAATATATTTTACCTTTTTTTGGATCAACCTTGATGCCTCATTGAGAAATAATGTACCCAATGAACTTTTTGGAGGACACTCTAAAAAAACATTTTTGGGGATTTAAAGAAATGTTGAACTTGTGTAAGCATTCAAATATTTGTCGTAAATTATGAACATGGTCTTGCCGATGCTTGGATTTGGTAAGAAAATATTTGACATAATCCTCGATAGTTTTATGAATAAAATCATGAAAGATATGAGTAATGGCCCTTTGATATGTTGATCTAACGTTTTTAAATCCAAAACTCATGACCATATAACAAAATGTGCCCCATGGAGTGGTAAATGTTGTCTTCCCTTGATTTGTTGGGTTAATTTTTAATTTGGTTATATCTCACAAACCCATCCATAAATGAAAATGTCTCATATATAGCTATACAATCTAAAATCACGTTGATTTTAGGTGAAAGAAAGTCATCTTTTAGACAAGCCTTGTTTAGATCATTATAGTTAGTACAACATCATATTTCATCATTAGGATTATTAACATGTATAATGTTTGATACCCAATTATAATGTGCAATGACACATATGAATCTAACATATAACAACTTTTGAACGTCCTTTTTTACTAGAAAACCCACTTCAGCATGCATTTTATGAATATTTTTCTTAACAGGCTTTGCATTGGGATACAATAATATATTTTGCATCACCACTTATGGGTTAGTCCTAGGTATATCTGAGTAAGCCCAAGCAATTAGTTATAATAAATCATGTAGGACTTGTTGATAGGCATTGCCTCTTCACCATCATGCATCATTATTGTAAATAATACCAACCAAAGATCTTTTTCTATTCTATAGTTAAATTATATTATTTCTTCGTTTAGCAATGTAGACCACTTTGTAATAAGTGGTGTCGTAGGAGTAGTATTATGTGCATCACGTTGGACATTGGTATCATCACTCTCACCAAAATAATCATGAGAAGAGGTGGCATGAGGAAACCTATTCTTATGTTAGAAGGAAGGGATATCCTCATATGCCCCCCAGTAATGTAATAATGACTCATCATTTAAAAATTCATAAAAATAAAAATGTTTGATGAAGTAATCTTATCAATCAAATGGGGGTGAATCATAGGCATATCTAATGTGGAAGTATGCATACATTCAAATTTGGCATTTTGGAAACAAGGCATGATGTGAGTAGATTGCTTATGAGTTACAGATTTATCTGAAAACCCCAAACCTTATCAATTTATGTTATTTGTAGAAGAAATGGGTTGAGATATACCTTGTTCATTTTTGCATAAGCCTTGTCTTTTATATCCATATTTGAGTAAATATCAAAAACCAAAATCATGTTTATAAGATTATGGCATAGGATTATTTGTTTGTTGGATTATGGCACAATGTTTGAATGGATTAGTATCCATCAGACATCTGTAAATATATCCCTGATGGATAAATTCTAATCATGCATCAAAATTAGATGAAACCATGTACATTTCCAAGGTTGTCCCAAGAGTATATTATAGTTTAAATCATCCAACATAACATGACATAAAGTAGGTAGTTTACGGGCTCTCACAATAATGTTCAATGTCATTTACCCCAATACTTGTCATACAATATTATCAAAAACTTTGATGCTCATATTGGAAGTTTCCAAATCATTAGGCCTGATGCCTAGTAAGGAATAAAGGATATGTTACAAATATTGAGCCTTGAACCATTATCCATAAGGACTTTTTTAAAGATTTTATTGCACACACAAACCTGAATGTATAATGGTAAGCAATAATTTATGAGGTCTTGCAGTGGTAGGTCTTTATTTTTAAAGGATATATTGTGTTCAATACATTTTATGGAATTTAACATAGAAGCCACATGTGGAGGCTCCACATTACTCGGTAAAAAGGTCAAGCATAATGCATCCAAAAGAACATCCTTGTAATGGGAGGAATGGTGGAGCATGTCCCTAAGTGAATTTTTAGCTATAACATGATTGGAAGAGTTTGTGGCATGGTGGGAAGAGCAAGATAATTTCATGCATTCCCTTTGGCATTTTATAGTGACATGTAGGAGCTCATTGCAAACATTTTAACAAGAGGGGGTATGCAAGAATACATGTGATTTGCAGTAATCATATTTAGAACCCCTTATAGATTGGATTGATTTAATCCTATAGGAGACATAAAAAGTAACAACTACTATGAAGTACTACAATATGAAATAAATAATAGATATATCAATATTAAACATGTCTTAAAAAAATTAAATCAAAAATCATAAACAATAAAATAGGAAACCCTAGCCAACTAGAAACCCCAGGAATCACCAATGATATGGGGGTGCATTGGTAAAGCAACTTGATTGTTATATGCACCACTCAGGTTCAAATCTTGAGGTATTAGAAGGTAGGTTGTATTCATTTCATTGGTATTGGCTGGTTGTGGTTGTATTTTTGATTTTCATTGGTTATGGTGGTATTGTTGGTATTCAACGATTGTGACGATTTTTTTAGTATTCACTAGTTGTGGTGGTAGTGTTTGTATCGGTTGGTTGTGGTCGTTGATATAACTAGTTGTTACTTTGGTCAAAAGCCTCATACCTATCTCAAAAAAACCCTAGGAATAAAAAATTTGTATTCATATGAATCAAGTTAATCAAATATTTAATCCTAAAATATAGATGTGGGGGGTCTAGGGTTAAATGGGGAAGAGATAACCTAGATCATAAGGATGGTACACTATCTCTAGAGCAGGCCAATTATTTGTGAAACTCAGATAGAACATATACTGAATTTATTATGTTGAGATGTTTAAATATAGAAAGTAAAATTATGTTAGATTGAGTAATAACAATGAAAACATGATACTTAGTTGGATTTTATGTTAATATAGATATAGATCTAGAATGGGCAGCAAGTGGATTGGATCTAGATTCTAGAATAATCACCTAATTTTAGAAATTATGCCTTTGTAGCCTTGAACACTTACATCGACTTAGGATGGTTGCATCAATGTTACTATCCAACTTGGACATAGGTGTCTAATATGGAATACCTATGAAAACTAGATGTGACCACTTGGATGCTTCTAGTTTTTATGTTGTCTTCACTTTGGTATATTCATATCTGAGTCATATGTTGTCACTCCTTATCAAATATAAAAACCTTAGCTCTCCATCTTCATATTGGTTATAGAAAAAATAAGTTATGGGCACACAGTGAAGACCCCTCTATCAATGATTACTACCTATATATCTAATACTCTAAAGAGGACCTAAGACTTGTGTAGTTCTCCCATATGTGTTAACTTGTGTTTGAATATGTATGTGTGATAAGTAAGTATAATAATGACCTAACTTATAACTTGGTAAATATAGCTCTTGGGTTACTCATTTAGTACTTCAGACCTATAGATATGTTTTTCCTATGACTAATATGAAAATATGAGAAAATAGGAAAGCTTTCCTCACTAGAATGATTGATAGAATACTTTTGGTAAGTTGCCTTGGTCTATGCTAAGTGAAGAATGATTGAGGGTTGAGTTTGTATTTATACAATCCCCTTGGAAAAATATATCACATTAAATCACTTAGGTTGACCTTTAGGATACATTTCATTTGAAAATTAGATGACTTTAAGGCACTAGACACTTGTGTTAGGATAAAACACTTGTATTGATTTAGGTGTTTGACTGGGATGCAAGTGTTTGAGTAATTAAAAAATAAGTGTAGGTCCAGGGCTTGAAAAGATAGAAGATAAGTAGATTTATGAAATTATGGGCAAGATAATAGGTGTAAGTCATCAAAAATAACATCGTCTAGACTAAGAGATAAGCAATTGGGCATAGAGATATATTGTATGTTAGTTTTTTGGTAGTGAGAAAGGTCTATAAGCTAAAGGTATATCTATGATATGTATTTTCCAAGTGTATAATATTGAGGTACTATATAATTTAGAAATAGTGTAGACCTACACATCCCATAAAATTGGTAAGATTGAATGATATAATCACCTCAACCTTGCCAAAAGTGAACCAACTACTCCAGTAGATTGGCTCAATAATAGTCTATAAAAGTCTAGCATGGTGTATACTTAAAAATTCTTTAGAAGTAGGTGAAATCTAAAAGCTTATTTGATTTTTTAATTTAATGTGATCTTTTGCATAGCATATGCACCTCATATATGTCTCAAGCTAAAACATAGGTGTAGCAATGGTACCAATGTATAGAATGCTACCACAAATGTGTATATAAATCATTTAACTATATAATTTAGGTAATTTGAAATTTTATAAGTGTGAAAGACATGTTTTTATGACATGTCCCCACAAAAAATTGAAACTGAGAACTAATATGAATGTGGAGAACATGTTTCCATAAAATGCCCTCACTATAATATGAAAATAATAAGTACTAAATAAATATGGAAGTTGTGTATTTTTGGCATGCCTCCACTGAAATCTAAAATTGAAAATGTATAAGGGTGTGGAAAACATATTTTTATAACATGCCCCCACTAAAATTTGAAATTATGATGGTGTGAAAATCATACCTCTATGGCATGCCTAAACTATTAATTAAATTATAAATTAAAATTAGATTAATTTCATTCTTATACATTTATCATATTTTTAAATTTAAAATTAACTAATTAAACTTGATTATTATTTCAAGCATATTATTTAAACTAAGTATTTGTGTTTGTAATTTAGTTGAAATCTATTATTACATGCTAATAATATTCTCTAAAAACTTTAAAATAGCATGAAGGGCAAATAGCCATCATTAGAAAATGTTTAAAACAAGTAGTATGAATTTGTGTTAATTAATTAAAAAAATTCTGAGCAATTTAGTAAAGGTTATAAGTTTTCATGATATGTATAGTTTATATTTGAGCCATCTTAAAAAGAACTTTATAAATAATTGTAAGAATTTTTTAAAAAAAAAATGAATATAATCAGTGTTAAATTAAAAAAAGTATTTTGATTTTAATTTGAGTTTATTTATTTCATATAAAGTAAAATATAGAATTTATATTAAGTGAGTTGTAGTTTAATTGTGAAGTTGATAGTGTAAAAGGTATTGTCTAGCCATCCATTAAGGTATAAATTCCAAAAGATATTAAAAGGGATGACGCTGGAATCGTGTCCCCAATAAATTTAATGGAATAATTACCCCAATCACTAATACTAAACTAAAAAGTATTATGTGCACTTAATCTTAATAAAAACAAATTTTCAATTGAAAAAAAAAGGCTCATCCTTAAACTGATATAAGAATCTAGTCTATATATTGAATTAGGGAGGGCGTTTCCC
Organism: Torreya grandis; assembly: GCA_037957365.1. Classification (NCBI taxonomy): domain Eukaryota; kingdom Viridiplantae; phylum Streptophyta; class Pinopsida; order Cupressales; family Taxaceae; genus Torreya; species Torreya grandis. The sequence goes on along the minus strand of JARHVA010000906.1, from coordinate 2,657,852 downwards.
CTTAGCCCTGCAGTAAATTGATGTCATTCAACCACCTCCAACCAGTAGAGATTATGAGTGCAGAAAAGTAAATTGCTATAACCCAGTCCAAATACTTTTCTTTCATCAACTTAACACATTTCCCCATGTCATTCCACAGGATTGCAACTTTCCCATCGCTTTCCAATCGATTGTAGATAATTTTGCTCTTTCGCAACAGTCGAACATCTTCCTCTCTATCGATGATGTTATTTATAAAGTTGGTATAGCGAGTGAAGATAGATGCATTAGGCACCGTCAAAGCCTATAACACCACTAGATTTTTGAGAATGACTTCTGTGTTTCCATCCAACTTCACTATGGGAAGAAAAGAGTATTAGTCGATCGATCGAAGTGTATCATGGTTAGGTCTCCCTCACTGGGAGTGAATTTATGACTCCTGCTGAATATAAATCGGTAACATAGGGAATGGCCAGTTCGTGTCACATAGGAAGTATCTCCACAGAGGACATTTCTTCTCCTTCTCCATATTTGTTGTCAGTGGCAGAGATCCAAAAAGAAAAGTGAGGGGACCCTTGAACAGGCATAGTATCGGTAGATTTCCCAGAGTAGACAGAAGATGTAAGGGCAACATCATCAGGTACTAGAGGACCCTCCCTTTTAGCATGTGCTCAGGCATCATCATAATGCATCGAATGGGGCTGATGTTCAATGATGGCAGAGCTGAAGACATGCATGCATCGATGCATAATCAATGGTAGAGTTTTTTAATTTAGTTCTAGTTTTAGTTTTTTAATAAGTGTTGTCTTCTTTTTAGACTGTTGCTGCAACGCTACTACAACGCATGATAGAAAAATTAATTTATTTTTAGACTGCTGTGAAAATAACATGTAAAACTATTTTTATTCAAGTGCTTCTTATTATTAATAAGTGGTTAAGGAGAGCGCTTCTTATTTTTTAATAAAGAAAGTCTTTTTTGGAAGCTTGTTTTTCTTCTCAGTTTATTATATTTTTTTTGAGTTTTTTATTAGTAACTTTATATTTATTTTTGTTTGCATTTTTTTTTATAGCTCTCAGTATAGTGTTAGAGCATATATTTATTTTGTTTCAATTGGTATCAGAGCAGGGTTCCAAAATTTAATTTTATAGGTAGCAATATTTGCTTATTAGTTATTTCTAGAATGGCAAATAACATCAAATTTTCATTCTAACTTCTGTTGTTTACTAGAGACAACTACGAATATTGTAGTATAAAGATGAAGACCAGACAATTATCCCAAGATCTTTGAGAATTAGTAGAAGTGTGATACATAGAACCTACAGATCAAAATGCTCTAAATGCTTTGACAACAAATCAACGAACTCAGATGAAAAAGACAAGAATAAGGATAGCTCTCTTTGCCATCCAATCTACATTGGATATGTCAATTTTTCCCTTTATAGCTGGTATGACAAAGTCAAAGGATGCATGGGAGGCCCTACAAACTATGTACCAAGGTTTTGACAAAGTTATATTGGTAAGACTTAAAACCTTAAGAATAGATTTTGAAAATTTAAGGATGAAATAAGTTGAGTCTATTCAAGATTTGATTACTAGGACTCAAGATGTTGTTAATCAGCTTAGAACACAAGGGGAAGAAATTACAAAACAAAAAATTGTAGAGAAGATACTGATATCTCTTCTTCCGAAATTTGATCCAGTGGTGATAGCCATTGAAGAAAGCAAAAATCTCACCACTTCAAAGTGGTAGAATTGGTTGGTTCTTTACAAGTTCATGAGGAGCGTATGCAATGTTAATGCAAGCTTTCCAGTCTATAGTGAAGGTTGAAGACAAATCAACAACTCCTTTTTTTGAGACAAATAAATCTCAAGAGGAGCCTTCTAATAATAGAGGATGTGGTAGAGGAAGAGGAAGAAACTATAATGGAGGAAGAGAAAGAGGCAGAATTTTTGTGGATAGGAGAAACATCCAGTGCAAATATTGTGATCACTTTGGACATTATGAATTTGAGTGTAGAAAGAAGAAATCTGACTTGAACAAGTCAAGATCCAATTATACTTAAGAGTTTTATGAAGATCCCAAACACTCCACCTTCTTCACATAAAATTTGGTGAAAGAAAATCAAAAAGATTTGTGGTTCTTGGATAGTGGCTACTCTAATCATATGATAGGTAAATATGATCTCTTTGTCAAATTAGATACATATATGAAAAGTCAAGTAAAATTTGGTGATGATAAAGAGGTTAAGGGGATGGGAAAAGGTACCCTTGCTGTAAAAACTAAGCAAGGAGAAACTACTTATATTCATGATACACTGTATGTACCCAAATTACAACATAATCTTTTAAGTATTGGGCAGCTTGTAGCAAAAAATTATAAAATTTTGTTTAAAGACAACTGCTACAAAATATTTGATAAATCATTTAATTATCATCTTGTATCAAAGGTTCCTATGATAGATAACATGTTATTTCCTCTCACATTACATTCCACTATTGTGCATGCTTTCAAAGCAACCACAGATGATTTATGGTTATGATATCAATGTTATGGTCATCTAAATTTTCAAGGCTTAAATTTACTTCACAAGAAGCATATGGTGAGAGGACTTCCAAAAATTTAGGCAAAAGAAGAAGTTTGTTCAGGGTGTGCACTTGGCAAGCAACATCGAGATAATTTTCTGGTGAACAAATCTTGGAGGGCGAAATCTCCTCTAGAGCTTGTGCATGCTGACATTTATGGTGTTATGAAAGAAGAATATTTGGGTAAGCATCATTATTTTTTGACATTCATTGATGATTTTTATTGTCACATATGGATTTATTTTCTTAAGTTAAAATCTAAAGCTTTTGAATGCTTCAAAAAATTTAAAACTATGGCTGAAAAACAAAGCGGGTATTATCTCAAAATACTCAAAACATATAGAGAGGGAGAATTCATTTCCAAAGAGTTTTCTAATTTTTGTAACAAAAAAGGCATCATGAAAAAACTTACTATAGCCTATACTCCCTAACAAAATGGTATTGCAGAAAGAAAGAACTATAACATTATGGAAATGGCATGAAGTATGTTGCAATCAAAAAATATTCCAATTTGTTAATGGGGAGAAGCAGTAGATATAATAGTATACCTCTTGAATCGAAACCTCACAAAAGTAGTTCACAACATCACTCCAAAGGAAGCTTGGAGTAGTCACAAGCCTTTAGTGGCTCATCTTCGTGTATTTGGTTGTTTTGCATATATTCATATTCTAGTTCAGAAATGGAAGAAGTTGGATGCAAAATTTCAACATTATATCTTTATGGGATATTCTAATGCAACTAAAGGATATGGATTCTATAATTCTAACACAAAGAAATAGATTATTAGTCAGGATGTGATTTTTGATGAAGGGGGAGAATGGCAATGGCAAAATGGTGCACAACAAAAAACACCACCAATAATGTTGGACATAGAAGTTGGAAGTGTTCCTCCTCTCTCCATAAGCTCAATTGGAAGTTCAAGCCCCAATAGTAGCTCAAGTTCAAGCTCTCTAAGCTTAGGTTCATCTACTAGCACACCTTCAAGCAGCGTATAATATAGTGGCAAATTTTCATATTTTGGTGAATTTGACGTTTTGCCAGTGTTGTTTTTGGCAATTTCTGAGCCCTTCCATGGTTTCCTGGTCGCTAAGCTTTGTTGGGTTTACCTAGTTGCCTAGCATTGTAATCGCTAAGGCAAATGTTACGTTTGAGTTTTTCCCTAGCGGTATTCGCCTTTCACGCAGCCGACTAGGTAACGCTTATTGTGGAATGTTCGTCGGGTTTCAATTTTCTGTTTCATGCAGTATGGGAGAATTCGCCATCCCAGTTTCATTTTATCGTGGAGGAGTCAGCTATTTTCACCAACACACTTTCATTTGTAATATGTATAAATCTAAATTTGCCCAAGCAATGAGACATTCACTAAATAGTAAATACCGCTCTGTTAGCACTCCATCAAATTTATGGCAGCGCAGGACACATCGCGGGCAAGACTCAGACTCCAGAGATAGCTTCCACAAGTAATACTACTTATTCTCAGGGAAGTAAAGTTAAATGGATTATCAGTGGATTGAGATGTCAGGGGAGGGTGAGTCTGTAACTAATATTGCTCAGTCTCAGGGAAGTGACAAGGGTAAAACCCCCAAGGGCAGTGAAGGGATTAATCTTACATCAAAATGCCGAAAACTTAGAGATACTACCATAAAGGCTTTCTTTGGAATTGATAATGTTTCTGGTCCACCAACTTTGGCAAGTACAAGTGCAGAAGGAAATCACAATACCTCACCACCACTAGAAGAACAGGTTGTTACTCAATTAAATCAAAATGCATCAAACAAGGATAACAATGTTCCAACAATAGATGATGTTGTAACAGAGGATAATATTGATGTTGGTAGGAAGAAAAGAAAAAGGAATGTAAAAATGGGGTGGGAGTGGGAAATGAAAAGGACTTTTCAGGTTGATTGGGTAGCAAAGTACTGGTTTATTGAACCAGTCACAAACAATGATGAACCACCAACAGAATGCAAGTGTATGATTTGTACCTGGAAAACTAAAAGAGAGAAAAAGTTGCAGTTAAAGCTCGACACTATAGAAAAACATATTGGTAAGGTTTATGAAAAACAAATCATAGATGGAAAGGAAGTAGCGGCAGTGAGATGGAAATCAAAGGAAGAATGCCTTCATGTTAAGTATGCCATAGAATATGAAGAGCATTTCAAGAAAATAACGGTAATTGGTAGTGGCAGTAGTGGCAATCCAATCAAGGATGGGCTTCAACATGCAGCCAATGATGCAAACTTGGCAAAGACCGTTCAGATGAGTGTTATTTTTCATATTCTATCTAGAGGGCGTCCTATGAGAGACTTTTTAGAATATGGTATTTTATTATCTTTTTTGAGAGTTCCTCACTATCCTATGTCACATTGGTCAATATACGCTAGATGGGAAACGACAAGCTGTCTTGCTGAGGTGGAAAGCAAAATGTACAGGAGAGAGTAAAAGAATCCAAGTTCATTTCATTATCCTTAGATGAAGTCACTGCGGTAGATAACACTGCTTGGGTCTGTATGCATGTATATACTATAAAATATCATGTCCGTCAAGCTAATCTACTTTGTGTTCATAAAATGAGGGCCAATTCAACTACAGAAAATTTATATTTAGAAGTTAAGAAAGCTTTGAATGAAATTACTGGTATGGATGACTTGACAATTGCAAAGAAGTTAGTGTGTGTCAGAGCTGATGGAGCTGCAGTAATGTAAGGGCAAAGGACTGGTCTTTGTGCAAGATTACAAACTAGTAATGCACCTTACATGCTTGGCATACACTGCATGGCCCACTGAATGAATTTAGCATATAAGATTGTAAGTACTTTTCCTACAGTGTCAAAAGTTGAAGATCTAATCTGTGAGCTCCACTCATACTTTTGTAGAAGTCCTAAACTCTTTGCAGAATTTAAGATTTTTTTTGCGGGAGTAACAGCAGGAAATAAGATTCTCAAGGATGTTGAGACCAGATGGATATCTTTGCATGGACCAGCAGAACGAGTTCTAGCAGAATATCAATCCTTGATTGGAGTTCTATATGAGCAACGCCTTATAATGGACAGAGCTCCTGATTTGTTAAATAAGTTAAGTGATATAGAGAACCTATTAACTTTAGCCAGTCTTCTCCCCATGCTGGATTTAATGAACAAACTTGTTAAGAAAGCCCAAGATAGAACTATGTATATTCATGAGTATTCTGATTTACGTAAAATGACATGCATGGCTCTGGATTCTTTGTATTCATATCTCTCAAGTCATAGCCCAATTTTTACAAGGTGGGAGATAATTACAGATTTGAATCATGCTGAGAATTTTTTACAATTCAATGGGAAAAATGAGCTATGTGTGTTTGTGAAAGGATTTGAAATACCAATGCACTAATCTAAAACAACCAAGAGAGGCAGAGTACTACCAGTTAGAAAGGATGATTTTGACAAGATTGTTAAATCTGTTAGTGAAAATGTGAAGTCTATTTCCTACCAACTTTCAAGTGAGATTCCTGAAAGATTCCCTCGAGAAGAAATTCTTGAAGCCATGAGTTGTGTGTTTCCTCAATTTTGGAAACACTTTGGACATAATCCAATTGATGCAAATTTGTTTCATAATAAACTTGATGAATTGATAACACAGTTTTCAAAGCATACAGATTGCAATGGACAACTAATACAAGGAATCTTAGATTCAAATAATCTTAAAAATCAATGTAAACTTTTTGCATTGTGTATGAAAAATCAGATGGAAAAATTTGAGAATTCATTCGACCTTGGTGCAATAACAAGGCTCTGGAAAAGGATAAGTCAGAGTGAAGTATTACGTACTTCAATATCAGACTATTTCAAACTTGTTAATTTATGTCAAACAATGATATTAGGGTCGGTGGAAGATGAGAGAGTTTTTAGTGCATTGGGGTTTTTGAAATCAAATGTCAGAAACAAACTAGACAAAAATTTGGAAACTTGTTTGAGATTGTTTGTAACTCAATACAATGTTAGAGATTTTCCTTATGATAGGTCATTGGCCATTTGGAATTCCACACGTGAAAGACGAGGCCTTTGCAACACTTTAAAAGATGGTGGTTCTACTTCTACTGCTGACTCCAACATAAATGATGAATTTCGGTCTCAAAGTCAAAATGAATATGAATATTTTACGGATTTTGAATACCTGATTCAGAATGAAGAGGAACCTATTAGTACTAGCAGGGGTTAAATTTGACCCCCGTTTAGACGTTTAATACTTCCAATTTTTTTTTCAAACCATAATGAAAGACAGGGAGTTTTTTTTAAAACTGTCATTTTGACGTTCACTTTTGAAAAATGCCCATTCTAATTTTATATAAGGTACAGCCTACAGGGACTTAGAAGTTAGGGACTCCAAGTCTCCAATCTCCTGGACCCTCGGTCTAACCTCCAGCGACGTCCAGCCTTCAGGCTTCCAGGGTATTCCAGCCAAACTATTGGGTAATAAATGGGAAGTTGGGATTCGGGAACGCAAATGGAAACTATTATAATTCCTTATTTTAATTTAAAAAACATAAAATAATTATTTAAGTGGTTCGAGAACACTGGTGACTGCAGTATGGGTTTTGCAACCTGTGGGACAGCGTTTGATAGTGAGACACTGAGAATATATGAGCCGCGGCAAAATAAGGTAGCAGACTAGCAGTGACAGGGTGACAGCATTGCAAAAGTATTCCAGTGGCTAGACTCCAGTACCCATTTGAAAATTGCATTGGCTTTTTATGTAAGTATCTAAACTTGGTTTTTCATCTCATAGTTTATTTTTTCGTATTGTTTAGCTTTGGCTTTCATTCTGTTCTGAGAATCATTATTGCCAATTTGCCACTTTAGTTAAATCATGTTTTTTTAGTTGCAAACTTGCAAAATACAATACTAGTTTTGATCATAAAAACTTCATTTTCCATCTATTTAGGTAAATATTTGTCCTATTGTGAAGCCCCTGTAGTCTTGTCACTTATTTGCCTAAATGCCAATCACATTGTCCCTTAGTGTTTGTCTTTATTTTGCATATAGAGCGTGTTAACCCCTATTGCCATTGGCCACCCTGAAGTTCTGATCAACAAAATTAGTAGGGTTGCAACTTGCAACCTGTGCTACTCTGCATTTTTTTTTTAAATGATAATGAAATTATAATAATTTTTAATTTAATTAAAAATCATAATAATAATTAATAATATTTTATTAATATGTATAAATTAATTAAGAATCATTATATTCTATTAATAAATATAAATTAACAATCCTCGTTGGTCTTCTTATTTCCTTCGAAATTATCCTCGCGGCCTTTTGTTCTGTCTTTGTGTTGGCGCTGGCAGTTTTTGTTGCGGGCTTTATGTCCACGGACATTTCTAGCAGACAAAAAGTCCGTGGAAATGTTCCACTCAATTTCCCTGAGATTTATATTGGCCACGGCCTGCTTGCTTGTGTTGCTGGTAGTTTTAAAAAACCCAGGTCTTCTTTTACGTTTGACCTTCTGAATTCCTTTGGACAAAAATTTTGAAGGAATTATCTTTGCCTTCGCTTTATTCTTTATTACCTTTGCTCTTTGAAACGCCCTTAGGCAGTCCACGTGTCCTTCAGCAGGGTCTTCGCAATCCACGTGTCAGTCCAAGTCAACAGTCCACATGGCAGTTACGTGTAGTCCAGTCAGCAGTCCACGTGGCAAGGTGTCCTCCCAGCTATCTTTACATCCTTCGACTATCTTTGCCGACCAAGTGATTGGACCGCTCCTTGAACCTACCGTTGAACCAAAATTTGGTTCAACGGTTCAAAGGTTCAAGCGGTCATTGAACTTGGCTTTGAACTTGCGTTGAACCCAGCGTTTGAACCAAAACGTTGAACCTTGAAGCGTTGAACTAAAATGTTGAACCTTTACGTTGAATTTTTACTTTGAACCAAATGTTGAGCCAAAATGTTGAACCTTGGCTTTGAATCAAACGTTGAACCATTTCGTTGAACCCCATGTTAAACCTTTTCATTGAACTTAATGTTGAACCTTTTCGTTGAACCCAACGTTGAACCATTTCGTTGAACCCAACGTTGAACCATTTCGTTGAACCCCACATTGAAACCAATGTTGAACCTTTTCATTGAACCCAATGTTGAACCATTTCGTTGAACCCAACGTTGAACCTTTTCGTTGAACCCAACGTCGAACCAAGAAGCGGTTGAACTTTGAATTTTGATAAATGCACTTAACTCCTGTTGATGACGTTGAACCTTTGAACCCATCGAACCCGTTGAACCAAAATGGTTCAAGGTTCAACGGTTTGCTGGTTCAATGGTTCGCTTTTTGCCTAAAAGCTTGCTGACAGACGCTTTGGTTGAACCTTCGCATCGAACCAGTCCTGAAAATGACTGAGTGTTGGAAACTTGTTCTTTTGAGAGCTTTGCCAAAGGAAAACAGTGCATTCTTCCTTCCTTGGCTAGAGACGATAACTTTCCATGTGGCAAAAAATCTGACTTGTGGAAGATTTGTCAACAAGTTGTTTAGGGTTCCCCATCACATGAACAATAAGTTTAATTAATTTATATATAAAATTATGAAAGTCAAAAACAATAAATGAACGTTACGTGAAAGGTGACATTATCTTAAAAACCGTCACAAAAAAATTTCTTGACAGGCAAGGGTGACTGTCAAATTTAACCCCTGAGTACTAGTCAGACTTTAGTTTCAGGATCTGGAGTCCATATGGGATATAGAAGCATCACATTTGAGACTGAGTCAATGAAGTGAATCGTGATTTAGTATGTTTTTTTTAACCTTGAATACAATGAAATGATTCACCCAAAAAATTAAAATTTTACTATGATTATTATTCTTTGTTCGCCAATGTATAATTTTTTTGTGGTTTTAAAATAACACAATTCGCCTAGATTTTACACATTGTTTGAGAGACTATGAATGATTCGCCAATGGAGATTATTATTTTTTCTTTGTAAACTATTTTTTTCGCCACAAAAAATAAATTTTTTTGTCAGGTGTTTTACACCTTTTGCCAATAAAGGAGGGGTTTCTTAAAGTATACCCTGCCTTCAAGTGATAGTTCAAGTCCAGCGTCAAGTCTAAGCTCTTCAAGAAAGGTACGAAGTTTAACTAAAATTTATCAGAGGAGTAATGTGAATCCAATTGCTAATTTTTCTTTGCTTAGTAAAATTCAAGTTGAACCCTTTATATATGAAGAAGCAGTAAAAGAAATGGTATGGATTGATGCTATGAATGATGAGATGCAAACAATTGATAAAAATAATACATGGGAATTAGTGAAAGTTTGAAAAGATAAACAGGTGATTGGTGTCAAATGGATTTATAAGGTGAAATGTCATGCTGATGGTTTTGTAAAAAGATACAAGACAAGACTAGTTGCCAAGGGATTTGCACGAACACCCAGAGTAGATTATTTAGAGACTTTCGTTTCAATTGTAAGACTTGATACAATCAAGGTTTTATTAGCTATTGTTGCATAACACAAGTGGTTAGTATACCAGATGAATGTAAAATCAGCTTTCCTAAATGGTTATATTGATGAGGAAGTCTATATGGAACAGCCTATTGGTTATGAAATTTTAGGAAAAAAAACATTTGGCCTACAAGTTGAAAAAATCACTTTATGGGTTGAAGCAAGCTCCTCATGCCTGGTATGCAAGGATTGATAGTTATTTCATGAAGAAGGGTTTCAGTAGAAGCCATTCAGAGCCAACCCTCTATATCCAACATCTTGGTAATGATATTCTCATTGTTTGCCTTTATGTTGATGATCTCATTTATACTGGGAATAGCCCATCTCTCATGGAAAATTTTCAAGCAGAAATGAAACAAAAATTTGAGATGTCAGATCTAGGACTCGTGCATTATTTTCTTAGAGTGGAGGTGCAACAACAACCTGAAGGTATATTCATTTCTCAAACCAAGTATGTGGCTGATTTATTGAAATAATTTAGAATGATGTCATGCACAATAGTTGCAACCCCTGTAGCCCTTGGTGAAAAATTAACCAAGGAGGATGCAAGTTCCAAAGTGGATACTACTTTATACAGAATTTTGGTAGGGAGTCTCATGTACCTCACTACAACGAGACCTGATATTATGTATGTTGTGAGCCTCATCTCTTGATTCATGCAGGATCCACATGAGTCTCATTGGCATGTTGCAAAAATAATCTTAAGGTGTGTGAGTGGTACACAAAATTTTGGCATTCATTACTCTTTCACTAAGAAATTTGAGCTAGTTGGATACACAGATTTTGATTGCATCGGTTCAATTGATGATAGAAAATCTACACCTGGTTATGTTTTCTCACTTGGTTTTGGAGTTGTCTCATAGAGTAGTAAAAATCAAGCAACCATGACTCTCTCTTCTGCAAAAGCAGAGTATATTACAGCAGCAGTACCCAAGTGTCAAGCCATATGAATTCGAAAGATTTTGATAAGATCTACGATTGATTTAGGAACATCCAACAACTACCTACTGTGACAATAATAGTACCATTGTAATGACCAAAAATCTTGTGTTTAATACTAAATCGAATCACATTAAGCCCACACATCACTTCATACGAGATTTAGTTCAATATGGGACACTTGAATTACAATTTTGCCCTACATATGAACAAGTTGCTGATATTTTTACCAAAGCTCTACCTACAACCAATTTTGTTGCTTTGAGAAATCAATTGGGACTCATCCCCATTGCTCATGCAAGGGGAGATTGAAGACATGCATGGTCAGTGCATAATCAACAACGGAGTTTTTTAATTTATGTCTAGTTTTATTTTTTTAATAAGTGCAGTCTTATTTTTAGACTACTGCTGCAATGTAGCTACAACGCATGATAGAAAAATTAATTTATTTTTAATCTTTTTATTTTTAGACTGCTGTGTAAACAGCGTGTAAAACTTTTCTTATTCAAGTGTTCATTACTATTAATTGGTTAAGGAGAACGCTTCTTATTTTTGAATAAAGAAAGTCTTTCTTAGAATTTTGTTTTTCCTCTGAGTTATTATATTTTCTGAGTTTTTTTAACAGCGGTATATTTATTTTTGTCTGTATTGTTTTTTACAGCTCTCAATGTAGTGTTAGAGCGTATATTTATTTCATTTCAAGAGCCTTCCATAACAAATTGAATGCTTGTCCGATGTATGTGTCATGGGGCGAAGGTTGTTGCTTGTTTTCTTCATCACAGTATCTGTTGGTATCAGGAAGTGGGACAAGAGAGTAATAAAGTGCTTCTAGTAGGTGACCCGTCTCTTTTATACGGAGTTTTGAACTATCAGCCATCTTGAACATGAATGGCGAAAATTCTATACACGCAAGTCTTACCCGGTTGCAGAGCCTCTCTTCTGCCTTGTCTGGAGAAGCCAACTGTATCTCCAACAGCTTTTGCAAGATGAACAATGACACTTGGTTCTCGAGCATCACCACATCTCTCATTATTGTTTTGTGGGTAGCGCTCCTCCCAGATGGATTTAAAACTTTGCCCAACTCGGAGGACATGGACGTGGCTTATGAACAGGTTTTGTCGGCCTACTTGACGAAGAACTGCAAGCACTCCAGGACGAAGGCAGTGTCCAAAGCCATGAGCCATGCCAGGGATTTCTCATTGCAGTCCAGATATTTCTGATAGCAGCTCTAAAGTTGGACCTCGTGCTTCTTTACCTCTTCCACCATAGATTCGAACTTGTGATTGTTGATCCTTTTCTGAAATCTTCGAGCAGCAATGACTTTGTATCTCTCCATTTTGTACAGCTCAGATCTCCAGTGGTGATATGGCCCGATAAACACACACTGCGGAATGTATGCTTCTAGCTTCACTGCCAACAATTCCTTAGGCACACTGAACACAGATATGCAAAATTCTTTTTCTTCCTCTACCTCTAGATAATTCCTGATTTGAATAAACGAGCGATCTTGATCCATTTTTACATCAATAGCATTATTTGATTCCATGATTCACAAATCTGGGAATACAGAAATGAAGCAGAAGGAAAAACTAAGTAACACGTGAAACACTGAGGTGGAGGGTGTTATATGCAATTTCGGCCTTCACTTGGCGGAACACATGTAATTAGATATGTTCTACATGCAAAACATTTTCAGGCTTTTCCCCTCCATCAAGGTTTCCTGTCGTAGTTTATCTTTTTTTAAATTAATATATATTAAAATCCATGCGCACTTGGATAGAAAAGTTAGCTTTTAAATGGTGTGGTTTATTCCTACTTTACTACAGATGTGAGGAACCAATATCTCCTTTTTCAAACTTACTCTTATGAGAACGAGACAGTCGATACTTACCTTAGCACGGTTTCATTCTGGAATGTGTGGGGTACCAGTCATGGGGACGGCTTGCTTTTATGATTCCATTGTTACGGCGGCGGTGTTTTCTATTTTTTCTATGGTGAAGTGTTCCCACTTTTTCGTTTAAATATGTTTTATTATTTAAATAGTGATATTATCTTTATCAAAGTATAAATATTCTCTTATAGTTTTATGGTGAAGTGTTTCCATTTTTCCATTTAAACATGTTTTATTATTTGAAATAGTTATATTATCTTTATTAAAATATATATATATATATATATATTTTTTGTCGTATAGATTTGTTGATCATTTGATTAAGTTTTTACTAGATTGTGAATTCTAAATAGTTTTAACATGTCATATTTCATATCAAGGCCCTTAAACATATATTGGTAGAAAACTAAATAAAAGATTTTCTTTAGATTTATCAACACCCACTTGAAGTAGGAAACAAAATCATATATTCGGTCCAATTTTAACAAAGCCCTATATTAATAATAAAACAAGGTATATGATTTAATCCAAATTTAATGACAATCGTTTAAATTTAAAAATAAAATGGAGATTTTAATCTGATGTTAACAACACCCATTTGAAATAGGAAATAACGCAAAATCTTATCCACCATGACTTGAACCAGGGATTGTTTTACCACAATGTGCACTGCCAAATTCATTCTCAACCTCGCAATATTATGTAGAGGTTCACTTTGCATACCGACATGTACAAAAAATCTACATAGTGTATATACCAAAAAGTTTTTAAAACTTTATCAGTTACTAATGCTTTCTCTCTTGAAAGAACCCGTCGAATCTCAATCTATCTGAGTACACGCCTTAAAGGGTACACCGAGAAAGGGGTTGGTAGACTTTTAGAGCTTCACATGATTATTGGCCCCTATACCATTACCTAAAACTAATACAAACTACTCTTATTTGATTTTCCAAGTATTAAAAACCCTTTTATACACTCCCCTAAGCAATTCACCATCGAAAATAGCCCCTACCTAAGTAAAATCCTCTTTTACTCACTTTTTATACTACATCGATTGGGTCGACCTTGTTGAGAATTTAGCACACATTACAAAAGTCCATCGGCCCAAACCCATGTAGTTCGAGGCCTAATGGCTCTATTTCTTGCCTAATAAAGTTGATTAGGATGACCTTGTCAGCTTGATTTCTTGGAAGATCTTGGTTCAATCCATGGCTATAAATACCCCTTCAAATTCATTTATAAAGAGAGGATAATTTAATTGTGCATCATTATTACTCGTAAATTTGATTATACAATCAATAGGAGGTTTTATTGCTTAGGTTTTACCTTGGAGAAAGTAACACTTGTCTTGTGGAGGTCTTGGATGCATAGGAGAAGTCTTGTAACCTAAAGTTGATTTATCCTTGTGATTTTTACAAGCCACAACTTATTACAAAACACCGTTAGCTAAGGAAGAGATTGAGGCAAGATGGGTTGACTTTAATAAGGTAAGTATACTCTTAGCCCTTCATATTTTGATAAGTAGATGTTGTAAAACTAATGGAATGAATTGTATATCTCCTTGCTTAGATTATTTATATGTTATGTTAGATAGAATTGTCTTTGTATATCTATTATCTTCCCTATTTTTGTCATAAGCTTTGGTGAGCACTAGATTAGCTTGCATATTCATTTACTAGATTAGCTTGCATGTTTATTTAGTAGATAAGCTCTCATACTATTATTATAATCATAAGACCTAGCTAGGGTTATCATAAAATGACATTTAACTAGAGGTCTTGGAAACCTCTGCCTTACCATTATGTAATAAGAGATCTCTTAGTGTAGGTTTAACAGATCTATTATTGATCATGACCCTGATATAACAAAGTATTGCTAAGTAGATTGTTAGTTGATTACCTTCTCCACGATTGAATATTATTGAGTAGGATAATTTGTAAATCTATTTTATTTCACTTGCATAAATTTTGGTGAACATGAGGTGAATCTAACTCTTGCAGATTTTTTATTTTTCTTTACAAACAACTAGATTGACCTTATTGGCCTAATTTAACATTTTGTGTGTAGGTTTTCATACTTATATCAAGCCTATTGACCAAGTTTGACTCTATGTGCAATTTTTTGTATAGCTTCATCGACCCTATTGACCTAGTTTGACCATCTGTTCAAGTTTTCCAACTGAGGCAAACCAGTCGACCTGGTTCAGTTTCTACGTGCAGAACTTTTTAGCTTTAAAAAACTAGATCGATCTGATTGACATAGTTTATTTTTCTACCCGTGTCACTTAATAGAATTGACCTATTTAGTTCTTTCATTTTTTCCATTTTTTATTTTATAACTACATTGATCTGATCAATGTAGTTTCATTTTTAATTTACCAGTTTTATTTTTACTAGGTCGATTGATTTGACTATGTTTAATATTTTTGTGTTCTACCTTCACAGGTTCAAACTTTCACTTGGATGACCCAGTTAAAAATAACAACTCAACATCTTCAAAAGAATATTGTATCAGCGTGGTCGACTCTATCTTATTTATCAAGTTCATTCTAACCAGATCAATATTTTCACTTTATTATTTTCAACCAAATTTATTTTCTTTCTTTTTTCAAAATTTAAATTCTAGTATTCTTTTTATCAAATTTTTAGTTCTATAAATCTATACCTATACATTCAACTAGGTTGGCTGACTCAACCTAGTTCTATATATGCTTCCTTCCTAAAAAATTGATAGGTTTTAACTCATTAGTAGTGATGAGCCAAAGCTCACAAATGTGTAGAGTACATGAATTCTTCGGTCAATCAACTTAATCAATATTATTAATCAAGACATTAAAATTATAAAATAATTCTCTCATAATCACTCTCCCTAATAAATTGAAACAACACATTAATAATACAAACTAATATATGTGTAT
Organism: Torreya grandis; assembly: GCA_037957365.1. Classification (NCBI taxonomy): domain Eukaryota; kingdom Viridiplantae; phylum Streptophyta; class Pinopsida; order Cupressales; family Taxaceae; genus Torreya; species Torreya grandis. Next base: position 2,642,072 of record JARHVA010000906.1, on the reverse strand, counting down.
ATTAACACCTTTATTTTCTAACCTATATTTATGTTCACACTAACTATTTCCAACATTCCCCCCTTAGTGCGAACATGAGGAGAGGAGGAACTACATGTACTAACCATCTCTATATTATCTCCTGCCCCCGCCTTTCTCATCCCCCCTCGCCCTTGCCCCCAATAATTTTATCTTGTAGAAATTAGTACCCTGATAATGCATCTAATTTTACATTGATAAGAAAAGATTATACAATATAGATCTTCCAGCATACACATGATAATTTTCGTACATGATTTATTTGAAAAATAACTTCAAAAGTTGATTTGTAACTTACGATATAAAAGAGCACTCGACCACAAAAGACTCTAGACTTTCAACAATTAGAAAATAATAATATGACTAATAAAAATATTAAACAACTTATAAATTTAAAACTTAAAAAATAATAATAATAACTTAAATTTGTATTTATTTATTTTTTAACTGACACAAAGTCTAAAGATTAAAAAAATAATAATAATAAATATTATTAAGAAAAAATATACAATTTTGGACCTTCTCAGAGCTAACATATTTGAGAATATTAATCACTTTACAGCTTCATTCTTCTCTTTCAGGTTCAATGCAAACAAATTCATAAATGGAAGATACCAAATCCACAGTTGGGATGGATTCAAATAAATGCTCCAATGCAGTCGATATAGATCCAACAGAATGCAATGTGAATACTGCATATTTTTTTATTCAAATCTTTTAATTTTCTACAAACCTAAAACACACCCAAATATATTTTTCTTTTGGAAAACCTTCACATCCCTTATTTTTTGTGTTGAACAGCTCTCTGAATTTTTTTTTTCGTGTTGAATAACTTTCTAAGTTTTATTCTCCTATCTCTCAGTTTTGTTCTCCTATCTCTCGATTTTTCATATCAATTTGAATCATCAAATTTCGTCAACAAACTCTATTTTCCTTTCATTTGTTTTACTTTATGTTTATTTATATTGTGTGCCTACTTATCTAAATGTCTTCTTTCTAATCAATATTCTACCATTATTTTCCACCCATATGGGACCTTTTTTTAATCATTGTTTCTAATTCTTCTTTGTTTTCCCTCTAAATTTCCTCTTATATTTCTCATCATGATTAATTATATTTATAGTCTAATTTTTTACTTGATATCCTTATTAGTACGTGTTGTAGGGCTATGTACCATTATTTTGGCTTACAACTATTATTTTGCATTGAAGAATGTTGATTTTTAATGAGAATTTGTTGTTGGCAGAAGACCAAAATCATTTTGCAAAGTCTTGTGTGAAATATTTTTTAGCTTATTGGGATTTTTAGTTGTGGTTAAATAGGTAATAGTCTATTTAGGAGGAGGTGAATAAAAAGGTTTTATTTTCTATGTTCACCTATAAAATCCTTTGACAGTAGCCAAAACATGGTCGACATTTAATGCAGGGGTGGAGGATGTGTCTCCAACACATAGTGGAGAGACTATCAGACGCATGTGATTGGTATTGCCACTGTGTGCAAGTATAGGTGAGGAGTCAATTGGTTTTTTTTGGTTGCCAAAAAAAGCCCTTGAGTGAAGCCGCATAACCCAATGCACAGGAAAGTTTCTATAATTATCCCTTTCAATTCATTGTTCTTATAGGTTTGGCCTTCAAGTGTTGCTAAATTTGGAATCCATTTGTATTTCCAATGTCATTTTTTTTTTTTATAATATTTCACTCTTCATAGAAGAAAAACAAAACTACGTTTAAGTTTTATTTCTTTTAATTACTTTTTAATCCATTTACAATTTCAATGTTGTTGATGTGTTTTCGCTATATATGTATATATATATATATATTTTGTTGGTTGCATTTGTCCATTTTCAAATTGGCATTTTTTATTTTATACCCTGGTCTTGTTAGAACATACTAAAACTGAAACAAAAACAATTGCATAGAATCTTAATCTAGGGAATAGATGCATTCTTGTTTTACTCTGTTGTCCTCCACAAAGGCCCTAACTATACCCTAAATTTTTCCATGGCTGATGCCAAGCTCTCCTAATCCTTCGTAGCTACTACCATGAGTAGATAAACTGATGTAATTTTATCTTCTATTATTCTTTATTTCACTGTCCAATGGCCAGAATGACTTATTGTATTTATAATGTGTTTTGTTTTGACAAAGCCTATTAATAATCGATGAATATTTCATAGAGGCCTCGGCCTCCATCTCTAACCATGAATATGTAGGTCATTTACCCTCATGAAAACACAATAAGGTTAATTACAAATGATGCCAAGTCTACTACTTATGAGGATCTTAACCATAGCCTCATTGTTTGTGAGTCTTTTCTTTTGGCAACCCATCTTCTAGAAAGTCTATGTGTTACATGCACATATTGCCTCTACTGCCCTTGCTTAGATTTCTTCCTAAAATCAACATTTTTATTGATATTATCCAAAAAGAATTTCTCTTTGGCAAATGTAAAATACCACTATGAAATAAATATTTTAAAATCAATGTTGGTTCTAGTTCTCCCTCAGTGGGCCTTATAATTGCTTGAAACCAAAGGCCCATGTGAAACATAGAACAGTGCTAAATCACCCCAACATTGAATGCCATTGCCAAATCTATTGGTTTTAATTGCCACATGTTCAACATCCAATGTCGCACATTAAATAAATGTCATTTATGTTAGATTATTATAAATGCTAGATGTTGAAATTTAAAGGGTTTATGATTATTGTTATCGCATTATGTATGTACAATCACTTTATATATGTCACGCTCGGCCAAACTCACAAAAGCAGTGGTCAAATGGGTGTGGCGACCTTAAGCTTATTTACGAACAAAAATTAAATGCACATCACCAATTAAAAAATTTATAAGGTCTATAACCTATATAACCTTTTACGCCATATGTTTGTATGTAACAATCTTGTGCATACATATAGTTTCACAACATGCTAGGAAAATGAGTTGGAAAGTTATTTTCAAGGTGAAGTAATAATTAGGTTGGTGTAATAATCAAGTTGGTGTATTATTTTACTTTCCATCAAACATTTGTGTCACTAGGCTAACTAATTTTAAATATATTATTATTAAAAGTTAACTACTTTAAATATAGTTTTGAAGTCTATATGCCATGCAGATTTCATGTGAAAGGGAATTCCCGTATCTAAATTTTTTATTTGGAGGAACTTTAAATTTTCATTGTACAATATCAAGACTATTTATAATTATTATTGAATATTACAATTGGAAAATGAACTATATGTAGCCCAAATGGCATGCTAGCACACATATATGAAGGGAAATGTTTAATATGAGCTATAACTTAGAATCCAATGTATGTGATTTTATCTTTTTAAATAGAAAATTTTGATTTTGAAAAAATGTTTTCAAAACATTTATCTTTAAATATGATAATAAATATATTTATAAATTTAAGGACATAATGACATATTCAAAATGTGAAATCTCTACATGAATTTACAAAAGAGTTTAAGAAACCACAAATTGTATTCTCTAGTAAAAATTGTCACAATATTTATATTTATTTATTATTTATTATTTATTATTTATTATCTATTGTTAGTGAGTGATGTTTTAGCAGATGACATCCAAATTTTGGTAACATCTCAAGAAATTATTTCTCCACTTTATAAAAGTTACGGGGATTTTGACTCATCACATTACCACTAAAAGTTCCATTTTTTTATTTATTGATTATTGTAGCAAATTGACTAAAGCAACCCCCAAAAAATATTATCTTGAATAAAAACATTAAAATTTTCAACTTGATGAGCCTTAAGATTTCAGTATACCCTGAACTTATGTTATAAATACGCAATACCTACTATGCATGATCCCTGTCAACACAAAAATAATAATTAATTATGCATAGAGAAATAGAAAAGTAATTTATGATCATTTAGGCTTATAATGCATAGGTAATCCACATTTGATAAACACCGAATGGCATTAAGGTATTTGTGATGCTAGTTTATACATTTCCAAATTGTTATAAATTTTTACTTATCAACATTACATGAAAATTTTGGTTTATTGTAATATATGCATGCTAAGACACTTTTTAAATCTCAATAGGAGCTTGGAGAAATAGTGGGAAAGATTACTTTTGCATTTATCAAACTGTCAAAGTTTGAGACTTAAGAGGCTAATTTTAATGCACAGACTTCATACAACACATGCCAAGCATGTGGCAACTAGTGTTATGTAGAATGGTAGGTACTAAAGCTACAATACGACACTTGTTTAGATATGCCTCACTACCATATTTTCATATCATTTCATGTTATTATCTCTTTCCCAAATTTTATGTTCTTTATAAGCTTTTTCCTTGCATTTTATTCATCCGATTTTGATTTTTTATTGCATTAGTTCTTCCATCCTTCTTACGTTTCTTTTTTCTAGTGCATTTCAACCTAATCATGTTTACTTTGTCCCATACAAAAATTCCATGATAAAATCTTAATGATGATGCTACATTTATTTTGTCAACATGTTGTAACTCATATGAACTCAATTAGAACTTGTGTATGGTTAAAAATACTTGTTTGTTTTTTGTTTCTTCTATGCAAAGGTCTAATTTGTTTTTATTTTTTATTTGATTGGTTACAACCATTTATACATGTTTTTTTGTAAGATGTACTGATTATTATATGTCTTCTAATTTTTTCTCCTTCATTTTATTAAGTGGTGATGCAATATATTAGTATGTTATGATTGTGGTTCATGTTCATGTCATAAGCCTATATATAGAGGCCTTAATTCATTATTGTTCATAGATGTTATTGATTTTATTTTTAAGGTAGATGCATGTATTATTTTTTATGAGGTTACAAGTTCATAATTTTATCTACACAGTAAGATAGAGGCACATCCCATGTTCTCTTGGGGGTTATTTTTGGTGCATTAGGGAGTATTTCCTTGCTCCAATATAAGTAGTAATTAATTAATTTTTCATTTATGTGATACTCAGTGTTTTCCTAACATAATGCTTTGTTTCTGGTTTGTTTTCATGTTCTTGGAACATCTTGAACTACCTAATGTGTTTTATGTGTTTCACATGATTCCTACTTCTTGATATTATTCTCTATGTTGTTGATATATATTATGTGTTTTTATGCTTTTTATATGTATTATTTTCCCTTCAGAGTGATTGTCATGATCATACATGAAGTTCCTACTCCATGTATATTGGCGTATAATCGACATTCTTATTCTAATGACCTCATTATCATATGTGCACATTATTCTATGTTCTTGAGTTTATTTCAAAGTCATGTGTGCTTTCTATGTGTTTGGCATGACATTAGTGTTTGAAATGTTTGTTATGTGCCTTTTCATACATTTGAAATGTCTCATGTTATGATTATCTTAATTAGGTGTTTGGTGTATTTTTTGGTGTCATGATCTATATTGCACACAAAGTCTCTACAAAATTCTTAGGTTTCTCTAATCCATATCATACATTTATTGAAGGGATTATGTTTTCGATTTATATTTTTACATCTTGCGATGTTGATGTTGTATTTATTATATCATGAGCTCACATGAGGCACATTACTCTTGATCTTACATGTTTTATATCTAGGCCCATATGGAATTTTTTTTTCATTAAATACATGCTATCAAGGTTATATATGTCTATGCCATACACCAATAAATTCATATTTTATCTAACACATGGTACATTTAACTCATTTATTTTTATATGTGAACTTCCAAAGTCCATCCAAGATCCCTAAAAGGGGATTATATTCTAATCATCATATTCCAATTCTAGCATCTCTTATTTTATTCAGCTTTCTCATAAAGGGAACTACTTAAGACATTATTTAGTTTTGTTATTTATTTAACACTAATAATTTTACACATAATTCCATCTAAAAATTTAAATAGGTGTGGAAGCCCAAATGATAAGGTGTCTAACTCCTTTCAATTTCATACCAAAATCAACTACATCATTTTCAAATTTATCATATATTAACATATTATTATTTGTCACTTACCCATGCATGTGTAGAAAAATAAAAAATATTTTTTTAGATTTCTATGTACATTGAATTATATTTTAGATCTCCATACACACAAAAATTTACATGTCCACATGCATTCCTTTACTTTAATGTGTGCAGACACACATATCAAATTGGAGAAAAATATATACAACTAACAATAGTTGTAGGCATTTATTGGTTGTTAGATTGCATTATTTTAAGATGTTTGTACTTGTTTATTGTTGGTTTAAATTAAGCATTATTTACTTTTTTTTTACTTTCGATAGTTTCTAACCCTTCTCCAAATCCAAAAAGTAATCATTTTATTTCCCCTGATTTAATTATATTTAAATTCCCTATATGAAGTGTGTAACAATGTTCTATAAAGTATAGAATGTTAGTGTGATGTCCAAGGAAATTTGAGTGGATTTTATTGTTAGGGTGCACTTTCCTTCTTTGTTCATCCTTTTTCTCTTTTTGACTAATTGATGTGTGTGTTAATATTGTCCTAATTTGAATTCAATATGTTTATATAAAAATGTAGGGATTGCACATCTTATAGATACACATAATCCATATATAATTAATATAATTTTTTTGAGAAATTATAAGTATTATAGAGGAAATCAAGTAATCATTAGAGCTTTCATTGAAGCACATAAGTTTATGTTTCAACACACACTACAAGACATTAGTTTGTATACTATTGGAGCTAATTTAATTTTAGAAATTAGTTGTTTTCGATAGTTTTAAATTATAGGTCCATGAAAAATATTAAAATGTTTTAATTATTCTTTGATAAATACATGCTCTTAAAAAAAAATTATTTGCCCTAAGTTTTTAGATATTACTGCTAAAATAGGGAAAGAAAAATAACTCTATTTTACATGTAATTAAATAAAAATATCAGTTGGTTAAGCAAGAATTTGGGAAGTTAGAACCAAATAAACATAATCATTAAATTGTTTTAGGCCTATCAACACTTTTATCAAAAATGGTAATGCATGATTCAGAGTCTTAATAGTGTAACCATATAATCTAGACAAGTTCCTTTAGGCATCATAAGTTGTATGGGTTATCTTTGTGTCACTTTTAAACATGAACTTTTACTGTCACTTCTTGACAAATAATGATCACTAATTCATGAAATAAACTTAAATAAATTTTATTTTTATACATTTATCTTATTTTTAAATTTAAAATTAATTAATTAAACTCGATTATTATTTTATGTGTATTATCTAACCTAATTAGGTATTTGTGCTTGTATTTTAATTTAAATTTATTATTATATTCTAATAATAATCTCTAAAAACTTTAACATAACATAGAGGGCAAATAGCCGTTATTAAAAAATGTTGAAAATAAGTAATATGAATTTGTGCTATTTAAGCAATTTAGTTAGGTTATTAGTTTTCTTGAGATTTTTAGTTTATACTTAAACCATCTTAAAATAAATTTTATAAATAATCATTATTTATATAAGAATATGAATATAATTAATTTTATATAAAAAAGAAGTATTTAAATTTTAATTTGAGTTGTTTCTTTTGCATAAAATAAAATATATAGTTTATATTAAGTGAGTTGTAGTTCAACGGTAAAGATGATAGTATAAAAAGTGTTATTTAATTATTCATTAAGATATAAATTCCAAGAAATATTAAAAAGCGGATGAGGTCGCGATCGTATCTTGAACGAATTTAACTTAATAGATACCCTTCTATCTTTGACAGTAAATCGAAGAAGTATTCTCTATATCTAATATGTATAAAAAATAGAATTTCAATCCTTATATATATGGTTTATCCTTATCCTTAACTTAGTATAAGGATATGAATATGACCAATTGTAGATAAAAAGAAGCAATCTGATTCTAATTTAAATTTGTTTGTTTCATATAAAGTATAACATATGGTTTATATTAAGTAGATTGTAGTCTAATAGGTGAAAATGATAGTGTAAAAGATGTTGCTTAACCATCTACCAAAAATAAAAGATCGAACAGGTATCATTCCCCAAATAAATTTAACATAATGAGTACCCCTCAATATTTCATGCTGAAAAGAAAAAGCATTCTCTACACCTAATTTATGTAAAAGCAAAACAAACATGATTTATCCCTAACCTGGTATAAGAATCTAGTCTATATATTGGATTAGGATGTGCCTTCCCCCTTAGCCCTGCAATAAATTGGTGTCGTTCAACCACCTCTTACAGTCATACACAGAGCAGAAGGCCTCCAAAGATGTGAGAAGCAAGATTATGAGTGCAGCCAATAGAGAGAGAAACTGCCATGAACCAAATATGTATTTCCTCACGTATTCCATCACGGCGACGCTCCATGTCCTGCTGTAATACCTATTTACGTCGGCGATAACCTCGTCCAAATACTTCGCTTTCGTCAACTTAACACATTTCCCCATTCCGTTCCACAGGCTTGCGACTTTCCCGTCGCTTTCCAGTCGATTGTAGATAATTCCGCTGTTTCTCAACAGTCGAACATCTTCCTCTCTGTCGATGATGCCGTTCATGAAGTCGGTGTAGCGAGTGAAGATAGATGCATCAGGCGCCGCCGAAGCCTCCAGCGCTGCCAGATTTCTGAGAACGATTTCAGTGTTTCCATCCAACTTCACTCTGGGAAGAAAAAGAGTAGCAGTCGATTGATCGAAGCGTATCGTGGTTAGGTCTCCCTCGCTGGGAGCGAATTTCACTCCCGCTGAATATAAATCGGCAACGCAGGGAATGGCCAGCTCGTCCCGCGTCGGAAGTATTACCACAGAGGACATTTCTTCTCCTTCTCCGTCTTCGTTGTCCGTGGCGGAGGATCCGAAAAGAAAAGTGAGGGGACCCTTGAACAGGCGCAGTACCGGCAGATTTCCAAGAGCAGTCAGAAGACGTAAGGGCAACTTCATCAGGAACTGGACGATCCCTTTCAGCACGCGTTCAGGCAGCGTCGTAATGCGTCGAATGGGGCCGACGTTCAACGACAACAGAGCCTTCCGTAAGAAATTGAACGTTTGTCCGGTGTACGTGTCGACGGGCGAAGGCTGCTGCTTGTCTTCTTCATCGCAGTATCCGTTGGTATCAGGCGGCGGGACAAGAGAGTAATAGAGCGCTTCCAGGAGGTGGCCCGCCTCTTTTATACGGAGCTTTGAGCTATCAGGCATCTTGAACATGAATGGCGAAAATTCTATACACGCGAGTCTTACCAGGTTGCAGAGCCTCTCTTCTGCCTTGTCTGGAGAACCCAGCTGCATCTCCAACAGCTTTTGCAAGAGGAACAGCGGCACCTGGTTCTCGAGCATCACCAAATCTCTCATTATTGCGTTGTGGGTAGCGCTCCTGCCAGATGGATCTAAAACTTTGCCCAGCTCGGAGGACGTGGCTGAGGCTTCTGAACAGGGTTTGTCGGCCTGCTTGACGGAGAACTGCAAGCACTCGAGGACGAAGGCGGCGTCCAAAGCCATGAGCCATGCCAGGGCTTTCTCGTTGTAGTCTAGGTATTTCTGATAGCAGCTCCGAATTTGGAGCTCGTGCTTCTTTACCTCTTCCACCACAGATTCGAACTTGTGACCGTTGATCTTCTTCTGAAATCTTCGAGCGGCAACGACTTTGTATCTCTCCATTTCGTACAGCTCAGATCTCCAATGGTGATATGGCCCGATAGAAACACACTGCGGAATGTATGCTTCTGGCTTCACTACCAACAATTCTTTAGGCACACTGAACACAGATATGCGAAATTCTTTTTCTTCCTCATCTTCTTCCTCTACTTCTAGATAATTCCTGATTTGAATAAACCAGCGATCTTGATCCATTTTTACATCAATAGCATTCTTTGATTCCATGATTCACAAATCGGGGAATACAGAAACGAAGCAGAAGAAAAACTCTTAACACGCGAAACACTGAGGTGGAGAGTGTTATATTATGTGGTTTCGGACTTCACTTGGCCGAACACGTGTAGTTAGATACGTTCTCCATGCAAACCATTTTCAGGCTTATTCCCTCCATCGAGGTTTCCTGTCGTAGTTTATCTTCTTGCTTTTCTTTTCTTTTTTAAATATATATGTTAAAATTCGCGCGCACTTAGAGAGAAAAGCTAGCTTTTAAATATTGTAGTTTATGTCAGATGTGAGGAACCAATATCTCCTTTTTCAAACTTACTCCTCTGAGAATGAGACTGTCGATACTTACCTTTGCTCGGTTTCATTCTCTGTAATTGTGGGGATGGCTTGCTTTTATGATTCCGTTGTTACGGCGGTGTTTTCAATTTTTTATGGTAAAGTGTTTCTACTTTTTTAATCTAAACGCGTTTTATTATTTAAATAGTGATAGTATTTTTATCAAAGCATATCTTTCACTGTTATATGGTGAAGTTGTTGAGACATGGTCCAGCTAGGACTCGAACCTAGGACTTTTCATATGTTGCTGGAGTGCTCTACCACTGAGCTACTAGCCCCTCTTGGACCAGTCCATCTTCGGTCCGAGTGTGGCTTAACACCAACACCCCCCCTTAAGCCACACCTCTCGTGTGTTTGGGGCTCCTAGCCTGGGCCTGGCTCTAATACCATGTTGAGACATGGACCAACTAGGACTCGAACCTAGGACCTTCCATACGCTGCTGGAGTGCTCTACCACTGAGCTACTGGTCCCTCTTGGACCAGTCCATCTTCGGTCTGAGTGTGGCTTAACACCAACACCCCCCCTTAAGCCACACCTCTCGTGTGCTTGGGGCTCCTAGCCTGGACCTAGGTCTGATACCATGTTGAGACATAGACCAGCTAGGACTCGAACCTAGGACCATCCATATGCTACTGGAGTGCTCTACCACTGAGCTACTGGTCCCTCTTGGACCAATCCATCTTTAGTCCGAGTGTGGCTTAACACCAACACCCCCCCTTAAACCACACCTCTCGTGTGCTTGGGGCTCCTAGCCTGGGCCTGGGTCTGATACCATGTTGAGACATGGACCAGCTAGGACTCGAACCTAGGACCTTCCATATGCTGCTGGAGTGCTCTACCACTGAGCTACTGGCCCCTCTTGGACCAGTTCATCTTCGGTCCGAGTGTGGCTTAACACCAACAAAAGTGTTTCGATTTTTCATTTAAACACATTTTATTATTTAAATAGTGATATTATCTTTATCAAAGTATAAATATTATTTTGTCGTATGGATTTGTTGATCATTCAATTAGATTTTTGCTAGATTGTAAATTCTAAATAGTTTTAACACATCATGTTTTACATGACGGCCCTTAAACATATATTGGTGGAAAATTAAATAGACGATTTTTTTTAGCTTTATCAATATTTACTTGAAGTAGAAAACAAAATCACCGATTTGGTCCAATTTTAACAAAGCCTATTTTAATGATAGAACAAGATATATGATTTAATCCAAATTCAATAACAACCCTAAACCCAATCCGATGTTAACAACACCCAATTCAAACTAATTCAATCCAAATTAAAAAATAAAATGGAGAACTTAATCCGATGTTAACAACACCCATTTGAAATAGGAAACAACACAAAATCTTATCCACCATGACTTGAACCAGTTATTTTTTATCACAATGTGCATTGCCAAATTCAATCTCAACCTCACAACATTATATATAGGTTCACTTTACATATTGATATCTACAAGAAAGCCACACAGTGCCCTACCTTACCATGCAAGAATTAAAATAAAAAATATATCAAATCTACTACAATTATTGCATAATATGCACATAATGACTCAAAAATATTGGACAATATGTAGAAAATGGATTTGTTGAAAATGCCTTAGAAACTTTGAAGCAAATGCAACTCATAGTTGTAAACTCAGAGTTAGCAAACTTTCCTAATATCCTCCCAATCAGTGGCAAATGGAACATGCATCTTAAACTATTGCCAACTCATTGTTTAAGATTTACCTTTAATGGGTGTGTGTTTTTATTGACATAAGGGTGAATGGGGATAAATTTTGGGATGGAAGCACACGGCACATGTTGCATGGCTCCCTCAATTTTAGGATGTTGACAAATACAATTCTTTATATCAAAGAAAGTCTAATTTCATTTTGTGGATTACAAACCCAAACTTGTGAAGCCTCTCCGCAGAATAAAGGCTTATTAAACAACCACCTTAAAATAATCGATTAAGCAATTTCAACTATAGCTGATGATATTTGTGTGAGATAAAGATGGATAAATTCTATCAACATTTATGAAACCAAAATAGTCATAGAACTATTGTTATACAAAAACATCTATAATATGCTTACTTAGGTATTTACTTACCACTCCAGGGTCCACCACATCCTTTTATATTTTATCCAAAACAACAAAGAAAAATTGAGGAGAAACTGCTTTGAATTGTAGTGCATGTCCTTCACTGGTCCAAAATGCAAGATTATGCTTATGCTTTCAAATTTTCCAAATTTGGATATTGAAATATTTTTTCTCAATTTTCCATAATTTACATTAAAAATTGGCTTTAATAATAATAATTAGATTTAAAACTGATTAAAATAAAAGTAAGTAAATGACAAAATTCAAAAAGACACAAACTAAGGATGTTAACGGAGTTCACCCTTTAGAGACTACATCTCCAAGTCCAAAAAAGCTCTCGAACTGATATATAAATGATGCAAAATCACTTGTACAATCTTGATTTATATCAAAATTCTCTTTGATCTATAATAATGTCTTCCTTTGCCTCTAAAAATTCTTGAGAAACCACTGGTTTTACGCCTCTAAGAGCCTTCTTGCATTATAGCAACATATATTTGCTTTTCTCTTCTTATAAAGGGTTAACAAATTACATTTCAACTATACATTTGCCCTTTTTATTTTGTTTTTCGGCTTCCTAATCAAATGGTTAAGTCCTTAACTTTGTACCCAAGCAATTGGGGTTCAAATCCCCCTTCAAATGCCTCCATATCCTTTTTATTTAGAAAATGAGCCTGAAATTTACAAGATAAAGCTAATATCTTGCAAGGTGTTTACCAAAATTAGCTTTGGTGTAATGGTGAAGGACCAAAATGGGACATGGGAGGTTAAGGGGTTGATCCTCCACTCCCCATGTTTCTCTTTTAGAAGTTTTCAATACTTTTCTTGAAGGAATAATTCCACATTACTTGGGATAGAATACAAACATAGGTTTAAAAGATAGTCTTCCATTCATTGGAATCAGTCATGAGAGACCACCTTAAGCAAGAATTGGAAGCTTCAAACTATTCTTGGATAGTTGGTGGTTGATGTGGAGGTTCCACACTACAAGTTTGAGAAGAAGAGATGATGCCTCATCTCTTAGTACTACCCCAAGTTGATGTGGAGGTACCATGTTACAAGTTTGAGAAGAAGAGATGACACCTCATCTCTTAACACCACCCCAAAACTAGTGAAGTTTCACCCCACTATTTGACCTCATGCTTATTTTTATCCCTTCAGTCAGGATTGCAAGACTCGAGATGCAAGAGTCACCATTTACACCCAGAGTGAGAGAAGTGCCCTAAATCATAAAGGAAGTGTTGGCTAAGGTTGTTTCTATATAGAGTCTATATGATCATTGAGTGGGCCAAGATTGCTCTCATGCCTTCATAGCTACTCAACAATGTAAATTTAGGCCCCTTACCTACCAGCACCTCAGAAGTTATCAACTTTTATCAAAATGGGCCATAAGAGGCCCTCAAACCATCATGTAATAAGGCTTCCTTAGAAATTCTTCTGTCTATTTTACTTGGTGACATAATTTGTTTTTGGGTAATAAGATGAACTCACCTCTTAATATCTAGTCGAGTGAATCAAGCGGGACTTTCTTCAGAAGGCCTCCATGCTAGATGTTTAAGTATTTTTGGTGAGGTTGGGAGTGCCATAAAATTAGAAAAGGCATTCTTACGCCACCAAAAATAAAGTTTACATTAGTACCTAGACAGACACACCTTTACATAACAATACACTAGAGAACCAAATGTAGATTTTAGTGTGGGGTAGGAGATGGTGCGAAGAGGAGGAGAATAAAGGCATATGATGAAGACATATGGAAGAAAATTGCATAGGAGGATATGTTTAGAATTGCACTGAAGGAAGGACAATACACAAAAGGAAATGGTGTGTTGACCAAGTCAAATATTTGACTAGAAAAGGATAGGTGTCATGTTTGTACACAAAGATGAGGTATAGACAATTAACCAACTTGATGGAGAGATAAATGATAGTCATTGAGCTAATGTACACAAGGACTGACATGAGCTAAGGCTTAATTTGGAGTTATTATTGTTAGAGTTGAGTGGTGAGGGAAGTGACTCAGCCAAGGAATGACAAGTGTGAGAAGGATCGATGCATGTGAAAGATCTACCACCTTTCATAAATTCAAATTTTGAAACATGACTTAGGTAGGCTACTATATGCATAGGCAAAAATAGGTGGCAACAAGGACAGTTGTTAATCTATCATCTAGATTAGATGGTCACTCCTTTTGCACCTATATATGAGTGGGAAGATGACCCACATTAAACTTGCCAAATTAGGAGCAAAAGTGGAAGAGACCATTGAGAACTTAAAAAGGTATCCCACAAGGTTTTTTGTTAGAGAGATAGTAGAGAAATTTAAATATATATAAGGAATGAGGAAATCATACCAAGAAGGTTGAAGCTCTAGAGGTTGGATAGGAGGAACTATAGATAAGGAGTTAAGACTCCACACTACCCTGTGGATCTAAATTGGTTGATTTCAAGAAGGTTTTAGAACATAAGATCCTCATTTTGTCAAGATAATGCAATAAAACTAGAGACCTATAGGTAGAAAGTGGAGGAAAAAGGAGCTCATTTGCTAATGGGAAGAGCCAAGAAAAAAATGACACAAGATGGATTCATGGGCCTCCATCATGCACAGATGGGTAGAGGACAAACAATGTTGGATAAGATGTGGATATAATGGATCAATGGATATAATGGATCAAATTTGGTGAGCATGAACACATGACGAGGAGAGCTAGTCATACTAGGACCCAAGGATGTGCATAGTGGTATTGTGAAACTAGAGGAACCAAGTAATTTGAGGAGAAGATCAGATGGCAAGCCAAGAAAAGAAGATTAAAAGGCTTCACTCAAGCAATCCAAGTATCATTTAGTTAGACTCACCAGGAGCTAAAAGGAAGTCCCTAGGACCTAGGGTTGGGTGGGATGAAATGGGAGTCCACCCCAGAAATGTTTCCTCTATCTTTGAAGAAACCCCAATGGTACACTAGGAAGGACATACACCCAATCAAATGCATGTAGATGATTTTCCCTCTCTAATGTGTCTTCTTCAACACTCATTACCCCAAGAAACCAATGACCCTCTCAAGGATGTAGAGAGTGAGATTGAAATGCTTAGTAGCATAGGGCATCATATACCTTCATAGGAGGATGCATAGAGAAAGGTTTCTAAGAAACATAACCTAGACAATAGGTGAAAAGTAGGGGATGAGTAAACTTTCAAAAGAATCTAAAGTGGTCCTATATATGAAATCAAGATGACATCACTAGATGGTGTACTCACATCGTAATATAGAGAGAGTAAGGTTGGAGGCCCTAATTAGTTGCATTGCTTGGTGAAAAAGGGATTGAGCTTAGGAGAGGATAGTAAGAAAGTTGTCAGATGGGAGAAGAAATAGGATGGTGTGAAAGACTACCATCAAATAAAAGGGAATCATCTCATAAGGAGTCACATAGAAAAGGCTTAAGGAACTGTACAGTCCCAAACAAGGTCATTACTTATGAAGAAGCTTCAAGGGAAACTAGATTGCACAAAGAAGGCAAGCATAAGAACCCATTATCTGTGGATGGACAACCATTTTAGTGTGGGGTGATGTTGACCCCTGAAATCAATTAAGTACCAAACAAGAATGTTCTTGCATGCTTTAGGCAAGTTTAACACCATTAGCCAAGAAGCGTGTAGAATTTAAACCTCACAACTTGTATGTGCACCTTAAAAATAATTTCCAAGAAATTAGATGTTAATTGTCATAACTATTTCCACATGTGCTACATAAAAAATTGGTAGGGCCTAGGAAAAAGTAGCCACATGGACGAAACCATAGGGGAGATTACGGGGAAAAGTGATAGGTGGATTGGTTGGCTACAAATCTTAACACAGAGTTATGGTGGTATGATGGTGGACGCCATGGTAGCTGGCCTTAAGCTAAGATGTAAATTTAAATATAGAATTGGGTGGTAAAATCCTAAGAAAAGAGGCTCAAGAAAGGCTTAGAGCATAGAGAAGAGTAGAGAAAGCAGTGCCACAAATAAAGAGAGCAATTATAAGCCTATAAGGGAGAGAAGAAGTTCAGTGGATAAAAAAGAGTGAGAACCAACAAGCCACAATAGAGATCAATTGGGTTGATCACTGCTATTATATTATATTAGGGAGAGATAAGAGTTACGAGTGAGTTCTAGATTATAAAGTGAGGGCACCAGGTATGGTGACTGTAATAATTTGTTCCCCTATATGTAACAGAGAGTGAATCTAATAAAAGAGTTTATACTGAAATACTTATTTGTTTCATGATTTTCTAATAGTGTTTGTGTGTCTACTCCCTAAATCATCTAGTTATCTTCGTCTGATACCTCTCCTAGATATTTCTCTCTTATCAAACGTAATTAACATGACCCTATCCTGGATCCCTCATTCTCTCACACCTTGGGTGAGCTTGTAGGGTTTTTCCCCTGCATGATATACTGGTGTGGGAAATGGCCCAAGTTGTGCCAAGCTAGGCTCGCACAACATTTTGTCTCTTGTTTACTAGACTAACCAATAGGTATCAAGGGAAAATAACATATTTTATACTAGTGGAAGGCAAATCATAAGATATAATTATGCATTTTGGACCTTTGAGGTGAAGTAACACTTTATTCTAAGGTACAAGGTTTACAGTTATAGTGGTCCCATAGGTAATATGATGCATTTGGCGGGAGAAAATTATTGATGAACCACATCCAAATGGATGAGGCCATTAATTAACTTAGTGAACTACTCACCAAATATGAGTACCACATAGAGTAATAAAATTATGAAGCACATTATACAAGACATTCCAAAATATAGGATCATTGGCATTAAAGTGTAAAAAGACACAGGTACCATGGATAGAGCCATGTGTAAATGATCAAGTGGTCCTTCAATCTTTGTAGGGTCTACCTTAATACGTGTTTCTTGAAGGTGGAGCATCTTTTTTTTGTTGTCTACTCCTTACCCAAGTATTGTTCCTATCAAAGCTAATCGAAGCTAAATGAGCCTCGACGCTAGGAAAACATTTTACCTTGATTTAGAAAGAAACAAGCATATCAAAAAAGTATTATCTTATAAATTTATCAATTTATCCCAACGAATTTCAAATAATGCATCTCTCAATTCAAATATCAAAATGAATTGAATGAACCAATTAAAACATTCATCATTTTTATCAAGATATATTGATAATTCATGTGTATCACTTTAAGATATTTTGAAACTCAATCAACTCAATTTGAATGCATTTAAACATCAAAGTGTAAATTGTATATATTGTATTGCTACAACTCATTATGAAATCAATAATATTCATGAATGATTGAAATAATTTTCCTTGGTTTCTGATTCATTTTTGAGGTTTTAATAAATGAAACATTTAAAGTATTTGAATATATTTTATGCAATTATACATCATCATTTCAATGTGTTGAATAAAATAAACCATAGTATCATTTTTATTAAAGTATTTAATGCAAAATGACCATCTCAAAATTCAACCAAGCCATAAATTGTTATTGAATAATGACACTTAACAACATTTCCAATAACTCAAAAATTGTATTAAAATCAACAGTCATTTATTCACATTTAAAGCAAGAAATGTGTATGCATTAAATGCATTTTTTTTTATGAAATATATCTATATATTAACTTAAAATATATATATATATATATATATAAATAATTCATAAAAAATATAGGCGATATGAGAGCACAACATGTAGTCACACTAGGCAGAGCCTAGGAGCCATAAACAAAAGTATCACAAATAACTAGGCAAAGCCTAGGAACAAATCACATATAAAAAACAACTTTAAGAAGCAAGAGCAAGGCCAGGAGGTGGTAGATCCATATGATTCGAACCCCATCCTGAGCTTGGCAAGTCATTACCATCTGAAATGGGCTCCCAGTCAGTAGCTTGAGCAGTGTCCCTGTCATCTTCTTCCTATGTTTGAGTGGGAAAAATGGTCAGAGAGAGCCTAGGTAATTTGTCTAGCATGTCCGATCAGCCTCTAGATGGTGCCCCCAAGCATCTAGGTGTAGAGGAGGAGGAGGAGGAATATTCCAGCCATCCTACCTAGCAAGAAAAGGAAGTGGTGGTTACCACCCTCACTACTGCCCAGGAGGGGTCATGCAATGATATAGGGTGTCATTATGAGAGAAGCACTAGGAATGGCTACAATGATGCCCACCATGAGGTGGTAGAGCCACTCTATCCTCTAGTTTTGGATATTTAAGGCAGAGATGGTATAACCCAAGCCATTGCACATGGAGCATCTCCCCAGTTGGAGAGGAGATCTTGAAGTTACCCAAGCTCCATAGCCACTTTATTAGGTTGAAATTGAATCTACAAAAGAACATAGGAGAGGATAGAGGACTTGTTTAAAGCAGAAACATTACAATCAGTAGAAGTATTATTAAACATAGAATTATTTCTTTTTTTCCAAATCCAAAAAAGAATCTCCACTCTAAAAGTATGCCAGACTTGTGCATATTTGAAGGGCATCGTGGTTTTATCTCCAATGAGGATGTGCTACCAAAGGAAAAATTTAGGCTAGAAAAACCTGAAGAGATCATGGATCCAAGCCCAGACCCTTGGAGCTTTGGAACAATACCAAAAAATATGAGTAAGCATCTCAATGTGGCCATAAAAAGGGCAAGTATATAGGTGGACTCCTAGCTGGATGAGCCTTTTACCAATGGGTAAGCCTTGGTGGAGTATACACCAATCAAAATGAGCAAGCTTGGGCTCCACACAAGCCCCCTAGACAGTGTTGAAGTGAAATATCTATGCCAAAATAGATGAATGCATCCCCTAATGAGCATTTAACTTGTCGACCATGGGGAAATGGGGAGTGATCCATCCATAACCAAGCCATGGAGTGTAATTACAAAAAGGGGTCTCTACATACCACTTTCAGTCCTTCTACCATGACCGAGTGGAGAGGACTGAGATTTTATGGATCATGGAGGGTGGCACGATGTTCACCTCCTCTGAGGATAGCCAAGAGTGAGTTTGCCTGTAAAAGATATCCTGGATAATATGAATTCCCCTTTAAAAACATTTGATAGCGTTGATCTATGGGACTTCTGCCAGGGGTACTTCATTAAGATTAAAAGCAGGAGACCACTAGAGAGAGTGGGTATTAGTGAATATCCCACTGCATAAATTAGAACCATTTTAGAGAAGTCATGGCTTAATATTTTCCCATGCTTTCCATATGCTTTTAGCTACAAAGGATCCTATGATTTTGATGGGAGATAGAATGAAAAGCAAATTGGGGAAGCTGAGCCCTTTCTAGGCTTTTTTGCCCTTAGGCAAGCCTGAGGTGATACAGTGTCTAAACAACACCTTCTAAGCTTCTTATCCCTTAATAGCTCATATAATCCATTTGGCGCATAGGGTGGTTCCTTGTCAGACTATGTCAATGAGCCCCATCTCTAAGCAATTTCTCTAACTTCTTGTAATATTTCTTAGAAGGTACCCAACATGATGAGTAATACACATGGGTGGTCACAAGAATCTTTGAGTAGATTTGAATTTTTCTTGCTAACAAAAGAGACTTGATCACCCAGTAATCTAGATTTTTAGTAAATTTGTCAACAACATATTTCCATAATAAAAGTGGTGAAGCATCAAAAGCAAAGGGGATGCCAAGAAATTTAAAAACTTCATCATGTTGGATCTACTTCTAACCAAATTTAGTAACCCACATCAGCAAAGGGAGGTAAGATTGTCTATAGTAATGAGTTTTATGCCATTAGATGATAGACCCAAAGGCCAGGTAGAAGGTGTCAAGACACTGCAAGGCATTGTCTATATTAGATTCATTCTCAATGAGGGTAAGGAAGGAGTCATCCACAAAGTGACCATTAAGTAGTTGCATATCTTCTTATAGGCTCACGACATCTAGAGGGAGATAAATTCCCTTGACAAGGCCTCTAGTTTGGGCATTACTAAGAAGATATCCAAAACCCTCAATTGCAAGCACATACAAGGCAAGATCCAATGAGCACCCTTATCGAATGGAGTGAAACAATCCAAACTACTTAGAGGTGACTCCATTAATGGAGAGGACAGCTGAGGCATCTATAAAAATCATTTGAACAGTTTGGATGAAGATGGGTCTGAAGCCTAGTGCTTGAAGTATGACTAAAATGAATGGCCATTCGATGCAGTCATAAGATTTTTTAAAGTCAATTTTAATGAACGTAGCTTGTTGCTTGGACCATTTGGCCTAGTCCACCCCTTCCCAAACTACAATGATTTTATCCAATATATAATAGTTTTGAATGAAACACATTTATTTTAGACGCATAATAAGAGGCAGCATATTGTGCATCCATATTGCTAGAGCCTTGGAAATGATCTTATAAGAGATATTTATGAGGATGACGGGTCACCAGTTGTATATCAACTCAAGATCTCCCTGCTTAGGTATGAATTTAATATTCCCTTTATTTATATTTTTAGCCAGTGAATGTGAGCGAAACGCTTCTTGATAAACCTTATGTAAGTCACTACCCACAAGGTCCTAAAGGGTTTTATAGAATTCACAAGGAAAGCCATCAATGGTAAGAGCTTTATCATTAGCCATGTGAGACATTGCCTCATGCAAGTCATTAAAAGTGAGGGACCTATCATAAGCCACCCGTTGGGCGAGAGTGAGTTTACATGACACCACTACAAGACATTGTTGGAGGGAAATTTTACCCTCAGACAATGAGGCTTGAGCTTTAAACACTTGTTGGTAATGGTGAACAAAGGCTTGTACAATATGCAGGGTCTTTGTAAGTCTATTTTCAGCCTCAGAGATGACTTGAATTTGTTGTTTTGAGTTCTTGGCTTGCAGCATTTGAAAGAAATCCTTTAAAGCTTTGTCTCCAAGCTTAAGGCAGTGAACCCTAGCTTTGACTTGGGCTCCCCGTGTTGAGGTATATTGCTCATATTATCAATTGTAAATAACGTAATTATGGAAATTATATTATTAGAGTCTTGTTAGTATATTATTGTTATGCCTAACAATAATATACGGAGTTGATTTTTTTAGTTAGGTGGTTGATATCTCATACTATTATTTGAGATTTAGGTGGAGATTTGATTTCACATATTATAAGAAATAGCTTTCCTATATAAGTTGTATTTCCCATATTGTTTTGCAGTAGAAGAAATATATAGTGAGTATAAATATTATTGTGTTTTTAAATTATCTCTATGTTTGGCACTTTTTTCTTATGCAAATCTGAACCAACTTTATCATCTAGTATTAGAGCGGGTAGATCTTGTGATGGATCAATGATATTTTTTTAAGGGATAGTCATAGTGTTTGTTATTGCCCCACCCCTCATTATATTCATCTATTGTGAAATTTTATAATTGCTTCTATGTTTACCTAGTCGTATGTGTGTAAATTCATATTGTAAAGATGTTTTCATCATTTCTCAAGGTTGTTGCATTCTACATGATCCTCAATCTATCATTTGTTCATAAGTGACTAATATACCATATAATTAATGTCTTTTCCTTATACCTCAAGGAATCTTTGAAGGATCTATCTATTATATGTTTTTTCAAGTCCCCAATAAACACTACCTAGCATATAATGCATTCATCTACCACATCCATCACCAAAAATTCAATGTTAAAAGCATTAGAGGTCAAAATTGTGGATCTACTCTGAGAATCATGTTATGTGGATGTGTTTCTCAAATTCCATCCAAATTGTGGATGTGTTGTTCAAACACCATCCAAATTGAATCAAGTATTCAAACTCTATGCTTGGGTAGCCCGTAGTTTATAGCCTGTAGTCTCAAAAATTTATGTTAATTTCACCACTTGACTTTAGCTCATCTCTTGATGAACTCAATGCCATGCATGCCATTCTTCCAAAAAACATCATTTTATGCAAAGTTTCATGTAAGTCTATAATATTTTAAGTATTTTTAGTCTTTCTTAGCATCGGGTCATTTCAAACCATATTACATGTCATTTAAGTTTGAATAGTCAGTTTTAGCTTTATTTAGATTAGCATTCTAGTCATGGTTTTTATGGTCATTTTAGTTAGTATTTAATTTTCATTGGGAGATATAAGTCTTAGTTAAATGGAAAGTAGTTTATGTGTCATTTAATGTTTTAAGAGTTTTTGGTAATATGTGCTTTTTAATAGTTTAAATGATTATTATGTATCACTTATATTTAGAGTCCCTTTTTTAATTATTAGCTAAATTAAAAAAAAGGTTTTTACGTCTTGTATTAGATATGTTGTTAAGTTTTAAAAGTCATCAATTGTGTCAAAAGCAAAAAATGAAGTGTCTCATTAGTTTTCCAGTATATTTATTTGAAAAGTCGATAAAGTTTGGCAATATTTTGAAAGTCAGAGTTATCAATCGTAAATCTCATCAAAAATGTCAAGTCTAGAGTCAAAAAAAATTGGGTCCATTATCAAAATTGTAAAAAAAAAATTACCTCATGGATGCATTTTCACTTGTATGCGACATCTAGATTATGGGGAGTCTTGTCATCAACAACATGAGCTTCATCGAGATATCAACTGAGTGAGAAACTTCATTGACTGGAGGAAGGAGGAATTGGAGACTAGAGGTTCTAGAGCCTCTCGTCAGTCACCAATGACGGGACCCAAAATGTTTTGGTAACATTTTGTGTGGTGTGTTTTTTTTTTCACTATGTGTTTGAATAAGAACAAAAGGACATTCCTATTCACATGTGTGGTGTGATCTACACTAAACTGGCTAATGCCAAGGATAGTTCTTTAGTGGTAGTGAAAACCATCTATGATGTTTTTGTTTGGGTGGCAACAGACATTAACATAGGTTGTATAATATGACAATGAGGATTTGTTCCTTGTGATTTTTTCATTTTTCAATTTAGACATCTTCTGATATTTAGAGAAAAGGGAGAGTGTAAATATAATGGAATGTGGTAAACAATTGTATAGGAGGGAATCTAACTGCAAAAATTCTCTAATTGTAGAGATATTCTAACTGCCATAATTTTTTATGGAGATGATCGGCTAGTGACACGTTCATTTTGGTCACATGGAGTAAATATTTGATGCATTCCTTCACATAATAGTGGTCATGTACAGCAAGATTCAAACAGTAGTATGCATACCTAAAAGTATGTGTTGGCATACGATTCTATTCAGGCCAGTTCTCGAAGATGTATAATTCCCCATGCTCACTTTAAAGGGGTGTAGATATTATTAATAATGTTCACAAGGGGGTGAATGTTGAGGTATATTGCTCACATTATTAATTGTAAATAACATAATTATGGATATTACATTATTAGAGTCTTGTTAATGATATTATGTTATTATAGTTTTGTTAGTATATTATTATTATGGCTAACAATAATATATGGAGTTGATTTGTTTAGTTAGGTGGTTAATATCTCATACTATTATATGAGATTTTGATAGAGATTTGATTTCCCCTATTATATGAAATAGCTTTCCTATATAAGTTGTATTTATCGTATGGTTTTTTAGTAGAATAAATAGACTGAGTAGAAATATTATTGTGTTCTTAAATTATCTTTGTGTTCGACACTTTTTCCTTATGTAGATCTAAACCAGCTTTATCACCCTGAGCATTGTAGTTGTTTGCAATATGAATGCGATGTCATAAGGAGGAAACTCTAACCTGCAAGATTTCATTGAAGGGATACTTTTCCAAGGCTAAAGTCACATGGCTTGACTTTGAGGAAGTAGTAGAGTAAGAGTGTCTCTGAATTTTAGCAAGTTTGGGAGCCATAGATTCATAAAAAATGAGAGGTTTTTTTGATGGTGTCATCCTACCAAAGAATCTAACCATATTTTTGGGAAGAACGTGATCCAAATTCCAAACTCTCCTAATGTGCATTACTATGGGCCAAAGTTTGAGCAAAGAGGTGTTTATGAAAAATTGCATTTTGTGGAATTTAGGTCTCATAAATTGCCATGTCACTCTGAACCAGATAGGGGAGTGGTCGAAAAGCCTAAAATCTAGCAGTGCCTATATCAGAGGGGAAAAACCATTATAAAAGGAGAAGTATGATTAGGTGGACATCAATGCTTTATCTAGATGCTTTAGAACCTGAGTGGGGCCTTCTTTGAAATTACTCCAGGTGTACCTAACTCCATCTACATAATGATAGGTTAAATTAGGGTCATAAATTCCCCATTTAGTGCACATGTAAAACCATGCCTCCCTTTCTCTAACTTCCCACCTCATAAGCAAGTGGCCCACTTTTTCCTTGGGAGATGCCACCATATTAAAGTCACCACATAATACCTAATGGGCATCAGGGAAATCATATGCTATCCACCACCATAAATGGGTATGCTCTGAGGCATCATTCAAGGCATAAATATTAATAAATCGAAAAGAGTGGCTTTTAATGCTAAAAAGAGATCATACAAACTAGTTGGTGGGGTCCATGCTAGATTACGCTAAGTGCAGTTGCCATCTTGGAGAAATGAATGTGATCACCCCTCCACATCCTGCCTCATGATTGCTATGAAGAATGGAATTGTCATGCCAGATGGAATTACTGACAGTCATCAATAAAAAAGTTTCCACCTTGACTTCTTGCAAATAAATAATGTCCATCTCAAGAAACTTCCTACTAAAATCATGCACAACAAACTTGTGTTTTGGGTCTGTAAGACCCCGAACATTCCATGAAAAGCAATTCATAGATAATGGGTGTTGAGTGACATGTCTTTCGAGTCTAGACCTTCCAGGGCATCATACTGATTCCTCAGAAAGTACCCATTATTAGCACTTAAAAAATCAAGGAATGCAATTTTTGAAGATGAAACAAATATTTTCCTATAACATTTTTTAAATGCATTCATTAACCTAGAACACGCATCTTATTGTATTAGAAGTATAATAACATGCATAAATAAAATTTATAATTCAAACACTACCCCATCATTATGTTATTTTCAAAAAATATATAAATTTTGTCAAAGAAATATCAATCTTTATTCTACCTTGAAAGCTAAGAGACCTATCTCATTAACCACAATAACACATGAATATTGTGTAAAAACTTAACAAATTATTTCCATACCATTATTTCTCAAAAAAAAATCATTTCAACCATGATAATACATTATTAAAAAAAAATTGAAAAATAGAACAATCTCTTTTCTACCATAACATCCTTCTGGGTGATATACAATGATCGAAATACTTCATTCAACCCATTAAAAAAAAACACTACTTAAAACAAACATTAAACTAAAATCAAAGAGAAGGCATTCAAATCATTATATTCATATTTGCTCTGAAAACTATAACCCTGTCTATTTATATAATCATTCTCTACAATCATCCTTCTTGTCATAAACAAATAAAATATTGACTTTGCAACTACACAGCTTAAAATTCAAACTATATTTTAATTTGAAAATGAAGTTTTTTCATTAGAATTTATTTTAAATTCGATTTCTCATTCCAAAAAATACATTATTCTAGTTTTAAAAAATTATATAAACTTTTCCAAAATAAGGTTTCAAAACTCAACAAGAAACAATGCCAATTTCTCTTGATTATAATAATTGAAAACTTTCACGAGAATATCTTTAAAAAAATTGAGTTTTTAAACTTATACCTCATGAGTACCTAGAAGCATTAGAAACCTAAATGATATATTGATATCAAAAGCAGTTATATTTATATTAATAGAGCTTATTTTTGTAAACCCTTACTCAACTAAAACCCAAAAGAATAAATAGTTTGAAAAGCAACAAAACCATGTTCAAAACATAAAATCAAAGTCTTTATCCTATTTTATTACATGTAGAATATGTAAACACTCTTTTTTTGACCAATTTGTGTCTGAGCAAACTTCAAATTGATTTCTACTAAACCATGCAAATTAAACCTAAAAATCACTTAACATCCCAAACTCTTCCACACATTAGATGTAAGTGCCCAAAATTACATCAAAGCATCCATATTTTGGATATCACCTTGTACTCAATGATAACCTTCCATAGATTCATCCCCAATTAGGTTGAAACCTATCAAATTGACATTTTTCACCAATTAAGCAGAGTATTTAATCCAATCCTTGAAATGACCAAAAACCTAAGCAAAATTAATTAACCAAGTAAATTAAATTAAATACTTAGTTAAATGATACATGTTAGATTAGTAAATTTCTATTTTCTAAAAATAAAAATTCAACAAATATCAAAGGGAAATGAGGTCATGATGATGTCATCATTCTCAAAGTCAAGAATTGCAAAATATCAATATAAATGACTTGAAAAGAAGAAATATTGAGTCATTCCTCCATAAATACATAATTAAGGACATTATTTATTGTATTTGGACTCCCAAGTCTAACCCAAGGTTAGATTAAACCTAATCATACCTAGGTTAATGTTAGTTTGAAACCCATAAATACAAGGTCTCACACACATTTCCAACAAGCTATTTTAACCTATACTTATAATGTCAAATTGATGAAGAGAGAGCTTCATTGCCAATACATGTCAAAGCCAAAACCATAGTTAAAAAATGGGAGGTGATGCCCATAAAGTAAGAGCATCGATGAATACTACATTTAGACAGAAGTTGATCATAAGATAACTACCATTTTAATAAGTGATTCGGAACTACAAGGAAGGTGAAATGGATTTGTCTCTTGTTCTTCTAGTTGTGTTATGTTTTGTATTGTTATCTTGCTCCCCCAAGTATCTAGGCTTGGGAATGCTTGTTTTTATGTTTATTCTACTAACAAGTGATTAATGCATTTTCCCCTTGGATTCCTATTGCATATATAATGGTATGCCTGGTGGACTTTTCACTCCACATACATCATAGGAGCATTTTTGGACCTCCTAGGAACTAAGAAAAACTCATTAATGACCTTGTTCTTAATTTTTTGCCTAACTTTATCATGTTTCGTCTTTGTCTACAAAATTTTAAATTTGTCTAATAAAAAACTATGGATTCAAAGCCAAAAATAGAAAAAACATTGTATCAAACTATGAAATCATCTTAGAAAATCATGAAATCACCTCTATTTCAAACCAGACCTATAGAACTGTGAATTTGAAGCACTATTTTGTGAATTCATGAGGGTAAACTGTGAAATCATCTTACAATTTTTATTATTTTTCTAACTTGTCTATGTATTTACAAATTTAGAATAATTAATTTCAAAATTGTAGACAAAACTATGAAATCATTTTGTGCCGTTTATGTATTTTTTACATGTTTCTAGAAACTATGAAGTTGATTAGTAAAATTTCAAAATTGTTCATTAAAACTAAGAGTATCGTTATTTCTTGCATATCTACAAAATTGCACTCATAAACTATGAAAGTGTGCCTTATGTTTATGAAGTCGTGGTCTCCATTTCTATGTTTTTCTTCAAGTTTTCAAAAAAACTGCACAATCATTTTCATTAACTATGAAATCATGTGAGAGAAGTGAGAAATCGTTAGACCTAACTACTAAATTGGCTAAAATAATTGTTAACTTGATTAAAATAACTGTGAAAATGTCACAATACTATGAATCATCCATTGTGAGTTTTCATATTTTCTACTATTTTTTAATTTTTATTTGCCTAAACAATTTTGTAGTTTACACTAACTATGTAACTACCAAATCATTCCAGAGAGCTTATTTTCAAGGTTTTTGGAGTTAATATGTTTTTTACAAATTTGTAGGTTATTTTCATTAACTAATCAAATGCAAATCAATCCTCTAACATTTTTTTGTAGGGAAGTAAGTGAAAGAAAAGAATTTTTAGCATTAACAAGGCCATTTCACATTAATTTTGATGTTTTAAAACCTTACAAACAAATTTCAAAGTTTCAACAAAGGCCAAACTTCAATCACATTTCAATAGGTGCTTTAAAAAGAATAACCACATTAGACTTTGAGCTCCTAAGAGCACTTTGATTTTTGATCTTCATTTGCAAAAGAACTTAGTTAGTTTCATTTCTTAAAGTATTTTAATTTTCATAAATCCTTGCGTGTATGCTCTCTCCTTGTCTCATTTAGGGAAATTGGGTGACCAAAAACATATTATTTTACTTATTTTATTGAGTCAAGTGCAAAGAAATGTCGTGTATGCTCTCATCTTGTTCCTAGGGACTTGGGTGACTAAAAAATGACCTATTTATTCCTTTATTTTATTTTTTTATGGCTTGTGAGCAGTAGTTCATCGCCTCCTCATAGGTTCTTTAGGTGGGCATTGACTTTGGATTTCATCTCCCAGCATCGTCCCAACCCAACTCTCTAGTGGGGGATATAAATTGGGTATGTTATTAGAATGGATATTAGTTGATTAGTTAGCCTAACAAGTCTAATAGATCCCTAGTTCATGTAGTAGTCTAAACATCATACTTCACTAAAAAGTACATGGTTGTGTTCATTGTGCCAGGGACAAGACCCTCTCATAACAATCTAGACGGTTTGGATCCAATTGACATTAAATTTTTTTCCAAGTGTTTCTAGGCACTTGTGGAACATCTAGATAAGCTAAGTTGAATAATTAAATTAACTGACCCCACTTATCACATATTATCCTGCTAAATGCCATGTTACGTTGGCATTCTAAGTTCGTTTCCATGTATCAATTCTTGAGAGACAAGGGGGAGCTTAAAAAATGTTACCCACATGCACTCTTTATTTTTGGATTAACAATTAATTCTTTTCAAGATTGGTATATTAGTGGAAGCTTTGGTGGATATTATGCACTCCTTGTGTCAGTTTTAGCATAAGAGTGTGCACTTAGGTGTTACTTCTTCTTTTACTTGTATTGTTTGAGTCTAAAAACACTTTGCCAAATAAAACAAATTAGGATGTCAAACAAACACATGTTACACACACCACTTTGCACAAAAATGTGTTACGCTACAAAAATTATTCCAAACTATTTACCTTGTTCAAATGAGATCAAAACCATTTGTGGCCTTTGTTTATATATAGTGTTGTTACATTGGCCATTTTTGCCTAGATAATTTGGAGTTATTCTCAACCAAGTTTCAAGCATCATAAAAGTGCATATCTGATTTCAAATCTAGTGTGGTTATGTCATTCACATAGACCTTCGACCCTTTTGCTAAGAGTTAAGGTAATTTCTCAATCCAAGTCCAAAACCCACTTCCAAGTATGGATCTATTATAACTAGTTTACATTTTAATCTTGATTACCACTTGGACTTGAATATTTTACTTTTTTCACTTAGTTTGTGATACTTGAGTTGGATTTCTAATTGGTTTAGATACATTTGCCTAGAACAACTTTAGACTTACATTTTATGATTTCAAGCTCCTTTTAGACCAAGTTCACTTTTTATCGAGTTTCCAAGTTTACCTCGACCAAGTGCACTCTTTGTTTCAAACCAATTGCCTTAGATTTATGTTTATTTCAAGTTTCTTGCCTAGATTGAGTTCATTTCCAAGACTAGCTTTGTGACTTTTTCCAAAGACCTAGCACAATTTCATTCTTAGACATAAACCAAGTTTGTTTTAACTTTGGATAGTTCAAGAATTTTTTCAAATATGGGTTTCAAATTTTCATTCTAAGTTTTCCTTAGACTTAGTGTAGACCTTTGCCAGTATTATGTTCACGTGCCAATTTTAGACCTCTTTCCAAGATCTAAGTGTGTTTTTCATGATAGTTTTAGACCGTAACCAAGTTTTTCAAGTTTTCCTTTTTATACAAGTTTCAAATGTTTGCGATGATAAACCAATCTTTTTGAGATACATTTACCATTGATTCAACCATGCCTTGCTATACACATAGCATAACCATGTATAATTTGAAGAATGAAAACATTGTCTCAAGTGATCCTTTTGTTCAATAGCCTTGTGGAGATTACATATCATATGAGATAGATCCATATCCCACATACAATACCCATTATATATATTAGGGCCAAGACCCATTAACACATTATCTTACCAACACACCTTCTTATCCAGGGCAAGACCAAGACTATATTATGTAATACCTTACTAGCATACCGCCTAATATGGAATAGGTCCAACAACAACAACCTTACTATGTGACCACTCCAACTCAGACAACTTATGATCCTTGTTTGATCACCATATCTTGGAGAATAAATATGAAATCCTAATCAAAGTAGTAGAGGTAGGTGTTAAATTCTTAGCTAAATTTCCACATGAAAGTTTACCTAGATTGGTTAGATCTAATAGTAATGCATCTATTGTTAGACCATTCAATCAGGCATCATCTAACTATAACCCAACCCTCATACCAATCCATAACTAAGAGCTTGTTAATCTTACAAAAAGAAAGGTCAAGTTTTTGACCAAATAACATAAATACAACAAGTGTACCAAACATACCTTAACTTAGCTAGGAATCCAAATGCCATGACCATGTCGAATACGCCACTCATAGAGTTAACTCCATCAACTAGGGTACCAAATGACTCATCAGGATATACTAATACAAACATGGACCCATTCAAACAAAGTAATCAAGTTGGGGACATGTTTAATACCCCGATCATTGAGGGAGAAACTATGGATCCCACATAAGATCCTTTGAAAAACATGGTAGATAACATGCAAGTGTACCCTAATGCACACCAAGTTGGGTCAAATTTACAACAAAGAAACTC
The DNA here is from genome assembly GCA_037957365.1 of Torreya grandis. Lineage (NCBI taxonomy): Eukaryota > Viridiplantae > Streptophyta > Pinopsida > Cupressales > Taxaceae > Torreya > Torreya grandis. Next base: position 2,611,164 of record JARHVA010000906.1, on the reverse strand, counting down.
ACAACAAGTTTCCTCTATAAACACCTTAAGTGATTCATAATAGTAGGGGCAGGAAAGTCTAGTTCATAGATGCAACAAAAGATTACTCCTCCATTGATCACTTCCTCAACTGCACAACAAGTACTAAGTAACCATATCTAGACCAACATTCCACCCCAATAGGGGGTGACCAACATTCCACCCCAATAATGGGTGACCAATCCTCTACCTTAATAGGGGGTGAACCCTTTTCCACCTCAACAAGCGGCAACCAATGTTCCACAACAACAAATATAGACTAATGTGCCACCATAACAAGTGTTAAATCCATTGCAAATGTTTTCTAATTAATCATGTATCTTTGTTAGTTAATAATAGCTAGCAGTTAGTCAGTAACAAGTGTTAAACATTCAACAAGTACTAAATAAGAAACAAGTTTTCACCCAAAAATAGGGGCTTAACCCTGCTAGGCAATCATTGCCACTTGCCCAACAAATACCTCACATTCAACAAGGGCCTAATACACAACACCTTCAATAATGTGTCTTTAACCAACAATGAATACCTTTATACAATAGGTATCAACTAGGAAATAACATGTTCCTATTCAAACCCAACACATACAGTACATTCCATAAAGCCAAATAACTCCATCCCAACCATAGTTCCCCCCAAACTAGAGTTATATTGCTAATTCTAGATATAATATTTACCAATAGTGCATACTATATTAGCAATACAATTCTAACCAAAGGATACATATTCTGGGATGGTCGATCAACCAAGATAATATTCCACAATACCACATTCTTCCATTATACCCCAATCAAGGCAATCCACTTTTGATCGTACAACCACCTGTTACCAATGAGCCCATTAAATCCACCATACTAGCTAAGAATAAACCAATTACCAACACTAAGGAGAAAATGTATGATATTATGGAGCAACTATAAAATATGCCCACATGAATCTCTATTTTATATTTTTTACATACCTCTACTATCAACAAAAATATATTTACAGAACTCTTGAACCAATCCCAAGTACTAAATGACATCACACCAGATAAATTCCAAGCTTTGGTTGGACACCTAGCCCTTGGCCAGTAATTGACCTTTGACTAAAGTGATATGTCATCCTTGGGCCCTCTCCACAACAACCCATTATATATCAAATTTGTCATAGGATGACACAAATTTAAGTGTCTTCATAGACAATGAATTGAGCCTCAATATTGTGTCTCTACAGTTAGTCAAGCATCTAGGATACATGACAGCTGACCTCTAGCCAAAGACCATTACCATCAAGGCTTATGATAATGAAGAATTAGAATCACAAAGAATAATATTTTTGCTAATTTTTGTTGGGCTCTTGACCCAAGACACACTTTACCATGTGTTGGATCTGGATTTATCATACAACTTGCTTCTGGGCCAATGATGGATACATAGAATTTAGGTAATACCTTCCATGTTACACCAATGTATCAAGTTCCCCCATTATGGGATGAAGGTAACTATTCCTACAGACTTACAACCATACCAATTTTAGAAAGTGAAAGAGTGTGCCAAGATCTCTGAATAGTGTTCAAGCAACAATGTTGATTCCTGTAGAGAGAGCTCCAAAATTCCAAGAGAAGGAAAATAATGAATTTGATTGATTGAGAGATTGATTGATTGATTAACCTTCCAAAAATAAAAACTAGGGTACATATAGGGAAAATTAGGGCAACATGAGGAAGCCCCTAATTTTCCTAATTAACTAATTAAAATTAAATATAATTAGCCTATGGACCCTTTATAACTAACCTAAGGAAGCTTAAGTAACATAAAATGGCCATACAACCATGTAGGCAAAACCCAATGAGAAAAAACACTACACTAACACCCCCCCTTAAGAGTAGCTTAGGTGAGATGAGAATTGGGTCCTGACATTGAAAGCCTAATGAAGTACCCAAGTATATAGTGTTAAAGCTCCATAGGAAGAAGTAGGTGGAGCAACCCTAACCCCAATGAGAGCTCATTGATGAACAAATTTACTCTATATGAAGGGCTTGGTCAGAATATCTACAATTTACTTTGATGTTGGATAGTATCAAAGATCAATGACTTGCTCATTGATAAGCTCCCTGATTAAATGCATGTGAATTTCTATGTGCTTGGTCCTTCGATGGATATCAGATTCCTACAAATTTGGATAGTGCTTTGGTTGTCACAGTAGATGATTGTTAGCTTATGAAATTGGACACCAAATTCAGTGATAATCCATTGAAGCTATATTACTTTAGTGGTGGCATTGACAACCACTCTATATTCTACCTCTATAGATGATAAAGCAATTGCATGTTGCTTCTTGCTTGACCATCTTATTGGACCCAAACCAAGTGAGAAACTATAGCCTAAAGTTAACCTTCAACTCTAAATATCTCCAACCTAATCTAATTATGTGTATCTAATCAAATCAACCTTTGTTCCTAATCCATAGTGTATCCCATAGTTGTGAAAACCTTGAATGTAGTGAAGAATCCACTTTATTGATTTCCAATGCAACTCATGTGGTGATTGCATAAATCAAGAGACCAAGCCAACTTCATATGATATGTTAGGTCTAGTGTGTGTGAGATAGATAAGACTACCCATGAGTTGTCGATATGGAGTTGTATCAACGAATGGTGTAGGACAATCAGCCTCAAACTTCACACCAGACAAGAAGGCAATAGGAGTTGGCTTATAATCAGCCATGTTAAACCTCATAAGTAAATCAAGAGAATACTTGGATTGTGATAAATTTATCCTAGAATCTGACTAAATGATTTCAATCTCGAGAAAGTAGTGCAACAATCCCATGTATGTCATTGAAATTTTATTCAAAAGTGTAGTTTTCACTATTGAGATGGATGATTGTGAGCCCCTTGTAATCAGTAAGTCATCCACATAGATAACTAGGATCAATAGAGAATCATTCTACCATAATATGTAGACATTCAGATCTGAGTGGCAGCTAGTAAACCTGACTATGAGGAAAAAGGAGTCCATCTTGTCATACTATGCCCTAAGGGCATGTTTGAGTTCGTAGATAAATTTCCTAAGTATGTAGACTAAGGAGGTATCTTCCACAAATCCTTGTGATTTCTCCATATATATCTCTTATTTGAGGTCACCATGTAAAAAATCACTCTTTACATCCATTTGGTGAACATCCCATCGATGTGCAATTGTGATGGCTAGAGTGAGTCTTATAGACATCATCTTGGCTACAAAAGCAAATGTCTTAGTGTAGTCTATGTTAGGCACCTGATAAAATCCCTTTGTAACCAAATAATCTTTGTACTTTTCAACTAACCCGTCTACACCATACTTGGTTCAATAACCCATTTACAACAGACCAATTTTCTTTGTTTGGGAAGAGGGACCAAGTCCCATGCTTTGTTCCTGATTAAGGAACTATACTCTTCCTACATAGTAGAATCCCATTCTAGAATGCCAGATAGCTCATGAAAGGTTTATAGATCTAAGGTAATGGCCAATTATGCATGTGATGTCCCTTGAAACTATGATTGTGTCTACCTTCTATTTTATGGATTTACAACCCATCCTCCAATACTTTGAAGTGTTTGTTTACCCCAAATAGGACCAAAATTGTATGAGATTGGATAATCAGGAGGTGAGTCTTCATCATCTATAGTGTGAGTATGAGATGGAGGAGGATAATCTTCATCAATGCTCTCATCTCTTAAAATTGAAGAAGAAGAAGAGTCATCCTCATCATTAGAAGGATCTTGAGGTGGATCTATGTCACATCTGAAGTGGAATCAATGTCTAGTGAAACTTTTGAAGAGTCTAGAGTGCTAGGATTATGTTCAAGTGGGCCCTCATGAAACTTGAATCTCCTTTCAATGAAAAACTCATGATTTTTAGGATGGATAAGCTTATATCCCTTAATACCCTCTGCATACCCCACAAAGATGCAAGACTAACTTTGAGGGTATATTGCCTTGTGTTTCTTCTTAGGAACATGGGCCATTACTGGTAATTCAAACACTTGAAATTGATATAATGTGGGCTTGTGATAGTCCCAATATTCAAAATGAGTGATTCCCTTCAAGGCTTTGTGTGAAACTTAGTTTTGAATTTAGCACGCACAGTTGATTGCTTAGACCCAATACTGAGGAACAAGAGACTTTGATTGAAGCATGTAGTTTGCCATTTCCTTCAAGGTATGATTCTTACATTTAGCCACACCATTCTAATAAGGACTATATGGAACTGTGTTACATTATAATCCCCTCTGATGTGCAAAATTTTTCAAACCTATTGTTGACATACTCCTTTCCATTGTCAGTCCTTAAGATTTTAATGGAACATTCTGACTACTTCTCCACAAGTGCCTTGAAGTCCTTAAAGTGATCAAAAACCTCAGACATATTGTTAATAAAAAACACCCAGGTTTACCTTGAAAATTCATCAATTAATTTGAGCATGTATCTTGTCTTGTTGAATGAAGGTTTTGAAAATGGACCTCCTAAGTCACTATGGACTATCTCTAGCTTCTGTTCAGCTCTCCTTGCTTTGCCCTTGTCATATGTCTCTTTTGTATGCTTACCAAGAATGTATCCATTGCATAGGCCATCTGATAATTTGACTTTATGTAATCTTAAAACCATGTCTTGATGACTGAGTCGCTCTAAGTAACGATAGTTTAAATGGCCAAACCATTCATGACATAGTTTGCTTACTCCATCTGCATGAGTAAGCAGTGTAACTAAGGGTTGATATGGGGAAAAATGTGAGAATTCATATAGCTTCACTGATGATTGTCCTTCCCATAAGACACTACAATGTCACTATGCATCTCCTTGATGACAATTGAATTAGGTGTGAACTTGACTCACTTCCTTGCACCTATATGAATAATTTGATATGCTGACAAAAGATTGGTGGATAGTGAAGGAACACACAGAACATCATTGAAGGTCCCATCACTTACTTTAATTGATCCTTTATCATTGAATTCTATTGAATTGTCATCACCCATGAGAAATGAAAGCACAAAACATGGCTCTATTTCTAAAAATAGATCCTCTGAGGAGTCCATGTGATAGGAAGCACTTTAGTCAATAACCCAAGTTGAAGACTGAGAAGCTACTGCAACAAGTGCCTTGCCCTTATTTTTACCTTTTTTGTTGTCTTTTACATTTGCAAAATCTTGTGTGGACATGTCCTAAGATAAGGATTCAGGAACACTGATGTTGTTCTTCTCAAGCATCTTTGTCAAGGTGTTAATCTTCTTTTTCATGCACTAAGATTTATCATGCCCAAGTTTCTTACAAAAGTTGCATTTGAGTTTCTCCTTTTTAGGTTTCCCACTTGAGGAGGACTCATTTGAGGATGACTTTGGCTTGGCATCTAATTTTTTATTCTTCTTGTACTCATGATTAGGTTTAAATTGTTTCTTCTCATGTTTGCCACTTCTAGAAGGCTTCTTCTTATTTTGATTAACAATCAAAGCATGTGATTTTGAAGACTTTAGTGCACCCATTTGAACCAACTTATCTTACTTTTGATTCAGATCAGAAATAAACTCATCAAACAATGGCATTTTCTAAGTGGATCCAAGTGCACGTGTAATAGCATGAAATGTAGAGACAAAAATTGAATAGTTATGATCTAGTTTTTCAAGCATAGATAGAATCAACTAGTCATCTATTTTCTCAATGCCACATTGTTTCAACTATAGTCTCAATGATTTGAACTTTTTAAATAAGTATTTTAGGGTGTCACAGTCACCTGGGCTCAATATGATGAGCTCATTCTCTAGCTCATGACTCTTCATGATGTCCTATACTCCAAAAAGCTTATCCAATATTATCCAGACTTCATTCAAAGTTTTTATAGATTCAACATGAAATAAGAGGTCGAGACACATTGACAAGCATGGAAACCATAGGCCTCATCACATCTGTTGTACCACTTAACCTTTTTTACATTTCTAGATGGTTCAATTTCCTCACCCATAGTAATCTGATAGAGTCCTTTACCTCTTAAATCCAGTTGTATTTTAGACTTCCATTCTACATAGTTAAAGTGTGAGTGGTTCGATGTTTAGATCTTTTATTGCATATTATAATGAAACAAATTTTTAGAATTGAAATGAAAGTAAATAATAGAAAGCACATAGGACAAGTACCCCCTAAACTATCAAGAATACCCCCTTGAAGTTACAATGCACACACACTCAATCTTGGACATTAGGCATAGCCAAGAATGCATCTATGAGAAATTAGTGTGAAAAAGTATGAGAGAGACATCGAGCATAGCCAATAATGCATCCAAGAGGAAAGATACAAAGGTTTGAATAAAATTTTAAGTTAGTACACCATGTGAAAAATGGATGTTACAAAAGTCCTAAAATAATGTCACCAATACATACAGATCAAAAAAATATGCACTTTAAAAAAAAAATAGCACCCGAAAAGGAGCTATAGATTGAAAGTTATAGCACTTACTAGTTCTTACTCCCACATATTCCTGGACCCTTTCCAAAAATGGAATATTTTTTCTAGACATTTTTAAATCCAAAAATAGAAACAACTTTACTCTATTTCTTTATTACCTTTCACTTGAAAGCTGACACCCTCTTGAACGTCATGCGGGTTTCTAACACTATATTACTTCAGGTTCTTGCAATTGCTTGACTTAAAAAGTCAAAAGTAATTGACCCTAGAAAACTCGAATAGGTATTCCTAGTGCATTTTGGGTTCTTACAGTTGTATTACTGTAAGTTCTTCCAATTGCTTTACTTAAAAAAAGTAATAAATAGTCGACCCTAGAAAAATTTAGTGGGTCTTACTAGTGTAAATCAGTTCTTGGCCAACTAATACTTTAGGATTTTAAACTACTACAATTTTAGGGTTTTGAAACTATTTTTTTGAAAAAACAACTATTAAGTAGTCGACCCTAGAAAACCTGATTACTTCTTGGCAGTGTCTTTTTGGATTCTTCGAACAACTTTACTTTAGGGTTTCAAATAGCTATAGCTTAAAAAATTAAATGAGTAGTCGACCCTAGAAAACCTGATTACTTCTTGGTAGTGTATTTTGAGGTTGTGAAGTCCGACTATTGAAGCCCAAGTACTTATAATTAGTTGCCTTGGAGATGCTCGATTAGTTCCAAGTAGGTACTTTGGAGAGGTTTGATTACTTCTGGCAGTGTAATTCAGGTTTCTTAGACTACTTTACTTAACTTATTGAATTTGAAGTAAAGCAACTTGAAAAACCCGATTTGGTATGTGATCAAGTTTTTGAGGTTGAGAATCCTGATTACTTCTAGTTGTGGCATTGAAGAATCCTGATTACTTCCAAGTAGTGTAATTCAGGTTTCTTAGACTGCTTTACTTAACTTCATAAATTGGAAGTAAAGTAATGTCAAAGACCTAATTTTATTTGCAAGTAATTTGTTGCACTCCAAAAACCCAATTTGGTCTGGGATCAAGTAATTGCCTTTTGAAAACTCAAATTGGTCTATGGAGAGTAAACTGGGGTTTGCAAGATTGATTACTTCATCCATATAGACGTCTGACCAAATAAAAAAATGATTTTTAAGAAAATCTATAAACTTTATCAAAAATCTAAAAGCAACCCATTTTAGATCTCAAAAATCCCACAAAATATATGCAAATGGATTTTTCATCAAAGGCCTTTTGACATGATTTTGAGGTAGATTAATAAAACACCTCCAAGGTCAAAAATGGTGGCTAAGATAGAGGAAAAAATCACAACAAGGTGAATGCATGGAGGATCTTATCAGGGAGTCTAATGTATGAGGCTATCAAGAAGGTGTTGATACCATGAAAGAGTGTGCCAAGATCTCTGAATAGCATTTAAGCAACAATGTCAATTCTTATAGAGAGAGCTCTGAAATTCCAAAAGAAGGAAAATAATGCATTTGATTGATTAAGAGATTGATTGATTGATAAACCTTCCAAAAAATAAAAGTGGGGTACATATAGGGAAAATTAGGGAAACATGAGGAAGCCCTTGATGTTCCTAATTAACTAATCAAAATTAAATATAATTAGCCTATGGATCCTTTATAACTAACCTGAGGAAGCTTAAATAACATAGAATGGTCATACCACTGTGTAGGTAAAACCTAGTGGGAAAAAGCACCACACTAATAGAAACACCTGGAGACCGAATATGAAACTTATAATTATTTTTTTGGTCTAGACCCTAAGCCTAAGAAATACAAAGACACAATTGTTGAATTGTTGGATTCTAATTATATAGACCTTAATATCCTTACCTATACTTCATATGTGCCCCCTCCTGATATATCTAATCATTTTACTATCTCTAACAAAGGCCCAAGAAAATACCTCACACATAATGCATTCCATGTAGTTAACCTTCCACATGCCCCTAAATCCTATGGAATACCCAAATCCAAGGTTGTTCATATAGAATGGAAATAGAAAGGCAAGTTTAATGCCCTAGAGCCTATTATTTTCACATTGACCACTAGCCAAGAATAAGACCCACTTATGGAAGATGATTCTTGGCTTTATAATGATGACTTGGTTGAATCCTACCAAAGCAAAAGGTATCCCATCCTTAACCGGATCATGGATAATCAAGGTTATGAAGGTAGAGGCATGGGGGCAGATCAATAAGGAACACTTGAGAGACAATGTCCATAACCAAGTACAAGGTAACTCATGGTATTATATTTAAACCACCTAAGGGTGACATAGCATATCATATTCATGTTCCTACCCTAGTGACTAGCAATGATGATGTCGATAATAATATAGAGTTTAATTATAGTGTATACAAGGACTTAGTTAATCCCAACTTATTTAACTCTGGTGTTGTATGTATCATTACACCTATTGTTCATTCTTCCCCACTTTTCCTTCATCATCCACAAGCCATCGATTGGGACTAACAACAATCTATAGTGTCACTTAACGAGTTCAAAAATGATGAGGATATTTGTGACTTTCTAAGCCTAAGAGACCATATTCCTCTTAGAGATCATAAACAAGGTTTTTATATTATATTGGATCTTGTTGCCTATTTCAAAGAGTAGATGAACTTCCTTTACCAAAAGGAAAAATAAAATCAAACATTGAGGAACAAAAATGAAAACCTATTTGAGGCACTTTTGGACCAAGGTAAAAGTAAAGAAAAAGGCCAATCTCTTGGTGAAAACCTATTTAAGGCACCATTAGATATGAATGTTCACCCTTCTTCAGATGAAGTTTAAGATTGTTTATGATGATGTCTCTAAGTATTTCAGTTAACAATAATCACTATTATATTACAGCGACATCATAATTACATACTATAATTAATGATACTCCCTGTAACAACATATAGCAATGCCATTGTAGTGACTCCTTATACATTAAAACAACTGCTAATCAAATATATGGTAACTCTAGTCATAGCATAAGCTAAAAATATAACATCAGTGATCCTAATGGAAAACAATAAGTTGTAGCAACACCAAAATATGGTATAATACATAGGTTGGTATATTAGAAGTTCAGTGACTCTTATAACAACTCATAAAGAGTGAGTACTAATTTCAATGACTCATATGTACAAACTAGAGTTTATATTATTAATGATGCCATTATATAATTACAATGACTCCTCACACACAAGCTAGAATATAAAATGACCCATTCAAATATTAGACAGGCTGAGCATTGGCTCCAATAATGCCAAAATTGTATGAAATTATGTAAAGAAAGATTACAATGACTTAAGAATAAGGTAAATAAACCAGTTAATAGAATTACAATGACTCTATATATAAAAGTATGTTGCAACCAAAAAAACAACGATGCCATAGATTGTTTTATGGTCAAAAAACTCACTGTAAATATAAATATAGCAATGTATTTATATTTGCATGATTAACATTAAGTCATATTACCTCACTCAGAGAATTTTATGGCATTATATGGCCAATACTTAATAACAATTCCATTTTGATGTTATGCAGGCTGTGAAAAAGCTATAGTGATCTATTAAGACTGGGAATAAACTATACGGTGACTATATCCAATAATAAATACATACAAGTAATATTGTATGCATATGTTACTGTAACCTTATAGTAGAATAGTAGTATCTATCAAGTAATATGTCAACTAGTATATATATATATATATGAATGGGGGCGTAGCACAGGAGGAGAAAACATAGATAGATTATGAATTTAATACATGCTACCGTATATATATATATATATATATATATATATATATATATATATATATATATATATATATATACACACACACACACACACACACACACACACACACACACACACACACGCTTGTTTGACATGGCTAAATGTGAACCATTATAGTAGACTATAAACATAAGCGTACAATAGGGGAATATAAACACCATATACCACTATTCCACTAATATATAAATGAATATTTATATGCATATGGATTGATATAGTTTAATTATTTGATTTGAGATATTAATTGATAAATAATACAAGGAAATATGGTTTAACTATGAGTAGAATATATGTGTGTGTGTGTGTGTGTGTGTGTGTGTGTGTGTGTGTGTGTGTGTGTGTGTGTGTGTGTGTGTGTGTGTGTGTATGTATGTATGTATGTATGTATGTATGTATATATATATATATATATATATGTATGTATGTATGTATGTATGTATGTATGTATGTATGTATGTATATGCATATATATATATATATATATATATATATATATATATATATATATATATATATATATGCATATATATATATATATATATATATATATATATATATATATATATATATATATATGTATATATCTACATATATATATATATATATATGTATACATATACATATATATATATATATATATATGTATTTATATATATATGTATATATCTACATATATATATATATATATATATATATATATATGTATATATATACATATATATATATATGTATATATATATATATATATATATATATATATGTATATGTATACATATATATATATATATATATATATATATATATATATATATATATATGTATATGTATACATATATATATATATGTATTTATATATGTATATATATATATATATATATATATATATATATATTCTACTCATAGTTAAACCATATTTCCTTGTATTATTTATCAATTAATATCTCAAATCAAATAATTAAACTATGTCAACCCATATGCATATAAATATTCATTTATACATTAGTGGAATAGTGGTATATGGTGTTTATATTCCCCTATTGTACGCTTATGTTTATATTATACTATAATGGTTCACATTTAGCCATGTCAAACAAGCGTGTATATATATATATATATAGTAGCATGTTTTAAATTCATAATCTATCTATGTTTTCTCCTCCTGAGCTACGCCCCCATTCCCTTCCCACCCCCCGCACCCCCCACCCTCTCATCTACTCTTTTCCAATTTTCTCTTCCAAATACTTATGATGAATCCATTCTTTCTTAATTTCCACTATAACAAAATAGGCGTAGCCCTCTTTTCAAAAGATTTTTCCTTTTTTAGTTTTTATTTTTGTTATTCTTTAATATATTTATTTCTTTAATTTTTTTCAATTTTAGTCCTTTCTTTTTATTTTTTTCCCCTTTTTTCCTTTTAAATGGTAATTTTCATTTTTTTAATATATTTTAACATTAATTATAAAAATTCATAAATTTATTAATTTGATTAATCATCATTTATCACCATAAATTTTTAATGACAATTTCAACAACTAATAATACGGATTGTAATTTAACTAAGTAAATCACATTTCTTCTAAGCATTTAATGATCGCACACATCAATTACGCAAAATAGGTTTCATAAATCATTTAACCTAGCTTATCAAATCATGAAATATGACTATCTAATGCAATTCATAAATAAACACACTATGTTACCCATTTAATTATTCATTTTAACATGTGCTAACTACTATGGTGTGTGCAAGGTTCTCGTTGGTTTCTCTGTCATACTCTGACATCTCGATCTACATCACCCTTTTTGATGATACTCTCTTTCCATCACACTCTAAGGGATGATTTATCTTATATCAACCTCACAACAAATAGGTAGTTAGATCATATCAACATGATAAACATACAATATAAAATATAACCTGAATAACACATCAACATGTTCATAATGTGAACACATAAACTACACTTAACTCACAACAATGTAACATATAACCTAAGCAATATCCTACTATCTCATAATAACATATATCTCAAAGCTTAAATAGAAATATAACAAAATCAAATGTGTCAACTATAAATATCCACGAATAATTGAATAGTTTGTTTAGTGAGAAATTGGGATGTAACATACTTCCCCCTAAAGCTAGTCATCATCCTAGATGACTCTTAGTCAAACATAAGTTTTGAATTAAAAATATTATTTAGTATAAAATAACATAGTATAATAGTATCTAATCAAGAAAATAAATGTTTTAATCTCCTAAAGAAATCATCATAGTCCTCCTAAGTAGCACTCTCCTCAAAGTATTGGTCTCACTAGACCTTGCACTGTGACATCACTATGTTATGCAAATGAAGTTTGCATGTGTCAATTACTCTAATTGGTTCTATTGTGACCACCTTGGGATTCAAAACCTGCAAAGCATTCCAATCCAACACATGCATAGGATCAACAATATACTTCATAAGATAAGAAACATGGAAAACATTATGTAATAGAGTTAGGGTTGGTGGAAATGCAATCTTATATGCTACAATATTGACCACTTCTACCACCTCTAAGGGTCCCATATATCTCAGTGATAATTTTGTTGACTTCCTGAATTTAATCAAGCTCTTATATGGATTGACCCATAAAAAAACTTCATCACCTTCTGTAAAGTGTCTTTCTATCTTTTTCAAATTTGCATAACTCTTCTACCTATCATTAGCCTTGACCAACATCTGCCTGATTAATCTAACTTGTTCTTCCATTTATGAGAGAATCCCAAGTCTAGTCCTCTAACCTATCCTAACTTATTTGTGTCCTACACCTTCTCCTGTAAAGTACCTCAAATGGTGCCATCTTCAATGCTAATTAGCATGAGTTGTTATATGCAAACTCAACTAATGGAAGATAATATTCCCACTTGTTTTATCGATCCATGCAATATATATTAAGAATATGCTCCAACACCTGATTAACTCTCTCAGTCTAGCCATCAGTCTCTAGGAGATATGTTCTACTAAAATTTACCTGCATTCCCAAAGTTGAATTCAGAGTTACCCAAAATCTTGAAGTCATCTTCGTATCATGATCTGAAATGATCTTCTCTAGAAATCCATGCAACCTATACACTACCTTTATGAACCTCTTCATAAGGGTAAGTGCATCATCTGTCAAATTATTTGGTATAAAGTGAGCCACCTTGGTTAGTTTGTCAACAACTACCAAATCATATCATGTCAATTTTGTGACATTGATAAACCTTGGATAAAATCCATACTGATCACCTACCACTTCTATTTTAGTATATCATGCAAATATAATAATCTAGCTGGATGTATATGCTTAGCTTTCACTCACTAACATTATAGAAAATGTGACAAATAATTTACTAAATATTTCTTGATTCCTTTTCAAAAATATAGTGGTCTAAGCTCTATCATGAGCTTGGTCACTCTTGGATGTCTTGAATATGGGGAATTGTGTAATTACTTTAGCACTGTGCTCTGCATATTCTTTCGATCTAGCACATACATACTTCCATTATAATGTAATAAACCATCACTCTCCAATATAAATCCTTTATACCAAGGATTCTAAGAATTATCAAACAATTATTTTCTTACCTAATCATAGAATTCATCTCTTGCTAAGAATTCAATCCCTGAAAGTACACCTCATAGTAGTTATAGTTGTTATGTAATTTTTGTGACTAAGGGCATCGACTAATCTATTCTCCTTTCCTTTGATATAGCTGATTTCAAACTCATAATCAGATAAGAACTCAAATTAGGTTGGGTGAAAATGTACTTGAGTCCCAAGTTATATGTCTTAAGCTTAAAAGGTTTTCCCAACAAATAATGTTGCCACACTTGTAAATAATGTCTGGTGAGCATTCAAATTAGGTTGGGTGAAAATGTACTTGAGTCCCAAGTTATATGTCTTAAGCTTAAAAGGTTTTCCCAACAAATAATGTTTCCACACTTGCAAAGAATGAATAATTACTACAAGTTCCAAATATTGAGGGGCATAATTCACCTCATATGGATTTAGCTTCCATGACTCATAACACATCACTACACCATCTTACATTAGGACTCCTCTTAGTCCATCCCTTGAAGCATCTATGATCACTAAAAATTGCCCTTTGGGGTCAGGAACTCTTAACACTAGTGCTGATGTAAGCTTTTTTCTCAAATGCTAGAAAGCTACTTCGTACTTCTCTAACCAAACAAAATTATGGCTCTTCTGTTGAAAGGAAGTAATTGGAATATCTATTTTGGAAAAGTTTAGAATGAACTTCCTATTATCTAGCTAACGCCATGAAACTTCTTACCTCATGCACATTCTTCGATGCTGACCATTCTATAATGGATCTAATCTTCCCCAGATCTATTGAGATATCATCTACATAGATTATGTGTCCCAAATATTGGATTCTTTCCTATAAAAATGTGCACTTAGACAACTTGCCATATAGCTTGTGCTTTCACAATTGTTGCAAAACCAGTTTTAGATGTTGAAGATGTTCCTCTTCATTCTTTGAGTAGATAAGAATGTCATCCAGAAAAACTAGAACAAAGTGATCAAGGTAATCTCTGAAGACACTATTCATGAGATTCATGAATGTTTTTCAAGCATTAGTCAGTCTAAATGGTAACACTATGAACTCATAGTACTTGTACTGAGTTCTAAATATTATCTTCAAAATATCCTCATCTCAAATACTCAATTGATATTAACCCACTCTAAGATCAATCTCAGAAAATACTATTACTCCCCTCATTTATTCAAAAATATCATCCATACAAGATAGTGGATAACTATTTTTAATGGTTGCCTTGTTCAACATTCTGTAATCAATGCAAATCTAAAGGGTACCATCTTTCTTCTTGACAAAGACAACTGGTGCACCCCATGGTGAAACACTTGTCCTAATCAACCCTTTTGCCAATAATTCTTGAAGTTGATCCTTCAATTTAACCACCTTAGTGGTTATCATCCTGTATGGTGCCTTAGAATATGGTTCTGAACTCGGTATGATTTCAATTGAAAAATCAAACTCACGTGGAGGCAAACCTAGAAATTCTTTTGGAAACACATCATAAAAATCTCTAAAAAAATGGTAATCTTTGAGAGATGGTTCTTTAGGTTCCTCTATTTCATTTATCTTGATGATAAATGCTTGGCACCCTTTTCTTTGAGCCCTCTTAAGTTACATTATAAAAATATGCCTAAGCTTCAAGTCTCTCTTTTCACCTTGAATTTGTGTCTGATTTCCAAAATCATCAAGACACTCAACCTTATTTAGGTAATAGTCAACCTTGTCTTTATGTTTCATAAACCAGTTGACTCCTAATATCACACCATATGACCCTAGAGGTGTTAAATACAAATCCACAATTATTGTGAATTTAAGAAACCTAATCTTTGCTTCAACTAAACACTTATCACCCATGACTTTGGAGTCATTCCCATACTGTATTGACCATGTATTTTTCATTACACCAGCTCTTTTAGTTAACTTACTAAGCATCCTAGGAGATATAAAACATTATATGGCTCTTGTGTCTATCAAAATGGAAATTGAAAGGTCAAACAAATTCCTTGATAGCTTATTGGTTAATGCCTAAAATTTGGCTTGCTGATTATTGATTGCTACATGAATCCGTTATTGAAACCTGACCTTCTAAGGATTATGACCTTTTCCATTTGACTTGTCTTGAGTATAATCATAAGCATAATGGTCATCTCTACAAATGAAACAACCTCCATCTCGTCCTTTCCTATCATTTTTTTGGTTTCCCTTGAAATTGCCTTTGGATCCATTGCCTTGTTTCTTGTTACCTCGACCGTTGTTGAAGTTGGCATTCTAACTTTTAAACTACTTCCTATATTTTACACTCCTCTATTTCTAATTCTTCTTTTTGAAGGTTGACTTAGAATTTCCAAACCTTTTCTTGAACTTGTCCTTGGCCTTTGAAAGAAACTTCAACTTCTACTCCTGTTTGACCCCCTTCTCAAAGACCTGCTCCATGGTAGAAGGTCCATGAAAATCTACCTCTCCACTAATCTAAGGCCTCAAACCCATGATAAACTTTCTAATCTAGAACCTCTCATCTCCTTGATACTAAGGTATGTACTTAAGAATTTAGTGAACTACTCCTAATACTCATTCACTAACAAATCACCCGCATTAGATTCTAGAAATCTATGAGCTTCTGATTAAAATAAAGTTATGGGAGCCACCGTGATCTGAATAATGCTATAAATTGATCTCAAGTAGCGGTGGCCGAGTTAAGATTCATTTCCAACCTATTTTTGGCCCAACATATATTTGCCTTACCATCCAACTGGTATGTTCCTCAAATTGCCCCAGTGACCTTGAATTAGTTTCAAATTTCAAAATACTTCTCCATATCAGTCATTCATGCCTCAAATCCATCACCCAAAATAATCCCATCGAACTTAGGTGGGTTCACCTTCTTCATGTCTCTAGCCAACTCCATAGCTACTAAGTTCTAGCATCCTAAGGATTTTCCTATTCAGTAGGATGCTCTTCAAGTACATCTTATTGTTCTTCCTCATCATGGACATGAACCACTTACTCTAGAGCTATAATTTGATCCTTGGTCTCATTCATGGTTGCAAAAATCTTGTCCATCTTTGTTGATTATTCAATATCAAATTGGCTAGGATCAAACAGATGGTTGTTATCATTAACATTCAATGGTCCCTCTATAGAAACTCTAGCTTTCACCATCCTTCTTTCTGTCAATGGAAGGATATGAAAATGTTAATGAACTCATTAGGTCCTAGAGTTCGATACGTAGCTCTGATACCATATGTAACATCCCCACTAAGATCTTACTAGAAATACATGATTTTAAAAAAACATTAAACACATATACCATAAATAGATTACGCCATGAGAATATAATTAGAAAATCACATGAAATAATCTAAATGAGATAATAGTAAATAAAACATATTGCATCATATATCACTGATCTCTAATATAATGAGAACACATCATAATACTGATATAGAAATTAATTATGTAAACTCAGTGATGACTGATACAAGTCTATAATCACTGCTAACAATGTATAACAATAATTAATTACATCTCTTCATGATAATATTTCATTAATAATTAGAATATAATATAATGTACATATATTATACATGGCTCTCCAGAGCATAGTTCCCAAAATCAAGTCTTTGTGGTAATCTCAAGTGTCATCCCAAAAAATAGTACTGCTTTGGGGAGGGACAGTATCATCTAAGTGATTTTCCACACCAACCATGGACCAATGATCCCCCACACTAATCCCATCAAAGAATGGTCTTCCCTTCATGGATGAGTAGATAGTGACAGAGTAGGAATATAGAGAGATAAGTAAGTATCTATGTGTTGTATGATTTCTAAACCAAACATGCAGTGTGTCATAGAAAACTTGTTCTATTTTCAAGATATCACATAAACATGTAAATCATACTCATGAAATGATAATGTCTCACTAAACATACTTTGTTCAAAGTTTTAATAATTATAAATAATAGAAATCTATAGATTAATCAAAATTTATACACACCACTTGTTCAGATTGCCTTCATCTAGCATTATGATACTAGTAAGCCAGTGAATTCTTCTTGCTCCTTACTCAGTATCAGTAATGCGAGATTGGTCAAACATAATTTAACCACAAGATTCATACAATTTGCATCCTACTAGTAATTACATCACATAACATGCTAAACATAGAAGAAATCAAAGCATATACTTATTTTGTCAAACATATGAATGACTATTACATTATTATCTATCCCATAATATAAATAATGACTACAGTTTATACCACCCAAGCAAAATACATAAATAACTGTAGATTCTAATTATCATAATTCATTTCCAAACATTCTACACCCTATGATAACCCATATTACCATAGTCTAGTGCTTTTAAACATAACTAATAAGAATTTAAACCAGTCTAATATAGTCTTCATTACATGAAAACATACACTCATATACAATAGCTAGATATAATAAGACAAAACTTAGTTCACACGAAACATAGAGTAATCCAAACTAGAATTTGTTATACATTTTAAGGGTTTGAATGTATCCATTCATTACGCTTTATTATTCATAATTATTTAATATGTTTATAATCCACTCATGGAACTATAATCATAAGAATACACCCCTATGTACATGTATTTTTTATTAGGCACATTAACACCTATAATTCTTATTAAACATACCATAATTTATTTTAATGTTACATTCACATCACATGTTTTGATTCACAAGTTATATGGTAAACAACTCTTACATATCATAATAAAGACTACATTGTATTCTCTATACATTCCACACCTCATTAAAAACTCAAAGGATTCTCGATATATTAAGCACTTATATCCACCCATGGTTAAAAATATACCTAGGTAAGAGATTTGTGAGGTTTTTTTTCTAACAGTCTTAAAACCGAAAGGATTGACTATTGTTTATCAGTCTAGCAATTATCCTTAGTCAATTTTGAGGTTTCTATATACATTTTCTATGTCAACCATTTTTTAAATTATTATGGCTCCTCAATATCATAATAAGCTATATTATTTTATAACCAATGACAAGTCAATTATTATATTGGCTGAGGTTTATATGTTTATGGCAACACTTCTAAGTGTTTTAGAACTAACAACAATCACTATTATATTAAAGTGTCACAATGATTACATACTATAATTAATAATACTCCCTGTAACGACATACATCGATGCCATTGCAGCAACACCTTATACATTAAAATAACTACTAATTAAAATATGGTGACTCCAGTCATAGCAAAGGCTAAAAATATAACATCAGTGATCCTAACTAAAGAAAATAAGTTACAACAATGCCAAAATATGATATAATACACAAGCTGAGATATTAGAAGTTTAGTGACTCCTACAACAACTCATAAAGACTGAGTACTAATTTTAATGACTCATTTGTATAAGCTGGAAATTATATTAGTTGTGATGTCATTACATAATTAAAATGACTCCTCACACATAAGTTGGAATATACAACAACCCATTTAAATATTATACATGCTGAGTATTGGCTCCAGTGATGCCAAAATTGTATGCAGTTATATAAATAAAGATTACAGCGACTTAAGAATAAGGTAAATAAACTAGTTAATAAAAATACAACTCTATATATATATAAGTATGTTGCAGCCAAAATAACAACAATGCCACAGGTTATTTTATGGTCAATAAAATCACTATAAATAAAAATACAACGATGCCTTCATATTTTCATGGTTAATATTAAGTCTTATTACCTCACTTAGAGAATTATATGGATAATACTTAATATTGGTGCCATTTAGATGTTATACAAGCTATGAAAAAGTTATAGTGATCTATTAAGGTTGGGAATAAACTATATGGTGATTATATACAATCATAAATACATTCAAGTAACATATAAATAATATTGTATGCCTATGTTATCGTAACCTTATAGTGAAATAGTAGTATCTATCAAGTAATATCTCAAACCAGTGTTATATATATATATATATATATATATATATATATATATATATATATATATATATATATATATATATATATATATTCCACTCATAGTTAAACCAGATTTCCTTGTATTATCTATCAAGTATTATCTCAAATCAAATAGTTAAATTGTGTCAACCCATAGGCTTTAAAATATTCGTGTATATATTAGTGGAATAGTGGTATATGGTGTTTATATTCCCCTATTATATGCTTATGTTTATATTCTAATATAATTTTTCACGTTTAGCTATGTCAATCCAGTTTATATATATATATATATATATATATATATATATATATATATATATATATATATATATATATATATATATATATATATATACGGTAACATGTTTTAAAGTCATAATCTATCCAGTAACATACATATAATCGTACAACATTTTATCCTTCCCTAAATATTAAAATATTCAACATGAATGTGAAGAATTGAAAAGCAACGCCTACCTGGTAAGATTGCTTATTGATTTCCTTTGTCTTCTGCTTCTATGTTATGCCCCCCCTTTGTCTGCTCTTTTCCAATTTTCTCTTCCAAAATACTTATGATGAATCCTTTCTTTCTTAATTTCCACTATAATAAAATAGGTGTATCCTTCTTTTAAAAGATTTTTCTTGTTTTTTTTTTTTTTTTTGTTATTTTTTAATATACTTATTTCTTTAGTTTTTTCTTAATTTTAGTCCTTCCCTTTCTTTTTATATTTTTTTCTATTTTTTCCTTTTTCATGGTAATATCTATTTTTTTTTTAATATTTTAACATTAATTATAAAATCTATAAATTTACTAATTTGATTAATCATCATTTATTACCATTAATTTTAATGACAATTTCAATAACTAATAATCTAGACTTTAATTTAGCTAAGCAAATCACATTTATTCTAAGCATTTAATGACCACACAAATCAATTATGTAAAACATTTTTTATAAATCATTTAATCTATGCTTAGAAAATCATGAAAATCAACTATCTAATGTAATTCAAAAATGAACACACTGTGTTACCCATTTCATTATGCATTCTAGCATGTGCTAACTACTATGTTGTGTGCAGGGTTCTCATTGGTTTCTCTATCATCCTTTGACATATCCATCTATATCACCCTCTATAATGATTCTCTCCTTCTAGCAAACTTTGAGGGATGAGTTCTCATGCATCAATCTCACAACAATTAGGTAGTTAGATCATATCAACATGATAAACATACAACATAAAATATAACTAAAATAACACATCAACATGTTCATAATTTAAACACATACACTACAGTTAACTCACAAAAATGTAACATGCAACCTAAGCAATATCCTATTATCCCATAATAACATATATATCAAATCTTAGTCAAAAATATAACCAAATCAAATGTGCCAAATATAAATATCCATGAATAATCAAATAGTTTTCTTAGTGAGAAATCAAGATGTAACAAGGATTCCATCAATGTCACAATCATATTTAGTCTAAAATTAGTGAAGAAGAACAACGGGCCTTTGAACAAATTGTCCAAGAATGTCCCAAAGTATTTATTACATGGCCCTTGCCACTATTGGGTGGTTATGATTCATCCTATTTGGGAGAATTAGATAAGCCAGTCTAATCAGAGGACTTTGATATTGCCAACCAATTTACATCTTTGTCGACTCTCCTAAAATATGGGTCTACACTTCTAATGGAGGATACTTCTGAGGTCAACATTGGAACACTAGCCTATCTAAAGTGGATCAAACTAGCTGCGTCCCTCACTAAGGAGTGTGAAGTCCTTAAAACCCTCCTTAGGGAGTTCATAGACATTTTTTCATGGGCTTATTCTGACATGCTAGGTTTGGACCCCATATTGGTTGTACATCATTTTATTCTACATCCTGATTCCAAGCCAGTCAAGTAGAAACTGAGGAAAATGCATCTTCATATTATCATCTTAGTAAAAAAACTAGATAAAATCTTAGACATAATATGTATTCGTCCTATTGATTACTTAGAGTGGATCTCTAATATTGTGTCAGTCAGTAAAAACTTTGAAGGTATCAAATTATGCATTAATTTTAACAAGGCTTTCTTGAAAGATGATTTTCCTCTACTGAATATCGACATGATCATTGACTCCATAGCTAGGTATGAGATGCTCTCTCTCTTGGATGGTTTTTTAAGGTACAATCAAATCAAGATCATACTAGAATACTAACACAAGATAACATTCACCACTCCTTGGGGAATGTTTTGTTATCAGGTCATGCCTTTTAACCTCAAGAATGTAGGGGCAATGTACCAATGGGCCATGATAGTAATTTTATATGAAATGATGCATGATATAGTTGAGGACTATGTCGATGACATCTTGGGTAAATCCAAGACATGTGTTAAAGATCAAGTTGTGCTTTGTAAGATTTTTGAATAACTTTGGGAGTACAAGGTCAGACTCAATCCTAAAAAGTGTGTCTTTGGTGTAACTTCTGATAAATTATTAGGCTTAATTATCTCTCATAAGATCATTAAAGTCAATCCAACCAAATTCAAGGCCATTACCAAGATATTATCACCTTTTACTTTGAAACAACTCCATAGTTTATAGGGCAAGATACAATCAATCAAATGCTTCATATCGCAACTAGGTGATAACTGACATCCATTTACCCATATACTAAAGAAGGGTACTAATTTTTTATGGAATGTAGATTTCTAGAAGGAATTAAACCATTTGAAATAATACCTAGCCAATACACCTATTTTTTTTATTGCCTAAGCTAGATAATCCATTGATACTCTACCTCTCTGCATCTGAAAATGCCCTAGGGGCAATATTGACCTAGCATGATGAACAGGGGAAGGAACATGTCATCTATTACATAAGTCACACATTGGTCATATATGAGCATAATTATATGTTGATCGAGGATGCTTGTTTAGATATGGTCCTCATAGCATAGAAGTTATACCACTACTTGCTAAATAATAAACCATTATCATTACCAAATTAGATCCACTCAAGTATCTAATTTCAAAAATGGCTTTACAGGGTCATATAGATAAATGAATTATGCTTAGAAGTGAGTTTGAGATTGAATATGCTAACTAAAAGGCCATCAAGGGATATATAATTGTCAACCAACTCATCAAAGCTCCTCTTCTTGACACTTGGCCACTTACATTTGGGTCTTCAAATGAGTTCATTATGACTGTAGCAGAAACACCTCTTAAAGAGCAGTAATGGAAACTTTATTTTGGCATTTATTTCACATCTCATGAGTTAGGAGTAGTATTATTGTTTATAACACCATAGGGAGATTTCATTCCCAATTCCTTTTGTATCAATTTTCCTTGTAACAATAACATGGTTGGGTATAAATCACTCATTGTAGGGATTCATTTAGTGATACAATGAAACATTTAACATCTACTAGTTTATGGAGATTCACAACTTTTCATTAATTATGTCACAAACCAATTCTAGACCAAGGACAAGAATCTTGTACCTTATAAAGCCATGGTGAACACTTTCAAGAAATAAATTGCCCACCTTTACTTTGAATAAGTACCTAAGATAATAATAGGACAATAGATACCATGGATATAATTGGTTCTATGATCTGCATCACAGATAAGACAAGAGATTATCAGTTCCTTATTAAACATCTTCTTGTACTAGCTCATAAAACCTTGAACATTGGGATGATTTGTGATATTGTTGGTAATAATTCTACTTGGTATTCTAAACTATATAATTACCTTCATGACCAAGTCCTCCCACCTAGCCTATCTCAAAAAAATCAAAAATCCTTTGCCCACCAAGCCTCTCATTATACCTTACTTGGACCTACGCTTTATAGTATAAGCTTTGATGGAACTCTACTTTATTTTATAACCTTCACAGAATCTAGACTAGTGTTGAGGGAAGTACATAAAGGGGTTTATGGGGCCCACACCAGTGGGACTGTCCAAGTTACTATGAACTAGTTGTTATTGTCCAACCATGGAATTAAATGTAGCTACTTATGTTAAAAGGGGTAAATAATTTCAAAATCATGTCAATTTGATACATGTTCCAGCCTGAACACTCAATCCAATGAATAAACCATGGTTGTTTTCAATGTGTGGACTTGATCTCATAGGAAATATTAACCCTACCTCCTCAGATGACCATTAACATATCCTTACCACCATTGAGTACTTCACTAAGTGGGTGGAATTCATTCCCCTCGATTACATGATAGGCAAGTAAATATCCAAATTCATTTTTAATCACCTTGTTTATCACTATGGTATCCCCTCTAACATTATATTTGATAATGGTGGTTCATTCAAAAATAAGGATGTCAAATCCCTTGTGTCTAATATAATATTACCCAATATTTTTTCACTATATATTACTTGTAAGGTAATGGCCAACTAGAGGCATCTAACAAAATTATTGTTAAGATTCTTAAGAATATCATCAATGATGTTGGTCATGATTGGCACTTGCAATTCTTCCACACCCTCTAGGCTTACCAAACCTTTACTTTTAATCCAACATGAGCCACACCCTATTCGCTAGTTTATGGAACTGAGGCCATTCTTCATGTCGAGGTCAAGTTGCCTTCTCTAGGCATTTTATTGAAACATATCCTTGATGATGAGGATTACAAAGTAATTCATCTACAAGAGCTGGAAATACTAGACAAAAAATGCATGGCAACTATGAATAATCTTCAAGCATACTAAAATTAGTTACATGGTCAATATAATAGGCATGTGAAATATCGATAATTCAATTTTGGTGATCTTATACTCAAAAAAAACTAGAAGAACACCAATGTCAAACGTAATAAAAAGGGCAAGTTTAATCCTAATTAATTGGGACCTTATGTGATTATTGTTAACTATGGTTCTAGAGTATACATGTTGGTTACACCAAAAGGAGATGAACTTGAAAAACCAATGAACATAATACATGTCAAGCACCTTTTCACTTGAGTGACCCAAAGTATTATCTATGAGGATCATTTAAGTTATGTATAACATCACCTTCTTTATACCGTAACATATACCTTTCCTCCTGTACCTTCCCTATTGGTCAAAGTTTGTCTTACCTCCCCTATTACCATTTTGACCTTGATTTTGATTCATTGATACTTTGGACACCTTCAGTAGTTGGATTTAGATGCAATTTAAATAGTTGATTTAGTCTTACGACTCTTTGAGTGCGTTCATTCATAAATGGGTAGTATGATAGTGGTTTGGTAATTGCATCCTTCATTTTAGCAAACATTCTATATCACTTAATTATTCCATTATTCCTTATAGTCAAGGGGTAATATACAAGTGTCGATGTTTCCTATAGCCTAAGAGTAACCTTTTATCATGCATTTCCTTAACATTGTTTCATACCTTGCCATTTGCCTATTCACAAACATGTTGTTACTTAGTTGAAATCTGCACTATGGGGTTGACCATAATGGCTTGAGCTCCATTTATGCTATGTAATAATCACTTAGTATTTTTTGAGGTCATCTCGACCACCCTTCTTCCCATGCTCTCACCATTTTACGAGTAACTAAGCCACACACCCACCTTTTTGTGAGTAACCTAAGCCATGCTCTCACCATTTTATAAGTAACCTAACCCACACTCTTTCCATTTTTTGAGCAACCTAAGACATGCTCTCACCATTTTATGAACAACCTAATCCATGCTCTCAACATTTTGTGAGCAACCTAAGCCATGCTCTCTCTATTTTATGAGTCATATCATCTTACACTCTCATTGTTTTATGATTTTAGTCTTATTCTAAGCCTTAGACATAGTGAACACTATGAATTATCAATAAAAATCATTTATGAGCACTCATCTTTTGTATTTTAGTGTGTTTTTAGCATAAACCACACTCTCATAGTTTCACAAATTCTTGTGCCTGATGTTTTCACAATTATGAGCATCAACCCCTTGTGTTTTATGCCCTTGTCATTTTTCAATCTTGTTCCTACTTTCTTCTATGATCAATCTCTTTACTTTTCATCAATTTTATTCTATCCAACATCCTGGGAGAACTACATTTGGCCTAAAGTTCATGTTGGAACTCATGTCCATGGGACTATGTAGGTAACATCCATTAACCTAGTGCATTTGGATTCACCTCATCCACTCATTCTTTATTCTTCTATTCCCCCTTCCTATGCCATCATATCTATATCATTGTTCCCTATAGCTTATGAGCAAACTTTTGCCAAGCATAACACTTCTATTACACATGCACAAATGGTGTTAGCAAGTATTTAGTTCTTTAATTTAAGTAGTTTACACTTGAGTCTTGCCACCCTTTCCCCTCATTTGTCATAGGATTATTACACTTTATTTGCACTTGAGCCTTTATTAACCATTTCTTGTACTTGAGTGATGAATATTTGTATTCATTCCTACACTTAGTTTATTGAATTATATTCACACTTGACATGTGATTGTTCATATATTACACCTAAGTGGTTAATGTTTGCATTTAAATT
Organism: Torreya grandis; assembly: GCA_037957365.1. Lineage (NCBI taxonomy): Eukaryota > Viridiplantae > Streptophyta > Pinopsida > Cupressales > Taxaceae > Torreya > Torreya grandis. The sequence goes on along the minus strand of JARHVA010000906.1, from coordinate 2,584,842 downwards.
ATGTTTTCCATGCTTAGGATACACATTATTATTATAGTTGTCTATAACTATGATGCATAATATCACAAACTACAACAAAAATCAGGCCAAATGAGCTATCAAATAATGTTGTCAATAATACTTCCCCTTATTCGCAAAAAACCTACCCAAACACATAGTAATTAAAGTACAAATGAATAGTAATCACTACTAGTTCAAACGTGCACCTCTGTACTAGTAGGTAGCTAACATTCATACCTATAATCTATGCCAACTCACTATTAATCCATGATTATGGATTCATTACATGAACTCCATTTGCTGATTTTCCATAACAAGGCAAATTATTTAGGCTAATCACTTATCATAACCACCCTACTAGGGCAAAGTAGAATTGTATCATGCTTACATTCACACTACAGAGGCATCTTCATTGTGTTAATGATTATAATTGCCTTTAGACAAATCATTATTTTAACCCCCATTCCCACTAGACCATGTCATTTCCTCTTTTCAAAGACCCATTTGACAATGCTAATTTGCCACCCAATCCTTCTAGGGCGCATCCAAGGCTCATCAACCAACCTCTAGGGCATTCACCTTTTCAAATAACATAAATTTTCAACATAACAACTTTTTCATTATTTGAGAAGATATTATTTTTCTTGTGTCTTGCAATGCCTACTCAAATAGGGGCAAAATATAGACACTCCTTTTTTGGCCACTTCCGTGTCTAAGCGGACTTTAGATTGATTTCTACCAAACTATGCAAATTAAGCCTAAAAATCACTTAACATCTCAAATTCATCCACATATTGGATGTAAATGCCCAAAATTATATCAAAGCATCCCTATTTGGGGTATTACCATGTACGCATTGATAACCTTTAAAGGATTCATCCCCAATCAAGTTTTGACGTAATAAACTAACATTTTTGACCAATTAAGCGGGGCATTTAATCCAATCCTTGAAATGACCAAAAGCCTAAGCAAAATTAATTAACCAAGTAAATCAAATTAAATGATTAGTTAAATAATCCATGTTGAATTACTAAATTTTTAATTTTTAAAAATCAAAATTCAACAAATATCAAAGGGAAATGAGGTCATGATGATGCCATCATCCTCAAAATCAAGAATTACAAAATATCAACATAAATGCCTTAAAAAATAGAAATGTTGAGTCATGCCTCCATAAATGCATAATTAAGGAAATTATTTATTATATTTGGATTCTTAAGTCTAACCCAAGGTTAGCCTAAATCTAATAATACATAGGTTGGGGTTAGTTGAAACCTATAAACACAAGGTCTCACACTCACTTCTAACAAGCTCTTTTAAGCCAAACTTGCAATGCCAATTTGATGAAGAGAGTGCTTCATTGCCAATACATGTCAAAGCCAAAACCATAGTGAACAAAGGGGAGGTGTTTCCCACAAAGTAAGAGCGTTGATGAATATTCCATTTTGACACAAGCCAACTACAATTTCAATAAGTGATTTGGAGCTACAAGGAAGGTAAAATGGATACATCTCTTGTTCTTCTAGTTGTGTTATATTTTATCTTGGTATCTTATTCCCCCAAGTATATAGTCTTGGGAATGTTTGTCTTAAGCTTATTTTTTATGTTTATTCTACTAAAAAGTGACTAATGCATTTTTCCCTTGGATTCCTATAGCATAAATGTCCACAAAGTCAATCAATGCCATTTTTAGCAATTTATCTCAAACCCTTGTTTTTAGAGTGAAACATAATGACTAAAACATGTAAAGTTGAGAAGCACATAATGAAAAAACTAGGGTTTAAATCAACCTTTTTAATGAAATTATGAGTTTGTACATTTATATATGTAGATACCAAGCAAAATATAGTTACATCCATATCTCAAACATTATTTCCTTTTAGCACAAGGGACTAGTCATAGCATGGAAAACCAGAAGAATGAAACACAAATACCTTAGCTCACAAATAGAAAACCATGTTGTATTTTACATTGTCATTCAAATATAACCTCAATATAATGAGAAGAGTGGTGGGTTCCATTTACACAACTAAAATAGTCATTATTTGCTTTACCATTTGTTCAAGCACTAGAAAATTAAAGTAATGAGGGAAAACCCAAAAAATTATGTTAAGAATAAATTGAACTCACATAGATATTGAAATTCTACCAATTATATATTTTCATTCGTGATTTTATAAAATATAAAACACATGCACTCATACCATAGCTCATAATAAAGAACACCATTTACAGTTTAGCCTATTAAAAAGCATACAACTTAAGCCCTAGTGTGTTTGAATCAACCATCAAACACTACATGAAATATTGATTGATGTTTACTTTTTCACATAATGAAAATCATAAATATATTCTCTTATATATTCATTAATGTAAATAATACTCATAAATATCTTTCTATCACTATGTTTCTTTCTTTTTGTTTACATATAAACTGCAAAACGAATGTATAAATTCCAATACCTAGAATTGCATCTGAAATATACTTGCAACAAGTTGGTCTTGATGCAATACTACAACATTACAATGTTTCTAGTTAGACTTTTGGTGAAAACCAACAAAGATTCGTTATACAGAGGCTCTAGAATAATGTAAAAGTGAAATAGTTTGTGAATAAAACCAAAACTATTGAGAGGGTTCAAGAATCAAGAGGTATTAACTATGTTTTAAGGTGTTTTTGGAGAGTGGCTTGTCATATTTAATGTAACAAGTTTGTATCACCCTTTTTAAAATGGTGGTGATCACCAAAACTTATCAAATTGCCAAATGAACTTCCAACCCTTTCACATCCAACATGAATTCAAAGCATCTAAACCATATTTACCTTCTAAATTTACCTAGAATCCACAATTTATTTGTTTTAACACTTAAACAATAGATCCATAGCTATTAACTCAATGTAAGGCCATGTCATATTAATTTTACTGGTATTAAATTGACATTCACAAACTTTGAAATTATGCTATCATATTTCAAGGCGGTCTTGTTTTGTTATTATTATCTTACCATATGACCACCTCAAGGACTTTTGAAATAAATTTAGAAACTTCATAAAATTTTATCAAACTTTGATCAAATTTAATCTTTATCTTTAAGCATATCTCATGATGATAACAATGTACTCAAACACAACTTTGATGCTAACAAGGTGATACTCACTGGTGATAGGGTATGAAACCCTAACTTAAATTTAATAAAACACTAAATTCAATGTGATAAACCATTTTTTCATGAACTTATGCATCAATTTTGTAAATTACCTAAGTAATTTTGATGAACCAAGGCAAATCTCTGAGCTAGGTATATAAGTAAAATTTTAAACCATGAACTAAAAGTAGAAACTTCATATTTTAATAATTCAACCCTGTAAGATACACATAAAGGATAAATTCCTACCTCGTAATACTTTCTCTTAACATATCAACTAGATTGTTATGGTTTTTTAAAACTTCCTATCAAAGAAAACCTTATTGCATTTGCAAATCTATGCATCCTCCTTAACCTTCTAAAATCTGAAATTACTTTCTTCGTCATTTCAAAACCCTTAGAGTGATTTTAAGTTATTTTATCCATGTTTTTACATTACAACAGTACCTAAACAAATAAAATTAATTATATACAATTCTTTTTTATTTCTGAATATAGATTAATACTCAAGTGAAGTGATCAAATTTTATAGTTTATGTCATCCAAAATCACATGATTTAACATGACAAATTCATGTTTATATATCAATCTATTTATGCATTAAAATTTATTTAAATGTGATAATTGACAAGTAATCAAAAGCATCAAATGACAACAAGTGCAAGAAAAATAAAATTGGCCCTTGCCACATATACGATGCAAGTATTTAGTGTTATATATAATAGTATTGTTAGAGTAAAATTGTTTAAAATTAAATTTTTAATAGAGGCATAAAATTTTGTGATGACACTAGTGACTTTGCAAACCAATTTCATATTTAAAGTTGGGATTCAACAAATAAATTTGTGAAATTTTAATTTAAGAGTGAAATCTAGGTCATTTATTTCATAAGTCATTATATGTAAACTCCTTAGTGGTTTTCATAAGTAGGGATGTATTGTTCAACTAACTTGGCATGAAGAATGGAAAATAAATAGTAAGTTTGGGTTGGATGATAAATATTATAGTAGCCTAATGTTTAACCCTTTTAATTTAAAAAGTACTTAAACTAAACAAAAATAAATTGTTGAAATGGAAATGTTGATATGTATTGATTTGATATGAAATATAGTAATCTATAGAATTTCTTGTAATAAAAAACTTACTAAAAATAATTAATTTAGCGAGGGTTAGAGAGTGTCCCTAAAAAAATTAATAGATATGACCATGTAAATTTTTAGTATGTGTAAACAATATTAAATCAACCTGTAGATAGGGTTATATTCAAAACAATGATTCATAATTTATCAGGACAAGTTTATGAGAGGTATACATGGGTGCATTATAGCCGCATCTGGCTATTGCAACCATGTTTTTTATGACTATATTCTAGATCTATAAATATATATTTGTGTGATTGCTTGTGAGGATTGACTATAGATATTTGTATGTTGATATGACTCACAAGTAATATGTAATTAGCAAAACTTGTTCTTGCACATGCACTAAATAGAAATTAGATAAAAAGGGGATAAAATAGCTTAGTAAGGATAGTCGATCTGGTATCATAAACCCTTTGTAACTATGAGATACCTACATGGCCAAATGGACCTCAACCTGATTTAGTTCTCTCTCCAAGAGTAATTGTGTGATCTATGATGATGCAACTAGAATGATTTAACTAGATGATTGATTAAAATGTTTGAAAATAGATGTCCTTGACCTGCAATAAAATATATTAAAACTTGGTTATTGATTGTTAGAATGCTATAGAGTTAGAATGCTATAGAGTTGGTGTTCACCTCCACCAGCTAGTATCCACTACTGCCAATACCACTAGTCAGTATCACTACTGCCAGTACACAAGTGCTCCACGCACTCCAAAATTGAGTATACATACATACTCCAAGTAGATCTCCCATGAACTTGCAACAACCTGCAACTCAAATGATCTTAATTTGGAAGGAACTACCTTGCCTTGCTCTTTGCTCTCCAACTGAGTACACACCATACTCCAAGTAGATCCCACCTGATACTGCTACCTATTTTGTTGCTGTCACCTTGATCTTGCTGCCACCTGCAGATCAACCTGGTTCTACACACCTGCAAACCTAGACCTTGCACACACATACACCTGCAGATCAATGATCTTACTTACCATGTAGATCTCCAAACGTGGCCTTACACACCCACCGACCAAGATCCTACATACATGAAGAACCCTTCTGAATCTCCAAACCAGCACCCACACTTGGCACTGCTATGGAACTAGGAGGAACACCCTTGCTCTCTTCACACACAGAAGGAGCTAACTTTGCTCAACTCAACTAGCACTCTTTTACAATATAGCCCATGAGTCTATTATATAGATCTCATGCAAACAATAATTAGACACCTAATTACAATAATTAGATCTTTAGCTCAAGACTATAATTAGCCTTATTCATGCAAATAATTGGTTCGTTAATGAACTATCCCTAAAACTCATAGTTTAAAACTGCACAGGCGATCGACATCAGTCCTTGTCTACCTAGGGGTGATCGACATCGGCCAACTCCTGACCATCATCAGTTGCTTCCTGTCTGCACCCTATCAACGTCGATTGGCCTGACCGATGTTGGTGACTATGACAACAGCATCCTCCTCCATGTCTGCATCTAGGTGAAGCTTTTAGCTCCATAACCTAAAAATCTCCCACTTAGAGATAAACAGCTACACTGTACCTGTACATGTACCCTGTCTAATCTATTTACTGGCTTGTATCCATCTTCAATCTCAACCTTGAAGACCAACCACCACACATCTTATGGTGCACCTCCTGTCATCCAAGTAACCTGCCACATTCACATCTACAAACCCATGTAGAAAAGAACTTGACCCTGCATAGCATGTCAACCTGCTGTTGGTCCCTCTCAGATACCTAAGAATCCACTAAACTACCCTCCAGTGCTTCTTTCTTGGATCGGCTCCAAACTTTTTGATAGCTCCCACTACTGGGGAAAACTCAGGTCTATACCAGACCTCATGTGATTTCAAACACTAAACTATCTAGCCCTTGGTGTGCTCTGATTCTGCATCCTACGTATTGAACCTCGCCAACACCTGATTCACATCAGCGCCCACTGGAGACAAAATCAACCTGTGATCTTCCATGTCTCTCATGCCAAAGAATTTCACTGCTCCAAATTCCTCATGACATGCCACTGAACTAACCTTACCCTTAGCTCAGCAAAACCCTATATGTCTGAACCTGCTAGCTAGCATACCATCCACATACAGTAACAGGATAATGTTGCAATCATTATCCACCCTAGTAAGACAAACACAATGGTTACAATGACACTGACTAAAGCCATGCTTTGTCATCCACCTGTCAAAACCTATACCACTGTCCTGCAGCTTTCTCAAGACCATATGACCTGGCCTTTCGTCTCATGTGTCCATTCTCTCTATTCTTTAACTAAGGTATCCATTGATCTTTCAGTGCTTTCTTCCAGCTGGCAACCCTACCAAATCCCCTGTTTGGTTCTGCATCCTAATCATGCCATGCTCCCACTGTTTCCTGGATCCTTCCTGCTCTACAGTGAGCAACGAGTATAAAGAAGAGGAACAATGAATTTGAGGCTTACTTACCCTTTCAATCCTCCATATGGGCATTTGAGACTCCTTGACAGCTTGTTGTCTACCCAAAATCCATTACAGTGACCGACCTCGGTCACCACACAATCTGCATCCAATCGACGTCGGTTCCCATGCGACTATCCTTTCTATCAACATCAATTATGTGACTGACGTCGATCTTACCTGGTCGCTGACATTGGTTCTCTGACCGACGTCGGTAGCCACCCTACCCGACACCACCAGCCTACCCAACACCACTAGTTTTGGTCTGCACATGATCGACATCATCACCTGTCTGTTCGACGTCGGTTCCCCTTAACCGATGCCGATAACTGTGTTTGCCTGTGAGTGATGACTTTTTACTTGCAAGCTTTCTTTGGATCAAAACCCTATCCAAACTGCTCTGCTTAGAGATATCCAGTCCCATCCACTAATCTCTGTCTATCATCTCCTCCAAAAACACCAAGGCTTTCTAGTTCTTAAGTCTGTCAAACACATCTAACTTTCGCTTAAGAACATGCATCTCCTTCTTGCTCATGTGACCAAGCCTACAAATCCACATCTTCACAACAGAAGAAGAATCAATAATATAAGTAGATAGATAAAGGATACCTACTTTGTTACCACCAGCTAATTCAAGTGTATCCACTGTGAGAGTTCTTGTGCATCTCTCATCACCCAACTTTCTTGAAGAAATTAGCCACATCTTCAAGACTGGGACCTGCATAACCTCCTTCAACACCCATGTGTTGGCCACCTGCAATTTTAGCTTCACTTCCCCTTTGCCAATTCTTTGGCAAGGCACACCAGCCCCTAAATAAATCTTTCCAAAGTCTCCAAGGACCTTAACATGGAAAAATACTCTATTTCGAGCTACATGGAAAGAGGCAACAGAATCTATAAGACAAGATTCTACTTTATCCAAGAAACCTCCCAGAGCATCCTGTGCAACAACCCCTGCAACATATGCTTTTTCAGTTCCTTCATGTTGATCTTCTACCAACCAACAATTTCTCTTTACCTACTCTTTCTTTCCATAACACCGTAATTGTTAATTCATGCCTTTGAATTCCTCCATTCTTAGCTTACTTTCTTCTGCTATTGTTATACTCCCACTCAATCAGAAACCCCTAAGAGTGACCTGTAATCAAACACAAACCTGCTCCCTGCAACCTTAGCTCTGATACCAACTGTCAGGAATCTAGAACAACAAACATGCTCTGATACCAACTGTTAGGAACCCAAGGAAGCAACATTGATTACCAAGCAACTAAACATGCAAAATTAACCAGAAGTAACAAGTAACTAGAATTAAAAAATAACATAGAATATGAGAGACAATACCCAATTGTATTAGTACTCTTACAGAAGAAAATTACAATAAAGAAGTGCCACAATCTTCTTACACCTCTAAGGCTTCCCACACCTCTAGGACTCTCAGTAATCTTTCCTCAAAGCTCTCTCTCAATTATGGTCCCAACACACAACTCAAACACAGAGTTGGTGTTCACCTCCACCAGCCAGTATCCACTACTGCCAGTACCACTAGTCAGTATCACTACTGCCAGTACACAAGTGCTCCATGCACTCCAAAACCAAGTATACATACATACTCCAAGTAGATCTCCCATGAACTTCCAACAACCTGCAACTCAAATGATCTTACTTTGGAAGGAACTACCTTGCCTTCATCTTTGCTCTCTAACTGAGTACACACCGTACTCCAAGTAGATCCCACCTGATACTGCTATCTGTTGTGTTGTTGTCACCTTGATCCTACTGCCAGCTGCAGATCAACCTGGTTCTGCACACATGCAAACCTAGACCTTGCACACACATACACCTGCAGATCAATGATCTTACTTACCATGTAGATCTCCAAACGTGGCCTTGCACACTTACCAACCAAGATCCTACATACATGAAGAACCCTTCTGATTCTCCAAACCAGCACCCACACTTGGCACTGCTGTGGAACTAAGAGGAACACCCTTGCTCTCTTCACACATAAAAGGAGCTAACTTTGCTCAACTCAACTAGCACTCTTTTACAATACAGCCCATGAGTCTATTATATAGATCTCATGCAAACAATAATTAGATCCACAGCTCAAGACTATAATTAGCCTTCTTCATGCAAACAACTAGTTTGTTAACGAACTGTCTATAAAAGTCACAGTTCGGAACCACACAGGCGATCGACGTCGGTCCTTTTCTGCCTGGGGGTGACTGATGTCGGCCGACTCTTGATCATCGTCAGTTGCTTCCTATCTGCACCCTACCGACGTCGATTGGCCTGACTGACACTGGCAACTATGACAACAGCATCCTCCTCCATGTCTGCATCCAGGTGAAGCTTTTAGCTCCACAACCTAATATGAGAAAATGCTACACTAGGGGATAAGGTCGTAGTGCGGACCTATTTCACTAGTGCAAACTTGTCCCAAAAGACCAAATATGGCTAAGACAAGTTTGATAAGATCGTATAGGATGAATAGGGATGGATAAAATTGAAATATAGATGTATGTATGATATTTTTAGTGTTTACAAGATAGTGAAGGATATCTTATAGATTGTGAGTTAGCAAAATGGTGATTAGACCAAGTAAGGTAAGGATGTCAAAAATAAATATTGTGTATACACTTAGAACATATAAAATAAAAGCAAAGTAATACTTTAAAAACATATAATCACTGTTATTAACTATTTATCATTTGATTATTGGAAAAAATCTAAAAATTAAATGATTTATTAGATGGACAATCCTTGAAATACTTTTTTATGATTTTCCTCGTATGTAGATTCTCATATAATCATTAGTGCAAACTATGAGTAACATAGCAAGAAATAAAAAGGACAATAAGAGAAAAGAGGAAAATGAAAATAAGAAATGTAAACAGATAAAAGTAAAAGGAAGGAAACCAACACTGACAAAAGGAAAAGAGCTTGTTTTTGAAAAAGATTCAAGTGATGACCATTGAATATGTGATGCAACCAATTTCCATTAATATCTTGTAAATGGAAAGTATTTCTACCAAGTCTAGAGATATATTATAAAGACCAAGCCATAAATAATCAAACTTGTGATGTTTACCAAGATCTTTGTGCAATTTATCCCAATACAAAACCAAATCATTTGCTTTAAATATTTTCTTAGAGACCTTTTATCAAAAATAATCTTAAGTTTTTATTTTTCCCTTTCAATCTTTTGAATTGATTTAGCTTTTGCTTCATCTAATTCTAAAATATCATCTAATCTTTGTTTTAATGCATCAATATTTTTATAAGTATAGTGTAAAACATTTTTTTCCAAACTATTTTGTAATTTTATTGACATAGTGGCTTTAAAACCATAAGCTAACATTAAAGGTGAAAACCTTGTTTTAGCTTTGATCATGATGCAGTCAACCCAAAGTGCTTTGAATATATTTATATGCCACTTTATTTTGTTATCACATATGATATTTTTCAATGCCGTAATTATATTTTTATTAGTTGACTTATCTTGGCCACTCCCTTGAGGTTATTTAGACGAATGATTATAAATAATTGAATGACATCCTAAAAATTTAATATGTTCATTTGAAATAAATTGTGGACCATTATCTAAAAGTATTTAGAAAGGAATATAATTTTCAAAGAATGAAATTACTTTGAAAGTGACTAAACTTCTAAGAACTACAACTTCAATCCACTTAGTAAAATGATAAGTTACTATCAAAATGCATATGTGGGCAACAAAAAATGGAGGGTGAATGTCATAAATGAAATCAATGCCCCATTTAGTGAAATGTTTTTCAGGGATTTTTATATTTCAAGGTATTGCAAGTAGTTTATCTCTTCCTACAAATAGTTGACATGGCATACATGATTGAATCAAATGAAAAACATTTTTAAATAATGTTGGCTAGTAATATCCAGCATGTATAACCTTATGTGTTATGATTTTTGTAATGAAGTGTCCACTAAAACTACCTTCAGAGTTACTCCTATAGAATTTTTGATTTTGATAATGAGTTATGTATCTTAATATAATTCCATCTCAATTTATATTAAATAATAATTTCCAATAAAGACACAATTTAAGGCATGTAATCTAAGAGTTATCCATCTCCATTTATTTAAGGAATTAGGATAGGCTTGATTCTATAAATAGTAAACTAAGTCATGATACAAATCATATTGGGAGAGCAAATAGTTTCATTCTTGCATTTCAAGACCAATTTTAAAATTTTGAACAATGTCAAAACTTTCATAGTTTGAAAATGAGGTTGAACGTGTAACTTATCTCCAACCCAAAGAATAAAAATGTTAGTATCTAAAGCTGCATTTTTAGCAAGATTTTTAGATAAGTCATTACCCTTAATGGTTTTACAAGTCTCAAATTCAAGGTCTAATTCTTGGATTCTAAACATCCACTTAACTAATCTACCATCAATCATGGGCTATTTGAGTAAGTAAGAAAAAATAGGTATGTTTGACTAAACAATGACTTTGTTTCCCATTAATAGGTAGTTTATTTTTCTTAATGCAAAATTAATAAATAATAATAAACTTTTCAATTAAGAGATGCATGGTTTCAATTCCTTGAGCACTCAACTCATATATCGCATGGGTCTTTCTTCATGATTTTAATTGTATTGTGTGAATGCAATACCTATAGCTTTATCGGTCATATTTATGTATAAGATGATTGGTTTACACATCTAGTTTTACAAATACAATATCACTAGTGATTTCATTTTTAATATTATTAAATGTTGCATTTAATCTTGCATCCTATAAATAATTCTAATTTTTAAAAAAATAGCAAAATTAGAGATGAATTTGCTTATGGAATTTATTTTACTTAAGAAAGATCTTATAATAGATTAGTATTAAGGAGGGATAAGCTTATTAATAGCTTTAATACAACCAAGATAAATGGAAATTATGTTTATATAAATAACATAGCCAAACAATTTACCATCTATTACTCAAGAAATTGACTTTTTATGATTAAGTGATATAGAAAATCCCCTGCACGTTATAAAAATATCACACGAGTGATCAATGTGATTTTTGAATTTTTTATAATGATAGGTATAATCACATAAATAAACCTAAATAATAATGCCAATTAAATTATGAAAGGCAACATGTATTTCCATTTGAGAAGTGGCACATGCATTAATTAGTCTAAAAGGTGTTTTGTTGAAAGCAAAAGTACCTTCCCATGTAATGAAGTTATTTTTATGCCTTTTTTAGGATTTAAAAATATTTGGTTATAACCAAAATATCCATCTAATAAAGATATAATTTCAAACAAGGTGGCCTACTATAAAATCTAATCTATATTGGGTAGAAGAAAATTATCTTTTATGCTTGCATGGTTTAGATCTCTGAAATCTATGTAAAGGCATATATCACCATTTTCTCCATACATGATTAAGATTGGATACCTTGTCATAATACATAACTAGATAGATGACACCACAATTTAACATTTTATCCAGCTCCTTGTTGATGGTATCTTCCAATAAGGGGATAACTTTTTGATATTTCTTTTGTTATAGGAATATCATTTTGAATGATCGCAGTATCATAACCTTTAAGATTTTTGTAAGATCATGAAAATATATCGATAAATAATTTTATATTTTTGACAAACAAGACCTTTTCTTTGGTTTTGCAATGAATACCTAAGTAAACATATTTAGAATCTTCATCTATCCTAAGTATATTAGAAAAAAATCACGTTTGATTCATCTTGATGGCTCTTCAGTACAAGAGAGTTTAGGTTGGTCATGAGGAGTAAAACTATATTCTAAGCTAGTAATACTAAGAGGTATTTTATTTCTTCTTAACTAAAAATAATCACTATAATTCCAAACATAATCATCAGTGTCAAAATAATTTCCTTGAATAAAATAGACAATATGTTGATCATAGTAAAATACAGGTCAACTAATCTCAAAATGAGGTGTTTTTTTTTTTTTTTTTAAATTGATGCATAAGAATAATAGTGTTGGGTTAGAATCATAAACATGAGTTTATAAAAACGTATTCAATTATCTAAGTATATGGGATAAATTGAAGGCTTCAACACTATCTCTAAGAGACCATACTTTTTATGTGTACTTATGTAATATGACTGATTCATTTTATACATATTTGTATCATTATTGATGTCCAAATCATAATCACTAAAGACATATAAGTCTTTGATATTTAATTCAATCACTTTTTCTAGACCAAGACATAAAACCTAAAATTTAGATATATTATTTGTGTTTTCAAATGACAATTGATAAGCATATATGGAGATTTTTATATCAAGGAGGGTTTGGGTCATTAATTCATATTGCATATTACCATAATTTCCTGACCAGCCTCATGCTTCCATCAATAACTACATCAATAGGTTTCACACCTACATGTCAATTGATTCCTTCCAAATCCACTTCTATGTTACCACACATACCCTAAAGTTTTAGTATTGTAGTTAGTAGCTCATCAGGAACAATGTTTAATGATGTCACCACACTTATTGGTTATCAAGTAGTTATTACCAATTGTTATAATAGTTAAAATGATGCTTCATATTTTTGCATTGTATAATAATGTACACTTCCATTTTTTGTAGGTTAGCATTACATTGAGTCAAACCATACAAAAGAATAAATTTATGAAGCCTTGAAATAACAACATCTGATCTCTCAGATTATATTGAACTTAGCATAATACATACTTGCTATTACAGTTCTATATATGTTGTCTTTTTTTTATTTCTTGTCTTATTCTCTTACACATTTATATTTCATATTCTCTATTATTCAATAAATTACTTTTACATATAAAATGTTTATTATTAATTAGGTTGTCCACTAAGTCTCTTCCTCATCCCTAGATCAATGATATGAAATCAATACACACTTCATATCCTTCCTGAATGGTATCATATGTTTTTGAGTTTTCATCATTATTTTTATGCCCATGCATATGAGGTATGATTATAGGAAGTTAGGTATCAAGACTAGTGACCCTCTGTCATAGTTTACTTCACATCCTCAAATGGTAAATAAATTTATAACTATGCCAACTCTAGAGATGTTCCAAAAAATGATAGAGGATACATTGTAGAGACAAAGGGAAGACTTGGACAAATGTCATGCATGTGAACCAACAAGTATTATTAATCATTTTTTTTTGCTTCTCAAGCAATAGACTTCTATAACAACCTCTCATTCTCATTGGCCATTTGCACAAATACCATACAAGGTACAAGTCAATATAGACATTCCTATGTTTGAAGATAAAATAAATGTGGATGCACTAGATAACTAGCTTCACCTCATCTATTCATACTACATGGAAAATCACTTCTCTTCCCAAGAGAAAATCACATTTCCTCTTATAAAAAAAGTATCAGTTAAGAAATGGTGGGAAAATTATTGCACTACACATGAAGAAGATCTTAGTTTAGACACATGGAATGGTTTCATATAATAACTCAATGTAACCTATTATCTTGTTGGAAAATATAATGATTGATATACTAGGTTCTCTCAATTACACCAAGACAAAGAGCAGTCTGTGGAGCAATACACAGATACTTTCCATACCCCAGTGTCCAAACTTGGGATTAAAGATTTAAATTAAAATGTTATTTTGAAATATAGGTTGGGATTGAGACCTCATATCTAGTCAAACCTATATTTTCTAACTATCTCCTCCATTGGGGAAGCTTATAGATATGCTTGCGAGTTTGAATAAAAGGATAGGGCCAAAACTAAGAAGATTTTAAGTCTCAAAATAAGCATCAATCTAAATATTCCAAATAAAATTATAAATCAGAGAATAACCCCAAACATCCTCCAAATAAGAAGAAACAATAGTCAGCATATGATCAAAGTAAGCATCCCAACACTAGCAAGTGGTGTTCAATCCAACACTCTAGCAATCAATCTAATGAGGAATGTCATGCTAGGAAAAAATTTCTTACATAATTTGAGGTAATAGTAATTATCACCACAATATCAGACAAAGGTAAATAAATCATCGAATTTAAGCCTAGTGCCATGGTGGGTATCATAAACATCTCTACTGCCCCTTTAGAAATAGAGGAAGCAGAAAGATTGTTCTATTCTCAAATGTAGATCAATACCTAACCAATACATTTTATTATTGATAATAGAAGTCAAAATAACCTGATTTATCTTAAAGTAACTCATAGATTAAACTTGTCATTGATGCCTCACCCACAATGATAATCCATTAGATGGTTCAGATTGGGATCTGAGAAATGTGACACTCAGCAGTGTCAAGTGGTGTACAACATTAAGCATTTTCAATATAAAGTACTTTGAAACATCCCTCTATTAGAGGCATATGATATTTTACTGGGTCAACCATATCTTTATCATTGGAAAGTAGTATATGAAGTAAATCCTATAAATTTTGTCATTAATGTTGGTGATTTGAGATACCACACACTGGAAGTATTTCTAAAGCTATCACTCATTCGCACCAAGTAGTGTGAGAAATTAGTCACATATAATGACAAGTTCATGTTATTTATGGTAAGATATGAACATAAAAAAGTACTTGTAGCACCTGTGATTACCATAATTATTCTAGCATCAATGCAAAAAGCAATATTACAATTTAAATCAGAAGAATACAATTATGTATTTCAGCTTCCAAAATAAGTGCCTATACACTGTGTAGTAAAGCATACTATTGATTTGATCCCTGGACTACCTCTTCCTAATGATTATTTATACCATAGATAATTTTTAGAGAATAAATAAATTAAGTGGCATACCATAAACTCATGGATAAAGGATATTTCAGGCACAACTCATTATCTTACGAAAGCCCAATTTTGCCAGTACTAAATAAGGATGGTACACGGAGGCTCTACATTGATTATGGAGCACTCAACAAGATCATAGTGAAAACCCACTACCCTCTTCCAAGGATTGAGGATATTTTAAACTAGTTATGTAGTGTAAAATAGTTCACTAAGATTGGCCTTAAGTCTAGGTATCATCAGATTCTCATTGATCCTACAAATGTATGGAAGATATCATTTAAGGCCAAATAAGGTTTGTTCAAATGGCTAGTATTTCCCTTTAGCTTGATCAATGGTCTATCAACATTCATGCAGATTATGATTGATATCTTGAGGCCATTCACTACTTCATTTATCATAGTATACCTTAATGACATCTTGATCTTCAATAGAACATGAGATGAACATCTACGCCATATAGAGAAAATGCTAGACACTTTGTATAAGCAAAAACTATATGCAAACATGGAAAAAAATCACTTTCCACGTTGCATATTCAGTATCTAGGATACATTATAGACGCACAAGTAATACATGTGGAGCTAGATAAGATTCAAGTCATCTAGGATTGGCCACAACCAAAAAATTTCACAAAGCTTCACAACTTTCTAAGATTGGTGAATTTATACCATAGATTTATACTTGGTTCTCTCATGTGAATTGGCCTCTAAACCAATTACCCAAGGTGTCACTAATTAAAAGTTCAACTAGCCTACTGCACAACATAAAGCATTCTAGGAATTGAAACACATACTCTTTTTTGCACTAGAACTTACTTTATCAAACCTTCAACAATAATTTGAGCTAGAGACAAATGCCTCTGACTTTACACTAGAAGCAGTTCTCACTCAACATGATCACCCAGTTGCTTACCATAGTGAAACTTTCACCACTTTGGTAAGGAACTACCCAACATATGATCATGATATTTATGTTATTATTCATGTATGTAAGAATTAAAATAATTATATCTTGGGAAATGAGATTGTGATCCACATAAATCACAAGTTACTTTAGTTCTTGTAGATGTATAAAAAATTACAACAAGAGCGACATCAGAAATGGTCTTATTATCTTTAATAGTTTCATTTGAACATAGAGCATAGGAAGGGAAGTGCCAATCCAATAGCATATTTCATAAACTTCCCTATGGTTTAAACTTTCCTTTTTGTACTTAATGCAAGTGGACATGAATTTAATGCATGTTCAAAATTTTATCCATTTGACATGGATTTTTCATATTTCTATCAAAATTTTCTCTGCAATAATTCACTCCTAGATTTATCCTTGTAGGATGGACTTCACTATCATCTTGGGCACTTTTATGAAAAAGTATTTCTACTAGCCACATCTTAAGTTTGATGTCTCTAAATACATCAAGTTGTGTACTACATGTGTCATAGCCAAACTAGTCAATAAAAATAAAGGCCTTTATGAACCTCTACCAATTCTAATGAGACTATGTCAATATTTTTCCATGGACTTCCTCTCAAGCTACCCTACTACTAAGCATGGTAATTATTATGTATATGTAGTAGCTGATATATTCTTAAATATGGCAATTCTCATACCTTGTAAGAAAGGTATATCATCTCTAACAACTCAATTGTCTTTTCACTATGTTTGGATCCATTTTGGAATCTTATAAACTATTTTTTTTGATAGAGAGACTAGATTTATGAGCCATTTTTAGAAATCACTTTGGCCTATGTTAGACACAAAGTTGAACAAGCCTATCGCTTTCTATCCCCAAACTAATGGATAAATGAAAGTGGTTGATGGGATGATAGTGCATATTATAAGAGTGCACAGTTCAAAGAATTAACTTACTTGGGATGATTTTTTTCCTTTCACTCAACATAGCTACATCAAATCTTTTTACAACTCTACTGCATATATCCCTTTTTAGGTTTGTTTGGGTTTTTAGCATTTGACACCCATCGATATAGCTTACCCTATTTTGCCATCAATAATAAAAACACCTTCAGCTCAAAAGGAAGTTGATAAATTATTTTAATTAGTTAATAACATTCAACATCTTCAATAATAGGTGCAAACCATTCTACAATAGGCAAATATAAAGCACAAGTAGTATCATGACAAGTATTAGACACCACACACCTTTCAAGTTTGTGAATGAGTCTAGATACATACACAAAAGGAAATAATAATTGGACCTTACTGCAAGCTTCATCCATTTTGGTATGGGCCCTAAACCATCACCAAATAAGTAGGAGATAACACTTTCAATCTCAATCTTCCAAACTATTTTAGGTTACATACAATATCCAATGCCAAACTCTTGCGACAATACTTTCCACCTTTGTTAGATACTTCAGGTATTGTTGAGAATTTGTAACAAATAAAGAATAATCCAAATTTTAGTGTTCTAATATAATAAAATATAGTCATTATGCTTAGGTGAAACATACATGCCAATAAGAGATCCTTATCTTCTAGATAGTCAAATTAGGTCAATGTCTTCTCACGAAAAATGGTTTACGAAACTATAGGTACCAATTTATTTCCACATCTTCTTTCACAACTTCATGTAATAGGGACCATTTATATTCAAGGAGGGAAAATGATCTAGGGGGTCTAGGTCACTAATTTATACTGCATATTACTGTAGATGCTCGACCAACCTCATGTTTTTTTTAGAAACTATGTTAGTAAGTTATGTACCTATATGCCAAGTGATTCCTTGTAAATCTACTTTTGTGATACCACATGGCCCCTACAATGTCAATACTATATTCAAAAACTCATCAATAATAGTGGTTAGTGATGTCACTGCACTTATCAGTTATGAAGTAGTTGTTACCAACTCTTGTAATGATTCAACCAAAGTCTTCATCTTATTACATCATATAATAATGTACACTTCCATTCTTTGTAGGTTGCCATTGTATTGAGTATAACCATATAGAATAATAGAGTTAGGAATCCTTACAGTAGCAACATCTAATCTTTGATTATACATAACTTAGCATAATACAAACTTATTATTACAGTTCTATACATGTCTTTTTATTCTTTCTTGCTTTGTTCTCTTTCGCATTAACATTTCATGTTCTTTTTCAAATATTAAATCACTTTCACATATAACCTATTTAATCAACAAAAATCAGGTTGACCACCAAGTATCCTCCTAAGCCCCATATCATTTTTTCAAATGAGATAAATGAGAACAATTCAAGTCACACCTATGTTGAGAGCAAGCCTTATCAAAGTATAAGGACCAAATAGTTTCCTTATGAATGATTATTGCATGTTGTTGATCTAGTTCATATAAGGTCAAAATTCGTTTGGTCTAGTTCTAGTTTCATCTTAGGTGACATTTGTTGGGATGGGCTCAATAGGTGTGTTATCCCAATCTTCCCTATGCATGAATGTAATTTCATTTCTTACAAGGACTCAAATTGAGTCTTTGCCAACAAAATTACTAGTGTATTTAGACCAATATCTTCTAGTAACATAGCTTAGTTAGTTGGAATATCAATAATTGAACATTAAGAATACAACTAATCCTTTCATCTTGGGTGATCTTAATAACTATATCAAAAAAATTACCATAGATTTTCATTTGATGAGAGTTAAAACCTATAAGATTATAGTTGTTTCTTTCATATGGAATTCCTATTTGATTAATAACAAACTTATCCATGATGTTTATTGAATCCCCTTTGTCATAATACAATTATGTTTGATTTTTTAGTAATTTTTATAAATACATAAAATGGAGGAATATAATCAACGGCTGGATCATTTTACTAAGCATAAGCACATTCAAATTATTCTTCAGTGATTTCTTCCTATAAAACTACAACATTTTTTGGATCAATATTTTTAACAACTACATTAACATTATCTAATTGACCACAAAGATCAATTGCTTGAAGCAAACAAACACTAGCCTTGGTATTGTCTAAGTCATTTACTATGTTATAAGGTCCATTATTTATACTAGGTTAAGTGTAAGTTTTGGGTCTATAAGCTAGTTGGTATTATGAATTATTATACCCAATAGGACCATGGTTTATCACTTGTGAGTTTTCAACAAGGTTATCTATAAAAATACCATCAACAATAAAAATTAGTGTTTATTGACTCTAGGAGTACGCAAAACTTCATCAACAATAAGTTGGATACTCATTTGAAATATTTCATCTACATAGCTCTATAATTTTAGGTCATGATTATCAATGGTGGTATCATCAATTATTTAGGAAAATGCCATGGTATTAAGCTTGTTATGAAATACTATATATTACATTCTCTTATGTTTGTTATTCTCATGAGAGGGGATGACATTGTTTTGGGAGTGAAATGACTCACCACTTTGAGCACTATTAAGATGAATTTCCAAGAAATATTCATGTGCTTCTATTCATAAGGTAGGACATTTGAGTTGTGTGGATTATGGGCTAAATATGCACAACTGGTTAGTTCTCATCAAATGATGAAATTTCTTAGAAAAGGGGCTAAAGGATTTGTGGTGCGCTTGTTTTCCATATAGGTTCAACAAACCAAGGAGTCTACCCATCTTGGTTTATAAATGGTGTTGGATGACCATTCTACTATTTTTGGTGACATGTTAAAATGACTTCCACCAAGTTGAGTGCATGATGATGCCATCATACTACTTCTCTTAGGTACACCACCCAACATTAGACCCCATAACTATCCTTATGCCCAAGAGAGAGAAATTGAAAATATGGTATAGGATATGTTGGATATAGGAATCATCTAACAAGGCCAAAGTGAATATTTATCCTTGATGGTCATGGTGTAGAAGAAGGATGACACTTAGAGGATGTGTTCAGACTACAACGAACTCAACAAGTACACCATCAAATATAAGTTTCATATTCTAGTAATTTGTGATTTTTTAGATGTATTACATGGTCTTGTTTATTTTACCAAGTTAGATCTTTGCTCTAGATATCATTAGATTCGAATTCATGAAAAGGACATACCTAAAACAAATTTCATAACTCATGCAATCCATTATGAGTTTATGGTCATGCCTTTTGGCCTCACAAATGCACCATCTACATTTCAGAGTTTAATGAATATTGCTTTCAGTCTCTTTTTGAGAAAGTTTGTGTTGGTGTTTTTTGATGACATCCTCATTTACAACAAAATTTGGGAAAACCATTTGAAGCATGTGAAACAAGTACTCTTAGTTATGAAACAACATAATCTTTATACCAAACCTTCCAAATGTGATTTTGGCATCAGAGAGGTGGAGTACTTGGCTCATATTATTTTATATGGAGTTAAATTTGATCCTAAAAAGATCCAAGTGATGATGAAGTGGCAGGTTCCCAAGACACTCAAGAATCTTTAGGGATTTTTGGGGCTAAATGGTTACTTTCAAAATTTTATCAAAACTTATGGTAGCATCCCAACCCTACTTACACTAGTGTTGAAAAAAGACTCTTTCCAGTGGTCTAATACATCTACCAAGGCATTTGAATAATTAAAAATGGCTATGTGCACCACTCCAATTTTGGCTACTTCTAATTTTTCTAAAATCATTATTGTGGAATGTTATGCATCAGGATATGGCATGAGGGTTGTAATCATGAAAGAAGACATACTTATTTTAAATGAGAGTCACCAATTGAAGGGAAACAGGAGGCTCAATCCAATATATGAGAAATAAATGATGAATATTTTGCATGTGGTCAAGTAATTGAGACCTTATCTGATGGGTCATCACTTTTAAGTAAAGAGTAAACATGATAGCCTCAAATATTTGTTAAAACAACGATTGTCTTATGAAGAACAACAAAAATGGGTGACTAAAATTTTAGAAAATGATTTTTAAATAGTCAAGGAAAAGAGAATGTGGTGGAAAATGCACTATCTCGAAGGGATGAATTAGTTAAGGCATTATTATACGCAATGACCAGTTAGAAGGTATATTGGTTAGAAGAAGCAAGATCAAAATGGGAGAACAATAGTGATACCCATGATTTGACTCAAAATATTAACATGGTTCTGAGGGATCTAAAAAATATACATGGAATGGAATGCATTATGGTATAAATATATATTATACCTCTATAAAAATTCTCTCTTCAAACATAAAATCCTTCAAGAACTTCATGCATCTCCAATAGGAGGTTACTCAAGATTTTTGAAAACATATCATAGAATCAAGTAAGATTTATTTTAGGAAGGACTTAAGGGATATGTATAGAAACATGTGGTTGAATGCATGGAATGTGAACATAATCAAGGTGAAACCATTAAGACCCCAAGTCTTTTGCAACCTTTATCCATCCCTAGCCAATGTTGGGAGGAGTTTTCCTTGGATTTCATTACTAGGTTATTGCAGTCTGAAGATAAAAATGTTATCATGGTAGTTGTGGATCGACTCACCAAGTATTCTCATTTTTTTTCCTTGTCAAAACCATTTGTTTCTAATACAATAGCTTTTACTTTTCTCAATATAGTTCAAAAATTGCATGGTACTTCAAAGATCATTGTAAGTGATCGAGATCCCATATGTACTAGTAATTTTTGGACCAAATTATTTGCATGTTTAGGCACCTAGTTGGCTCATAGCTCATCTTATCATCCTAAATATGATGGAAAAATAGAGATAGTCAAAAAATGTCTAGAAGGGTATCTCCATTGTTTTGCTTCTAACAAATAGGATAAATGGGTCCATTGGTTGCCACTTGTTAAATGGTGGTATAATACTTTTATTCATAGTACATATAAAATATCTTCCTCTATGGCCTTGTATGGATATCACCCCCCATATATCACTTTAACCTTAAAGTTCCATCCCAAGGTTAGATTTATTGAGGAACACATACACCATCAACATGTGGTACACACCACTTTACGAGAAAATTTACCCATGGCATAGAATTGAATGAAGCAACAAGTGGATCAACACTGTAGTGAGCGACATTTTGACATAGGTGATTAGGTCTTTGTACAATTACAACCACATAAGAAGATTTCTCTAAAATAAATAAAAAGACATAACTATTTGTCTCCTAATTATTATGGCCCTTATCAGAAATTGCATAAAATTGGTAGAGTGGCTTACAAACTGGAATTCCCCCAATCCACTTGCATACATTTGATATTCCATGCATCTTGCTTGAATAATGTAATTAGATGCATATTTTATACTCAAACTGAGTAACTTGGATTGGATACGTAAGGTAGGTTTATTTTGGAGCCTAAAAATATCCTTCAAATGTGCACTAAGCAAATACAAACCAGAGCGATTAAGGAGTATTTGATCAAATGGAAATAAATACATTGTGAAAATGCAACATGGAAGGATGAAGCATTCCTGAAACAACATTTGGGGTTGATTCAATATTGAAGACAAAAATGTTATGAATAGGAGGGTAATGTTATGCCTTTAACATATAGCCTATTTAAGGATATGTGTGGATAACTTGTGGCTTACATACCTCTTATATTATCTTCTCACATTTCACTATGTTCTTAGTAAGGTTAGCCTATAGAATAACCACAGCTAAGTACAATACATATAGGAGGTAGTGGTTAGTATTTGAGTATGATATTGCAGACAATATTCATGGATTATGTAGTACCTTAGTCTTGTACACTTGGCAAACTTAGACCTTTTCTATTCTTTTTAGTTATGTATCTTTTCTACTTTCAAAAGTCTCACATTTACTCTATCTTGTGCCCCTTTATTTATTGGTCTGATGAGTCTTATGTTGATGACCCAGACCTTCTATCTTTTCCAAAATACTTAAAACCTACTTATCTTCCACCTCTACAAGCTCTGATCCTTTACCTACTTAATTTTTCCCTAGACACTAGCATCCCAGATAGACACCTACATTGACATAGGTGTCTTTCTCTGACGTAAGTGTCCAATGCCCTAAATTAATCCAATTTTCAAATGAAATGTATCCTAATGGTTGAACTAAGTGATTTAATGTGAGTTACCTTTCTAAATGGATTGATATAAATACAATATCAAGTCTCATTCATTCCTCACCTAAAACCTAACATAGGCCATGGAAACCTATCAAAAGCATTCAATCAAGCACTCAATAAATCAAATCTTTCTTATTTTCTCTTGTTCTCATATTAGTCATAGGAACAACACATAGACATGTATGGATTACTAAAGAACAAGATTAAGAGCCTCATTTACCAAGTTACAAGTTAGGCCACTATTGCAATTAACTTCCACATATTTCATGATTCACACGTAAGTTGACATATAGGAGTTATAAATAAATAAAAAATTAATACATAAATAATTTTATAGAATTGTAATAATAATAGATATGAATAGAGATGCATAAAGAATAGAAATAAACATGCACAAAAATAAGACCAAATATAATGTGGTTCACCCAATGTGAGCTACATCCACAAAGAAACACTTGTTCAGATTTTATTTAAAGCCACAAGAATAAAATCCACTATCAGATCTATCTTCTCACAATTACAATGCATAAAAATTGTTTGGAGCTATGCTCAACAAACCCTCCTAAATTTGCACCTGAATTAACACACTTTGTTATTCCTTCTCAAACCCTTGTTCTAATGATATATTACCTAATGAATATCTATCTATAGATAATACATCAAAATAGCAGATTTACAAAACAATGGGCACCAAAACCATGGGCCAAGTCAACTTAAAACTTAGAAATAGGCTCCACATAAAGAGTGTACAATACATTTTAAATGGATAGTATTTTAAATACATTATAATTTAGAAATAGGCTCCACAACATAATAATAGGGGATAACTACCTCAGTCTGAGGCCCTCTTCAGAGTATTGGATATATAGGTAGCACTCATTGATAGAGGGGTCTTTGGGGTCAGCTCAACATTGTGTGCTCACTAACCCATTTTTTAAAGGTCATTATGAAGATTAATAACTAAGGTGTTGTAATTTCATGAGGAGTGATAGTCCAAGACCTAGATATGAATGCACCAGAGCATAGGAGAAGACAAACCCAGAAGCATCCAGTTGGTTTCATCTTTTTCAAATAGATATTCCATATAGGACACCTAAATTAGGTTTATATAGTAGCATTGACACAACTGTGAAAGGATGATGCTAGTATCTATGGCTCTAACTGCACTCAATCCAAAATTTAGTGACTATTTCATAATCATCTTCTAGTCTATTTCCTACTTGTTCTAGATCCAAAACTATATTAGCATTAGAATCAACGAAGTAGATTATTTTTTTATAGTTTTCATATCTAGCATAGTTATACTTACTATTTTTAGCCTATCTTAATTTAATGAATTCAACATATGTTATATATGAGTTTAGCATCTAATTGGCCTACTATAGAGATAGTTTATCACCCTTGTACCTTAATCTATCTCTATCCTTTTTAACCCTAGTTAACCCCAATCTAAATTGTTAGGGTCAAATATTTCATGGCTATAGGTTGGAGGATATAATGAAAATAAAATGTTTTGAACTCCTTAAATAATGTTGTAAACTCAAAAGGATCCTTCTTTCTAATCAAGTAAAGGAAATAGCTTATAGTAAGAGTAAAACTCACCTTTAAATTTGTCTAAAATTACTATAAATTCAAGCAATCAAATATATTATACCACCTGTGTTATTCTCCTTTGTATTGCCCAGTATGCTTGTTTGCTAAATTCGAATCGTTCTCTTTTGATATAGATATTAACCAGATTGAATAATTAAAATGAAATAATACATGTTAATCATGCTTGATAAGACACGCATTCTGACATATACATTAATGGCAAGCAATTTTTTATGTGTGATTTTGATGGGTAATGATTATCTGTAACCTCATGAAAATTCAAAATTTTCCACTTTATAATGAGTTTTGGATATATTCTCCTCTAAATCTCCCACTAATTTTAACTTAGAGAAAGCCTCGGGGAGAGATGAGAGTATAATAATTGGACCAATGAACCATTGAACTATTGAACTTTTAAAAATGTGGTTCAACTTCAAGGTTCAATGATACAAGATTAACTACATAGACCGACCAATAGTCATATGATCTTTCTAAAAACTTTGAAATTCAAAACATTGAACCATTGAACTCTTGAACTCTACTATGTAGGTTCAAATGTTAGGTTTAAGTGGTAGGTTCAAATGGTAGGTTCAACAATACATTAATTGATACAAGTGAACTGAGTGAACACGACTCTTTACAAAACATTAAGTATTGAACTTTTTGAACCATTGAACTCTTGAACCGTTTAACCATTAAAATCCACTACGAGGAAGGTTCAAGTTCAACCAAAAGGTTCAAAGACATACTTTAAATACACAAAAGGACAAACAGTTCACTTTGAGAAACTTTGAACCATTGAACCTATTGAACCATTGAACTTATTGAACTCTTAAACTCTAAGAAAGGTTCAAGTTCAAAGGTTCAATTCTTTTAAAAATTTAGACACAAAAGGTGATAAGTGGGTGAACTTATTTTATGGCAAAATTCACAAAAAATTAAATAAGGGTGACTCAAAAGGTAACATTGGCTCTGACTGGGGACTGCATTTTATGACAAAATGTAGAGAACTTAGAAACTCTGGTTACACATAAACAGAGACACAGAAAAGTAAGAAAAGGAGAAATACAAACCAAAAATGGGAAAGGAAAACACAAAACATGACAACAAGGGAAAGGCTATGTACAAAATAGGGGACACCTATTTCATAGTTGATACAACTTAAGATCTTATCCACTATAGGATAGGGGTAAAATATCTCCATCCAGATATTCCAATTTAAAATAATTAGGACCAAGTACCTAATGAATTTTGAAAGGTCCTTTCCAAAGTGAATCAAATTTTCCATGTGTTCCTTTAGGTTCTCTTCTTCTATCCCATAGCAATACTTCATCTCCTTCCATGAACTTTCTAGGTCTAGTTTTTTAATCAAAAATCTTTTTAACCCTGGCTTGATGAGCAATAATCTGATCAACCAGTTCATTCCTCTCCTCCTCAATTTTAGTTAAGAACATAACTCTTTTCTCTAAAGAATATTGAAAGTATTGATCTTTAATAACATTTTGTAATTTAGTTGCAGATAATTCTAGAGGTAATGATAACTATGCTCTTATCCCATAAACCAACTCAAATGGTGCCATACCTATTGCTCTTTTGGGGGTTACCCTGTCAGCCCAAAGTGCTTCGTATAGTTTCTTATGCCAATCTTTGGGGTTATCACTCACCAATTTTTTCATGATGGCTATTAAATTTTTATTACTGGTCTCTGCTTGTCCATTCCCTTGAGGGTAATAATCTGATGAGTGAGAAAGAGAGCTACTATGTTCATAACAGAATGAAGTAAGTTCCATTGAAGAAAAATTGGTAGTGTTATCTTCCACAATATTCTTAGGAACACCAAAATGTACTAGTATATTTTCTTTGAGAAAATTACATACCACTTCAAAAGTGGTTCTCTTCAGAGGGGCTGCTTCAACCCATTTCATAAAATAATTAGTTGCTATTAAAATGTGTGTATGACCAGCACTTAATGGAGGTGAAAGAGGCCCAATGAAGTCTAATCCCCATTGTTTGAAAGGTTCTTCAATAATGACAGGTCTCAGAGGTAATGTTGTAAGTTGTGGTATTCTTGAAAACAATTTCCATTTTTTATAGTTAGCTACCCATTTATATGCATCTTTGAACATACCTGGCCAATAATAACAATTTCTAAGGATTTTGAATGCTGTGACCGAAGAAGAGAAATATCCACCACAGGCTTCATTATGAAAAACTTCCAATAGTTTGTATTGTTTTTCCTTATCTACACACCTTAGAAAGGTTCCATCTAGTCCCTTTTTGTATAGGACATCACCCCAAATCACATATTTCATTGATTTTAACTTTAGATTGCCTTTCTCCTTTGGGGATAAATGAATGGGATAGTCTCCATAAGTAAGATAGTGTGCCACATTTAGGAACCATGGATCTTGTAAGCTCACCAATAGGATAGTAGGAAGTTCTTCTTCTTCTTTACTATTGGCTATCAATTTTCACAAACCTTGACCTCTAACTAATTTGGTTGGCTTAATCTCCAGGTCATATTCTTGAATTTTAGCAACCCATGTTGCTCTATTGTTCATCCCAAAATATTTTTGAGTCAGAATGCTTTTCACAACTAAACTAGGAACAAATATAACTGAATGAGAATGAAGTATTTAATATCTGAATTGTTTAACAGCCTTTACTACAGAAAAATCTTGTTTCTCAGCCAAAGAATATTTAAGTTCATGCTTCTTGAGAGGAACACTCATAAAGGCTATTAGGGCTTCTACATTTAATTCATTTTTTTGTAACAAGATACCAGACATGGTATGTTCCAAAACATAACAGTAAATAACAAAATCTTTTTGGAAATTGGGATTTACTAGAGTAGGTGTTTGTGCAATCACCTCTTTAATATCTTCAAATGTTTTCTTAACAGCTTCATTCCATATGAATGCTTATTTTTTCACTCATCATTCCCACAATATGTTTTATAATCTCAACAAAATCAAGAATGAACCTTCTGAGAAAATTAATCTGACCAAAAAAAGACTTAACTCCAGTCCTATTAGAAGGAAGGCTTAGTTATTGTATTGCTCTAACTCTTTCTGGGTCAATTTTGATTTCACCTTTTGAAACTAGGTGTCCCAATAACTTCCCTTTTATAACATAGAAAATTGACTTCTTAGGGTTAAGAGATATCCCATGACTCTGGCATCTTTGTAAAATGGTCTCTAGATCTTTCAGATGAACCTCTCTTTTTTAGATAAAATAGTCAAATCATCAAGATAAATGACAATAATTCTATCTTTCAAATCTTTAAAGGATGAATCTATCACTCATTGAAAAGTTGCACTGGCATTAATCAAACTGAAGGGCATATGATTATAAGCAAAAGTTCCTCAAGGTATGGTGAAAGTAGTTTTATGTTGGTCAGCTACAACCACACTTATCTAATTATAACCTAAGAATCTATCTAACATGGACATCATTTTTGACCCAGCATCAATTTGCAAGATGTGATCTATCATAGGTAAGGGATAATTATCTTTTAAACTAGCTTGGTTCAAATTTCTAAAGTCAACATAGATTCTTATTTCTCCATTCTTTTTGTGTACTAGAAAAATGTTTGCCACCCAGGTGGAGTGATGAATTGGATAAATAATCCTGGCCTGCAACATCTTGTCAATCTCCTTAAAGATAGTCTTAGCAACTTTTGGATTGTAATTCCTCAGTTTCTGCCTAAATGAAACTGCATTTATTTTCAAAGGAATATGACCATGTCTAAAATCTTTAAGATCATCATAACACCAAGCAAAGACATCCTTATACTTAATCAATAGATTAATTAATTCATTTTTCTCCTCTGATGAAAAACACCTACCAATAGAGATCCATTTAGGGCCAGTCTCACTTCCAATATTGATTTTTTCATAATCCTCCATTTTGTTAGGATTTTGGACAGGTTTACCTTTAGTATATTCATCTTGTCTAGTGAATAAATGTTCTAAAGAGACCAATCCTTTAGGTATTTTGTTTCCTTTTAATTGAATTACATCATCTTTTGGATTGATCCGTAGATCAGGACTAAATTCTTTACATTCTATTTCAGAACCTTCAAAATAAGTCCCCAAGAACATATCAGCATTCTCTATAAAAGATTTGATCTATTTATTACTCTCAAAAACTTGCCTATTTTTAGCATTATCCAGGACATTAGGATGATGGACTAGTTCTATTCTATATGAATCCCTTTTGAAATCAGGGTGTGGGAGAAGAAGAGAAGGTAATACTGCTAGAGAATCTACCTGAGTGTTCTGGTCTCTAGGAATTGCTTCAATAGAAAAGGCATCAAAATATTCCATCTCATCCCAAACTATGTTTCTGTAATGTCTTAATCTGTCATTTTTAACTGAGAAAATACCTCTCACTTGTTTGACAATTAATTTAGCATCTCATTTTGCTTTGAGTATCTTTATACCTTTTCCTTTAGCTTCATTTAACCCAAGCAATAAATCTTTATATTTTGCATTATTATTAGTGTTTTTAAATTCTAGCTTGAAAGAGTAAGGAAAAGTTTCACCTTTAGGTGAGATCAACACAACTCCTGCTCTTGAACCAGCAGTAGCACAACTACCATCAAATTCCATTGTCCATAAATCATCTAAATGAATAGACTTTGGGATAGATTCTTCCTTTAAATCTTTAGAGGAGAGAAAATAGTTACTAAACTCACATTCTTCAAATAGAATCTATGACTTAGGATCATCAGAAAGATATACCGTAAACTTGCATTTAAGTTCAGGTTCCAGTTTAACTTTCTACTTTATCATTAGAATTGTAGCTTCTAACTAATCTAATTTAATCTGCCCTCCCAAATATTTACAAAAATTCCTACTCAACAACATCCCATAAATAGCAAGAATATTAGCTACCAAGATAGTTAACTTCACCTTTTTATCAGGATAGGTTGCAAGATTAAACCGTGCATCTTTAATTTCAAGCAAAGAAATATTTTTTCCATCCATGGAATAACATTTACCAAATGTTTTTGTAAAGGATAAACCTAAGGATTTGGCTATAGAAAAAGGCATTATATTATCAGAAGCACCTAAGTCTAATATACAATTGCTGAGTTTATGACCATTTATGAACAAAAAAACATAAAATGGGTTGGGCTTCATATCAGCCATATAAGGAGTATCATCAGATGAATTGAGGGTCATTTTAGAAGTATGAGTGGGTGATTCAGGTAGAGAAGTAAATAATTAGGCAATGGGAGACTCAGTGTTAACGTTTAATTGACTTTCAGGTTCAACTTGTATAAGACCATTTTTGATATATTTAACCAATTTATCAAGTTATTTGGGTTTCAACCTAAGGTATTCAGTAGGGGGTATTTGAATTTTTGTAGACTTACAAAATTCTAAAATATCAAAAGAAGTATCACTATCATTTCTATGTAACAATTTACTTTCTTGTGTCTTAGCATCAAAAGTTTTAGTAAAAGTTTCCTTACCTTTAACGGGCACTTCTTGAGTATTAGAAAATCTTGGATTCTTTTGACTTCTGGTAAGTACAGCACATGAAGGATCTTCAAGAGTAACAAATATTTCACCTCCTCTTTCTAAATCTAAATCATATTCTAAGAAGTGTATTTCAAATTCGCCAGGTCTCTCAAGGCTCCTTTCTTCTTTAGTAATCTCCCCTAAGACATCTTGAGTAGCAGTCATTTGAGTATAGCTAAGCATCTCTAGACAAGAATTTCTATCTTGATCGGTAGTCAAATGAAAGACACACATGTTATTTCTTCCTAGAGGGGCTTCAATAGTCAATCTTGGTTGTGTTGATGCAAGTGGTAATGTCTTACTAGCATTTACTTGTTTATTCTTCTTGTCAATATCTTGATATGGTTGTTGGAATGAATTACTAATCTTTGGTAGTTATATTTTAAGGGCAATCATATCATTGATTAGCCTTTGAACCACATGATCCATAGAGGATGAGGGATGAGCATTAGGTACTTGGACTTCTTTCTTCCATTTTTTTGCCATAATAAGATCATCCTCTAACTCAACTGCCA
The DNA here is from genome assembly GCA_037957365.1 of Torreya grandis. Classification (NCBI taxonomy): domain Eukaryota; kingdom Viridiplantae; phylum Streptophyta; class Pinopsida; order Cupressales; family Taxaceae; genus Torreya; species Torreya grandis. The sequence goes on along the minus strand of JARHVA010000906.1, from coordinate 2,553,670 downwards.
ATGATTTTGCATATGTTAAATCAACATTTACACCTCTTTTGAGATGAAAACTTATATCAAGAGGCATGGAATTAATAAACATTTATGATTCTCAGCAGTTGGTCTTTTAGCAGTATGAATCTTGTGCATAATTTTATTGAAGTTGGCTATAAATTCCCTCATGGGTTCATGTATCTCTTTCTTGAGCTGAGTCAATTGAGCAAGAAGAGAATGTTCATCTTCTATAATTTCGAACCTATTTTCAAATGTAGTTTTCATATCATTCTAGTTTGTGATTAAGGAATCAGTTAGATGATAAAACCATTGTGTTGCAATATCAGTTAAAGTTTGCACATAAAGTCTTATGGCTACATCTTGATGTTGCATGCCTAACACACCACATGCCGCTACAAATGCACTCAGATGTTCCTCTGGTGATTGTCTTCCATCTCCATTAAATTTGGGTAAATTTTCCCTCGCATTTTTAGGCAAAGGATTCAGGTTGGCACCTAAATTTATAGGTCATATGGATGCGCCCCAAGGTTGGGCCATTGGAATAAAACTTATGGCAAAAGGAAAGATAGTACTAGAAAGAGTTAAGGCTTGACAAATAGAAGATGTAGAGGGTTTAGGAGGTCTAGGAGGTCTACTTCTAGCTTTTCTAACATGGGTAGGAATATAAGGAAAATTTAAGCTTTGCAATGCTTGAAAAGATAAATCCTCAATTCCTTCTCTTCTTAAAGACCTTATGTATCTTATGGAATCTAGCTTATGATATTATAATTATTAACTTATATACTATTCTTAATCTCTTCACACTTTAGGGGATTTAATTCCTTGCTGTATTTTCTACTTGCCTCCTTATTTTCTTGAGTAACAACAATCTTATATTATCAGCCAATTCTTCTTCTTTTTCTAATATTTTGCTTGCTATCCTATAATCATCAATATTTCGACAAGAATGCCAAGCAAGAGTATTTAACTGACTAATTATATCTTCTTGTTCATCTTGAAAACCAAGAATAGGTTGAAAAATAGGAATTATATTTTCATGTGGAAGCACCATTTTTGGCTCATATTAAGGCAACTAATCTTTCATTAAAGATTTCAATTTTCATTCCCCAATGAAGTCACCAAAAATTGTTGGCTAATAGATTTGTCCTTATCTAAAAATGTTTTATTTTGACTCCATACCCTTCTTCTTTCAAGAACAAATAAGTTAAACAACAAATGGGTGAACTATTAAGACTAGTTCCCCTCTAAATTAAGGTACAACTCCCTTTAAAATTTTCAATGAATTCAAATATTTAGATACGCTTTTAACCAAAAAATAGTTTAAAGGTAAACTAACATCCACACATCACCATGTTATGAATGAGAGATTTTATAACAACAATGGATAATAGAATACACATATTCTATTTTTAATAACAATCGAATAGATAAACATATATATGGTTGAACCAGTAAAGGATATAACACATACAATGAATTGTCTAATGGAAGATTAATTAGTATATGAAAGAAGATTTCACATAGAAAACCTAATTTCAAATACTCAAATGCATAGATCTAAGTCTACATCAATTGATTCTCCTTTTCATTCACAAATAAAAAATGTTTTAGACAAACATCACATATATTGTCAACAATAGTGGTCCATTTATAAAATTTCTTAACTCCTTTTATTTCTCTCTCCTTTTTTATCCTATCCTTTTCAAATATATATAGTTTCCATATTTAATCAATCTTTCAAACTAAACCAAAGTTAAAATAACTCTGACCCATACAGGATTTAGTTTTTTTACAAATTCACTTAAAGATCAAGTTTTGAACAGAAAAGTAACTGAATAACTGAATAAAAGAAACTATGTAAGTAAAATCATTACTAAAGTGATGGATTAGGATCTATAGATTTGTTGTGTTCGGTTGAGTAGGTACGTTGAGATTTCCACTCCTGAAATGCCGTAACAAACTCCTAAATTTTCAAAATATTGGGAATGTTGACGTGTTTTATCCTTGTTTTCCAGATGTTTTCTTCCCTCCAAAATTTCCCCATCTTTTCTGTATGTTCTGGGAGAGTGTCAATGCAGTCACAAAGAAGTGAATCTACCATTGAAATTTGAGAAAAATCTTCAGTTGATAAGTTGTCACTTTATTTAATGATGTTGATCCTTTCCCTAAAGAATTGAATCACAATATTGATGTCTTTTTCTAGTTTTCCATCATCTTTTATGTTTTTGATATCAATACTCTGTAGATCATGCTATAATGACTGAATGAATTCAGTTATTTCCTTGATCACTTTTTTGATTTCCATTCATCTTTTTCGGGATACTAAATTTCTCCATTCAATATTTTTCTTACATACATATAATACATCTTCATCCAGTCCTATCAAATTCTTTTCTGACAAAAACTTTGTTATTCCATACTTTTGTACTTCGTCAATCTGGTTTATCACACTCATCCATTTTCCTTCATCTTTTATCCACAAAGCATTTTGAGTCTTCAAATCTTCAACAGTAATTATGGTTAGATCATATACATTCTTCAATTTATGAATATATTCCATACATTTCTAGATGATGGTATCCAACCAATTATCAAATACCCTGTTAACCATTTTGCTTCTATGTATTTGGTCGAACATCCTTTGATTGACAGGTGATCTTAGGTCAACAAATAGGGGTAGTTGGGCAATTAGTTATGGATCTAGACTATGAATGGCGTTGATGTATTCTTCCATTGACCTCATAGTTTATTTTAACTCCCTTTTATCTTTTTCATCCTTCTAAGTTCTACTAACTATCCTTTTAGTAGACGCTTTAAGGTGATGCATATCTATGGCACATGATGCACTCCCAAGATCTATATTTTCAACTGTAAAATCTTGAACTAAAGGATCTTGAACTTCTTCATTGGTTCTTGGTCGAGCTATCTCTATATTCTAGTTCCCTGTATTAGGGTTGACGTCTACCCTGGATGTTGCTTTTTAACTTTTTAGATTTAGGAGTTTTTCCTAAACACTTACCATATCCTCCAAGGGCAAAGAAAATGGTATTGCTTTCCTTTTGTTTCTGATTGAGCTTTCCAGCCACTTGGGTGTAGAAGTTGAGACTTATTTATCAGGATTTGGTTGATCAAAAGGTACATTTAAAACAATCATCAGTTCAACAAAATCAGAAGGAATCACTATCTATTGATTTGTACTAACCTCTTCCAACATTGGTGAATCAGACTCTTTATCACCTTTGGCTTCTCTTGAATCTTCTTCAAAATTCAAATCCATAATTACCTTTTCATAAATCTAACTCTTTCTCTTACTTTGGGTCCTTGATCTGGTGGCACGAGGAGGCAGAGTAGTTATAAAGGCCTTCTCAGATTATTTGATGATAGGATCCCTTCCAATTTTTGCTTTGGAAGTACCTGCATCACAAATAGCAATAAGTTGGTTAGAGGAGCTTATTGGGAATGATGATTCAATTATTGATGTACATTTCTAGGAAGCTATGTTTTGAGCTCCCCCCAATTTTTTCTCTCTCAACCATTTCTCAGTTCTCTTTATCACTGGGAAGGTCTTAACCTCAATTATATCTTCTTCATTTTTCTCCCAGTCAATTTTTGGAATAGGTGATTTTTTCATTTGCTCAAATTATGGATCAGTCACATGTTCATCATTGTCAAAAATTCTACAAATGTTCATATTTAAATTGAGGGTAATAATTTGCCCTAAGGAGAACCTGGACCATAGTCTTCTTTTGACTTCAAATTCATCTAAACAATCCTATCCAATAATCCTCTAATTAAGGAATATGTGAAAACCCTATTCCAAGATCCAAGTTATCTCTGGCAAAACCTTTTCTATCAAATTGTGATCTGGCTATGAAGTATTGAAAATTGAATTTCTTAAGATCTAATTTTAGATTCAAATCATTAGAGACTAACTTGCGTGAATAACATCCAAGTTCAATAGGAAAAGATATACCAAATTTATTTTTCATTGGGAAATTTTTTATCTACATGTGCTAATTGTTTGAAGACTTCTATTAACACAAATCGATCAAAAACATACCTAGGTAACCTCAAATGTTCACTGTCAAAACCCCCAACTCTGATATAAGTGAACTTGGAAAACTAAGTGAAGAAACTACCATAAATGTTGATTAGTTGCATAGATTCATAAAATAACCTTTTATTGATGTTGTTTGATAATTCAAAAGTTAATTTCCCAGTAAAAACATCATTAATTCTGTTGTAACTCTCATAGCAATTATGCATTTGTAATTGTGAGTAATAATCATAAATTTTGCTATCTTCAGCCAAGGGCACATGAGGTAATCCTACCCATTGTCTTGTATATGCTAGGCAATAGAAGAGGTATGAAGACATATAAAACTCTTTATTCCCCAAATAATTACTTAAACATAGATGCAAACATTTAGCTGCAATTTTTGCCCAATCCACATATTGTTCTCCTTGGAGGATCACCTATATGAAAAAGTACATCTAGTCTTCCCAATAATATACATGAGCATTACCCTTTAGCCTATGTAGTAATACTACAATATCTTGTACTTATGGAATCATGTGATTTCTTGTTAATGGTTTGGGCAGTCTTGAACCCCTTTTTGGAATTTCAAAAGCCAATTCCTAGCAATCACACTCTTGTAAATTGCTTTCTTTAGTGAAAAATAACTGTAGGAAGGAGTAGTACTAAGGTCAGAGTATGGTTCCCTTGGAATAATTCTCATTATATACATTAGGGTTTATCTTTTGATATGCAGTAAAACATTACCATCTGTAGTCCTGATACCCCTGTTCTAAGGTTTATACCTATTCATGCATTCAAGAACTAATTCAGGGCATTGTATATCCATGGGAAAGGCTACAACTTCAACTAAGCCACTTTCTACTATCTTCTGCATCATAGGATTTGACACAGGATTTATAGCCCTTTCCTTAAAATCTTCCAAGTCATATTGGACTAGAGAAGTGTCCCCAATTTCAGGAGGAGAACATATAAGACCAAGACCATGTTCGTAATCAAGACATGCAGTTTTCATGGCTACATGTTGGAGGATATAATGAAAATAAAATGTTTTGAACTCCTTAAATAATGTCATAAACTTAAAAGGATCTTTCTTTCCAACCAAGTAAAGGAAATAGCTTATAGTAAGAGTAAAACTCACCTTTAAATTTGTCTGAAATTACTATGAATTTGAGCAATTAAATATCTTATACCACCTATGTTGTTCTCCTTTGTATCACCTAGTATGTTTGTTTACTAAATTTGAGTTGTTCTCTTTTGATATAGATATTAACCAAATCAAATAATTAAACCAAAATAATATGTGCTAATCATGCTTGATAAGACATGCATTTTGACATATGCATTAATTGCAAACAATTTTTTATGCATAATTTTGGTGGGTAATGATTATCTGTAACCTCATGAAAATTCAATTTTTTTTGCTTTATAATGAGTTTTATATATATTCTCCTCTAAATCTGTCACTAATTTTAAATTAGAGATAGCCTCGAGGCGAGATGAGAGTATAATCATTGAACCAATGAACCGTTGAACCATTGAAAATTTGAAAATGTGGTTCAAATTTAGGGTTCAATGATACGAGATGAACTACACAGACTGACCAATAGTCATATGATCTTTCCAAAAACTTTGAACTTTGAAACATTGAACCATTAAACTCTTGAACTCTGCTATGTAGGTTCAAATGTTAGGTTCAAGTGGTAGGTTCAAATAGTAGATTCAATGATATATTAATTTATACAAGATAACTGAGTGAACACGACTCTTTAAAAAACATCGAGTATTGAAATTATTGAACCATTGAACTCCACTATGAGGAAGGTTTAAGTTCAACCAAAAGGTTTAAAGACATACTGAAATACACAAAAGGACAAATAGTTTGCTTTGAGAAAATTTGAACCATTCAACCTATTGAACCGTTGAACTTATTGAACTCTTTAACTCTGAGAAAGGTTCAAGTTCAAAGGTTTAATTCTTTTAAAAATTTAGACATAAAAGGTGATAAGTGGGTGAACTTATTTTATGGCAAAATTCATGAAAAATTGAATAAGGGTGACTCAAAAGGTAACAGGGTCCATTATCAAAATTGTAAAAAAAAAATTGCCTTATAGATGCATTTTTGCTTGTATGCATCATCTAAATTGTGGGGAGTTTTTTCATCAACAACATGAGCTTCATCAAGATATAAAATGAGTGAGTAGCTTCATCGACTGGAGGAAGGAGGAATTGGAGGTTCTAGAGCCTCTCGTCAGTCACCAATAATGGGGCCTAGAATGTTTTAGTGACATTTTGCGTGGTGTATTTTTTTTATATGTGTTTGAATAAAAATAAAAGGACATTCCTAATCACATGTGTGGTGTGATCTACACCAAACTGGCTAATGCCAAGGATAGTTCTTTAGTGGTAGTGAAAACCATCTATGATGTTTTTGTTTGGGTGGCAACAAACATTAACATAGGTTGCATAAGATGACAATGAGGATTTTTTCCTCATGATATTTTCATTTTCTGAGTTGTGTGTGTTTTTAATTCCCTTAATTTTTTAAACATCTTCTAATATTTAGAGAAAATGGAGAGTGTAAATATAATGGAATGTGGTAAACAATTGTATAAGAGGGCATCTAACTGCAAAAATTCTCTAATTATAGAGATATTCTAACCGCCTTACTTTTTTAAGGAGTTGATCGGCTAGTGACACGTTCATTATGGTCACATGGAGTAAATATGGGATGCATTCCTTCACATAATAGTGGTCATGTGCAACAAGATCTAGATAGCAAGATTCATATAGTAGTATGTAGACCTAAAAGTATGTGTTGGCATATGATTCTATTCAGGTTAGTTCCTGAATATGTATAATCTCCCCATGCTCACTTTAAGGGGGTGTCGATATGATTAATAATGTTCACAAGGGGGTGAATGTTGAGTTATATTGCTCACATTATTAATTCTAAATAACGTAATTATGGATATTACATTATTAGAGTCTTGTTAATGATATTATGTTATTAGAGTTTTGTTAGTATATTATTGTTATGGCTAATAATAATATATGGAGTTGATTTGTTTAGGTAGGTGGTTAATATCTTATACTATTATATGAGATTTTAGTGGAGATTTTATCTCTCCTATTATAGGAAATAACTTTCCTATATAAGTTGTATTTCTCATATGTTTTTTTAGTAGAAGTAATAGACAATGATCAAAAATATTATTATGTTTTTAAATTATCTTTGTGTTTGGCACTTTTTCCTTATGTAGATCTGAACCAACTTTATCACCCTGGGCATTGTAGTTGTCTGAAATATGAATTCGGTATCATAAGGAGGCAAATATAACTTTTAAGATCTCATTGAAGGGATCCTTTTATAAGGTTAAAGTCACATGGATCAACTTTGAGGAAGTAGTAGAGTAAGAGTGTCTTTGAATTTTAGCAAGTTGGGAGCCATAGATTCACAAAAAATGAGAAGTCTTTTTGATGGTGTCATCCCACCAAATAATTTAACCAAATTCTTGGGAAGGATGTGGATCCAAATTCCAAACTCTCTTAATGTGTGTTACTATGGGACCATGTTTGAGCAAAGAGGTGTTTAGGAAGAATTGCATTTTGTGGACTTTAGGTCTCATAAACTACCATGTCACTCTGAAACAGATAGGGGAGTAGTTGAAAAGCCTAAAATCTAGTAGTGCCTATACCAAAGGGGAAAAACCATTATCAAAGGAGAAGCACGATTGGGTGGACATCAATGCTCTATCTAGATGCTTTAGAACCTAAGTGGGGCCTTCCTTGAAATTAGTCTAGGTGTACCTAAATCCATCTACAAATTGAGAGGTTAAATTAGGATCATAAAGACCCATATACTATACATGTAAAACCATTCCTCCCTTTCTCCAACTTCCCACCTCATAGGCAAGTGGCCTACTTTGTCCTTGGGAGATGCCACCATATTAAAGTCACCACATAATACCCAATGGGCATCAGGGAGATCATCTACTATCCACCACCATAAATGGGTACGCTTTGAGGCATCATTTAAGGCATAAATATTAATAAATCTAAAAGAGTGGCTTTTAATTATAAAAAGAGCCCATACTAACTAGTTGGTGGGGTCCATGCTAGATTACACTAAGTGCGGTTGCCACCTTGGAGAAATGAATGTGATCACCCCTCCATGTCCAGCCTCGTGATTGCTATGAAGAATGATATTGTCATGCCAGATGGAATTACTAACAGTCATCAATAAAAAATTGACCACCTTGACTTCTTGCAGACAAAGAATGTCCATCTCAAGAAACTTCCTGCTGAAATCATGCACAACAAACTTATGTTTTGGGTCTGTGATACCCCAAACATTCCATGAAAATCAATTCATAGATGATGGGTGTTGAGTGACATATATTTTGAGTCTAGACCTTCCAAGGCATCATACCAGTTCTGTAGAAAGTGCCCATTATTGGCATTTAAAAAATCATTGAATGCAATTTTTGAAGATGAAACAAATATATTCCTATAACATTTTTTAAATGCATTCATTGACCTAGAACATGCATCTTATTGTATTGGAAGTATAATAACATGCATAAATAAAATTTATAATTCAAACACTACCCCATCATTATGTTATTTTCAAAAAATATATAAATTTTGTCAAAGAAATATCAATCTTTATTCTGCCTTGAAAGCTAAGAGACCTATCTCATTAACCAAAATAACACATGAATATTGTGTAAAAACTTAAAAAATTATTTCCATACCATCATTTCTCAAATATTTTTCATTTCAACCATGATAATACATTATTCCAAAAAAAAATTGAAAAATAAAACAATCTCTTTTCTGCCATAACATCCTTCTGGGTGATATACAATGATCGAAATACTTTATTCAACCCTATAAAAAAAACTAATTAAAACAAACATTAAACTAAAATCAAAGAGAAGGCATTCAAATCATTATATACATCTTTGCTTTAAAAACTATAAGCATGTCTATTTATAGAATCATTCTCTACAATCATCCTTCTTGTCATAAACAAATAAAATATTGATTTTGCAACTACACAACTTAAAATTCAAACTATATTCTAATTTGAAAATGAAGTTTGTTCATTATAATTTATTTTAGATTTGAGTTTGTATTCCAAAAAAAACATTATTCTAGTTAAAAAAATTATATAAACTTTGTTGAAATAGGGTTTCAAAACTCAACAAGAAACAATACCAATTTCTCTTGATTATAATAATTGAAAACTTTCACAAGAATATCTTTTAAAAAAAATTGAGTTTTTAAAATTATACCTCGTGAGTACTCAGATGCATTAGAAACCTAAATGACATATTGATATCAAAAGTAGTTATATCTATATTAATAGAGCTTATTTTTGTAAACCCTTACTCAACTTAAACCCAAAAGCATAAATAGTTTGAAAAGCAACAAAATCGTGTTCAAAACTCAATATGAAAGTCTATATCCTATTTTATTACATGTAGCATCTGTAGACACTCTTTTTGTTAGGATTGTGGAGCTAAAAGCTTCACTGATGCAAACAGGAGTGGAGGTTGCAGAATGAGTTGCTGAGTGTCAGAAGTGTTTGGCGTTGGTCTAGCCAACCGGCGTCGGCAGGGTAAGACAGGAAGGCAACCGACGTCGGTCATATATCGGCCGACGTCGGCGACCCCAGGCAGACAGGGACCGACGTCGGTCGCCTGTGTGGTTCGACTACGAGTTAATTACGGGCAGTGGGTTGACGAACCAAGAGTTTGCATGATGAGCGCTAATTTTAGACTCATAGCTGCGGATCTAATTATGGTAATTAGATGTCTAATCATTATTTGGATGAGATCTATATAATAGACTCATGGTTGTATTGGAAAAGTGTGCTAGGGAGTAAGAGAGCATAATTATAAGCTCCTTCTGTGTGTGAGGTAGAGCTATGGTGCGTTCCTCCTAGTGCCACAGTACCAGGTGTGTTGGTGCTGGATTGGAGAGTCAACTGGATTCTTCAAGAGTGTAGGATCTTGGTCACAGTTGCATGGCCTATATAGGAGATCTACATGGTAAGTAAGATCATTGATCTGCAGGTGTATGTGTGTGCAAGGTCGAGGTTCACAGGTGAATAGAACCATTGTTTGATTTTCAGGTGTGCAAGGTCATACAGACAGCAACACAACAGGGAGCAGTATCAGGCAGGATCTACTTGGAGTACAGGTGTGTACTCGGATAGAGCGAGAAGAAGGCAAGGGAGTTCCTTCCATAAGTATGGTCTGTTGAATTGCAGGTTGTTGCAGATTCATGGGAGATCTACTTGAAGTACCTTGAGTACTTGTGGAGCACGTGGAGTGCTTGTGGAGTGCGTGGAGCACTTGTGGTGTGCGTGGAGCACGGGAGGTGAACACCAACTCTGTATTTGAGTTGGGTGTTGGGACCTGTGAGAGGGAGAGCTTTGGGGAGAAGAATTACTGTTCACTTGAGGCGTGGGAAACCTCTGTAAGGTGGTGGAGAAGAAGTGGCATCTTCTTTATTGTATTCTTTTCTGTATAAAGTGTTAATACAATTTGGTATTGTCTCTCATATCATGTGTTATTCTGAATTCTAGTTACTTGGTGAATCTGGTTAATTTCCGCATATTAAGTTGCTTGGTTTGGTAATCAAATTGTGTGCTTCCGGTTTACATCCATCCTCCCAACACTTTTTTTGACCAATTTGTGTCTAAGCAAACTTCAAACTGATTTCTACCAAACTATGCAAATTAAACCTAAAAATCACTGAACATCCTAAATTCTTCTACACATTAGATGTAAGTGCCAAAAATTACATCAAAGCATCCATATTTTGGGTATTACCTTGTACGCAATGATAACCTTTCATAGATTCATCTCCAGTTATGTTGCAACCTAGCAAATTGACATTTTTGACCAATTAAGCAGAGTATTTAATCCAATCCTTGAAATGACCAAAAGCCTAAGCAAAATTAATTAACCAAGTAAATTAAATTAAATACTTAGTTAAATAATCCATGCTAGATTAATTAATTTTTAATTTTTAAAAATCAAAATTCAACAAATATCAAAGGGAAATGAGGTCATGATGATGTCATCATTCTCAAAGTCAAGAATTGTAAAATATCAACATAAATGACTTGAAAATAAGAAATATTGAGCCATGCCTCCATAAATACATAATTAAGGACATTATTTATTGTATTTGGACTCCCTAATCTAACCCAAGGTTAGACTAAACCTAATCATACCTAGGTTAATATTAGTTTGAAACCTATAAATACAAGGTCTCACACTCATTTCTAACAAGCTATTTTAACCCATACTTATAATGTCAGATTGGTGAAGAGAGAGATTCATTGCCAATACATGTCAAATCCAAAACCATAGTTAAAAAATGGGAGGTGATGCCCATAAAGTAAGAGCATTGACAATGACTAAATTTAGACACAAGTTGAGCATAAGATAATTACCATTTCAATAAGTGATTCGGAACTACAAGGAAGGTGAAATGGATTTGTCTCTTGTTCTTCTAGTTGTGTTATGTTTTGTCTTGTTATCTTGCTCCCCTACGTATCTAGGCTTGGGAATGCTTGTCTTAAGATTTTTTTATGTTTATTCTACTAAAAAATCATTAATGTATTTTCCCTTTGGATTTCTATTGCATATTAATGGCATGCCTAGTGGACTTTGCACTCCACATACATCATAAGAGCATTTTTGGACCTCTTAGGAGCTAATAAAAACTCATTATTGACCTTGTTCTTACTTTTTTACCTAACTTTGTTGTGTTTTGCCTTTGTCTTTGAAATTGTAAATTTGTCTAATAAAAAACTATGGATTCAAAGCCAAAAATAGCAAAAACATTGTAGCAAACTATGAAATCATCGTAGAAAATCATGAAATAACCTCTATTTCAAACCAAACCTGTAGAACTATGAATTTGAAGCACTATTTTGTGAATTCATGAGGGTAAACTATGAAATCATCTTATAATTTTTATTATTTTTCTAATTTGTCTGTGTATTTACAAATTTAGAATAATTAATTGCAAAATTGTAGTCAAAACTATGAAATCATTCTGTGTTGTTTATGTATTTTTTAAAGGTTTCTAGAAACTATGAAGTTGATTAGTAAAATTTCAAAAAATTTCATTAAAACTATGAATATCATTATTTCTTGGATATCTACAAAATTGCACTCATAAACTGTGAAGTTGTGCCTTATGTTTATGAAATTGTGGTCTTCATTTCTATGTTTTTCTTTAGTTTTTCAAAAAAATTGCAGAATCATTTTCATTAACTATGAAATCGTGTGAGAGAAGTGATAAATCATCATACCTAATTAATAAATCGGCTAAAATAGTTGTAAAATTAGTTAAAATAACTATGAAAATGTCACAATACTACAAAATCATCCATTGGAGTTTTTGTATTTTTTACTATTTTTTTATTTTTATTTGCCTGAATAATTTTGTAGTTTACACTATGTAACTACAAAATCATTCCAGAGGGTTTATTTTCAAGGTTTTTGGAGCTAATTTGTTAATTTACAAATTTACAGGTTGTTTTCATTAACTAATCAAATACAAATCAATCCTCTAACATTTTTTTAGGGAATTAAGTGAAATAAAAGAATTTTTAGCATTAACAAGGCCATTTCACATTAATTTTGATGTTTGAAAACCTTACAAACAAATTTCAAAGTTTCAACAAAGTCCAAACTCCAATCATATTTCAATAGGTGCTTTAAAAAGAACAACCACATTAGACTTTGAGCTCTTAAGAGCAGTTTGATTTTTTATCTTCATTTGCAAAAGAACTTAGTTTCATTTCTTAAAGTAGTTTCATTTTCATAAATCCTTGCGTGTATGCTCTCTCCTTGTATCATTTATGGAAATTGGGTGGCCAAAAAACATATTATTTTACTTATTTTGTTGAGTCAAGCCCAAAGAAATGTCATGTATGCTCTCATCTTGTTCCTAGTGACTTGGGTGACTCAAAAATGACCTAGTTCTAACTTTATTTTTATTTTTTATGGCTTGTGAGTAGTATTTCATCACCTCCTCATGGGTTCTTTAGGTGGGCATTTACTTTGGGTTTCATCTCCCAACATCGTTCCAACCCCACTCTCTAGTGGGAGATATAAATTGGGCATGTTGTTAGAATGGATATTGGTTGATTGGTTAGCCTGACAAGTCCAATAGATCCCTAGTTCATGTAGTAGTCTAGACATCATACTTCACTAAGAAATACATGGTTGAATTCATTATGCAAGGGAAAAAACCCTTTCATAACAATATAGATGGTTTGGATCCAATTGACATTAATTTTTTTTCCAAGTGTTTCTAGGCACTTGTGGACCATCTAGATAAGCCAAGTCAAATAATTAGATTAATTAGCCCCACTTATCGCATATTATCTTGCTAAATGCCAAGTTACTTTGGCATTATAAGTTCCTTTCCATGTATCAATTCTTGAGAGATAGAGGGGAGCTTAAAAAATACTACCTACATGCACTCTTTATTTTTGGATTAACAATTAATTCTTTTCAAGACTGGTATATTAGTGGAAGCTTTGGTGGATACTATGCACACCTTGTGTCAGTTTTAGTATAAGAGTGTGCACTTAGGTGTTACTTCTTCTTTTACTTGTATTGTTTGAGTCTAAAATCACTTTTCCAAATCAAACAAATTATGATTTCAAACAAACACATGTTACACACACCACTTTGCACAAAAAAGTGTTACGCTACCAAAATTATTCCAAACTATTTACTTTGTTCAAATGAGATCAAAACCATTTGTGCCCTTTGTTTATAAATAGTATTTTTACATTGGCCATTTCCCCCTAGATAAGCTGTAGTTATTCTTAACCAAGTTTCAAGCATCATAAAAGTGTGGAGCTAATTTCAAATCTAGTGTGGTTATGTCATTCACATAGACCTTCAACCCTTTTGCCAAGAGTTAAGTTGCCTTCTCAAACCAAGTCCAAAACCCACTTCCAAGTATAGATCTAGGTATAACTATTTTACATTTGAGTCTTGATTACCACTTGGGCTTGAATATTTTACTTTTTTCACTTAGTTTGTGATACTTGAGAGACATTTGCCTAGACAACTTTAGACTTACATTTTTTGATTTCAAGTTCCTTTTAGACCAAGTTCACTTTTTACCAAGTTTCCAAGTTTACCTTGACCAAGTTCACTCTTTGTTTCAAACCAATTGCCTTAGATTTGTGTTTATTTCAAGTTTCTTTCCTGGATTGAGTTCATTTCCAAGACTAGCTTTGTGACTTTTGCCAAAGACCTAGCACAATTTAATCGTAGACATAAACCAAGTTTGTTTTACCTTTAGATAGTTCAAGAATTTTGTCAAAGATGGGTTTCATGTTTTCATTCTAAGTTTGCCTTAGACTTAGTATAGACCTTTGCCAAGACCATGTTCACATGTCAATTTTAGACCTCTTTCCAAGAGCTAAGTGTGTTTTTCATGATAGTTTTAGACTGCAACCAAGTTTTTCAAGTTTTCCTTTTTATCCAAGTTTCAAATGTTTGTGGTGATAAACCAATATTTTTGAGATACATTTACCATTGATTAAACCATGCCTTCTATACGCATAGCAGTACCATGTATAATTTAGAGAATGAAAACATTGTCTCAAGTGATCCTTTTGTTCAATAGCCTTATGGAGATGATATAACATATGAGACAGATCCATATCCCACATACAATACCCACTATATAGATTAGGGCCAAGACCCATTAGCACATTATATTGCCAACACACCTTCTTATCTAGGGCAAGACCAAGTCCAAACTATGTAATACCTTGCTAGCATACCACCTAATATGGAATAGGTCCAATAATAACAGCCTTACTATGTGACCACTCCAACTCAGACCACTTATGATCCTTATTTGATTTCCATATCTTGGAGAATAAAGATGAAATCCTTATCAGAGTACTAGAGGTAGGTACTAAATTCCTAGCTAAATTTCCACATGAAAGTTTACCTAGATTGGTTAGAGCTACCAGTAATGTGTCTATTGTTAGGCCATTCAATCAGGCATCATCTAACTATAACCCAGCCCTCATACCAATGCATAACTAAGAGATTATTAATCTTACAAAAGGATAGGGTCAAGTTTTTGACCAAATAGCACAAATGTAATAAGTGTACCAAACATACCTTAACTTAGCCAGGAATTCAAATGCCATAACCATGTCCAATACACCACTCATAGAGTTAACTCCATCAACTAGGGTGAAAACTGACTCATCGAGATATACCAAAACAAACATGGACCCATTCAAACAAAGTAATCAAGTTGGGGACATGTTTAATACCCCGATCATTGAGGGAGAAAATATGGATCCTACACAAGATCGTTTGAAAAACATGGTAGAAAACATGTAACTGTACCCTAATGCACACCAATTTGGGTCACATGTACAACAAAGAAATTCACAAGAAGTTTCCCCTATAAACACCTTAAGTGATTCATAATAATAGGGGCAAGAATGTCTAGTTCACAAACACAACAAATGATTACTCCTCCATCGACTACTTCTTCAATTGCACAACACGTACTAAGTAACAAAATGTAGACCAACATTCCACCCCAATAGGGGGTGAACAACATTCTACCCCAACAATGGTTGACTAATCCTTTACCTTAATAGGGGTGAACGTTATTCCACCCCAACAGGTGGTAACCAACATTCCACAACAATAAATATGGACTAATGTACCACCATAACAAGTGTTAAATCCATTGCAAATGTTGTTTAATCAACAATATATCTTTGTTATTCAATAATATCTAGTAGCTAGTCAGTAACAAGTGTTAAACATTCAACAAGTACTAAACAAGAAACAAGTGTTCACCCAACAACAGGGGCTTAACCCCACTAGGTAATCATTGCCACTTGCCCAACAAATACCTCACATTCAACAAGAGACTAATACACAACACCTTTAATAATGTGTCTTTAACCAATAATTAATACCTTTTATACAATAGGGCTCAACTAGTAAACAACATGTTCTTATTCAAACCCAACACATATATTACATTCCATAAAGCCAAATACCTCCATCACAGCCATAGTCCCCCCCAAACTAGAGTCATATTGTTAATTCTAGCTAGAATATTTACCAATAACGCATATTATATCAGTAATAAAATTCTAACCAAAGGATACATATTTTGGGTTGGTCAATCAACCAAGCTAATATTGTACAATACCACATTCCTCCATTATACCCCAGTCAAGGCAATCCACTTTTGATCACACAACCACATGTTACCAATGAGCCCATTAAATCCACCATACCAGCTAAGAATAAGCCAATTACCAATACTAAGGAAAAATGTATGATATTATGGAGCAACTATAAAATACACCCACACAAATATCTATTTTATATTTGTTACATACCTCTACTATCCACAAATATATCTTTGCAAAACTCTTGAACCAATCCCAAGTACTAAATGACATCACACCAGATAAATTCCAAGCTTTGGTTGGACACCTAGCCCTTGGCCAATAATTGACCTTTGACTAAAGTGATATGTCATCCTTGGGCCCTCTCCACAATAACCCATTTTATATCAAAGTTATTATATCATGACACAAATTTAAGTGTATCCTCATAGACAATGGATAGGGCCTCAATATTGTGTCTTTGCGATTAGTCAAACATCTAGGATAGACGATAGCTGACCTCTAGCCAAAGACCATTACCATCAAGGCCTATGATAATGAAGAATGAGAATCATAAATAAAAATCTATTTGATAGTTTTTGTTGGGCCCTTGACCCAAGACACACTTTACCATGTGTTGGATCTAGATTTATCATACAACTTGCTTCTGGGCCAACCATGGATACATATAATTTAGGTAATACATTCCATGTTACACCAATGTATCAATTTCTTCCATTTTAGGATGAAGGTAACTATTCTTGTAGACTTACAACCATACTAATTCTGGAAAGTGAAAGAGTGTGCCAAGATCTCTAAATAGCGTTCAAGCAATAATGTCGATTCCTATAGAGAGAGCTCCAAAATTCCAAGCAAAGGAAAAATAATGTATTCGATTGATTGAGAGATTGATTGATTGAATAACCTTCCAAAAATAAAAAGTGGGGTACATATAAGGAAAACTAGGGAAACATGAGGAAGCCCCTAATTTTCCTAATTAACTAATTAAAATTAAATATAATTAGCATATGGACCCTTTATAACTAACCTAAGGAAGCTTAAATAACATAGAATGGTCATATGACCATGTAGGCAAAACTCAATGAGAAAAAGCACTACACTAACACCCCCCTTAAGAATGGCCTAGGTGAGATGAGAATTGGGTCTCAACATTGAAAGCCTAATGAGGTACCCAAGTACATATTGATGAACCTCCATAGGAGGAAGAAGAAGGTGGAATAGCCCTAACCCCAATGAGAGATCACAGATGAACAAATTTACTCTTTGTGAAGGGCTTGGTCAGAATATCTACAATTTGCTCTGATTGTTGAGTTGTGGAGCTAAAAGCTTCACCAAATGAGCAAATGCAAGGTTGCTGGAGTTATACAGTCATCGACATCGGTCAGGACCGATCGACATCGATCATGGGTCGATTGGGAGCTACCAACATCGGTTATGGATAGGCCAACATCAGTCATATGCAGGCAGATAGGGACTGACGTCGGTCACCTGTGCATTTCAAAAGTCTATTTTCGTGGAAGAATAGATTATTTGCATGATAAGTTTAACTGTTAGTGTTGAGTCCGCATTTCTATTTTTGGCTGTATCTAATGGTGGAGAATGCATAGCTCATGAATCCTAGTATTATATAATAGGGTTAGATATTCATAGCTTGTATGAGGAAAAAGACAATTCAAGGATTGAATTGGTTGTAATTGAGAGAGAGAACTCTTGAGGGAAAGAGATCTGTACATCTGAGAGGTGTGGAAGAAAGAGAGATTTCTTCATTGTATTTCCTTTTGGAAGAGTTTAATACAAGTTTTCATTGTTTCTTGTGTCTCATATTCTTTGTTGATTCTGATTTCTAGTTACTTATTGATTCTGATTTAATTCCGTGTTTAGTTGCTTACACAAAGTAATCAATTGTGTTGTAAGATTCCAACAAGTGGTATCAGAGCTTGGGTTCACTAACAGGTGGTTTCAGATCATGTTAGTGTTTGTTGATTACAGGTCACTCACAAGGGTTTCTGATTGAGTGGGAGTAAAGTAATGGCAGAAGAAAGTAAACTAAGAATAGAGAAGTTCAACGGCAAGAATTATCAATTATGGAGGATGCAGATAGAAGATTATCTGTATCAGAAAGATCTGTACTTACCGTTAGGTGGGGTTTCAAGTAAGCCCACAAATATGCAAGATGAAGAATGGAATGTTCTTGATAGAAAGGCTCTGGGATCCATAAGGTTGAGCCTGGCATTTTTTTTGATTTCCAACTTGTCACAGGCAAAGACAATGGTAGAGTTAATGGATACTTTAGCAAATTTATATGAAAAGCCCTCAGCTTCAAATAAGGTATATCTTATAAAGCAATTATTTAATTTTTAAATGCAGGAACTGGATCTGTATCTAGTCATCTAAATAATTTCCATGCAATAGTAAATCAGTTAAATTCAGTCAAAATAGTTTTTGATGATGAAATTAAGGGTCTCTTAATCTTATGCTCTTTACCTGAAAGTTGGCATAGTTTGGTAATGGCAGTTAGTAATAGTGCATCTGCTTCAAATATCTTGAAATTTGATGATGTTGTTAGTGTAATCTTGAATGAGGAAACTCACAGGAAAAGCACAAGAGAATCATTAGGTAATGTTTTAAGTGTTGAAAGTAGGGGAAGGCAAAGAGAGACGGGAAAGCAAGGGAGATCAAGGTCTAAGTCAAAGATGAGAACTAGATCTAAATCCATAAATGGAAGAAAAATAACCTGCTGGAATTGTGGAAAGATAGGGCATGCAAAAAAATATTGTTGGTTGAAAGTTAAAGAAGAAAATCAGCATGAAGGTAATGAAGAAGCAAAAGTTGCAAGTATTGTTGCACAAGATGCTCTTATATTTTCTTTGGATAATAAAATAGAATCTTGGGTTTTAGATTTTGGTGCTCTTTCCATGCAACCCCAAATAGAGAATTTTTCAATGATTATGTCCATGGAGATTTTGGAATAGTTTATTTAGGGGATGATGAGCCTTGTAAAATTGTTGGCAAAGGAAAAGTGCAACTAAAATTGTAGAATGGAAACACATGGGTGTTGAAGGATGTCATGCATGTACCCATCCTGAAGAGGAATCTGATTTCTGCAGGAAAGTTGGGAGATGAGGGTTGTACAGTAACTCTCATAGCTGAGTCTTGGAAAGTTTCCAAGGGTGCACTTGTATTAGCTAGAGGTAAGAGAGTAGGTACTCTCTATTTATGTAATTGTATTATTGATTATTCTCCTTATGTATTATCTACTTCAGATGTAAATGCAAATTTGTGGCACTGTAGGCTTGGCCACATGAGTGAGAAGGGAATGAGTGTTCTTAAGTCAAAAGGTAAGCTTTCATATTTGAAAAGCATAATCTAGAATTATGTGAGCATTGTAGTTTTGAAAAATAGAAGAAAGTGAAGTTTCTCAAAATTGGGTCAATAAAAAAGAAGCACAAGTTGGAGTTTGTTCACACAGACGTGTGGAGACCAGCTCAGGTAGCTTCTATTGGAGGATCACGGTATTATGTTACTTTCATTGATGATGCTACAAAAAAGGTATGGGTTTATTGCATAAGGAAGAAATATGATGTTTTTGACACATTTAAGACATGAAAAGCTTTGGTTGAGAATGAAACAGGTTTGAGATTGACGTGCCTTAGATCTAACAATGGTGGTGAGTACTGCAGCTATAAATTCAACAATTACTATTCTATGAATGGAATACATAGGGAAAGGATGGTTCCAAGGACACCTCAGCAAAATGGATTTGCTGAAAGGATGAATAGAACAATATTAGAGCATGCACGAAGTATGAGGTTGCATGCTGGTTTACCCTTACATTTTTGGGCAGAAGCTGTAGATACTACAGTTTACCTGATTAACAGAGGACCCTCTACTACACTAGATGGTGAAATTTCAAAAGAGGCTTGGACAGGTAAAAAGGTAGATCTTTCATTTCTTAGAGTTTTTGGTTCTGAAGTTTTTTTGTACATTGATAAAGAAAATAGAAAGAAGCTGGATGCTAAATCTATGAGGTGCACTTTTATTGGTTATGGCTCTGGAGATTTTGGATTTCAGTTGTGGAATCTAGGAACTAACAAAATTATTATAAGTCGTGATGTTGTTTTCATTGAGAAGGTGATGTACAGTGATCAGTTCAAGAAGCTGAATAATACTGAGCAGGGCAATATTGATTTGGACGAGGTGATGATCCAAAATGAGCTCGCGGGGAAAAATAATCACAGACAGGAAAACACAAAGACTGACGTCGGTTAGGTACAGACCTGGAGATGACCGAGATCGATCACTGACAGAGAATTTAGGTGGATAGCAAGCTGTGGATGAGTCTCAAATGCCCATAAGGAGGTTTGAAAGGGTAAGTAAACCTCTAATTCGTTATTCCCCTTCATTATACTACTTGTTGCTCACAGATGGTGGAGAACCAGAAAGTTTCGATGAAGTAATGCAGGTAGAATCCAAGAAACAGTGAGAGCGTGGTATGAATGAGGAAATTGATTCCTTGAAAGAGAAACAAATGTGGGATTTGGTTGAGTTGCCAGCTAGAAAGAAAGCACTAAAAAATAGATGGATTTACAGATTTAAAGAAGGTGAGAATGGACAAATGAGACATAAGGCCAGGTTGGTAGTAAAGGGATTTGCATAGAAACTAGGTATTGATTTTGGTGAAATTTTTTCTCTTATAGTAAAAATGACTTCTATTCGGACTGTATTGTCTTTAGTTGTTATTGAGGATTTGCATCTTGAGCAGCTTGATGTTAAAACATCATTTCTTCATGGAGATTTAGATGAAGAAATATATATGGATCAGCCAGAAGGTTTTGAGGTTAAAGGTAAGGAGAAACTTGTGTGCAGGTTGAATAAAAGCTTATATGGTCTTAAGCAGGCTCTAAGACAATGGTATTTGAGATTTGATAGGTTTATGACAGAGCATGGCTTTAGTAGATGTCAATCTGACCATTGTGTTTATTTTAAAATATTAGATAATGGTAGATATATTATCTTGTTATTATATGTAGATGATATGCTTGTTGCAGGTTCACACATGCAAGATATTAATGAGCTTAAGGTAAAATTAGCTCACACATTTGCCATGAAGGATTTAGGAGTAAAAAATAAAATCCTTGGCATGAGTATTAAGAGAGATAGGAAAAATCACAGTTTGATTTTGTCTCAAGAGGATTATGTGAACAAGGTGTTGAAGAGGTTCAATATGCATGATGCAAAACTGGTAAGCACACCTATGGCTAGACACTTCAAGTTGAGCAAAGAACAGTGTCCTAAATCACATGATGAGGTAGAGTACATGAGTAGAGTTCCATATGCTTCAGCAGTTGGAAGCTTGATGTATGTAATGGTATGTACTAGACCTGATATTGCCCAAGCAGTGGGAGTTGTCAGTAAGTTTATGGCCAATCCAGGGAAGAAACACTAGAAAGCAGTTCAGTGGATTCTCAGATATCTGAGAGGGGCCAGTAGTAGGCATTTATGCTATGGAGGGTCAAATACTTCTCTACATGGGTATGTAGATTCAGATATGGTAGGTGACTTGGATGGTAAGAGAAGCACCACAAGATATGTTTTCACTGTTGGTGGAATGGCAGTTAGCTGGATTTCAAAGTTGCAAAAGGTTGTTGCCTTGTCTACTACAGAGGCAGAATACATTTCAGTCATAGAGGCAAGCAAGGAGATGATATAAATGACTCGGTTCATGGAAGAGTTGGGAAAGGAGCAAAAGAGTTACAGATTGTACAGTGATAGTCAAAGTGCAATTCATTTAGCAAAGAATTAAGCCTTTCATTCAAGAACCAAACATATACAGCTTAGGTACCACTTCATTAGACAAGTATTGGAGGATGGTGAGTTGAAGCTAGAAAAGATCCATACAGATAAGAACCCTGTTGATATGTTAACAAAGCTGGTAACAAAGGAGAAGTTGAATCTTCATTCAACTTTTGTTGGTCTTCAAGATTGAACTTGAAGATGGAGAAGCTAGAAGATGTTATATAGGTACAGGTGCAGCTGTTTATCTCCAAGTGAGAGATTGTTGAGTTGTGGAGCTAAAAGCTTCACCAGATGAGCAAATACAAGGTTGCTAGAGTTACACAGTCACTGACATCGATCAGGACTGACTAACGTCGGTCATGGGTCGACTAGGAGCTATCGGTGTCGGTTATGGATAGGCCAACGTTGGTCATATGCAGGCAGACAAGGACTGACGTCGGTCACCTGTGCGTTTTAGAAGTCTATTTTCATGGAAGAATAAATTATTTGCATGATAAGTTTAACTATTAGTGTTGAGTCTGTGTTTCTATTTTTGGCAGGACTAATTTGAACCTTTGATTAAGAGGTGTATCTAATGGTGGAGAATGCATAGCTCATGAATCCTAGTATTATATAATAGGGTTAGATCTTCATAGCTTGTATGAGGAAAAAGACAATTCAAGGATTGAATTGGTTGTAATTGAGAGAGAGAACTCTTGAGGGAAAGAGATCTATACATCTGAGAGGTGTGGAAGAAAGAGAGATTTCTTCATTGTATTTCCTTCTGGAAGAGTTTAATACAAGTTTTTATTGTTTTTTGTATCTCATATTCTTTGTTGATTCTAATTTCTAGTTACTTATTGATTTTGGTTTAATTCCATGTTTAGTTGCTCTTGTTGGGATCTTACAACACTGATGTTGGATAGTATCAAAGATTAATGACTTAATCATTGATAAGCTCCCTGATGAAATGCATGTGAATCTCTATGTGCTTGGTCTTTTGATGGAGAACTAGATTCTTAAAAATATGGATAGTGCTTTGGTTGTCACAGTAGATGATTGTTGGCTTATGAAACTGGACACTAAAATCAATGAGAATCCCCTAAAGCAAGATTGCTTCAGTGGTGGCATTGATAACCCCTCTATATTTTGCCTTTGTAGACGATAAATCAATTGCATGTTACTTCTTACTTGACCAAATTATTGGACCTGAATCAAGTGAGAAACTATATCCTGAAGTGGATTTTTGACTCTAAATATCTCTATCCCATTATGAATCTATGTATCCAATCAAATAAACCTTTGTTCTTGCTCCATAGTGTATCTCATAGTTGTGTAAACCCTGAATGTAGTGAAGAATCTATTTTGTTTCTTTCCAATGTAACTCATGTGGCTCCTGCATAATCTAGAAGACCAAACCAACTGCATAGGATATGGCAGGTCTAGTGTGTGTGAGATAGATAAGACTGCCCACGAGTTGTCGATATGGAGTTGCATCAATGAGTGGTGTAGGACAATCAACCTCAAGCTTCACACTAGATAATAAGGGAGTAAGAGATGGATTACAATCAACCATGTTAAACCTCATAAGTAAATCAAGAGAATACTTGGATTGTGATAAATTTATCCCAGAATCTAACTGAATGATTTCAATCATAAGAAAGTAGTGCAATAATCCCATGTATGTCACTAAAAATCTATCTAAAAGTGTAGTTTTCACTACTAAGATGGATGATTGTGAGCTCTCTATAATTAGTAAGTCATCCACATTGAGAACTAGGATCAACACATAATCATCCTATCACAAGATGTAGACATTCAGACTTGAGTGGCATCTAGTAAACCCAACTATGAGGATAAAAGAGTCCATCTTGGCACACCATGCCCTAGGCACCTATTTGAGTCCATAGATATATTTCCTAAGTCTGTAGACTAAGGAGGTATCTTCCACAAAGACTTGTGGTTTCTCCATATATCTCTTATTTGAGGTCACCATGTAAAAAACACTCTTTACATCCATTTGGTAAACATCCCACCGATGTGTGACTGCAATGGCTAGAGTGAGTCTTATAGACGTCATCTTGGCTACAAGAGCAAATGTCTCAGTGTAGTCTATGCCAGGCACCTAATAAAATTCCTTTGCAACCAGATGAGCTTTGTACTTATCAACTAACCCATCTGCACCATACTTAGTTCAATAAACCCATTTGTAACAAACCAATTTTATTCCTTTGGGAAGAGGGACCAAGTCCCATGCTTTGTTCTTGATTAAGGAACTGTACTCTTCATACATAGCAAAATCCCATTCTAAAATGCTAGATACCTCATGAAAGGTTTACAGATCTGAGGCAATGGCCAAGTAGGCATGTGATGTCCCTTAAAACTATGATTGTGTCTGCCCTGTAAGGATCCTACTCCTTAAGAGTACACTTGATTACCTTTGTATAAGCATCTAAACATGGAATTAAACCAGAAGTAATATGTAACTAGAATTCAGAGACAATAAAGAATAGGAGATATGAGAAACAATACAATCTATATTAACACTCTTTCAGAAGGAAATACAATGAAGAAATCTCACTCTTTCCACACCTCTTAGGCGTACAGTAATTCTCCCTCAAGAGTTCTCTCTCTCAATCAATTACAATCAACTCAACACTGAGTTGTTCCCTCCACCAGTTAGTGACAATCAACCCAATGGTTGTTGCCTACTTCTAGTCCACCAAGTAGATCTCCTTGATCTTGCACACTTGCAGATCTAACTGATCTTGCTACCTATAGATAAATTGATCTTACACCCCTTGAGACAACCAACCCAATTGTTGTTCTTGCCTTCAAGTGAAGGATCTAATCCTTTAGTCCTTAGTCCTTGATTACAATACATCCCCATGGGTCTCTTAAATAGATCCCAAACCAAACAATAATTAAAAATGTAGACTCAAGACTAAAACTAGTCTTTACATGCAAACTAACTGTCTGTCTAAAATTAGACCAGTTTTGGAACGCACAAATGACTGACATCAGTCTCTGTCTGTCTGGAGATGACTGACGTTGGTTCTTGTCTGACTGATGCCAGCTGACCCATAACCGATGTCGATTGCTGTGTAACTGAATATGACCGATGTCAATTGGCCTGATCGACGTCAATTACTTTGACACACAACAACCTCCACCATTTGCATAATAGTGAAGCTTTTAGCTCCACAACTTAACAATCTCCCACTTGGAGATAAATAGCTACACCTGTACCTATACCTGTACATCTTCTAATTTGTTTCTGGCTTATATCTCCATCTTCAAGTTCAATATTGAAGACCAACAAAATTTGAATGAAGATTCAACTTCTCCTTTATTCCCGGCTTTGTTAACATTTTTGCAGGGTTCTTATCCTTGCTAGCCTCTGTGACTATAACAACCTTATGCAACTCTGAAATCTAGCTAACCGCCATTCCACCAATAGTGAACACATATCCTGTGGTGCTTCTCCTACCATCCAAGTCACCTGCCATATCCGAATCTACATACCCATGTAGAGAAGTGCTTGACCCTGCATAGCATAAATCCCTGCTATTGGTCCCTCTCAGATATCTGAGAATCCACTGAACTGCTTTCTAGTGCTCCTTTCCTGGATTGGCCATAAACTTGCTAACAACTCCCACTGCTTGGGCAATATCAGGTCTAGTACATACCATGTACTCAACCTCATCATGTGATTTAGGACACTGTTATGTGCTTAACTTGAACTGTCCAGCCATAAGTGTGCTTATAAATTTTGCATCCTGCAAATTGAGCCTCTCCACTACCTTATTCACATAATCTTCTTGAGACAAAATCAACCTGTGATTTTTCTTGTCTCTAGAAATACTCATGCCAAGGATTTTCTTTATTGATCCCATATCCTTCATGGCACATGTCTGAGCTACTTTTACCTTTAGCTCAGTAATTCCCTACATGTGTGACCCTGCAACAAGCATATACACTACATGCAATAACAAGATAATGTAGCTATCATTATCCAACCTAGTAAAATAAACACAATGGTCACATTTACATTGACTAAAGCCATGCTTTGTCATAAACCTATCAAACCTTAAACACCATTGTCTTGAAGCTTGCTCAAGACCATATAACCTGGCCTTCTGTCTCACCTGTCCATTCTCTCCTTTCTTTAACCTGTAAATCCATTCGTCTTTCAGTGCTTTTTTTTGGCTGGCAACTCTACCAAATCCCACATTTGGTTCTCTTCTAAGGAATCAATTTCCTCATTCATGCCATGCTCCCACTATTTCCTAGATTCTATCTGCATTGCCTCTTTAAAACTTCCTAGTTTTCTACCATCAATGAGCAACAAGTAGTATAAAGAAGGGGAATAACAAATTTGAGGCTTACTTACCCTTTCAGACCTCCACATGGGTGTTTAAGACTCATTGATAGCTTGTTGTCTACCCAAATTTCATTCTAACAGTGACCGATCTCAGTCATCTCTCAGTCTACACCCGACCGATGTCAGTTCCATGCGACTAACTTGACTGACGTCAGTTTCCACCTGATCACCGATGTCGATTCCCTGACCGATGTCAGTGTCCACCTGCCTGACATCACTGACTTTGGTCTCCACCAGACCAACGTTAGTTCCTGCCTAATCACTGACGTCAGTTTTTTGACTGATGTTAGTCTCTGTGTTATTCTGTGAGTGGTGATTTTTATTCGCGAGCTCATTTTGGATGATAACCTTGTCTAAATCAACACTGCCCTACTCAGTATTATTCAGCCTCTTGAGTTGATCACTGTCCATCACCTTCTCCTTGAAAACCAAGGATTTCTAGTTCTTAACATTTGACTTAAGAACATGCATTCCCTTCTCACTCTTGTGACCAAGCCTATAGAGCCACATCTTTGCATCTACATCTAAAGTAGATAAAATAGAAGGAGAATAAGTAATACAAGTAGATAGATAAAGTGTACATACTTTCTTACCTCTTACTAATACCAATGCACCCTTGGAAACTTTCCAAGATTCCGCTATGAGAGTTACTGTGCAACCCTCATCACCCAACTTTTTTGCAGAAATCAGATTCCTCTTCAAGATGGGTACATGCATGACATCCTTCAACACCCATGTGTTGCCATTCTGTAATTTCAGCTACACTTTTCCTTTGCCAACAATTTGACAAGGCTCACCATCCCCTAAATAAATTTTTCCAAAGTCTCCATGGACATAATCATGAAAAAATTCTCTATTTGGGGTTGCATGGAAAGAGGCACCAGAATCTAAAACCCAAGATTCTACTTTATCCAATGAACATATAAGAGCATCCCATGCAACAATACCTGCATCATTTGCTTCTTTATTTCCTTCATGTTGATCTTCTACCAACCAACAATCTTTCTTTACATGCCCTTTCTTTCCACAATTCTAGCAGGTTATACCTCCATTTCTGGATTTGGATCTCCTGTCTATCTTCGACCTTGATTTCCCTTGCTTGCTCTTCTCTCTTTGCTTTCCCCTGCTTTCAACACTTAAAGCATTCCCTGATGTTTCACCTTTGTTTTTCTTGTGAATTTCTTTATTCAAGATTACACTAACAACATCATCAACTTTCAAGATATTTGAAGCAGATGCAATATTACTAACTGCCATTACCAAGCTATCCCAACTTTCATGTAAAGAGCATAAGATTAAGAGAGCCTTAATTTCATCATCAAAAACTATTTTGACTGAATTTAACTGGTTTACCAAACCATGGAAATCACTAAGATGACTATATACCGATCCACCTTCTTGCATTTGCAAATTAAATACTTGCTTCATAAGAAATACCTTATTCGAAGATGAGGATTTTTTATATAAATTTGCCAAAGATTCCATTAACTTTACTATTGTCTTTGCCTGTGATAAGTTGGAAATCACAAATGATGCCAGGCTCAACCTTATAGATCCCAAAGCCTTTCTATCAAGAACATTCCATTCTTCATCTTGCATACATGTGGGCTTACTTGAAACCCCACCCAATGATAAGTATAGATCTTTTTGATACAGATAATCTTCTATCTGCATCCTCCATAATTGATAATTTTTGCCATTGAATTTCTCTATTCTTAGCTTACTTTCTTCTGCCATTGCTTTACTCCCACTCAAACAAAAACCCCTATGAGTGACCTGTAATCAAAAAACACTAACATGATCTGATACCACCTATTAGTGAACCAAGCTCTGATACCAATTGTTAGGATCCTACTCCTTAAGAGTACACTTGATTACCTTTGTATAAGCAACTAAACACGAAATTAAACCAGAAGTAATATGTAACTAGAATTCAGAGATAGTAAAGAATAGGAGATACGAGAAATAATACAATCTGTATTAACACTCTTCCAGAAGAAAATACAATGAAGAAATCTCACTCTTCCCACACTTCTTAGGCATACATTAATTCTCCCTCAAGAGTTCTCTCTCTCAATCAATTACAATCAACTCAACACTGAGTTGTTCCCTCCACCAGTCAGTGACAATTAACCCAATGGTTGTTGTTTCCTACTTCCAGTCCACCAAGTAGATCTCCTTGATCTTTCACACTTATAGATCTAACTGATCTTACTTACCATGTAGATCTCCCTGATCTTGCTACCTGTAGATTAACTGATCTTACACCCCTTGAGACAACCAACCCAATTATTGTTCTTGCCTTCAAGTGAAGGATCTAATCCTTTAGTCCTTAGTCCTTGATTACAATATAGCCCCATGGGTCTCTTAAATAGATCCCAAACCAAACAATAATTAGAAATGCAGACTCAAGACTAAAATTAGTCTTTACATGCAAATTGATTGTCCGTCTAAAATTAGACCAGTTCTGGAATGCACAGATGACTGACATCGGTCTCTGTCTGTTTGGAGATGACCGACATCAGTTCCTGTCTGATCGATGCCAGTCGACTCATAACCGATGCCAGTTGTTGTGTAACTGAATATGACCGATGTCTGTTGGCCTGACCGACGTTGGTTATTTTGACACTCGGTAACCTCCACCATTTTCATAACAGTAAAGCTTTTAGCTCCACAACTTAACATGCCTTGTATCCAATGGATTTTCAACCCATCCTCCAACACTTTGAAGTGTTTATCTAGCCCAAATAAGACCAAAATTGTATGAAATTAGAGAATCAAGAGGTGAGTCCTCATCATCTATAGTGTGAGTGTGAGATGGAGGAGGAGAATCCTCATCACTACTCTCATCACTTGAACTTGAAGAAGAAGAGTCATCCTCATCATCAAAAGGATCTTGAGGTAGATCTATGTCACTATCTAAAGTGAAATCAATGTCCAGTGAGACTTTTGAAGAGTCTAGAGTGCCAATATTGTGTTCAAGTGGGACCTCACGAAACTTGACTCTCATTTCAATGAACAACTCATGAGTTTTAGGATGGAGAAGCCTATATCCCTTAACACCCTCTGCATACCCCACAAAGATGCAAGACTGACTCTGAGGGTCCATTGCCTTGCATTTCTTCTTGGGAACATGGGCCATTACTAGTAATCTAAACACTTAAAAGTGATCTATTGTAGGATTGTGATCATCCTAAGCTTCAAAAGGAGAAATTCCCTTCAAGGCTTTGTGTGGAACTCAATTATGAATGTAGCATGCATAGTTGATTGCTTTGACCCAATACTGAGGAGCAAGAGACTTTGATTGAATCATGCAGTTTGCCATTTTCTTCAAGGTATGATTCTTAAATTTGGCCACACCATTATACTAAGGATTGTATGGAATTGTGTGTTACATTTGAATCTCCTCTGATGTGAAAAACTGCTCAAACCTATTGTTGACATACTCCTTTCCATTGTCAATCCTTAAGATTTTAATGGAACATTCTGACTGATTCTCCATAAGTGCCTTGAAGCCCTTAAAGTGATCAAAAACCTCAGACATATTTTTAATAAAAAATACCTAGGTGTACCTTGAAAATTCATCATTGAATGTGAGCATGTATCTTGTCTTGTTGAATGAAGGTTTTGAAAATGGACCTAATAAGTCACTGTGGACTATCTCTAGCTTCCATTTGGCTCTCCTTGCTTTGCCCTTGTCATATTTCTCTTTTGGATGCTTGCCAAGAATACAGCCATTGCATAGGCCATCTGAGAATTTGACTTTAGGCAATCCTAAAACCATGTCATGATAACTGAACTGCTCCAGGTAACAGTAGTTTAAATGGCCAAACTATTCATGCCATAGTTTGCTTACTACATTTACATGAGCAAGTAGTGCATTTAAGAGCTGATCTAGGGGAAAATGTGAGAAGGAATATAGCCTAGATTGATTATGGGCCTTCCCATAAGCCACTATAGTGTCACTATGCAGCTCCTTGATGATAACTAAATTAGGTGTGAACTCAACTTGCTTCCCTGCACCTATGTGAATAATTTGATATACTGACAAAAGATTGGTGGATAGTGAAGGAACACATAGAACATCATTAAAGGTCTCATCACTTAATTTAATCAATCCTTTATCATTGACTTCTACTAAAGTGTCATCACCCATGAGAATTAAAGGCACAGGAACATCGCTCTATTTCTAAAAATAGATCCTCTAAGGAGTCCATGTGATAGGAAGCACCTGAGTTAATTGCCTCCCAAATGTGAGTTTGATTTCTTGATAGATATCATACCTAGATCAAAATTACAGTCTAAAGCACCATACAGGATGACAACCACCAAATCAATTGAGTTAAAGGCTCGAATTTAGGAGTTTTTATCAAAAGGGTTAATTAGACTAAGTGTGTCACCATGGATTGCACTATTAGTCTTTATCAAGAAGGAGGATCATACTCTTCACCTTTGTATTGATTACAAAATGTTAAACATGGTGACAATCAAGAATAAATATTTGTTACCTCATATCGATGATCTTTATTATCAGATGTGAGGGAAAATTATCTTTTCTAAGATTAATCTTATAGTAGAGTTTCATCATCTAAGGATATGAGATGAGGATATTCCAAAAATAACATTCAAAACTCAATATGAGCATTATAAATTCACAGTGTTACCATTTTGATTGACAAATGCTCCTATAACATTTATGAATCTCATGAATAGTGTGTTTATAGATTATCTAGTTCATTTTGTTTTGGTTTTTTTGGATAACATCCTCATATATTCTAAGGATTAAGAAGAACGTCTTCTAAATCTAGAATTGGTTTTACAACATTTGCAAAAGCACAAATTGTATGGCAAGATGTATAAGTGTGCATTTTCCAAGAGAAAGTGTAGTATCTAGGACATATTATCTCTATAGATGGTATTTATGTAGACCCAATAAAGATAAGATCCATTATGGAGTGGTTGGCACCAAATAATGTGCATGAGGTAAGAAGTTTAATGGGAATAGTAGGCTATTACAGGAAATTTATTTAGAATTTTTCTAAGATA
Organism: Torreya grandis; assembly: GCA_037957365.1. Classification (NCBI taxonomy): domain Eukaryota; kingdom Viridiplantae; phylum Streptophyta; class Pinopsida; order Cupressales; family Taxaceae; genus Torreya; species Torreya grandis. The sequence continues at coordinate 2,522,200 of JARHVA010000906.1, read as the reverse complement.
GCTAATTTGATTACCTCTCTGCAGTAGAAGAATCAAAGTTTCATTTGTTTAGATAAGTGTGAAGTATATTTTCAAAAACTAAAAAGGAGGATTACTTTAACACCAATGCTAAGATTTCTTGATCCTAATGGTCAATTCTTAGTGATCACCGATGCATCTGTAGATGGACTTGGAGGAGATCTTATGCAAGATAGTGTAGTGGTAGCCTATTAGTCTAGGAAACTAAAGCTTTATGAGGTGAATTATGCCTATCATGACCTAGAACTTACAACAATTATGTATGCCTTGAAAGTTTGGAGGCATTATTTGTTTGAAAATCCATTTGAGCTCAAGATTGATAACTTGGGACTCAAGTACATCTTCACCCAACCAGATCTAAATGCTTATCAAAGAAGCTAGTTAGAGTTCTTGTTTGATTTTGATTTTGATATTAACTATATCAAAGGTAAGGAAAATAGAGTACCTGATACACTAAGTTGTAGGAAGTACATAGCAGTTGTGGCTACTATTAGGAGTACTTTCAAGGATCAAGTGGTCAAATTCTTTCCATGTGATGAATTTTATGATCAAGTTAGGAAAGCATTGTCTGAGAATGCTCAGAATCCTAATTATAAAGGATTTAGAATAGAGAATGATGGTATTTTGAGATACAATAGAAGGATGTATATACTAGATAAAGAGAATATGAGGAGTACATTGTTAAAGGAACTACACAATGCCCAATATTTGAGACATCCAGGAGTAACCAAGTTCATGGTTGAGCTTAGACCACTCTATTTATAGAAAGGAATCAAGAAAGATGCAATGGATTTTATGTATTATTGTCTAGAATGTCATCTTGTGAAAGATAAACATGTGCATTTGACTAGATTTTTATATCCACATGACATACCAAAATGGAAGTGGCAAGTGATTAGTATGCAATTTATCCAAGGTTTACCATTATCATAGAATAGGCATGACATGATCTTGGTAGTAGTTGACAAAGTAACCAAGGTAGCTCACTTTATACCAAGCAACTTGATTGATGATGCACCTACTCTTACAAATATATTCATAAGTGTATCGGTTACATGGTTTTATAAAGAAGATCATTTTGGATCATGATCTGAGGATGACTTCTAGGTTTTATTTGACTCTGAATTCAACTCTGGGTATGTAACTAAACTTCAGCATTGTATATCACCCATAGGCTGATGTTAAGATAGAGTGAGTTAATCAGGTTTTATAGGATCTCCTTCATATGTATTGTATGGATCAATAATATAAGTGGGAGGAGTAGCTTCCATTGGTTGAGTTTGCTTACAATAATTCATACTAATCAACATTGAAGATGGCTCCATTTGAATTAGTGTATGGAAGAAGGTGTAGAACACCAATCAGTTGGGACAAGTTGGAAGATAGGGTAGTGTTTAGATGTGAGATGTTTTCAAAAATAGAAGATTGAGTTAGGACAATTAGGCAAAGGTTGGTCAAGGATAATGATAGACAGAAGAGTTATGCTAATTTGAAGATAATAACTAGGCAATTTTAAGTAGGTGATAAAGTATTTTTGTGAGTTAAGCCTCAAAAAATCTTGGTTAAATTTAGGAAGTTAGTGAAACTTTCATCGAGATATGTGGGACCCTTCAAGTTTTTGGAAGTGGTCAACCCTGTAGTGTATAGGATTTCATTACCACCATCCGTAGCTCTTTTGCATAATGTCTTCCATGTGTCTTATCTTAAAAATTATATATCTAATCCTTCACATGTGTTGGTCATGCAAATATTATCCTACTTTTGCCATCAATGTTATGAAAATAAGAAACATAACCATTAACACTACTCACCTCTAACAAAATATAAATTGAATCTGGTCTCTTAGTTTACTTACCTTCATGTTATATCTCCTTCTTAGTCCCTTTTCTTCAATCTCTCAATCTCTATAATCTCATTCATGATTCAATCTTGATCACACTGATTAGATCCTACTTTGTTCATGCTTAGCAACTTTACTTTGACTTGTTCATGCTTATACTAAGACAACTTAGTTTTAGATTAAGGATCATAGATTCACATGCTTATACACAATGATAAGAATATTTAAAATATTCATTAAATTATTATAGAACCCCTATTACACTCTCAATATTCCTCAATACTCTCCTTATACCAACTTCTTTTCCTGCTTACTAATAGGCTTCCCTTTGTAGCCTTCTTTTTTTAAAGGTTTTCCTTTCATATAGAATAGTATTGATCTTTATGGAAAAAATAACCTCATATTTAGACACCCTTCATCCTTATTTGTATTTATATAAAGTTTTAGACCATAGTTTATAGATTTGACCCCATTTTGAATACCTTTCAGGCCACTGTTTAGGCCTATTAGGTCTATTTGACTCTATTTTACCCACAATCCTTCCAAACCCATATGATACTATACTCACTAAAATTAAAACCCTCAAAATCCTTTAAAACACATTGATATCTATATTTTCACAAAGTTATAGGTTTTTCCATGGGCTAAAACTAACACAATCCCCATTTTTGACTAAAAACCCTATAACAAGGTTTGACACAGTCTGAAAGACCCAAGAAGGGTTGAAATTGGATTTCAAACTCAATAATTAATTTCAAATCACAAAAAGAGTTTCTTTAGGTCTGTCCTTCACCTTATTCAAATAGTGGTTTCTTATTTCCACACCTCTATTCCTCATTTGTCACACAGTTTCTATGAACTGTGTTAACCATTACAATACCCTATAGTCCTTCTATGGGTTTCTTTCATTAAATAGTAATGAAATGACTTGATACACATCCAAATACCTATTGAGAAATGGAAATGAGTCCTTCTCAATTTTTATAAACAATCTTTTTTAATCTTCCAACAATTTTGCCTTGGGGAACGTCTGTGTATACTTATAAAGTAGAGAACATAAAAGAAACATGCAAGCTCTATTTGATGCTTTTGTAAATCTGTATCCTAAATATTAAACACTTTATTATGTCATTGTTTCAAATAGTACATATGTTTTTTCTATCATCTACCTTCTAGGAAACACCTATTCATTTTTCACTTTTGTCACATTCAGTCTTAAATGTATATAGCATTGCTCAGTCTTATAAAGAAATCTTTAATAGAAATGTTAGATGACAAAAAAATGATTTCCTAACATTTATAAACATATAATAATCCTTTTTAAGATCATAAACATTATAACATCATATCAAAATGATGCCTTCACCTTCACTTTATTTACACAGTCTTCATATTGCATGTGCACAGGGTTAAGACTAGGATCTTGATCCAACTCACAGAATTGAAAGCTAACATGTTGAATACTTGATGAAACACAAGGATATAGATAATTCACTTACCAAAACACAATATTCATGACAAATTACTTTCATTTAATCTTCATTCATTCTTTGACAGATAGTCACGTTACATTTGCACAAGAAATACAAGGTTTGTATTCTTTGTTTATACAAATAAGAAGATTTTTCCCACTTATTTAGGGTTTTAAAATGTTTTATATTTGGAATCAACCCCATACAACTTATGAATCTTTAATGACTGGAATCCTTTGAAACACCCGCAACCATCTATAGAAAAAAAACTCCATAAAACACCATAACTAACTTGTACATTGCAAAATTGTCTAACCCAAAAGCTAGTCACTATGATGACTCATTATTGGAGTCATGTGAGTGTTGTTAACCCCTTAGTTGAACCTAATCACCTAATAACAACATGATACCTCTTGAAACAAATAATTATATCTCTTACTTTACACAACAAATTTGAAAATGCAAAGGAGTGGCTTTGGTGGGAAAGTTCATTTCTACCATAATTCAAATTTATTAAAGTCCTAACACCTCAAAATGACTCCTAGGGACCTATTATGACCTTGACCACATCATAAAGACTCAAAACATGAAAAATAAAACACTATTTACATTAAGTAGTGGTCTTCCTAATATTAGTTGGATTGGAATGCTTTTGTAGTTTCTAGATCTTAGGTTGGTCATGGTAGAACCAATTAGAGTAACTGATACTCACAAACTCCATTTGCATAATAGAGAAGTGTCATAGTTGAAGGTATTGTGAGACCAATACTCTAAGGATAACATCACTTGGGAGGCTATGATGAGTTCTATATGCTATTTCCACATTAGTTTTCTTGATGTATTAATGGATTATTTTTTTATGTTGATTAAAGTTAAAATTTAAAACTAGTGTTTGAATAAATGTCATCAGGACGATGATTATATTTAGGGGGAAGGAATTCACATCCCAATTTATCTCTCTAAGATTAATAACCTTTTATCCATGGATTATTATGGTTCTTAAATTAATTAAGTGTTGTTTAATTAATCTATATGTCATATGTTATTTATGGGACATTTGTATGTTGCTTAGATTATATGATTAAATTGCTATGAGTTAGTTGTACTTGTATATTCTTTACATTATGATCATGCTTTTAGTTTATACAAAAATATTTTATGGTTATATGATGATACGGGCTAACTACCTTATTTTTTATGAGTTGGATGCAGGATAGATTCAGCTTTCAGAGTGTGACGGAGGGAGAGCATCATTAGAGAGGGTGGTGTAGATCAAGATGTTGGGGGTTGACAAAAGAAAAGCTAGATACCTATGCACACATCACATTAGAATAATATGTTTATGATTATTGTTTGTTTTGTGATATTTG